>CP125976.1:147319946-148703152 GCA_030063025.1 Avena longiglumis | reverse complement strand
TATGTAAGCTGCTTCGCCAAGATCCTTCATTGAAAAACTATTATTCAAATATTCCTTGACACTATTAAGAAGGTCTATATCATTCCCAATCAACAATATGTCATCTACATATAGTATTAAGAATGCTACAGAGCTCCCACTCACTTTCTTGTAAATACAAGCTTCTCCATAAGTTTGTATAAAACCAAAACTTTTGATCACCTTATCAAAATGTTGATTCCAACTTCGGGATGCTTGCTTCAATCCATAGATGGACCATTGAAGTTTGCGTACCTTGTTAGCATCTTTAGGATCGACAAAACCTTTGGGTTGCATCATATACAATTCTTCATCAATGTCTCCATTGAGGAATGCTGTTTTGACATCCATCTGCCATATCTCATAATCATAATATGCAGCGATTGCTAACATAATCCTCACAGACTTTAGCTTCGCTACTGGTGAGAAAGTCTCATCGTAGTCAACTCCTTGAATTTGTCGAAACCCTTTTGCGACAAGTCGATCTTTATAGACAGTAACATTACCATCAGCATTTGTTTTCTTCTTGAAGATCCATTTGTTCTCGACAGCCTTCCGGCCATCTGGTAAGTCCACCAAAGTCCATACTTGGTTTTCGTACATGGATCCAATCTCGGATTTCATGGCTTCTTGCCATTTATTGGAATCTGGGCTCATCATCACTTCCTCATATGTCTCAGGGTCATCGGTGTGGTCCACCAACATGACACTCATAACGGGATCATACCAATCTGGAGTGGTACGAGTTCTCGTTGACCTGCGAGGCTCTGTAGCAACTTCAACCGAAGTTTCATGATCATCATCATTAGCTTCCTCTCTAACTGGTGCAGGCACCACAGGAACATCTTCCGGTGCTGCGCTACTCGCAATTTCGAGAGAAGGTTCGACAACCTCGTCGAGTTCTACTTTCCTTCCAGTCACTTCTTTCGAGAGAAATTCCTTCTCTATAAAGGATCCATTCTTGGCAACGAATATTTTTCCTTCGGATCTATGATAGAAGGTATACCCAATAGTTTCCTTCGGGTATCCTATGAAGACACATTTCTCCGCTTTGGGTTCAAGCTTGTCCGGCTGTAACTTCTTTACATAGGCTTCACAACCCCAAACCTTAAGAAACGACAATCTAGGTTTGTTCCCAAACCATAATTCATACGGTGTCGTTTCAACGGATTTAGATGGTGCCCTATTTAAAGTGAATGCGGCTGTTTCTAATGCATAACCCCAAAATGATAGCGGTAAATCTGTAAGTGACATCATAGAACGAACCATATCTAAGAGAGTTCGATTACGATGTTCGGACACACCATTACGTTGTGGTGTTCCCGGCGGTGTCAATTGTGAAAGTATTCCGCATTTCTTCAAATGCTCGCCAAACTCGTAACTTAGATATTCACCTCCACAATCAGAACGTAGAAATTTAATCTTCTTGTTACGTTGATTATCTGCCTCACTTTGAAATTCCTTAAACTTCTCGAAAGTTTCGGACTTATGTTTCATGAAATAGGTATACCCATATCTACTCAAGTAATCCGTGAAGGTAAGAACATAACGATAACCACCACGCGATGCTACACTCATTGGACCACACACATCGGTATGTATGATTTCCAATAAGTCCGTAGCTCGCTCCATCATACCAGAAAATGGAGTCTTAGTCATTTTACCCATCAGACATGCTTCGCATCTTTCAAGTGATTCGAAATCAAGTGATTCAAGAAGTCCATCGAATGGAGTTTCTTCATACGCTTAACTCCAATGTGACCAAGACAGCGATTACATATAGGTCGAGTTATCGCCGATTTCAAACGCTTAGCCTCAATGTTATTAATATGTGTATTTCCACTATCGAGATTCAACAAGAATAGACCATCTATCAAAGGTGCATGTGCATAAAACATATTACTCATATAAATCGAACAACCATTATTCTCGGTTTAAACAAGTAACCGTCTCGCAATAAACAAGATCCCGATATAATGTTCATGCTTAACGCAGCACCAAATAACAATTATTTAAGTATAAAACTAATCCCGATGGTAGATGAAGGGGTAGCGTCTTGACCACGATCACATCAACCTTTGATCCGCTTCCCACGCGCATCGTCACCTCGTTCTTCGCTAGCTTCCGTTTATTCGCAAAGACCTTGTTCGAGTTACAAATATGAGCAACCAAACCAGTATCAAATACCCAGGCACTACTACGAGTACTAGTGAGATACACATTAATAACATGTATATCAGATATACCTTTCTTCTTGATGTTGCCGTTCTTCAAATCCGCCAAGTACTTTGGGCAATTCCGCTTCCAGTGACCTTCTCCCTTGCAGTAAAAGCACTCAGTATCAGGCTTAGGTCCATCCTTGGTCTTCTTCGTCGGCGTGGTAACTTTCTTACCACCCTTCTTGAAGTGTCCCTTCTGCTTAGACTTGCCTTTATTGAATTTGGTGGTCTTATTGACCAACAACACTTGGTGCTCTTTCTTGATCTCCACTTCTACAGATTTCAACATGGCAAAGAGTTCTGGCAACGTATTGTTCATGTTTTGCATGTTATAGTTCATCACAAAGTTCTTGTAACTTGGTGGTAGTGATTGGAGGACGCGGTAAATCCCCAAAGCATTAGGAATCACAATACCCAAGCTTTGAAGTTTGTTTGCGTGCCCAGACATCTTAAGCACATGCTCACTGACGGAGCTGCCCTCTTCCATCTTGCAGTTAAAGAACTTTTCAGAAGCCTCATAGCTTTCAATTGCCGCATGAGTCTCAAAGATCAATTTGAGATCCTCGACAATATCATATGGGTCTGAATTCTCAAACCTTTTCTGAAGCTCCGATTCTAAACCATACAAGATAGCACACTGAACTATGGAGTACTGAGTCTTCCGAGTGAGGTAAACATTCTTTACTTCATCGGCAGCATCAGCTTGTAACACCCTCAGAATCGGCCCTATGCAAGTTTTAGCGAAACCCGCCAAACCCGCATAGAAACGATTCAAAGGTGCCCACCAGGCACTTTCGTGCGGGTGGAAAACGAATTAATAACATTACACAACAGTCCTCGATGGGACCCACGTAATGAGATATATACAACACGACTCCATGAGTCAAGAATACGATATAATATACAAAGATCCAAATCACCTTGAAAATGATAGGCGTCCGACTACGGACAAGATGCAAATGGGGTTAAGAGCCACGAATAATAACCAATGGCGCCCATAACCCTGCCCAGCCAAGTCGGAAGGGTAACCGCTAACGACGTCGATCTCAAAACATGCTTAAACAAAAGGGTGCGCAAAGGGCAAAGGAAAAGAGAGAGCGGTCGATCTTGAGGCCAAGACACGGCGAGGCTAGAATTCGTGGTCCTCGCCTACATAGGTATGGTGGATCAAGCGGCGGCAAGATGCACTAAACAACCTATAGAGACTCGATAACCGGTGGCTATCGAGAGGGTAAGAAAGACCTATTCGAACCAACCGATTACCACCAAACATACCCATCCTGGTATTTCCCCTCGAGACCAAACGAGGAAGTCAACCGAGGAACTCACACGGTTGGCGGTTTTACTTATTCGATTATCGTTGCAGCAATTACTAGTCAAATATAAATAGCATGAGTCATCACGATATAATAAGCAAGTGCAGTTTTAGTTAACAATTCCGTTGAAGTTGCAACACTTACTAGTCAAATATACGATTAGCATGAGATATCCCAAAACCCAGCATTGTTGGTACTTTTATTTAGCCATTCACTGATGTAGCTGATTACTAGTCGATCGGATACAAGTCAATTTTTAACGAACTTTAGTTATAGTTGTCTATGATCGAGACACGTGCTCTAAGTCGTCCATAACCGCGGACACGGCTTCTCGAAAAGATTTAACCTCAGGGTGCACCAAAGTTTCCACACGACCCTTTTGCGGATCAATTAACATACACCCATCGGTATGTCGGCAGGCCTAAGTCATGACGTTCACAAACCCAAAGCAAGCACGGGCCACCCCACTAAGTACACCATAGAAGTCGGCGGTCGGCCGGTCTCGAGACGGACTCGGGGTTTGGGTGGACAACAGAACGATCGGGAACCGAAAAGATGACTGGGCTTGTCGACACAAACGTGTCCCGATCCTAAATGATGCAAAGTGTACATCGCACAATTTAAATAAAGCAAGAAAGCATGGCATAAGTACAGAATAGTAATAAAGCCCCAAACTACTTGTGGCCCCAAGACAAGATTTTGAAATCAGGTACTAAATCGATGGGGTGCCCATACATCCCACATGTGGTTAGTGCGCTCGATCTCGAACAGTGTCAAGAACTCGGGTCCCAGGGACACCAGGAGTGATGGAAACCAAATATTATCTATCACCCACCGGTGCCTCTGCATTTACCTACATCAATTTTAGTTATTAACCAAATATTAAAGTTATGATCATCTCCAACATTAAACACACGGCAATACTCCAGCAACGGTGGTACTTGACGACACGCAAAGACTTGAGCAAGCGACTACGACGCGCAGGTCCAACTATCTACCAGACATCAGGTAATAGGAGGTGTCCAAGGCAATATAAGGCTGCAAGGGATATCACGAGTACGAAAACTAGAGCATCGCAACACAGATAGCAATAGATCAACAGGAGGAAATAAAGACTATAAATGCAAAATGGGTAGAAGGGGAAGGGATGCTCGCCTGAAAACATTGTCGAAGATTCAACCGACGATCGGGGTGAAGCTCACATCAACTCAACGGCCTTATCCGCGAAGAAGCAAAACACTAGAATAAACACCGGTGCACTATTTAATACTACGGCAAAAGATCGGGCATGATGCATGTATGATGTATGACATGGCAAGGTGCAATGCAATTAGATCATATTAAGCGGAACCGGGGGTCCCGACAATTAAATATATGGTTCTAGTTGTTTAGATACCCCGCAATTTTAAATGTTGTCTTAACATGGCAATAGATAGCACCGGTTCGCTACACAAATTTATATGGGACCAATATACGACTAGATTTGTCCGCATATGGATCCCATATTTAATTATGAAGTGAATCGGCATAAGGCCCCCGAACCACACAATATGCATGCGAGTATGAATGATTTACATGCAACAATTCACAATGTCATATATTATAAAATATAGGGTGTCGGATAGGGGTCACACATCGAATGGCGATCTTGGGGTTCCGGGGTTCGGGGTTCAGTCTCAGGGTTCGACGGAAGGCAGGGTTCGGTTCAAGATGGAGAACTTGTTTCCAAGCGGACGATCTTGCCGTCGCGAAGATCTTGTCGGGTTCGTGTATCGGGTCGGTCTTGGCGTTCGGGATGCAGAACTTGGCGTCCGCGAGGAGTACTTGGCGAATCCGTGTCGACGACCTTGGCGTCCGGGTTCTCGGGCATCGGATCCGAGAAGAAGTACTTGTCGCATCTGTGAAGAAGATCATGTCGGTCCACGGGGTTCGGGCTTCGAGATTCGACAAGGGATCGGTCTCGGGTCTCCAAAAGTGGATCTTGAGGTTTCCGTGATGGAGGTCTTGGCGTTTCGTGTTGGCCTTGGTTACCTGATGTAATTTATCGGGTTTCTCCTCTTCGATCCTTCAGGTTGGTATGCATGCGTCGGTGCATCTTGGGGCATATCAACGCCACAACAGGACTTGTTGGGCATCACCAGGTTCACGCGGATCCCCGCTTTGCAAACAAACGATGCCACAAACGCATCACTGAAGGCCATCTCAGCACAACAAGGCTTAAACGAGGCAAGCAGCAGGGGCCGGTGGACAGGCTCGATGGCAAGGAAGCTCTTAGCGGCGGCTACTGCGAGGATTTGGGGCGGCGACCTTGTAGCAGAGGAGGTGCCGGCGGCCGGGCGCGCAGGGCAGCGACTGGTGGTGCTGCAGCGGCCTGGAAAGGAAGCGGCGACGCCGAAGCACACGGCAGCGTCGGCCACGGGCCCAGGCCCTGGCAGCGAGGTTGAGGGAGGCCGGGCGGGGCTGAGGTGAAGGTCGACGAAGGGGAAGGCTGCGGGTGGACGCGGACGGCAGGAGACGTAGCGGCGAGGTCGAGGGAGCTCGCTAGGCGGCGGCATCCAGCACGGAGGTGAAAGCGGGGGGGATGCTCGGAAACAGGGAGGCGGCGGCGGTGCTTGACCGCGATGCAGGGGCGGGCCGGCGAGCTCCACAGCAGGAGGGGTTGACGGCGACGGGGGCCGCACGGGACGACGACGCTCGGGAACGACGGCGGCCGCAGACCTGAGGCGTGGGGGCCGGCAGGTCGCCGCATCAGCGGCGGCTTGGCAGGCGGCTTGGTGAGGTCGGCACAGGAGAGGGCGCGTCGCGGAGCTCGGGAAGGGGAATGGCGGCGGCGCTCGGGGCTCGGGGAGATGCCTATGGCGGCTCCCTACAGGAGGCGCGGGGGCGAGCTAGAGGAGGGGGAGAGGATGGCCGGCTCACGAGGTGTGGCCACAGTGAGACCGGCGAGGTGGGGAAGCAAGGGGAAAGAGGAAAGCAGGCGGGACAGAGAGGAGGAAGGAGAGGAGCGGCGGCGTCGGGTGGGGGACGCGAGAACAGGGAAGGGAGGTGAGTGGTGGGTGGGTGGAGGCCAGGTGGGCCAGGCGGTTGGGGTGGGCGCCGGGACGTGACAGTGGGGCCAGGGGAGTGGGGCTGGTCGCTGGGTGGTTTTGGTAAGGTGAGAGAGGGTGGGTCCGGCTGGCTGATGAGGTGTGAGTGGTGTGTGTCCGGCCAGCTGGGAGTGGGTGGAGGAGAGACGAGAGATGAGGTGGCGAGAGGGGATTGGCCGGGGTGATGTGGCTGGGGATGGGTAGATTAGGATAGGGTAGGAAAAGATTTAGGTGGCCCAATTTTGTACTGGGGGTGGCCGACTGGGTCGGATCGGCCCGGTTTGGCTGCCCCCTAAAATTAATATAAAATTTTATGTATTGTTTAAAAGACTTGTGCAATTTATTTTTAGACAAATAAAATATCCAAAAGGGTCTGGGGATTATTTTGAGATAGAGAGGGATCTTTGTAGAAAGCAAAAGTAGGTTTTAACAAAATAGTTTTAGTCAAAGAGATGCATGATGATGTCATGATGATGCGCAAATCAAAAATACCAAGCGATTTTCTAGTAGTGGTTTTAGCGGGATGCCACACAGCTGAAGGTGGGTCACCCAGCGATGCATCCAGCACATAGGTCAAATTACTAGCTGTGAGGACAATCCTCAAATTGCGGAACCAATCCGCGAAGTTGCTTCCATTGTTTTTCAACTTTTCTTTCTCTAGCAACGCATTAAAATTGATGGTAGGGGCTGCCATTGATCTATAACATATTTGCAATAGTTTAGACTAAGTTTATGACAAATTGAGTTCAAATACATTGTTTTAGTGATCACACGAACCAAATCCACCACATCAACACCGATCATCACGAGAGTTGATATAGTTTCAATGGCGAACAATCGACATGTTCATCATATCTACTAGATGATTCATGCTTTACCTTTCGATGATCCGTGTCCCGAGACCATGTCAGTACATGCTAGGCTCGTCAAGATCAAACCTTAGTTTCCGCATGAGCAAATCTGGCTTGCTCACGTTGTATACACTTGCGGAATCTAACACACCCCATCATCACGTGGTGCTTCGAAACAACAAGCTTTAGCAACGGTGCTAACTAAGGGTGAACACTTTATGATTTGAAATTCATGTGCATGAGGGATCATCTTATAATGCTACCATCGTCTACTAAGCAATACAAGATGCATAAAGGATTAACATCACATGCAATTCACAATATGTGATGTGATATCATCTCCCTGCTACGACGACGTGATCCGCTTGTCGTGTGATTGGTGCTTTTCATTTTTTGTGGCCGATCGCGAGGATCGGCCGTACCATGTATGGTTGTGGACTTTCCTACTCTGTCAGGCCAGTGGATAAGACCAGCCTCACCCCGTTTTTTGTAGCTTCAATGCGCCACGTACCGTAAACCGATTCCGGAGATCGGCTCTTGGTCTTCGCTTCCCAGACGTTCATGCCAGCTATGGAAACCTCGATAGAATCATCTGCATGGATGACCTCCACTTCATCTCCGCCCCATCAGATAGGCATCGTGCATCGTGGATGGAATGCAGCAATTAGCGTGAATCCAATCTCTACCTAGCAAGACAGCGTAGGTACTTTTGCTGTCCACGACGAAAAATGACGTGGGTATGGTTTTCCTGCCCACTGTCAGATCCACGTTCAGTACGCCTTGCGTTTCCGAAGATTGGCCGTTGAAGTCGCTTAACGTGACGTTGGTTTTGATCAGATCTGCAGTGGAGCGTCCCAAACGTCGTAGCATGGCGTATGGCATGATATTGACTGCCGCCCCGGTGTCTACCAACATCTTGCTGACAGGTTGCCCATTGATGTAACCTCGTAGGTACAGGGCTTTCAGATGTTTGTAACCCTTCTCACGTGGCTTCTCAAAAATAACCGGCCGTGGGCCGCAGTCGAACTGTGCCACTGGTAGCTCATTGGTTCTTGGCGCAGAACTCTGACGGAAGTATGAACACCATGTTTGTACCAGCCGATGTCTGTGCATCGGCTTTTATTGGTTTGGGGCGCCACTCTTTCCTTGTCGGGCGGTCTCCCGTTTCCAAGGTCTGCCTGATTTTGACGGCTAGATCGGGCCGCGCTTTCTTTAAAGCGTGGAGATACCGCGCTTCAGCTTCCTCCAAGTTACGCAGCCGCTGCACTCTACGCTTTTGGGTATGTCTGAGTCCGTCTGGACACCACCTTGGACGGTGATATCTGTCTTCTTCATTGTCATCCCTTGGCTGCTCGAGGTCCTTTGCTCGAGCGGACTCCTGTGACGGCTACGAGGTGGAGAGGCCCTAAACGTTTGAATACCGAACCGGCCTCGTGTCCTTCTTACGCTGTCCACACTCCGGGCAGTTATTGTCGATAGGCAATCGGCTCATTCCCGCCCAGCAATACTTGAAGAAAGGACAATCCCAATGTTTGTCTGCGCTTCCTTTTCCTTGACGGTCCCCTAGCGAGGTGCTCATATCCTTTATCGTCTCCATCGCGCTGGCGCCATTGGTCATACTGACGCCCATACTTGTTAAGGAGATGCGTGGAATGCGGATTCTGATACCGCACTCTCCTCAAGTGTTCCTCTGTTAAGTACCGCATGTCGTTATGGCCGGGCCGGTCGCATGGACCAGACTCTTCTCTTTCTTTGCCACGAGAGCGACCACCTTCCTCCTTATGCGTGTCATGGTGGTACCTGACCGCCATATTAACACCGAACGAAAAATCCAGCTGACGTCTCGCGGAGCGACTGAGTTCTATCATGTTGACGCCGGGAAATGGGTTTGTGTCCACTTTCATGGCGAACTGCCCAAGGATCAGACGGCCTTGCTCTATCGCCATTTGGATTTGGCGACGTAGCTCTTTGCAGTCATTGGTGGTGTGGGTGAACGAGTGATGCCACTTGCAGTATGGTATCCCGTTCATTTCCTGAGCCGTGGGGATTTTATGGCCGTCGGGTAACCTCAGCTGCTTCTCTTTCAGCAGTAAATCGAAAATCTGCTCAGCTTTGCTCACGTCGAAGTCGAACCCTTTTGCAGGCCCTTGCTGTTTCACCCATTTGCAGGACACGGGTGCGCCGAGCCCATTCAGCCACGGCCACCTCGGTCTTGTGTAGGATCACCTTCTTCATCGACGAGGCCTATCGGACGCTTGAACTTGTCTTGGTATAACTCGTGGTGGCGTTCATACATCGTCCGTTTCGGGCCATGCGCCAATGAGTTGTACTCTACTTGGAAAGCCAGATCCTTGATGGGTGCCGAGAGACCCAACACCCAGCTCGATCGCCTTCTCGCTAAACGAGCCGAGTAACATCGGTTCTTGACGGTCTGGCGCTGGATGTACTGCCATCGCTTTCTCCCGCTTCGCCGCTTTGTGCAGTGCGCAATGCCAGCCTCGGTAGCCTCTGAATGATATTGGATGTGGAACTGCTCTTCGCTTGCTTCGGTCTGAATCGAATCAGGTGGCAGCGAGGTGTACCACCCAAAAGCTGGTCCTGTCAGAGATTGCGCAAAAAACCTTACACGCATATTATCCGATGCCGAAATTATGCCTAGCTGTGCCAGGTATCGGCTTACGTGCTCGATTGAGCTCGACCCTTCCGACCTGCTAAACCTTGAGAACTCAGGGAGCCGATACTTGGGTGGCAGCGAATCGATCAAACTTGGGAGTACGGCTTTGAATAGCCGATTGTCCTTCTCTTGACGTTTAAGCGGTCTCTCAAGATGGTACGGATTTGCTCCATGTTTGAGCCGCAGGGCTAGATTCTCATGGCTTGTTCGGTGGCATACTTGGCTAGCCACGCTTGTTGTCGGCGTCCACCCTGCATATCGCTGCTCGAACGCCGTTCGAGCTCGCCCAGAACCCGCCGCGAAACTCCTGCGGTTGCAATCTGTTGGTGCGTGGCAGGTTGTTGCGCCCGCACGAGGCGCATATGTATCCGTGGGATTTCCTTAGGTGGCTCGAACAGGAATTGGCAATCGCTGGGTCGCCTCCAACCTTATAGACGACGACGCCGCTCCCGGTGGCTCTGGAGCTGCGGCGTGAATGGCAACCGCGCCTAGTCTGAGCGGTCTTTCTCCCTGGTGAGTCCCTAAAGTAGGCCCCAACGGAGAGTACTGATGTTTAATGATTTCTTGAACTACGCGAACCGCGACCCGCTCGAAAGCGTTCACCAGGCTCTCAGAATGGCGGTGCAGAGAATGAGCCACCATGTAGTTGACTTCCTGTCGTAGAGCTGCAGTGCGCTCCTCGAAGGAAATGCAGATCCACCTCATCAAGAGCACCCTCGGGAGAACCCTCCACTTGATGCCATGCTTACGGGTCCTCTCAAAGGAGCCGATGAGATCGCTTCAAGAGATTTACGATCTCGTCATACTTTGTGCTCTTGAAGCTCGTCGACGTGGATCGGTCATTCTCCATTGCAGCGTCGGATGTTGATGTAGATGTTGTTGAAGGTCCCACCGTGCGAGAATGTGTTGCTGTCAAAACTCACCGGCAGCGACGAGCAACACGAAGAGCCGGAGGCTCCTCAGACTGCTGGTGGGCCTCGGTCCCTCGCAACGGCCCGCAAAACTCCGACGCATCGCTTGGTTCGAGGCGTGCCTGACCTATACCTGGTCGAAGGTGAAGGATTGCTCGATTGATTTCTGCATGGTAAACAAGTATACGTAAATTCGAGCCGTGACCGCTCCTGTTTTCGTGAATCGGCTCCTAGAGCCGATTGTCCCATGATTCGCATTAGATCTTATGATAACATGGGGTTTTGCTTTATCGTTACAAGTTAACTCGATCTACGACGGTTTGACGTTTTCATGTAATCGGAACGTCCTACACGTAATTGAGCCTGGTATATACAAAAGATGAAGAATACTAACCCTAGAGGAGGCCTAATAACCAACGTAAAGTTAATTACGAACAACTTCTCTAAAGCAGTAAGCCACGTCTTTATGCACTCTTGGATCGTTCAACCCGCTTGTAAGGCGACTACGTAGATATCAAACTAAACCTTGGCGAACAAGGCATAACCATAACAGATCGAAACAACTAAATAAAGATGAATCAAGATGCTACCTCGCACTTGGGAAAAGGTGCAAAGGTAGTGAGATAACTAGAGGCAGCATAAATCAAAGAATTATAACGAAAACACCGATGCTAGCCTCAATAGATCCATGATAGTAGTGTTACTCGCCATCAACAAGGCTTCAATACGAGTAACACTAAATAACGCATAAGTAAAATCGCCTAGATCGCGAGATGCGATCTAGGCGATGACACTTACCCGAAAGAAACCCTAGAACAAGGGGTGGCGATGCCGAGATTGTGTTTGTTGTGAACGTGATTGTCCTCCTTTTCGATAACCTTAGGTACATATTTATAGTCAGGAGACTCTCTACTTTTGGAATAACTCTACAACTCTATCTTTACCTAAACCAAACGAAACCTAAACTAACACGAAACCTACTATGATACAAGATACATGGGCAATTTAGCCCAAATCCACGCACTAGGCCGATCCAACAACACGTTGAATATATGCATCTTCCAAGCCCATCTTGATCACGGCCCATCTTCTTCTTTGGCCAAAATATGGCGATAACACATGCCCCCCTGGTTTTGGCAATAATAATTCCAAAACCACTCTGCTGATATTTTTTTCTTCCCCCTCTTTTTTTTTGTATCGGGTTGCGCGTTGACAGAATGCGTTGCAGAACAGGATCGTCACGCCACCCCTTCATCATGATGCCCTGTCTTCTCAACTCCTTCGCAGTGCATGATTTGACGATTTTGGCAGCACATTCTGGGAAACCGCTATGGCATTGAACCGTCTCTCCACTATTCCCCTTATTTAAATCCACCTAAGCAGTTCGCAATCCCCATCTTCCTCCAACAGCCAAAAAACCCTTCTTCCTCTGCCGAAAAAACCCTGTTTCTTCGCCATGGCCTCCTCTACTTCATCTGGCCTGTCCTCCCACGCCTCCAACTCAATGAGCGACCGAGAGCCGACGCCGGAGCACCCGCCGATGGCGGCGTACAACACTCTCGCCCCACAATGGTGGGACGAGAGGGGGATTTCCGCTTGGTCGGAGGACGACGCGTCCTTGACCGGCGAAGAAGACCTGCCTTTCCTGGCGATGGGGAAGCGAGGCGACACCGACGACGCCATGTCACGACGGCGTCGACTCCTCCGAGGAGGAGGAGGAAGAGGAGGACACCTCCTCCGGGGAGTACCAGCCGGTGAAGTACTTCCGCACCGGGTCCAGCGAGGATACCGACGACGACGAAGACGAGGAGGCCCCTGCTGGCTTCTTCAAAGAAGAATGAAGATGACGCTTGTAGCGCCGAGGATAGCGCACAAGACGGCACGACGGCAATGACGACGACCTAGATTAGGAACCAGTAGCAGTAATAGTAGTAGCAATAAGCCCCCTTTTGTAATCGATCAGCCCTTTTGTAAGCAACCAGCTTCTGAATGAAATGAAAAATCCGTTCTCTCGAAGATTGCTCTTGTCGCCCCAATTTTTGCCGATAACCAAAATAGGTCGATGCTCCAGAAGCCGATAGCAACGTATCGGCTTTCACCTTGTTACGTTCATACAGTCAACCAAGCCACAGCTCAAAGAGCCGATGCACATCGGCTTTCCCAAAAACGTTGACAAGGTCAAAAACTTGGTCGCATACTTAGGCAAACTCAAACGGCCACTTTCCAGCTTCAAACGGTAACCTGCGACCTTCTTCCAAAAAAGAGCGCCCCAGATCTCCAATCGCCCATCGAAATACGTGCCCTGAACAAGCAGCCAGTGACAGGCAAGGATGAAGATGACGAAGCCGAGATCGCCGAGGTGGATCGTGTCCGTGCTGACGCACTCCATGCCTTTGAAGCATCTCTTCAGTAGCTCGTATGTGTAAACTGGCACCTGTTTGTAACATGTGTGAACCTCTAGAGTCGATGACCGTGCATCGGCTATATATATTTTTGCTTTTATTCGGCCGATTTTCAGTATCGGCCCCCACATTTTTACTGTCCAACGCCTCACGTGCTTTTTTACCTGGCCGATTTCATGTATCGGCCCCCACGTTTTACTGTCCATCATCCCACATGCTTGGGAAATATTTCTTGAGATGCTGACCGTTGACCGCCACTGGGAATTTCACGCCGTCCAGCTCCTCAAGCATGTATGCGTTTCCTCTTAAAACTTGATCGACCCTGTACGGCCCGTGCCAATTTGGAGACCATTTACCATATGTTGCATCCTTAGTCCCTAACGGCAACACAGCTTCCCATACCAGATCACCAACGTGGAACTCCTTTGGCCTCACTTTCTTGTTGTATGCACGAGCCACCTTGGCCTTGTTCTCTTTGATCTTCTCAAGCGACCACAGCCTGAGCTCAGTTAAATCCTCAACACTGTCACTCATCAGGGTTGCATATTCTTCAGTTGTTAGATTGTCCTGAAAAGTGACACGTCTCGATCCAGCCGTAATTTCCCAGGGCAATACGGCTTCTTGTCCATATACTAGATGGTATGGCGAGGTCTTTATCGCCCCATGGCACGACATGCGATAAGCCCACAATGCTTCTGACAAAACCTCGTGCCAACGCCTAGGGTGCTCATCGACTTTTCTCTTGATCAGCTTGATGAGGCTCTGGTTGGATGCTTCAGCTTGCCCATTCGCCTGAGCATAGTATGGAGATGATCTGATCAGCTTGATCCCCGTGTCCTCGCAGAACTTCCTAAACTCTTGAGAAATAAAGACCGAACCTCCATCGGTCGTGATAGTTTGGGGAATCCCGAATCTATGGATGACATGTTCTTTCACAAAATTGATAACATCCTTTGAGTTTACTGATTTCATCGGGACAGCCTCCACCCATTTAGTGAAATAATCAGTGATGGCCAAAATCCACATGTGGCCTTTGCTTGATGGAGGATTGATTTTGCCGATCATATCCATGCCCCAACCTCGGAATGGCCAAGGCTTGATGATGGGGTTCATTGCTGACGCGGGTACCATCTGAATTTTCCCAAATTTCTGACATGCTTGACACCCTTTGTAGTAGTTGAAACAGTCCTCAAGCATGGTGGGCCAATAAAACCCTGATCGCCTGATCAACCATTTCATCTTGTGAGCCGATTGGTGAGTTCCACAGCGCCTTCGTACCTCGTCAGGAGCCGATTAGCCTCGGCTGTCCCCGACATTTGAGCAATAACCCTTCCAGTCCTCAGAAACATGTCATCCCGAATAAGTACATACTTCATGGCCTTGTACCTTATCCGTTTAGGTGCCCCCCGAGCCGAATCCTTCAAGTAATTGAAGATATCGGCTCTCGATCGTCGACTGTGAACTCAGACTGAATATCGGCTCCTCGCTACATCCTTGTAGCACAAGCCATTTGTGCAAGATCATTTGCCTCTATGTTCGCGATCATGAGATCCAGTGAAGTTTATGTACCGAACTGTGTCATCAGCTCACGGCAGTCAAACCATAATGGGAAGAGGGACTCGCTCACACTTGTACTCCTCCGTAAGTTGGGAAATCACCAACTTGGAATCTCCAAAATTTCCACCGCTTCGCTCCGGCCGAGGAGTAACTCCATTCCCTCAGACGCTCGCATCAGCGACATTGTTGGTGCGAGAGGTAGATAATCTGATGGAGAAGGAAAATGTTGCCCCCCGAGGCGACACAAGTAAAATGCCGATGCCGCAGCCATCGTCACAAACCGATCCATCAAAGAACATAGCCCACGCTCTTATAGACAGTGCTGCTATGTTAGTGTTGATCCTTTCAGCGATAAGGTCGGCCAACGCCTGTCCCTTAACTGCTTTTGCGGGTTGATACCGGATGTCAAACTCTGATAATGCGAACATCCATTTGCCCAGACGGCCTTTCAACATAGGAGCCGACAACATGTGCTTTATGATGTCTGATTTGCATATGATGATGATCTCTGCTGATAGCAAAATGTGGCGCAGCTTGGTGCAGGTGAAAAACAGGCAGAGGCACAACTTAACGATATCAGGATACCTTGTCTCAAGGCCCAAAGATCCTTCGCTTATGTAAAATACGACTCGCTCCATCCCATCATAAACTTGTACCACCACCGAGGCGATGGACGTGTCGGCTACTGACAAGTAAATGTAGAACGGTCTGTCCGGCTGGGGTGGAACCAACACTGGCGGCTTTGTCAGATATTCTTTGATCTCGTCGAAGGCTCGTTGTTGTTCTCGCTTCAGCCGGAATTCCTCGTCGATTTAATTTTCACCCCCCATGAACGGTTCTATTCTTCCCGATGATTGAGATGAATCTTCGACGAAGTTGATCTTGCCGATTAGAGATCGGCTCTTTCTTTGTGGTAGGTGGCTTCATTGTCCGATCGCCTCCTAACTTTTCAGCCGATCTCAATCCTCGTTCATGGACCAAAAACCCAAGAACTGACCGCCGTGACCTCAAGGCACACTTCTTTGATTCATCCGTAGTCAATTTTCTTGTTCGGTCCGAACACGCCGAAGATCGTCCAAGTGTCCGCAATCGGAAGCAGACTTGACCACCACGTCATCGATGTAAATTTCCACCAACTTGCCGATCGATCATGGAAAATGTAATTCATGGCCCTTTGGTAAGTGGCGCCGCATTCTTCATCCAACGTCATGACTACATACTCGAACAACCCCATGAACTCGGGACTCAACGCCGCCTTGTGTATATCTTCCGGAGCCATAAAATTTGGTTGTAACCGGCATTGCCATCCATGAAGCTCAGGATTTTATGACCAGCCGTTGCGTTAATTAACGTCTCTGCCACCGGCATCGGATACTCATCCTTTGGGGTAGCTCTATTTAGATCCCGAAAATCTATGGCAACACTCCACCGGCCATCCTTTTTCTCTACAGTACTATACTAGAAATCCACTCAAAGATACCGCATGGCTCGATTAACTTGGCCGTCAACATTTTCTCGACCTCTTTCTTGACTTCTTCCAATTTCGCCTTCATTTGTCGTGCTTCGCTTTGAAATGGCGAAATCCTTTTTAAGCGGAGTCGATGCTCAATGATGCTCTGTCTAACCTGCATTTCATGTAGTCCCGTGCGAAGCCCGATATTTTTTCAACAGGCTATCATCGGACCCCGCAGACTGGTCTAACTTCTTGTCGATAAATGTTGGTCGTGGCTTATCCCGTGACCAATGTCGATCTCTTCTAGCTCATCGCCAGATGTAAACCCATACCCTAGCTTTCCACACTGTCAAATCGATGGTAAACACAGGCAAAAAAGAGGTGAGGGTAACAAAAATAATTTGGGCCGATTGCCTAATCGCCCCTTTTGCTTGCATTAGTCAAGGATGGTTTACACCTTATTGTCTTACAATGGCGGGGCATCTCGCCACTGACGACGTGATCCGCTTGTCGTGTGATTGGTGCTTTTCATTTTTGTGGCCGATCGCGAGGATCGGCCGCATATGTATGGTTGTGGACTTTCCTACTGTCGCCGGTGGATAAGACCAGCCTCACCCCGCTTTTTTGTAGCTTCAATGCGCCACAGCCGTTCAAACCGATTCCGAGATCGGCTCTGGTCTTCGCTTCCCAGACGTTCATGCCAGCTATGGAAACCTCGATAGAATCATCTGCATGGATGACCTCCACTTCATCTCCGCCCCATCAGACAGGCAATGGTGCATCGTGGATGGAATGCAGCAATTAGCGTGAATCCAATCTCTACCTAGCAAGACAACAGAGGTACTTTTGCTGTCCACGACGAAAATGACGGGTATGGTTTTCCTGCCCACTGTCAGATCCACGTTCAGTACGCCTTGCGTTTCCGAAGACTGGCCGTTGAAGTCGCTTAACGTGACGTTGGTTTTGATCAGATCTGCAGTAGAGCGCCCCAAACGTCGTAGCATGGCGTATGGCATGATATTGACTGCCGCCCCGGTGTCTACCAACATCTTGCTGACAGGTTGCCCATTGATGTAACCTCAGAGTGCAGTGGCTTTCGATGTTTGTAACCCTTCTCACGTGGCTTCTCAAAATAATCGCCGTGGCCGCGATGAATCGTAATCGGTAGCTCATTGGTTCTTGGCGCGCAGAACTCTGACGGAAGTATGAACACCATGTTTGTACCAGCCGATGTCTGTGCATCGGCTTTTATTGGTTTGGGGCGCCACTCTTTCCTTGTCGGGCGGTCTCCCGTTTCCAAGGTCTGCCTGATTTTGACGGCTAGATCGGGCCGCGCTTTCTTTAAAGCGTGGAGATACCGCGCTTCAGCTTCCTCCAAGTTACGCAGCCGCTGCACTCTACGCTTTTGGGTATGTCTGAGTCCGTCTGGACACCACCTTGGACGGTGATATCTGTCTTCTTCATTGTCATCCCTTGGCTTCTCGAGGTCCTTTGCTCGAGCGGACTCCTATGACTCACGAGGTGGAGAGGCCCTAAACGTTTGAATACTGAAACTGGCCTCGTGTCCTTCTTCTGCTGTCCACACTCCGGGCAGTTGTCTACTGTAGGCAATCGGCTCATTCCCGCGTCCCAGCAATACTTGAAGAAAGGACAATCCCAATGTTTGTCTGCGCCTTCCTTTTCCTTTGACGGTCCCCTAGCGAGGTGCTCATATCCTTTATCGTCTCCATCGCGCTGGCGCCGTTGGTCATACTGACGCTCATACTTGTTAAGGAGATGCGTGGAATGCGGCTTCTGATACCGCACTCTCCTCACATGTTCCTCTGTTAAGTACCGTCTGTCGTTATGGCCGGGCCGGTCGCATGGACCAGCCTCTTCTCTTTCTTTGCCCCGAGAGCGACCACCTTCCTCCTTATACGTGTCATGGTGGTACCTGCACTCGCCATATTAACACCGAACGAAAAATCCAGGCGACGTCTATGAGCGATCGAGTTCTATCATGTTGACGCCGGAAATGGGTTTGTGTCCACTTTCATGGCGAATGCCCAAGGATCGACGGCCTTGCTCTATCGCCATTTGGATTTGGACGTAGCTCTTTGCGATCATTGGTGGTGTGGGTGAACGAGTGATGCCACTTGCGGTATGGTATCCGTTCATTTCTCGAGCCGTGGGATTTTATGGCGTCGGGTAACCTCACCGCTTCTTTCAGAAGAATCGAAAATCTGCTCGACTTTGCTCACGTCAAGTCGAACCCTTTTGCAGGCCTTGCTTGTTTCACCCATTTGCAGGACACGGGTGCCCGCTTCGAGCCCATTCAGCCACGGCCACCTCGGTCTTGTGTAGGATCACCTTCTTCAGATCGACCAGGCCTATCGGACGCTTGAACTTGTCTTGGTATAACTCGTGGTGGCGCTGTTCATACATCGCCGTCAGGCCATGCGCCAATGAGTTGTACTCTACTTGAAAGCCAGATCCTTGATGGGTGCCGAGACCCAACACCGCCAGTCGATCGCTTCCTTCTCGATTAAACGAGCTGAGTAACATCGGTTCGACGGTCTGGTTACCGGATGTACTTTGCCATCGCTTTCTCCCCGCTTCGCAGACCTATGCCAGTCTGCAATGCCAGCCTCGGTAGCCTCTGAATGATATTGGATGTGGAACTGCTCTTCCAGTTGCTTCCAGGTCTGAATCGAATCAGGTGGCAGCGAGGTGTACCACCCAAAAGCTGGTCCTGTCAGAGATTGCGCAAAAAACCTTACGCGATCGATCCGATGCGAAATTATGCCTAGCTGTGCCAGGTATCGGCTTACGTGCTCGATTGAGCTCGACCCTTCCGACCCGCTAAACCTTGAGAACTCAGGGAGCCGATACTTGGGTGGCAGCGGAATCAGATCAAACGCGTTGGGGTACGGCTTTGAATAGCCGATTGTCCTTCTCTCGCACGGCCGAACTGGTCTCTCAAGATGGTACGGATTTGCTCCACTGTTTGAGCCACAGGGGCTAGATTCTCATGGCTTGTTCCAGTGGCATACTTGGCTAGCCACGCCTGTTTGTCGGCGTCCACCCTGCATATCGCTGCTCGAAACGCTTATTCCGGAGCTCCTGCCCAGAACCCCTGCCAGTAAACTCCTGCGGTTGCAATCTGGTGCGTGGCGTTGTTGCATCCGCACGTAGGCGCATATGTATCCGTGTGGGATTTCCTTAGGTGGCTCGAACAGGAATTGAAATCGCCTGGTCGCCTCCAACCTTATAGACGACGACGCCGCTGCTCTGGTGGCTCGAGCTGCGGCGTGAATGGCAATGCTTGGCCTAGTCTGGAGCGGTCTTTCTCCTGGTGAGTCCCTAAAGTAGGCCCTGACGGAGAGTAATCGATGTTTCATGATTTCTTGAACTACGCGAACGCGACCGCCGAAAGCGTTCACGGGCTCTCGTAATGGCGTAGAGAATGAGCCACCATGTAGTTGACTTCCGTCAGAGCTCAGTGCGCCCTCCGAAGGAATGCAGATCCACCTCATCAAGAGCACTCGGGGAGAACCCCTCCACTTGATGCCATGCTTACGGGTCCTCTCAAAGGAGCCGATGAGATCGGCTTCAAGAGATTTGATCTCGTCATACCGCCTTTGTGCTCTTGAGAAGCTCGTCGACGGATCGGTCTGTTTCTCCATTGCAGCGTCGGATGTTGATGTAGACGTTGTTGAAGGTCCCACCGGGCGTGCGTAATGTGTTGCTGTCAAAACTCACCGGCGGCAGCGACGAGCAACACGAAGAGCCGGAGGCTCCAGGATCGCCGGTGGGCCTCGGTCCCTCGGCAACGGCTCAAGAAACTCCGACGCGCTACGGCTTGGTTCGAGGGCGTGCCACCTGACCTATACCTGGTCGAAGGTGAAGGATTGCTCGATTGATTTCTGCATGGTAAACAAGTATACGTAAAATTCGAGCCGTGACCGGCTCCCAGGTTTCCCCGTGAATCGGCTCCTAGAGCCGATTGTCCCATGATTCTGCATTAGATCTTATGATAACATGGGGTTTTGCTTTATCGTTACAAGTTAACTCGATCTACGACAGTTTGACGTTTTCACCACGTAACTGGAACGTCCTACACGTAATTGAGCCTGGTATATACAAAAGATGAAGAATACTAACCCTAGAGGAGGCCTAATAACCAACGTAAAGTTAATTACCGGAACAACTTCTCTAAAACGAGTAAGCCACGTCTTTATGCACTACTGGATCGTTCAACCCGTCTGTAAGGCCTGACTACGTAGATATCAAACTAAACCTTGGCGAACAAGGCATAACCATAACAGATCGAAACAACTAAATAAAGATGAAGCAAGATGCTACCCTCGCACTTGGGAAAAGGTGCAAAGGTAGTGAGATAACTAGAGGCAGCATAAATCAAAGAATTATAACGAAAACACCGATGCTAGCCTCAATAGATCCATGATAGTAGTGTTACTCGCCATCAACAAGGCTTCAGTACGAGTAACACTAAATAACGCATAAGTAAAAATACTGCCTAGATCGCGAGATGCGATCTAGGCAGCATGACACTTACCCGAAAGAAACCCTAGAACAAGGGGTGGCGATGCGCCGAGATTGTGTTTGTTGTGAACGTGATTGTCCTCCTTTTCTCGATAACCTTAGGTACATATTTATAGTCCGGAGACTCTCTACTTTTGGAATAACTCTACAACTCTATCTTTACCTAAACTGAAACGAAACCTAAACTAACACGAAACCTACTATGATACAAGATACACGGGCAATTTAGCCCAAATCCACGCACTAGGCCGATCCAACAACACGTTGAATATATGTATCTTCCAAGCCCATCTTGATCACGGCCCATCTTCTTCTTTGGCCAAAATATGGCGATAACAGATATGGCCTTTCTTCTTTGTGCTTCCGATCTCCATCTTCTAGCACGAACATGATCTCCATCATCACCGGCATTGCATCAAGGTCAATGACGCTTCACCATGGTTGTCGTCCACCGGCTTCAACTATTACAACTACTTTGAATAGACACGCGGGTCTTAACATAAATTAAAGACAACCATACGGCTCCTGCCGGTTGCCAACTTACAATAAGGAACATTGCATACATCAAATATAATCACAATCATGGCCATATCACATCACAACACACCCCAGCAAAACAAAGTTAGACGCCTCTACTTTCTTTGCATATTTTACGTGGTTTGGGGCTTTCAATAAGTGTCGTTCTAACTTACGAACATGAACCACAACATTGATACTAGTATTGTTAATCACCTGTTGTAAATTGGATCTTAACTATGCTAGGAGAAACAGCACCATAAAGCCACTTATGCAATACAAGTTGCATGTCAAGCGTGGAGCAAGTCTCATGAACGATGTCATGTAAGGTTAGCCCGGCCGCTTCATCCCAACATACCGCAAGATGCAAAGTACACAAGAAGCAATCGACAATAAAAGCATCAACGCCCACAATGACCATTGTGTTCTACTCGTGCAACAGATCTACATATAGACACGGCTCTGATACCACTGTAGGGATTCGTAGCATGGAAAACAAAAAATTTCTACCGCATACAAACAAACAAGCCAAGATCTATCTACTAGATTGTAGCAACGAGTCGATGGAATAACTCACCCTCGAAGATTCCAAAGTGTTTAACGAGAGCGGATTCTCGTGGGTGATGTAGTCGTACTCTTCCCGATCTCAAGATCGCAGAGACGATCCTTCCGTGGCTGCTAGCTCCGCAATGATCGGTCACACGTTCGGTACTGAAGACCTTCCTCTCCTTGTTCTAGCAGGCGGAGGTTGTAGCACTCTCCTCGCGATTCCGACAAAGACAACGTGGTACCGGAAGTAGAGGGAGATCTCGCAGGCTTTAAGCCGGAGCGAGTATGGTGGAGTATGAGAGAGTCCCTTGACGATCTAGGGTTTAGACACGCCAAAGAGGAGGCTAGGCCGGCGGCTAGGGTTGCTAGGCGGCGGTTTGCCCTAGGGCGGCGGCAAGAAGTGGCGCATGCTTAGGGTTTGGAGGAGAGGATCTTGTGTGTCTCCCTACGGTTCGTGAATTATGCGGACATGATTGAGACACTTCTCCGAACAATAACCAATAGAGGAATCTGGAAATTCATATGGCTCCCACATATTTCTACGATTACTTTGCGATCGAATGAACCACTTACATACGATATCAATTTCCCTTTGTCTCACTATAGTTTACTTATCCGAGGTTATGATCGTCGGTATCTCTGCATACCTAGTTCAACCTCACATCGATAAGTACTCTTTTCTTGTTCCGTGATATGTGATCCCTTGTGAGCCATTCACATGCTTGCAAGCTAATTGGATGACATTTCACCGAGAGGCCCAGTATATCTATCTCATATGGATGGACAAATCCCACTCTTGATCCATGTGTTTCAACCAATACTTTACGAACACTCAATGCCACCTTAATAGCCACCCGATTACGGTGTGGTGTTTGATGTCATCAAAGCATCCATCCGTAAAGGTGATATGCATGATCTCATGGTCGAAGGAATTAGATTACTATGTATCATAAAGCATATAGCAATTGAACTATTAAAATGACTTGATCTTTATGCTACGCTTATCTATAGGAGTATGTCCACCATATCATTCTCCTAACGATATGATCTTGTTGTTAATAACATCTCAATGTTCATGATAGGGAAACCACAATCATCTATTAACCAACAAGCTAGTATTATATAGAGGCTTTACTAGGGACTTCAAATTAAGTTTACAAATCACACAAGTATTAATGTTTCCTTGTTAATACTATTATAGCATGAATGTAAACATTTATCATAAACACAAAGATATAATAATAACTATATTTATTATTGCCTCTAGGGCATATCTCCAACAACAGGTGACTGTCACAGGGCCCGTTTTGCTGACTGCATTTTTGACGAGGATCTTTTTCCGACTTTGGGGGGAGGTAATCAACCCCTGGATGACAAAAGTCGAGAAATCACGTGGAAAGCCACGGGGATCCACGCTCATGACCCGCGCACTGTTGAGACTAATAGAGAAGTCCAAAAGATACTAGATTTGCACTCCCTAGCAAATCAACTGCCCGATCATTTTAGTGATTTAAAGACCGTGACAAAGTCGCATGTGCATGCACGCAATGCACCGGAAAGGGTTGAAATACCAAAGAAAAATTATGGTATACCCGCTCCTGCTCCAAGGCCTAAGAGGACGCGAATTCCGGTTTCTCAAATCCCAAGTACCCGGGGACGCCCGAAGAAAAAGGATAAGAGAGATTTATTACAGTCTGCCCCTGTTGAGGGGAGCCAGTTGAGACCTGGCACGAGTACGGATATTTCAGTGCACGAAATTCCGGACTTGAACTTTCCTATATCGGAAATACCCAGCAAAGTTGTGTGCGCACACATCGGAGCGGGAAAGCTAAAGGACCTAGCTCCTGGATTGGGAAATCCGGTGGAGCAAGAGGATGTGCCTGATGCACTCCATGACGAAATGGCCATTAACTATGTTAATTCGGGCGAGTCATACAACCGAGCCATGGCAAATGTCGACGTTAATTTTGCCAAGAAAATTTCCTCAATCATAGATCTTGACCCTGAGCCTAACACGCTCGCTGATTGCAAGAAAAGGTCGGATTGGAAAGATTGGCAGAAGGCAATTACTGCTGAATTATTATCGTTAAACAAAAGAGAGGTATTTGGACCTGTTTGTCTAACTCCTCCCACATTCGCCCGTGGCCATAAATGGGTTTTTGTTCGAAAGAGAAACGAGAATAATGAAGTAGTAAGGTACAAAGCAAGGCTCGTTGCTCAAGGTTTCACTCAACGACTGTGTCGACTTTGAGGAAACTTACTCCCGATCATGGATGGAATTACCTTTAGATACTTGATCTCAATGGCAGTAAACATGGACTTAAAAATGAAACTAATGGATGTTGTCACCGCTTACCTATATGATAACTTGGATTCGGACATATACATGAAAGTACGGAAGGTATCCTGTCCCGAACCAGGATAGAGCAAACAGGAGCTTATACGGTTCAGCTTAAGAAGTCATTGTATGGACTAAAACAGTCGGGTAGGATGTGGTATAATCGTTTAGCGATTTCCTTCATCGAAGGGCTACGTGAGCAATGAAGATTGCCCATGTGTTTTTATACGGAGATCCTGTGATAGTTTACATTATCTCGGTGTACGTGACGATTTGAATATAATCGGTACACCGACGATATTGAGGAAGCGAGTTCCTACCGATGTCGAATTCGAGATGAAAGACTTAGGCAAAACCAAGTTACGCCTCGATGCGCAACTTGAGCATTCCCTTTGGGATTCTAGTTCACCGGGCCTACACCGTAAGGTGTTGGAACGATTTGGGTTTGAAAAGGCATACCCTTCTAAGACCCCGATGGTCGGAAGATCTTTGCAGCAAGACAAGGACCCGTTCAGGCCTAAAGAAGAGGGGGAAGAAATTCTGGGACCGGAATTCCCCTACTTAAGTGCAGTTGGCGCACTTATGTACCTCGCAAATTGTACACGGCTGTATATTGCATTCGCCGTCAAATTTGCTTGCAAGGTACAATTATGAGCCTACCAAGAGACATTGGAAAGGCATTAAGGACATCTTTAGGTACATACAAGGGACTAAGGACCTTGTCTTGTTTTACCAAAAGAACCAAGACCTATCTGTTGTAGGCTATGCTGATGCTGGGTACCTTTCGGACCCGCACACATCCAAGTCGCAGACTGGATATGTTTTCCTTTGTGGTGGAACAGCTATTTCCTGGAAATCGTCTAAGCAAACTCTTGTGTCAACTTCGACGAACCACTCGGAAATCATAGCATTATATGAAGCATCACGAGAATGTGTATGGCTTCGACGAGTAGTCAGTCACATCCAGATGTCATGTGGACTGAACACCGTACAAACCCCAACAATTATCTATGAAGATAATGCCGCTTGTGTTGCACAAGTCCAGACGGGTTACGTGAAGAGCAATCTCACAAAGCATATAAACCCCAAGTTCTTCTATGCACATGAGTTGCAAAAGATGAACGAAGTGAAAGTCTTGCATACTAAGTCGTGTGAAAATCTCGCTGATTTGTTTACTAAATCATTGCCGGCGTCTTCTTTCGAGAGATGTGTCCGAGGGATCGGCATGATGAGACTTAGGGATATGCAAGGTTCAGGGGGAGAATCTTCACAAACTCATCGCTGAAACCTTGATCCCGATGATTGAGCGCTTAACTTTATAGTTAAGTGAATTGTACTCTTTTCCCCTTAGTGAGTTTTTATGAAGTTTCTCACATGAGGTTTTTAATGAGTCAATTTGTGCAACATAGCAAGAAGTATACCGTGTGCATTTCTCCATATTTTTTTCACTGGGTTTTTCGGAGTTTTAAGCCATGATTATACAGATAAGATACCCAGGGGGAGTGTTGGGAAACTGGGCCGGTACAGGCCTACTCGGTGTGGCCTCTACCAGGCTAGGGTTGGCCCATGTGGGTATCGTATCTCCCTTTTAGCATATAAATAGAGGAACCATCTGTGTACGGGAGTTTACCGAGAGAGTTTTCAATAAAGTCCACTTTATTTACTGTGTCATCTACTTGTGTACTGTGTGTGCCTGCTCCTAGTCTTCTTCTCGGATGTGGAAGCTCGGGACCGGCTAGCCCTAGATGGACGCGTTCAAGCAGAAGGCGAAGGGCATGTTCACCACACGCGAGGGCGCGCTGGAAGCCGCGGCCGTCGTCGGGGCGCTGGCTGCCGGCGCCGCCGGCATATACTTCCTCTGGCCCGTCGCCGTGGCTGCCGGCGCCACGATGAAGGCCCCCGGCGCCGCAGGGTTCGTCATCTCGCGAGCGGCGTTCCTCGCCAACCCGCAGCTCTATTTTCAGATCCTGCGTACCGCCGGCGCCGCCGCCGCTGCTGCCGCCTTCGCTCTGTAGGCGAGCGCGCGCAAACATCTGTGGCTGGTAGCTTCTGGATCTAGATAGGTTAGTGTTATGTCTCAACAAATGCTTCGTGAGTTGAGTTGTGTGCTCTGTTGATCTGGCGGTTGGTGCCGCTCAAGTGCTTTTGTTGATCTGCTGCAGTTTATTGTTATCTCCGAAAAAAGTTTGGCTTGTGTCGCGTGATCTTAGCGGAATCCGTTGATCTGCAAGTCTTTCAATTAGCGTTTCAGGTTTCCTTTTCGTGATCTAGTTGGCGGTGACACATGTATAACCTCGTAATAACGACGTCACAAGATATTTATTTTCAACCAACAAACGATAAACAAAGTTCATAAGGTTTTCCCGTCTGCGACGTCGTATGGAAGGTGACTCGGGCGACACTGCAGAGGCTACCGCCTCCTCAACCTCTGTGTCCTCACCTTTGCCACATGATGAGGGGCCGCAATGCTAGGCCTGTGGCGACGACGGTGTGATTACTCGGCCCAACGGCCACGGAGACGGACTTGCGTGATGGGGGTGTTCGGCGGCCTACAGTCGCCAGCTGCTGCCACCGGGAGCTCCTATTTTCTGCAACCGAATGTCCATCTGTTTGAAGCATGATCTTCATGGCCTGCTCCAACACGCTGCAACAAAAGGATACACACTTTTTTTAAATCAAACAATTTATGAAACCGAACATTTCGAAAATTAAATTTCTTCAGATGGAATCTTTTAGAGATGAACATTTTCAAATTCATTTTTTTCAATTTTTTTTTAGAATTTAACATTTTCGAATTTAGAAATTCATAAAAAATAAAGTAAAAATCAGAAAATGAAAATAAATTAAAAATAAATAGGGAAGAAAAAATAAAACCAACAAAAAAAAGGTAGCTGAGATTGAATCAGAAACCGTTGGAACCTTCTAGAAAATTCCAAAGCCATGGAATAGCTGAGAGAAAAATACGCCATATGTAAAACCCAGGACTAAAAGCATATGTTATTTGGGCCGGCCCAAAATGATGCCAACGTCAGTGGAACTGAATCCGTGTTACACGGAGAATAGGATTCACCGTGTCTAGGCGAGCATCTCTGTCGAACAATAATATGGTGTTGCAAAATCAACTTTGCGCACACTGCTCACACTTAGTGCGCGTTGCGCCGAAATCCCCTTCACCGGACGCGCTATTTCGCAGCGCTGGTGGTTCGCTGAAAAAGTGCTCGTGACGGAAGCGCTAATTTACAGCGCCAGAAACACATTTTGATGAAAATAGTTCAAATAGAAGATCTAAAAACATTGGAAATACATAGATAATAAAAACAGTCTACTACTCGTCGTCGCCGGAGGTTGTCTCAGTCCAAATGTCGTCTCAGCGAGGATCATTTTTGCCCCAGGTCGTGTTCAGGTTGTCGAGCTCGAACTCGGCGATGACGCGGTTGCGGCGCCTGGCGGACCTAAGCTGCCCCCTGAGGTAGGCGAAGAAGGCCTTCGTGTCGACGACGTCGCTGGGGAACTGCTTCCTCCACTAGAGCATGAGCTCCTCGTTGCGCTCGGTGATGGCGATGCGGCGCTGCGCCTGGCGGTGGCGGCGACGGCCCCCGCTGACGAGGCGTGGCGCGGGTGCTAGGAACTCCGCCTCCTCCAGCGACTCGACGTCCCGCAAGTTGAGGTCACGGCGTGGCCGCCGGAATCGCCACGCGGCCGCGTCGTAGGCGCGCGCCACCAGCTCCAGCGTGTTGAAGGTGCCGAGGGTGACGCGGAAGCCGCCCGTGCGAATCTACGTGTAGAACGTCACATTCGGACGCGCTCGAACGCCGCGGAAGCCCGATGATCCGCGGAGGCACGGCGACATCACGACGACGAACGAGCGGAGGTGGCGGCGACGAAGGAGAGCGGCGGTGACGCGTGGCGCGGGGAAGCGGCGGGGCAAGGTGAAGAGAAGCGGTGGAACTTTCCGTGGTGGTTGGGTGAGCGCGCGCGAAGCGACACGGCAAGTTTGGCGTTCGGGATGCCGCGATAGCGCGCGCGGGAAAAAGTTTACTTTCGCACGCGGGTTTGGCGCGTCCGCTGGAGGCGCGCGGGATGGTGCGCGCGGCAAAAGGCGGTTGAAACGCGATGGCGCGCCGTTTCGCGTCTCTGTTGGATGTTGAAGATGCTCTAAGCTCTTCATTTACAAATTTAGCCATGCCCGTCGTCATTAGTCCACGATACCGGCCCAAGTAGAGGTACACTGGAAAGTTACCAAACATTTAGGACAGGTACACCGCGGGCGGTAATACCGGACGCTAGGCTTAATTTCCTGATAGTTAGCCGCTAATCCCGTTCGATCTCAGGAAAATCGTTAGGGTCGACGCAAAAGCTGCCGTCAGGCGCTTACTCTTGTTTTTTCCCGCACTTGCCTTTTTACGGCTTGTTCTCTTCTTCTTTTTTATTTCTTTAATTCATCTAAACGTCTACTTTATGTACCCACGTTGGAGCCTTTGATCCATGCCTGGTCGCTAAGGATTTTGGCCAGAGTAACCACCGCCTTAAGCGTCTAAACGAGCGGTCTGCGGTATTCATGCCCTTAGTGGTACCCTTGCAGTATACAAGCGGTCTGCAGTATACATGCCTTTTAGTATACAGAGGAGTCATCTTGGGCTGCCGCCTACCAACTTGTTCCACCCGGTCTTTTTTGTTCCTGACCGGCTCCCCTACCACCGTCACCAGCCAAGCTGCCCACAATGGGTGCCTCCCCGACCCCCGTCCTGTCCTCTGACCGAACCCACCGTCGGTCCTGGCTTCAGCGAATCCCCCCACCTTGAGCCCTAAGCCGGCGAGCTTCGGCAACATACCTCACCCCAATCCCCGTTAAGGCCCCGTTCCGAACATGGGATTGTAAAACCGTAGAAACAGTAGAATCGTGAAAATAGGATAGGAATTGGGTGGGGTTTCCAATGGAATGCAAAACAAAGGATTAGCTAGCTTGTCATGGTGTTCGGATGAGAACAACGAAACATAGGAATCGTGGAGCATCAACTCATATAAAAAAAATATAGAGAAAGGGTCCCACAAAGTACAAGGGGCCTGCTGTCACTGGCATGGTGAGGCTGGCTTCGGTGAGGGCTGTAGTGGCGCAGCAAGACGACTTGCCTCGGTCCCAATGAAAAAAAGAGTTCAGACCTCATGTTTACTTTCACGTGAAATATGTAGGAAACCGGCAGGAAAGAAAAAATTTCCTAAGTTTCACTGTTCACAGGTCCGGCCCCGAACGCTCCAAATGAAACTTAGAACATCTCCACTCGTTGGGCGTACCTAGACCGAAAATCGAACCGATTTTTGGCCGGACGAATCGCGTTTTCGGCCTGGGTACGCCCAGTCTCCCACTCGTGTACAAGTTCGGCTAAATTCACTTAAACTCGGCGAAATATGGGCGAATATAGACGGAATTTCGTTAAAGTAGGCGAGGGACACATAGTACATCGGTTAACTAGAAAAGGACGCCGCCGTGGTCGACGCCGGACGTCGCAACTACAGGCCGAGGCGGGGGTTGTTGCCGGCCTCGATGTGCTCCATGACTCCGGCGAGAGTCCGCCCTGGAACGCTCCACCAGCGGCGGCGGTAAGCCATATTGTTACGCGGCGGAGGTGGCGAGCCCGGCGGTCCGTCGTGTCGGGCGAGTTTCTCGAGGCGCCTGCCGGCGAAAAACTGCCTCCAGAAGGTTGTCCTGATCCTCGACGAGTGTCAGGCCTTGCATGGCGGTGATAGCGGCCTAGATCTCTTCGGCGAGTTCTAGGTCTTTCATGGCTGCGATAGCCGCCTGGATCTCTCTGGCGAGGTCCTGCCCGTCCGGCACCGGCGGAACGGGGATCCCGCCGATGCTGAGTTTCCAGCCTAGGGGGAGACGAGTGTCCGGCGGGGCCGTATAGCGCGCCTCGTGGAGCAGCCGGGCTTCCCACGACGACAGCGTGCGTCGGCCGGCCATGGCTTCTCGGCGGAGTTGGGGAGGAAGAAAGGTGCGAACGTCCGAAGTTCGCCGGAGTTGTGGTGGTATGAGGGGATGTGAAGAGAGACGACGAGATGTACGGCTTTTATAGGCCGGAAGAATGGAGGGAGGTGTGTAGCGGCGAGAGAGGGAAAAGGAAAACGTCGGGAAGGATGACGGCGACTCGGCTTCTGTCGCTCACAGGCTGGTCCACTCGCCGAATTCTCGTCGATACCCGGGATCCTGGGTTCGGCCTGGGTAGTCCGGACCAAAGTTGGCCCAAATCCGGCCGAAAAAAGGTCCTTGGGTACGCGACTGGCTGATTTTAGGCGTCCAGACGTAATTTCGGCGTCCGGATCGGCCTCCTGGGTAGGCGAGTGGAGATGCTCTTAACCTATGGAATCCGAGTTCCTCCATTTTTCCTACAACTTTCCTTCGTTCCGAACGGACCCTTAACAGGAATAGCATGCGCTACGAGTGTTGTATAGTAGGACGCCAAAGATTATATGCCGCTCGCTGCAACCCCGAAGGGGGCAGCGTACACCCTCTACAAGCAAGCTGCTCTTGGGCCGGACCAGCTAGTGGCGGTGTGGGCTAGGGTTAGCAGACAGCTGGGCTAGGTGCCTACCATAGATGAGGAAGATGACAATTTTCGGTGGAGATGAGAACGCAAATGACCTTGCTGACGATAGGAATGACGCGGTTGGCCGCAGTGCCCCAACGAAGGTGAGGCCAAGACCTCGTCACAGAAAGGGACGACTCGTTGTCGCTAGCGGAGGCGAGGAAAACTGAAACATCCAGTCAGAACTTAGTTTTCGCTGATGCCCGAGGCAAACCGCTATCGCAGCGACATCAGATTAGTCATAGTGGGAGTAACTTGACTAGTAACATAGTCCTACATGTATTGCCAATAAGCATTTAGATGACATGGCATGAAATTAAATGATGAGAGAGATGCTTGTGGTAACTAGCTATGTTACCATAACATCACACATTTCAAGACAAAATGATTCTACATTGCAATAAATAAGCATTTACATGACACCACACATATGTTATTTTACACTATGAAGATAGTAACTTAGACTAGTAACATACACCCCACTATGACCAGCCTCAGACTGTTACTCATGTATGTGCTGTGCTCTATTGGAGAAGTTACAGATTGTAGCTAAACATAATAATGCAAATTAATGATCTGCAATGGCTCCACCGGGAGACAGCCGAATTAAAAAAATTGCTGTTATCCGTATAGTTTCCTGCGTCTTTTATTGCTTGTCCAAACGCGCATTTACCAAAAGCACAGGAAATCAAACCTTTCCTAAGAAATTGTTGTTTCACTTTCTTTTGCTCTGAACACTCCAAAGGAATTTTTCCCATAGGAAACTAAACCTTCAAAATTTCTGTGTTTTTCCTCCATACCGAACAGGGCCTAAGCTGGCCTAGGTAACGGATTCTCTATCTGCGGTTTTTTCTCTGTTTCCTTTTTTATTTTATTTTAAATTTAGATTTTTCTTTAAAAAGTATTCATATTTGGAAAGGTTTGAATTTTAAAATGTTTAAAATTCAAAATATTGATATTTGAAAGTTGTACAAATTTCAAAGTGTTTGGATTTGAAATAATTCAAATTAGAAAAATGTAGTTTCAAAAATAGTTTAGCTTTGATAAATTTATTTAGATTTAAAAATTTTCTAATTAAAAGAAATTCAAAAGGTGTGTTAAAATAGAAAGCAACATAAAATAAAAAGAAAACAAAAAAGAGATTAAAATGGAAATGGAAAACAGGAAAAATAGGTTGACGACTTTTGCTGTGCCGACCCGCTTGCAGATCGATGGGCTACGCGTTGCGTTCCTAAAGATATACACAGGTTGAAGTACATGACGAGAAAGAGATCAGAGATGGCCTCCAACCACTACTGCACAGGTAGGCTTCTAACACCGATTCGTAGAAGCTTTTAACAGCGGTTTCAAAACCGTTGTTAGGGGTTTGGTGTTAGAGAACCGCTGTTAAAGGGTGAAGCACGTGGGGTACCCGCATGCTCAGGGGCCCCCCTTTAACACTAGTTCGTAACACGAATCGGTGTTAAAGGTTCTCTGACGTGGCAGGAAAACGACATAAATCTACGCATGAAGATTACGCCGCCGCCTGCTCGGGCGATTTCGCGGCGTGGGACGGAAGGGGAATCGATCGGGAGAGGTATACACATACATCGTTGGTACATACGAGTACATGAATAATTAAGCAACTATTATTACACACAAACATCATCATTGTGGTATTCTCCGTACACATTGAAAGCAAGTATAAGACAAACACGTTCAAGCATATATACAATATAACATCTCCGTCCACGTTCATTTTGGTGGATATCTAAAGAGTTCTCCGACAGGCCTGACGACCTCATCAAGTATGAACCCCGCCAATTCCTCTTGAATGGCTCGTATGCGGTCAAATGGCAGGAGTTGGTCCCGCATCCGTTCGATTTAAATATATATGAAGAATAGGGTTAATATATATATAAGAATAAAACTCAACACAATCGATGGTAAGAAAATAATGTTGTGTATTTTGTTTACTTACTCTAAGTTGTTCTAGTGTGGCTTGGCCCGTCACACATATCGTGTTGCGAATGAACTCGCAAACATAGTATCCACATAAGTTATTGCCGGGTCCCTGATGCGCGCACTTTACGAGAATAAAGAGTTCAATCAAAATAATAATCAATAAAGCATAATGGAATTGGAAGCAGAATCAAAGAGATACGCAGACCTAGCTAGTTAGTATTACTTACATTTTGGTCTATAAATTTTAGTTCTTCTGACCATTCACCCATGGCCCTTTCCGTGAACCTTTTCCAAACCCTGTCCGACACAGAAAATAGATAAAGGAGTAATTAATTACTTGTTGTCACGAAAATTGCCGATCTAGTGCGATAATATGATTGAAATTACCCCGGGAGCATCTCTTTAAAGTCTGTCCATGGCTCTTGGTCTTTTCGTAACAAGTCCATGAGAAGGACTTTTTCTGAGTCAACTTGAATGACTAGTAGAATAAAGTGGAATCTACGCACGCATAACTCATCATCAGTTACACGTAACATCGAGTAAGTCGAAACGGAATGTGTACAAGAGAGGGTAACACTCACGAGAAGTTGTAAGGCAATAGTATTTCCCTTTTGATTTGTTATCTCAGTAAAGACGTTAGCAAAAAATCTTCTGTTTGTCCGGGTTTGAGTTTTACCACTTGTTCATGAACTCTATTTGGATCAACGAACCCAATGTCAAAAGGGCCTCCTTTCATGCATTCCATAACCTTTTTCCTGCATTAGTATATACATATATGGTGAGCATTTATATACATGAAATTAATGAATTGAATGAGATGAGATAGAAATTACAGAAATAGTACTTACACACAATAAAGGCTGATGACAGTTTTGTCGAGTTCCTTCTGATTGAATAGAAAATGCAAGTCTTGAATGTTGAAGCTGATCTCGTCGTCTCCGCACAAGAAAATCTGATCTCTTATATGCGTCGTGATCCATTCTTCATTTCTCGTCTTGTAGAAATCAAGGTACCACTTATGCAATCTTCGCATCTTTGTTGGTAGATTCTTGAGCTCCTTTTTATTGACGAGATTCTTCCCATACTTCCATGGATGTATGGGGTTGGCATCGCCTTTGGGCAAGTTGTCTCCCATGATGTTCAAATATTCAATATAAGTCATCCCCATCTTATTGGTCTTTGTTTATAGCTCTGCCTCATAATCATTTACAGGAGGAGCTATCCGTGTGTCAAACACTTGGAGCGGGGCGCATGAATGGTTTACCTACTCTCCGAGCATGGGAACTGTTTTCTGGGGTGCCGCACGACTGCTACTTTCAGACTCCCTCCGCCTTGTATCCCCCTTCATAATCTGGCGCTCGTAGTCCGGCACAAGTGGGGTTTCAGGTTTCAAAATATTATTGTAAAACGTCTCCACCACTGCCGGATCTAGTTTCTCCTTTGGCTCGGCCCGTCTAGGTGCAAAGAATTTCTTGACCTCTTCTTCCGAGATCCTATTGGTCTCCTCGTCGCTGCGATTCTACGGTAATACCGGCAATGGCTTGGCGGAAGGCTGCAAGACGTAGTTTGTTGAACTCTTTGGCGTACGGTTTCCTGCGGATTTCTTCGTGGCAGTGCTAGTGATGCTCTTCGTGGCAGTGCTCTTCCACTTACGCTGAGGAGATGGCTGAAGTGCCGGAGATGGCTGACGCGTAGGAGATAGCTGGCGCGCCGAAGATGACTGACGCGCCAGAGATGGCTGGCGCGCAGGAGATGGCTGCCGCGTAGGAGATGGCTGCCACGCAGGAGATGGCTGAAGCGCCAGAGACGACAGGGGAGTATTCTGATGACTTGGAGACGGCTGAGGCGGCTCAGACTGCTGACGCTGCGGAGACGGTGGGGGTGTCAGTGGCCTCCAATTTGGAAGCACGATGTGTCCCTTCTTCCAAAGAATGGTTGTTTGCACTGCAAATTTCAGTTGAATTTCCCCTTCACTGTTGGAGATATGCCCTAGAGGCAATAATAAATATAGTTATTATTATATCTTTGTGTTTATGATAAATGTTTATATTCATGCTATAATAGTATTAACAAGGAAACATTAATACTTGTGTGAATTATAAACTTAAATTGAAGTCCCTAGTATAGCCTCTATACTTCACTAGCTTGTTGGTTGATTAAATGATTGTGGTTTCCATATCATGAACATTGAGATGTTATCAACAACAAGATCATATCGTTAGGAGAATGATATGGTGGACATACTCCTATTGATAAGCGTAGCATAAAGATCAAGTCATTTCAATAGTTCAATTGCTATATGCTTTCTGATACATAGTAACCTAATTCCTTCGACCATGAGATCATGCATATCACCTTTACCGGATGGATGCTTTGATGACATCAAACACCACACCGTGAATCGGGTGGCTATAAAGGTGGCATTAAGTGTTCGGAAAGTATTGGTTGAAACACATGGATCAAGAGTGGATTTGTCCATCCACATGACCAGATAGATATACTCTGGGCCCTCTCGGTGGAATGTCATCCAATTGGCTTGCAAGCATGTGACTTGGTCACAAGGGATCACATATCACGGAACGAGAAAAGAGTACTTATCGGTAACGAGGTTGAACTAGGTATGCAGAGATACCGACGATCATAACCTCGGATAAGTAAACTATCGTGAGACAAAGGGAAATTGGTATCGTATGTAAGTGGTTCATTCGATCGCAAAGTAATCGACGAAATATGTGGGAGCCATATGAATTTCAGATTCCTCTATTGGTTATTGTTCGGAGAAGTGTCTCGATCATGTCCGCATAATTCACGAACCGTAGGGAGACACACTTAAGGATTCGACGTTGTTTTGAGTAGTTATGGTATTATGAGAAAGAGACCGAATGTTGTTCGGAGTCTCGGATGGGATCCGGGATATCACGAGGTGATCCGGAATGGTCCGGAGAATAAGATTCATATAAGGAAAGTCCCGTTTCGGAGTTCGGGAATGATTCCGGTGTTTTCATCGGGAATGTTCTAGAAGGTTCCAGATTGTCCGGCACTCCGGGGGGGAGGGTACATGAGTGTGTCATTGAATGATTGCATCATGTACTAAGTGTTCTTGCTGTTCCAAAAACATGAAAGTCAAATTGCCAGTTTGAAAGTCAAACGGCTAAAACAGGAAACTGTGGGAAACAGGAAACTGTGGGAAACAAGCAAGAGGAGTTGGAACCAACCTGGAGGAGGAGTTGGACTCCTCCAGGCCGGCGCCCAGCCCTAGGCCGAGTTGGGAGGGACTCCCTCCCTCCCCTGGCGCCAAGGCCCTCCACCTATATAAGGAGGGGCAGGGCTCCTCCTAGAGACACACAAGTTTCCACCTCTAATCTCAGGTTTAGAGCCGTTTGGTTTAGAGCTTCTAATTGCTTTAGCCTGCGGTTTAGAGCCTTCTAATTGGTGTGTCTAATCTCTAGGCCACTAATAGCCCTCTATCATAATCCACCATACTGCCGGCTTAAGGCGAAGCCTGGGATCTCCCTCTACTTGGTACCACGCCGTTGTCTTGCGGAATCGCGAGGAGAGTGCTACAACCTCCCGCTGCTGGAACAAGGAGAGGAAGGTCTTCGTCGAGTACCGAACGTGTGACCGATTGCGGAAGCGCCGTTTAACGCAGCGCCGGAAGGATCGTCCACACGATCTTGAGATCGGAAAGAGTACGACTACATCACCCACGAGAATCCGCTCTCGTTAAACACTTTGGAATCTTCGAGGGTTCGTTGTTACAATCTAGTAGATAGATCTTGGCTTGTTTGTTTGTATGCGATAGAAATTTTTTGTTTTCCATGCTACGAACCCCTACAGTGGTATCAGAGCCGTGTCTATATGTAGATCTATTGCACGAGTAGAACATAATGGTCATTGTGGGCGTTGATGATTTTATTGTAGATTGCTTTTTGTGTACTTTGCATCTTGCGGTATGTTGGGATGAAGCGGCCCGGGCTAACCTTACATGACATCGTTCATGAGACTTGCTCCACGCTTGACATGCAACTTGTATTGCATAAGTGGCTTTGCGGGTGCCTGTTTCTCCTAGCATAGTTAAGATCCAATTTACAACGGGTGATCAACAATGCTAGTATCAATGTTGTGGTTCTTGTTCGTAAGTTAGAACGACACTTATTGAAAGCCCCAAACCACGTAAAATATGCAAAGAAAGTAGAGGCGTCTAACTTTGTTTTGCAGGGGTGTGCTGTGATGTGATATGGCCATGATTGTGATTATATTTGATGTATGCAATGTTCCTTATTGTAAGTTGGCAACCGGCAGGAGCCATATGGTTGTCTTTAATTTATGTTAAGACCCGCGTGTCTATTCAAAGTAGTTGTAATAGTTGAAGCCGGTGGACGACAACCATGGAGAAGCGTCATTGACCTTGATGCAATGCCGGTGATGATGGAGATCATGTTCGTGTTTGAAGATGGAGATCGGAAGCACAAAGAAGAAAGGCCATATCATATCACATATTGTGAATTGCATGTGATGTTAATCCTTTATGCATCTTGTATTGCTTAGTAGACGATGGTAGCATTATAAGATGATCCCTCATGCACATGAATTTCAAATCATATAGTGTTCATCCTTAGTTAGCACCGTTGCTAAAGCTTGTTGTTTCGAAGCACCACGTGATGATCGGGTGTGTTAGATTCTGCAAGTGTATACAACGTGAGCAAGCCAGATTTGCTCATGCAGAAACTAAGGTTTGATCTTGACGAGCCTAGCATGTACAGACATGGTCTCGGAACACGGATTACCGAAAGGTAAAGCATGAATCGTATAGTAGATATGATGAACATGTCGATTGTTCGCCATTGAAACTATATCAACTCTCGTGATGATCGGTGTTGATGTAGTGGATTTGGTTCGTGTGATCACTAAAACAATGTGAGGGATGTTGTTTTGAGTGGGAGTTCACCTAGTTTAATTTCATTAATTAATTTGAACTCAATTTGTCATAAACTTAGTCTAAACTATTGCAAATATGTTGTAGATCAATGGCAGCCCCTACCATCAATTTTAATGCGTTCCTAGAGAAAGAAAAGTTGAAAACAATGGAAGCAACTCATGGATTGGTTCCGCAATTTGAGGATTGTCCTCACTGGTAATTTGACCTATGTCTTTGGATGCACATTGGGTGGACCCACCAGCCAATGCTTCCGATGAAGTAAAGAATGTTTACCTCGCCGGAAGAATCAAGACTCCATAGTTCAAGTGCTATCTTGTATGGTTTAGAATCGAGCTTCGTAAAAGGTTTGAAGAGTCGACCCATATGATATTGTCGAGGATCTCAAATTGATTTTTGAGACTCATGCGGCAATTGAAAGCTATGAGGCTTCGAAAAGTTCTTTAACTGCAAGATGGAAGAGGGCAGCTCTGGTGAGCATGTGCTTAAGATGTCCGGGCACGCAAACAAACTTCAAAGCTTGGGTATAGTGATTCCTAATGCTTTGGGGATTTACCGCTCCTCGATCACCGCCACCAAGTTACAGGAACTTTGTGATGAACTACAACATGCGTAATACATGAACAAAGAGTTGCCGAACTATTTGCTATGTTAAAGTCTGGTAAGTGGAGATCAAGAAAGAGCACCAAGTGTTGATGGTCAATAAGACCACCAAACTCAAGAAAGGCAAGTCTAAGCAAAGGGACACTTCAAGAAGGGTGGTAAGAAAGTTACCACGACGAAGAAAACCAAGGCTGGACCAAAGCCTGAAACCGAGTGCTTTACCGCAAGGGAGAAGGTCCTCGAAGCGGAATTGCCCAAAGTACTTGGCGGATCAAGAACGGCAACATCAAGAAGAAAGGTATATCCGATATACATGTTATTGATGTGTATCTCACTAGTACTGTAGTAGTGCTCGGTATTTGATACCGTTCGGTTGCTCATATTTGTAACTCGAAACAGGTGCTGTAGAATAAACGGAAGCTAGCGAAGAACGAGGAGACGATGCGCGTGGGAAACGGATCAAAGGTTGATGTAATCGCGGTCGGCACGCTACCTCTTCATCTACCATCGGGATTAGTTTTATACTTAAATAATTGTTATTTAGTGCTGCGTTGAGCATGAACATTATATCGATCTTGTTTATTGTAGACGGTTACTTGTTTAAGTCGAGAATAATGGTTGTTCGATTTATATGAGTAATATGTTTTACGCACATGCACCTTTGATAGATGGTCTATTCTTATTAAATCTCGATAGTGGAAATACACATATCAACAATATTGAAGCTAAACGTTTGAATTCAAGCGATAATTCGACCTATATGTGGCAATCGCTGCCTTGGTCACATTGGAGTGAAGCGTATGAAGAAACTCCATTCGATGGACTTCTTGAATCACTTGATTTTGAATCACTTGAAAGATGCGAAGCATGTCCGATGGGAAAATGACTAAGACTCCATTTTCTGGTATGATGGAGCGAGCTACGGACTTATTGGAAATCATACATACCGATGTATGTGGTCCAATGAGTGTAGCATCGCGCGGTGGTTATCGTTATGTTCTTACTTTCACGGATGACTTGAGTAGATATGGGTATATCTATTTCATGAAACATAAATCCGAAACTTTCGAGAAGTTTAAGGAGTTTCAAAGTGAGGTAGAGAATCAACGTAACAAGAAGATTAAATTTCTACGTTCTGATCGTGGAGGTGAATATCTAAGTTACGAGTTTGGCGAGCATTTAAAGAAGTGCGGAATACTTTCACAATTGACACCGCCGGGAACACCACAGCGTAATGGTGTGTCCGAACGTCGTAATCGAACTCTCTTAGATATGGTTCGTTCTATGATGTCACTTACTGATTTACCGCTATCATTTTGGGGTTATGCATTAGAAACAACCGCATTCACTTTAAATAGGGCACCGTCTAAATCCGTTGAAACGACACCGTATGAATTATGGTTTGGGAAGAAACCTAAATTGTCGTTCCTTAAAGTTTGGGGATGCGAAGCCTATGTAAAGAAGTTACAGCCGGACAAGCTTGAACCCAAAGCGGAAAAATGCGTCTTCATAGGATACCCGAAGGAAACTATTGGGTATACCTTCTATCATAGATCCGAAGGCAAAATCTTCGTTGCCAAGAATGGATCCTTTCTAGAAGAATTTCTCTCGAAAGAAGTGACTGGAAGGAAAGTAGAACTCGACGAGGTTGTCGAACCTTCTCTCGAAATTGCAGTAGCGCAGACCGGAAGAAGTTCTGTGGTGCTGCACCAATTAGAGAGGAAGCTAATGATGATGATCATGAAACTGGTTGAAGTTGCTACTGAGCCTCGGAGGTCAACGAGAACTCGTACCACTCCATTGGTATGATTCCGTTATGAGTGTCATGTTGGTGGACAACACCGATGACCCCGAGACATATGAGGAAGCGATGATGAGCCAGATTCTAATAAATGGCAAGAAGCCATGAAATCCGAGATTGGATCCATGTACGAAAACCAAGTATGGACTTTGGTGGACTTACCGGATGGCGGAAGGTGTCGAGAACAAATGGATTTTCAAGAAGAAAACAGATCTTGATGGTAATGTTATCTATAAAGCTCGACTTGTCGCAAAAGGGTTTCGACAAATTCAAGGAGTTGACTACGATGAGACTTTCTCACCAGTAGCGAAGCTAAAGTCTGTGAGGATTATGTTAGCAATCGCTGCATATTATGATTATGAGATATGGCAGATGGATGTCAAAACAGCATTCCTCAATGGAGATATTGATGAAGAGTTGTATATGATGCAACCCAAAGGTTTTGTCGATCCTAAAGATGCTAACAAGGTATGCAAACTTCAAAGGTCCATCTATGGATTGAAGCAAGCATCCCGAAGTTGGAATCAACGTTTTGATAAGGTAATCAAATGTTTTGGTTTTATACAAACTTATGGAGAAGCTTGTATTTACAAGAAAGTGAGTGGGAGCTCTGTAGCATTCTTAATACTATATGTGGATGACATATTATTGATTGGGAATGATGTAGACCTTCTTAATAGTGTCAAGGAATATTTGAATAATAGTTTTTCAATGAAGGATCTTGGCGAAGCAGCTTACATATTAGGCATAAAGATTTATAGAGATAGATCGAAACGCCAAATATCATTGTCACAGAGTACATATTTGGACAAAGTTCTAAAGTTTTGAATGGAAGAAAGCAAGAAAGGGTTCTTGCCCATGTTGCCCAATACGACCTTGAGTAAAACTCAAAGTCCAACATCGGCAGAAGATAGAGAAAGGATGAGTAAGACTCCCTATGCCTCAGCCATAGGATCTCTAATGTATGCCATGCTATGTACTAGACCCGACATTGCATATGCTGTTAGTTTAACTAGCGAGATATCAAAGTGATCTAGAGTGGATCATTGGACAATGATCAAAAACATCCTTAAGTACTTGAGAAGAACTAAGGATATGGTTCTTTCTTATGGAGGTGATGAACATTTCGTTGTTAATGGTTACACCGATGCTAGTTGGAACACCGATCCGATGATTCTAAATCACAACTGGGTACGTATTTATTTTGAATGGTGCAGATTAGCTAGAGGAGTGCAAAGCAAAGCGTTGTGGCGAGATCTTCAACTGAATCGGAATACATGGCTGCTTCGGAGGCTTCTCAAGAAGCGATATGGATGAAAGAGTTCATTACAGAGCTGGGTGTGGTTCCAAGTGCGCTGGACCCAATGTCTATCAACTGTGATAACATGGGCGCCATAGCCAATGCGCAAGAACCAAGGTCACACAAGAAGCTGAAGCATATCAAGCTGCGTTTTCACGCTATTCGAGAACATATCCAGGATGGGGATATAAAGATTTGCAAAGTACACACAGATCTGAATGTGGCGGATCCGTTGACTAAACCTCTCCCGAGGGCAAAACGTGACCAACACCAAACTGCCATGGGTGTTCGGTATATTACCATGTAATCTAGATTAGATGACTCTAGTGCAAGTGGGAGACTGTTGGAGATATGCCCTAGAGGCAATAATAAATATAGTTATTATTATATCTTTGTGTTTATGATAAATGTTTATATTCATGCTATAATAGTATTAACAAGGAAACATTAATACTTGTGTGAATTATAAACTTAAATTGAAGTCCCTAGTATAGCCTCTATACTTCACTAGCTTGTTGGTTGATTAAATGATTGTGGTTTCCATATCATGAACATTGAGATGTTATCAACAACAAGATCATATCGTTAGGAGAATGATATGGTGGACATACTCCTATTGATAAGCGTAGCATAAAGATCAAGTCATTTCAATAGTTCAATTGCTATATGCTTTCTGATACATAGTAACCTAATTCCTTCGACCATGAGATCATGCATATCACCTTTACCGGATGGATGCTTTGATGACATCAAACACCACACCGTAACTGGGTGGCTATAAAGGTGGCATTAAGTGTTCGGAAAGTATTGGTTGAAACACATGGATCAAGAGTGGGATTTGTCCATCCACATGACGGATAGATATACTATGGGCCCTCTCGGTGGAATGTCATCCAATTGGCTTGCAAGCATGTGACTTGGTCACAAGGGATCACATATCACGGGAACGAGAAAAGAGTACTTATCGGTAACGAGGTTGAACTAGGTATGCAGAGATACCGACGATCATAACCTCGGATAAGTAAACTATCGTGAGACAAAGGGAAATTGGTATCGTATGTAAGTGGTTCATTCGATCGCAAAGTAATCGTAGAAATATGTGGGAGCCATATGAATTTCCAGATTCCTCTATTGGTTATTGTTCGGAGAAGTGTCTCGCTCATGTCCGCATAATTCACGAACCGTAGGGGGTCACAATTAAGGATTCGACGTTGTTTTAAGTAGTTATGGTGTTATGAGAAAGAGACCGAATGTTGTTCGAGTCTCGGATGGGATCCGGGATATCACGAGGTGATCCGAGAATAAGATTCATATAATGAAAGTCCCGTTTGAGTTCAGGAATGATTCCGGTGTTTTCATCGGGAATGTTCTAGAAGGTTCTGGATTGTCCGACACTCCGGGGGGGGGGGTACATGAGTGTGTCATTGAATGATTGCATCATGTACTAAGTGTTCTTGCTGTTCCAAAAACATGAAAGTCAAATTGCGAGTTTGAAATTCAAACGGCTAAAACAGACTGTGGGAAACAGGAAACTGTGGAAACAAGCAAGAGGAGTTGGAACCAACCCGAGGAGGAGTTGGACTCCTCGGGCGCCCAGCCCTAGGCCGAGTTGGGGAGGGACTCCCTCCCTCCCCTGGCGCCAAGGCCCCTCCACCTATATAAGGAGGGGCAGGGCTCCTCCTAGAGACACACAAGTTTCCACCTCTAATCTCAGGTTTAGAGCCGTTTGGTTTAGAGCTTCTAATTGCTTTAGCCTGCGGTTTAGAGCCTTCTAATTGGTGTGTCTAATCTCTAGGCCACTAATAGCCCTCTCTCATAATCCACCATACTCGCTCCGGCTTAAGGCGAAGCCCTGCGGGATCTCCCCTCTACTTCCGGTACCACGCCGTTGTCTTTGAATCGCGAGAGTGCTACAACCTCCATTTTCTTGGAACAAGGGAGAGGAAGGTCTTCGTCGAAAATCAACGTGTGACCGACTGCGGAAGCGCTGCCGGAACGCAGCGCCGGAAGGATCGTCCACACGATCTTGAGATCGGAAAGAGTACGACTACATCACCCACGAGAATCCGCTCTCGTTAAACACTTTGGAATCTTCAAGGGTAAGTTATTCCATCGACTCGTTGTTACAATCTAGTAGATAGATCTTGGCTTGTTTGTTTGTATGCGATAGAAATTTTTTGTTTTCCATGCTACGAACCCCTACATTCACCTGTAGCATGGTCAAGCTGTGCTTCCTCATATTCCTTCACAACCTCATCCACCCCGACAATAGCATAGCCATCTGGAATCGGTTGGCGGTGATAAGTTCCACCTTCTACAGGACGTAAGGCATAGCCGACCGCCACCTTAATGGATAAGCCCATTAATCTCACATGCAGCTCAGCGTGTTCGCTCTCCATGATCTCATCCACGGGGTATCGAGGACCCGCCATTTCAAGCGTGGGCTGCACGTTCTCCGTGGAAACCACACTTCTATTCCGCGTAGAGTCTGGGCCGCCGACAGCTTCCAATGCAGGCTCTTCGTGCCGCTGAGATGGGCCGGTAGCTTGCTGGATCTTTTGTGCATTCACTTGTTGTAACATCCCAAAAATATTAAACTTGGATCATCAAACTATAATCATCAAAATTAGGGTTAACAAAAACTTTTCTAATTAAAAATATGAAAGCATTAATATGTGTGTGTATTAAAATTTGGATTCTTTTGAATTGCCATGATTCCATGTTTCTTTGCTTGTAAAATGATTCTTAGGTGAAATAAACATCCTCTAAACAATCCCCAAACTTTTCCCAAAGACAAACAAGTCAAAACAAATAAATTAAGTGAATGGTCACTTTGGCCAAATTAACTCCCATGCCTACTTTGGCTATATCTAACTTTCAGAACTTAACAAAAACATGTATGGATCTTTGCACCCCTTGTTAGTACTCAAAATAAGGTACCAAGGCCCACTTTGTGATCATCCAAAAACATTTAAATGCTTAGTTTAAATGACAGTTTAAAATTGAATCTATTTCATAAGGGAAGATCCAACTATTTCAAAAACCACTCAAACAAGCTCAATTTTCAAAATCCAAGCATCCACAGAACCCTCAACACATGCCTAGCACAGCCACCAAAAATCTTTTCAAAATTCAAAACTCAAGTTTATGCGGCCATTTCATCAAACAGGTTGCAGATTCAAATCAACAAAATCAAAAACACTATGTTGAGCAGTGTTTTGGGCCAACCTTGTTCCCTCTCTGGTTACAACTAGCCTTAGTAGATCATCTAGCACCCTTAACTAACCTCTAGCACCACTGTAAGCTGGCCATTGTCATCAATGGTGATCAGGCCGAGCCTCACCATGTCACCCCAGTATGGACAGCAAGCTAGGAGAAGAACTAGCCCCGCCAACCTTGTCCAGGAGCTAGCCAGCACCCCACCGCCACTGTACCACACGCCCAAGCCATGTCAAGCCTCTCTGCGAGCATGCCGAGAGCTCGCCCGTGCGCCACCCTCCACACATGCCCACAGACCGCGCGCCGCCCTCGCCGCATGCACGCGTGATCACCACCACCCCAGTAACCCAGCAGACACGCCCGTTCGCCGCCGCGCGGACCACGCGCGTTGTGCGCCATCAAAACCTCTGTCGGACCCGATCAGAGCGCCGAAGCATTCCGACCGATCAGCACCGCCCCAGGCCTCGCCACCACGTCGTTGAGCTTCGCCAGGGAGCACAGCACCGCCCCTACCATCGCCCACGCCGATAGCCCTCTGTACCGTCGACCACGACGAGCTCAGCCCACGCCCGTCGGTCCCCTCTCGCCACTATAAATAGAGGCCACCCCCGCTCGATTTCTTCACACCATTCCACTCCCCTCTCACCCAGAACCACCTCACCTCACTTCCGAAGCAAGGCGATCAGCGCACCACCGGAATTTCATCGGAGCCCGCCGCTGCTGGAGAAGAAGGAATCCAGCGATTGGAGCCGTCCCAGGAGGAGCTGCCGGTGCCAGGAGAATCGTCGTCGTCGACTTCGTCGTTTTCCCCCATCACCGACCCTTGCCTGAGCCCCGGTGAGTCTCCCACGACCCCCACCTGCCGCGTTAGGGTTCTGTCTCGCCGACGCTGCCCGACGTGGACGATGAGCTGTAACCGTTCGATTAGACTTAGATCGTGCAGCCGAAATCGCCCCGTACCACTTCGCGTGTTATGAGCCACTGACCGGTGGAACCCCCTGTCAGTTGCGCCCCGCGCTGCAGAGTGACACTGGGCCGGCCCATTAACCCTTCCCGCGCAGCCCAAGCGTTTGAATTTAGATTTTTCTATTTTAATTCAAACGCAGTTCTGTACCTAGTTTCAAAAAATAACCCAGCTTGATTCAGTGAACCAAATTGCATGAAACCAATTTTGTTATAAAGGTACTGAAATGCTTAATCCAAGCCCGTTGGATTCAAAGCATTTGGATCGGTATATCACCCTTGATAAAAATAACAAGGCAAAAGCTTTTCTGCATTCAAATATTTTTCAAATTTAAACCATAATAGGTTTTGAGTTGATTCCAACTCTCAAAAATCACATTTGATCATACCTTTTAGAATATATAAAAACATTTGGGTTTACTTATAGAGATAATATTCAAGTAATAAAAGAATGCCACATAGGTATTTCTAGTCACTTTAATTATTTAAAATAAAAAGGTTAAACCTTATTAAATTGTGATACCACTTTAAATCACATTCCCATGTACTGAAATATGTGGTGATGACATGTGTCAACATGATCCCATGTTTGAGTTGGAGAATATTAAATCTTAAGTAGTTTTTCAATGAGTAGAAAGTACTTTTCTAAAAATAAAGTAAATAAGACCAAAGCTTTAATCTTGTAATGTTAGTGATGATACTAGATCATCTATAGAACCCTTTGTGTGATTATTGAAAGTAGTTAAGTATTGTTTGGTGATTGTGTACCTCGTATTTATTTCTAGACGCTAGTACCGACCAAGGAAACAAGGAGGAAGGAGGATACTACGAAGAAGAAGCCGAGGAGACGCTAATACTTGCTTGTTACCATGTCAACTATATGCCTTAAGCATATTGTGATCCCACCCACTTGATAACTTAATCCTAGTTTTACTTGCAAGCTTTATACTTTATTTCTTTATCAAAGCTTTCTCTTAGAGTTTACATAGTGAATTGTAGATACTAGAAAGATAATGGAAGGTTGCATAAATACCATTAAATTTGGCCTAAGCTAGATAATCTTGATGTCATCCTAAGGCATGAGATTGAACTTAATTAACCACCATTGGTTTACCACCCCTCATTAGTACTTACCCCCACTTGTAGCTGCTAGTGCTAAGCATAAAACTTGAGCCACTATTAGATGGGAATACTTGGTGGAAAATGGTTATGAAAACCTTAGAATGATGAGTCATTCTACCGAGATGTTTTGACATGTGTTTCCGAACACCAGAGGATTTGGATGATAAAAATGTTAAGGCATGAGCCTTATCCCTTTATAAAACTGATGGTTGTCTGGATGCGATACCATTCCAATTTTACCGTACAACCACAATACCCGAAAATTGGGTAGGGCTTGACTGGAAACTTATATACCTTAGTATGGGTTCCCTCACGGCCAAGGTCTGAGCTGAGACTACCTTGTGAAGATTGTCCACCTGTGCAGTACCCAAGATGATAGTTGGTCATGGTTGGGAGGCCAAACTCACAGGAGAGGTGCCTATATTAGGGCGTGTAATGGAAAGGTTAGGATTGATTATCCGCATACTGAGTATGGTGAATTCAGGATTTATTCCTGACGGATGTATCGAATGTTGTGGTAAAAGTGTATAATCTCTGCAGAGTGTCAAACTATTCGAATAGCCGCGTTCGCGGTTATGGACAGTTGGAGTGGCCATACTGTTCCCCCGTCAGATGTTTTCAAAAGTACTTGTGAATTGAAATTGAGATTTTGACTTGACCACAACAAAGTTGTGATATGAAATACAAGTTCCCACTTAGGTGTTATAAAATGTCAACTAGCTTTTCTTGCTTCTGAACTTAGTAGAGGTAAATCTGGCTTTTTTTGCAAAACAACCCTAGAGCTTAGTGTCCTACTACAAAAAACCCCATCACTTGTTAGTATTAGTTTGCGAGTACTTAAAGAGTACTCATGGCTTTGTCCCTGGCTATTCCCGTGGCCAGACTATGAAGAGGAGTACCAGGATGATGGACCCCAGGAAGGTTTCGACAACTAGGATCATCTCCCATCGTCAGCATTGACACCTCGAAGATGGAGCTTCGCCTATGCTACCTTTGTTATTACGTATTTCCGCTGCTTGAGTTGTATTAAGAACTGGATCATGAGATCCTTATTTATGTAAGACCTTATGTATGGTTTGTAATGGATGATGTACTGTGGTATCCAAATCTGTTATGTCTCGCAAAAATGGTAATCCTGGGATTGCGATGTATGGCATAACAGGCATCTGGGATTAAAAATCCGGGTGTTGACACTTGCGCCTGCAGCGCCACAAGTGCATGTTCTATCTGTGTCATCCGCTTTGTACGCTCTTTTTCTTTTCTGCTGCGCCATCTGTAAGAGTGCCCCACTCGGCAAACCCATCCTTCCACGTCATACCCCCTGTGCCTCGTGCAAGTCCAGGGTGTTCTTTTTTATCGATGGCGCGTGCCAGCTGGTCATTCTCTCTGCCGGGATGGAAGGTCCTGGCGGCTGTTTCCTCGTATGCCGTGATGAGTTCAGTGACGTGTTTGGCAAGGAGGATTGGAAAGATACACAATCCCGTTTCTGGTTTCAACCTTTCCCCGATTCCGTAGAACCAAGTCTTTGCACGTAGGTACCACCCATGTGTCTCGGGTGTGATCCCTCTAACGCGCAGGGCCTTCGCAGCTTCCTCCCACTTAGGCCTCTGAGATATGTAGCCACCTGACCCCGTCCTCTGGTGATATTCCTTCTTCTGGGCATTTAGCGTATTGGTTTCTGACCTCTTTGTAGCTATAGCACCTTCCTTTTATGCCACAAATTCGGGCCAGTGAGGTCTTATCTTCGCATAATATGCGTCTTCGAAATCTGGAGTCTCGCGAGCTTTGACAAATTTGTTCAATTTTGTCTTCCAGTTGCGGAAAGCGTCAGCCATCTTCTTTAGAGTCCACTCTTTGACCTTTTCCTTTATAACCGGTTTATTTTCATCCTCCTCTGGCTGAAGGGTGAAATTTACCAACAGCGAATTCCAAAGCGTTTCTTTGGATCTTTCATCGACAAAGGTACCGCCGCCCTTCTTTGGATTATTCCAATATTCAATTATGATTAGGATTTGGTCCCTAACAAGAACTCCATCCTGACGTATAAATTGTCTGCAGCTTTCTTGGGCTCCATCGGCCTACCATCAACACGGACTGCTTCGATCGTGAACTTTGCACGATCTTTCAACCGATGGCTCGCGCCTCGCTTGCTCTTTTTCGTAGAAGAAGATTGTTGCTGGCTAATCGATCCGGAGGGCTAAAAGAAGAAAAAAGTGTTAATTAATACATGTTTATATATATACAAATCAATTGGTGCAAGTCAGCAGAGGCTTAATCCATGCATATACCTCGACGGACTTTGTAATCACTAAAGTGCGTTCACCGGAGTCGTCATCTTCTCCATGACTACTTGAGTTGTCATCATGTCACTCCAAGTTCAGATATTGTGAGGTGTCCTCGTGGATCATGTTCTCCATTATTTCTTCCTCTTCAAGGTTTCTACTGAGTGGATCCATAGTTTCTGAAACAATAATATTATCACACAAATATCAGTAATACATCTATTGAAATGCTCGAGCAAGGATGATGATATGACAGGTTAAAAGTATTGAAATGTAACCCTAATACATTCTTGGTCATTCCAAACCTTAATTCGGAGAAACCCCGTATTCATATGAGAGGGTACATTTAGTTCTTCTAATTAACTTGTCATGAAAGTTTATATAACAATGCATGGTTATAATGTTATTGACAATAAGAGGTGTGCTAGGACGGCGGCTGGCAGCGCTAGGGCAAGAGGGAGGATGCATGGGGGTGTGCGGGGATGCGTGCGGCTGGCGGCGCTAGGGCCAAACCCTACAACAATATATATATACATCGCACGGTCGAGTGTGCGGGGATGCGTGCGGCTGGCGGCGCTAGGACCAAACCCTACAACAATATATATACATCGCACGGTCGGGTGGGCGGCCGCTCCAACGTCACCATTAGGATATAATGTACATATTAGGATATATGCACCATTAGGATATAATGAACATATATATACGAACAAAATACATACAATTACACACAAATAGATGCACCATTTATATACATGTACCATTTATATAAAACAAAATACTATAATTACACACAAATAGATGCACCATTTATATACATGTACCATTTATATATACAAACAAAATACACACAATATATATATGCACCATTTATATACATATAAAACATACAAATAATTAAAACAAATAAAACATATACACACAAATAATAAATCCAATACACATATATATATGCATGCATGGAGCTCACTTCCGGCAAACTCGACGGGGGTGGCCGGCGTGGGGGTGGCGGCGAGTGGACGGGGGTGGCATTGGTGACGGCGGCAGGCGTGGGCAGCGGCGGTGGGCAACTCAGCTCTGACGCGAATGGACCGGCGTGGGCGACGGGCGGCGGCATGACGGCGACGACAGCGGCGGCGGTGAAGCAGGCGTGGGCGGCGCGAGAAGCTCGGCGTTCTTCTCTGCGCTCTCGCTTCTTCCTCTTTCGTCGATCGATCTGGCTGGGGAAGAGGCGCGCTGCGTTAAAGCCTTTAACACCGGTTCCGGCCACGAACCGGTGTTAAAGAGATTTTTACACAAGATCCCCTTTAACTCCGGTTCGTGGCTGGAACCGTGTTTAAGGAGTCTTGTGGCTCAACAAATGCCCCCCTTTAACATCGGTTCGTCGCTGGAACCGGTGTTAAAGGGGGGGCATTTATTTCGTACATTAAAGGGGTGGGGGCTTTTTTAATTCAAAAAATAGGATAGAATTTAGAAAATTCATATCTTTTTCATTTCAACTCAGAAAAATATGAATAATATATCATAATTCTCAGAAAAATAAGATCTATCCATTCATATAAAAACATTTTATAGTTACTGTAGATGAAATTTTTTCAAAATGATTAAAACACTTACATATAAATTTTGATTATTCAATTAAAACAAAAATAAAATAGTCAAACCGTAAAACTTTGAACATAAGAAATATTAAGCATCTAAAAAGGAATCTAACCCTATGTTATTAGAGCAAATCATTTTTTATTTTGTATTAACATTTTTGAATTGTTTGGATATTTAAATTTAGCATCTTTTGTATACTTTGGAATCTGACAAAATCTCGCTAAACTAGCATTTGATTTTTGATAAAATAGCATATTGTGTACCTAAAAATGATTTAAAAAAACATGAGCATCGTATCATGTACCTGTAGTTTATATCTGACCCACTTCCTACCGATTCGGTAGGAATTTGTCTTTTTCACCAGAGGTGGACAGAAAGGTTTCAGATCCCCGTGTTGGTACATTGTCCATATAAGGTGGTATAGTATTTTTTATAAAATGTGGTGGTAGTTTTTTGAATTAGCCATTTGGTGGTTGCTTCACAAAACCGTCCGGTTTTTATGCTCGGAAAATGGAAAATGCCTTTTTGGTGCGACAAAAAGGAAAACTTCCTCTTGCAACATTGTTTGTCATATCATGATGCACATGTATGCACAATATGGCCACATTATCACAAACTATGCCTTGATTTTAGCCATAACATTGGTTATTTGACCCGAAAGCCAAGAACCTCGAATGAGATATGTTATTTTGTGAAGGGTTTTTTGAGACATAATCAATATACCAAGTTTGATATTTTTCCTTCTAACTATGTCACATAATATTACACCACGCGAAGGTTTTGCATTGTTTCGATTGCTTTTAATTTTTTATCCCCGTTTTAAACTATCGTCAAACTTTGTCGAACAACGGGCATGAAGATTCTTAGCTCGGGGCCAAGCCTCGCTAAACTTGCATTGGATTTTTGATAAAATAGCATATTGTGAACCTAAAAATGATTTTAAAAAAAACATGAGCATCGTATCATGTACCTGTAGTTCATATCTGACCCACTTCCTACCGATTCGGCAGGAATTTGTCTTTTTCACCAGAGGTGGAAGGAAAGGTTTCAGATCCCCCTATTGGTACATTGTCCATATAAGGTGGTCTAGTAGTTTTGTAAAATGTGATGGTAGTTTCTTGAATTAGCCATTTGGTGGTTGTTTCACAAAACCGTCCGTTTTTTATGCTCGGAAAATAGAAAACTTCCCCTTGCAACATTGTTTGTCATCCCATGATGCACATGTATGCACAATATGGCCACATTATCACAAACTATGCATTGATTCTAGCCATAACATTGGTCATTTGACCTGAAAGCCAAGAAACCTCGAATGATATAGGTCATTTTGTGAAGGTTTTTTGATACATAATCAATATACCAAGTTTGATATTTTTCCTTATAACTATATCACATAATATAACACCACGCGAAGGTTTCGCATTGTTTCGATCGTTTTTTAATTTTTTATCCCCGTTTTAAAATTTCGTCAAACTTTGTCGAACAACGGGCATGAAGATTCTTAGCTCGGGGCCAAGCCTCGCTAAACTTGCATTGGATTTTTGATAAAATAGCATATTGTGAACCTAAAAATGATTTTTGTAAAAAAAACATGAGCATCGTATCATGTATCTGTAGTTCATATCTGACCCACTTCCTACCGATTCGGCAGGAATTTGTCTTTTTCACCAGAGGTGGACGGAAAGGTTTCAGATCCCCCTGTTGGTACATTGTCCATATAAGGTGGTCTAGTATTTTTGTAAAATATGGTGGTAGTTTTTTGAACTGGCCATTTGGTGGTTGCTTCACAAAACCGTCCGTTTTTATGCTCGAAAAATGGAAAATGCCTTTTTGGTGCGACAAAAAGGAAAACTTCCTCTTGCAACATTGTTTGCCATCCCATGATGCACATGTATGCACAATATGGCCACATTATCACAAACTATGCCTTAATTCTAGCCATAACATTAGTCATTTGACCAGAAAGCCAAGAAACCTCGAATGAGATAGGTCATTTTCATGCCTGGCGAGCGCCCTCTCACGCCGATCCCCGAAGAAGGCTTCCTAAGTCGGAAAATAGTCGGGATGCCAGTTGGGATTCCTCCGCTGCTCCGGCGTGAGATCGAAGTAGTAGTGGTTCGTGATGGCCATCCGGCGCGCCACACCTAGATGGACAGGAGAAACCGGCACGCCTCCGGCGCTCAGCATCCATCCGACGGGGATGCAGTAGCCCGGCGGGCAGGGGTAGTTCGAGGCGCAAAGCGCCTCTGCCTCCCCGAGGGTTAGTGGTACGGTGGAAGCGATGGAAAAGAGTGATGAGGTTGCAGATATGAGTCTACAGATGTGCAATGACAATGAAGGCCAATCCTACATATATATAGTGAGAAATGGCGGGAAGAAAACTGGCGAGAAGAACTGACGGGAAGAAATGGCGGGCAAAACTGGCGGGAAGAACTGGCGGTAAGAAAAATGGCGGAAAGAATTGTCAGATTCCAAAGTATACAAAAGATGCTAAATTTAAATATCCAAACAATTCAAAAATGTTAATACAAAATAAAATATGATTTGCTCTAATAAAATAGGGTTAGATTCCTTTTCAGATGCTTAATATTTCTTATGTTCAAAGTTTTAGGGTTTGACTATTTTATTTTTGTTTTAATTGAATAATCAAAATATATATTCAAGTGTTTTAATCATTTTGAAAAATTTCATCTACAGTAACTATAAAATATTTTTATATGAATAGATAGATATTATTTTTCTGAAAATTATGATATATTATTCATATTTTTCTGAGTTGAAATAAAAAAGATATGAATTTTCTAAATTCTATCCTATTTTTTGAATTAAAAATACCCCCACTCATTTAATGTACAAAATAAATGAGTACGAAATAAATGTCCCACCATTTAACACCGGTTCAAGCCACGAACCGGTGTTAAAGGGGAGGGGGGCTGCGCATTGGTACAGGGCTTTTAACACCGGTTCATGACTCAAACCGGTGTTAAAGGGGTGCGCTTTTTTGCTGCACGGGCCACGCTGGTACGGGCACCCCTTTCACCGGTTCGTAAGCCCATTTCCTATCTCAACCAAAGGTCTCGGTTCCACTAGTGGACATCGATGCGAGGGCGCCATGATCGCCTTTCTCCTCTGGCCGGCGGTTGTCGCGGCGGCTGCGACGATGAAGGCGCCCAACGGGGCCGGCTACTTCATCTCCCGCGAGGCCTTCGAGGCACCCTAAACTGTACTTTGAGCTCCTTCGCGGTGCTGGGCCTGCGGCGGCAGCCGACGCCTTCGCGTCGGCACGCAACGCACCCTTGTAGTTTGTACGATGTAGTGCCGTGGGGTTATCTTAAGCTAGTACAGCACAACTAGCTATGAACTTAGAAGCATGGGAAAGACAGGAGTGATCTTTTGTACCTGCTGGGCGTATAATATGTTGGATGGACCCAGGTTAGTACGTTGTGTGTGTCGAGAGTTTCAAGCTGCTTCTGTAAAGTAGTACTACTTAGTAGTAACAGCTATGTATGTATCTTGTATATGGGTGTACTTGTATCGTCATGTGTAATGTCCTCGTGATGATATGAAAGTCTCGCGAGTATTTCCTGCATGGATCTCGGAGCACTACAGGAATGGCCAGATGCGCCGACGGCCAAACGTCGGGGCCGTCGGCGTAGGACTGGACCAGCCCAGTCCAAGTCGCGAGCCCTCGGCGTAGCCAAGCCGTTGGCGTAGTATACCATACGCCGACGGTCATCCTCGGCATAGTGAGGCCCTCAGCATAGCCAGGGGACGCGTGGCACATATCGGCCAGCGCGGACGGCGCGCTAACGGTGCCATCCGTTACGCCGACGGTGACCCTCGGCATAGCGCCATCCCCAGTACGCCGACGGTGATCCTCGGCGTAGCCCTCTACATTTTTTCTACTTGCACACTTATTTTATATTTGTATCAATTATTTATGTTCTTTTTTTATTATTTGGATGATTTCGTATCCTCTGAATAGCTAGTCTCCACGCCCACATGAAATGTCGTTGCGAATCTTTTCACACCCCGAGAAATTTCTATATGTTTGTAAGTGTTATTATCGCATGTGGTTCTGAATAGCACTCTCCACGCCCACATGAAATGTGTGTGAATTTTATGTATCACACATTTTGGAGAAGCTGTTCAAAGATTCAATGCTTTTATCGCAAGTGGTTCTGTCAACCCTACTGAGGAGCGGACGATAGTTTCTCTTGTAGATATAGCATGTACCATCCTATGACCTAAACAAACACAAAACAAGAGAGAGATACGTCGGGCTACCCCTGTCAGAGGAACGTCTAGGGGGGTAGACGATCCGAGTGTGCACAGATCAGGGTTTCGCCGGAGGAAGACCACGAGAACATCGGAATCAGATGAAAACTTGCATGTGTCCCTAGCATATGTGTGTGAGTGTGGTGAGAGGTTAGTATAGGTGCTTGCATGTGTCCCCCCTCGCATGCATGCGCTCTAACCTAGAAGCGAAGGTTCTGTACCCGTATAAGGGGGAATTTCCCCGTTTAGGTGAAACCGGGTAGGATAGTGCCCCAACTTGTGAACCAACATGGTTTTACATCACCCCTATGACCTAAAAAACACAAAACAAGAGAGAGATATGCCGGGCTACCCCTGTCAGAGGAACGTCTAGGGGGTAGACGATCCGAGTGTGCACAGATCAGGGTTTCGACGGAGGAAGACCACGAGAACATCGGAATCAGATGAAAACTTGCATGTGTCCCTAGCATATGTGTGTTAGTGTGGTGAGAGGTTGGTATAGCGTCTTGCATGTGTCCCTCCTCGCATGCATGCGCTCTAACCTAGAAGCGAAGGTTCCGGACCCGTATAAGAGGGAATCTCCCCGTCGAGGTGAAACCGGGTAGGATAGTGCCCCAACTTGTGAACCAACATGGTTTTACATCACCCTATGACCTAAACAAACACAAAACAAGAGAGAGCTACGCCGGGCTACCCCTGTGAGAGGAACGTCTAGGGGGGTAGACGATCCGAGTGTGCACAGATCAGGGTTTCGCCGGAGGAAGACCACGAGAACATCGGAATCAGATGAAAACTTGCATGTGTCCCTAGCATATGTGTGTGAGTGTGGTGAGAGGTTGGTATAGGTGCTTGCATGTGTCCCCCCTCGCATGCATGCGCTCTAACCTAGAAGCGAAGGTTCCGGACCCGTATAAGGGGGAATCTCCCTGTTGAGGTGAAACCGGGTAGGATAGTGCCCCAACTTGTGAACCAACATGGTTTTACATCACCCTATGACCTAAACAAACACAAAACAAGAGAGAGCTACGCCGGGGTACCCCTGTCAGAGGAACATCTAGGGGGGTAGACGATCCGAGTGTGCACAGATCAGGGTTTCACCGGAGAAAGACCACGAGAACATCGGAATCAGATGAAAACTTGCATGTGTCCCTAGCATATGTGTGTGAGTGTGGTTAGAGGTTGGTATAGGCGCTTGCATGTGTCCCCCCTCGCATGCATGCGCTCTAACCTAGAAGCGAAGGTTCTGGACCCGTATAAGGGGGAATCTCCCCGTTGAGGTGAAACCGGGTAGGATAGTGCCCCAACTTGTGAACCAACATGGTTTTACATCACCCTATGACCTAAAAAACACAAAACAAGAGAGATCTACGCCAGGCTACCCCTATCAGAGGAACGTCTACGGGGGTAGACGATCCGAGTGTGCACAGATCAGGGTTTCGCCGGAGGAAGACCACGAGAACATCGGAATCGGAAGAAAACTTGCATGTGTCCCTAGAATTTGTGTGTGAGTGTGTTGAGAGGTTGGTATAGGTGCTTCCATGTGTCCCCCCTCGCATGCATGCGCTCTACCCTACAAGCGAAGGTTCCTGACCCGTATAAGGGGAAATCTCCCCGTCGAGGTGAAACCGGGTAGGATAGTGCCCCAACATGTGAACCAATATGGTTTTACATCACCCTATGACCTAAATAAACACAAAACAAGAGAGATACGCCGGGCTACCCCTGTTAGAGGAACGTCTATGGGCTAGACGATCCGAGTGTGCACAGATCAGGGTTTCGCCAAAGGAAGACCACGAGAACATCGGAATCAAATGAAAACTTGCATGTGTCCCTAGCATATGTGTGTGAGTGTGGTGAGATGTTGGTACAGGTTCTTGCATGTGTCTCCCCTCGCATGCATGCGCTCTAACCTAGAAGCGAAGGTTCTGGACCCGTATAAGGGGGAATCTCCCCGTTAAGGTGAAATCGGGTAGGATAGTGCCCCAACTTGTGAACCAACATGGTTTTACATCACCCTATGACCTAAAAACACAAAACAAGAGAGAGCTATGCCGGGCTACCCCTGTCAGAGGAACGTCTAGGGGGGTAGACGATCCGAGTGTGCACAGATCAGGGTTTCGCCGGAGGAAGACCATGAGAACATCGGAATCAGATGAAAACTTGCATGTGTCCCTAGCCTATGTGTGTGAGTGTGGTGAGAGGTTGGTATAGGTGCTTGCATGTGTCCCCCCTCGCATGCATGCGCTCTAACCTAGAAGCAAATGTTCTGGACCCGTATAAGGGGGAATCTCCTCGTTGAGGTGAAACCGGGTAGGATAGTGCCCCAACTTGTAAACCAACATGGTTTTACATCACCCTATGACCTAAAAAAACACAAAACAAGAGATAGCTACGCCGGGCTACACCTGTCAGAGGAACGTCTAGGGGGGTAGACGATCCGAGTGTGCATAGATCAGGGTTTCGCCGGAGGAAGACCACGAGAACATCGGAATCGGATGAAAACTTGCATGTGTACCTAGCATATGTGTGTGAGTGTGGTGAGAGGTTGGTATAGGCGCTTGCATGTGTCCCCCCTCGCATGCATGCGCTCTAACCTAGAAGTGAAGGTTTCGAACCCGTATAATGGGGAATCTCCCCGTTGAGGTGAAACCGGGTAGGATAGTGCCCCAACTTGTGAACCAACATGGTTTTACATCACCCTATGACCTAAAAAACACAAAATAAGAGAGAGCTACGCCGGGTTACCCTTGTCAGACGAACGTCTAGGGGGGTAGACGATCCGAGTGTGCACAGATCAGGGTTTCGCCGGAGGAAGACCACGAGAACATCGGAATCGGATGAAAACTTGCATGTGTCCCTAGAATATGTGTGTGAGTGTGGTGAGAGGTTGGTATAGGTGCTTGCATGTGTCCCCCCTCGCATGCATGCGCTCTAACCTAGAAGCGAAGGTTCCGGACCCGTATAAGGGAGAATCTCCCCGTTAAGGTGAAACCGGGTAGGATAGTGCCCCAACTTGTGAACCAACATGTTTTTACATCACCCTATGACCTAAACAAACACAAAACAAGAGAGAGCTACGCCGGGCTACCCCTGTCAGAGGAACGTCTAGGGGGGTAGACTATCCTAGTGTGCACAGATCAGGGTTTCACCGGAGGAAGACCACGAGAACATCAGAATCGGATGAAAACTTACATGTGTCCCTATAATATGTGTGTGAGTGTGGTGGGAGGTTGGTATAGGTGCTTGCATGTGTCCCCTCTCGCATGCATGCGCTCTAACCTAGAAGCGAAGGTTCCGGACCCGTATAAGGTGGAATCTCCTCGTTGAGGTGAAACCGGGTAGGATAGTGCTCCAACTTGTGAACCAACATGGTTTACATCACCCTATGACCTAAACAAACACAAAACAAGAGAGAGCTACGCCGGGCTACCCCTGTCAAAGGAACGTCTAGGGGGTAGACGATCCGAGTGTGCACAGATCTGGGTTTCACCGGAGGAAGACCACGAGAACATCGGAATCAGATGAAAACTCGCATGTGTCCCTAGCATATGTTTGTGAGTGTGGTGAGAGGTTGGTATAGGTGCTTTCATGTGTCCCCCCACGCATGCATGCGCTCTAACCTAGAAGCGAAGGTTCCGGACCCGTATAAGGGGGAATCTCCCCGTTGAGGTGAAACCGGGTAGGATAGTGCCCCAACTTGTGAACCAACATGGTTTTACATCACCCTATGACCTAAACAAACACAAAACAATAGAGAGCTACGTCGGGCTACCCCTGTCATAGGAACGTCTAGGGGGGTAGATGATCCGAGTGTGCACAGATCAGGGTTTCGCCGGAGAAAGACCACGAGAACATCGGAATCGGATTAAAACTTGCATGTGTCCCTAGCATATGTGTGTGAGTGTGGTGAGAGGTTGGTATAGGCACTTGCATGTGTCCCCCGTCGCATGCATGCGCTCTAACCTAGAGGCGATGGTTCCGGACCCGTATAAGGGGGAATCTCCCCGTTGAGGTGAAACCGGGTAGGATAGTGCCCCAACTTGTGAACCAACATGGTTTTACATCACCCTATGACCTAAAAAACACAAAACAAGAGAGAGCTACGCCGGGCTACCCCTGTCAGAGGAACGTCTAGGGGGGTAGACGATCCGAGTGTGCACAGATTAGGGTTTCGCCGGAGGAAGACCACGAGAACATCGGAATCGGATGAAAACTTGCATGTGTCCCTAGCATATGTGTGTGAGTGTGTTGAGAGGTTGGTATAGGTGCTTCCATGTGTCCCCCCCTTGCATGCATGCGCTCTAACCTAGACCCGTATAAGGGGAAATCTCCCCATTGAGGTGAAACCGGGTAGGATAGTGCCCCAACTTGTGAACCAACATGGTTTTACATCACCCTATGACCTAAACAAACACAAAACAAGAGAGAGCTACGCCGGGCTACCCCCTGTCAGAGGAATGTCTATGGGGTAGACGATCCGAGTGTGCACAGATCAGGGTTTCGCCGGAGGAAGACCACGAGAACATCGGAATCGGATGAAAACTTGCATGTGTCCCTAGCATATGTGTGTGAGTGTGGTGAGAGGTTGGTATAGGTGCTTGCATGTGTCCCCCTAGCATGCATGCGCTCTAACCTATAAGTGAAGGTTCCGGACCCGTATAAGGGGGAATCTCCCCGTTGAGGTGAAACCAGGTAGGATAGTGCCCCAACTTGTGAACCAACATGGTTTTACATCACCCTATGACCTAAACAAACACAAAACAAGAGAGAGATACGCCGGGCTACCCGTGTCAGAGGAATGTCTAGGGGGGTAGACGATTCGAGTGTGCACAGATCAAGGTTTCGCCGGAGGAAGACCACGAGAACATCGGAATCAGATGAAAACTTGCATGTGTCCCTAACATATGTGTGTGAGTGTGGTGAGAGGTTGGTATAGGTGCTTGCATGTGTACCCCCTCGCATGCATGCGCTCTAACCTAGAAGCGAAGGTTCCGGACCCGTATAAGGGGGAATCTCCCCGTTGAGGTGAAACCGGGTAGGATAGTGCCCCAACTTGTGAACCAACATGGTTTTACATCACCCTATGACCTAAAAAAACACAAAACAAGAGAGAGATATGTCGGGCTACCCCTGTCAGAGGAACGTCTAGGGGGTAGACGATCCGAGTGTGCACAGATCAGGGTTTCGCCGGAGGAAGACCACGAGAACATCGGAATCAGATGAAAACTTGCATGTGTCTCTAGCATAAGTGTGCGAGTGTGGTGAGAGGTTGGTATATGTGCTTGCATGTGTCCCCCCTCGCATGCATGCGCTCTAACCTAGAAGCGAAGGTTCCGGACCCGTATAAGGGGGAATATCCCTGTTTAGGTGAAACCGGGTAGGATAGTGCCCCAACTTTTATGGCAAAGTCGGCCCAACATTTGCTTTACATGTACATATGTCCTAAACAAAACCAAAAAAAATTCCACTGGGCTACCCTCGTACAGAGAAAGCTTATAGGGGTAGACCACCGGTTCTCCAGGAGTTATAGCACTTGGAAAATCTGTGAGATCATCTTATGTATATTTAAGTTGGAAATATTGAATTATACAATTCCATCATAGCATATAACTACATCTCACAAGATGACCATTAGACTCTTAGTGAGGAGCTATAGGGGTAGCCCACGTCTGGGGTTATAGGGGTAGCCCACATCTAGGCTTTGCTTGGAAAACGAGCACAAGACGAAATAAAAAATTATATATTAATAATATATAGTTTCTTCTATAATAGCAGACACTAAATAAAGTATCTTGCTTGTATAATTTGTTACTAAAATAAACTTGTTACGCCGACGGCTGCCCTCGGCGTACGCCTGGCCGTCGGCGTAGCCTTATCCCATTAGCTATCCCGCGGCCCACCCCGGGCCACTCACACCACACCCCTTTCCCCTAGCTACCCCGCGCCCCGACCCCGACCCCGACCCCGCGTCGCCACCGGCCGTCGCCAACCGTCGCCTCCCTCCCCGAGCCTGCCTCCCTCCTCCTCGCCGCCAACCGTCGTCTCCCTCCCTCCTCCCTCCCTCCTCCCTGCCTCCTTCCTCCCCGAGCCTCCCTCCCCGAGCCTCCTCCCTGCCGCTGCCAACCGCCGCCTCCCTCCCTCCTCCTTGCATCCTCCCTGCCGCCAACCGCCGCCTCCCTTCCCGAGCTCGGCCCCTCCCCGAGCTCGGCCCCCTCCTCCCCGACCTTGCCCCCTCCTCCCCGAGCTCGGCCCCCTCCACAGGTTCCTCCTCCACTCCCCTCTAGAAGCAAATGTTGTTGTTAGAGTTAATCTTGTTAGAATTTATCAGTTGCATCTATTAGTAGTTTATATCATTTGTTAGAGTTAATATTATTGTTAAGTGATATGCATGCACGAGTTGCTAGGATTAGGACGTTGGTTAGTGGCAAGCTAGCTTGTTCATGTGGCCGTTGAAGAGAGAAGTCGCACTAGGGCTGTGAGTGTGTTGCATGTTTACTAAGGTGTTCTCTTTATGTCAATGTACAGACTTTGTAGTATTTCTGGAGTGACCATCCTTGGCGGACTGACTGTCATTGCGGGAGATGGTCTAGGTGACACCTCGATCCCGTCTCCGAGTTCCGTCGCCGACCTCGACACTCGGTTGATCGACTACTTCCTCTACCGCCGAGGGTGAGAATCTGTTCGCCTCTCTTGTACCTAGGTTTATTTTTGTGTCTAGATCACCAGGTCTGTTGCGTCACCTAGGCGTCATCCCGACCGTAAGTGTTACGCGACTTAATATGCATTAGTGGTCTCGCATATTTTGAACCATAACGCTTATGGCTTTTATCGGGCAGTCGGCGGATTCGTAGTTGGGTATGGTTCTCCCTGGCTCTACCTCGATTCGGGACAGGATTTCGGTGGCGCCTCCTTGTTGTTATCCGGATGCACATGCTCTTGGCTTTTGTCGAGATGTGTATCGGGAGAGCAAAGGGGAGGTGCTGCCGAAATTCTGCTCGGATCGGGGTAGAAACAGGGAGAACTTACCCAATCTACGGATCCGGCGGCTGGTTAGGACCCTCTTTTCCTATTAGATATGTAGGTTGATGAATGCGTAAAAATATGAAGCATTTAATCTCCTGTTTGATATAAAATGTTATATTTGTTGTTTGTCTCCCAACAAAGCAGAAGAGGATGGCTGATAATGGGTGGATGTATAGTGGCCGTATTAGTGCGACTAATAAAACAAACGATTGGGTACGGAACACTCATTTGTTAGTGAATGAGTTAGCGCGCGGTTCGAAGGCAATGGTTCGAGCACTTTGTCCCTGCGCTCATTGCACTAAGCGTCATCGTCAGGGAAAGGATGACATGTATAAACATCTTCTGCAATATGGGTACATGTCTAACTATGTCATGCAAGTCGACTTTGCTCGGTATGAACGTGACAGAGGTGAGGTGATGCGTCAGCTGATCAATGGCAATGAGCACGATGGGATTAGAAACATGCTAGATGATCTCATCGATGCCGACCAGCCGAATTCGCCACCTCCACGGGAGGAATCACCAGAACCGGAGGAACCGGAGCCAACCGCGAAGGCCTTCCTTGATATGATGGCCGCGGCTAAGAGGCCTCTGTACGAGGGTGCAAAGATTTCTCAGCTCGATGCCATCTCTCAGTGTCTAGCCGACAAGTGCCAGTACTTCGCCACCCGTTCTAACTTTGAAGCTAATCTGAGAACATGTGGTAACATGTTGCCCGAAGGGCATTGTCTGCCTAAAACCTTTCACGAAACAAAGAAACTCTTGAAGGAGCTCAACATGGATTATGAAAAGATAGATTGCTGTCCAAAAGGCTGACTTTTGTTTTGGAAACAGTTTGAGGGTGACAAGTACTGCTCTATTTGTAAGGCCTCTAGATATGAAGAGATAAAGGGGAAGGATGGTCAGGTGAGGCAGTCGAAGGTCGCTAAGAAGATACTTCGGTATCTCCCATTCATAAAAAGAATCCAGCGGCTTTACTTGAGCGAGGAGACCGCCAAACAGATGACATGGCACAAGAAGGGGAAAAGATACGAGGACGAGCACGGACGGAAGAAGATGGGACATCCATCTGATGGTAAGGCATGGAAGAACTTCGATGGAAAATACCCCCGGTGGGCAGAAGAGGCTTGGAATGTTAGAATTGCGATAGCAACAGATGGCTTCAACCCATATGGTATGTCGACCTCGCATAAATGCTGGCGGTGTATGTTATTCCGCTCAATCTCCTCCCGGAGTATTAATGCAATGGAAGACCATGTTTTGTCGTGATAATTCCAGGACCTGAGTATCCGGGGAAGAACTTGAGTGTCTACATGCAGCCGATTGTGGATGATTTGAACCACTCTTGGATACACGGGACGTTGACATATGACCGAGCATCAAAGAGAAACTTTTTGATTAAAGTTTGGTTGCAGTATACTATGCATGACATGCCCGGGTACGCCCTAACGTGCGGATGGTGTACAGCTGGTAAGTGGCCATGCCGGTGTGCACCGACTTGAGTTCCTTTGGCTAAAGTCGGGCCGCAAATATGTTGCGTTTGACACGAATCGACAGTACCTCAAAAGAAATCATTCGTTAAGAGAAGATAGAAAGAAATTCAAGAAGGGCAAAGTTGTGCATGAAGTAAAAGAGGTACCAAAGTTTGAGGGTGCAGCTGTTGATGCCGAGCTACGTGCTCTCGTGCCCGCTGCGCCAGAGGCGCCATCAATTTGGGATATGGTGTAACACATAATTGGACTCACGTGGCAGCATACTTAACGAATCTCGTGTATTACAAGGACCTCGAACTTCCCATAACATCGATGTGATGCACGAAAAGAATGTCGGGAGTCCTTTTCACACAGTCTGAACATTCACGGGAAGTCAAAGGATAATGTCAAGGCTAGAGTCGATGTTGAGAATCTTTGTGATAGGAAGAGATTACACATGCAGCCTCCCTCTGTCGTCGAAGAATTGGTTCAAGCCGCATGCCTACTACGCCTTGATAATGTCCAAAAGAAGGAGTCATTTAGGTGGATCAAATACGTCGTGATGTTCCACGCGGTTATTGTTCGAATATAATTAAGAGTCAATCTTTGGTGGGACAAGTCACCGGGCTCAAGAGTCACGAATATCATATATGGATTGAGCGTGATGCGGTGATGGTTCGAGGTATCTCCCAGAAAGTATGGCGAGTGCTGCGAGTTGAGCCATTTCTTCCGCACCCTCGTGCTAGCAGATATGTCCTCTGGTTATTGAGAAGCTGCAAGTTCAGTCGGAGTTGCTATGCAATTTGGAGATGATGTTTCCACGGGCTTCTTTACTTGATGACACATCTCATTGTGCACCTCATGAGCGAGGCACTCTTGGGGGCGATGCAATTTCGTTGGCAATTTTGTATTGAGAGAGAGTTTAAGTATATTGAAAATATAGCGAAACAAAGCCAAGATTGAAGCATGCATAGAAGCAACATGCCTTCGGAGATGGCGACGCGCCGCGACAACCTACTGGCCCGATGATGTTCCAACTATGCATAACCCGGTCTCTCGTTACAATGTCGACCTGCCCAAGAATGACCCCAAGCTCGAACTATTCCAATTTCCCGGTGGCAAGGCCGGTAAAGGACTAAAATATAGGTTGCCGAAGGAAGAGAAGGATTGCATAATGCTCTATGTGCTTATGAACATGAAGGAAGTGGTCGATTTCATTAGGTAAAATGGTGAACACCCTATTTCTCTATGCATAATGCTCTATGCAGATAGTAACTCGGTCTCCGTCTAATGCTTATTTTCTCCTTCTTAGCAATTTCACGGATGAACAGTGGCCAGGACTGACGGATCCCTCTCCCATGGGTGCCACCGCGTCTCCAAGCTCCCTCCGTCTGCCGTCCTCCGCTGAGCTCCTCCTGGCCACTCCCGCCGCCTCTCCGCTGCGTCGCCCGCCCTCCGGCCACTCGAGCCGCCCGGTAGAGCCCCTCCCTTCTTCTCGCAACCGTGCGGACCCCGCCGCCACTGGCCATCCGTGCGCCCGCCACGCGTCGAAGCCTACGCCCGCGCTTACTCGGCGCGCCGTCGACCACCACTGCTGCCGGTCACGCTGCCGTCAAGGTCGCCCCACTGGCTCCGTCCTCACGCGCTCCCGTGGCGTCCTCCTCGACGGTGCCCCTCATCGCCACCTCCGGCCGGTTCCCGGCGTCTTCACATCCATGGTTGCAACCAGGCTCAATCCCCACCACTGCTGTGTCCTCTGCTTCTGCGGTGGCGATGTGAAATTCTGACCGTCGAGATTTTCTAGAAATAGTCGTCATTTGTGGATGGCGAATGACAAGGACAAATGTATAGATGTTGGATGGTGGCGTATTGAGTACCTCTGGTGTGAGTGGACTCTACAAGTGTTGCCCGATTGATATTATTTTGTCGATCGAGGCCTTCCGAGGAACAAGTGCGACAAGTTGGGCAACGACCACCGCCAAGATCTTCGGTCTACACCTTTCGACAAGAACTCCATCACGGAACACCAATGCTCCTTCAAGTAACCGACCACGGATGCGACAAGATCGTCTCTCGGACGCCAAGTTCTGCAACCCGAACACCAAGACCGACCCGATACACGGACCCGACAAGATCTTCGTGAAGACAAGATCGGCACCGACCAAGGCGGATCCGATGCGCCCCGACGCCGAACCAAGTCCTTCTTCGCGGAACGCCAAGATCTACTCTGTTATCCGAGAACGATCCCGCCGAGACCGAACCCCAGATCCGGACCCTGTCGAACCCCGAACCCCCCCGGAACCAAGATCGCCGAACCCTAATGTGTGACCTTAAGCCCCTATTTTTATAATAATATATACTTGTTGCATATTAAATTGTCATATTTGCATGCATATTGTCATGTGGTTTGGGGGCCTTATGCCGATTCACCTAAATTAAATATGGGGGCCATATGCGGGCAGATCTAGTCTAATATTGGCCCCATTTAAATTTGTGCATCGAACCGGTGATATAATTTGCCTTGTTAAGACAACATCTAAATTGCGGGGGTTCTAAACAACTAGAACCATATATTTAATTGTCGGGACCCCGGTTCCGCTTAATATGGCCTAATCGCCAGACTTTGCCATGTCATACATCATTCATGCATCATGCCGATCTTTTGCCGTAGTATTAAATATTGCACCGGTGTTTATTCTAGTGTTTTGCTTCTTCATGGATAAGGCCGTTGAGTTGATGCAGTGTCGACCGATCTTGGATGAACCTTGGCAATGTTTTTCAAAGTAGCACCTCCCCTTTCTACCTATCTTACTTTTATAGTATTTATTCCCTCCTGTCGATCTATTGCTATCTGTGTTGCGATGCTCTAGTTTTCGTACCCGTGATATCCCTTGCAACCTTATATTGCCTTGGACACCTCCTATTACCTGTTGTTTGGTAGATTGTTGGACCTGCGTGTCGTAGTTGCTTGCTCAAGTGCTGTTGCGTGTCGTCAAGTACCACAGTTGTTGGAGTATTGCCGTGTGTTTATTGTTGGAGATGATCATGACTTTAATTACTATTTAACAACTAAAATTGAAGTAGGTAAATGCAGAGGCACAGGTGGGCAATAGATGTTATTTGGTTGTTAACCGTCCACTTGTGTCCCATAGGACCCCGAGTACTTGATACCTGTTCCTTGAATTTTCGCGCTATCCACATCCGGGAGGATTATGGGACCCCCCTGAGCCAGAGCTTGATTCATTCTTATTTCTTGGGGCCACAAACTATTTTGAGGTTTTATTTACTATCCTGTACTTATGCCATGCTTTACTGCTTTATTACGATTGTGCGAGGAGCACTGTCTTTGTTTAGGTAGGAGTGTTTTAGCGGTATCGACAAGCCTCACATTTTCGGGTTCCCGATCGTTTACGCTTTGGCGCAAACCTTGAGTCCGTCTCGAGTCGCTAACCGTTCTTGGTGTACTCAATGGGGTGGCCCCTGAAATATTTCTGAATCCTGTGATTGCTTTGTCGTGAAGGCCTCGTTGGGTTTTGATTTGGTTTTTCCGAGGTTGATCGAGTGTGTGTTGCTATTTATGGACGACTTGGAGCACAGTATCTCGATCATAGACAACTATAACTAAAGTAGTGCTATAAATTTGACTTTATAATGACTAGTAATCAGCTTCACTATAATGGAATGGCTAAATAAAATTGCCAACAATTGCTTGTTTGGGTTGTCGCTTGCTACCATTGTACCTGACTAGTAAGTATTGCAACTATAACGGAATGGCTAAATAAAAGTACCAACAACTGCTGGGTTTTGGGGATATCTCATGCTAATTGTATCTGACTAGTAAGTGTTGCAACTACAACGGAATGGTTAACTAAAAGTGCCCACTGCTTATTATATGAGGATGACCATCTATACCTGACTAGTAATCGCTGCAACGATAAGCGAATAAATAAAGCGCCAACGTGTGAGTTCCTCGGTTGACTTCTCGTTTGGTCTCGAGGAAATACCGAGATGGGTATGTTGGATGGTAGAATCAGTTGGTTCGAATAGGTCTTTCTTATCCCTCTCGATAGCCGGTTATATCGAGTCTCTATAGGTTGTTTAGTGCATCTTTTGCCGTTTGATCCACCATACCTATGTAGGCGAGGACCGGAATTCTAGCCTCGTAGTGTCTTGGCCTCGATCTTGACCGCTCTCTTTTTCCTTTGCCCTTTGTCGGCACCCCTTTTGTTTAAGCAGGTTTTGAGATCGACGTCGTTAGCAGGGTTACCCTTCCGGCTTGGCCTGGGCAGGGTTATGGACGCCATTGGTTATTCTTCAGGGCTCTTAGCCCCATTTGCATCTTGTCCGTAGTCGGACGCTCTATCATTTTCAAGGTGATTTGGATCTTTGTTCTGTATATCTGTATTCTTGGCTCATTGAGTCGCTGTTGTATATATATATATCTGTTTTGTGGGTCCCATCGAGGACTGTTGTGTAATGTTATTACTTCGTTTTCCACCCGCACGAAAGTGCCTGGTGGGCACCTTTGAATCGTTTCTATGCGGGTTTTGGCGGGAATCGCTGAAACTTGCATAGGGTCGATTCTGAGGGTGTTACAGAGTGGTATCAGAGCTCAGTAGTTGCGATACCCCACAAGTCCAGCCTGTAGGATAACCTAGCTAACGGCCGAAGTAGAGTGTCAAAACTATTTTTGCAAAATCGGTTGGATAGTTCTGATTAGGTCTGGTTTTACTCCTTACCCCTCTGCTGCTCTCGTCTCACCTCTGCGTGTTTTGAATCCGCTCTCTTCTCTTTCTTCGAGTCCAGGATTTCTCGTGGTTGGGTTCCGTCGTACCTTCAGGGTTTCGCTCCTCCTTTGATAACGGTGTTCTGCCATCCGGTGTTCATGTTGTCTGAGGAATCCGTCTACTGTGGTACCATTCTTTGTTCCTTGTTTGTACTTCCCGGTGTTTTCCGACGCGACGACATCATCTACGCCAGATCCGATGCAGAGTCTGCATCACTCCTTTGTTCCCGAACCTCGCTTGTCGAGATCTACAATCTGAATTCCGGGAGTTGGTTGCATAATCCGCCTATTCGTGTGCAGAGTAATGGTTTGGGTGCGCGATGGACTGATCACCATCCGACTACTCTTATTATTCGCTCTTGTACATCGAATCAGTGGATCCAGCAGTTTTACTCCGTCCACGGAAGTTAGGGGTGGCTTTATTTGTGGATACCTCTACCTTCGACCTTTTTGTTTCCGGAGTGTTTCCCTCAACGATCACGGACAACGACCTCTTGTTAGCGGTGTCGCGAGGATCTACACGAAGCGAGAAGATGCGGATCGCCGCCCTTCTTCCCGGTACCATGAGGCGGATCTCGAGGGCGAGATCCATTGTTAGTGGTGTCGAATTGTGGCATCCCGCAAAAACCACTACTAGAAAATCGCGTTGATTTTGTGCATTGCATCATCATGACATCATCATACATCTATCTGTCTAAAACTATTTTGCTAAAATCCCTATTTTGTTTTCTTTATTAATTCCTCCCTATTTACTTTAAATCAAACACCGGTGCTTCCGGATATCTCAGTTTGTCTAAAAGCAATTTATAAAAGGCTTTTAAAATAAATTAGAAAACCCTAGCCTAAAATATCTAGTCCTAAATATTTTCTACCTAAACCTAGTCTACCCAGCCCCCTCCACATCACCCCGACCAATCCCCTCCCTCCACCTCACCGTTCCCTCCACCTCATCCTCCACACAGCCACCTCACCAATCCCACCAACCCGGTCAACACCACCCCACCTTCCCCAGGTCCCACCTTGCCCACCACCTCTCTCTCCCCTGCCTCCCCACCTGGCCCACCTGCCCTGTCCCGCCCAGCGCCCCACCTCCATTCCCACCTCCACCCGCTGGCGCACCCCAACCCCCCACCGACAACCTGGCCCCGCCACGCGACCCTCCTCTCTCACCCCGCTCCCTCTCTCCCCCCGGCCCCAACCGCAGACCCACACACGCACACAACGCACACCGACCGCCCTGGACCCACCCCCTCTGGCCCACCTCTCACCTGCCCCGCGTCCCTCACGCGTCCTCCCACCTCACCCCGCTCTCCCCTGGCTCTCTTCCCCTGCCCCGGCCCTCTCTCTCTTCCCCCGCGTGGCCGCCGGCCATCCTCCTCCAGCCGCTCGGGCGCCGCCCTCTCCTCGGCTCCGCCCCGCAGCAGCTCGCTCCGGCCGCCCCGTTCCTCTCCTCCTCGCCGTCCGCCACCAAGCTCGCCGCCGGAGCCGCCCTCGCCGCCGGCGCGCGGTACCTCGCCATCGCCCGCCTCCCTGGCAGCAGCAGCGGCGCCTGCGGCCACCGCCTCCATCCTCGCCCCTCTCGCCTCTCTCCCGACCATGCGCCGCCGCCCGTGGCCCTCTCCACCGCGCCACCCCAAGCCCTCCTTCTGCACGCCCGCAGAGCCCTCCACCGCCGCCGGTAGCGACCGCATCGCCAGCGCGTGTGCGCCACCGCGTCTCCAAGATCCCTCCGTGTCGCCGTCCTCCGCCCGAGCTCCTCCCTGGCCACTCCCCCGCCGCCTCCGACCGCGTCGCCCCTCGCCCTCTCTGGCCGCTCGAGCCGCCCCGTGGGGCCCCGCCTCCTCCCTTCTCTGCAACCGTGCGGACCCCGTCGCCGCGCCTGGCCATCCCGTGCGCCGCCACCGCGTCAGCCTCGCCCCGCCTACTCCGGCGGCGCCGCCGTCGACCACCACCTGCGCGCCGGTCACGCCTGCCGCCGTCAAGGTCGCCCCCACCTGGCTCCGTCCCTGCGCCGCTCCCCGTCTGGCGTCCTCCCCTCGACGGTGCCCCTCTGCATCGCCACCTCCCGGCCAGGTTCCCGGCGTCTTCACTGTCCATGGTTGCAACCAGGCTCAATCCCCACCACACTGTGTCCTCTGCTTCCTGCGGTGGCGATGTGAAGTTACGGCCGTCGAGATTTTCTAGAAATAGTCGTCCTTTGTGGATGACTGTAATGACAAGGACAAATGTATAGATGTTGGATGGTGGCGTATTGAGTACCACTGGTGTGAGTGGACTCTACAAGTGTTGCCCGATTGATATTATTTTGTCGATCGAGGCCTTCCGAGGAACAATGCGACAAGTTGGGCAACGACCACCGCCAAGATCTTCAGTCTACACCTTTCGACAAGAACTCCATCACGGAACACCAATGCTCCTTCAAGTAACCGACCACGGATGCGACAAGATCGTCTCTCGGACGCCAAGTTCTGCAACCCGAACACCAAGACCGACCCGATACACGGACCCGACCAGATCTTCGTGAAGACAAGATCGGCACCGACCAAGGCGGATCCGATGCGCCCCGACGCCGAACCAAGTCCTTCTTCGCGGAACGCCAAGATCTACTCTGTTATCCGAGAACGATCCCGCCGAGACCGAACCCCAGATCCGGACCCTGTCGAACCCCGAACCCCCCCGGAACCAAGATCGCCGAACCCTAATGTGTGACCTTAAGCCCCTATTTTTATAATAATATATACTTGTTGCATATTAAATTGTCATATTTGCATGCATATTGTCATGTGGTTTGGGGGCCTTATGCCGATTCACCTAAATTAAATATGGGGGCCATATGCGGGCAGATCTAGTCTAATATTGGCCCCATTTAAATTTGTGCATCGAACCGGTGATATAATTTGCCTTGTTAAGACAACATCTAAATTGCGGGGGTTCTAAACAACTAGAACCATATATTTAATTGTCGGGACCCCGGTTCCGCTTAATATGGCCTAATCGCATCGCAGCTTTGCCATGTCATACATCATTCATGCATCATGCCCGATCTTTTGCCGTAGTATTAAATATTGCACCCGGTGTTTATTCTAGTGTTTTGCTTCTTCGCGGATAAGGCCGTTGAGTTGATGCGAGTGTCGACCGATCTTCGGATGAACCTTCGGCAATGTTTTTCAGGCGAGCACCTCCCCCTTTCTACCTATCTTACTTTTATAGTATTTATTCCCTCCTGTCGATCTATTGCTATCTGTGTTGCGATGCTCTAGTTTTCGTACCCGTGATATCCCTTGCAGCCTTATATTGCCTTGGACACCTCCTATTACCTGTTGTTTGGTAGATTGTTGGACCTGCGTGTCGTAGTTGCTTGCTCAAGTGTTGTTGCGTGTCGTCAAGTACCACAGTTGTTGGAGTATTGCCGTGTGTTTATTGTTGGAGATGATCAAGACTTTAATTACTGTTTAACAACTAAAATTGAAGTAGGTAAATGCAGAGGCACAGGTGGGCAATAGATGTTATTTGGTTGTTAACGTCCACTTGTGTTCCGTAGGACCCCGAGTACTTGATACCTGTTCCTTGAATTTTCGCGCTATCCACATCCGGGAGGATTATGGGACCCCCCTGAGCCAGAGCTTGATTCATTCTTATTTCTTGGGGCCACAAACTAGTTTGAGGTTTTATTTACTATCCTGTACTTATGCCATGCTTTACTGCTTTATTACGATTGTGCGAGGAGCACCTGTACTGTTTAGGTAAGCGGAGTGTTTTCGCGGTATCGACAAGCCCAGTCACATTTTCGGGTTCCCAGTCGTTTACAGCCACTGGCGCAAACCTTGAGTCCGTCTCGGAGTCAGCTAACTTCGTTACGGGTGTACTCAATGGGGTGGCCCCTGAAATATTTCTGAATCCTGTGATTGCTTTGTCGTGAAGGCCTCGTTGGGTTTTGATTTGGTTTTTCCGAGGTTGATCGAGTGTGTGTTGCTATTTGTGCACCCCTGCAGGGTAAAACTTTCTGAAAGTCGTGTCCGCGGTTATGGACGACTTGGAGCACAGTATCTCGATCATAGACAACTATAACTAAAGTAGTGCTATAAATTTGACTTTATAATGACTAGTAATCAGCTTCACTATAATGGAATGGCTAAATAAAATTGCCAACAATTGCTTGTTTGGGTTGTCGCTTGCTACCATTGTACCTGACTAGTAAGTATTGCAACTATAACGGAATGGCTAAATAAAAGTACCAACAACTGCTGGGTTTTGGGGATATCTCATGCTAATTGTATCTGACTAGTAAGTGTTGCAACTACAACGGAATGGTTAACTAAAAGTGCCCACTGCTTATTATATGAGGATGACCATCTATACCTGACTAGTAATCGCTGCAACGATAACTGAATAAATAAAACTGCCAACTGTGTGAGTTCCTCGGTTGACTTCCTCGTTTGGTCTCGAGGGGGAAATACCAGGATGGGTATGTTGGATGGTAGAATCAGATTGGTTCCGAATAGGTCTTTCTTATCCCTCTCTGATAGCCGACAGTTATATCGAGTCTCTATAGGTTGTTTAGTGCATCTTTGCGCCGCCGCTTGATCCACCATACCTATGTAGGCGAGGACCGAATTCTAGCCTCGCCGTGTCTTGGCCTCGATCGACAGCTCTCTCTTTTCCTTTGCCCTTCGGCACCCTTTTGTTTAAGCAGGTTTTGAGATCGGCGTCGTAGCAGGGTTACCCTTCCGGCTTGGCACAGGCAGGGTTATCGACGCCATTGGTTATTCTTCAGGGCTCTTAGCCCCATTTGCATCTTGTCCGTAGTCGGACGCTCTATCATTTTCAAGGTGATTTGGATCTTTGTTCTGTATATCTGTATTCTTGGCTCATTGAATCGCTGTTGTATATATATATATATCTGTTTTGTGGGTCCCATCGAGGACTGTTGTGTAATGTTATTACGCTTTTTCACCTTGCGAAAGTGCTGGCACCTTTGAATCGTTTCTATGCGGGTTTTGGCGGGAATCGCTGAAACTTGCATAGGGTCGATTCTGAGGGTGTTACAAGCCGTCAGCATAGCTTACGCCGAGGGTTTTCCTGGCTACGCCGACGGCAATAAGCCCTCGGCATACCAAGCGTTTCCTGTAGTGGAGCTACACCGGGAGTTTGGTGAGCATCCTCTTCTATTCCTCCTATCTTGAATGTATTTTTCTTAATCCGCATAACAATAGAATGACTATTCCTCCTATCTTGAATGTATCTTTCTTAATCCGCATAACAATAGAATGACTTTTCTCTGTACTTAACAGGACGGACACTCCCCAGGACAAAGTTCAGAATACATACTGTAGGAGGTGATTGTCTTATCTAACGTTGGTTGTATATAGTGTACTCTTAGAAGTTTTGCAAGTGCCAAATGTTACTTGCTGCGATCGACGATCAGTAAGATATCTATCCGATACTGTCGTCATAACGCCAAACTATTATTTACACGTACTAGTACTCCTGTCGTGGAAAAAAAAGGCCTAGCATCCATTCGGGAGGACGCGAAGCTCGAGACGTCGATGCACTCCTCACCAGCTGACCAGCGTCGATAGTTCCAACGCGGCCGCCCGCCATCGCCAACCGGGGGGAGGGCAGTGGGCTCAGGCGCACCAGGCTGTCATCCTTCCCGAGGAAAAAGCCCCATTGGCGCACGGCGCGGTGACGGTGACCCAAACGTTTCACCAGCGCTGCCATGCTTGCATTACTCCTATAAGTATTCTTCACTATATGCATGGAGTCATTGTGAAATTATTTTGATTTGAAACGGTGACCCAAACGTTTCACCAGCGCTGCCATGCTTGCAGTACCAAAGTTTCAACATGCATGGAGTCATTGTGAAATTATTTTGATTTGAGATTATTTACGCTCTAAACTTTTGAACGGAAATACTTCTAGCTAGTGCACATATCGATGGGATTATCTTCTCGGTAAAAAACATTAAAGTAAGAATCTCGCTTTGGTTACTCAAAAAAAAAAACTCGCTTTGGGATCAAGAAGCGCACTGAGCAATTGAAAAAAAAAGATTAACTGAGTGGAAAAGAGGAACCGCATCGATCAGGAGCGGGCGTAATTATTAATTTTCCACTAGTACTAGTACTAGTTTCGCCCCCCACGATCGCCTCCGTCTTTATAAACCCCCTCACCCACCTCCTTTCCTCTCCACAACACACAAGAACTCCACCATCTCCATCTCGATCCGTATCCAGGCAACATCTCGGAGAAACAAGGTAGGTGCAGGCCTAGATGGACCCGTTCAAGAAGGCAGCCAAGGACATCTTCACCACGCGCGAGGGCGCGCTGGGAGCCGCGTCTGTGGTTGCAAGCGTCGCCGGCGCCTACTTCTTCTGGCCTGCCGCTGTGGCCGGCGGTGTCACGATGAACGCCCCCGGCGCCGCCGGATTTGTCATCTCGCGGGCGGCGTTCGTCGCCAACCCGCAGCTCTATTTTCAGCTCCTGCGCACCGTCGGCGCCAAGGCGGCGGCTAGTGCGTTTGCTCCGGCGGCGGCGACGGCTGCCTCCTTCGCTCCTTCTGTGGCTGCCGCCGTCGCTCCTGCGGCGGCTGCCGTCTTCCGTCGCTTCCGTCGTGGCGGTGGCGGCGGCGGCGGCGACGGCGACGGCGACGGTAGCACAGCAGGGCAGCCCATCGCAACGGAAGTGGCGGAAGACGGCAGCACAGCATGGGAGCCCATCGCGACGGAAGCGACGGAAGACGGGAGCACAGCAGGGCAGCCCATGCATGCAAGCGACAGCATCAGCGACCCATCGCTTCTGTTGAACTAGTTTGCTTAGTGTTATCTCAGAAGGATGTTTGGTGTGTTTATCTTAGTGTGCTCTGTTGATCTAGCACCGTTGTGCTTGTGCAGATCTACTATTTATCAATGTTATCTCCGAAAAGAATTGCCTGTTTGTCGCGTAATTTTAGTGTAATAATCCGTTAATTTGAAGTATATTTTATTTGCGTTAGTACATGTTTTGGTTCGATGGTGACGCGTGTATAACCCCGTAACGACGTCACAAGAAATGGGAACTGCAGCGTACTCACATAGTCCAGTACTATGACTTTTTCCTATATTTTCACTGTGCTTTTTTAGCAATCGGGTCAAAAAAAACTTGCTCCATTGCTATAACTGGTCCCCACACACAAAATTTTACTCACCTCATATTTGCAAAGTCTAGAGCCACTTCCTATATTTCCAAAATCAACGCGCGAGAGAACTAACCGCTCGCACGGAAACTTCACCGCGCGAGCCGCGGACGCCGGTCGCCGCCCGCCACATCCCTGTCGCCGTTCGGGCCATGCGCCGCCTCCCCGTCGCCGTTCGAGCTTCCCAGGACGCAAATCGAGCTCCACCTCTCCGCCTCGCCCACGGTCCCTCCGTTCGATTCGGACCAAGGGAGGCCATCTCCGGTGTGGGGGAAAGCTCGACGCGCACCCCCGGTGCCCCTGCTCGCTCCCCCTCGCCTCGCCCCATGTCCTTACGCCTTGGACAGAAACAGAGGACGGCGGCGCTCCCTCTCGCCTCACGCCCGCACCCCTCTCCCTGCCCTTGCCCCTCCCGTTCTGGTTGGAGGAGGAAGCTCGCCCGATGCTCCCATTCCCCATGCCCCCGCTGACGAGGTTTAATCTCGTCAATGCCCATTGTTATGGACTTGGTTTTGGAGAAGATGGGGATGCTGGAGATCGTGGCACGGTTAACAGACAAGCAACCAGGGGACACAAGATTTACCCAGGTTCAGGCCCCCGGAGGTAAAACCCTACTCCTGCTTGTCTGCTCTTTGATTACGGCGGAACCGAAGGTTACAAGGTGCGCAGATTCGATCTGGCGTGGATGCGTGTGCGAAAGTATGAGTCGAGGCTGGTTGAGTTCTTAGATCTGTAGATCTATTGTGGAGGTGGAGATCGTAGATCTATCTATTGGGGGGTTATGGCGTCTGTAGATCGTGTCCTCCTCGTTGGACCCTCCTAGCCTTTATATATGGGGAGGCTAGGTCTCGGGTGCCAATACGAGTAGGTTACAAGTTGTATTCAAACTCTAGTCTTGAGGTTTCCTTGTCTTGTGCGCTTGGGAGTCCGTGTCCATATGGCTTCGTAGCAGCCGAAACGTCATAGGCGTCATGGACCCTGGCAGGTCGTCGAGTGGGCCTTCCGTCGGGCTGGACCAGGTATACTAACATCGGGTACCCGTAGGGCATATCCATGTCAACCGCGCCCTGCCAGCGCCCCCTCGCTCCCATCTCGGTTTTGGCAGTGGTGTTTGCATCGGGAAGAAAGGATGGGGGAAGAAGAGGAGAGAAAAAAAAAGAGAGGAAAAAAGACTCATTGACATGTGGGTCTCAATATTTGACAATTGCTATTATAGAAAGGCTAGCAAAGTAGATCTTTGTTTGGATTGCTAAATCATCTCTCTTCTTTTCCTATACTTATTTTTTAGCAATTCAATATACAAAGGCTCTTGGAGATGCTCTTAGTCCACTGCTATGACTAGTTATATGCTACAGTTTCTACTTGAGTTAGCCAGTTGGGTACTGATCTTCTTTACTTGGTCATAAAGCTAGCTAGGCTTTATTCAATACGACAGTTTGTACACGTACGCCCAAAGTTAGTACTAGCATCACTAGCATGTGATCGTGTGTCAAAAAGCTTGAAGCTCCTATTTGTGTAAATTGGTGACCTATATAAATGCTGAATTCTTGTACTCACTCCGATCCGGTTTATTATGCATGCATAGTTTAAAAACAACTTTGATCAATAATTTTGGTTAACAAGGTTTATATAATATGTCATAAAAATTATACCATTAAATTCATTTTTGAAAATAGTTTCTAATGGTATATTTTTTAGCCATATATTTTATATTTTATTATTCAAAATTGATGATTAAATATTTTCTTAAAATACATATGTGCCTAATAAATTGGACCAGAGGGAGTACTTGTATTTTGATCTGCTCTTGTTGATTTGCACTCTTCCGATGTGCATGATTCTCACTCGTCTACGAAGTCCCAGTGCCTTGCTTGATCCAGTCATATCTCTTCTGAAAGTGTCCTAGTCGTTTACGGTCACGTGGTGTTGTGTGCCGGAGAAGAGCTCGTTTACTCTCCGTACCATCCACGACGTGCAGGGCATGCCTGGGTACATGCCATCGTGTCATAATAAAGCCTGAAGTGTATCGTCACGTCAACTGGGCAAGTGGGCAGCTCGTGGCTATGTGCATTAAGTGTTGTGGGATCTCGTCAACCAGCAGTGTCTTGCAGGCTATTAACCGGGGTAAATGGAGTCATCGTGTCTTTCCGGCAGAGTCCAGCCCAAATTTCGTCGTAAAGCACGCAGTATATGTAAACGGTCATGTCGACCTGACTTTTCTACGATATACATAATGAGCAGCCGAGACCGGAGATCATCCATCTGCTGTAGCCCAGATGAAATACCTGTGGAAAAACATTCCTGGTAATTGCAAAAATATGAATCGGATGGCCTCGCTCTCTCGGTTCATCTATCCCCACAAGGAGTTGTCGTCCCGGTTCATCTATCCCCACACGGCGTTGTCGGGCAGAAGAGATCGCCGTCGACCTCAACCGTACTCTAACTACCGCGGTCGCAATCCTAGAGGCGTCGAAGAAGCGGCGGTCTATCTCTGTTGTGAATATGTCGACGCCAGTCTACCTGTTCGGCGAAATGTCTGACAAGTCGCTGATGACACGGTATGGTCGCGATTATTTTTGCCATTGCCAGTATACTACTCCCTCAGCTTTATCATGGCAAAATTGCGTGTGGGATTTCGTGGCCAATGATTTCGAGAACGTCATGCATGGCATGATTAATGATGGTGGCGACGGCTATACCGATGATGGAGAGACCCAACAAGACACTCAATAAGATGCCTACAACATTGCAGACAAGTCATTGTCTGAAAATGATGGCAATTTCATGGACGAGAGGGTCATGACCATGTCGTTGGCCGCTTCACTTGCGACGTCACTTGTCGACAGCAAAAAGTTGAGTCAACGAACCTCAAGCTATACCATCGTCGATGACAAGATCCTATGCAAGGCATGGATGGATATTTCACAAGATCCAATATGCGGTGCCAAGAAAAATGTCTTGCCTATTAAAAAAAGGTGGGCAAGTTCTTTCATGAGCATAGGAAATTCGGAAAGGAAGCCTTCTATAGCGATCGAAATGATCTCTCCCTCTTCAAGCATTGCGGAACCATCCATGCCGAGTGTAGCAAGTTCCAAGGCTCCTATGAGATGGTGATAAAAAGGAAAATAAGCGGCATAATGCCGGTTGACATGGTAAAACCTTTTCCTTCCTCTCTTTTTCGATGTCTTGCATATGCATTGAGCCATTATTGACATCCATATATGTAGGTCATGAAAGCAATGGAGCACTTTAAGAAGGTGAATGATAAAAATGCCTTCACATTGTCCCATTGTTGGATATTGATCAAGGACTGCAAAAAATGGAGACTATATATGCCATTTGAAAATAAATGAACAACAAGAAGAAAAGGGCAAGCGCAATGCTTTGACGGGCGGTGTCGTTGACCTAGACGACGCCAATGACGAAGGCTTCATAAACACTGCAGACGACAGGACAGCCGCCCGTGCCCACAGTCCTAAAGGCCACAAGGCTACGAAGGTGTAACACCCTCTGAATCGGACCTATGCAAGTTTTAGCGAAACCCGCCAAACCCGCATAGAAACGATTCAAAGGTGCCCACCAAGCACTTTCGTGCGGGTGGAAAACGAAGTAATAACATTACACAACAGTCCTCGATGGGACCCACAGAACAGATATATATATAACAGCGACTCAATGCGTCAAGAATACAGATATATTATACAAAGATCCAAATCACCTTGAAAATGATAGAGCGTCCGACTACGGACAAGATGCAAATGGGGCTAAGAGCCCTGGAGAATAATCAATGGCGTCCATAACCCCGCCTGTGCCAAGCGGAAGGGTAACCACGCTAACGGCCGATCTCAAAACCTGCTTAAACAAAAGGGTGCCGACAAAGGGCAAAGGAAAAAGAGGAGCGTCGATCGAGGCCAAGACACGGCGAGGCTAGAATTCGGCGGTCCTCGCCTACATAGGTATGGTGGACTGAAGCGGCAGCGGCAGCATGCACTAAACAACCTATAGAGACTCGATACAACTGGCGGCAATCAGAGAGGGGTAAGAAGGTCCTATCCGGAACCAACCTGATACTATCTTCAAACAAACCCATCCTGGCGTTTCCCCCTCGAGACCAAACGAGGAAGTCAACCGAGGAACTCACACCGTTGGCAGTTTTATTTATTCAGTGATCGTTGCAGTAGTTACTAGTCAAGTTTAGATAATCATCCTGATAAAATAAGCAGTGGGCACTTTTAATTAACCATTCCGTTATAGTAGCAACACTTACTAGTCAGATACATATAGCATGAGATAAACCCAAAACCCAGCAGTTGTTGGTACTTTTATTCAGCCATTCCGTTGTAGTTGCAATATTTACTAGTCAGGTACAATTGTCGCAAGCGACAACCACTAACGAGCAATTGTGGGCAGTATTATTTAGCCATTCCATTATAGTGAAGCTGATTACTAGTCATTATAAAGTCAAATTTATAACAATAAACTTTAGTTATGCTTGTCTATGATCGAGATACTGTGCTCCAAGTCGTCCATATCCGCGGACACGGCTTTCAGAAAGTTTTACCCGGCCGGGGTGCACCAATAGCAACACACGCTCGATCAACCTCGGAAAAACCAAAACAACACCCAACGAGGCTTTCATGACTGAACAATCACAGGATTCAGAAATATTTCAGGGGGCCACCCCTTGGAGTACACCCGCAACGAAGTAAGCAAGCTCCGAGACGGACTCAAGGTTTGCGCTGGTCAGAACGATCGGGAACCCAAAACTCGGGTGTCGATATCGCGAAAACACTCCGCTTACCTAAATAAAGACAAAGGTGCTATCCGTCGCACAATTTAAATACGTAAGTAGCATGGCATAAGTACAGATAGTAAATAAAACCTCAAACTAGTTTGTGGCCCCAAGAAATAAGATCAAATCAAGCTCGCCTGGGGATCCCATATACCTCCCGGATGTGGATAGCGCGATAAATCAAGGAACAGGTATCAAGTACTCGGGGTCCTACGGGACACAAGTGGGCGTTCGGAAACCAAATATTATCTATCACCCACCGATGCCTCTGCTTAATTCAATTTTAGTTGTTAAACAGGAATTAAAGTGAACGATAAGTAAAACTATGATCATCTCCAGCAACAGACATGCGGCCATACATCAACAACTGTGGCACTGGACGACACGCAACAGCACTTGAGCAAGCGACTACGACGCGCAAGTCCAACTATCTACCAAACAACAGGTAATAGGATGTGTCCAAGGCAATATAGGGCTGCACGGTATATCACGGGGACGGAAACTAAAGCATCGCAACACAGATAGCAATAGATCAACATGAGGGAATAAAGACTATAAAAGTAAGATAGGTAGAAAGGGGGAGATGCTCGCCTGAAAACATTGTCGAAGGTTCAACCGAAGATCGGGGCGAGCTCACATCAACTCAACGGCCTTATCCGCGAAGAAGCAAAACACTAGAATAAACACCGGATGCAATATTTAATACAACGGCAGAAGATCGGCATGATGCATGTATGATGCATGTCATGGCAAGGGTGCGATGCGATTAGGTCAATATTAAGCGGAACCGGGGTCCCGACAATTAATTATACGGTTCAAGTTATTTATCTACCCCGCATATTAAATGTTGTAATAACATGGCAGAAGATAGTACCGGGTTCGCTACACCAATTTAAATGAGGCCAATATGAGACTAGATCTGCCCGCATATGGGCCCCATATTTAATTATTAGGTGAATCGGCATAAGGCCCCCAAACCATATGACAAGAATGCATGCATGAACAATTAATATGCGACAAGTTTATTATATTAGAAAATAGGGTTTCGGGAAGGGGTTCACACATTAGGGTCCGGCGATCTTGGGGTTCCGGGGTTCGGGGTCGGTCTCAGGGTCCAGGGTTCGACGGAATCGGTCTCGGACTCCGGGATCGTGCTCGGACTCCGGGAAGGACTTGGTTTGGTGTCGTTCTTGTCGCATTCGCGGTCTTCGGGTCATGTCGACGGTCGTGGCGTTCGGGATGAAGTACTTGCCGCATCGGGGTCTCGGTGTCCGGGATGAAGTACTCGGCGTTCTCGAGGGAGCACTTGTCGTATCCGTGTCGGCGACCTTGGCGTTCAGGGGAAGTTCTCGGTGTCCGTAGATCTTGACGGTCTTCAGGTTTCATGCGGATGCCTCGGTGTTCCGGGATGGTGAACTCGTTGTCCCAACGGATCGGTTTCCTTGTGGTAGATCGTCTCGATGGGGGTTCTTGTCTGTGGTCCTATGGGTCTATCCGGGTTTGACCATCGTTGGGCGATGTAGATCTTGGCCACTGTCGACGCTCACGTGCGGGGACAAAACGCAGGAGACTGGCAGCCCACGGGGAGCCCGACGATGAACCGTAGCGGGAAGGTGATGGCGGGCTTGGGCGGATAGAAGGGTGGCACGATGGAGACCGTCGGGGCGGGACTGGCAGGCGGGGCCGGAGGCGCCGCGACGGGTTCGAGACGGCCAGATCTTGGTGGCGGGTCGGCACTGGAGAGGAGGGCGATGGGCTCGGGCGGCGGGGGAGAAGCGGCCGACGGGTCGGCAGGACGGAGAGGCGGCTCGGCGACGGGACGAAGGTTGGCGGGGCGGCGTCGGGCGCCAGGAGCGGAAGGAGCCGGCGGTGACGCGGGCGCGCCGGCCGGGCGAGGCGACCAGGCGGCGGCAGGCAGGCGGGCGTGAGGCGGGAGACGCAGGGTCGGCTGGGTCGCGGGCAGGTTGGTGGCGAGGAGGCGCTGGGCGGAAGGCGAGGTCGGGACGGCCAGAGCGTGAGGCGCGCGCCACGGAGCTGAGAGAGGAGGGGGCCGCGCGGAGCTTGAGGGGCGGCAGAGCTCCGAGGGAGGAGGCGGCGGAGAGGCTCCGTGCCGGCGGCGCCGGGCCAGGAGGGGAAGGAGCGGTGGGCTCGACGGCGCTCGTGAGGCCGGCGACGGGAGAGAGAGGCGTCTGCAGGAAGGGACGCGTGGGAGAGGAGGATGGGGACAGGGGTGGGGTCGCGTCGGTGGGTGCGGGGCCATGCGCGGGTTGGGGCTGTGGGACCCGGGGTCGAGGAGCGTCCAGGAGGGCGGGTCGCGTGGGTCGAGGAACGTGGGATCTAGGCGGGCGGCCAGGGTGCCGGTGGGGTATGTGAGTGTGGTGTGAGCTGAGAGGGAGAGAGAGGAGAGGCCAAGTGGCAGCACATGGTTGGCTGGGGGGAAGGGAAAAGGGGAGGTGGCAAGATGCTATTGGGTGGGGTGAGGTGGAGGCAAGGGTGGGTAGACTAGGTTGGGTGAACTTAGGATTTAGAGGGGCTGTTCAGTGGACCGATTTAAATCCTGGGGCGGTCGTTCGGGTCTATCCGGCCCGTTCGACTGCCCCACTAAAAATAATGCAATATTTTATTTATTTAAACGGACCGTTTGCAAAACATATTTAATCAAAACAAAATATTCCGGTGATCCGGGTTTGCGTTTGAATAAAAGACGGGGCGTTTAGAAAACAAAACCAGGCTTTTCAAAAATAGTTTTATGCAATCAAATGCAATATGATGACGATGCTCAAATGCAATGTGGCATGATGACATGAGCATGCGGTCATGATGATGCAATGCACAAAAACAACGTGATTTTCTAGTAGTGGTTTTGCGGGATGCCACAGAAGGTGGACATCGCCCGCCATGCTGGTTCCTTGGCATTCCAGTAGACCTTGAGGAAGATCCTAAAAAAGAAGGAAGAGGCCATCACCGAGAGGAAATAGAGGCGACGCAAAGAGAAAGGGGACATCACCAATATCTTTGTCGAGCTCTAGATAAGGTCTATCGAGGTGGAGGAGGCCAACGTCAAGGCTAGGCTAATAGAGATCGAGGCCAAGGCAAAAGCGAAGGAGGCCGAAGCCAAGGCCAAGGAGGTCGAGGCCAGATCTAGCCTGGTGGAGGCAGATGACAAGGCCAAGGAGGTCGAAGCCAAGATCATGACCGAGGAAAATGGCATCATGCTCACCGACTTGGATACCGTCGCCGACCCCGATCGTAGGGCTTGGGTCGCGAGGGGGCAGCAGACCATCCGGATCGTGAGAGGGCAGCAGACCATCTAGGATAATATTTGAGTTTAGTTAGATAGATCTTATTTTACTGCAAATTTTAATATATTATAAGCATTTTTCTGAATTAAAATGATTTAGTTATGATTATTTTAGTATTAAATGAAAAAAAGAAAAAATAGCTATGCCGACGGCTTTGCCATCGACGTAGATGTGAAACCTAGGCCGTCGGCGTAGCATTGACGCCGTCGTATCACCGTCACGTCCTATCTACTATTCGATGGCCCATCTTGCTGATAGCTACTTTTGCTTACGTCGAAGGCTTTTCTAGGCCGACAATCTGTTGCGGGCCCGCCGGTCTTCTGCCGCTACGCTGACGGTCTCGATATTTACCCGTCGGTGTAGCAAATGGCCGTCGGCCGGCGCCTTGAGTTTCCTGTAGTGCGATGCATGATTCTCACTCGTGTACAAGATGTACTCACTAGGGCGTTTGCATGATCCACTCGTATCGCTTCTGAAAGTGCCCTAGTCGTTTACCGTCACGTGGTGTTGTGTGCCGGCGAAAAGATCATTTACTCTCCGTATCATCCACGACATGCATGGCACGCCTTGGTACAGACCATAGAGTGTCATAGAAAGAAAAGATTTTTTATAAATATGATCCTCTGTAATTCGCTATTATCAAAAATACCCTCCTCGCGCCGCAAAAGCCAAAAATACCCTAGCGGGAGGCTAAAAAGTGTCACCTCCCGCCACTGGGGGTGACGGGATGTTCCTCCCGCCACAGGAGGTGGCGGGATGTTCCTTCCGCCTTTGGCGATGGCGGACTGACGCCGTGGGGCCCACCTGCATGAGTACGAAGTCGAACCTCTCGTCATCGCCAAGTCGAACCTCCTCGCTGGCCCGGCCGTGGGGCCCACCTCATCCCGCCATTCCCCCTGACGGAAGGAACATCCTGCCACCCCTGTGGCGGGAGGTGACACGTGTCACCTTTCCAGCCTCCCGCCAGAGCATTTTGGGCTTTTGCGGTACGAGGAGGGTATTTTCGACGATGACAAATTGCAGAGGGGCATATTTGTAAAAAAATCCACATAGCCAGGAGCTGCCGACTTGCCCAGTGGACGTGACGATACACTTCCTGGCTATGTGTGCAAGGTCTTGTCAACTGGCAGTGTTTTGCAAGCTATTAGGCCTTTCACAACGTTACCGATGCCCAGTTGCTGAAAAAGGTGAAACATAGGCACCGATGTCAGATACTCCCTCCGTTTTAAAATATACTCCCTCTGTTTCAATTTAGTCTGCGCATAGCACTAAACCCGCATACCAACGATGGCAAGTGGAGCGCTGCTTTCTTTTTCTCTTGCCTGCCTTGTCCCTGCTTTTGTGTCTGAGTTTGGTCATTGCTGGACGCTACGTCTTCCCATCCCAACGAGAAAGGGAGGGGCAGAGTGGGAACGAATAGCTGAGAATTGGCAAACAGGCCCAATGCGCAGAGTAATATGAAAAATCCAAGAAAAAGTTATACGCAGAGTATACTGAAACAGAGGGAGTAAGATGTTTTAGCTTTGTGAAATAAATGTATCTAGACTTGTTTTAGTGTCTAGATTCATTTCAAACATGAGTGAACCTATGTACTAAAATAAGTCTAGATATATTCTCTTCACAAACATAAAACGTCTTATATTTTTAAACAGAGGGAGTAATTTTTTTGTGGCACCGTCTCCACAATGGAGGGCACCGCTTGGCGTAAAAAAGAATGTGGCCCCACGTTGATAAAAAGTGATTTAGTTAACCTGACTAGATGAAGGGCCGTAGCCGCTGCCTAAATAGAGGAAGGGTCGTTGCCACTGGGCACAAAAGATTAATATTTTAATAGGGGCTGAGCTTGGGCACAAATGGAGGGCCTTAACCGGGTAAATGGAGCAACCATGTCCTGCAGAGTCCAGGCCCAATTTTCTCGTAAAGTACGTACTGTCCAAAATTGTATATCTGTATATAAAGAAAATTCCACAATTCACTATCTTCCCTGCAAGTACACCATGTAGTGCCCGGAAAATCGCTTTAGGGCATGTTTCATTTAAAAAAATTACAAAGAAATTTTGTAGGATTCTTATCTATACAATTTTTTTCCTATAGAGGTCATTGATTTAAAAGATCGAACCCTTCAGAATTGCTATGGATTCCTTTCCTATACTATATTATCATAGGATTTCTAACATGAGGTTAGGTCTCGTGGAAAAAAAATTATGTGTCTATGATAACTATATCATATACTCAATCTATATATAAATTTCCTACGTTTTCTCCATGATGCAATCAAATGACTTTTGCAGCCAATTTCTGCGTTGTTCATTCTTGTAGGATTTCACAAGTCATAACATATCATTCCTATGATTTTCTTATTCCTGTATTTTTAAAATCCTTTGAATCAAACTTGCCCTTAGAGGACGGGCTCCCTACAACCCGTTTTTGATTTTTTTAAATGTTATTTTTGAAAAAATACGTACATATAGCTAATAAAACAAAATACATGTATGCAAATTTTGAACGAAAAATACAACGTATCTCGAGTGCAGCAAAATAGACAAATATGACAAAATTTGAAAAAATGAAGGTCCATTCGAACTTACACTATTTTATGTTTAGATCTGGAATTTTCTTTTTTTACCGAGGACAGAATACAAAATATCTTTACATGATTCTTTGTGTTCGTGTATTATGAATCATTATCTATGTTTATATTATTTTTTTATTTTTTTGAAACTTTACATGATTCTTCATATTGACGCTCTCGTGAGTGTCCCTCTAGAAGCTACCTCGACTTGCTCTTGGGGTGGTCTGGTACCGAGCCACCGCGCCGTGGCTTTGCATCCCACGCGTATATGCCGGGAATCGTCAAGTGTTCTTCATCGGCCTCTTCCTCCATCAGAACGATTCTCCTCGTCGTCGGAGTCTATTACCAAGTAGGCAAAACGCCGAGCACTTCGTATGCATGGTGAGCGAGGAGCTACCCGAGAAGCTGCCCACGCCTTGGAATCGGCGCGAAATCTCAAGGAATAGGAAGGTTGAGTGTGGCGTGGTGGAGAGCGCCCTTGCTAACGTCGAGCTTTGGGCGGAGTGGGGAGGGGTGTTGTCGACGACGACGAGGGGAAATAGAGGGAGGAGGTGAGGCTAGCAGGCGAATCTTGATGGGAAATGTGTTGTCTCGCTGATAGAGCTGGCTCACTCGCCTTTTTCTCTTCCACTCCCAACAACACCTAACGCGCTGGGTTCAACCTGGGCTCACCGGTTGAAAGTTTGGCTCAAACAGGCGAATTTTCGGCCTCTAGAAACCGACCGGGAGAAAATCGCGTCGTCGGCCTACTGCCATGGAAACTGAATATTCTGCACTTCAACATAATAAGACATGGCGTTTAGTTTCTCCTCGGGATTGTACTAATGTCATAGACTACAATTGGGTCTTTAAAGTAAGCAGAAGTCTCATGGTACTATAGAGAGATACAAAGCTCGTTTAGTTGCAAAAGTGTTTAAGCAACGCTACGAACTTGACTATGAAGATACATTTAGTCCTATAGTTAAGCATACTACTATTCGACTTCTGCTGTCCATGGCTCTCACTCAGGAATGGCATCTTCGACGGCTGGATATTCAGAATGCATTTCTGCATGGTGTTCTTGAGGAAGATTCTTACATAATACAATCTCCTGGTTTTGAGGATCCTACACGTATGAACTTGACAATATGCTTACATATGGATTAAAACAGGCTTTCCGTGCTTGGCATACACGGTTGAGTGCTATTCTTCATGACCTTGGATTTAGAACATCTACTGTAGACACATCTCAATTTATTCTACAGAGGCCCGAGGTTACTATTTATCCGTTGGTATATGTGGACGACATTATTGTGTTAGCTCCTCTACTACTACTATTACTACTACTGATTGCCTTTTTCAAAAGCTTGGTACTTCATTTTCTCTTAATGATCTTGATGAGCTTCATTATTTTCTTGGTATTGAAGTGAAGCGTTCTTCTGGTTATCTTCACCTAAGTCAGCAAAAGTATGCGTCTAAGCTCCTTCACCGTGCTGGTCTATTGAAGTGTACACCTATGACTACTCCTATGACTCCTAGTGATAAGTTGTGTTTTACTGATGGCACCTTACTTTCAGCAGAGGATTCCACTCACTATCGCATCATCGTTGGAGGCTTACAGTATCTTACCATAACCATGCATGATCTATATTTTGTAGTGAATAATGTGTGCCAATTTCTTTCTGCTCCTCAATGTCCTCACTGGGCAGCAGTGAAGCGTATTCTGAGGTATATTCATGGCACCTTGTCACATGGTTTGCTACTGAGGCAACCTACCTCATCTCATCATCTCTTGTTCGGTTTTTCTGATACGGATTGGGTTGGTAATTCTGATGATCGGCGATCAATCAGGGGATATGTCATCCTTTATGGTGGTAACCTGGTCTCTTGGAGTGCTAGAAACTATTGTGTCTCGTTCCAGTACGAAGTCTGAATATAAAGCACTTACAAATGCCACTGCATAGTTTATTTGGGTACAAGCTCTTCTGGCTGAATTTGGTATCTCTAGTCCACTACTCTTATGGTGTAACAATATTGAGCAATGTTTGTTTTCTTGAACCTAGTGTTTCATGCACGTATACATATTGAGATAGATTTTCATTTTATTCGAGAAAGGGTTCCTAAGAAGGTGTTACATATTCGTCTCATCTCATCTAAGGATCAGCTGGAAGACATATTCACTAAACCACCACCACTACCATTGTTTTAATTTTGTAGGCTCAATCTCAACCTTAGTATACCAGTTGAGATTGAGGGAGGATGATAAACATATTTATATAGACGTTTAACTCTAGTTGTACACGGTATGGATTGTATAACCGACCGTATAATGTACCCCCCTTGTATTTTTTTTGAACAATAGAGGGGTCTCGAAGGACCTCGACGCAGCTTTGTTAATTTCCAAGCGGTGGGACAGAATTACAAGCAGGACCCTGTACAAAGCAGTAAGTAAAACAAAGTCCTGGAGAATTACAACAAAGACCCCCAAAGAAATTAAGAAAAAGCAATCAGGTCGCTGTCCTCCACCACCGACGATGAGACTCCCGCTCCGGCTGCCCTTCCATTGCCGGGGACAAACCACTTGGCGACGAAGGAGCGCTAAACGCCGGTGCAGAGCTCGAGCAGAGGCCTCTATCCTGGAGGTTGATAGGACGCATCGTTGGCATCCGAGAAGGCCATCCCTATGGCCATAGATCGCGGGGCAAAACATAGCCGCCGCGTGATGAGCTTGATTGTACTGCGAGGTTGGCGCAGCAACAGGCCACCGCATGGTCACACCCACCCTACTCCCCTCGCCGCCACGACGGTCCAAAGAAGAGCGGCGAGAACACGCAGAAGCTCGTCGCGAACCGAACCAACTGACCTTATGTAGGGAGCTGCCGGAGTCGAGGAAGACCGCTGCAACCGCCTCTGTCCACCAGAGCACCTCAGCAAGAAACCTCTCCTCCGACTGACGCCAGATTGGGTCAGAACGATCCCGCGCCGAACACCCCCACCGCCTTCTAAACCTAGTGACCCCCGCCTCGTCCTCCTCCCATCCCTCGCCACCAAGGTCGGCCAGGGGAAGAGGAGAGTCACGCAGCAGCTAGATCCAGAGGCGAAAGCACTTATTTCGAGAGCCTCCGTCCACAGCAGCGGCAACACCGCTTTCCACCCACAGGAACTCGCCAGACCACTGCGAAGACGGCCTACCGACGCCGTGCTAGAACACCAGAGGGGACAGGCAGAACGGCATCTCGCCAAACGGCATGGAGGCAGACACTAAACCTAAACCTACGACACCTATTGCGAGAAGCCAAGACCCTAGACTACCTATACTACAAGGGGGACCTCGCCTGCGCTGCTCCTCGGCGGCGAAGCCGCCGGAGAGGGCCTCGGCTCGGTCAGGGACGGAGGAGGGGGTGCTCTCACTTACTTACTGTGGAAGAGAGGGGGATGGGGAAGGAGAGAATGGGTGCTGGCGAAGTACTACTCGTTCATGCGTACTCCCCTTGTATACATGATGCATATATATTGACGCTTTTGGCACTATCCATTACCCTAATACTTTCTCCGTTTAGAAATATAAGATGTTTTAGGTTTGTGAAAGGATACAGATGTCGCCTAGAGGGGGGGTGAATAGGCGATTAAAACTTTTCCTAGAGTGGCTCAACAAAGGCGGAATAAAACTAGTGTTTACTTTGTAAAGCACAACCTAGAAACAACTAAGGTTTACCTATGTGCACCAACAACTTATGCTAAGCAATACAAGCAACAAAGTGATAGCAAGATATATATTACTTCAAGCACGAAGGCTATCACAATGTAAAGTGCATAAGTAAAGAGCTCGGGTATAGAGATAACCGAGGCACGCGGGGACACCGATATTTTACCGAGTTCCTCCCAACATGGAGTACGTCTCGTTTGGAGAGGAGGTGGTATCAAACCACCAACGCCACAAAAGGCCCCCTTATTCTCCGGTGAATCTCACCCCAATGGGATCGATCCACGCTTCCACTATCGGTGCACTTGTCGGTGGCAACCGAACTCTCACAAGGTTGGGGCACAACTCCACAACTTAATTGGAGGCTCCCAACAAATGCCACAAAAGGCCACAATGCCACCAAGGCATTAAACGCTAGGGTTCCAAGAACCCAAGAGGGACAAGCTCCAATGAGTAAATCAAATCAAATTCTCCGAGGAGAACTCAAACCGATGCACCAAATGCAAATGGCAAGAACACCACAAAGATGCCCAAATCCCTCACTCTCAAGTTCCAACAAAGCTACTAAAGCTATTGGGGAAACAAGAGAGGAGGAATCAAAGAGAGACACAAAATCCCCCAAAATCTAGATCCCCAAAGATGCACTCACAAAGAGATGAATCGGTTAGGTCAAAACGTGGGGCTAGATCTCCTCTCTTTTCCACTCAAATATGAGCAAGAATCATCGGAGGGAAAAGATTAGGCAAGTTTTAAGATCTAGAACAAGTGTGGACAAAGTTTAGCCTAATAGATAAGAGAGGAGCTTCCTAAACTTAAAACGGACGAAGCTTAAATAGAGGGCCCAGAAAAATATGGCCGTTAGGGCTATTTTTCTGGACGGGGTTTTAAACGATACTACCGCTCACTGCCAAAACAATTGCAAGAAAAACATGAGCAAGAACGGGCAGCGCACGCACGTGGGAGGAAGGGCCAGCAGCGGCTATGCAGAATTGATTGCAGCATGCTGCACGCGCGCAAGGCAGGAGCGAGCAAGTGGGGCCGGGGATGGGCGCATGCATGCGGGCAGCCAGCCGGCCAGCAGAGCGCACAGCAGTAGCAGCAACGCATGCAGCGGCCAGCGCATGCGGCAGCAGCAGCAGGGAAGGCGCGCGCGCGCGAGGCAAGCTAGCTGCGCGCGGTCAACGCAGTAGCAGCGGGACCCGCAGCGCGCGCATCGAGCGAGGCAGCAGGGCAGTGCAAGCTAGCAGCGCAGCAGCAGAGCGGCAGCTCGCATCGAGCGAGGCGCGTAGCGCGGCGGGGCCACCGCTCAGCGACGCTGCAGGCAAGCGGGTGTGGCAGGGCTCGTGAGGAAACGGACGGATGCAGCAAGATCTGAATCGGGGGAATTTTAACTGGGCCGGCCGGTAGTACCGGCCCACCCGGGCGGTACTATCGGGCTGGTCCGGTAGGACCGGAAAGAGATACCGGGCCAGACTGAAATGGACCGGGCCAGATCAGTTGTGTCCGGTACTGGGCCCGGTAGTACCGGACAGGCCAGGAAAAATCTTTTTTCTTTTCTTTTTCAATTTAAATAAAGCAAATATTCAAACAGCCATAACTTTTGACTGGAAGCTCCGATTGACCCGATTCAAATTGCATTGGATAGAGGGCGACAAGGGCTTCCCAATAAATAGTGGAAATATTGATTATCACCAAGTGAGAAAGTATCAAGTAGAATAATGTGATATACCTCACTTGGTGAGAAATCGAAAAGCCGCATAAATCAAAATTGCAACAAGATACAAATGGGAGATCCGAATTTGATGAACAAGAGCTTGTTATGGAGATTACCACAAGCTCTATATCCTCACATGGATAATACCAAATAACAACCAAATACGATGATGCAAGTATGCAAAGGTTTGAGCTCTCTCCGAACGATGTGACCAAATTACTCATACGAGAGCCCCTCTTGATAGTACGGTTATCTATCCTAAACCCGGTCTCCTACACACAACAAGAGACCGGCAAAAGGGAAAACCTATCAAGATTATACCTTTGCCTTGAGCAATCCACTTGAGCTCGATGTTGACGATCTTGCCCTTCTCAAGATGGAGCGCCCTTCTTAATTCCTCATCATCGACTTCGCATATTGAGCTTTCCCAACATATCTTCTTTGCATTTCATCGACCTTGAAGCCAACACATGCTCCAAGCGATGCCAATGGACAAATCCTACAAGTATAACTTAATACACACATTAGTCCATAAAGATTGTCATTAATTACCAAAACCACACATGGGGGCCCAACATGTTCTTTCAGTTTGTAAAGGAGATGTATTTAGATATTTTTTAGTGTACAGGTTCAAATGAATCTAGACAGTAAAAAATGTCTAGGTACATCTTCTTTTTAAACCTAAACATCTTATATTTCCAAACGAACGGAGAACCAATACAATCTTCTATAGTTACGTTCTCAGTGCGCCGGCGGAGCGGTGGAGGAAAGGAAAGTGTGCTTAGGTCACATCGAGGAAAATGTCCGTCGAACGCTAGATATAACAGTATGGGAGTGTATTTTTAGCTCGATAGAAGAAATTTTACGGACAGGATGACGATTACATGCTCTGTTCAGGTATAAAAAAAGATAAAAAACGAATTTCTAAGTTTGGGCCTCTTTATGTTGTGTGCTAGAGATACTCTAGACGATATTCCGAAGCCTCCAGGATTTGCTAGAAGTTACCGCCGAGGAAGTGCACCATACTTACGTGGCTACATGGCAGGACACACGTCACCCTCATATGCATGCTCGTCTCCGGCCACTGTCGACGCGTCACCGGTGAACAGACGCTCGATGACCGGAAGGGGTGAACGCTTGCGCGCACTCCACCGGCGAGGAGTATATAAGTCAGACTCATCGCTGCTTGCACGTATCAGCCTCACCGAGCCAACACACACAAAGATATACACAGGTTGAAGTACAGGACGTGAAGAGATCAGAGATGGCCTCCAACATCGTTGCGACCGTGCTGATCGTCGGAGCAGGCGCCATGATCGCCCTTCTTCTCTGGCCGGCGGTTGTCGCGGCGGCTGCGACGACGATGAAGGCGCCCGGCGCGCCCGGCTTCTTCATCTCCCGCGAGGCCTTCGAGGCGAACCCGCAACGCTACTTTGAGCTCCTTCGCAAGTCTGGCCCTGGGGCGGCAGCTGACGCCTTCGCGTCGGCACGCAACGTACCCTCGTCTGCGAGCAATGCTACACCTACAGGCATTTTTGTTACGGATTACATCTACGGACAGACGTGGAGGTTAGCTGTGCAATCACAAGAGATTTTTTCGGAACGGTTGATCAAATGGGAACGTGGGAAACAGGCCAGGGCCGCGTCCGTAAGCCCAATCTGTAGAGATTTTCCATAAGTCTAGCATTTTTGCTCGTCTGCCCTAGTGGCGTGGGGTTATGTTAAGCTAGTAGCACAAGTAGCTATGAACTTAGAAGCATGGGAAAGACAGGAGTGATCTTTTGTGCCTGCTGGGCGTATAATATGTTGGATGGACCCAGGTTAGTACGTAGTGTGTCAAGAGTTTCAAGCTGCTTCTGTAAAGTAGTAGTAGTAATAACAACTTTGTAATACTATGTATGTATCTTGTATATGGGTGTGCTTGTATCTTCATGTGGGTCAGACCTAGAAATTTATCGAAATTTAATCGGCGACGCAAGGAAACTAAAAAAATTCTTGGACAAATATAAACATCATATGGAGTAAATATAGTTTTTACAATAATTTTACCATGGAAATAAAAAAACAACACATTACACCGTTCACACCGCATTTCAATGTTCACAAGTTGACAACACATTAAAATGCTTATATGCACTACTATTATATATGATAGAACTTAGCAAAAACTCTCAAAAGATTAATAAAAATACAATGATCGACTAGAAAGCGGTGAATTATGTGACGGGCAGCCACCAGCGTGACGAGTGTGATGAGTCGGGCGGCAGGGAAGCGTCCGAAGGTGACAAATCGGGCCGCAGGAAGAGGGGAGCGGTCGAAGACAACGAATTTGGCGACGGTCAGCCGCCAGTGAGGAATCAGGCGGCGGGGGTGAGGAATCAGGCGGCGGGGGAGCTGTGAGATGGTGGGAAGTTGACCTACAACGTGTCTATGAAGAACGTCACCAGCGTCGGCTACTCGCTTGCCGACGGCTCTAGCAACAGAGGCACTCACATATGCCAAATAGCTTTAACCGATGGGCTTTTTGCAAAAATTTATCGCTATAGATTGGTCAAAGCATGACATACAGAGGTCCATTGTTTCTAAGATCAATAACTAGACTCTGTTTGATCCATATTAATGTTTCTTAACTTTGGTTAGATACATTTATATCTAAACTAAATACTTAACTAGATACTCCCCGTTCTACGATATAAGCCTTTTTAGAGAGCTAAATGAGCTTGCTAAAAAGGCTTATATTACGAACAAAGGTAGTATATATGAATATGGAAGTGTCTAGATATCAGGCGTCTGAGAACTTCTTATGTCTAAGTCGCTGCCATCATCCTACTATTTGTGCTAATTCTCAGTTACAACTAGGTTGCAACTTAGATAATTTGTACTAATTCTCAATTGCAACGTAGTTGTAACTCATTAAAATCTCAGCTGCAACCTAGTTGCAACTCTCACGTTGCACGAGTCGCGAGGTAAATCTAATGGCGAGAGAGGCGACTGAGAACTAAGAGGCGCCTGAGAAGTAGCAAATCCGTATGAATATAGACAAAGGTGAGAACACTAGTATAAACCGGATGGAGTATCAAAAAGATGAATATAGACAAAGGTGAGAACACTAGTATAAACCGGATGGAGTATAAAAAAGAGGTGCTAAGTTTAGGTACGTCTACGCTGGTTCAAATCCAGCTCGGCCCAAAAATCTAGGACTTCGTGAATATGAACTAAATCCTTTTATTTATAATCCATATCTCTCTCATTCCTTTCTTACAAACAAAAGAGTTTTTCTTATTGAAGGGTGGATTATTATCCATTTTTAGTGCACTACAGGAATGGCCAGATGCGCCGACGGCCGTCGGCGCCGTCGGCGTAGCACCGCACCGGGCCATCCCAACTGGCCAGCCCTCGGCGTAGCCAAGCCGTCGGCGTAGCATACACTACACCGACGGTCACCCTCGGCGTAGCTAGCGGACGCGTGGCACATGCCGGCAGCACGGACGACGCGCTAACGGTGCCGTCGGTTAGGCCGACGGCGACCCTCGGCATAGCATACGCCGACGGCCACCCTCGGCGCAGAAAACGTCGACGCCGACGGTCACCTCGGCGTAGCCTTTTCTATTTTTCATATATTTTGTATTTGCATCAATTATTTATATATTTTTTTATTGGATAATTTCGTACCCTCTGAATAGCAGTCTACACATCCACATGAAATGTCGTTGCGAATCTTCTCACACCCCGAGAAATTTCTATATGTTTGTAAGTGTTATTATCGCATGTGGTTCTCAATAGCACTCACCACGACCACATGAAGTGCTTGCATGTGTCCCCCCTCGCATGCATGCGCTCTAACCTAGAGGCGAAGGTTCCGGGCCCATATAAGGGTGGAATCTCCCCGTCGAGGTGAAACCGGGTAGGATAGTGCCCCAACTTGTGAACCAACATGGTTTGACATCACCCTATGACCTAAACAAACACAAAACAAGAGAGAGCTACGCTGGGCTACCTCGCCGAGGAACGTCTAGGGGGTAGACGATCCGAGTGTGCACAAAGATCAGAGTTTCGCCGGAGGAAGACCACGAGAACATCGGAATCAGATGAAAACTTGCATGCCCCTAGCATATGTGTGTGTGGGTGTGGTTAGAGGTTGGTATATATAGGTGCTTGCATGTGTCCCCTCGCATGCATGCACTCTAACCTAGAGGCGAAGGTTCGACCAGATGAGGGTGGAATCTCCCCGTCGAGGTGAAACCGGGTAGGATAGTGACCCAACTTGTGAGCCAACATGGTTTGACATCACCCTATGACCTAAACAAACACAAAACAAGAGAGAGCTACGCCGGGCTACCCCTGTCAGAGGAACGTCTAGGGGGGTAGACAATCCGAGTGTGCACAGAGATCAGGGTTTCGCCGGAGGAAGACCACGGGAGGAGGCGTGGACTTTGACCCACCACCCTCTGCTTCTGGCGACGTGGCTCCTGAGTTGTTCCTGACAGAGTATCCTTTCAGGGCCGAGAGGGAGGCAGAGTCCGAGAGGGAGGCAGAGTCTAAGAGGGAGGCGAGGACCGAGAGGGAGGCGGGGACCGATACGGAGGCGGACACTAGCCGCGAGTTGGTGGGGCCGAAGAAATTGCGGAATCGTGGGGAATCGGGAGTCCCTGACGAGAAGTTTGAGCCTAGGACTCAGGAGGCGAAATCCCTTATTATTCCAGATGGCCTTGAGTAAGTGTACTAATTTGGCAATTTAAAACATTTTATTTCATGTTGGTCATAAATAATTATTGTGTACTAACGTTTATTATTGTGCAGCAATTGGACATTTCCTCGGGACGAAGCCTCGCCTTCCTAACAGCCTTGTTGGAGCTCGATTAGGAAGTTCGGCCGGCTATCACATTACCCACGAGGGTGACAGGAAGCTAGCTACCACTTGGGCGGACTACGGACTACCGTGTCCCGGCTTTCCGACATTCTTGCGCTTGTCATCACCAAGTTTTGGGTAAGGCATATTTCTCGAGTTATGTTCATACTTGATGACCCCACTGTGCTAACTCATGACTCTTATGCATGATTGAAGTGCTTTTACCGTGTGGCCGAGGAGGACCAGGAGAAGGCGCAGAGGACTTTGCTTGGGGCTTGTGCGAAGTTGACCCCCTAGGTGTGGTACAACCAGAAGGTCACGGCCGCTAGCCACTTCTGGGCTGACAGGGGTGTGAGGGTCAGGAAGGAAGACATTGTCGGTAGGAACCCTAATCCTGAGTACTCGATGACGCCAGAAGAGTACATGTCGGTGAGTAAAATGTCAATGAGATTCTACATTGCTTCTAAGTTGCCATTGCATTTTCTGGAGTTGAGTATTGCATTTTCAGGTTATCCTCGACAATGAGCCGCATCGACTCGCATGGGAGGAGCTGGTTAGGACGAGGTGGCTCAGAGAAGACGAGGAGTTTGCAGCCTTGTCGAGGCGGAACGCGGATAACCGAGGCGATGGTGGAACACACTGCGCGGGAAACCGCAACTTTGACCGCTTCAAGGGGAAGGTGGTACGTATATACATGGAACGACCTGCGTGCATTTCTGCTTATGTTTGTACTTCATATGCATAATATTTTCTTTTCGCGATACAGGTGGCCGAGGCACAACCCGGGGAGGTGATTCATGACGTCGCCGTCTATGAGATGATGCGGCGAAAGAAGCCCAATTACTCGGAGCCTCAACCCTCGTTGCCCGTGTACTTCGACCGCCCGAGCGACTTGGGGAACTACAAAGACGATGGTGAAGGCTCGTCACCCCATGTGGATGACCCCATTCACGTGGAGATCGACGAGAGTCGTTGGTCCTGTCGGCACGGATTGCAGCATGGACGCCTCAAGATTCTGAATAAGAAGGTCAAGCCTACCCTCGACGAGCTTCAGCCGCCTCAAGGCTACCTACCCCGCCGACGGCCCCTATCCCGCCTCGTGGCCAGCCTGCTGCCTCGCCGAGGATGTAAGTTTTCTGCTTTCATCATCTTTATGACTTTTGTTCCTGCATGGCTAACTGACGAGATTCCTTGTATTTGAAATTGTAGCTCGAGTTAGACGCGGCCTACGATGCCACTTATGAGGAATATCAGGTGGCCTTTCGGCAGCATCAGGAGGCGAATGCGATCTACATGCAATACGTAAATGTAAGTCCGAACCTTTATTTTTTGCAAAAGATACAAGTCCCACTTCCCCGCTTTGTTGTACTACGGCGACTTCTAAACTATCTTGCAGGCCATGATGGTGAATATTCAAAGCCGGAATATAGATTTAGGCCCGTGCCTCCCATGCCGGTCCGATGCCATTTTGGCAATCGAAGGAAAGCTTCGCTAGGACCTACTACGCATCGACACCGGTAAGTTCTTTGCGAACCCACCGGTTATCGCTTTACTTTGCCTCGCAAGTTGCTAACATGTAGGCAACATGTAGGGAACGGGAGCTTCGGGAACCGCACTTTGGCCACGCGCCGGATGGGCGTCGAGATCACACCGCTTCATGACGATGGTCCATCTCCAGCCATTCCGCAGTGGTTCTCCCGAGCTTCACACTTCTCCTACTCTCGCCAGTGGCTCTTCCGCTTCATCTGGACGCAACCTCGCAGAGGTCGCCACTTTTCACCAGGGGAGATCTCGGGTACACCCCGTCTCCTCCAGAGTTGTAGGTTGTTATTGTCTATGCATGTGCGATGATGTTGATACCCCTGTATGAATGGTGTGATCTTGTTTGATACATGTTTGAATAATGTGATCTTTGTTTGCTACATGTATGGCATATGTGATGTTGTTTGAATTGCTATGGAATATATTTCCACATATTGTTGTGAGTATTGCTGTGAAAATTGGTACATATTGCTGTGAAACAAATTTAAAACTGTGCCATTTGGTATATATCGTCATGAGCGTAAAAAATTAGGCAGTGGTGATACGCCGAGGGCCTTGCCTCGCGTAGGGCCTTGTGTGCCATTTGGTCCGCGCTACGCCGAGGCCCCGCCGGCGTATCAAGCCATACGCCGAGGGCCGTCGGCCTAAGCGTCGCCGGGAGGCCAGCGCCGCCACGTGCTCCTCATCGCCGAGGGTTGGGGCCGTCGGCGACGTCGCCTCAGGAAGGCCAGCACACGTGTCGAGGCTACGCCGAGGCGCGCCGTCGGCGTACGCGCCGCGTTAGCCGCCGTGTAACGGCGAGGATGCCGTCGCGACGGCTAATACGCCGACGGGCCGCCAACGGCCGTCGGCATACGCCGACGGTGAGTGGATACGCCGACGCCGGTGTTTCGCCGAGGGAGACCTCCGCCGAGGGAGCTACGCCGACGGCAGTCCTCGGCGTAGCGTACGCCGACGGCGAAAGGGGCTACGCCGAGGGCTTTTTGCCGTCGGCCTAGCAGTCTGTTCCTGTAGTGGTGATAAAAAAGTACGACATGGATTTTTTCTTTTAAACCTTAACTACGGTGGATTTTACAAGTCCACGAACGATAAGAGGCAGAACTAATCCATGATTCGTTTCTTGGCTGGACTTGGACGGGACTTGGACGTCTCAACCCGGCCCAAGCCAAAGGACCATTCACGTCTGTGGAATTTTGCCCACGCTCGGTCCTGTTTTGTCGCTAAAATCGATCTCCCGCAACCCACGCGCGGACCTGAAGCCCGGGCGACAGGGACGCTGCGTCCGCCCGTGCTCGTGGTGATCTGCAAGTCTTGTGATGTATTGCCTGCATGATCCACTCCTATCTCTGAGCTACACCGGGCGTTCGCTGATCATCCTCTTCTTTTCTTCCTTTCTTCAATGTACCTATCTTAAACCGTACAACAAGAGAGTGGCTGGATTTCCTCTGGTACTTAAGAGCACGGAAACTCCGCAACAAAGATCAGAATATATAAAAGGTGACTGTCTATCTAAGGTTGGTTGTAATCCTAGAAGTTCTGCAAGTGCCAAATGTTACTTGCTGCGGTCAAGATACTTTCATCATAACGTCAATTTGTTCTACACGTACTCCTGTCGTGGAAAAAAGCCAAGCCTCCATTCAGCAGAACGCAAAGCAGAACTCCTTACCAACTGACCAGTGTGGATAGTACTCCCTTCGTTTCAAAATATAAGATATTTTCGATTTGTGAAACAAATATATCTAGATTTATTCTAGTATATAGGTTTACTCAACTTAGGATGAATCTACACAATAAAAAAATATAGATTTAGTTTTTTTACAAATCTAAAACATATTATATTTTAAAACGCATGAGTAGTACCAACGCGGCCGCGCGCCATCGCCAACCGGGAACAGGCAGTAGGCTCAGGCGCACCATGCTGTCATCCTTCCCGAGGAAAGCCCCATTGGCGCACGGCGCGGTGACGTTAACCCAAACATTTCACCGCTACCATGCTTGCATTACTATATTCTTCACTATAGGGAGCTATTACCAAAGTTTCAACATGCATAGAGTACTTCTACTTCTAGCTACTAGTGCTGCGCATATCTTGGGGTATCGAACGATTATCTTCTCGGTAAAAAGCATTGGAGTAAGAATCTCGCTTTGGGGCCAAGAAGCGCACTGAGCAATTAAACCAAGAATATTAACCGAATGGAAAAGAGGAACCGCATCGATCAGGAGGTGGCCCAATTATCTTTCCACTAACTGTTCTCCTCCACCCCCACGATCGCGCCCCCGTCTTTATAAACCCCACCCACCTCGCGCTTCGTCTCCACGACACAAGCACCCCACCTTCTCCATCTCGATTCGCGTCCAGGCAACATCTCGAAGAAACAAGGTAGGAGTAGGCCTAGATGGACCGGTTCAAGAAGGCGGCGAAGGACATCTTCACCACGCGCGAGGGCGCGCTGGGAGCCGCGTCGGTGGCTGCAAGCGTCGCCGGCGCCTACTTCTTATGGCCTGCCGCTGTGGCAGCCGGCGCCACGATGAGCGCCCCCAGCGCCGCCGGCTTCGTCATCTCTCGGGCGGCGTTCGTCGCCAACCCGCAGCTCTATTTTCAGCTCCTGCGCACCGTCGGCCCCAAGGCGGCGGCTGCTGCCTTTGCTCCGGCGGCGGCGACGGCTGCCTCCTTCGCTCCTTCTGTGGCTGCCGCCGTCGCTCCTGCCGCCGCAGCGGCGGCTGCCGTATTCCGTCGCTTCCGTCGTGGCGGCGACGGTGACGAAGGCGACGGCAACGGAGATGGCAACAGCGACGCCGACGGCGAAGGCAACGGAGATGGTAACGGCGACGCCGACGGCGAAGGCAACGGAGATGGCAACGGCGACGGCGACGACGACGGCAACGGAGATGGCAACGGCGACGGGAGCACGGCAGGGCAGCCCCTGCATGCAAGCGACAGCATCAGCCACCCGTCGCTTCTGTAGAAACTAGTTTACTTAGTGTTATCTCCCAAGGATGTTTCGTGTGTTTATGTTATGTTAGTGTGCTCCGTTGATCTTGCACCGTTGTGCTTGTGCAGATCTACTATGTATATCAATATTATACCCGAAGAATATTGCCTGTTTGTCGCGTAATTTCAGTGTATAATCCGTTGATTTGGAAGTATTTTACTTTCGTTATTGGCAACGCGTGTCAAGAAATGGGAAATTTACTCTGATCGAATCTATTTTCAAAAACTACAAACAAAAAACTGCAGGACTCATGTACTCCCTCCGTTCGCAAATAAATGTATTTCTAGCCTTGTCCTAAGTCAAATGACTAAAGTTTGACTAACTTTTTAGGACAACGTATCAATATTTATAACTCTAAATTATTACCATTAGATTTATTTTTAAATCTACTTTTATAATATTCAATTTGATGTAATATATATTCCTATATTTCTCTATAAAGTTGGTTAAATTTAGTTATGTTTGACTTAGTCAAAGCTAAATGTACACTTATTTGTGGACGGAGTGAGTAGTTCAGTACTATGACTAGTTATACGTAGACGGTCAGGTCGATCTGCATGATTCTCATCTGCTAGTACAAGAATTCTTAGTAAAATATAAATGCTGATTTGCGAAAACTGCAGCTAATTTGCGGTCTTCCGATGCATGATTATCACTCCTGCACTAGGAGAAGTACCCAGTGCGTTTGCACTTCTGAAAGTGCCCTAGTCGTTTACCGTCGCGTGGTGTTGTGTGGCGGAGAAAAGCTCATTTACTCTCGGAAAAGGTCCAAAATAAACCCTAAACTCTGGTTTGACAGTTTAAACCCTCAAGTCGAAATTCCTGTTGTTTGTACCCTAAATTATGCAATCCCGGTCTAAATTAAACTTTGGACTTCTTTGACCAAATTGATACGTAGGCAAACTTTTAGAAAAGCCCCTAGATAAATTGTCTATTCCAATCTCTTAGTCCCTCTTGCCTTTCCCAAACGCCCTCGTCTCCAACCATTGTAGAGCCTTCTCTGTCCTTGCCTCCTTCTGCCGCTCGAGCCAAGGCTTGCACGCGCCCGCCGCCGTACCTGACGACCTCCTCCTCGTTCCCGCCCGCGACCCTCCACGTTATCCATTCCTTGGTAGCATGCCCCTATAGCTCCCCACCGCCGTCGGCGGGAGGCTGCCCCAAAGGTAGGAGCTCGCCTCACACGCACTTGGCTAGAGCTGCTTGGTCGCGCTTGGTCGAATCTTCAGGACAACGTCGGTCTCCCTTTCCTCGCGGAGAGGTCCATACTTTTCCTCTGGCTAGAGCAGCCTGCCGCCAGCGCCGTGTCCCACATGTCCTGAACCAGGGGCGAAGCTCCTCAGTGGGCAAGGTAGGGCAGGCCCTACCTCATTTTTTTTTGCAAAAAATCGCATATATATATGATTTTTTCGATATATATTCAGTTTTGAACGATTTATGTCTATATCTGAAGAAAAACTGAAGAGACATACTATAATGGGCCGTTTTGTAAAGGTTTGGTCTTCCCTGGGCCTTAGCTGGGCCGTTTTGGTCTTTCCTGCGCGTGTCGATCGAATCGACCTGTCCGCCTCGGCCGCTGGCGTCTCCCTGATCGCTACCTCCTCCCGAGTCCCGCCCTCCCTGGAAACCGAACGACGCAGGGCAGGGAACGTCGGAGGCTGAGCCTCGGAGGAACACCGTCGCCCGTCGCCCACTCGCCCGGTCGCCCCCCTTTCCTCCCACTCACGAGTCCCGTCGGTCTCCCTCTGTCCCTCAGGTCTGCATGTGCGCCGTCGCCCCCTTTCCTCTCATCCCTCCTTCCAATTCCATTAACCCTAATCTCAAAATATCCAATCTCAGAGTCAGAGAATTTCTGAATTGTTGTGGTGGTGGAGAACGGTATGGATAAGAAGAGGAAGAAACCTGCAGCTGCTAAGGGGGCAGGTATAATCAAGTTTGTCAATTGTGATTTGTGAATACGTAATCATATGAATATCAGAATATGTGATCATGTCTTCAATGTTTGTAACCTGCAGATTTGAAAAGGTATTTTGTACCACTTGGTAGTGGCAACAACTCTAAACCTAGCATCCATCAGGAAAGTGCAAATGTTATTGCACAAGAAGATCAAGAGCAAGAAATGGAAGGAGGAACAAGAAATAGCTCTAAACCAAGCACCAATGAAAGTGTAGATGTTAGCCAAGAGCAAGAGCAAGAAGTTGAAGGAGGGCTCGGAAATTCTATGGACACCAACATGGAACGAGTGGAAGATTCCGCTGAAACCATAGTGGAAGAGAATGTTGTGGTTCTAGAAGCTGGAGGTATAACTGATTTCATAGAGTATATAAAACTTGATCCAGGACTTCGCATTCAAATTGATGAATTTGCTCCCAATGTTAGAGAAGATGTTAGATTTTCTTACCTAAAGAATGGTCCAACACAACCAACTCAGCATAATTTCCCCATAAATAGAGATAAGTGATCATTTCTACCAAAATGGTATAAGAAATATGATTGGTTGGAATATAGTGTGGACAAGGATAAGGCTTATTGCTTCTATTGCTATCTTTTCAAACATATTGGGCATGAAAATTTTGGGCTTGATGTCTTCAATAAATTGGGGTTTAACAATTGGAAAAATGCAACGGATGCATTCCGTAAGCATGTTGGTGGGCCATGTAGCATCCATAATATGTCAAGGACAACATGTGATGATTTTAAAAATCAAAAGGCAAGTGTAAAAAGCAAAGTTACAACTTATTCCATTGAGTCACTAGTAAAGTATGAAACTCGTGTGGATACTTCTTTGGGTATTGTAAGCTATCTAGCATTGCAAGGCGAACCATTCCATGGACACGATGAATCTGCTTCTTCTTTAAACAAAGGCGATTTCTTGGAGATGCTTGATTGGTATAAAGAAAGAAATAGGGAAGTGAAGCTTGCATTTGAGGAGCTATGTCCTAAAAATGCTAAAATGACTTCCTCAACTATTCAGAAAGCACTTGCCAAACATTGTGCGGAGGCAGTCACGAAATCCATCAAAGAAGAGATGGATGGTTGTCTTTTCTCTGTTCTTATTGATGAATCTCGTGATATATCCATCAAAGAACAAATGGTTGTAGTTGTCAGGTACGTGTTGAATTATGTTAACTACTTATTTGTTTTCATTCATTTTATCTAGTGTTATTCAACTAATTGTATCATTTTCTTGCAGGTATGTGAACAAAAGTGGAGAAATTATTGAAAGATTTTTGGGTATTCAGCATGTCCCAAACACAACAAGTCTAGCTTTAAAGAAGGCACTTTTGGATATTTTGATAGGCACATCATGTTTCCTACTGTCTACCGCCTAATTGAGTTGGCAATGCTTTTACCAGTGTCGATGACAACAGTTGAAAGGGCCTTCTCAGCTATGAAGATCATCAAGACTGAGTTGCGCAACAAGATGTCAGATGGCTGGCTTAATGATTTAATGGTGTGCTACATTGAGCGAGGGATATTCAAAAGTCTTAATCTTGGTGATATTAAAAATGATTTTCAGAAGGCAGGTAGAGCTTTGCCATTGCCGGGGACTTCAAGAAGGCATTAAATTTTATTATTGATACGTTTGTTTGTTTGTTTTACTTTGATTTATATAGGTTCGCTATTACCGGTGTACTAAGTGACTATGCTTAAGATCATATAACTTATTTATGTGTCGACACAATCTTGATTTTTTCATCAATTTTTTTAATGCTTTGACGTTCGTCCGACCTCAATTTTTTTTCGTCCTTCGCCACTGTCCTGAACCCTAAAGCCATGGCGACCTACGCAGCATCCCACGGATCGGGCGGAATTCAGTGGCAGGGAAGAGTGGTACGCGCTGACGGGGGAGATGCACCGTTGGTGATGTGCTGGTGCCACCGCGACCAGGCCTCGCCTCGATCCGCCACTGTCAGGCACGAGTACCGCACGTGCTCTTGGCCTCTGCCATATACGAGCAGCGGAGCAGATCGACAGCGCGGCGGCGTCCAACCGACACTACTAGGAAAATGGCCTTTAGTGGTGCACCTGGAAACATCATCTGTGGCGCACTAGCAGTGCGCCACGGGCCTTGCGCTACGGCTATCTCTCAGCCGTGGCGCACTGCCTAGTGCGCCACGGTTGTGTAGAGACAGGCGTAGCGCACCTGCTAGTGCGCCACAGATGTTTGGGCAGGTGCGCTACCCCTGGGATCTTCTGTGGCGCACTACCTAGTGCGCCACTAAGCTTCCATAGTGCGCTTTAGGTGTAGTGCGCCACAGAAGGTAGACCATGTGCGCCACAAATGTTTTTTTTGTTTTTTTAGTTTCCGAGCCAGATTATATACAATACAGATTATATACAATATTATAGCAGATATACACACACAGATACAAGATATACAATTATATATATAAATACTCAATATGAAAAACAAGATTGAAACAAATACATATAGATAAGTCTCATACATGAATACATAGTCTAAGTTACATTGTTTTGATCATGTTACAAAGTAGTAGTTGGTGACATGCGAATACATGTGTCGATTGAACAAGTTAGAGCTCGGAAGCTCGCCTAGACATCTAAACTAGCTAGACACAAACGCGGGATAAATAACCAAAGAAGATAAGCATGATCACCGCCGCGACGAAGGTGTAGGTCTTCATCCGGTTCCTTCTCCTAACTCCCGCTAGATAGCGCGTGTATCTAGCTTCCGCCTCTGCCATAGTGTTGTACCCTTTGTAGCTATTGCCGCTGAAACGGTGCACCTGTCTCCGACAGTCTTCCCAATCATCGTAGACTCCGGGAACCCGTCCCTTGTACACGACGTACCACGTCATCTATAAGTTGACAATAATAATTAACCGGTGATTGAGAAAAAACATATATAATTAAAGTCGCATATGAAGATACACTTATAGAAAGTACTCCTAAATCAAAAAGACCAAACTCAAAAAGCATGCCTCATATATATACATAGGTCGTTGGACACAGGAATATGCTACGACGGAACGGTGAGCCAAGTAGGATGCATAAGACCTAGACTTGTGCATATCACAAGGCTCACAATTCCGTCGTAGCACATTCACATATAAAGTGTGCCACGACATTTCAATCATCGGCATTATTATCGAAAAAGACCAAAGTAACTCAAAAAGCATGCCTCATATATATATACATGGTGTTGGGACACGGGAATATGCTACGATGGAACCCGACGCCAAGTAGGATGCAAACACCTGGACTTGTGCATAGCACAAGGCGTACAATCCCATCGTAGCACATTCACATATATAGTGTGCCACGACATTTCAATCATCGGCATTATTCTCGAAAAATACCAAAGTAGCTCGAAAAGAATGCCTCATATATAACTAGCTAGGTCGTTGGACATAGGAATATGCTATGACGGAACCGTTAGCCAAGTAGGATGCACAATTCCTGGACTTGTGCATATCACAAGGCTAACTATCCCGTCATAGCACATTCACATATATAGTGTGCCACGACATTTCAATCATCGGCATTATTCTCGAAAAAGACCAAAGTAGCTCGAAAAGAATGCCTCATATATAACTAGATAGGTCGTTGGACACATGAATATGCTATGACGGAACAGTTAGCCAAGTAGGATGCACAATTCCTGGACTTGTGCATATCACAAGGCTAACTATCCCGTCATAGCATATTCACATATATATTGTGCCACGACATCTCAATCATCGGCATATTCTCGAAAAAGACAAAAATAACTCGAAAAGAATGCCTCATATATATACATAGGTTGTTGGACACAGGAATATGCTACGATGGAACGGTGAGCCAAGTAGGATGCACAAGACCTGGACTTGTGCATATCACAAGGCTCACAATCCCATCGTAGCACATTCACATATATAGTGTGCCACGACATTTCAATCATCGGCATTATTCTCGAAAAAAGAGTAAGGAAAAAAAGAAGGACCAAATTGAGCAAAGGACCAAAGAGTAAGCAAAAAAACCAAGCATTGATTGATATATAATAATAATAAGCAAAATAAGTAAGCGATGATTCATAAACCTAATAAGATAAGTACACTTGTCCACACACACACACACAAAGGTCATCTATAGTTTGTAACTACAACTAGGCCAACATCAAGCCTTCTGGCTCGGCTTAGGGAATGGGAGGATGCCTTGTCTCGTCATGAACTTCCTATAGTCACCCTGCATCTCTAGGTGATCTTCTATGCCACGGTTATTTGGGATATTTCTTCCGTAGAAGATCCCCCCCGAAGTCATGACATCACGAAAGATGATTGCCCCAAACTGCTGCTGGATGCGATACATCTCTTGTCTAATATCCGAATCATTGATCTTGGCCTTTGCTACGGCCCACTGTTTGAGATGATCTGGCAGCGTAGAATTCTGCTGGTCAAGTAGGAACGCCCTCATGTGATGGAGTGCGTAGTAGGCTTCCTTCTTACTGTTTTCCGGCTGCTTCACGCAGGGGAACTCCGTTACGTGGTTGAAGACGTGCCTGCCGAACTTGACCTTCGTATGCACGAAGGTGGTGCCTTCCGTCGAGGCAAAGCCAGTGAGAGCATCATCCAGAACTTCCTTGATCTTGTCGTAGTTTTTCTTCTTTTCTAGACTCCCCGAGTCGAAATACGTGGCGTGGGAATGCTTCGGCGATAAGAAGATGAGCATGCAGTGTTCATATCTGCGCAAAAAATTCAAATGGAATGTGTTGGAAAAAGAATGATGATGATCTAATAAAGCCAATCAACGGTGGCGAGTGAATAACGACTTACTCGGGAAAGTAAGGCACGAGAATGTATTCCTTTGTCTTGTTCGCCACGAGGATTCTTTTTAGGTACGAGGCCACGATACGTCGTTCGGCGGGGGAACCCAAGCAGCCGTCACGCATGTAGTTGGGGTCCACTATAGCGATGCCCGGTGTGTTCTCTCTAATGATCTGCATGACCAGGCTGAGAGAAAACAGACGGACCATGGTATAGTGCAGCGGGTATAGGTGGAACATATTGAAGATGTCGTCGAACCGCAGGAAGAACAGATCCGCAGGGGCATTGTCGACGAAGCCCAAGCCTGGTGGCACCTTAACCACGAATACCGGGTGCGAGGGATCTTTCTCCGATAGAAGGCGTCTCTCTATCGTCAACACGCCGTCATGCACACTCTGCAGTTCCAAACTGGCGAGGTTCCGCAAATTCTTAGGTAGCATGGGCTCACCCGCCACATGAATCCTCCACATAATACCCTCGGGTCTTGGTGGCCCGTCCCGAAACCTGATCGGATTTGCAGTTGTTGACGCCACCGGCTGGCTCGAGCTGCTAGATTTTCTTTTCCTGCCCTTTTTTCCTTTTGGAGAGCGGGCACATAATCGAGCACCGCCCTATGTAGTGTGTCAGGGCTTAGAATAAAGGGCCGGTTGGTTGTATCAGCTGGCTCTGTAAATGCGCAAGCTGGAGGCGTCTCCTAAGAACCAAACAGACGCTTGGTGATAGTGGCTTTCTCTGTGGGTCCACCAGCTAGGTCTTCTTCGTTGACAAACTGAGTGCTGAAGAAGTGATCATTCCAGTCTTCGTCGTCCTCGGCCGAATCCTGCGCCATGTGCATATCATCAACATGATCATCCGACCCACCGCGTGGAGGTGACGGCGAGGGCGGTAAGGGGGCCTTGCCACCGCTTCTCGCTGGCACGACAGGCGGTGCTGTTGTCTGTGGCGTGATGGCCCCCGCCATCCCCAAACGGATCATGCTCTTTGGCCATAGCAAGAATAAGCCGAAGCAAGTTCTGAGGACAGACGGCTCTTCTTCATCCGCTCCTGGGGGTTGAATGGGAGGTTCCAGGTCGTCGCAACCCCTTAGCAACCGACTAATTTTAACCCTGTGCACGCTATCTGACATCAGCCTTGAGTGGAACGTGCGCTGCAAGGGTTGAACGATGGTACCCTTGGCAACATCCCTCAGCTCGTTGTTCACGTAGCATAAGAGAGTGCAAGGAACATCCATCTGCGGAAAACATGTACGGCGTCGTCAGATATGCCATAAGAGTAATAGATGGCATGAAAGGCGGTAATTAAAGCAATTTGTTTACCGTGATGGCGTCGAGATCGGCTAATGTCGACACACCGCATATGGCGACGGGCGTGCAAGAGACGGAAGGGCTGCTTGATGGCGCGGTGCTGGCCGCCGGTGTATTCTCCCTACCGACGGGTGCTTGGAGCTCCGGTGCCGCCGCGACGATGGCAGGGGGGGCACCAACATGTACTCCGGCGCCGCGGTGATGGTAGGGGGAGTCACCAACACTTGCGGCGCCGCGGTGCTAGCGGGCGGAGTCACGAACACGTAGTTCGCCTGATTCGTCGGCGCCGCGTTGTTCGAGTGGCTGCTAACCATGCTTGGAATCGGGCATGGCCCTACTCGACCACCGGCACTCCAGTTCGCTATTTACTCCACCAAGGTAGGCAGGAAGGACATGAGGGTGATTGCGAGGTTGTCTTGGACGATCTGCGGGATCCGCGCCACTTGTGCCTTAAGTTCTTGAACCTCGCGGTTTTCCTCTTCGCTCCTTCCCGACGGCGCCACATGCGTCCTCGGCGGTGGACCAAAATGATCCACCCAATTCTTACCCCCGAGGCCGGCCAGACGGCCAGCCGACGACGGCAACGGCTTCTTCAGAATCGCTCTATTTTCTTGGCCGGTTCGCCATACTGTTAAAAGGGTTATCCCACCGGGTGGCCGCCGTCGACCCCTGGGATGAGGAACCCTGGGATCCATGACTAGAAACAATTTCCTCCTCCTGCAGAAGAAGTAACAGTGAATCATTTAGATCATCGATTAGATTGCAATCGAGTTGATCCGCGGTAATCAGATTATACTTACCACAATTTCCTCGAATTCCTTCACCGCAGGATCCGCGGTGAGTTGTTTGGTTTTTGGGTCCACATGGTAATGGGCCCTGATGAAGTTTCGAACCTTCCCGGGTTCGAATTTAGCAAAGGGGTTTTCTATCCCCTTGGATCTATACTCTTCGTCCTCCTTATTCCATTTGGCCTCCGCGGTTCTGTATCCACCAGATCCGAGATGGTGATGACCTATATTCATCGCCTGCAGCACCTTTCCCCGATTACTATTGGTCAGGGCTCTTTCGGATTCACACCTCTCCTTGAACTCCTAGAACTGATCTTCGGTGATCTGCGGGTCAATCTTCTGGATCTCCTTGAGACTTTTGCTTTCTTTATAGATCTTCTTCTTTATCCGGGTTCTCCAGCTGGACAGGGCGGTGCTCATCTTTGTGAGGGCGGATTTGTTTACTTCGTTCCCATGATAATTTGTGTTCTGATACTTAGCGGGGAACTTGTATCTTGCGTGCAGCTTCTCGAAGAGGAGTGTGCGCAAGTGGCCATTATCTTTATGCCGGAGATTCTCGGTGTTGATCGAGATGGTTGTCCGGGTGATCGCCGCCACTTGCCCACCGTACCCTTTGACGACAAGGTCGGGCTCCAAAGGAACCCCTGTTGGGCTCACTTCGGTAATTTCCTCCCTGACCATGCCGACCGTGTTCGGGTGCCGGTCCTTCGGCTTCTTCTTCTTAGGAGGGTTGCTACCACTCCCTGTTCCCTCGCCGCCATCAGTGGTTTCATCGTCCACCGTTCCTTCGGCTTCTTCCTCCGCGTCTTCCATCTCATCATCCTCGCTCTCCGAAGGATGGTATTCTTCATCGTCTTCTAGCCGCTGGGCCGCCTCCCAAAATGTCAATTGTTTATTCGGAGGTCTGAGTTCTCCTTCAGCGCTGATGCGCTTAGAACATCCAGCCTCGTCGTTGTCACACATCTTTGCACTAATAAAAAACAAATAATTGGTTAAATGCACGGAAAAATCCGGCATGACCTTTGCTAATTTTCTTAAACTAGGAGTGCCCGATTTCTGCCGAAACGGAAGTTAATCAACATTCCGGCAAAAATCGGGACTCATTTCATACAAGAACCTACATATATATGGCCAGCATAGCTAGCACAGAATAAATGGCCATCATAGCCAGCACAACCAGCACACAATAAATGGCCAACACAGCCAGCACATAATCTGGTCACATAGGATAATCTGGCCAACACAGCCAACACATAAACATCTAGGTAGAAAACACATTGGTTAAGAATGCATCAACATGCCCAGCCACATCAAGCAATGGGAATTTACAGTTATCATCTGGATTCACCAGGCACCAAGCATATGATGGAAAGAAAATAACTAAAGCCTGCTAGGTCTCTTGAAAAAAGAAAATAACACATATGAGCATACACAGCAGCAACTAAACCCAAGGATACATGTTTCTGTCAACTAAAGCCTGCTAGGTCTCTTGAAAAAAGAAAATAGCATTCAGTTGTGCTCATATGATGGAAATGACCTGAACAGAGAAAATAACTTATTCTTTTAGTTCCCAGATGCTAATTCATGCCACTACTTCTACTCTCTTTCTAATTACTCCACCACTTATCAACCATCATTAGTATTATAATCCACCTATATGGGGTGCAAGATGTTGATCAGATACACGAATATTTTCTTATCGCAACTTGTGCAATTTGCAAGTATTATAAATCATGCCCAGGAAAGAAACTTTAGTTCTCAAATATTGCACCCTGACAGAAGACCTATTACGCATACTTACAGAAACCAGCTAAGCTAGTTAAGGCAAGATTTTCACAAGAGTTTAGTACTCAGATTTTTTACAACTTGAATCAGACACCATTTGAACTTGCAGTGATTTCAAGAAATACTGGTGAGCATGTGCTCATCACCCAATACAAATGCATAATGTAATCACCACTTTACTGCTGTGTTCTAAAAAAAGTACTACACACAATGCTGAAAGTTTTGCTGTGTACAGTAGTCAACCTTCCTGGAAATTATCCAGTCATACCACATATATTTTACCCTGATGGTGTGAGTTATAGTTGAAGATTTATTTACCATGGTTGGGACTTGGGAAGTGATCAAATTAAAGATGAACTACTAAAACAAATGAGGATATATTGGTATCATGCCAATAATCATTGGCAAGTACTCTAATAATCTGCCGCTACTCTGCTGCTAACAATCTATCACTACTCTAAATTTGCTTCTAACAATCTGTCACTACTCCAAATCTGCTGCTAAAACAGAGCTAAATCTGAAACAGACTACAACTTAACAACTACTGTACTTGCTAACACGAGAACATCCATAAGTTCATGGAATGGACAGAATGAAACCAATAATGGCATAGGTCGTAGCATCTGAATACATGGTACAACATTTAAACAAACTACTGTACTAAATTGCGGAAGCAGGCATGTTTGCATAATGGTGAAGAACACAAGCAGACATATATGCATCAAAGTAAACAAAAAGCACAATGTCAGATATCCTATACAGCTAAAATATTGCAATGTGGCACTTCTTTGCGTAGCAGAACCACATTAAGTATGGTAACAAACAGTGTAGACAATAAAGGGAGAAAATGTGTAAGCAAAATAAACACAACAGAGGAAGTAACCAGTGATATGCATATAAGAAGAAATGAGGCCACACGATCAGTGTTTGCCTGTCATTTCTAATAATAGCATGCCAACACTACACCAATAGCATTTAATACAGGAGTACTGGTAATGGTAACAGAACCTGGGAGTTGTGAACCATGAACCCTAGTCTCTGGTAATGGTAACAGAGATGAACCATGAACCCTAACTTCCTTCTACTAGTTCATACTCCTAGTTCATACTGCTAGAGACAGGGGGAGAGAGAGGGACAGAGGGAGAGAGAGGGACGGAGTGAGAGAGAGGGAGAGACAGGGGAGGGGCGACTCCGGCGTGTCCGAGGCCACCATACAGAGGGAGAGAGAGGGACAGAGGGAGAGAGAGGGAGAGACAGGGGAGGGGCGACTCCGGCGTGTCCGAGGCCACCATACAGAGGGAGAGAGAGGGACAGAGGGAGAGAGAGGGAGAGAGGGAGAGACAGGGGAGGGGCGACGCTCACCTCTTACGGGCGGACGACGGGCGGACGACGGCGGGCGGACGACGGAGGCCTCCACCTCCTCGAGCGGCGCGAGATCCTCCTCCTCCACAAGCGGCGCGGGCCTCCTCCTCCTCCACGGATCAGCAGCGGCGCGGGCCTCCTCCTCCTCGAGAGCGCAGCGCGGCGGTGGCGGATCGACAGCGCAGGGCGGCGGTGGCGGATCGAGAGCGCAGTGCGGTGGTGGCGGTGTCTGTGAGATGCAGGGATGAGAGAGGCGGGTCGACGTGGCACGCGCGGTTGACTAGTCCAACACACATAGGCGTAGAGCACCCTGGCCAAGTGCGCTATGGATAACCGTAGCGCACTTGGCCAGGGTGCGCTACACCTATGTGGGTTGGACTACCAGATAAGAGGGCGGCCACCCCACTAGTTAACACTAGTACTCTCTCATCCCACTGGTTCTGTCCCTTAGCTCTATTCTAAACTATGAGCACCCAGCTGGTGCTCCACTTTTTTATTTTTATTTTAAAAATACTTTTAAATGTTCCAAAAAATGCCCAAAAGTGGTGATATATGCCATACAAGTTTTGTTTTGTTTTTAAAATACTTTTAAATATTCCAAAAATGCCCAAAAGTGGTGATATATGTCATAAAAGTGTTACAAATATGATTCAAAGTATAACTAAATTTCATAATAATTTGTCCATGAATATTACAATCTTTTTTGACCACGCGTTTTACAATATTTTTTGAGCTAGCGTTTTACAATCTTTTTTCCCTTCTATGTCGCGGTTGAATAATTTAGCCCCGGCACTTTAATGTTTCTTCTTTCGAACGGGCTACCTTTTTTGGGTAGGGTTGTCCTTTTTCTTCTTGTGATGTATGTTGCTGCATCATAGTCGTCGTCATCTTCAATCTTTGGATCGCCGTACTGGTCGAAGTCTTGCTCGTTGGCGACTCCATCCATTCCGATGATGTTTCTTTTTCCTCTCCTCACGACAACACGGCTAGGCTTTGTTGGGTCGGTAATGAAAAAATATTGGTCCACTTTGGTAGCCAGTACCCACGGTTCATTTTTCGCGGCCACGTTTGCACCGGCGGCCTTGGATTTGGCTGCTTCGGGTATAACCATGGTTGTGAAATACCGGTCTTCTCTTTAGACGCTCTTTGCCCATCTAACACGGAACATCGGCACCTTTTCTCCACAGTAGTCGAGCTCCCAGATCTCCTCGATTCTTCCGTAGAATCTTTCCTTCACGTTGTCATCGGTGTGGAATTCCGACGTTACGCCTGAGTTCTGATAATCACACTTGTTGTCCTTTTCCTCCGTGTAGAATGTGTAGCCGTTGATATCATACGCCTGATAGGTCACCAGGTTTTGCATCGGTCCCTGCGACAAGGTGAATATGATCTTTTCCGTGTCAGAAGAATGCGATCGCGGGGGATTATCAAGGAGCGTCTGCCTAAACCAACGCGTGAAATCTGAGTTGTGCTCTTTGATTATTTCTCCCTGCGTCCTCTGTATGCCCCAGTCACTGTACTTCTTCTCGATTAACCTTTTGTGCTTCTGTACCCAAGGATGGACCAGTTCTAAATCTTTGTGGCGCGACGAGGTTTGCTCGATCAAAGTCTGCGGCCGAAAATCGAAGTGCGCATGCAAGATGTCGACAACCCTCTCGGTGACCAGATCCGTTGAGCTTGCCAAGGTGCTGACGGAAGACCGACAAGGTTCTCGATGTCTAGATAATTCGTGCAGAAAGAGATGCACTCTTCGGCCAGAAAGCCCTTGGCTATGCTTCCATCTGGACGGGACCTGTTGCGAACGTATCCTTTGATGTGTCCGTTCATCCTTTTGAACGCCATCATGCTGCGGAGGAACATCGACCCGAGTTGTACGATGTCCTCCACGACATGGACCAGCAGATGCACCATAATGTCGAAGAATGCGGGTAGGAAGTAAACCTCAAGCTCACATAGTATCACCACGATCTCCTCCTATAGCCTTCCGAGCTGATTCACGCCAATCGACTTCCTAGAGATGACGTCGAAAAACTTGCATAGGTGTGGCATCCCGCAAAACCACTACTAGAAAATCGCGTTGTTTTTGTGCATTGCATCATCATGACAGCATGCTCATGTCATCATGCCACATTGCATTTGAGCATCGTCATCATCTTGCATTTGCTTGCATAAAACTATTTTCGGAAAAACCCAGTTTTGTTTTCTAAACGCCCCGCCTTTGTTCAACACGCAAACCCGGGTCGCCGGAATATTTTGTTTGTCTGCTATCGGTTTGCAAACGGTGCATTTAAAATTAAATAAAATATTTCATTATTTTAGTGGGGGCAGTCGAACGGGCCAATTCGACCCGAACGACCACCCCCAGAAATTTAAACGGCCCACCCATAATCCCTAGTCTACCCAACCTAATCTACCCACACCCCCCTCCACATCACCCCACCCAATCCCCACCTGACACCTCACCTCTCCCCTCCCTCTACCCAATCCCACGCTGCCACATCAGCCAGCCCCTCTTCCCTCCCTCTCTCTCTCCCTGGGATCCACCCCAGCACACACCTGCCTCACACCCACGCACACACGCCCCCTCTCTCCTCCCCCACCCCAACCTTGGCCAGCACTGACCCACAGCCCACCCGGTCCCACCACCCGCCGCCCCGTGCCCTGTTCTTCTTCCTCCTCTCCACCTCCCTCCCTCGTCTCCTCTCTCCCCAACCGCCCTGGACCCGACGCCACCAACCCCCTCCCCCGAGCGTCCCCCCCGTGAGCTCCTTCCTCAACCCCAACCCGCCGCCCGCCTCCGGCAACCCCACCCTGCCCCGCACCCACCGCCGCCTTCCCCAGACCCGCTCCTCCTCAGGCGCCGCCTCCCTCTCCCTCCGCTCGCCCCGCCTCACCCCTCGTCAGCGCCCGCCACCTCGCTCCCTCCTCGGCCTCCTCTCCACCCTTGGCCAGCTCCGCCTCGCCCTCCGCTGGCTCCCTCCGGCCACCGCAGCCGCCGCGTCCTCCTCCCCCACCGCCGTACTCCGCCAGTCCCTCTCTCATGGCCGCCGCTCTGTCCGGCGCCCTCTGCCCCGTCGTCGGCCCCCCTCCTTCTCCGCCTCCTCAGCCAACCTCCGCAGATCGCCCTCGCCTCCTGTCCCAGCTGGAGGCCTCCCAAGACCTCCCTCGCAGCAGCTCCTCCGCCTCGAGGACTCCTACTCCTTCCCGGCGCCGAAACCATCCCTCCCAAACCCCCGAGCAGACAGCGGAGGATGCGGAACTGCCGATGTCCTCGTCGTCCGAGGCGGACGTGGTCCTCGCGTCGGCGCCGTGCCCGCAACCAGCGGCCGCTTGAGCCCATGGGTCATGAGCCACTCGTGCTCTCGCCGCCCGGAGATCACCCCGTCGTTCAGGTGCCCCCATCAATTAATTGCAGGCTACTTACACATCAGAGGGATGGTGTGAGGTTCTTATACAATCTGTATAGAAACAACCATGGTGGTGTGCTTGGAGATGACATGAAAACGACACCCCGTGCCGGTTTCAAGTCCACACCGACAAGTGAAGTTGAAACGCCAAGATCGTTTTCCCGAAGACTGAACCCTCGACGCACCTAGCTCGCCTTCCCGGACGCCATGACCTCCTTCACGGAATCCGAAGGCCGTTGCGCCGAAGACCGATCCCGCCCGTGCGACAAGATCTTCTTCACGGATTCCGAAGACCGGACCCGATAACCGCCAAGGCCGCCGACACGGATACACCGGGTTCTCCATCAAGTACACCAAGACCGTCGATATGGAACCCGATGACGCCGGTATCACAAGATCTACATCACGGACGCACCACGGACGCGGAGAAACCCTCGGACGCCAAGTACTGCCTCGGACGCCAACACCCGAACCGAAAAGGAACGCCAAGTCCGACCCGACCCGCGGACCCGACAAGGTCTCCACGAATGTGACAAGATCGACACCGTCCAGGGCGAGACCGATGCGCCCCCGACACCGAACCAAGTACTCTTTTCCAGACGCCGAGCTCGCCGAGAACCCGGATGCGACAAGATCTACCCTAGTAATCCGAGAACGCTCCCGCCGAGATCGACCCCGTCGAACCCTGAACCCTGAGACCGACCCCGAACCCCGGAACCCCAAGACCGTCGAGACCCTAATGTGTGAACCTCTTATCCGAGAACCCTATTTTATAATATAATAACAACTTGTTGCATATTACATTGTCATACTCGCATGCATAATCATGTGGTTTGGGGGCCTTATGCCGATTAACCTAATAATTAAATATGGGGCCCATATGCGGGCAAATCTAGTCTCATATTGGCCTCATTTAAAATTGTGTAGCGCACCGGTGATATATTTTGTCTTGTTAACACAACATTTAAATTGCGGGGGTTCTAAACAACTTGAACCATCTAATTAATTGTCGGGACCCCGGTTCCACTTAATATGACCTAATTGCATCGCATCTTTTGCTCTGTCATACATCATGCATGCATCATGCCCGATCTTCTGCTGTTGTGTTAAATAGTACATCCGGTGTTTCTTCTAGTGTTTTGGTTCTTCGCGGATAAGGCCGTTGAGTTGATGTGAGCTTCGCCCCGATCTTCGGATGAACCTTCGACAATGTTTTTCAGGCGAGCATCTCCCCCTTTCTACCTATCTTACATTTATAGTCTTTATTCCCTCCTGTTGCTCTATTGCTATCTGTGTTGCAATGCTCTAGTTTTCGTACCCGAGATTCCCTTGCAGCCTTATATTGCCTCGGACACACCCTATTACCTGTTGTTTGGTAGATAGTTGGACTTGCGCGTCGTAGTCGCTTGCTCAAGTGCTGTTGCGTGTCGTCAAGTGCCACAGTTGTTGATGTATTGCCGCATGTTGATGTTGGAGATGATCATAGTTTTACTTATCGTTCACTTTAATTCCTGTTTAACAACTAAAATTGAAGTAAGCAGAGGCATCGGTGGGTGATAGATAATATTTGGTTTCCGAACGCCCACTTGTGTCCCATAGGACCCAGTACTTGATACTGTTCCTTGATTTATCGCGCTATCCACATCCGGGAGGTATATGGGACCCCCGAGCGAGCTTGATTCAGTCTTATTTCTTGGGGCCAAACTAGTTTGAGGTTTTATTTACTATCCTGTACTTATGCCATGCTACTTCTGTATTTACGTTTGTGCGAGGAGCACACTGTACTATTTAGGAATTGTGACCCGTTTACGCGGTATCGACAAGCCCAGTTTTGGGTTCCCAGTCGCTTACAGCCGGCCCCACAAACCTCGGGTCCGTCTCGAAGTCAGCTAACTTCGTTGCGGGTGTACTCCAAGGGGTGGCCTCCTCAAATATTTGAATCCTGTGATTGCTTTGTCTTGAAAGCCTCGTTGGGTTTTGATTTGGTTTTCCGAGGTTGATCGTGTGTGTTGCTATTTGTGCACCCGCCGGGTTAAAACTTTCAAAGCCGTGTCGCGGTTATGGACAACTTGGAGCATAGACAAGCATAACTAAAGTAGTGCTATAAATTTGACTTTATAATGACTAGTAATCAGCTTCACTATAATGGAATGGCTAAATAATACTGCCCACAATTGCTTGTTTGGAGTGTCGCTTGCGACCATTGTACCTGACTAGTAAGTATTGCAACTACAAAGGAATGGCTAAATAAAAGTACCAACAACTTCTGGGTTTTGGGTTTATCTCATGCTATCTGTACCTGATTAGTAATTTTTGCAACTACAACGGAATGATTAACTAAAAGGGCCCACTGCTTCTTTTATCAGGACGATTACCTATACCTGACTAGTAATTGCCGCAACGATAACCGAATAAGTAAAACTGCCAACGGTGTGAGTTCCTCGGTTGACTTCCTCGATTGGTCTCAAGGGGGAAACGCCAGGATGGGTTTGTTTGATGGTAGTACCAGGTTGGTTCCGAATAGGTCTTTCTTACCCCTCTCTGATAGTCGCTAGTTGTATCGAGTCTCTATAGGTTGTTTAGTTTATTTGCCCGCTGCCGCCTGCACCACCATACCTATGTAGGCGAATTCTAGTCTCTGGCCTCCTCTTTTTCCTTTGCCCTTTGTCGGCACCTTTTTGTTTAAACAGGTTTTGAGATCGACGTCGTTAGCGTGGTTACCCTTCCACCCGGGTGGGCCTGCGTGGTTATGGACGCCATTGGTTATTCTTCAGGGCTCTTAGCCCCATTTGCATCTTGTCCGTAGCTGGACGCTATATCGTTCTCAAGGTGATTTGGATCTTTGTATATTATATCTGTATTCTTGACTCATGGAGTAGTGTTGTATTTATATCTGTTCTGTGGGTCCCATCGAGGACTGTTGTGTAATGTTATTACTTCGTTTTCCACCCGCACGAAAGTGCCTGGTGGGCACCTTTGAATCGTTTCTATGCGGGTTTGGCGGGTTTCGCTAAAATTTGCATAGGTCCGATTCTGAGGGTGTTACAATAGGCCAAATAACGTTTCACGGACGTGCTCGTCCATTATCCCTCTTAGTGCTGAGACTTCATGCCATCGAACCTCTAGGTATCTCTTATCTTGCCCGTAGCCGTAAGGAAATTTTAATCCTAGAAGGCACTTGAAAACTGTTGATCTCATCCTTAGAGTGAAGCAAGAAGGAGAATATTCGTTCTTCTTGAACTTTTTACCCTTCCGACGACCTTGTGTCGTCTCGACTCATGATCATCGTCATCTTCCGATCATCAGAGAAAAGGTCCTCCGTGAAGCTCCGGATACCCAAGCATATCAGCCGTGCCTTTCTTTCGCACCATCTTTCGTCCTATCGGCATGTTGATTATGGTGGCGACTAGACTCCGTGATATGCATGATGTCGAGGCTATGAGGCGCGGAGAAACTTCCAAGATGGAAACTCCCGACAGACCTTGTTTTCCATACCTTCATCGCTTGTCTTGTTGCCTCTTCGCTTCTTTCGTGCTTAGGACAATCTTTCAACTCTTCCACTTCTTCGCTACGCTTTGGGATTCCTCGGTCTCGATTTGCCATTATCCACGTTTCTCCATGGATCATTCTGCCACCCGCCATGAACACGGTTTTCGATGACGGATCTTTCTCTAGTTGGAGATAGCTTGTGTTATCGATGCACCTAACGCATGCGTAGAATCCTTGGATAACCTGCCCGAGATATACCGCAACCTGGATAGTCTTGCCGTAGTGACCAACGCGGCTCTCATAGTGAAATAATCTTGTGCGGCGGCGTAAGTATTGGCTTCATATTCCCATAACGTGGATAGCTCCTTTTCAACAGCCCGAGATACGATTGATGTCGGTACCAGGTTGTTTCGCCCTTGAATTAGCATACTCATTTGTATGTACTTCTTCTTCATGCACAACCATGGAGGAGGTTGTATATCCATACAAACACAGGCCAAGTTTGTGCGTCTGCTCTGCTACCGAGCGGATTGAGTCCATCGGTGCTCGCACCAAGCCCGATGTTCCTCGAATCTCCACCAAATCAGGAATTCGAGGTCCAATGCTTTCCACTGGCTAGCATCTGAAGGGTGCGTCAGCAGCTCATCCTTTTCGGGGTCATCATCATCTCCTGGCTTCTTCCTTTCCGCATGCCATCGCATGAGCTTCGCTTCCTTAGGGTCCGCGAAATAGCGCTGCAGACGAGGAGTGATAGGAAAGTACCATACCACTTTTCGAGGTGCTTTCTTCCCTTTCTTGTATCGACTCACGCCGCACACCGGACATGTGGTTTTCTCCGCGTCCTCGCCCCGATAAATGATGCAATCGTTGATGCATACGTGATATCTAACGTGCGGTAGATCGAGAGGACAGACAATTTTCTTGGCATCCTCGATACTAGTTGGACATGTGTTCCCCTCCGGGAGACGATCGTGCCAGAATGCCATCATATCGTCGAAGCTTGCGTCGCTCAATTTGTGTTTTGCATTCATCTCCATAGCCTTGAGCGTTACATTCAACCGGGTATCATCGGGCCTGCATCCTTCATACAATGGAGTAACCGTCTTTCTCAAGTTGCAAGCTTGCTTTCTCTCTAGCGGCAGCCTGGCGTTACTAAATGCGCTTGAGAAGCAGCTCTTGCACATAAGGGTCCCGCACCCAGCTGATGTTGTTCCATCGTAAATGCGCTCCTCGGCATCTAGATCATCATCATCGATGCCTTCCGCACCTTCACCATCTCCAGGAGACTCTTCATCATCTCGCCCGTTCTCGCCGTGATGATGATCATCATCATGTTGGCCACCTTCACCGTCTCCATCATCTACGTCATCGCGTATCCAACGAGTGTATCCATCCATGAAACCATGGCGGAGCAGGTGCGCCTGCAGATTCCCGAAATCTGGGTCGATCACCCAGTTGAGTTTGCATCTTCTGCACAGACATCTTATATATGTCTTGTTATTTCGTATCATGTAGGCCGTCGCACATTTCAAAAATCTAGCCACAATGCCTTCGCTCATTATGCAGACCAGTTTTGCCTGCACGGGTACAATTTTGAAGTCTATTAGAACCACATAATGAATGCATGCATGCAATGGTCGATAGAAAATTTCGGCATGACCTATCCTAAAATTAGGACCTTTGCGAAATGCCAAAGTCTTGCCAAAATGGAAATGAATCAACATTTTGGCAAAACAAATGGCAACTTGTTCACATACAAACACAAGAGAGAGAGAGAGACCGATCCATACACACATGAACATATCATTATCCTCTCCATACACACATGCATGAGCATCATCGATACTCTCCATATACACACACATATGATCATCCTCTCCACATACACACATCATGAGCATCGATCATCTACATACATATGAGCACATCATCCATATACACATGAACACATCCTTACGTGGACAACTTACCGAGATGACAGACCGATCGCGAGAAAGATGGAAAGGAGAGGTGCGCGCGTCGACCGGAGAAGGAGATGAGAGACCGGAGACCTCCTCTATTACTTATGTAACATCCAAAGCAAGTTTTACATGCTAAAAATGGTGAATGGGTGGAGAAATTGAGGTGGGAAGGAGAAGATCCCGACTAGATCTAAGGAGGAAGAAGAAGGGGAAAGTGAAGTGTGGGGTGGTGGATGTGGTCACACATGTGCACATAAAGTGTTGTCCTAAAAAAATCGACACATCCGTGGCGCACACGGCCCTAGTGCGCCACAGGGAGTAGAAACAACTGTGGCGCACTATGCCATGTGCGCCACAGATGTTCTACTAATGTGGCGCACTAGGCCGAATGCGCCAGATGTTTGTGGCCGTTCACAAGAGGGGGCATGCGCTAGGCGTGGCGCACCCCATGTGCGCCACGGTTGACACTAACAACCGTGGCGCACATGACGTAATCTTCTGAGATGTTTGGCGTCGCAACAGGGCCTGGTCCACACACACATCTGTGGCGCACTATAGTCATGTGCGCCACGGTTGTTATAGTTACTAGTAGGGCACTGTCCACTGGTGAGCCACGCCTGTTTTAGCCGTGGGGCACTTCAACCATGTGAGCCACGGATGTGCTGATTACCTATAGCCATTTTCCTAGTAGTGCGAAGTGGAGGAAGGCGAAGGAGGTACCAGCGATTAAGAGTCCAGGCCAAATTTCATCGTAAAGTACGCATTATATGTAAACGGTCATGTCGATCTGACTTTTCTACGAACATAATCAGCAGCCGAGACCGGAGATCCTCCTCGATCTGCTGTAGTCCAACAGATCACTAGAGGAAAAAGGGCCATCCGTTCGTGATCCCTCGGAGCATTAGTCCCGGTTGCGCCACCAACCGGGACTAATGCTGGCACGCGTCCCGGTTGGAGCGGACACGGGGCCAGGGGGCATGCGTCCCGGTTGGTAAGGGGGAATACGTCCCGGTTGGAGCCACCAACCGGGACTAAAGGTTTGGCCACAACCACGTGGCGTGGCACGCACCTTTAGTCCCGTTCTTGGCTCCAACCGACTAAAGACCCTGCCCTCTATAAATCTGCTTCACCCCCACTCCACTTTTTTTTCGAATGGTGTAAGGTGTGAGGGTGTGTGCTAGTTTTTTCTCATGCATGCATTGAAGGTGTTTGTTGAAATGTTTGAGTGAAAAATCCCGTTGAATTTCTCATAGAACAAAAATATAGAAGGTGTCCGAGACGCACTTGAGCTTTCTCCTCTTTATTTCCCTCGATCGAGGTTAGCAATCTTATCTTTTCTAGGTCATTGATACAATTCATGTGTTGGTGTGAATTGGTTATTTCACTATTTATGATGTCCTGTTTTTTGATAAACTTACTTATATGATGCAGATGAACGGTCGGGAATGGATGTACGGTGACCGGCGGGTAGCTGGGTATATCAAAGGCGTGGATAAATTTATCGATGTGGCTACGGCAAACAAAGAGAATGGATTTATACATTGTCCATGTGTTCAATGTCGTAACAACAAGGAGTACTCTTCCTCGAAAATCATTCGCGGCCACCTGATTATGAAAGGTTTCATGCCCAACTATAATTGCTGAACCAAGCACGGGGAAAGAGGGGTTATGATGGAAGATGGTGAAGAAGAAGATGATGATAACAACTATCATCATATGTTTCCTGAATACAGTGATACTGCAATGGAAGACAATGGAGAGGAAAAAGGTGAAGAACGGGCATCAGATGAGCGGTGATGAACTTGGTAGGGTCATTTCGATGCAAAGCGAGACTGTGAAGCAGAAAATGAGAAGTTGAAGTTAGAGGGCATGTTAGAAGATCACAAGAAATTGTTGTACCCAAATTGTGAAGATGGCGGCACAAAGCTCGGTACCACATGGAATTGTTGCGATGGAAGGCAGTGTGGTCTAACCGACTCCTCATTTGAAAAGATCTTTGAAAATAATGAAGCCAAGTTTCCAAAACATAACGAACTTCCGAGAGTACCTCTGAAGCAAAGAAGACTCTCATCCTCTGGATTAGATGTGCAAAAGATACATGCATGCATTAATGATGCATCCTCTACATGATAAGGAGTATGAGAATTTAGATAAATGCCCGATATGCAGCGTTGCGTATAAGATCAAACGAGATGACCACGGTGATGTTGAGGGAGAGCCCCTGGAGAGGGTTCTGCTAAGGTTATGTGGTATGCTCCTATAATACCAAGGTTGAAATGCATGTTCGAAACAAAGAGCATGCCAGGTTGTTGCGATGGCACAAAGAAGACCGTAAGAAAGGCGAGGAGTTGAGACACCCACGATGGGTCACAGTGGAGAAAAATCGAGAGACTTCCCGGACTTTGCGGTGGCGCAAGGAACTTATGGTTTGGTCTAAGTACGGATGGCATGAATCCTTTTGGGGAGAGCTGCGGTCCACAACCTGGCCCGTGACTCTATGTATATACAACCTGCCTCCTTGGTTGTGCATGAAGCGTAAGTTCATTATGATGCCGTGCTCATCCAAGGCCCGAAGCAACCGGCAACGCGACATTGATGTGTACCTTAGGCCATTAGTTGAAGAACTCTTATAGTTGTGGGGCAAACCAGGTGTGCGTCGTGGGATGAGAACAAACAGAGCCATTTAATCTCTGAGGGTTGTTATTCAGAACCATCAATGATTGGCCTGCTCTTAGTAACCTTCGTGACGGACAAACAAAGGATATAAGGCATGCACCCACTGTTTAGATAAGACCGAAGGTACATATTTGCATAAATGCAAGAAGGTTGTGTACTGGCGAATCGACGATTTCTTCCACCAATCATCCGTAAGAAAGAAAGGCAAGCATTTCAAAGGTGAGGCGGATCAGGAAGAAGCCTGAACTCCCCTGGTGATGATGTATTTGGTATGGTCAAGGACATAGAAGTAATCTTTGGAAAGGGTCCCGCGGTCAATCAGTTCGAACGATGTCGCTACAGGACACGCACCCATGTGGAAGAAGAAATCTATATTTTGGGAGCTGCCATATTGGAAAGTCTTGCGTGTCCGCTCTTCAATCGACGTGATGCACGTGACGAAGAATCTCTGCGTGAACCTGCTAGGATTCCTAGGCGTGTATGGGAAGACAAAAGATACACACAAGCAGGAGGACCAACAAATTATGAAAGACCCAAAGAAGATGCATACAGATAACAAAGGCGGATAAAGGCGTCACTTAAGTCGTGCAACTATGCTCTTACCAAAGTAGAGAAGGAAATCTTTTTTGAAGTCCTTTACAGTATCAAGGTGCCGTCGGGCTTCTCATCTAATATAAAGGGGATAATAAATATGGCAGAGAAAAAGTTCCAAAACCTGAAGTCTCATGACTATCACGTGATTATGACGCAGTTGCTTCCTATTGCATTGAGGGGGCTTCTACCGGAAAATGTTCGAGTACCCATTGTGAAGCTATGTGCATTCCTCAATGTAATATCTCAGAAGGTAATCAATCCAGATATTCTGCCAAGGTTATAGAAGGATGTGGTACAATGTCTTGTTAGTTTTGAATTGGTGTTCCCACCATCCTTCTTCAATATTATGACGCATCTCCTGGTTCATCTAGTGGAAGAGATTGCCATTCTCGGTCCGGTATTTCTGCACAATATGTTCCCCTTTGAGAGGTTCATGGGAGTCTTAAAGAAATATGTTCATAACCGTGCTAGACCAGAAGGAAGCATCTCCAAGGGATATGGAACAGAGGAGGTCATTGAGTTTTGTGTTGACTTTATTCCTAACCTTAAGCCGATTGGTGTTTCTGACTCGCGGCATGAGGGAAGACTAAGTGGAAAAGGCACGCTGGGAAAGAAAGCAATGATATGTAGGGACGGGGATTCTTTCACTAAAGCACACTACACAGTTCTACATAATTCCACCTTGGCAGCTCCGTATATCGAGGAACACAAGAATATTGTACGCTCCAAAACCGGGAAGCTGAATCATGGATTACTGAGATGAACACATGAAGTCTTTCGGTGGTTGGATGCGGACACATCTCTTGAATGACACCACTATTGGAGATCAGCTATACTTGTTGGCGCGTCACCATCTTCTCTTGTATTGAATTTCCAAAGTGCGAAATAAATGGGAATACATTCTACGATCGCCCAAGATAAAAGAGCACCAACCAAAATAGTGGTGTCCGCTTTGATGCAATAGCGAGAATGGACAAAAGGACACATATTATGGTTACATAGAGGAGATATGGGAACTAGACTATGGAGTCTCTTTTAAGGTCCCTTTGTTTCACCGCAAATGGGTCAACTTTGAATGGGGAAGGGTAAAGATAGACCGGTTATGCGGAATGACAAGTGGATCTCAACAATCTTGGTTATAGAGATGAACCATTCGTCCTAGCCAATGATGTGTCTCGGGTTTTCTATGTGAAGGACATGTCCTCGGACGAAAAAAGAAAAAATATGCAAACGAATACATCATATGATGAGCCAAAGCGTCACATAGTTCTTTCAGGGAAAAGAACATCGTGGGAATCGAGGACAAGACAGACATGTCAGAAGATTATAATAAGTTTGATGAAATTCCGCCCTTCACAGTGAAAACTGACCCAAGCATTCCGTTAAGTAAAGAAGATGCTCCATGGTTACGTCTGAAGCGGTCATAAGGAATGACATATGCCAAGAAGTTCATGCTCATATTATGTAACTCTAGTTCATGTCTTTCGCGGTTTGTGGCTTGACCGAAGGATATCTTTCGCGGTTTTTGGCCTTTAGTCCCAGTTTTGTAGTCTCGGTTTTTAATATTAATAAATGTCTTGAGTGTTAGTCCCATTTTGTGGCTGGACCGGGAGTGCCTCTATGACCAGTTTCTTGGAGATCTTGGGAGGATGGGCTCCGTCGGCATCTCCACAACTGGTCGTAGTGGTGTCCTCGCCTCTCGAAAACCATCTTGCAGCTTGTAACTTCACTAACTAGATCAATCGCCTCGGAGCTAACTAATTTCACATATTAGGAGTGCCTCTATGACCAGTTTCTCGGAGATGCCGGAGGCTGGGCTCGTCGGCATCTTCCGAACTGGCCGCATGATGGTGTCCTGCTCTCGAAAACCATCTTGCAGCTTGTAACTTCACTAACTAGATCAATACGCCTCGAGCTAACTAATTTCACATATTAGGAGTGCCTCTATGACCGATTTCTCGGAGATGCGGAGGAGGCCTGGGCTCGTCGGCATCTCCCTGAAACTGGCCGCAGTGGTGTCCCTGCTCTCGAAAACCATCTTGCAGCTTGTAACTTCACTAACTAGATCAATACGCCTCAGAGCTAACTAATTTCACATATTAGGGAGTGCCTCTATGACCAGTTTCTCGGAGATGCCGGAGGACTGGGCTCCGTCGGCATCTCCCTGAAACTGGCCGTAGTGGTGTCCCTGCTCTCTAAAACCATCTTGGAGATGCCTCAAACTGGCTGGAGGACTGGACTCACAAGGATGCATATTTATAGTACAAGCAGCTCGGCATAATGTCGACACTCACGACATAATGTCGACACTCACCCCTATTATTAGTGCTGACTCATCTTTAGTCCCGGTTGGTGTCTCCAACCGGGACTAAAGGTTCATCTTTAGTCCCGGTTGGTGACACCATCCGGGACAAGGTACAAGCCGCACGACATAATGTCGACACTCACCCCTATTATTAGTGTTGCCTGGCCCACTCTGCCGCAATCCCTTCAGTCGCGGTTGGTTTCTCCAACCGGGACTAAATATGAACCCTCTCTTTATATAGGCATTTCCCTCTATTTATTAGGTAACACTTAAGACATTTATTAATATTAAAAACCGGGACAAACCGGGACTAGCTAACACTCAGGCCTAAAGCCGCCCCCTTTAGTCATAATCATGACTAGTCCTATAGTACGCAGCTTCAGGGTCTTCATCGTCGTCATCATCATCGTCATCGTCACCTGCCACTCCGGGGATCCTCAGCCCATCCATGGCATATACCAGGGGCCATTCCAGCCTCGGATTCACGGCGGGTGGGAGAGGGGTCTCCTGGAAGACGATGCCGCTACCGCCGGGACAGTGTGGGGCCTGTGGCGGGTGGACTCGTGGGCACCGTAGGCGAGGATGGTCTCCCCCGGCAATGTAGCGCATCACTTCGATGATAGTACGGTTCGCCCACCACAGACGACGGACGACTTCGTTGTGGTTCACCGGTGGCGGGCCATCACCCTCGTACCTAGCGAGCTCCCTTTCCCGCCTATTAGCGAAGAAGGCATTCCAGGTGTCATAGTTGTCGGGATCCCACTGGGGATCCATCCGCTGCTCCGGCGTGAGCTCGTGGTAGAAGTGGTTTGTGATGGCCGCCTGGCGTGCGGAACCTTGATGGCGGAGGGCAGAACCCCTCGGCCTTCGGCATCCAGCCGGTGACGGCGGTACCCGGTGGACAAGGGTAGTTGGGCGCCTGCCTCGGTCTCCTCGGTCGAATGGCCCAAGATGGCGTTGTCCATTGTTCTAAGAGAGGAAGGTGTGAATGTGTGGATAGCCATGACACGATCACCCTAAATATAGAGGAAATGGCGGAAAACTTGGCGTGAAGCTTTGGGAAATGGAGGAAATATCTTTAGTCGGTTAGTGACTACATCCGGACTAAAAGCTCTAGTAGAAAGGAAAGGGCAGGAAAACTTGGCGGGAAGAGGTGGGAAATGGCGGAAAATATTTTTAGTCGGTTTGTGACTACATCCGGGACTAAATGTCTTGAACAATGATCATGTTTGAAAAACCTTCACAAAATGACCTATCATGTTCGAGGTTTCATGGCTTTCGGTCCAAATGACCGATGTTATGTCTGAATCACGGCATAGTTTGTGATGTTGTGCCCATATTATGCATGTGTGTGGACATTGGTATGGAGAACAATGTTGCAGGGAAGTTTTCCTTTTGTCGCACGGAAAAGCCCTTTTCCATTTTCCGGCGCAAAAAAGCGGTCGTTGTGAAGTAACCACCAAAATGCCGTTTGAGAATGCTACCGTCCTATTTTCCTAAAATACTAGACCACCTTACATGGACTATCTCCCAACGGTACATCTCAAACCTTTTCGTCCATCCCGGGTAAAAGGACAAATGTCTGAGAATCGGTAGGAAGTGGGTCCGATTTGTACTGGTACATGATATATCGCCGTGATTTTTGAAAAATCATTTTAGACTCGCAATATGTGGTTTCTTGAGAGATCCAATGCAAGTTCTAACGATTCCGTCCCCTATCTTCATGCACACCGGTTCGACCATAGTTAGAAATTGAGATAATTCAAAGCGGGCATAATAAATTCAAAAAAATCCGAACAATGAAAATCCTTGGCGTGGTGTCATATTATGTTACATAGTTGAAAGGAAAAATACCAGACTTGGTATATTGATCATGTTTCAAAAACCTTCACAAAATGACCTATCATGTTCGAGGTTTCATGGCTTTCGGTCCAAATGACCGATGTTATGTCTTGAATCACGGCATAGTTTGTGATGTTGTGCCCATATTATGCATGCGTGTGGACATTGGTATGGAGAACAATATTGCGGGAGGAAGTTTTCCTTTTTGTCGGAAAAGCCCTTTTCCATTTTCCGAGCGCAAAAAACGGGTCGTTTTGTGAAGTAACCACCAAAATGCCGTTTCGAATGCTACCGTCCTATTTTCCTAAAATACTAGACCACCTTACATGGACTATCTCCCAACGGTACATCTCAAACCTTTTCGTCCATCCGGGTAAAAGGACAAATGTCTGTAGAATCGGTGAAGTGGGTCCATTTGTACTACAGTACATGATCTATCGCCCATGATTTTTGAAAAATCATTTTTAGACTCGCAATATGTGGTTTCTTCAGAGATCCAATGCAAGTTCTAACGATGCTCGTCCCCTATCTTCATGCACACCGGTTCGACCATAGTTAGAAATTCAGATAATTCAAAACGGGCATAATAAATTCAAAAAAAATCCGAACAATGAAAATCCTTCGCGTGGTGTCATATTATGTTACATAGTTAAAAGGAAAAATACCAGACTTGGTATATTGATCATGTTTTGAAAAAACCTTCACAAAATGACCTATCATGTTCGAGGTTTCATGGCTTTCGGTCCAAATGACCGATGTTATGTGCTGAATCACGGCATAGTTTGTGATGTTGTGACCATATTATGCATGTGTGTGGACATTGGTATGGAGAACACTTTTTTGAATTATTTATTTAAATCCAAACACTTTTTATGTTTAAAGTTTTTCTAAATTCCAATTAAAAATATATAAGTTAATTCATTTTTAATTGTAAATGGTTCATATTTTAAATGGTTTCATTAATTATTTTTTCAAACAGAAAATGTTTTTGAATTATTTATTTAAATCCAAACACTTTTTATGTTTAAATTTTTTCTAAATTCCAAATTAATATTCAAAAATATAAGTTAATTCATTTTAAAATATTACATTAATTATTTTTAAAAACAGAATATGTTTTTGAATTATTTATTCAAATCCATACACTTCTTATGTTTAAAGTTTTTCTAAATTCCAAATTGATATTAAAAAAATATAAGTTAATTCATTTTTAATTGTAAATGGTTCATATTTTAAATGGTTACATTAATTATTTTTTAAAACAGAAAAAATGTTTTTGAATTATTTATTTAAATCCAAACACTTTTTATGTTTAAATTTTTTCTAAATTCCAAATTAATATTCAAAAATATAAGTTAATTCATTTTAAAGGTTACATTAATTATTTTTTAAAATAGAATATGTTTTGAATTATTTATTCAAATCCATACACTTCTTATGTTTAAAGTTTTCTAAATTCCAAATTGATATTAAAAAATATAAGTTAATTCATTTTAATTGTAAATGGTTCATATTTTAAATGGTTACATTAATTATTTTTAAAATGTAAAATGGTTTTGAATTATTTATTCAAATCCAAACACTTTTTATGTTTAAAGTTTTTCTAAATTCCAAATTAATTATCATTTAAAAACAATACAAATTTAAACCCCAAAATAAAAAATAAGTGGAAGAGAGAAAATACGAAATTTTTTGAAAGCAGGGAATATGTCGGTTGGAGCCACCAACGGGACTAAAGACCTAGCGCCAACCCTTGGTCTGCTGAAAATATTGGACTATCGTCCCGGTTGGTGGCTCCAACCGGACGTATACTTTAGTCGGTTGGAGCCACCAACCGGGACTAAAGGTCCTTCGGTTATAACTGGCCTCCTCTTCTTCTTCCCCATCTCATTCATCGACGCCTTTACAGAACCCCCACGACGAAGCTGCCCGCCGAGCTCGCCATTGCTCGATGCAAGGATAGGAACCGTCGCGTTGCCCTCTCTCTCCCAGTACCAATCTCATCCCCTCTCGTTCCTTCTCGCGTTCTTCCCCATTTAAGCAGAAACTCTAACTCGTCGTCGTCGCCGTTCAGAGCCTCCCCGAGCCAAGCCAAGGTGCCGAGGAGCTCCGCCGTGCTGGACTGCGTCTCTACGCCAAAGGAATCGTCCCCGCTCGGCCTTAATCAAGCTCTGCAACCCATCTTCCCGAGCTCCGTCCGCCATCGACTCGCCTCCGTTCGGCCACCCCTTGCTTCCCCGACCCCGGCATCGCGTTCGTGGTGAGCCACTGGTGCTCTAGCACCTCTTCACACGCTCCCTCTCGCTCTCTAGCTCTACATGGCGACCATCATCGCCCCCGCCTCTGTCCATTGTGCTCGTCGCTCGGCGACCAATAATGGGCGCATCACCATATGGTTCGCCTCGGAGCTCTTTTCGAATCGCCTGACCTCGCAGCCCATGCTCCCTGTCGTCGTGGCTACCGCGTGGGGCCCGTGTCGCCCCGGTCCCACCTGGCAGCCTTAGAGGCTAGGTGCCTCTATGGTGCAGGTTAGCCGTGGCCTGGTCCAGGTCCCACCTCCCTGCGTGGAGGCTGAGGTGGCCACGGGCCCCTCTGTCAGCCACTGTGGCTAGCAGTGGCCTCGGTGTAAAAAATGTTTTCTGTTTTGTTTAAATTCAGAAATGGTTTAATTAAATCCATAAATTGATATAATATTGTAAATTCAATAATTAATTATTTATAACTCAGAAAAATACAAATAATATATCAAAATGTTCAGAAAAATGAGATCTAACTATTTAACCTATAATCATGCATTGTTCAACAACTTTCAAGACAAGTTTAATTAGAAAACAAAATCAACCCCTCTCATATACTCCGGAGTTTCGCCGAGTTAGGGTTTTCACCCCTCGGAACCCCGTTTAAATTGCCGAGCATATCTTAGGGTTACTTTTTAATACAAATTAACTTGTCATATCATTATCCTTGTTTTAATCTATAAGTCATAAAAATATGAATAATATATCAAAACCTTCAGAAAAATGAAACCTAGCTCCTTTAGCCGCTTTGACTTATTCGTTTTTCCACCTATGCAGAAAATATGGACCCACACGTCAGAGACGAAGAAAAGGAAGAGTTGATCCAAGGTGTGATCCGTGGGGAAGATAATTTAGACGTATCAACGTTTCTGAACAACTCCGGTGAGGGTGATCCTCTTTTTACCGGAGTAGACAACTTGTTTGAGGTTGAAGGTGTTGCGAGGGAGAAGGCGATGCCTTGTGTAATCGAGAAGACGACCGCTCCGACGAGGTGCATGTAATATAAATCAATTAATTAATTAATCATATGCTATCTATATAGAAATAGTAACGTCGATCTTTCTTCTTTTAGCCCTCCGGATCGAAGGAATCTACTGAAAAGAGCAGAAAAGGCCCAACCAAAAAGTTGCAAGACCATGAGAGGTTCAGGATCGAAGATGTCGCTGAAGACGGACGCCGACTCCGAAGTTGTCGCAACCAAATTTGTGGCACAATGCGGAATGTCGTTAGGGACTTAATCGATCACCATTAGAAATTGGAATAGGCCTGCTAATGCGGATGAAGAGGGAACATGTTTATTTGTCCCTAACCACACCAAAGATTTACTGTGGAAGAGGCTCATGGTTAATTTCAAACTACCGAAGATAGAGCTGGATCCAAATGCGGAGGATCCAGTTGAGGACGCCTTACAACATGGGAGAGCCATGGAGGCTAAGGTCAGGGAGTGGGCTTTGAAGAAGATGGCCCAGTGTTTCACCAACTAGAAGAAAAGATTGCACCTTGACTATGTCGTGAAAAACAAGACTCCCGATTTCAAGAATATTCAGTTTGAGAAGATAAAACCATTCTGGGATGAGTTTGTGGAATACAAGAAATCAGAAAAAGCTAAGAAAATGTCTGAAACAAATAAGCTGAATGCTGCTAAGAAGAAGTATCACCATACTATGGGGCAAGGTCGCTACAGGGTTGGCATTCCTAAGTGGGAGAAACTTGAGCAGGAACTGCGTGATAAAAATATAACCCCAGAGACAGACGATTGGGTAGAACGTGCAAGGAATTGGTTTTACGGGCATGGGGGCACGTTGGACTCGGAAGGGAGGTGTATATATAACATACGACATAAAGAAGACCCCTTGCCAATCGAGAGGATCAGAAAAGCAGTAAAGGCTGTTAAAGATGGGGACTTCATTCTCGATAGAGAGAATGATGAGCTCACACTCGCCCTTGGAAATAAGGAACATGATGGACGAACACGAGGCACAAGAGGCTCCCAATCATGGAGGACTGGGTTTCCCGAAGAGAGGAAGAAATATCCTGATAGAAGCCGTCAGAGGAGAAAGGACAGGGCGGCAGTTGAAGCAGAAAGTCAGAAAGAGCGAATGCGTTTAATTGAAGAACGATTAAAGCAACAACAAGATGAAATTAACACACTTAAAGAGCAAAGTACTACCGGCGCCCCATCTCAGCAGCACACTGCATTCGATGCTACCGGCCTATCGAATAATCGTTTTAGCAGTGCGGCTTCCACCGAGGTCGGGTGATGACAATGGCGATGCCGATGATGCACCGACGATGGCTCCTGTTGGCTACCCAGTGGATGATATCACAGAGATGACACACTGCGAGCTACATGTCAAAGTTTTGAACATATCAATGAAGGTGGCGGTCGGCTATGCCTTACCAATTGGACCCACACCAACTTACCACTGTCGTCCGGTTCCAGAGGGCTACGCTGTTGTCGGCGTGGATGAAATCATGCCCACCTTTGAGGTCTTGGATCTTCACTACCCCTTTGGTGAAGGGGATGTGACTATCTTGGGTGGCATAAAAAAACGTCACCATTCTATGGCCGAATGAATGTATCGTGCTTCGAAATCACACGCCAAGGCCATCTTCGCCGCCGCCTCACCCGTCTCCAGCGAGGTCGTCGCCGCCGCGGCAGCCGTCTTCGTCGCCTCATCCGGCTCCGTCGCCTCACCAATCTCCGGTGCAGCCATCGCCGCGGGAGCCATCGCTGGCGCCTCAGGATAAAAAGCGTAAGCGTACCGCTACTGTGCGTCAGAAGAGAGATCGCCAAGCGTAAACAAGAGCCTCTTCCAAAAGTACCAACGGTTCCTCCCAAGAGAGCTTATGACTGTATCTTGAAGAGAGGCTGCGGCAATCGTTGATGCGAAGCAGCGTTTTTCGCTAAGTGAGGCGGCCGAAAGAGCGAGTTCCCCAAGACCAAAGAAGAAAAAGCCAAAGTGTTGAAAATGCTAAAGAATCTTCATCAACCCGAGCCAAAGCTGTCATCAGGCTATGAGCGTTCTATTCTCAAGTCACATGCGGCACAAAAAGCCTCGAAGCAAGATCTTGATGCAAGCGGAAATCTGTTGCCCAGCTCGGAGAACAAGAAAAAGCAGACTTGCGCCCCTCTCAAGGTGATTTCTCAAACCAATGTGGGGTCGAGCAAATATGGGGCGAAGAGCGTATGATCCAGGTAGTTGCACTGTCTAGAAGCCGCTGCTCAAGGTATGAGTATTGCCCAAGTACTTATCCCGATTAGAGTTCTTCCCGTGAGTGAAGTAGCATACCAATACCAAGACGGAAAACCTCTCGTCAAACACGAGGAGGTAAACAATCTTCAACAAAAATGCGAAGATTGCATAAGCGGTACATGCATGCCACAAGGGCGGGGCTAACTGGATAGTCTTGAGGTTATAAAAAGCATCATGGGAAAGATAAGGATGACATGATATCCATTGAATTTGATGAACTATTTCAATTATTCAATCAAGGCGCCTTGGACAAATCGATCATGAGTGCCTATTGTCGTAAGTACTAATTCTGTAATTAATTTAGTCTCCAGCTATATTATTTTGTTTATTGCATGTATATAATCATCTTGTAATATGCGAATGAAGATTCTCGAATGCAGCAGAGGACAAATCTATGACATTGGCTTCATTGACCCATATTGGGTTCATGAAGCTAATCTCAAAATAAGCCCCCAGGATACGGAGGATAATATAGTACACGCGTTAAGGTTTCAAGAAACCAAAAGGGAAATACTATTTCCTTACAACTTCCAGTGAGTGTTATTGTCTTGTATACACTTTCTATTTCGCTTACTCGATGTTAAGTATATAATTGATTAGTTCTGCATTCGCAGGTACCACTATATCCTGTTAATCATTCAACTTGACAAAGGGCGTGTACTAGTCATGGACTCGAAACATAAACCCCTTGAGACGTGGAAGGACATGCATATACTTCTCCAGCGGTAATTCTAATCATTACGACACTATATCTGCAACGTTCGTGAATTTTATGATATCAAGTACTTAATAACTTATTTTATTCGTTTTCTACGCCGGGCAGCGCTTGGAAACGGTTCACCAAGAAGGCTAGGGGTGTTTGGAAAGAGGAGCTTACATTTCAACCACTAGATGTAAGCACCACTAGCTATATCCGCGCATCTCTTTGATTCTAGTTTTGATAGAGTTATTATCATGCTTGATTATTATTTTGATTGAACTCTGTTCTCGTAAAGTGCCTGACGCAGGGACCAGGTAACAATCTATGTGGATACTATGTATGTGAGTTCATCCGGCGGGGCGTGCGATGAGAAGGGCAGAAATTTAGAGCAACTCCACGTACGTAAACAATTTCTATAGTTTTTTATTACAATCAAATTGTGTTTAGTTTCATATTCATATAGGCTGACTCCTTTTTTAAATCAGATCGAACGTCTACGGGACGGTCTTCTGCCAAAGGATCGCATGAGCAATTCAGGAGGAATTGGCGGGATTCTTGGATGCGAAGTCCTAAACACATAAGGGAATACTACTCGGCTGTGTATAGACAATAGGAATTGTAAAAATAGCAACTTTCAAGAAATTGGCGGTAGCATCGAATAGCAACTTTTGTATGTAGTGCATGAACTCGATCCGTGTATTGAATGTAATGTTGTCATGATGATCTTGTGTAATATAAGGTTCCTTCATTGATAAGTGCAAAACACTAAATAAACAATAAAACAACCTAAATGAATTCTCTGCATGACACAAAAGTGGCGAAAATCTTGCCAGGCAACAAAATGTGCCAAAATGAATTCTCTGCGCGGCGAAGAAATGGGCCAAATCTACGCATGGCAGCAGGTTATTAGTCCTCCACCCTCGCCTACGATGCATGCGTGTGCCATTTGTCCCGGTTGGTGGGGCAACCGGGACTAATGGTTAGAGCTTTAGTCCCGATTGCCCCGTCCCGGTAGGGCAACCGGGACTAATGGCCCTTACCAACCGGGACGCATGGACCCTTTTCTACAAGTGGATGAAATACTTGTACAGAATCATTCCTGGTAATTGCAAAAATACGAATAGTTTAACTTCGGATTCATCAAGTAGACCTGCGTCTTCAAGAAAGGTCATCGAGTGTAGCTACTACCTCTCTGTTTTAAAATATAAGATGTTTTAGATTTATGAAGAAAATATATTTTGACTTGTTTTACGTATAGGTTTACTCATATTTGGAACAAACCTATAAACTAAAATAAATCAAGATACGTTTTATTTATAAATCTAAAATATCTTATATTAATAAAGCTAGTGCTCTGTGGTCACATCAACTATGTGCAGCAAGCTTTGTATCGTATCATCCATCAACCAGCAGACTGGAAATGCAGTCACCCGGTCTTTCCGCAGATTCCAAGACAAATTTCCTTCGTATCCGACGACTACGAGACCACTTCTGTCTAATCCTCCCAGACCCACTGGCCGCTCTTCACAGCGAACACAAGATCGGGCCATCCGTTGTCAACTACTATAATAAATAAATAAAAATCGAACGCCCCTTATCAACTATCAACTACTACTAGTAAAAAAAAGAAAATTCAAACGATTAGATTACTGCTCCCGGGTATTACTGCTCCCAGATACTCAACTGCTGATTAATTTCTTATAGGGAGCGACTAAGACGCGGTCGACTGAGATTTAAGATAAGTCTCGGTCGGCTGACATCAGCGTCGTCGTTCAGCCCATTGTCTCTGTCTTCTGGTTTGTTTTCTTGGGCAGTTGTCTTATTTTGTTGCATTTTTAATTGTCTTGTCCTGTTTTGCTAGGATTCCCCTATTTTCTGATGCCAGCGTCTATTAGCGAGCGTGCACGTATTCGGCTGGTTGTTTGGACTTGGTGTGTGGCAAGAGGAGTGAAAGCTAAAGTTTAGTCCCATATGAAAAGTTGGATGAGAGTTACCCCACCTTATAAATTGGAGTGTCTCACCAATTTGTAAGTGAGTAGGATCAAAATTGCTACATGTGCGCTCCTCCTTCTCCGACAATGCCCGTCCGCTCGTCTCGTCTCGACATACGTGCACATAGCACTTTGCGGAATGATCCTCGAGCCATGTCAACTGTTATGATAGAATGAGCCTCGTCTCGACATCGGAACCTGCCGTCTTTTTCTGCTCAGGAAAACCATTTTGGTTGTGATAGACGGGTCAATAGTTAATCGGTTCGGATCGCTCCCGGATCGTGGGCTACTATAACAGATTTTCTAAACTGCTCAATATAAGTCTGTGCGCCTTCCACCATGCAACACACTGAATTCAATTTAGGTTTTTTCAAGCCTCTCTACTTGCGCTGCCACCGTAGTCTACTCTATCCGGTGAGTTGGCGTGCACGGGCTAACGGGAGAGCAGGTCTCCAGAACCACTCGCATTTACGATTCTCTATGGGAGAGAGAGAAAGGTTTTTGGGAAGCGTTTCATGCGACCGTTCAAGTTCGTTATCACGGCGTGTGATACGTCGGAAACGTATCTATAATTTTTGAAGTTTCATGCTTGTTTACTATCTACTTTGCTTTGCTTTGTCCACACTTTGAGTTGTTTTTATATGTTTTCTGGTACTAACCTATTAACAAGTTGCCACAGTGCTAGTTGCATATTTTCTTCTGTTTTTGGTTCCGGAAAGGCAGAAAATCAATATTCTCGGAATTGAACGGGACAAAAGCTAAAGTAAATATTTTACCGTGGGGAACACGAAGCCGGAGTACGAGACGGAGGGGACCCACCAGGGGGCCACACCCCCTGGCCGCGCGGGTGGTCCCACCCCGCGGTTGGGGGGGGGGGGGGAGGGGTGCAGCCGCCATGGTGCCCTCCTGCCTTGCCTCTTCGCCTATAAGAAGCCCCCGATGCAGAAACCCTATCAACCCGATCAATATTCCACGAAACCGTCTGTAGCCGCCGCCACCATCGTCCCTAGATCAGGGGGTCTGAAGCTCTTCCCGGCACCCTGTCGGAGGGGAGATCATCCCGGAGGCCTTCTTCTTCATCATGCGAGCCTCCGGTATGAAGCGTGAGTAGTTCCACCTGAGACTACGTGTCCATGTAGTAGCTAGATGGTTGTATCTCCTCCTTGTGCTTTTATGTCTAGATCTTGTGAGCTCCGTTCATGATCAAGATCTAATCTATTTATAATCATGCATGTTGAGTTTGTGGGGATCCGATGGATATTGAGATTACTATGTTAGATTGATTAATGGTTTTGTCTATTTGATTCTATCATGTCTGTGTTGTTTGTGATCTTGCATGCTCTCCGTTGTTAGTAGCTATCTTGGCCAAGTAATTGCTAGTGACTCCAAGAGGGGGTATTTATACTCGAAAGTGGGTTTATGCCTTTACTTAATCAAGGGAAGTGATAGAAATCTCTAAGGTTGTAGATGTTCTATTGCCACTAGGAAGAAAACAACGGTCTCTTGTTCATGGAACAAGTGGATTGTTTACCTTACACACTTTGCTTAAAACAGTTGTCTGTTGCTTGCAACTTAATATCGGAGGGGGTTCGGATGATAACCCAAAGGTGGACTTCTAGTCATAGATGCAGTTGGATGACGGTCTATGTATATTGTTGTATTGCCCAATCAACCTCATAGGATTTTTCTGGCTAGTAATTGTGATGGGGATATGCCTACCGGGGTATACCCAGCAGGACGTTTCCGACCGGCCCAGGAACTGGCGAGTGGGCCTGCAGGACGGCGACTGGATCAAGACCTAGCGTAGATTCAAGCGACTGGAAGCTGAAGGCCCAGGAGAGTAGATAGGCCTAGTCGGATTAGGTTAAACGATTGCCGAAGCCTTAACTGATTCGGTTGAGATCTGTAAACCCTAGGGGGTGAGTCTATATAAACCTCCCTAGAGGGCGTGTAGAGGATACGTTCCATCATCCACCCAAGCGACTCACTGCCTAGCCTCCGAGCTCGCCCCATTGTACTTCCATCATAATACAATCTAGCAGGAGTAGGTCTTTACCCTCCGGGGGCCGAACCTGGGTAAAACCCTGTTTCTCCGCCCTCATCTCGCACCGCAGATGGCTGGCCGCCCTTGCCCCATGTTCTACTACTCGCTGCCGATTGCAGCATCTGCCGTGGTCATTCCCACACAGTGGCGCCCACCGTGGGGCCTGGCCGGTCTGACCGGTGTTCTGCGGCGAGATCCAATCTGCCCATCAACGAGTCGATCGCCACCGGCCGCATGATAGCGATCGGCGAGATGCTCCAAATCTTGCCGAGTAGCTACGTCCCGGCGGAGCGACCCGTCATGCACAACATGATCTTGCCGGTTGGCACGATCAGTCTCTTCGTCGGCCTCACCGACGTCATCGTCTCGGAGGACTCGGCTCGCATCCGCGAGTCGCCGCCACGCGATCGGCTCTCCGAGAGTCAGGTCCGCACGATCCATCGCCTCTCCTCCGAGTATGACTCAGCCCACAGTGATGTGGTTGAAACCACCGCGGCCGCGGAAGACGCGGCCCTCAACGACGACGCCGACTCGGCGACCCCGGCGTCACTCGCCGGATCCATCATCGCGGCTTCCCCCTGGGGCTCCATCACCCAGGTCTCCAACGTTGGAGACTTCGAGGATCCCTCCATCCTTGGGATCTTCGACTTCGACTCAGGGTTGGAAAACTCCGCTGATCTCCAGCGGGACGGTCGCGCGCGACCTACATGGCGTGGCGCCGACCCACCGGAGGATCCCTTCTCACCCCGATCCCTCCCAGCATAGCGGCAACAGAGGTCGAGGAAGCTGCGCTGGCGGAAGCGATCCGCAAGGAGCAAGCCGGCGCGAAAATTTTCGCCTCGGCGGTGTCGGCGCAAGCTGTCGCGCTACCACCAGCAACAAATCAGGTCGCTGAACCCCACCGTGGGCGCCCTGAACTTCGACGACGAGAACGACCCGGCCCGCGTGGCCGAGCGCGCGATCTGCGAGAACGCGCCACCAGGAGGAAGTGCCCGGCCCCCACCAGGGTCAACGGCGAATGGCGCCCCACCTCCACCCAACCGCGCACCCCCAGGGACCAGCCGCGGATCGTGGTCTCCTCACGAGAGCGAGACGCGAACGACCTACCACTATTCTCCACCCCGATGGACAACCTCGTGGCGGGCCGAGTAGCGGCCGAAAACATCACGGCCACCGGTGACGGCGCCCTACAGATCCTGTACGTCAAGGCTTTGCTCGCAAAGGCGGTCGAGCAAAAAAACGCAGGCGTCGACACACAGGGTCGGATGTACTCGCGTTCATCGGGCAGCAGAGCGGCCTCAAGCGGCTGTCCATTGGCGGCAAACACCCTCAACTGCCCGCCACCCAAACCACTGCAGCTCCAACACTGACCTGCGAACGCGGCACTCTCCACCAACGATCCCAGGCCGGCGACCAACTTCGTCGCCGCCAACGGCCAGCCCGTCGACGCCCGCACCCACATCATCAACAACCAGAGCTGGCGCGCACGCCAGCCCAACGACCTGCGACATACCCTAACCAACCGCCGCGACGGCGAGCCGATGGGGTCGCTAAGTCGACTCGGGCCCCGGTGCTTCGGACCAATGATCCGAGGCGAAAGATACCCGACGAACTTCAAAGCGCCGAAGGAAATAGAGAAGCACGACCCCTCGTACGATCCCTCCGTGTGGCTGGACACTTACCTCATGGCAATGGGGATCGCCGGCCACACCGATCTACTCGCCGCCCGCTACCTCCCCCTGATGATGGAGGGGGCGTGCAGGCAGTGGATCAACACTCTCCTCGCGGACAGCATCGACTCCTGGGAAGAGATGCACGATGCCTTTGTCAGGCACTTCGAGGTTTCATACACCCGCACCACCACCATCGAGGACCTGGAACGATGCGTCCAGGGACCTCGCGAGTCGACCCCGCAGCTGGGTCCAACGATGGCAAGAACTGTGGTATAATGCGGTCGGTATCCACCCAGACACCGCAATCCACTGCTTCAAGACCTCGTGTCGCTACGAGCCCCTGGTTTCCAAGCTCAAACGAGGATACCGCACACTCGACAACATACCGGACCTCCTTGAGATTGCCAAAAGGTACGCGGAGGAAGACCCAAACCAAGAAACCGACGACGAGTCGGGAGGAGAACGCCGCATGAGCGGCAACGACAACGGACGACGATCCGATATACGCTACAGCAACATTCGCCTCACCGGCAAGCGCCGCAGTGACGGGCGAGTCGACTTCGTCGCCAACGCTAAACGCAGCAGCTGAGCCCAAGACTTCCGCATGCGGGGGCAACTACAAGGCGAAACCAAGGTTCGACCCCGCGGCCCTCCTTAACCAACCTTGTGCATTTCACAGCAGGGAAGGGAAGCCCGCCACGCACACGACCGCTGACTGCCACTCTCTCAAGGAGATCGAGAAGGCACGGCGAGCACGGGAAGACTCCGACAACAACCCGCCAAACGGCGGAAAATTCGGCAGCATGGCCGGCTCGCTCCACACCTTCACAGGCTTCAACACGAAGCACAAGAAGAAGGTCATCGCCCGCGCCGTCGCCGTCAACGCGGTGGCCGAGCTGGACGTTCCCCAGTTCCTCAACTGTTCGAAACAACCAATCACTTGGAGCCGCTAGGACCACTCACCGCGCATCGAGTACCCAGGCCGAGTCTCCCTGGTAGTCAAGCCCAAGGTGGGAGACTACTGGCTCCGCAAGACATTGATGGACGGCGGCAGCTCCATCAACATCCTGTACCTATACACCTTCAGGTGACTGCGGCTCCCGCAGTCGATGGTCGAGACGACCTACACCACGTTCCATGGCATCATCCCCGGTCGGAAGGCATACCCGATCGACAAGGTCACGCTGCCAGTCACCTTCGGCACACCGGCAAACTTCCGCACCGAGCGGACCGTCTTCGAGCTGGTGCCCTTCGATAGCCCCTATCACTGCGTCTTGGGGTGCCGGGCATTCGCCAAGTTCATGGCGGCACCCCACTACGCGTACAACGCGATGAAGCTCCCCGGACCACGCGGCGTCATCACCATCCACGGCGACCCCGACATGGCCGCGCGAGGAAAAGGGCCGAACTCGCCGCGCCATCATCACGGCAGAGGCCAACCAAGCCCGAGCTCGCCAAATCGCGACCGGGTCAACAACGGCGACCCACTATACTCAAGAGGCCCAACTCGGGCGGCAACACCTCGACCTTCGAGGAAATGACATACCGCACCGTCGAGCTGGTCCCGGCGACTCGGCGAACGGTGACGATCGAGACGGGCATGAGCCCAACATAGGAAGGCGCGCTCATCGAGTTCCTCCGTGAGAACAGGGACATCTTCGCATGGAAGCCCTCTAACATGCCTGGTGTCCCTAGGGAACTCGCTGAGCACAAACTCAACGCCGACCCCAAAGTGCGACCTGTCAAGCAGTCGCTGCGGCCCTTCAATGAAGAGCGCCGCCGAGCCATTGCCGAGGAGGTGCATCGTCTACTCGTTGCAGGCTTCATCCGGCCAATCAAATACTCCAAGTGGCTGGCAAACCCAGTCCTGGTCGAGAAGAAAAATGGGACCTGGAGGATGTGTATCGACTACACAAACTTAAACAGCGCCTACCCGAAGGAACAATTCTTCCTCCCGCGGATCGAACAAATAATCGATTCCACCGCGGGCTCGGAGTCACTGTGTTTCCTCGACGCCTATTCTGGGTACAACCAGATCAAAATGGCTGTTGAGGACGAAGAAAAGACGGCGTTCATCATGCCATTCGGAGCCTTCTGCTATATCGCCATGACCTTCGGCCTCAAGAACGTCGGGGCAACCTACCAGCGGTGCATGCAGGAGTGCCTTGTGATCCAAATTGGCCGCAATATCCACGTCTACATCGACGACGTGGTAGTAAAGTCCGCCCGCCAGAGCGACCTACTCGCTGACCTGGCGGAAACATTCGCCAACCTGCGGAAATACAAGATAAAGCTAAACCCGGGCAAATGCACCTTCGGTGTACCAGTAGGGCAACTACTGGGATACGTTGTCTCCAAGCACGGGATCGAGGCGAACCCCACCAAGATCGACACGATCGCTAGACTCGGCAAACCCGGTGCCTGTGTGACGTCCAGAAGCTGGCCGGGCGAGTCGCGGCTCTCAGTCGCTTCATCCCTCGATTGGGAGAAAAGGCGATGCCCCTGTACCGCCTGATGCGCAAGAACCCCACCTTCCAGTGGGATAAGGAGGCAGACGACGCGCTCCACGACCTCAAGAAGCTGCTATTCGCAGCACGGCTACTCGCCGCCCCCGTCGATAAGGAACCCATGCTGGTCTACGTCACGGCTTCCGAGCGCGTCGTCAGCGCCGTCATGGTCGTCGAGCGACCAGAGGAAGGAAATGAGCGCCCAGTGCAGTGACCGGTGTACTATATCAGCGAGGTCCTCACCGAGTCGCGCCAGCGATACCCGCAATACCAGAAAATGGTATACGCGGTCTTCAGAGCACAGCGGCAACTGCCGCACTACTTCAGGAGCACCCGATCATGGTCGTCTCCTCAGCACCGTTGCAGGACATAATCCGCAACCGCGAGGCGACCGGGCGAGTCGCCAAGTGGGCCGTCGAAATCGGCGTCCACAACATCAAGTATGAGCCGCGCAAAGCGATCAAGTCGCAGGCTCTCGCGGACTTCATCGCCGACTGGGAAGAAGCCCAACAGCCGGAAAAGCTGCCGTACCTCCACTATTGGAGTCTGCACTTCGACGGCTCCAAGAACGCAGACGGCACAAGAGCAGGGATCGTGCTGACTTCCCCGCAGGGCGACAAGCTCCGCTACGTCCTCTACCTCGACTTCACCCCCTGCACCAACAACATGGCCGAGTACGAGGCACTACTCCACGACATGCGAGCCGCCAAGGAGATGAATGTCAACCGCCTACGCTGCTACGGGGACTCCGACCTCGTCGCTGGGCAAGTCGCCGGCACCTGCGACGCCGTCTCCCCCACCATGGCGGCATACCACCAAGCAGTGGACAAGCTGGGCAGACACTTCGCAGGCTATTCCGTCGAGTGGATCGACAGACAGAAAAACGAGGAGGCCGACGCACTCTCTCGTATTGGCTCGGATCGACTCGCACCACCCGCCGACGTCTTCCTCGACACCATCACCAAGCCTTCCGTCTCTCCCCCAAGGGAGATCGATATCGGAGTCCCGCTGCAACCAGAGGTGGCCCCGGTCGCACTCATCGCCGAGCCAGAAGACTGGACTACGCCATACGTCGCTTACCTGGAGGGAGGCACCTTGCCAGCAGACGAAACAGACGCCCGGATGATAGCGCGCCGCTGCAAATCCTTCATCATCATCGACGGCGAGCTCCACAAGCGCGGCGTGACCGACGTGTTCCAACACTGCGTCCAACCCGCTGAAGGACGCAAAATCCTCCACGACATCCACTCCAGCGACTACGGCCACCACGCCGGTGCCCTCTCTCTGGTCGCAAAGGCTATGCAACACGGTTTCTACTGGCCACCGCACACGCAGACGCTGTCGACATTGTCCAGCGGTGCGCTGGGTGCCAGAAGTACGCCAACCAGACCCACATGCCGAGCTCGGTGCTCAAGACAATCCCCATCACCTGGCCGTTCGCCGTGTGGGGTATGGACATGGTAGGCCCTTTCAAAAAGGCCCCCTCCGGCTTCACTCACCTCCTGGTCGCGGTCGACAAATTCACAAAGTGGGTGGAGGCAAAGCCAGTCCAGAAATGCGGCGGAAAGACCGCCACCAAGTTCCCACGCGAGCTCATATATCGCTACGGGTTCCCAAACAGCATCATCACGGACAACGACACCAACTTCGCCAAAGGAGCCATGGACGAGTTCTGCGAAGAACACCACATCCGACTCGACCTTGCTTCAGTCGCCCACCCGGAGTCCAACGGCCAGGCGGAACGGGCCAACCAGAGCATCCTCCATGGCCTGAAGCCACGGCTCCAAGTACCACTCGAGCGCACCGTCGGGTGCTGGGTCGAGGATCTACCCTCCGTCATCTGGGGCATCCGCACCTCTGTCCACAAGTCGACAGGGTTCACCCCCTTCTTCATGGTGTATGGCGTCGAGGCAGTCATGCCCACCGACCTAGAGCACGACTCGCCAAGGGTTGTCGACTACACGGAGGCTGCAAACGAACTCGCACGCCAGGATGGAGTCGATCAACTCGACAAGGCACGCGACCTTGCTCGCTCCCGCACTGCCATCTACCAGCAAGGACTCCGCCGCTACCATAGCCGGCGAGTGAGGACTCGCACTTTCCAGGAAGGCGACCTGGTGCTACGCCTCATCCAGGACAAGAAGGGCATGCACAAGCTCTCCCCCCGTGGGAGGGGCCATTCGCCATCGGGCGAGTACTCGGCAACGACGCCTACTACCTCACTGACGTCCGCGGAGACGGGAAACTCGACGTCAAGCGACCGTGGAATGTAAACCTCCTACGGAAGTTCTACTCCTAGAACTCCATACATGTACCCCCACTAGCTATGAAATAAAACATATTGGTTACCGCAAATTGCGTCTACTCTCCGTGTCTTGTGCCACTCGCACTCGTAATAACAGCGTCAAGCTAACTACAGAAGTCAACCTCTGGTACAACGACCGACACGGCCAAGTAGTGTGTTACGAGGGCACTGGGTTACCCCAGGACTGGTAACGTCCACGAAAAACGCCTACCCGGAGCCCCATTGGAGTCGCCTAGCTCGACTGGCTTAACGAGCCAAGACAACTGCCTTCGCTCCTCACAGAGACCATGATCCTCCGCACCCTCGACACAGCGAATCGAACGGCCAAGTACCACGCTCGGGGATTGACGACCAGTTAAGCACGAGCGACTAGGGGAAAATGCCAAGTATGAGAGCGTGCCGGGACTTCGCCATGCGTGACCCTCTGGTCGAGGAGTGATGCGCTCACTCTAACGCGCTCAGTCCTCACCCACCCTAGAGCCGCGACTAGAACCACCAAGTACCACGCTAGGGAACTCGGCCACCCGACCTCGTTCGCGCAAGGGAAAACGGTCAAGTAAAGAGAACTCATGGGAGCCGCCCTGCGACTGGCTTCCCAAGCTCGGGCGAGTCAACCTCAATAACAAAAAAAGACTGACAAAACGTTCAAAACCACAAACACATAACAAACGAGGTAAACCCCATAAAAAGGGCGGACGCGCTCGGGGACTCGTCCAATCAGCAATCAAAATTGCAAGACAATTCACAAAATAACGCGAAATTCCATTACGGCAGAACAAAGTCGTTACAAAATACAAGGTGAGCCCAATGGCCAAATTGCTACTAACGCCCCAGGGCACAATGTTTCTATTCCGCAGGCTTCGACGTCGACTCGCCGTCACCCCTGCGGTTGCGAATGAAGGGCGTGTATGGGTTCGACGGGTATGTCGTCAACTCACCCGCCATCGCCGCACGGAACGGCTGCTCGACCTTGAAGTCCCGATGCGCCGGCTCGGGGTTGTTGGGCGCGACAGTTGTCTCCTGATAAGGGAGGAGGTCGCCCATCGCCCAGACGCGATCGGAGTATATCGCGGCCCGGTCCGTCAGCTTCAGCACCTCGGCGATCTCCACCGAGCCCGTCGACGAGGGGTAACCACTCGTCACGTCGTCAAGGTCGAAGTCCTCCGGAAAGTGGGCAAGCCCAAGGCTAAGCACCGTTGCCGCCCCGCGCCGGAATGCTGACCACGTCATGAACTCGACGACTGCCGGCGCCTTCTCCAGATACCGCCATACTTCGACGAGGTGTCTGGGAATCACTTTCGTAGGCGATATCTCCTGAAGATACGCCTGAATGCATGCCGCGGACAACGTGGCCGAGTCGAACAGAGTGGTCACACACTGCCGCGCGTCGTCTGACTGCGCTTCCTCCGAGCTATCGATAATCCGACCTGTTGGCAGAGGGCGGCAGTGAGTACAACAAAGATTACATAATGCAACTACTACAGGAAGAGGCAGGAAATTTACCAATTAAAGGACGGCAGAGGTCCGTGATGAAGCTTTGAAGCGAGGAGAAGTCGTTCTGCAGCCCAATAACGAGGGCGTCAGAGACCTTCCGCTCTTCAGTGGCAGCCGTAACAGCAGCTTTTCCTCGCCCATCCGCCGCGCTCGCCTCCGCTTTCGCTTCCTTGAGCTCGCGCTCCAGATCTGCGATCCGCTTCTCAGCCGTATTCAACGCAGTCTGAGCCGCCGTCAGTTCACTCGCCGGGACAAGGCCCTGGCGGACTTCCTTTGCCTTGGTAGCGATCGCCTGGAGTCCCTTGTTCGTTTCTTGGATGGTAACAAGTTCCTTCTCCGCGCGACACTTCGCAGCAAGTCGATCGGCTGATTCACGCTGCAAGCCCTGCGCACAAATCAAACAGTTAACAACAACGGAATCCTAAGTGCCCACCCGCTGAAATTCAGCGACTGGACACTCGGGGACTGGAGATCAAAAATCCTAAGTGCCCACCCGCTGAAATTCAGCGACTGGGCACTCGGGGACTGGGTGCTACAAATAAAAACAAACACCAAAAGAATCTGACCACTGAAATTCAGTGGCCCGATCCTCGGGGACTGGACATACCTGGATGGCTGCGCCCAGCATGCCATGGAGCTGTAGCGCGTCCACAGATGAGAGAAGATCCGGAGTGTGCCCGCGACGCTGCTCGACCTCCGTTTCGGCGACCCCAGCTGTGCGGCTCGATGGCGTTATACCACTCGCTGTAGCCGCTTTGGCCATAAAGCGGGGGAAGGTCGCGGCGGATGCTCCAGCGCCACTAGGAGTCCGCTCGGCAGTTCCAGGCGAGGAAACACCCTCCTTGGTCTTCACGGCCACCTCCGTCGCAGTCGGAGGATCACTCGGAGCGACCGTCGTGTCGTCAGAGACCTTGACGACATCGTCGCCCTTGGCCTTCTTAGCACTGTCCGCGGGGACAGCGACCTCATCAGCTTTCCTCTTCCGTGAGGGGTCCTCTTCGGCGATGACTGGTGGCACCTTGGCCACGGAAGGGTGGCCGATCTTCTTAACTCCAGTCCTGTGAAACAACGTTATGAGCAAAATTGTCCGAGTACAACGAAAGACAAGCAGATGTACAAAGCTTGGCGACTGGTATGAACCGCAGTCCCGTGCGGATACTGGCCGGCTTCTCCAGTTCGGGGCCCAGTTTCCGACTGAGGCCCATCTCCAAAACATCATGTGCCCAAGACACGGAAGGCCTCTTCGACGACGAGGCCGTGACAGGAGCCTCCGAGACGCCGTCGGCAGGAGTTCTTTTGGGAGGTGAAGCTGCTGCGGCTGGAGCAGCCCTCAGCCCAGAGATCAGGGCGAATAGGGGTGGAAGCGAGGCCAGAGGTACCTCATCCAGGGCGACAGCAGCATCCGGTGCTACTGTCGTCTGCGGCGCTTCATCCCTGGCCAAGCTGGTGGCGTTGGAACTACTCGCCGAACGAGGCGGAGATGCCTATTTCACCGGCTTCGTCTTTCTCTTTGGTGGAGCCTTCACTTCCTTCTTCTTCTTCTTTTTCGACGGTGTAGCCTCACGACATGAGGTGTGCTCGGGAAGCTCGTCGTCGTCGTCGTCATGACGTTCGAGGCTTCTACTAGCCTCGAGCTCGCGCTGATGTTGCCCGCGAGTTTTGCGAACCATCGGGGCGGCGTCTTCCCTAGGCTCGTCATCGTTGTCGTCGTCGTCACTCGCGTCACTCCCAATGCCGCCCTTGGAAGGAGGCGACTCGCCCCCGTCCTGGACGGACGAGCTCGAGTTTTCGTCATCCGCGGGTGGGAGCCACCCTTCCACCACTTGGAATAACTGCAGCAAGAACGAGACAATATCAGTAAAACCGTGACAGCATCAACTGCGACTGCGAATGATAGCAAAAACAGTGACTTACCGTCGAAGCTGGATGCTTCGCGGTGTAGGGGGCGACCCCAGCCTTCGCGTCCAGGTATGCTGCCTGGGTGATCTTCTTCAGCGCCAGGACGTAGTCTTCGAGTTTCCATTCGGCGAGGCAGGATTTCGTCGAGTCCTCCCTGCCCGTGTACTCGTACATGTAATGGTCGCGGTGGGCCAGGGGAACGAGTCGCCACCCGAGCCAACAGTTGTACAAGTTGATGGTTTGAAGGCCCTTCTTCTTCGGGCCACGGATGGTTTGAAGCATCTCGTCCACAACCATCCGCTGGTCTAGTGGGAGCTTGCCGACCTAGAGTCGGCGCGGTTCGGGCCGGTCGGCGGAGTACCTTGGTATCGCTACCTCGCCATCTGGAGTCTCCTCGGTGACGTAGAACCAGGACTTCTTCCACTCGCTTGCCGCCTTGGCCGGCAGCATCAGGTCGAAGAAGGAGGCCTTCGACTTCAACTAAAACGTCAGGCCACCCGCAGCCAGCATTGGGCCGCCTGATTCTTCACGACTGATCCTCCCGTGGAACAGATCTTGCCACAGGGGGAAGTAGGGCCTGCAGCCTAGGTAGCACTCGCAGAACTCCATGAAAATGGCGAGCTGCTCGATGTTGTGCGGGCCCAGGTCCGATGGCTGGATCCCGTAGAAGGCGCAGAAGCGCCGGAAGAAGAGGGATGTGGGAAACCCCAGCCCCCGCTCTAGGTGGCTGGTGAAGCAAATAAATTCTCCCTCGCGCGGGTCCGGAGTCACCTCTCCGGCCGCGGGGATGCGCCACCTGCCGGCGCGCAGGATCCCGGCCTCCTCGAAGGATGCCAGTAGCGCCCTGGTGCACTTGGACCTGCCCCATGGTTCGGTGGAGGGGGCCATTGGATGAAGGGTTCGCGGAGGTCGAAGGTTTCTGGATCGATTGGATCGCGATGCGGAGGAAAACGGAGATGGGCGAAATTGGAGGAAAGACGAAGGAGTGTTTTCCCGATCGCCTGCCATTTCCCTTATATAGCGGTTGCTACCCGCCAATTTTGGGAGCCGTCACTGCGCGGTGATTACGCCAAAGTTACCATTGGATTACCCCAACGGCTAGTTTTGACCTCATTTGACGGTCCAACTTCCTCCATTCGACTCGCCGACCCATTCACTACAGCAGTGACTGAACATTCGCCGACCCGTTCGCCGAGCTGCGACCCAACTGACCGCTATCATTACGACTAGAATAACCGGTTTTTCCTTTATTCAGGATTCCGACGCTGATTCGACTGGGCGTCCGCATTGGACCCGTATACTCCGACTGCCAACGAACACATGCGACCAATCAACGACGGCCTCAGGGACTACTGATGGGGATATGCCTACCGGGGTATACCCAGCAGGACGTTTCCGATCGTCCCAGGAACTAGCGAGTGGGCCTGCAGGACGGCGACTGGATCAAGACCTGGCGTAGATTCAAGCGACTGGAAGCTGAAGGCCCAGGAGAGTAGATAGGCCCAGTCGGATTAGGTTAAACGATTGCCGAAGCCTTAACTGATTCGGTTGAGATCTGTAAACCCTAGGGGGGTGAGTCTATATAAACCTCCCTAGAGGGCGTGTAGAGGATACGTTCCATCATCCACCCAAGCGACTCGCTGCCTAGCCGCCAAGCTCGCCCCATTGTACTTCCATCATAATACAATCTAGCAGGAGTAGGTCTTTACCCTCCGGGGTGCCGAACCTGGGTAAAACCCTGTGTCTCCGCCCTCATCTCGCACCGCAAATGGCTGGCCTCTCTTGCCCCATGTTCTACTACTCGCTGCCAATTGCAGCATCTGCCATGGTCATTCCCACGACAAATTGCATTGTTATGCCTTGCTCAGTTCCTGTCAATTGCCCCGCTGTAATTTGTTTACCCTTCATGCCATGTTGTTTATCTAAGGACAACACCTCTAGTGAACTATGGACCCCGGTCCAATCTTTACCATTGATACATCTTCCACTGTTACTATTTACTTGCTGCAAACCATCATCACCTTCGACACCATACATTTAATCCTTTGTTATAGCAACCGGTGAGATTGACAACCTCACTGTTCATTGGGGCAAAGTCTTGAGTTTGTGTTGTGCAGGTTTCCACGTTGCTTGCAACACCTTTGAGACGCTTCCTTCGTCCTATTGGTTCGATAACCTTGGTTTCTTACTGAGGGAAGACTTGCTGCTGTGCTGCTTCACACCTTGCTCTTGGGGTTTCCCGACGTAGCGCTCTCAGGCGCCATCAACAAGTTTTCTGGCGCCGTTGCCAGGGAGGCTAAGGACGTATTCACAAGGGGAGTCCTCCTCAACCTTTCTATTTACTTTGTTTTTAGTTTTCTTAGTTTCTTTTGCTTGGTTTTGTTTGCCTCTTTTTATCAAAAACTCCAAAAAAAAATAGTTTAGTTTGGTTTGCTCTCTCTTATAAAAAACACAAAGAAATTAGTTACTATTCTAGTTGCTGGTCTGTTCTTGACTTGCTTGGTCATGCTTTCTATCAATGGATGGTTACTTTGAAACTAGTTCTTACTGTCAAGGTGGGTTCACGGAAGAACAAAAATTACCGTTATAGGGAACACCGTTTGTCACAAAAAGGGAAACACTTATGGGAACAAATTGATAAATTGAATACTATTGCTAGAGAGGTGTGCTCTACTTATAATGTTACTTATTACTTTGATAAAGCTTGTTGCTGCAGGAGGTATAAACACCTCCCTTTTCAATGTGAGTATAATGATAATGTTACCATATCCTCTTATGTTAAAGGAAATTATGACCTTTATGATGTGGAACAAATTGAAGAATTTATTGCTTTCAAGGGTGCATTTGAACTTGCCAGTTTGCTTGAAAATTCTGATGATGGACCTTATGAATATGAGGTTTATGAGATACTTGAATTTTGCTTTGATAATTACAAGGAAGAAAATGGCTATATTCTTGAATATTTTAATAAGTGCGTTCCACAAACAGAAGAGACTAATGCCTTGCAGGAGCCTATGGAAGAAGAAATTGCTGAAACAGGAAGCTCATTAGATGAAAAAGAGGAGGATGAATGTTATTCTCCTGTGGATTCTTTTGAAATATCTACTATGGGTAAAACTTGTGATGATGTCCCTATGCCTGTTACCTATAGTAGTTATCATGATTGGGAAAAGCACACTAGTTTTGATATTGAAAATCTCTTTGGTACCAATTCTGAAAATTTTATTGCATATGATGATTACAATGATGAATATGATATTTTCAGTACACCTACTATTGAGGAGAAAATTAATTGTGATTACAATATGCCTCCTATATTTGATGATTATGGTGATGAGAATAATAATGATAGCTATTGTGTTGAATTTGCTCCCACTACTTATGTGGAGAGTAATAATTATTTTATGCATGTGGCTCATGATAAGAATGTTTTATGTGATATTTATATTGTTAATTTTATTCATGATGCTACTGAAAGTTATTATGAGAGAGTAAAACATGTTTTTATGCTTCTCAATAATATTAAGTTTCCCCTCTTTATGTTGAAAGTTTTAAAGTTGCACTTGTTTTGTTTTCCTATGCTTGTTGCTTTGTGCTTTCATGACTTGTTTCTTTACAAGATTTATATGAATAGGAAGTGGGTTAGACTTAAATGTGTTTTGAATTTGCTTCTTGATGCTCTCTTTTACTTCAATTCATATTTCTTATGTGAGCATCTTCTCAAATTATCATGCCTAACTTAAAGGCGTTAAAGAAAGGTACTTGTTGGGAGATAACCCAAGAGTTTCCTTGAGTCTTGGAAGTTATTACTTAAGTAATGACCTCTCCTTATCCTTTTTGTTTGATTTTTGTGCCAAGAATAACCTCTAATGAGAGGGAAGTAAGATTTGGGGAGTTGCTGTCTCGAAACAGATTTCTATCCTCCACCATAAAAATTCGTGAGGAGTCTCTGTACGTCGGATTGAGATGAAAATTTACGAATAAATCCCCCATTATGTTAGATAGCTTTAGTTAGTTCAACACTTTTTGATTTGAACAACAGAAGATTTTCGACAAAATTGGTTTCTACCCGTTGGTCTATTTTGACAGATTTCTGCCATTATTTGCATTTGCTTCTTATTAATTCCTTTTTGGGTTCTTTTTGGGGAAATTATGCTTTTTGAGGGAGTTTCTACAGTAGTTTGTGTTTTTATTGAAAAGTTTGTTATTCTAAAGATAAACCCAAAGGTCTATTATCTTTTGAATACACTAATGTTGCTAATGAAGATTGTGTGAAGTTTTGTATGAAGGAAAAATTTCAGGTGTAGAGAGAGAATGATGTAATGAGATGAAGAATGGACTAAAGCTCAAGCTTGGGGATGTCATCCCAAGAAATATACAAGATTTATAAGCATCAAAGCTTGTGAATGCCCAAGGGATCCCCCTCTTCATCAATAAAAAGCTCAGGTCTTTCTAGACACTTCGTTTTTATTGTTTCATGCACTGTTGTGTTGTTCTTGGAGCGTCTTAGTTATCGTTTGGTTTGCTTAGTTCGTTTAGTTTGCTTGAATAAAGTAGTTTGGACCCCTGTTATCGTTGTGTTGTTTCAAATAAGTCGATTGGTGGTGGAAATGAGTAGAAAGTTCTTGCTTGCAAGTGCAAGAGGGGCTTGCATTGAATGTGAATTAGACTTTAGCATGACATGCTAGGTGTTGTTTTGACCTTATGCTTAGTGATTATTGTTGTATCATGACTTGTTTCAAACAATTGGGATTGCTTAGTGTGCCTTGAAAGAATCATGTGTTGTTTTAGCATGCAAAAGCATAGTATTGTGGTATTCTCCTTTGATGTTTTGTTTGGGTTGACTTGGCACATTCTCACACCATGTTATGACTATTACAATTCACCATTAGCCTCTATGATCATTTAGTCCTTGACTTTTAGTACCACTCTATGCTTTGATTAGTAATGTTTTATCGCTCTGCATGATTATGGCCATTATTGCTCTCTTAGTTGGTTGCTCCCAGTCTTTTGCTAGCCTCCACTTGTATGAGTAAGCTCTACTCATGCTTACAACTCCCAAAAAACCAAGTTATTCCAAAATGTCCACTATAAACTACTATGCATGGTGTGTTACACCATTCCAAGTATATTCTTGTTTTCAGCTATCTTCCAATTAAAAAGTATTTTTATGTGAAAACTTAGTGATTAAAGCCCTCACAAACTTGATGGCACACTTTATATTCCTTTCCCCTAATAAACTTGAACCATTGTGTCATCTATGTTGTATATGCTTGCACTTATACGTTGGAATTAGTAGAACCATGCTGTCACGGGGAACGTTTTCAACATTGCACTTGTACTTTGTACACAGTTCATATCATACTCTTTTATCTATGGATGTCGCCGGTGTGAAATAAAGAGGGAGTGTGTAAGTCCATGGAGTTATGTATTTTGTGTTAGTGGAACGCCTAGGCCGCACGCCTAATCCATGCCTAATCATGGTGGAAACTTGCAACATCACCATAATGAGCAATCTATGAAGCATCCTCAATAAAAATCTATGCAAATAGTAAATAAAAAGATCGCTGAGATGCTCATTGTCTGCAAGCCTTGTCATTTTGGTTATGGGATAGCTCCTGTACCATGTGCAAGGGGTACCCCGTTGATGGTTCTCTATGATACACATGTACTTACTATGACAAGAACTTACAGGTGACCAAAGTTGAGTAGCATGCGGTGCGGCTCTCGTATTCAAGGGACATGAGATTGCCAACTTATACTTTGTCAAGCATATACTCCATAGTTTGTTCACTTTAACCTTAATCATTTCAAGATGCTTATGATAGGGGCAATGAGGGCTGAAAGCTAACAAGTACCATAATTTTTGGAAGCTCCTTTTGAAACTTGAAATCCCTGCTTCCCTTTATGAAGGGCCTTTCTTCCACTATTATATTGAGTCTCCACCTTCTACCTTTAGGCACCATTAAGAGAGCATAGTTGCCATTCTTAGTTCTATGTGCAGTGTCCCAAAACTTATTGATTGATACATATTGTTGATATTACTTGTTCTTGTGCTCCTTGTATCTAGTCACTCTTATGAACTTTGAAGGTGTCCTATGCATCTATTTACTACTCCATGAGGTACAAGGTGAATGCCACTATGCTATGTTTTCTGTATGTGAAAGAAACAAACGTTTTTCAATGCATGTTATTCATGATCTTTGTTTGTAGCCGATACGTCCAAAACGTATCTACTTTTTCGAACACTTTGCTATTGTTTCTTCTCTAAACTTTTGTGATTTGGATACAACTAACACGGACTGACGTTGTTTTCAGCAGAATTACCTTGGTGTCTTGTTTTTGTGCAGAAAATCAGCTATCAGGAAAAATCCCGGAAAATATGCCAAAAATTATATTTCACCAGAAGATCCACGGAGCCAGAAGGAGAGACAGAGAGGAGGCCTAGGGGGGCCACACCCACCCCAGGCGTGGGCCCACCTGACCCCGCGCCTGGAGGGGGTGCAGCCACCCCTCAGCCTCCCTCTGCGCCTATAAGTTGCCTTTCGACCTAAAAACCGAGGGGGGTTCGATAGTTTTCCAGAAAGAGTTCCGCTCCTCCGCCGCCACCAGAAACCAAGATTCGGATCCAGAAACTCCGTTCTAGCACTCTGCCGGGACGGGGAATTTGGATAGGATCATCGCCATCATCACCAACGCATCTCCATCAACCACCGATGTTTCCCTCATCCATGAGTGAGTAATCCACCGTTGTAGGCTTAGGGATGGTAGGGATTGGATGAGTTCTATCATGTAATCGAATAAGATATGTTAGGGCATAGTGCCTGGTATCTCTATTAGTGCTATTTGACTTTGTTGCAACTTTTTGTGCTTAATTCTTTTCACTAGGGCCCGAGTGCCATGATCTCAAATCTGAACTTATTATTGAATCATTATGATAGTATTGTTTGTGATCTTATCTGCAAGTTGTGTACACATATCATTGTCCGGATCCAAAGGCCTCAAAGTGACAATAATTGGGACAACCGGAGGAGATGGCTGTGGTGTGAGGATCACATGTGTTCACGGAGTGTTAATGCTTTGCTCCGGTGCTCTATTAAATGGAGCACCTTAATTGCCAGTAGTTCCCTAGAGGCCCCGCTGCCACGGGCTGGCTGGATAGAAGATGTTGTGCAAGTTCTCATTGCGAGCACGTATGACTATATTTGGAGCACATGCCTAGGATTGTTTAGTACTTGGATGTTTGTTATTATTTATCTGCAATGCCCTAGATCTTGAAGTTACATGTTTAGACTCGTCCATGCAATGCCCGTCCATCCATCCCTATGCCTACCGCACTCGAATCCTACTGTTACCGTTACTATTACCATTGCTCCTGTTTTGTTGCTGCTGTTGCTTTACTGATACTACTACAAACTGTTGCTACTGATAAACTTCTGTGAGCAAGAACTATTTCCAGGTGCAGCTGAACTGCTCAGGTGTTAAGGCTTGCAAGTATTCTTTGGCTCCCCTTGTGTCGAATCAATAAATTGGGTAATACTACCCGCGAAGACTGTTGCGATCCCCTACACTTGTGGGTCATCAAGACTATTTTCTGGCGTCGTTGCCAGGGAGCATAGCTTTATTTGTAAGTTCACTTGGATCTATTATTGTTCATTGCTAGTCCTTTCATCATGGGGAAGTCTCGTGATGGAAAGTTCCCTATTTTACCATCAACTACAAGGAGAGGTACAGTCCTAAACACCTCTGTTGCTCTTGATTCACCATCTGTTATAAGTAAGCTTGTCACACCACCACCACATACTCATGCTACATACACTGCTACTACTGCTGAATCTAAAACTGCTTTTGATGCTCATGATGTTACTTCTACTGTGTTTGATGTGAGTGGTTCACTAGGTCCTTTTCTAGATTCTACTATGGCTAGTCTAGGAAATACCGAAACTCCTAGTGAAGACACTGTTACACCTGTTAGATCACCTGAGGCTAGTGAGAGCTATGATATTAATGATGGTTACATTGAGTTCACTGATGATTTTGTTGAAGAGTGCCGAAACACACATGGTACTAGTGCTATTAAGAGTCTCCTTGATAGACGTACTATTATGCCTAAACTGTCCAATGATCCTAAGTTTTCCACCTCTCCCATAGATATTAAAGATAAAGACTATGATTTCTCTCTTGATTTATCTTATTTAGATATTGTTGAGAAAGAACCTTTTGTGGGACTGAAAATGAGAGTGATGTGGGTCATATGAATGAGCTTTCTACTATGAGTGCTTTGTTCTCTGATGATTTTAAGATGCGCAAATACTTTGTTACTAAGATCTTCCCTTTTTCATTAAAAGGAGAAGATAGGGCTTGGTTTAATAGATTACCTCCTGGTTCCATTGATAGCCCTGATTGCTTGATTGCTTCTTTCTTCCAGAAATATTTTCCTCCTAGTGCTAGACATGCTGCTTTGCAGAGACTTTTTGATTTTAAACAGGGAGAAGAAGAGAAATTGCCTGAGTCATGGACAAGGTTCTGTGCCTTGATTCATGCACATCCTGGATGTCCATTAACTAAGAATGAGCTTCTTGATATTTATTATAATGGACTAACTGATGCTTTTAGGACCTACCTAGATAGCTTTGCTGATTGTGTTTTCAGGAAAAGAACTCCTACAGATGCTGGAGAAATTAATGACCAAGATAAGCAAGAATTATGATGATTGGACTTCAACTAAGCTGAATGCACCTGAGCCTATTAATCCTGAACTGGTTGTTCCTAAACCATTTCCAGCACCAACAACAAAGAAGAGGGGAGTTATTGCATTAAATGATGAAGTGATGAAGGAAGCTAAGAAGTGTCTAAAGGAGAAAGGTATTAGAGTTGAAGATGTGAAGAATCTACCTCCTATAGAAGAATTATGTAAGCCAATTCCCCACTCATCTACTATTGAGGTACACTCTCTCCAATTTAATGAAGGTGATATTCCTTATGGTAAGCCTCCTGATCAATGTTTAGAGGAACTTGACACATTTATTGTTAAACAAGGTAATTTTAATAAACAAGTTCAAAATCATTTATTGGAAAACTCTAGAGCTATCCATGAGTTGAAAGATATTATGGAAAGAACTTCTAATGATATTAAAATGCTTTGTAAACACTTTCAAATGGTTCAAACTCAACTTGATCAACTTGTTAAGGTACAAAAGGATATGCTAGTTAATGCCTCAGGAAATAAACATGCTTATGGAATTAGAACTAGGAGTGGTATAGCTACTCAAGACCCTTTATATCCTGAAGGACACCCTAAAAGAATAGAGCAGGATTCCCAACAAGGTGAAGATAGTGGTAGTCCTTGTAAGAGGAAGAAAAAGAAACATAAAGTAGTTGAGGAACCACTTGAACCTGCTGTAGATCCTATAGTATATCTGTCTCTGATGCTGAAACTGAGAGTGGTAATAATAATGATGCTCCTGATAAGGAGGAAGTTGAGGAAGAACCTGAGAAGCACACTAAGAACACTAGGTACACTAAGGAATATTTTATTCCTAAGAAACATGGTAGTGAGAGAGAACCTTGGGTGTAGAAACCTATGCCTTTTCCAGGTAAGAAACACAAGTCAAAGGAGGAAGAACACTACAACAAGTTTTGTGAGTGGATGAAACCTTTATTTTTGCAAATTCCTTTGACTGATGCTATTAAGTTGCCTCCTCATTCAAAGTATATAAAGGATATTGTCTCTAGTAAAAAGAAGATTCCTAATGAGGAGATTTCTACCCTACTTGCTAATTATTCCTTCAATGTTAAGATTCCAAAGAAACTTGGTGATCCAGGTATACCAACTATTCCTTGTTCCATTAAGAATAATTATGTTAGAACTGCTTTATGTGATTTGGGAGCTGAAGTTAGTGTTATACCTTTTTCTCTCTACAAGAGGCTCCAGCTAGAAAAGTTGATACCAACTGATATATCTTTGCAAATGGCTGATAAGTAAACTACTATTCATGTTGGTATATGTGAGGATGTTCCTGTTCAAGTTGCTCATAATTGTATGGTTTTAACTGATTTTGTTGTGCTTGAAATGCCTGAAGATGATAACATGTCTATTATTCTTGGGAGACCTTTTCTTAATACTGCAGGTGCTATCATCAATTGCAATCAAGGAAAAGTAACATTCAATATTAATGACAAAGAGCACACTGTCTATTTCCCCAAGAAGGTTGTTAAAATCTATTGCCTGAATTCCATTGAAAATATTGAGGGCATCAAGGTTGGAGAAATATATTGTCCCATTCCACAAGGAAATTTTGAAACTATTATGATTGGGACCATTCCTATCAAGTATGAGGTAACATAATCACCTTGTGGAATGCAAAGTTTTGTTTCAAATAAGATTGTTTTGGTAACAAGACTTGATCAACCTTGTTAACAAAAGGATTTTAATGAACAAAATAATGTTTCCACTGTGGTTATACTTGCTTTCTTTTTTACTTTTCTCCTTCCTAGTCTTTGCTTTAGTTTTAGTTTTGCTAGTTGTTTGCTTGTTTAAGTTTCTTAGAGCTGCTGTAGTTTGGTGTTTGGTTTGCTTTTGCTTCTTCTGAAAAAAACTGTTTCTGCGAGAAAATCAATTTTCAGACCCTGAAAATTGGCAAAAAATAAAGTTTCCCAAAAAATCCCAGAAAATTCAAAATAAATTTTTCCTCGAAAAAAGGGGCAGTGAGGCACCAGAGGTGACCCAGGGGCCACCCCAGGGCACCACACCCATGGTAGGCGCGGCCTACCAGGGGGTGGCGCCTGGGAGAGGTCTGGCCCACCTGGGCCCCTCCAGGTTGCCTCCTCAAAGCCACCTTCTTTCTCTCTCTCCCGAAAAACACCGGAAAACTTTCTCAAGCTCGAGTTCTTGCTGTTCTTGCTCGTGATTTTTGATCTCCTTATTCATCCCATCTCAAGTGATGATTTTTTGAGGGATTGCTCCTTGGTATGTGCCTCCTCCACTTGTCCAATTAGATTTGTGATTGGTAGATTGTATCTTGAGTATTGTGCTTCTATAGGTGACAGGTTGTTTGAGCTTGCATGCTTGTTATATGCTTAGAAACTTTGTTTTGATGCATGTGTTGTCCTCTAGAAAGTTCCTATAGTAGTTGCTCATCATTTATCAACTTAGAAATCACTTGGTTTGATGGTTGTTTAAAATTTTAGAAAAGTGAAGTCATGGACCATCACACATTTGGTGATATATTTGAGAGTGATGCACCCAGGAGGACAAGTCTTCCAAGGTTATCTACCAGTACTAGACCCTCATACAATGAGGATCTCATCACTCCGCGATTTGGTGACGAGGGAGATGAAGGGGATGCGCACCCCTCCACCTTTCCTTGCCAAACCTTCTTGCAAGCTGCTAGGATTCTTAATGATTTTATGACTTTGATTCAAAGGGCTGGTCTAACAAGTTACATACAGGATGAGAGTGAACAATATGATTTGCTTACTAAAACATTTGTGGAGAGTTTCTCCTTTACTAACAACATGTTCAAGCCCTCTGTGTCTTTCAAAATTTATGGCAGGCCTCATTCTATGACTTTGAAGAAATTTTGCAAGGCCCTGGGACTTGGTACAACTGGGTCATCAAATAAGATTCCAACTCTTATAGCTGATTTGTTGGAGCTTTAACAAGGAATAACCAATGATGATGACCGCAGAGCTCAACGAGGGAAGATAAAGAATATTCAACTTCCAGCCATCAGGTTCTTTGCCTACTATCTTACCACCAGTGTTCTTGGTAGGGAGAACACTAGTAATATTTCCAACTATCAATTGGCTTTCTTAGCTGCTGCGCTCAACAGTGAGGATAAGTATAATCTTGGTTCCCTCATTGCTCGTCGCTTAGCTGCTAAGGGACCCATTTATGGGGGAATTATTGCTACTCGTATTGCTGCTGCCTTGAACATTGCTGTTGACCCACATGATACAGTTTTGGCTCCTCACATGCTTGATCTTGCTGCCATGAAGGCGCACCACTTTGTCACCACTAGCTCTACTCTTGAGAACTTGGTTTATAGAATGTTGTTTATTAACAGGGAAGAGAGAGAGATCCCTGTACCCCAAACCACTTTGTTCAGTATTTCTCAGGGACCTTGGACACGCTCGAAGGCGAAGATGGATGACAAGCTGCGCTCTCTCAACTTCCACGGGCACTATCAGGAGGAAGCGCCCTCATATGACCCCGCAGTACACTACACATGGGAGGCCTCGAGCTCGTACCAGGACGAGGGAGCTTCCTCGACATACTACGGAGGTGCATCTACTTGGGCACCATGGGATTGAGCCCCACTTAGGCCAAAAGCCTAAGCTTGGGGGGAGGTATACCGACGTCACACTCATATATATATATATATATCATGTTCGGTCAGTTCTTTGTATATCCATTGTTTCGCTTTCTTTTTGGTTCTTGTTGCTTCTTTCTCAAAAACACAAAAATACCAAAAATATTTTCATTGTTTCTCTTGGTTTGTTTCTTTGTTTCTTTGGTTTGGTTTGCCTTAAAAGAAAATTCCAAAAATATTTTGCTTTGTTTGGTTAGTTTTGTTTTTGTTTGGTTTTTCTTTGTTTGCTTCTAAAAAATCGAAAACACCAAAAATATTTGTTGTTCTTCTTTGGTTTTGTGAGTTCTTTGCAGGGTTTAGCCGTCCTCAGTGGATTCTGGTTTTCATGTTATTATTCAAGTCACACAAGTGAAGGGCAATAATGAAGATTAAGACAACTCGAGGTGTGGTAGGAAGCTGGTAACGAACTCTATTTGTTTCATTTTTATACATATACTCATCATTGTGAGCATGCTTAGCCTGTTTGTGTAAGGTGTATGTCATTATGGATGCTTAGTAGTTCTTGCTTGTCTATGATTAGCTTCAGCTTGCTAATAGTTTGTAGCATGTCATATGAATGTTTGTTTGCATTGTTTTATTCATACTTTGGTATGACATTGTGGTATCCTTCTCTGACTATTCATGTGAATCGACTTGGCACATGCTTACGCATGCATATGACTAATCAATAGTCAGTAAGCCTCGATGATTTATTTTGCCTCAGAGCTCTTGTATCACTTTTATGCCATAATTGGTCATGTTTTGCTGCAAGCATGATTATGACAGTTATTGCTCTCTCGTTTCTTGCTCCCTCTCTATTGCTAGCCTTCACTTGCACTGAGTATGTGCTCTACCTGTGCTTCCAACTCTCCAAAACCAATATTGCCAGCTGTGTCCACCATACCTACCCATTAGCATCATTTGCTACTTCAATGCATATTTTATATATGTTGTGTTTCCTTCCAAAATAAAAATGTTTGTCTGTTTTGAAAAAGTTTGTTAGTAAAGCTCTCACGAACTTGATGGCACACTTCATTCCTTGCGCTTAATAATCTTGAACCATTGTGACTAGTCCGTGAAAGTTATATGCTTGTTTATCATATGCTAGGAGTCAGCAGAACCGTGCTGTCACGTGGAACGCTTTCAACACTTGTTGGATATCTCATCCAGTTGATTCTTTGCTCTTTTGTTGACGGATGTCGAAGATGTGAAATAAAAGGGGAGGTTGTGAGTTCATGGAGTTTATACATTGTGTTAGAGAAATGCCTGAGCCGCTAGCCAAAGCCATGCCTAATCATGGTGGAAACTTGCAGCATCACTATAATTAGCATCTATGAAGCATCCTCGATAAAAATCTATGCATATGGTAAATAAAAAGATTGCTGAGATGCTCATTGTATTCTTGCCTTGTCATTTTGGTTATGGGAAAGATCCTTTACCATGTGCAAGGGGTACCCTGTTGGCGGTTCTTGATGATATGCATGTATTTACAATGACAAGAACTTTCACGTGACCAAAGTTGAGTAGCATGCGGAGTGACCCTCGTACTCAAGGGACTTGGGATTTCCAGTTTATGATCTGTCAAGCATATGATTCAGAGTGGACCTCACTTTCACCTTAACCACATGAAGATGCCTATGATAGGGGCAATGAGAGCTCAAAGCTAATGAGTACCTTCCTTTCAACATTGGGAAGCCATTAAAACCTTTACAAAACCGTTTTCACAATTTTGTTCAGTCACCACTTATTCTATGAGCACCTTCTTCAGAGCATAGTTGTCATTCTTGTGTTTGTTCCAAAACTTGGTTAATTATGTCATGACTTTGATGCTTGTATCTCTGATATCTTTACCTCTAGTATTCACTTGAACTTCAGAGGTGCCTTGGCATTCTTATTGTGCTCTTCAAACAAAGGCAAGCGAGATACCACTCTATCATACCTTATTATGAGCATTGCAATGTTTCTTATGTTTATGTTTCATGCTACTTATTATTATTGAGTTGGTTTCTCTTCATAGCTTGCAATGACTATTGAGTAGACTTAGTTGCATACTTCTTATTATGAACTGTCTAAGCATCTACTCATGTGTTGAGAATATATACATCATATGAAGCAAAGTGTTCGTGAAAGTTCTTTTATCACACTCAGTTTGCTTGAGGACAAGCAATACGCTAAGCTTGGGGGGAGTTGACACGTCCAAATCGTATCTACTTTCTCGAACACTTTGCTATTGTTTCTTCTCTAAACTTGTGTGATTTGGATACAACTAACACGGACTGACGCTGTTTTTAGCAGAATTACCTTGGTGTCTTGTTTTTGTGCAGAAAATCAACTATCAGGAAAAATACCGGAAAATATGCCAAAAATTATATTTCACCAGAAGATCCACGGGCGGAAGGAGGCGGAGAGGAGTCTAGGGGCCCACACCCAGTAGCGGCCCACGACCCCGCGCTGGAGGTGCACCACCAGTCACCCTCGACCTCCCTCTGCGCCTATAAGTTGCCTTTGACCTAAAAACAGGGGTTTGATAGTTTTCGAGAAAGAGTTCCGCTCGCCCGCCACCACGAAACCAAGATTGATCCGAAACTACTACGGCACCCTGCCGGGATGGGGAATTTGGAGAGGATCATCGCCATCGTCATCACCAACGCATCTCCATCAACCACCGATGTTTCTCTCATCCATGAGTGAGTAATCCCCCACTATAGGCTTGGGGATGGTAGGGATTGGATGAGTTCTATCATGTAATCGAATAAGATCTGTCAGGTCATAGTGCCTAGTATCTCTATTAGTGCTATTTGACTTTGTTGAAACTTGTTGTGCTTAATGCTTATCACTAGGGCCCGAGTTCCATGATATCAGATCTGAACTTATTATTGAATCATTATGATAGTATTGTTTTTTATCTTATCTGCAAGTTGTGTACACATATCATTGTCCGGATCCAAAGGCCCCAAAGTGAAAATAATTGGGACAACCGGAGGGGATGGCTGTGGTGTGAGGATCACATGTGTTCACGAAGTGTTAATGCTTTGCTCCGGTGCTCTATTAAAAGGAGCACCTTAATTTCCAGTAGATTCCTAGAGGCCCCGCTGCCACGGGATGGCTGGACAGAAGATTTTGTGCAAGTTCTCATTGCGAGAACGTATGACTATATTTGGAGCACATGCCTAGGATTGTTTAGTACTTGGATGCTTGTTATTATTTATCTGCAATGTCCTAGATCTTGAAGTTACATGTTTAGACTCGTCCATGCAATGCACGTCCATCCATCCCTATGCCTACCGCACTCGAATCCTACTATTACCGTTACTGTTACCACTGCTCCTGTTTTGCTCTTGCTGTTGCTTTGATGTTACTATTACAAACTATTGCTACTGATAAACTTCTGTGAGAAAGAACTATTTCCAGGTATAGCTGAACTAACAACTCAATTGTTAAGGCTTGCAAGTATTCTTTGGCTCTCCTTGTGTCGAATCAATAAATTGGGTAATACCACCCGCGAAGACTTATGCGATCCCCTACACTTGTGGGTCATCAGTAGCCTTTCATGTTGCATGCATAGTTACTTTGTCTTATTGTTAGAACTCCATCTTTCACGCACATGTTTAGAGTTCTTTGTTCCCAGCTTTCAATGCTTGCGAATGGTTTGATCTTGGTTTTGATGGTGCATGTCACCTCAAAAATTATTCTTTTATTACTTACCTACTTGAGGACGAGCAGGAGTTAAGCTTGGGGATGCTTGATACGTCGGAAATGTATCTATAATTTTTGATGTTCCATGCTTATTTACTATCTACTTTGCTTTGCTTTGTCCACACTTTGAGCTGTTTTTATATGTTTTCTCGTACTAACCTATTAACAAGTTGCCACAATGCTAGTTGCATGTTTTCTTCTGTTTTTGGTTCCAGAAAGGCAGAAAATCAACATTCTTGGAATTGGACGGGACAAAAGCCAAAGTCAATATTTTACCGTGGGGAACACAAAGCCGGAGTACGAGACGGAGGGGACCCACGAGGGGGCCACACCCCCTGGCCGCGCGGGTGGGCTGTAGCATCCCAGTTGTCTAACATCTATAATGCTACTTGATCTAGTAATAAAAGGGCCACTTCCTACAAATAATTGTTGCATCATCATCATGTCATGTTCATGTCATCATGCCACCTTGCAATTTGAGCATCATACAAACCCTTGTGATTTGCTTCTTACCTCATATGCATCATTAATTGTATTTGCCTCTTGTTATTGTATCTGGTTCTTGATATATTGTTAAATGCCCAAGTTGAGTTGGGGGCATATCTTTTATTGACTCCACCACCTTTTATTCACCACCTTATAATTCAACCATCCAATTAATATGAGCTGGCCTTTATTTGAGTTTGCCTAGCTCATGTGGGTTGGGTGGATGCTTGGCCTTACTTCATCTTTGGGGATGCACATAAATAAATGCCATGGAATATTATTTTGTTCTCACAAGATAAAACCTAGCATTTAATGCATTTGCATGGGCCATGCAACCATCATCAACTTTGGTCATCTTATGGTTTTATTTGAACTCTTGAGTGGGTCCTCTCTGTCTTATTCCTGCTTTTGGGCTTGATCCATTTTAATCTTGCTCATACCTCATCACCTCTTTTCTTCTTTCTCTTTTGGCCATCTTGTTGAGCTTGTGTGGATCATGCTTGATCTAATCAAGACACCAAACCCTCTATCTCTCTCTCTCTCTCTCTCTCTCTCTCTCTCTCTCTCTTAACCTCTAGCTAAACCCTACCCTCCCTAAACACCATACCCCATCAAACCCTAAACCCTATCCTCCCTCTTTAAAACATCCCCCACCCATGCATGGTCATGTGGACATGTAGGCATGCACAAGCCCTAAACCCCTCCCCCTCTCTCTAACCCTCCTACCACTCCTGGTGCTTGTTCATGTGATGCCATTATCATGTGCTTAAACATGGGCACACCTTCCCTCTCATCTCACCTCTCTCTTTAACCCTAAACCTTGTCTCTTGTTCTCTCTTGCCTCTCCTCATGGTCAAACCCACTGTTCCATTTTTCCCCTGAAAAAGTGCAGCAGTTTTTGAATTTAGGAGCTGGTTTAGATTTGCATTGGAATAAAAACAAGCAAAACAAATAAAACAAATAGGAAACAATAAAGAGGAGAAAAACAAACCTGGCAGCAACCTTGGGCCCAGCCTAGCAGCCACCTGGCCCGTTTCCTCGCCCTCCCTCTTGGGCCGGCCGTAGCAGCCCACCCCCCTGGCCCAGTACCCCTTCGCCCCCAACGCCGTGACTGTACTTCTTCCTCCTCGCCGTTTTCCCCTCTCTGTGCGTCCCCAGCAGGCGGCGGTGGGAGTCGCCTCTCGGCCAGCGTCATCCACCTGCCCCCTTCTTATCCCCAAGCCGCGGAGGCCCCCCCCCTCGAACCCTAGCCTTCCTACCCCCTGCTCTCCGCCGCCATTCCCTTTTCCCCTGTCCTCCTCCCTCCCGCGTGCAGCAGCCAGACCGAGCGCCTCGCCGCCGTTGCCGCCCTCGCCGGTAACCGGGAACACGTCAGGAAGCGTCGCCGCGGACCGTGGAGTCGATCCCGCCCGCTGGGAGACGCCAAGACCGCCGCAGCTGCCCACGTCAGAGAGCCGCCAGCACCACCGCAGCAGCCCCGCCGTTCCCCTCCGCTCCGACCACCTCCTGCCTCTATTCCGTTGGGAATCGACCGAGGTGAGCTCCTCCCTAGACCCTCTTCCGTTTTACCCCTCTGCTTGCCTAGCACCGCCTTTTTGTGACCCCCGCCGACGAGCCGCCCCGCCGACGCGCAGGCCCAGTGTGGCATCCCGCAAAACCACTACTAGAAAATCGCGTTGTTTTTGTGCATTGCATCGTCATCATCATGCATTGTTTGTCTGAACTATTTCGAAAAACCTAGTTTTGCTTTGTACAAATACCCCTCTTTATTTCAAAGGCAAAACCCCGAGCGTATCGGATATTTTATTTCCCTAAAAACTAATTGCAAAGTGGCCTTGTTTTAAAATAAACAAAACCAAACAAACACATCTTTACAAAACCTAAACTCTAAATCCTATTTACACCCAGACCTATCCTACCCACCTCTCACATTCACGTCACCCTCTCCCCAATTCCTACCCACCGCCACCTCACCAATCCCTCACTTTTCCCCCCCTCTCTCTCTTTCTCACCTAGCCCATCCTACCCTCTCTCCCTTGCACCTGGGCCCCACCCGCGCGGGTCCCACTCGCCCCACCTCCTTTCTTCCCCTGGTCAACCCTCTCTTCCCCACTCGTCGGCCCCCTCTCAACCTCACACCCTCCCGCGGGCCCCACCCCGCGAGGACCCGTCCCCCCAGGCCCACCAGTCCCCGGCCCCGCGCGCCCCACGCGTTTCCCCCTGGCCCCGTCTTCCACCTCCCTCCTCCCTCGGTTCCCTCTCCCTCACCGCCGCTCCCTCTCTTCCCCGGCGCCGCCCCGCCTCCCCTTCTCCGGCAGGCCACTCGCCTCCCTCTCTCCGCCTCCCCGCCCATCTTCGCTGCCACCGCCTCTCCCTCCCTCTCTCCGGCGCCTCCCTCCTTCCCCCTTCCGCCGGTCCCGCTCGCCACAGGCGCCGCCGGCGACCGCTCCCTCCGCCCTACCTCGCCGGACCGCCCCCTCGAGCTCCTCCGCGCCCGCCCTCCTCCTCCCGTGCCTCCCTTGCGTCCTCTCCGGCCTCTCTGCCCACCACCGCAGCTCCTCGCCCGGCGCCTCTCTCCTCGTGGCCTCCTCCACCCGACCGCGCCGACGCCCTCTTCGGCCGGCCCCCTCCACCGCCCCCACTCGGCCTCGTCCCCACCAGCGGCCGCCTCCACCTCGCCGCGCCGCCAGGCCCCATCTCCTCCCGCCCGTCTCCGGCGGCCCGCCTCCTCCACCTCGCACGCCGCCCGCCCGCCTCCGTTCCTCCATGCGCCGCCTTGCTCACTGCTCGGCTCTGCCTCCACCGCCTGCGCCGTTGCCAGAGGACCCCGCCCGAAGCAGCGTCCACGCCGCTGGCGACCTCGCCGACCCGCCGCCGCCTCCTCCGGCGAGCTGCCGCCGCCAGCGGGGCCCGAGCCGCCTCCACCCGCCGGTCTCCTTCCTGCCGTCGGCCTCCTCGCCGGTGCCCTCCCCGAGCTTTGCCCGCCTCCGGCACGCGCCTCTGCTCACCTCCGTCCCCGCGGTTCCTCCGGCCCGAGCCACCCCTCCGTCGCCCCCGAGCACCTCCAGTCGCCTGCCGGCCTCCTCCATCGTCGTCTGCTCGCCCACGTGTGAAGTCCTCGGTCGAGCCAGTACGGGTCCTGTGTGCCTCGGCCATGTTCTGCATGTCGGATGTTGTCAGTTGTTGCTACTGCTACCCGTTGTCCAAGGCTCACCCTTCAACTCAAGAACACCTGGACGGAGTGTAGTATGATTGCGCACATCTTAGGTACAAGATATCGTAATGTAGAGAGGCGCCTCGATCTGTACACCGCAAGGCAACCAAGCTTCCCTCACGGACCCCAAGACCGGCACGCCACGATCACCCACACGGATCTGAAGCTTGATCCGAAGACCCCTGATTCGAAGATAGTTCCCGTCGAGACCGAACCCTGGCGCGCCAAGTTCTTCGACCGGAGACCGATCCATCGAATGCGACAAGACCTCCGTCTCGGAACCACCAAGCACTTCCCCTCGGACGCCAAGGCCCAAACCCGAAGACCGCCAAGATCGCCACTGGAACAACAAGCACTTCGCCACGAGAACGACAAGTTCTTCTTCCCGAACGCCAAGATCTACCTCCGTTGTCCGAGACCGTTCCGTCGAACCCTGAACCCTGAGACCGACCCCGAACCCCCGGAACCCCAAGACCGTCAAGACCCCTCAATGTGTGACCCTTTCTCGAGCCCTATTTTATAAATGTAAAATATCAAATTGTTGCATTTAATCATTCATCTCGCATGCATATTTGTGTGGTTTGGGGGCCTTATGCCGATTCACCTAATAATTAAATATGGGGCCCATATGCGGGCAAATCTAGCCTTATATTGGCCTCACTTAAATTGATGTAGCGAACCGGTGCTATATTTTGGCCATGTTAAAACAACATTTAAATTGCGGGGTAGCTAAATAACTTGAATCGTTAAATTAATTGTCGGGACCCCGGTTCCACTTAATATTGACCTAATTGCATCGCACCTTGCCATGCCATAAATCATACATGCATCATGCCCGATCTTTTGCCGTAGTATTAAATAGTGCATCCGGTGTTTCTTCTAGTGTTTTGCTTCTTCGCGGATTGGGCCGTTGAGTTGATGTGAGCTTCGCCCCGATCTTCGGGTGAACCTTCGGCAATGTTTTCAGGCGAGCATCTCCCCCTTTCTACCTATCTTACTTTTATAGTATTTATTTCCCTCCTGTTGATCTATTGCTATCTGTGTTGCGATGCTCTAGCTTTCGTACCCGTGATATCCCTTGCAGCCTTATATTGCCTTGGACACCTCCTATTACCTGTTGTGTGGTAGTTAGTTGGACCTGCGCGTCGTAGTCGCTTGCTCAAGTGCTGTTGCGTGTTGACAAGTGCCACAGTTGTTGGAGTAATGCCGCATGTTGATGTTGGAGATGATCTTGGCTTTACTTATCGTTCACTTTAATTCCTGTTTAACAACTAAAATTGAAGTAAGTAAGCAGAGGCACAGGTGGGCAATAGATGTTATTTGGTTGTTAACCGTCCACTTGTGTCCCGTAGGACCCCGAGTACTTGATACCTGTTCCTTGATTTATCGCGCTATCCACATCCGGGAGGATTATGGGACCCCCCTGAGCCAGAGCTTGATTCATTCTTATTTCTTGGGGCCACAAACTAGTTTGAGGTTTTGCTACTACTGTATTTACGATTGTGCGAGGAGCACACTGTACTGTTTAGGATCGGGACACGTTTTCGCGGTGTCGACAAGCCCAGTTTTGGGTTCCCAGTCGTTCACAGCCGTCCACCCAAACCTCGGGTCCGTCTCGGAGTCAGCTAGCTTCGTTGCGGGTGTACTCCAAGGGGTGGCCCCCTGAAATATTTTTGAATCCTGTGATTGCTTTGTCGTGAAGGCCTCGTTGGGTTTTGATTTGGTTTTTCCGAGGTTGATCGAGTGTGTGTTGCTATTTGTGCACCCCGGCCGGGTTAAAACTTTCGAAGCCGTGTCGCGGTTATGGACGACTTGGAGCGAGATCTCGATCATAGACAACCATAACTAAAGTAGTGCTATAAATTTGACTTTATAATGACTAGTAATCAGCTTCACTATAATGGAATGGCTGAATAAAACTGCCAACAATTGCTTGCTTGGGTTGTCGCTGCGACGATGTACTGACTAGTAAGTATTACCTTCTAGCGGAATGGCTAAATAAAAGTACCAACAATTCTTTGGGTTTTGGGTTATCTCATGCTATCATGTCGATTAGTAAGTGTTGCAACTATAACGGAATGGTTAACTAAAAGTGCCCACCGCTTATTATATCGGGATGATTATCTATACGACTAGTAATTTACGCAACGATAAGCGAATAAATAAAGCGCCAGCGGTGTGAGTTCCTCGGTTGACTTCCTCGATTGGTCTCGAGGGGAAAGCGCGAGATGGGTTTGTTTGATGGTAGAATCAGGTTGGTTCCGACTAGGTATTTCTTACCCCTCTCTGATATCCGTTAGTTGTATCGAGTCTCTATAGGTTGTTAGTGCATGTTGCCGCTTGATCCACCATACCTTTGTAGGCGGCGAGGACCGCGAATTCTAGCCTCGCCGTGTCTTGGCCTCGATCGACGCTCCTCTTTTTCCTTTGCCCTTTGTCGGCACCCCTTTTGTTTAGCAGGTTTTGAGATCGACGTCGTTAGCAGGGTTACCCTTCCGGCTTGGCCTGGGCAGGGTTATGGACGCCATTGGTTATTCCTCAGGGCTCTTAGCCCCATTTGCATCTTGTCCGTAGTCGGACGCTCTAACAATTTCAAGGTGATTTGGATCTTGTATATTATCTCTGTATTCTTGACTCTTTGAGTCGCTGTTATATATATCTGTTCTGTGGGTCCCATCGAGGACTGTTGTGTAATGTTATTACTTCGTTTTCCACCCGCACGAAAGTGCCTGGTGGGCACCTTTGAATCGTTTCTATGCGGGTTTGGCGGGTTTCGCTAAACTTGCATAGGGCCGATTCTGAGGGTGTTACAGAGTGGTATCAGAGCTCAGCAGTTGCGATACCCCACAAGTCCAGCCTGTAGGATAACCTAGCTAACGGCCGCAGTAGAGTGTCAAAACTAATTTTGCAAAATCGGTTGGATAGATCTGGTTAGGTCTGATTTTACTCCTTATCCCTCTGCTATTCTCCTCTTACCTCTACGTGTTTTGAATCCGCTCTCTTCTCTCTCTTAGAGTCCAGGATTTCTCGTGGGTGGGTTCCGTCGTACCTGCAGGGTTTCGCTGCCTCCTTTGATAACGGTGTTCTGCCATCCGGTGCTCAAGATGCCTGAGGAATCCGTCTACGGTGTTACCATTCTTTATTCCTTGTTTGTGCCTTCCGGTATTTTCCGACGCGACGACATCATCTACGCCAGATCCGATGCAGAGTCTGCATCACTCCTTTGTTTCCGAACCTCGATTGTCGAGATCTTCAGTCTGATTCCGAGAATGGTTGCACGCTTTTCCACTGATTGTGCAGAGTAATAGCTTGGGTGCGTGATGGATTGGCCCCCATTCCGACTACCCTTTCTATTCGCTCTCGTACATTGAAGTGGGATAGGCCGCATCTTTTCTCACCTCCTATCGCAGATAGAGGTGTCTTTATTGTGGATACCTCTACCTCGCCCTTTTGTTCCGGAGTGTTTCCCCTCGACGATCACGGACAACGACCTCTTGTTAGTGGTGTCGCGAGGATCTACACGAAGCGAGAAGACGCAGGCCGCCGCCCTTCTTCCCGGTACCATGAGGCGGATCTCGAGGGCGAGATCCATTGTTAGTGGTGTCGAATTGTGGCATCCCGCAAAACCACTACTAGAAAATCGCGTTGTTTTTGTGCATTGCATCGTCATCATCATGCATTGTTTGTCTGAACTATTTCGAAAAACCTAGTTTTGCTTTGTACAAATACCCCTCTTTATTTCAAAGGCAAAACCCCGAGCGTATCGGATATTTTATTTCCCTAAAAACTAATTGCAAAGTGGCCTTGTTTTAAAATAAACAAAACCAAACAAACACATCTTTACAAAACCCAAACTCTAAATCCTATTTACACCCAGACCTATCCTACCCACCTCTCACAGCTCGCCACCTCACCCTCTCCCCCAATTCCTACCCACCCTGCCACCTCACCAATCCCTCACTTTTCCCCCCTCTCTCTCTTTCTCACCTAGCCCATCCTACCCTCTCTCCCTTGCACCTGGGCCCCACCCGCGCGGGTCCCACTCGCCCCACCTCCTTTCTTCCCCTGGTCAACCCTCTCTTCCCACAGCCCCTCGTCGGCCCGCCCTCTCAACCTCACACCCTCTCGCGGGCCCCACCCCGCGAGGACCCGTCCCCAGCCCACAGTCCCGGCCCCACGCCCCACGTTCCCAGCCCCGTCTTCCACCTCCCCCGTCCCTCGGTTCCCTCTCCCTCACCGCCGCTCCCTCTCTCCTCCGGCGTCGCGCCGCCCGCTCCCTCTCTCCTCCGGCGCCGCGCCTCCCGCCACTCTCCTCTCCACTGGCCGCCCGCCTCCCTTCTCCGCCAGGCCTCCGCCTCCCTCGCCCCCACCATCCTCGCCGGCCACCGCCTCTCCCTCCCTCTCTCCGGCGCCTCTCTCCTTCCCCTTCCGCCGGTCCCGCTCGCCACAGGCGCCAGCCTCCTCCCTACCTACCTGGACCACCCCTCGAGCTCCTCCCGCCCGCCGCCACCGCCCCCGGCCTCCTCTCCTCCCGTGCCTCCCCGCCGTCCTCTCCAGCGCCTCCTGCCCGCCACCGCATGGCTCCCGCACGCGGCCTCTCCTCCCGTGGCCTCCTTCACCCAGGCGCCGTCTCTCTCCCGGCCCGCCCCTCCCGCCTCGGCCTCGTCCCCAGTGGCCGCCTCCACCTCGCCCGTGCCGCGCCCATCTCCTCCCGCCCGTCTCCGGCGGCCCGCCTCCTCCACCTCGTCTGCACGCCGCCCCGCCTTTGCCTCCGTTCCTCCATGCGCCGCCTCGCTCAGCTCTCCTCGCTCCGCCCGCCGCCCGTCGCCAGAGGACCCGCCGCTGGAAGCAGCGTCCCGCCGCTGGCGACCTCGTGACCCGCCCGCCGCCTCCTCCCGTGCTGCCGCCGGCCAGCCGCCTCCACCGCCTCACCCCGGCCTCCTTCCCGCCATCGGCCTCCTGCCAGTGCCCCGAGCTTTGCCCGCCTCCGGCACGCGCCTCTGCTCACCTCCGTCCCCGCGGTTCCGCCGGCCCGAGCCGCCCCTCCGTCGCCCCCCGAGCACCTCCAGTCGCCTGCCGGCCTCCTCCATCGTCGTCTGCTCGCCCGCGTGTGAAGGCCTCGGTCGAGCCAGTACGGGTCCTGTGTGCCTCGGCCACGTTCTGCATGTCGGATGTTGTCAGTTGTTGCTGCTGCTACCCGTTGTCCAAGGCTCACCCTTCAACTCAAGAACACCTGGACGGAGTGTAGTATGATTGCGCACATCTTCGTGGTACAGTATCTGTGTAACCGAGAGACGCCTCGATCTGTTACCTGCAAGGCAAACGCCAAGCTTCCCCTCCTGGACCCCAAGACCGGCACGCCACGATCACCCACACGGATCTGAAGCTTGATCCGAAGACCCCTGATTCGAAGATAGTTCCCGTCGAGACCGAACCCTGGCGCGCCAAGTTCTTCGACCGGAGACCGATCCATCGAATGCGACAAGACCTCCGTCTCGGAACCACCAAGCACTTCCCCTCGGACGCCAAGGCCCGAACCCGAAGACCGCCAAGATCGCCACTGGAACAACAAGCACTTCGCCACGAGAACGACAAGTTCTTCTTCCCGAACGCCAAGATCTACCTCCGTTGTCCGAGACCGTTCCGTCGAACCCTGAACCCTGAGACCGACCCTGAACCCCCGGAACACCAAGACCGTCAAGACCCCTCAATGTGTGACCCTTTCTCGAGCCCTATTTTATAAATGTAAAATATCAAATTGTTGCATTTAATCATTCATCTCGCATGCATATTTGTGTGGTTTGGGGGCCTTATGCCGATTCACCTAATAATTAAATATGGGGCCCATATGCGGGCAAATCTAGCCTTATATTGGCCTCACTTAAATTGATGTAGCGAACCGGTGCTATATTTTGGCCATGTTAAAACAACATTTAAATTGCGGGGTAGCTAAATAACTTGAACCGTTCAATTAATTGTCGGGACCCCGGTTCCACTTAATATTGACCTAATTGCATCGCACCTTGCCATGCCATACATCATACATGCATCATGCCCGATCTTTTGCCGTAGTATTAAATAGTGCATCCGGTGTTTCTTCTAGTGTTTTGCTTCTTCGCGGATTGGGCCGTTGAGTTGATGTGAGCTTCGCCCCGATCTTCGGGTGAACCTTCGACAATGTTTTCAGGCGAGCATCTCCCCCTTTCTACCTATCTTACTTTTATAGTATTTATTTCCCTCCTGTTGATCTATTGCTATCTGTGTTGCGATGCTCTAGCTTTCGTACCCGTGATATCCCTTGCAGCCTTATATTGCCTTGGACACCTCCTATTACATTGTGTGGTAGTTAGTTGGACCTGCGCGTCGTAGTCGCTTGCTCAAGTGCTGTTGCGTGTTGACAAGTGCCACAGTTGTTGGAGTAATGCCGCATGTTGATGTTGGAGATGATCTTGGCTTTACTTATCGTTCACTTTAATTCCTGTTTAACAACTAAAATTGAAGTAAGTAAGCAGAGGCACAGGTGGGCAATAGATGTTATTTGGTTGTTAACCATCCACTTGTGTCCCATAGGACCCAGTACTTGATACTGTTCCTTGATTTATCGCTATCCACATCCGGGAGGATTATGGGACCCCACAGCGAGCTTGATTCATTCTTATTTCTTGGGGCCACAAACTAGTTTGAGGTTTTATTTACTATCCTGTACTTATGCCATGCTACTCTGTATTTACGATTGTGCGAGGAGCACCTTGTCTTTGTTAGGATCGGGACACGTTTTGGCGGTGTCGACAAGCCCGATTTTGGGTTCCTAGTCGTTCTGACCGTCCACCCAAACCTCGGTCCGTCTCGGTCGGCTAGCTTCGTTGGTGTACTCAAGGGTGGCCCCCTGAAATATTTTTGAATCCTGTGATTGCTTTGTCGTGAAGGCCTCGTTGGGTTTTGATTTGGTTTTTCCGAGGTTGATCGAGTGTGTGTTGCTATTTGTGCACCCCGGCCGGGTTAAAACTTTCTGAAAGCCGTGTCCGCGGTTATGGACGACTTGGAGCACAGTATCTCGATCATAGACAACCATAACTAAAGTAGTGCTATAAATTTGACTTTATAATGACTAGTAATCAGCTTCACTATAATGGAATGGCTGAATAAAACTGCCAACAATTGCTTGCTTGGGTTGTCGCTTGCGACCAGTGTACCTGACTAGTAAGTATTGCAACTACAACGGAATGGCTAAATAAAAGTACCAACAACTGCTGGGTTTTGGGTTATCTCATGCTATCTGTATCTGATTAGTAAGTGTTGCAACTATAACGGAATGGTTAACTAAAAGTGCCCACCGCTTATTATATCAGGATGATTATCTATACCTGACTAGTAATTGCTGCAACGATAACTGAATAAATAAAACTGCCAACGGTGTGAGTTCCTCGGTTGACTTCCTCGATTGGTCTCGAGGGGGAAACGCCAGGATGGGTTTGTTTGATGGTAGAATCAGGTTGGTTCCGACTAGGTATTTCTTACCCCTCTCTGATATCCGCTAGTTGTATCGAGTCTCTATAGGTTGTTAGTGCATGTTGCCGCTGCCGCTTCAGTCCACCATACCTTTGTAGGCGAGGACATGAATTCTAGCCTCGCCGTGTCTTGGCCTCGATCTTGGCTCCTCTTTTCCTTTGCCCTTTATCGCACCCCTTTTGTTTAGCGGGTTTTGAGATCGGCGTCGTTAGCGGGGTTACCCTTCCGGCTTGCCAGGCAGGTTATGGGCGCCATTGGTTATTCCTCGGGCTCTTAGCCCCATTTGCATCTTGTCCGTAGTCGGACGCTCTAACAATTTCAAGGTGATTTGGATCTTGTATATTATCTACGTATTCTTGACTCTTTGAGTCATTGTTATATATATATTACGTGGGTCCCATTGAGGACTGTTGTGTAATGTTATTACTTCGTTTTCCACCCGCACGAAAGTGCCTGGTGGGCACCTTTGAATCGTTTCTATGCGGGTTTGGCGGGTTTCGCTAAAACTTGCATAGGGCCGATTCTGAGGGTGTTACACCCAGGCCGGCGTTTTCCTCTCTGTTCCCCGACGTGCCCATTCCAGCACAACACGCCGCCGTCGACCCTTCCTTGTGAGATCGGTAGCCGGAGCCTCCCTCTACAATTTCCGTTTTGGCGGCCAGAGCCATCTCGCCACGGACGCGACGCCACCCTCGCCGGAAGATCTCGCCGTCGCCAGTCGTCGACGAGATTCAGAGAGCAGCGTTAGTTCAGTCAGGGCTCGCGTGGTAGTTTTGCGAAAACCCCCCAAGCTTCGGTCGATCACGCCCAGATCCCTAGCAGCCCAGTGCCCCACCTGTCAGCCGCCCGGTACTTTGGCCGAAAAACCCCCCAGCATTCCAGGCCCTCACCCACTTCCTCATTGTGGCGTCGTGGTTCACCATGCCCTCATCACGTGGGACCGGTTGCACCGATTGGCCCGCGTCGGCTGGGCTGGCTAAGCATGATAGCAGAAGCCGCCCAGCGTATCTGTGGACCCTTTTCCTCTGCCCCACATGTCATTGACGGTGGGTAGATTGCCCCTAAGTGAGAAAAGTCGCCCGAGTTTACTGAAATCAATTAAAATTTCAGGAAATGTTTAAATCTAAGTAAATCCATATATTATGAAATAATTCAAATTTGTAAAAACTTTCAAAATGAAAAGTAAATGTTTTACAAATATGAATTCAACCATGTTTTTGAATTTGACCAAGTTTGACTCCATCTAGTCAACCTTTGACTTTGACCCTATTTAATAAATTTTTACTATAAAATAAATTTATATTCATAAATCCAAATAATACAAATAATATATGTTTTTGAATTAGAAAAATGTGAGGAATTCAAATATGCCATTCAAAATATTATTTGGACACTTTAAATTTGAAGTTGAATTAAATTACAACAAAATGCCCCTGGACCTAAATAAATTAATAACTTTTGTTTTATAACTCCGAATTTGACAAATGATAGGTCTAAAATGATCAGCTCGACGAGACCTTTCTGTTTATGCTATCCATGACTTAAATTGCAGCATGCATCATATAAATATATAGTATACAGCAACTATTATGACAATAAAATGTGACCAAAACCCAATAAAAATGTTATTTCTTGTATTCTACACCTCACCCATGCCATGCTACATTATTGCCATGCAACTTGTGCATCATTCATCATGGCATAATTGTTTGCTTGTCGCATTTTATTCATATGCTTGCGCTCTTTATTTATGCTGGCCCTTGTTTGTTTGGTGCTTCTTCGAATAGGCATTGAGGATATATCAAGAGAACCAGGAGCACTACCCAGATCCGTCTCTCGCTTCAACTGAGTTGCCAGGCAAGCACTACCACATGCTTGCATACATACAGTACCTACTGCCTCTATCTTATTCTTGCATCATGGAGTCGCGATTGCATTAAATTGAATCCCAAGTATTGCATAGCCTTTACTTTTAAACCCCACCAAGCTTGTCCCTCCATCCCATGAGCCATTACTACAGGAGTTGTTTGAGCCATGCGAGTCGTAGAACAGCATGTGTAGGGTATGTGAGAGTCTGATGGATAACGAGGTACCTAAACCACTTAACCTGAGTAGTAATGGGATAACTAATGAAAGTGACACCAGTGAGCAACATCTGCTATTTGGTTTTTCCTGCTCACTTGTGTCCGTAAGACCCAGTACTTGATTCTGTTCCAAGAATATTCGCGCTATCCACATCGGGAGGCTTATGGGACCCCACAGGCGAGCTTGATTGATCTTATTTCTTGGGGCCACAAACTAGTTTGAGGTTTTATTTACTATCTGTACTTATGCCATATTCTTTATTTACGATTGTCGAGGAGCACACTGTCTTTGTTAGGAATTGTGACCCGTTCTGCGGTATCGACAAGCCAGTTTTGGGTTCCCGATCGCTTCTGACCCCACAAACCTCGGGTCCGTCTCGAAATCGACTAACCGTTGCGGGTGTACTCAAGGGTGGCCCCTGAAATATTTCGAATCTGTGATTGCTTTGTCGTGAAGGCCTCGTTGGGTTTTGATTTGGTTCTTAGGGTTGATCGAGTGTGTGTTGCTATTTGTGCACCTGCGGTAAAACTTTCTGAAAGCCGTGTCGCGGTTATGGGCGACTTGGAGCACGGTTCTCGATCATAGACAAGCATAACTAAAGTACCGCTTTAACCTGACTAAGAAATTTGACTAGTAATCGATGCAACACTCATGGAATGGTTAATAAAATTGCCAGCGGATGGGGTTGTTCGTCCGCTTCCTCGTTGGTAGCGAGGAGGAGGATGGATCGATGAAATTCTTGTATAGCTGTTGTCATTAATTCACGGACATCCGTCTATCCTTGGTTAGGCGGATGGTTAGCAGTATCTATAGAACTTCTAGGGTTTATCTTTTGCTGCAATTCGTCACCCAGGTTGTGTCCCCTTTAGAGGCATTAAGACTTTTGAGTACCCTTAGGGTCTCACACGATAAATTATTGGTTCGGATGAGCAGGTACACTCGCGGGACGGATCTTTGGGTGGAAGAGGCGATGATGTGAGCAGCGATCGTTCGGTGTAGAGATTAGGGAGCGAGGATCCGTGAGATACGTGGGCGGGATGTGCTTATTTACGTGGCATCTTATGCCGATCTTCTTATCCGTACTCGGACTTTGTTTGCTTCCGCTTGATACTACGATGTGTGGTGTATGAAATATCCTAAAATATTATATCTATCTAGGTCATTTGAATCTTGTATGGCGTTGCTATATTTCCTTTCTTTCTAGATGGAATGGCTACGATGTACTTTTGTATGGTGGCTTGCATACATACTCATTTGTGTATGTAGTTGATCCCTTCGCTTTGCCGATTCGCCGCGTCTGGTCGATGAATTGGAAGTGGTTGGGGACGGCGAAAGGTCTACCGTGAGTGGCTTTTGGGCCCCAGTACTATTTCAACCACTTCCGCTCATCCGGGCTTGTATCTAGGGCGTAATTCACCGAGGTAGTTACAATTGGTATCGAGCCATCCCGACCTTGAGGTCTCGAAAGCAGTCGTTGTCGGTCTAGCAAATATTTTGGTAGTTATGTATACTAGGGAAAAACAAAGCGAGTAGGACTGCTTCCATTTTCTTCTTACCCACCCACCACCCTTTTACGGTAAGGAAGTGCAGCGTTTTCAATCCTCTTCTTAAAATTCAAACTAGGATTCACGTGTTACGGGTTTCCGTAGTACCATAGGTTGTGTGTGTGTGTGTGTGTGTGTGTAATTCCTTGTCTATCTGTTGCATCAAGTTGTTATCTAATCAGCCTTTGGTTATCAGCTGTTGGTACATTCCATACCGAGCTTTTGCAAACCAGCATAATCTGTCTTACTATTTGTATCCGACGTTATCTTGTTTGGGGTGTTCGTTTCCGTAGTTACCAATCTTTAGGTTCAGCGTGAGAAGAAGGGGTTAGGATACGTGTTCCACTTATTCATGTGCGGAGTAATGATTTGAGTGCGGGATGGAGTCGCGACCATACCACTACTCTTATCATTAAGCTTTTGTATATTGAATTGGTAGAGTCACTAATCTTGATTAGTTAAGTAATTTTAGCATCTATTGGTATTTAATGCGAAATTTGTGGAAAAATTTTCTTTGATATATTTGTGTACCACACTCCTTTTCGATCGTTAATGCGATATGCTTAATATCTTCTAGGTGCTTTGAACTTTGTTGATATTTTAATATCATCTCGATTGTATCCTTTAATCTTGGTTAATTCCATCTTGGTACTATTTTGGATTATTATTATTCTCCATTATAGTCTTGACTTGTGTTTATATCAATCACGGGATGGCTCCACGCCCGTTGATGAGGACATACCACCGGGCGGGCTCCGCTATCAAACATCGCCAATGCCTTGGCAGCAATGCAGCAGAACCAACGGCGCTTTGAGGAAAGTGTTGGGAGGAGAGTTTGCTCCACTACCTCCACCTCCCAAGCGAGGAGACATCAAAAGCTTCACGAAATTCAACCCTCACCAATTTGATGTTTACGATCGACCCTTTGGATGCGGATGATTGGTTGCGTGAGATGTCAAGGCTGCTCGAGGCTGATGTTCTGGCGGAGTGGGTAAAGTGTGCTACTCACCTTCTAAAGGGAGATGCAGCTCTACGGTGGGAGAATTACTTGAAGGCAAGCTGCTGGTTTCGACCTACTTGGGAAAGGTTCACGGGAGCGTTCAAGGAGCAGTACCTGTCAGAAATTGTTATGGAGAGGATGAAGGAAGCTTTTCTCAACCTTAAGCAGGGAAATGATAACGTCAACACCTATATCAGGAACTTCATGAATCATTCTCGTTATGGCGGCGATGAGATATCTGATGACAAGAAGAAACAAAAGAGGTTCAGGCAAGGGCTCAATGCATCGATCAAGTATGCAATCACACATGCAAGGCCGGCATCTTTCCTGGAACTACAACACACAGCTCTGCAAGAGGAAGCAAGTAGGAAAGTGTTTGAGGAGTCCAAGAAACACAACCGTGATGCATCAAGCTCTTGATTATGGCAGCTCCTTCTAAGCGGCGTGCGGGTTCCTAACACCCCCGTCGCTCCGGCTCCACCAAGACACGCAAGTTATCGTCAAGGCCACTAAACTTCACTGCTGCGGCTCCGGGGCTACAACCACCACTACCTGGGCGCTGGCGGAGTCACAGCTACGTTGCTCCACGTCCACACGGTGCTTGTTTCACGTGTGGAGACCACAGGCATCTGACTGAGGCTGTCGTTGAAAACAAAGCTCTTCCTCCACCCCCAAGATCTGCAGCAAGCTCTCCTTTGGTTCGTGCACCACCACCTCGGGCTCTCAACATCAACACCAAGCCGGGTCTCTGTTGCTCGTGCCAAGCTGTATCAACGCCGCTCAAGTGAGCATGCACAGGAGTTGTGATGGGTATGCTTCCCGTTAACTCGATTTGCCACGAGTTTTGTTTGATTACGGTGCTTCGCATTCTTTTGTTTAGCATAAGTTTGCACAAGCGGGGATGCAGATAGGGTTCCTTTATCACGTCGTCTGGTGGTTCTATCTCTGGTTCAAACATGAGGGCTGCTCATATCAGCCATGGCAATCAAATTGAGATTGGTGGCTCTTCGTTCCGGCGTCCTTAATTCTTACAGGCAATTCGACATTGATGTCATCTTGGGCATGGATTGGTTGACAAATGCAGCTGTGATTGATTGTCTTTGAGCCTCGGTTTCTCTGAAGATTCACGAAGGCCATATAGTCTTTTCTCCAAGTCGACTCCTGCTGTCCAGCTTTTCTCTTTGGTGGCTCGAATGATGATGCTATGGAAGCAATTGAGTGTCAGTGATGTGAGTTCCCGGATGTCTTTCTGAAGAGTTCTTGGGTATGCCTCGGATCGTGAGGTTGAGTTTGTAATTGAGCTTGAACTGGAGCGGCTCCTATCTCCAAGCGGCCTTATAAAATGGGTCATACGAGTTGGCTGAACTCAAGCGACAACTTGATGAACAAGAGAAGTTGGGTTTCATTCAACACGTACTTCTTCTTGGGGTAGCCCAACAATCTTTGTGAAGAAGCGTGGCGGTGATAGACTTTGTGTTGACTATCGGGCTCTCAATGCTAAAACCATCAAGAACAAATATCCCCTCCGGATTAATGATCTCTTCGACTAGCTAGCTGTGGTGTTCTCTAAGATGGACTTGAGGTGGTTATCACCAAATCAAGATTCGCAAGGAAGATGTGCCTAAAACAGCTTTCACCACCGCTATAGCTGTATGAGTACACGGTCATGTCTTTCGGTCTCCTGCTTGCCTGCTACCTTCTCGAGGCTGATGAACTCGGTTTTCATGGAGTACCTTGATAAGTTCGTTGTGGTCTATCTGGATGACATCCTGGTCTATTCCAAGTCAAAGGAAGAGCATGAAGAACACCTGCGGTGTGTCCTAAACAAGCTTCGTGAGAACCGCTTGTATGCAAAGTTTTCAAAGTGTGAGTTTTGGCTGCCCGAAGTAACCTATCTTGGTCATGTCATCTCTGCCAAGGGCATTGCAGTCAACCCGGAAACTGTGAAGACAATTGTTGATTGGCTTCCTCCTGTAAATGTCAAAGAAGTGCGGAGTTTTCTTGGTTTGGCTAGTTATTGCCGTCGCTTCGTTCAGAACTTCTCGAAGATAGCGAAGCCTCTTACCGATCTCCTCAAGAAAGGCAAGAAATATCTTTGGACTCCTGCATGTCAAGCAAGCTTTGAGACACTCAAAGAGAAGCTCACTTCCACCGATCTTGGTTCCTCCGGATACATCTAAGCCTTTCAGATTTTACGTGGCGCCTCTTTGCAAGGATTGGGTGCGGTCCTTATGCAAGAAAGCAGTGGTTGCTTATGCCTCTCGGCAGTTGAAGGCGCATGAGATCAACTATCCACACATGACCTCAAGCTCGCGTGATTGTCTTTGCTTTGAAGCTATGGAGGCACTACTTTCTTGGCAACCGTTGTGAGATCTTTTCGACCACAAGAGTTTGAAGTATATCTTCACTCGGCTGATCTCAACCTTGGCGGAGGAGATGGATTGAAGCAATCAATGATTTTGATTTGACCATCAACTACACTCGGGCAAAGCTAATGTCATGGCGATGCTCTCATCGCCAAAGCTTATGTCAACCTCATGATGGAAGAACAACAACCTCTCTTGTGCGAGGAATTCCGTCGGCTCAACACGAAATTGTGGAACAAGGGCATCTCACGAACCTTGGCTACTCCTCTCTTGGAAGAAAAGATTGCTCTCGTCGACTTGGTGATCCGCACACCAAAAGATCATCTCTAAACTTGAGCTTCCAGTATGAGTCCTTCCGTTGATGATCAAGGCACGCTTTTCTTTGAACACGGATGTTTGTTAGAACTACCGGGTTTGAGAGAAAGTTCTCAAGGAGGCGCACGATTACATTCTTTCTATCCATCTGGCAGCACTAAGATGTACATGGACTTGAAAACACAATATTGGTGGCCTGGTTTGAAGCGATATTGTGCCAAGTATGTCTCGAGTGTGATATGCGCATGTGAAAGCTGTCCATCAGAAACCTTTCGGTCTCCTACAGCCATTGAAACCCCCGGAATGGAAATGGGAAAAAGTAGAGATGGACTTCATCACTGGTTTTCCTAGGTCGCAGAAGGGCAACAATGCAATCTTTGTTGTCATCGACAGGCTCTCTAAAGTGGCTCATTTCTTCCCGTTAAGGAAACAATTTACGGAATTGATTGGTGAGCTCTATATCAGCAATTGTCTCTCTGTATGGGGTTCGGAGGAGATCGGAGACCGTGGATGCATCTTCACGTCAAGTACGGGAAAGTTTCCAAAATGCTTTGGGGACAAAGTTGAACTTGACCTTGCTTACCACCCTCGATCGCAAGGACAAGTTGAAAGGATCAATCAGTTACGGAGGATATGCTTCGTGCTTGCGTCATCTCTTTGGCATGAAGTGGGAGGAATGTCTTCCTTATGTTGAATTCTCCTACAACAACAGCTTCGGAGAGTGCGAAGATGGCACCATTTGAGGCTCTCTATGGTGCAAGTCGAGAACTCCGATTGGTTGGTCGGTGCGGGAGAAAGAATTTGGTTTGTACGACATTATAACTCAAGCGGAGGAGAAGGTGCATATCATTCTTGAGAACACGAAGATTGCTCAAAGTCGCCGGAAGAACAATTATGACGAAGCACTACGGACATGGTGTATGCCCACAGTGATCTCGTCTACCTTCGTGTCACTCCCATGAGAGGCACACACCTTTGGTATCAAAGGAAAGCTGGCTCCTAGATACATCGGTCCTTTCAAGATTAAGTGGTAGAAGAGGAGAAGTTGCTTATGCCCTTGAGCTTAGGAAAAACTCAAAGTCCATGATGTTTTCCACATCTCTCAACTCAAGAAGTGCTTCAAAGATCCGGCGGGACCGTGGATCATGAGCTAATCGATCTCCAAGAAGACTGTCTTATCAAGAACACCCACAAAAATCCTTGAGACCCATGAAGAAGGACTGCAACAAGTCCATCAAGTTACGCAAGGTGAGTGGTCACACCATTACATTGATGAAGCCACTTGGGAGCGTGAAGATGAGCTCCGTGCCAACTATCCTACCCTCTTTGTGTCTTCTTCTTCTTCCTAGAATCTCGGCGAGATTCTGTTTAGTGGGGAGAGTTGTAGCATCCCGGTTGTCTAACATGTAATGCTACTTGATCTAGTAATAAAAGGGCCACTTCCTACAAATAATTGTTGCATAATCATCATGTCATGTTCATGTCATCATGCCACCTTGCAATTTGAGCATCATGCAAACCCTTGTGATTTGCTTCTTACCTCATATGCATCATTAATTGTATTTGCCTCTTGTTATTGTATCTGGTTCTTGATATATTGTTAAATGCCCAAGTTGAGTTGGGGGCATATCTTTTATTGACTCCACCACCTTTTCTTCACCACCTTATAATTCCACCATCCAATTAATATGAGCTGGCCTTTATTTGAGTTTGCCTAGCTCATGTGGGTTGGGTGGATCCCACTCATAATCTTTTGCTTGGCCTTACTTCATCTTTGGGGATGCACATAAATAAATGCCATGGAATATTATTTTGTTCTCACAAGATAAAACCTAGCATTTAATGCATTTGCATGGGCCATGCAACCATCATCAACTTTGGTCATCTTATGGTTTTATTTGAACTCTTGAGTGGGTCCTCTCTGTCTTATTCCTGCTTTTGGGCTTGATCCATTTTAATCTTGCTCATACCTCATCACCTCTCTCTCTCTCTCTCTCTCTCTCTCTCTCTTAACCTCTAGCTAAACCCTACCCTCCCTAAACACCATACCCCATCAAACCCTAAACCCTATCCTCCCTCTTTAAAACATCCCCCACCCATGCATGGTCATGTGGACATGTAGGCATTCACAAGCCCTAAACCCCTCCCCCTCTCTCTAACCCTCCTACCACTCCTGGTGCTTGTTCATGTGATGCCATTATCATGTGCTTAAACATGGGCACACCTTCCTCTCATCTCACCTCTCTTTAACCCTAAACCTTGTCTCTTGTTCTCTCTTGCCTCTCCTCATGGTCAAACCCCTTTGTTCCATTTTCCCCGAAAAAGTCGTGATTTTGAATTTAGGAGCTGGTTTAGATTTGCATTGGAATAAAAACAAGCAAAACAAATAAAACAAATAGGAAACAATAAAGAGGAGAAAAACAAACCTGGCAGCAACCTTGGGCCCAGCCTAGCAGCCACCTGGCCCGTTTCCTCGCCCTCCCTCTTGGGCCCGTGCGTGACCCACCCCACGATGCCCTAGCCCCTAGCGTCGTGGTACTTCTTCCTCCTCGCTGTTTCCCCTCTCTGTGCGTCCCCGACGGAGCGAGCAGGTGGGCGTCGCCCTCCGTCAGCCGCGTCATCCACCTGCCCCCTTCTTATCCCCAAGCCATGGGCCCCCCTCGAACCTAGCCTTCCTCCCCCTCTCTCGCCGCCATTCCCTTTCCCTGTCCTCCTCCCTCCCGTGCGGCCCGGAGCGCCTTGCCGCCCTGCGTTGCCGTGGCAGGAACACGTCAGGAAGCGTCGCCGCGGACCGTGGAGTCGATCCCGCCCACTGGGAGGCGCCAAGAACCATAGCCCCTTACGTCGAGCGCCCGCACCACCGCAGTAGCCCCGCCGTTCCCCTCCGCTCCGACCACCTCCTGCCTCTATTCCGTTGGGAATCGACCGAGGTGAGCTCCTCCCTAGACCCTCTTCCGTTTTACCCCTCTGCTTGCCTAGCACCGCCTGTTTGTGACCCGCCGACGGCCAGCGCTTGAGCCCGGCGTTTTCCTCTGTTCCCCGGCGTGCCCATTCCGGCTAACCGCGCCGTCGACCCTTCCTTGTGAGATCGGTGGCGGGCCTCCCTCTACAATTTCCGTTTTGGCGGCGAGCCATCTCGCCCGCAGACGCCACCCTCGCGGAAGATCTCGCCGTCGCCCGATCGTCGGCGAGATTGAGCGGCGTTAGTTGATCGAGGCTCGCGTGGTAGTTTTGTGAACCCCACAAGCTTGATCGACGCCCAGATCCCTAGCAGCCCGCTTGTCGGTACTTTGGCGAAAAACCCCAGCATTCGGGCCCTCACCCACCCCTTCATTGCGTCGTGGTTCACCCATGCCCTCGCTGTCACGTGGGACCGGCTGCACCGTTGGGCCCGCACGTCAGCGACTGGGCTGGCTAAGCCGCGGTAGCAGAAGCCGCCCAGCGTATCTGTGGACCCTTTTCCTCTGCCCCACATGTCATTGACGGTGGGTAGATTGCCCCTGAGTGAGAAAAGTCGCCCGAGTTTACTGAAATCAATTAAAATTTCAGGAAATGTTTAAATCTAAATAAATCCATATATTATGAAATAATTCGAATTTGTAAAAACTTTCAAAATGAAAAGTAAATGTTTTCCAAATATGAATTCAACCATGTTTTCGAATTTGACCAAGTTTGACTCCATCTAGTCAACCTTTGACTTTGACCCTATTTAATAAATTTTTACTATAAAATAAATTTAAATTCATAAATCCAAATAATACAAATAATATATGTTTTTGAATCAGAAAAATGTGAGGAATTCAAATATGCCATTCAAAATATTATTTGGACACTTTAAATTTGAAGTTGAATTAAATTACAACAAAATGCCCCTGGACCTAAATAAATTAATAACTTTTGTTTTATAACTCCGAATTTGACAAATGATAGGTCTAAAATGATCAGCTCGACGAGACCTTTCTGTTTATGCTATCCATGACTTAAATTGCAGCATGCATCATATAAATATATAGTATACAACAACTATTATGACAATAAAATGTCACCAAAACCCAATAAAAATGTTATTTCTTGTATTCTACACCTCACCCATGCCATGCTACATTATTGCCATGCAACTTGTGCATCATTCATCATGGCATGATTGTTTGCTTGTCGCATTTTATTCATATGCTTGCGCTCTTTATTTATGCTGGCCCTTGTTTGTTTGGTGCTTCTTCGAATAGGCGGCGGGGATATATCAAGAGAACAGGGAGCACTACCAGATCCGTCTCGCTTCAACTGAGTTGCCGGCAAGCACTACCACATGCTTGCATACATACGATACCTCTTGCCTCTATCTTATTCTTGCATCATGGAGTCGCGATTGCATTAAATTGAATCCCAAGTATTGCATAGCCTTTACTTTTAAACCCCAAGCTTGTCCCTCCATCCCATGAGCCATTACTACAGAGTTGTTTGAGCCATGCGAGTCGTAGAAACAACATGTGTAGGGTATGTGAGAGTCGATGGATAACGAGGTACCTAAACAACTTAACTTTGAGTAGTAATGGGATAACTAATGAAAGTGGCACCGGTGAGCAACATCTGCTATTTGGTTTTTCCTGCTCACTTGTGTCCGTAAGACCAGTACTTGATTCCTGTTCCAAGAATATTCGCGCTATCCACATCCGGGAGGCTTATGGGACCCCCCTGAGCCAGAGCTTGATTCAGTCTTATTTCTTGGGGCCACAAACTAGTTTGAGGTTTTATTTACTATCCTGTACTTATGCCATGTTACTGTTTATTTACGATTGTGCGAGGAGCACACTGTACTGTTTAGGAATTGTGACCCGTTTACGCGGTATCGACAAGCCCAGTTTTGGGTTCCCAGTCGCTTACAGCCGGCCCCACAAACCTCGGGTCCGTCTCGAAGTCAGCTAACTTCGTTGCGGGTGTACTCCAAGGGGTGGCCCCCTGAAATATTTCTGAATCCTGTGATTGCTTTGTCGTGAAGGCCTCGTTGGGTTTTGATTTGGTTCTTCCGAGGTTGATCGAGTGTGTGTTGCTATTTGTGCACCCCTGCAGGGTAAAACTTTCTGAAAGCCGTGTCCGCGGTTATGGACGACTTGGAGCACAGTTTCTCGATCATAGACAAGCATAACTAAAGTACCGCTTTAACCTGACTAAGAAATTTGACTAGTAATCAGTGCAACACTCATGGAATGGTTAATAAAATTGCCAACGGATGGGGGTTGTTCGTCCGCTTCCTCGTTGGTAAGCGAGGAGGAGGATGGATCTGATGAAATTACTGTATAACTGTTGTCATTAATTCACGGACATCCGTCTATCCTTGGTTAGGCGGATGGTTAGCAATATCTATAGAACTGCTAGGGTTTATCTTTTCTGCAATTCGTCACCCCAAGTTGTGTCCCCTTTAGAGGCATTAAGACTTCTTGAGTACCCTTAGGGTCTCACACGATAAATTATTGGTTCGGATGAGCGGTACACTCGCGGGACGGATCTTTGGGTGGAAGAGGCTGATGATGTGGGCAATGATCGTTCGGTGTTGAGATTCGAGGAAGGGGATCCGTGAGATCCGTGGGCGGGATGTGCTTATTTACTGGCATCTTATGCCGATTTGCTTCTTATCCGTACTCGGACTTTGTTCTGCCGCTTCCGCTTGATACTCTGATGTGTGGTGTATGAGGAAATATCCTAAAATATTATATCTATCTAGGTCATTTGAATCTTGCCGTATGGCGTAGCTATATTTCCTTTCTTTCTAGATGGAATGGCTCTGATGTACTTTTGTATGGTGGCTTGCATACATACTCATTTGTGTATGTAGTTGATCCCTTCGCCTGCCGATTCGCCGCCGTCTGGTCGATGAATTGGAAGTGGTTGGGACGGCCGAAAGGTCTACCCGTGAGTGGCTTTTGGGCCCCACCGTACTATTTCAACCACTTCCGCTCATCCAGGCTTGTATCTAGGAGCGTAATTCACCGAGGTAGTTACATGGGCCCACCCCGCGCTTGGGGGGGTGCAGCCGCCATGGTGCCCCCTACCTTGCCTCTTCACCTATAAGAAGCCCCCGATGTAGAAACCCTAGCAACCCGATCAATATTCCACGAAACCTTCTGTAGCCGCCGCCACCATTGTCCCTAGATCGGGGGATCTAAAGCTCTTCCCGGCACCCTGTCGGAGGGGAGATCATCCCGGAGGCCTTCTTCTTCATCATGCCAGCCTCCGGTATGAAGCGTGATTGGTTCCACCTTGGACTACGGGTCCATGTAGTAGCTAGATGGTTGTATCTCCTCCTTGTGCTTTCATGTCTAGATCTTGTGAGCTCCGTTCATGATCAAGATCTAATATATTTGTAATCATGCATGTTGAGTTTGTGGGGATCCGATGGATATTGAGATTACTATGTCAGATTGATTAATGGTTTTATCTATTTGATTCTATCATGTCTGTGTTGTTTGTGATCTTGCATGCTCTCCGTTGTTAGTAGCTATCTTGGTCGTTGCTAGTGACTCCAAGAGGGGGTATTTATGCTCGATAGTGGATTCATGCCTCTACTTAATCAAGAGAAGTGACAGAAATCTCTACGGTTGTAGATGTGTTGTTGCCACTAGGGAGAAAACAACGGTACCTTGTTCATGGAACAAGTGGATTGTTTACCTTACACACTTTGCTTAAAGCAGTTATGCATTGCTTGCAACTTAATACTGGAGGGGGTTCGGATGATAACCCAAAGGTGGACTTCTAGTCATAGATGCAGTTGGATGGCGGTCTATGTATATTGTTGTATTGCCCAATCGAATCTCATAGGATCTTTGTGTCTGGTATTGCATTATTATGCCTTGTTCAGTCCTGTAAATTGCCCTGTTGTAATTTGTTTATCCAGCATGCCATGTTTGTTTATCTAAGGAGAACACCTCTGGTGAGCTATGGACCCCGGTCCAATCTTTACCATTGATACATCTTCCACTGTTACTGTTTACTTGCTGCAAACCATCATCACCTTCCACACCATACAGTTAATCCTTTGTTATAGCAACCGGTGAGATTGACAACCTCACTGTACATTGGGGCAAAGTCTTGAGTTTGTGTTGTGTAGGTTTTCATGTTGCTTGCAATACCTTTGAGACGTTTTCTTCCTCCTACTGGTTCGATAACCTTTGTTTCTTACTGAGGTAAGACTTGCTGCTGTGCTGCTTCACACCTTGCTCTTAGGGTTTTCCGACATAGCGCTCTCAGGCGCCATCAGCGTGTATTTCCGGTTGTCAAGCCGAACCTCGTGCGTGTCGTCTTCAACGTCGTCTTCTTCGACAAGTGTCGACAACCTCTGCACCAACGACGACTTCATTGATAACCGATCAGTACGTGTACCATGGTTCGATTTGTTGCTATACTATGGATGTTTTTGTATATACATTGATACGGTTCGTGTTGATTAGTACATCTAATATGTTAAAGTTTCACATCATCGTAGTTGTTATAGTCATGATTTATATTCTGAAATTAATTGTGAAAATTATGTCTAATAACCCAACAATCTAAAAACCTTATTATAGACAATTTCCCGAGTTAAACATGGGACACTTGGCCGATGCACTCAAGCCGGATAAGTTTACAGGAGTACACCTTAAGAGGTGACAGTATAATGCCACGCTCTGGCTGCGAGATCTGAAAGTATTCGAGGCTAGTAAAGGCTTGCCTAAAGGAACTATATCTGACGAGGATTGGAACAAGTTTGAGGAAACCAATATTGCTTTTACGGGATGCATTCTGAGTGTTCCTGACAACAATTTTTTTGATGTGTACATGCCATCATAGATGGAAAAGAGGTATGAAAGGCACTAATCGCTAAGTTTGGTCTAGCAGATACAACCAGTGAACTGTACATCATAGAGAGCTTCCATGACATTAGGATGGTGAACAACTATTCTAGTTGAGTAAGCTCATGTGATACAGTGCATTGCTAAAGAGTTCGAACATCATAGAGTTGGTAGTTTAGTCTCATATTAATAGTTTAGAGAGGGTTTAAAAAGTTTACAAAGGTTTATCAATTAAGTGGGTGTACTCCTCCTCCACTACCTGCCTCGCCACACCACACAACGTTAAGTGCCTATCACGTGTCACGAATCGAGTCGAGTTAGAATTTTTTTAGAAGATTAATTTTTTTATTTGGTGCATTAACTTTATATGTATCGTTTGTTTTGACGTGCGTGTGCATGTTTCACACATGCTCACTTTTTTCACCACGTGACCCTTGTGTTCTCCGTTCTTTTTGATTGGTTTCTTCTTCACATGCTAACTACTCTGTGCATGGCCATCTAAGAGAAGAGCATGACTCTGAAATCCAATTCCTTGAGATTATATAGTCTGATTATGTTTCTGAGGAGCCTCTTGGTGCGTCTGACTGCTAACTTATGTATGAATACATCATGGTCGCTTGTTTGTCTACACCTGATCCACATACTATCAATGGAATTCGCAACATAGAGAATCGAAAAATTCCTACGCGAGAGAGCGAACAATAACCAATATCCAATCTAGAAGATGCAAGTAATAAGAGAGATTGCATATTCATACCCTTAAAGAACGCAAGTGGAAATGTTTTAACAATGTGGTTGGTGTAGACGCTCCCTCAGCGATCCAACTGATCCAACACTGCAATGAGCATCGTCTCCAAGATATGCACACACATGATGCAGCAACCACTCCTTCTCATTCCAGCAAGAGAGATGGATCAATATATTGGATCTAGGCTAGCACTACGACAATGTGGTGGCTCGGGTGGAGATTACCAAGAGCAGGGCTTCACCGACGCATAGGAGGAGGAGAAAGATGGAGTATAGGGGAGGGGCGGTGGCTAGAAGTTGTGTTTCCCTAGGCGCCCCTATCTTGATATAGGCATGGCGGACAAGAGGGTCAGCCTTGAGCACCAATATGATGTGCGAAAACCAAGGGGGGAAGCCCACCTAGGAACCTCCCATACACCCCCTAGGGTTTGATTCCCTTTGGCGCATGAGCCTCTCGGACTATGGCACACTATCCCATGTAGGCAGGGGTGCCCCCCTTTCAAGTCATGTGCTCAGTTGCCCGTGGGACCCAAGAACCTTGTAGAACCTTCTCTGTACAATATCGGTAAATCCCAAAATTCTTTGGAAACCTGAAAACCACTTTTCTTATATGAATTATCATCCCCGGACCATTTTGAGGCTCCTCATGCTGTCCCAAATCCCATCCGAGACTGAATAATATTAAATCTCACCCTCAAGAATATCTTGTAACTACCACATCATTACCGAATGTTAAGTGTATGACCCTACGGGTTCGAGAACATGTATACATGATAGAGACACCTATCCGATCAGTTGAACCGTGATATCAAGGACTCCATTCCCTTTGTATCACGATATTTCACTGCCGAGATTTTATCACCGATGTCATGTCGCATACCTAGTTCAATCACATTTTGCCAAGTACTCTTTTTGTAACACACCATTCCTTATGATCAAAATCATTGTTCACGTGCTTGCAAGCGATATAAAATGTTCATTACTAAGTGGGACTAGAGTATATACTTCTCGCATGGATGGAAAAATCTCATTCTTGATACGCAACCCAACAAGTACTTTCTGAGATACTTGGGACACTTTTATGATCATTCTATTACAAAGTGACGGTTGATGCCTCCAAAGTATTCTTCTAGTGACATAACTTCATGCCTAAGGAATACATTTGATAATGAACAACTATACAATTTAAACATTATGATACGGTCTAATTGCTTTGCTTAGTTTGTGTATGCCATCATGCCATTCTCCTAATGACATGATCCCTTTATTAATTAATAACTCTTGACCATTGTTAAGAAACCATAATCATCATTAATCAATAAGCTAGCCTAGTAGAGGATTGCTAGGGGCACCGTGTTGTTTATGAATTTACATATGTGTTATGTTTCTAGTTAATACAATTATAGCATGGAATATAATTATTTATCAAAAACAGGAAATATGATAGTAACAACTTTATTATTGCCTCTATGGCATATTTCTAATAACCACTACTTCTCTTCATCACCGATATAGGATACATAGGCAATCTTGTTGATGAGGTTGACTTCCTAGATAACAATATGTTCTTCTCGGCTCTTTGTTTGCACTAGTATTTGTTTCTATTGCCTACTCTCTAGATGTGTTTACTTTGGTATGTATAATTAAATCTATACATTTCTACGAGCACTCTAGATTTTTTTTGGAAAAGAATATATATTAATATCATGGAGATACCAATTACACCAAGTCTCTGCAACAACGCATGCCCTAGCGGCCTTACGGATGCACATATCCTGGAAAAAAGAAGAAGAAATACAAATAAGAAAAGTCCCGCTATAGTGATATACGCCTTGTTGCAGCAAACCAACCACCACCAAGACAACACCAGAAATCCAACTTCTCCAAAAGAGACGCCTCCAAGAAGGAAATAGTCCACAAGCACCGTCATCGCCCTGATCATTGATCATAGGTTTTCACCCAGGAGAAAGTCTGAACTCACAAAACAATGCCTCAAACAAGGTCATTGACAGGCACATCAAACTAAGGAAAGACCTTGAGCTTTCACCCTGTAAAATTAGACCCTAAATTCCTCCTGTGTTCTCCCACTTGTTGTTGTCGCTTCTCCAAGTCAAAAATCACCTAGCCGAAACCTTGTCATCACCAGGACTCAAACCACCCTTACTCATCCTCAGATCTTCGGCTCCCATGCCCTTCTCTATGACAGACGTCACCATGAGACTACATACATGACCCACGATGGCAACGGACTGCAGATCTTCGCACACTTCTACTGAAACCAAACGGTCAGAAAAATGATGGATACGCATGACCGAAATCCATCCGATCCGACAAACTCTAGGCATGTCGTCCATTTGGAGTTCATCAGCGAAGCAATCCGGAACTTGGGACCTCGGCCAGATCACTAACGACATGCGACAAGCAAAAAACCATCATGGCTTGAGAGGGATCTTAGGACCGCCACCTTTATTAGGAAGATCGGCAATCCCATGCTGAAGGGAATATGCCCTGAGAGGCAATAATAAATTGTTTATTATGTGTATTCCAAGTATATGATAGATGTTTATTTTGCATGCTATAATTGTATTAATACGGAAACGTTAATACATGTGTGTTTAATAAACAAACAGAAAGTTCCTAGTTAAGCCTCTCTCATAAACTAGCTCGTTGATTAACAAGATGATCAAGGTTTCCTGATCATGGACATTGGATGTTGTTAATAACGGGATCACAACATTAGTGTAATGATGTGATGAACATTCATCCGAAGTATAGCATTACGATCAAAGTCATTGAGTTTATATTGCTATAACAACTTACGAAGTGATCCTAATCCTTAGACCATGAGATCATGTCAATCACTAACACCGGAAGAGTTTCTTGATAACATCAAGCGTCACACCGTAACGGTGATTATAAAGATGGGTTCGAACTAATAAAGTGTTATGTTGAGGCTCATGGATCGAGAGTGGAATTTGTTCATCCCGATGGCGGATAGATATACTCTGGGCCCTCTCGGTGATATCACATTGATTAGCTTGCAAGCAAGTGATTTGATCACTAGAATGTTATATCACGGAGCGAGAAAAGAGTGCATGTCGTGCGAGATCAAACTAGGTATGGAGATACCGATGATCGAATCTCGGACATGTAATATATCGTGAGACAAAGGGATTAAGATACTAGCGTAAAAGGTTAAGCGATCACAAGAAAGTCATCGTTGAATATGTGGGAGTCGATATGGGTCTCGGATCCGCGATTATTGATCGAGAGGGTCTCGATCATGTCCGCATTATTCACGAACCGTAGGGTGACACACTTAAGAGACACCGACATCCAATTGGAGCAAAAGTTTCATGCGAAAGAATAAACAAGCGCGAATTTATTTCACTAGATACGAAAGCAGATTTGGTGAAATTGCATAAAGTGGTTATGCATGTGAAATAGAATTCTAGCAAGGGTTATTGTGAATGTTTGTCATTAAAGTAATTGACAAAATTCTGAATAAAATAAAGAGTTTTATTTAATGAGAGTTTGCATTAAATTTGGTGGAAATTTAATGGGATCTTTGAGTGGGATTTTGAGTGGAGGAATTTGGAGGAGTTTTGTGAGTGGAGTGTCCACCCACATGAAGGGAGGAGGGGCAGCCCCATGCGCCTGCCACCCCTTGGGGTTCCCCCTCCTCCTATAAAGGAGCCCTCCTCACTTCTCACTCACACCTCCTCGTGAAGGATCTCTCCTCTAGAATTTATCCCCATGGTCTCGGACTAGCGAGATACATGTTCCCGGTGGCTATTCGGCAAGAAAGAGTTGTGCTTCTGCATCGCTGGAGGCGAGGCGGAGGTTGCTCGGTGCCTCGAGCGTGTGTGCGAGCATGGATGCGGCTGATTTGCGGCTAGGACTTCCTCTCGATCTTGAGATCGGCAAGAGATCGTCTACATCAACCACGAGTTTGGACTCGTTAAACTTTGTCGGTCTTCAAGGGTATGTTCTCACGGATATACATCCGCCCGTTGTTTGTATCTAGTATAAATAGATCTTGGTATATAGTTCACATCGTAGGAAAATTTTTGTTTTCTATCATGCGAACCCTTCAAAGTGTCGAGCCGGATCTATGCGTAGATACTTTACAGGTAGTACACATATATGTGGGCGATGATGATCATGTTGTTGCTCCTTTCTTGTGATTTTGGATATTGGTGGCATAGTGGGATGAAGCGGCGGACAAACTTTACATGTCCTCGCACATGAGACCTGTTCCACGCTTGACATGCAACTAGTTTGCATAAGTGGCTAGCGGGTGTCTCTCTCCTACTATAGTCAATATCTATTTTGCAAGCGAGTTGTCAACAATTTGATTATCCTCGTTGTGGTTCATGTTCGTAGGTAAGAACGGTTCTATCTCGAAAGCCCTAAGACACGTAAAACTTGCAATGGATAAATTAGAGGCGTCTAGTTTAGATTGTTCTTTGGGCTAGTGTTATGATATGGTAGTGTTGTAAGTAGAAGTATGAGATGATACTCTTACAACACACATAGCGTGTAAAATCCATAGATCGTGGATTTACACATATAGGTATGATAGTGATCATACCACGATGCACATGATAGAGATCATCTGCGGGAACCATATAATTTCACTAATAAACATATGATGTTTGATTGCATCTTATATTGCTTGTTTAGCGCTTTGTTAAGCATAATAAGATGATCCTCATTTAAATATCAAGATAAGAATGTGTTCTTCCTTTAGTATGCACCGATTATGTTTTCGTCGCTCCAAGACATCACGTGATGATCGGGTGTACTTGGATCCTCGACCATACTTGGTGTAAAACAGTTACACGCATAAATACTAAGGTTCTAACTTGGCGAGCCTAGCATGTACAGACATGGCCTCGGAACAGGCCGAAAGGTTAAGCATGAGTCATATAGTTGATATGATGCCCATTTGATGCTCGCCTTTGAAGCTATACCGACTCACGTGATGATCGGACTTGGTGTAGTGGATTTGGTTCATGTAATCACCAAAAGGACACGGGGGATGTCGCTTTTGAGTGGGAGTTCATTCGTAATATAGATTAGTTGAACTCAATCTATCATACACTTAGTCTAAACTTTACAAATTCTGTTGTAGATGGCACCACACCTTTTAATTTCAATGCGTTCATGGAGAAAGAGAAACTAGCAACGAGCGGTAACTTTCTTGAATGGGCCATGAATTTGAGGATTCTCCTCTCTGCTGCACAAAAGCAATATGTGCTAGAAGCGCCGTTAGGCCCCCCACCTTTTGACGATGCCCCTGACGAGGAGAAGAATGTCTATCTGACTCGTCAGGAGGACCACAACTTAGTTCATTGCGGCATATTGTATGGGCTAGGCGGAACTTGAAAGCGTTTGAAAACGGCAATGCTTTTGATACAATGGGTGAGTTGAAAATTATTTTCGACACACATCTTGCTGTAGAAAGCTACAATGCTTGAAAAGTTCTTTAGCTGCATGATGGAAGAGCACTCCGTTAGTGAGCATGTACTCAAGATGTCGGATTACCGATAAGCTTGTGTCCTTGGGAATAACGATTCCCATTGACTTAGGCATCCATCGTGTTCTGCGGTCTCGCCACCTAGCTATAAGAGCTTCGTGATGAACTATAATATGCAAGGCATGAAGAAGTCTCTCCCGAGCTTACATCAATGCTTAAAACTGCAGTGGAGATCAAAAGGAACATCAAGTGTTGATGATCAATAGGAACACTGGTTTCAAGAAAGACAAGAAGGAAAGCGGAAGGAAGTAAGGCGGCAAGCTGTTGCGCTGAAAAACCCGAGTTGGACCTAAGTCGTCCGAGTGCTACTATTGTAAGGGGAGCCTTTGGGCATAAGCGCCCCAAGTATCTGGCGGACAAGAAGGCCGGCAAGGCAAACAAAGGTATATATGATATACATGTTATTGATGTGTACTTGACTAGTGCTCATGAGCACACGGTATTGATACGGTTGGTTGCTAATATTTGTAACTTTCGAATCGGGGCTGCGGAACAAGCTAGCAAGGGTGAGGTCAAGATGCGTGTCGGCAATGGATCAAGCGTTGATGTGATCGCCGTCGAACGCTACCTCTCCACTTCGGGATTAGTCATAAACTTAAATAACTGTTATCGGTGCCTGCTTGAGCATGAACATTGTGTCTGGATCATGTTTGATGCAAAGTGGTTATTCATTCAAATGAGAACAATGGTTGTTCCATTTATATGAATGAAATCTTTATGGTCATGCACCGATGATGAATGGTTTATTTCATTAGATCTCGATGATAATGTTACACATATTCATAATGTTGATGCTAAAAGGATTAAACTTGATGATGATATATCCGCATACATGTCGCACTGCCGTCTAGGTCATATTGGCATTAAACGCATGAAGAAGCTCCATTCGGATGGACTTTTGGAATCACTTGATTATGAATCATTTGATACATGTGAGCCATGCCTTATGGGCAAGATGACTAGAACGCTTTTCGGTTCAATGGAGCAGGCGACGATTTATTGGAAATCATACATTCTGATGTATGTGGTCCAATGAGTGTGTCGGCGCGAGGTGGATATCGTTATTTTGTTACTTTCACGGATGATTTGAGTAGATATGGTTATATCTACTTGATGAAACACAAGTGTAAAACCTTTGAAAAGTTCAAGGAATTTCAGAATGAAGTGGAAAATCATCGTAATAGAAAGATCAAATTTCTTGATGCGACCGTGGAGGTGAGTATCTAAGTTACGAGTTTAGCACTCACATGAAAGAGTGTGGAATTGTTTCACAACTCACACCTGCCGGAACACCACAGCGAAATGGTGTGTCGGAACGTCGTAATCGTACTTTATTAGATATGGTTCGATCTATGATGTCTCTGACGGACTTGCCGTTGTCATTTTGGGGTTATGCACTAGAAACTGCTGCATTCACTTTAAATCGGGCACCATCTAAATCCGTTGAAACGACACCGTATGAATTGTGGTTTGGAAACAAACCTAAGCTGTCATTTCTTAAAGTTTGGGGTTGCGATGTTTATGTGAAGAAACTTCAACCGGATAAACTCGAACCCAAAGCGGAAAAATGCGTCTTCATAGGATACCCTAAAGAAACTATTGGGTATTCCTTCTATCACAGATCCGAGGGCAAGGTTTTTGTTGCCAAGAATGGATCCTTTCTAGAGAAAGAGTTTCTCGCGAAAGGTGTGAGTAGTCGGAAGGTAGAACTCGAAGAGGTTGTGGAACCTTCTCTTCAAAGTATGGCGAGTAGCGCCGCGCCGGAAGTTGTTCCGGAGTTGGCTCCACCTGTTGAAGAGGGAACTAATGATAATGATCATGAAACTCCGAAAGAGAGTACTACCGAACCTCGCAGGTCAAACAGACGGCGGCGGCTCAAGTCAGACGGAAATCTGTCATAAATTTCATGGTTGATGAAAATAATGACCCTGCGACGTATGAAGAAGCGATGATGAGCCCGGATTCCAACAAATGGTTAGAAGCCATGAAATCCGAGATGGAATCCATGTATGAAAATCAAGTTTGGAACTTGGTGGAATTACCTCACGACCGAAAGGCCATGGAGAACAAATGGATTTTCAAAAGGAAAAGCGATTTGATGGTAATGTGACCATCTATAAAGCTCGACTTGTCGCAAAGGGGTTTCGACAAATTCAAGGAGTTGACTACGATGAGACTTTCTCTCCGTAGCGATGCTAAAGTCGATTAGGATTATGTTAGCAATCGCTGCATATTTCGATTATGAAATATGGCGAGATGGATGTCAAAACCGCGTTTCTCAATGGTAATATTGAAGAAGAGTTGTATATGATACAACCAAAGGGTTTTGTCGATCCTAAGGATGCTAACAAGGTGTGCAAGCTTCACGATCCATCTATGGATTGAAGCAAGCATCACGTTGGAATCTCCGCTTTGATGAGGTGATCAAAGAGTTTGGATTTGTCCAAACTTATGGAGAAGCTTGTATTTACAAGAAAGTGAGTGGGAGCAATGTGGCATTTCGATATTATATGTGGATGACATATTATTGATCGGAATGATATAGAACTTTTAAACAGTGTTAAAAGTTATCTAAACGACAAATTTTCAATGAAGGACCTAGGTGAGCGTCATACATATTAGGCATAAAGATCTATAGAGATAGATCTAGGCGCCTAATAGGGCTATCGCAAAGTACATACCTTGATAAGATTTTAAAGAAGTTTAAAATGGACGGAGTAAGAAGGGTTCTTACCTATGCAAGGCAAGACATTGAGTAAGACTCAAAGTCCGCTTCGGAAGAAAGAGAGATAATGGACAAAGTCCCTATGCTTGACCATAGGCTCTATAATGTACGCCATGCTATGTACAAGACCGGATGTGGCACACGCTATTAGTTTGACTAGTAGGTACCAATCGGATCCAGGTTGAACCTTTGGATAGCGGTCAAGAATATCCTTAAGTACTTACGAAGAACTAAGGATATGTTTCTTGTATACGGAGGTGAAGAAGAGCTCCGCTAAGTGTTATGTCGACGCTAGCTTTGACACCGATCCGGATGACTCTAAGTCTCAATCCGGATACGTATTTCTCATGAATGGCGGAGCGGTAGGTTGGAGGAGCTCCAAACAACCTGTGGTAGCGGGATCAACAACGGAGGCCGAATATGTTGCTGCTTCGGAAGCGGCTCAGGAAGCAGTTTGGATGAAGGAGTTCATATCCGAACTAGGAGTTGTGGCAAGCGCGTTGGACCCAATGGTGATCTATTGTGACAACAATGGTGCCATTGCCAATGCCAAAGAGCCAAGGTCTCACAAGCATTCCAAGCATATTAAGCGCCGGTTTCACTCCATCCGCGAGCATGTCAAGGATGGAGATATAAAGATTTGTAAAGTACATACGGATCTCAATGTAGCAGATCCGTTGACTAAAACTCTCCCTAGAGCAAAACATGATCAACACCAGAACTCAATGGGTGTTAGATATATCACTATGTAACTAGATTATTGTCTCTAGTGCAAGTGGGAGATCAAGGAATATGCCCGAGAGGCAATAATAAATTGTTTATTATGTGTATTCCAAGTATATGATAGATGTTTATTTTGCATGCTATAATTGTATTAATACGGAAACGTTAATACATGTGTGTTTAATAAACAAACAGAAAGTTCCTAGTTAAGCCTCTCTCATAAACTAGCTCGTTGATTAACAAGATGATCAAGGTTTCGATCATGGACATTGGATGTTGTTAATAACGGATCACAACATTAGTGTAATGATGTGATGAACATTCATCCAAGTATAGCATTACGATCAAAGTCATTGAGTTTATATTGCTATAACAACTACAAGTGATCCTAATCCTTAGACCATGAGATCATGTCAATCACTAACACCGAAGAGTTTCTTGATAACATCAAACGTCACACCGTAATGGGTGATTATAAAGATGGGTTCGAGAACTAATAAAGTGTTATGTTGAGGCTCATGGATCGAGAGTGAATTTGTTCATCCCGATGGCGGATAGATATACTGGCCCTCTCGGTGATATCACATTGATTAGCTTGCAAGCAAGTGATTTGATCACTAGAATGTTATATCACGGGAGCGAGAAAAGAGTGCATGTCGAACGAGATCAAACTAGGTATGGAGATACCGATGATCGAATCTCGGACATGTAATATATCGTGAGACAAAGGGATTAAGATACTAGCGTAAAGGTTCCACGATCACAAGAAAGTCATCGTTGAATATGTGGGAGTTAGTATGGGTCTCGGATCCCGCTCGATTATTGATCCGAGAGGGTCTCGATCATGTCCGCATTATTCACGAACCGTAGGGTGACACACTTAAGAGACACCGACATCCAATTGGAGCAAAAGTTTCATGCCGAAAAGAATAAACAAGCGCAGGAATTTATTTCACTAGATACCAAACAGTTTTGGGTGAAATTGCATAAAGTGGTTATGCATGTGAAATAGAATTCTAGCAAGGTTATTTGTGAATGTTTGTCATTAAAGTAATTGACAAAATTCTGAATAAAATAAAAGAGTTTTATTTAATGAGAGTTTGCATTAAATTTGGTGGAAATTTAATGGGATCTTTGAGTGGGATTTTGAGTGGAGGAATTTGGAGGAGTTTTGTGAGTGGAGTGTCCACCCACATGAAGAGGGAGGGCAGGGGCAGCCCCATGCAAGCCACCCCTTGGGGTCCCCCTCCTCCTATAAAAGGAGCCCTCCTCTCACTTCTCACTCACACCTCCTCGTGAAGGATCTCTCTCCCTCTAGAATTTATCCCCATGGTCTCGGACTAGCGAGATACATGTTTCCGTGGCTATTCGGCAAGAAAGAGTTGTGCTTCCGCATCACCGGAGCGAGGAGGCGGAGGTTTCTCGGTGCCTCGAACGTGTGCGAGCACGGATGCGCTGCTGATTTGGCGCTAGGACTTCCTCGATCTTGAGATCGGCAAGAGATCGTCTACATCAACCACGAGTTTGGACTCGTTAAACTTTGTCGGTCTTCAAGGGTATGTTCTCTACGGATATACATCCGCCCGTTGTTTTTATCTAGTATAAATAGATCTTGGTATATAGTTCACATCGTAGGAAAATTTTTGTTTTCTATGCTGCGAACCCTTCACATGCTTCCCCCGCTAGCACCCAACATGACCGGCTGCCTGATTCCCCACCATCATGTCCGGCATAGGAGAAGGCAGTCCAGGACGCCATCACCATAGCCTGCCGCTTGGACGACGACATGTGGAGATCGATGGCAGGGGCGGACACATCTGGCCACAAGGGCTAGGACCGACCGTGCACCCGCTGAATTCTGACCGGTGGAGATCGAGGCAATCCAACCGGCGAAGATCTTGCAGGGGCAGATGTCGACGACCATGCCACCGCAGGAACTCCATGCCGTTCATCTCCCCAGCATCACCGTCCTTCATGACGCTCGCCACCAGCCCCACCTACGGTTGTCGTTTAGGCGACTACCCGCACTCTCGACGGCCACATACCAGCTCTGTGCCGTAGCAAAGGGAGGAAGGTCCCCGCCGCCACCTTCCTTGGAACTACGGGTTTTTCCCTTGGACCCTCTGGTGGCGGCGAGAAATTTGGCAGCGGCACCTAGGTTAGGTTGCGTGCGTAGGTTAGGTTAGGTTGCATCTCTAGTTAACTAAATACATTTAAAATTTGCTTTAGACTAGCTATAGTGCGGGTATCATTGGCAAAAGCTGACTTGTCACTATAATTAATGATGAAAGATGATAGTGATATCATCATAGCATATTGAACTAGAAAACTTGTCAAATAAATCTTATACAGAAATTTACATTGAGATTCTACATACCAATAAATATAATAGAAATATAATAATACTATACAATAATGTATATTATAGAGATAAGATTATACACTAGATCATATGCGTTATAGTGTTACCCACTATGACTAGCCTTAGTATTCCAAATGGAATATGAGTGTAACTCTAAGGGCATCTCGATCGGACCGACGCATCCCGTCCTTACCGCCTCTATCGCCTCCTTGGGGGCGACGTGGTGTATGTCGGTCACCGCCCATTGGGCGGCCACCTATGTCGCCGTCTCCACCACCCGCTGCAGCGCCACCAAGGCCAGCACATGCGTCAGGCCAGCACTGTGGCCTCGAGGTGGACCTCGTCGACCTCCATGTCCGGGTAGCAGGTGCGGCACATCTCCCGGATCTTCGTCCAGTTGGCGATCTTGTGGCGAGGCATGGCTGCTAGTGGTTGGCGCTTTTTCGGCTGCTGGTTGCTCTTGCTTTGGGGCTTGTTGTCTCCGCCACGCCGACGGCCATCTTTTATAAACCGCGGCGAAGGCGGGAAACAACCTGGGATGCGCGGGTAATGATGGCGGGAAACACTTGCCGCGCGGGAAGCCGCTGGCGCTGACAACCGACGTCATGTTGCCATTAACGTCCCATCGCGAGGGTGTCAACCGGTGACAGCGGGAGGGAGACAGACATATGGATCGGGCCGCTGGGCGTGATCGGCCAGACAGGCGGGACCATGGTCGCAAATTGACTACGGCCCGACCCAAACGAACCGTTTGGGGCGACCAGATAAGTTGGCCCGGTGGAGATGCCCTAACAACTCGGTAAGAATGCACTGGAACATGACCAAAGCCCCACCTCTCATGGACAGAATAATCGCAATTATGGTTCAGACTGAGTGAAAGTGGCCTATTTTTTCCGAGAATTACTTTTCTAATTTGATAAATTAAGAAATTGCTTTTAGTTCAGATCAAAGAAATATATTCTAACATAATTTTTGTGCCTAAGTCTCAAAGCCAAGCTAAATAAAAATCTCCGAGTCAAGTGAATATTTTTCTTACATTTCCTACATTTTAATTTTTTTTTAAATGGGAAGCGGTTACAGCCTCTGCATCAAGCGATGCACACAACCTTTATTTACTTTTAGAACAACAAAGTCTGGTAAAACCATTACAAAAATTATACAACGAAGATCGCCAAAACAGAACACCGAACATACCGATAACTGTATCGCTATCTCCCCAACGAGACCTAGCAAACACCCAACTGCCCCGTGCAAGCTAGGAGCCCAGATCCGCCTAACATATCCATGAAGCCCAAGCACCCACTCTGGATGTCGCTGCCTCAACTATCTTCTGCAAAATCATCTTCAGCATGTAGATCGATGCGCCGACTCTCTACGCACCAACCACCGACACCACCGCGGTGCCAAGTAGCACCACCTCCCTGCACACTATCTCCAAAGTATGTCGCGGTCGCCACCCATACTGTACGGCACCATGCCGCCAAGTACCACCAGCCAACATAGCTTGAAGTTTTCGAAGAATCTGTTGTGTGTAGCACCTACCGAACATACATGACTCGGCGTAGCACCTATCGGTCAGTCATGACTCAACGTCTTAAATTAATGGACTCAATTTTTTACTATATATATATATATATATATATATATATATATATAATACATAAATAGACAAAGTTGAGAAGATACACGTATAAATACATAAAAAGACAAAGTTGAGTCTTACATAGCATAATTAAACAAGTAGTCCTAAAAAACTTAAAAATTGTAAAAGAAAATTTCTATGTTTCTGAATCAAAGAGACTCCTCGGTTCGATCGAATGACTAGTACAGACTAGACACCGGGCCATAGAGTGCTGCACAGCCATCGTCCCATCAACTATAGTGAGCTCGTGACTTTGTGCAGCCAGTGTGGTGGTGTCCCGTCAAACTGCTAAAAAACGCTGGATATGTTGGAACTAATCTTATTAGTTAGTGTTGATTTTTGTTTATGTATGTATTGGGTCCAAGATAGCACAGCAGGCGGCAAGTACTCACATTTAGTTGAGGTTATGTGCGTATATGCAGGTTAGCAGTGGGTCCGTTTGTTAGTTAGTTAGCTACATGATTATCTAGTTGTTTAGCCGAGTCATGTAGTGGCTGGGTCATTTGGATCACGAAGTGAGTAGCAGCAGTAGTGGCTGCATGCAGCCTAATCCCGTACTTTAAGGTGATCAAAGTATTATCCGGCCATATTAGACGGTTTCCTTGTATAGAGATATGACCGGATCCTATTTAAACTTGTATCGTGTTGTACACGTTGATTGTTCAATAAAGAGGAGTCCGCCGTGTGGGCTAAACCACGGCAACCAAATTATTTTGACTTGGTATCAGAGCCAAACGTCTACACGGTTCCTGTTTCGCCGCCAGCACAAGTTGATCGTGCCGCCGGTTCAATCCCCATGGCCGGAGGCTCCTCCAACACCATCACCGTCCGTCTAGATCGGACGAACTTTCTCCTCTGGAAAACCTAGGTCATCCCCAACCTCTCTGGACAGGGCCATCTAGGCTACCTCGATGGAAGTTTCCCCGCGCCGCCGAAGACTCTCACCACCGGCACCGGCAAGGATGCGGTCCCCATCGTCAACCCCGAGTACACTGCGTGGTCGCAGACCGACCAACGCGTCCTGAGCGTCTTGCTCGGATCCATGAGTGAAGACGTCCTCGCCCAGATGATCGGGCGAACGACCTCCGCCTCTGTATGGAGCTGCCTCTGCTCCATGTTTTCCGCCCAAGGACGGGCGAGCATCCGCGCCTACCGTCGCAAGTTGGCGACGACGAAGCGGAACGACATGCGGGTGGCTGACTACTACCACCTAATGAAGGGGTTCGCCAATGCCATGGCGACCGTCGGTGCTCCCTTGCCCGACGACGAGTTGGTGGACTACATCCTTGCCGGCCTCGGCAGTGCGTTTGCTCCTCTCCAGGCGTCGCTGAATGTCTTCTCCAACGCCAATCCTGATGCTGTCATCCAACTCACTGATTTCTACTCCATGCTCGTTTCTCATGAGGCCATGCAGGAACAGAACACGCATGATCTCGACTTCTCCTCCTCCGCCAACATAGCTCGCCGCGGTGACTACGGTCGCCCCAACGGTGGTCGTCCCGGTGGCGGCCAGATCGGCACGCAGCAAGGTGGAGTTCGCCAAGGAGGCGGTGGCTACCAGAGCGGTGGCTATCAAGGGCAAGGTGGTGGTGGCTACCAGGGCGGTGGCTACCATGGTAGTGGCTATAACGGCCAAGGTGGTGGCTAGCAAGGTGCACGCAACGGCAGCCGCAATAGCGGCAGCCAAGGAGGCGGCGGTCAAAGCGGTGGCGGCCAAAACAATGGCCGCAACAACGGTGGTGGTGGGCGTCGTCCTCGCACGCGCTGCCAAATTTGTGGCATATGGGGACATGAGGCCTTAACATGTCGCAACCGTTTCAACCAGGTGTTTCAGGCCGATGACGTTCGCTTCGGCAATGCCGCCTCCTCAAGCCAGTGCCACAACGATCATCATCCACCTCATTGGTTGATGGATACCAGCGCCACCGACCACCTCACCAACAACTTGGAGCAGCTTCATATTCACGAGCCATACCACGGCAGGGATCAAGTTCAAGTCGCCAACGGTGCAGGTCTGTCTATCTCGCACATTGGTCACTCTCGTTTAGCTGGTCCTATGCATTCTCTCGCTCTTAAAAATATCCTTCATGTTCCTGATATTAGCAAGAATTTGCTTTCCGTTAAAAGGATCGTAAGTGATAATGATGTCTTTATCGAATTTCACCGTAAATTTTTTCTGTGTTAAGGACAAGGCCACGAAAAAAATCGTTCTTCAAGGTAGAAGCCGACGGGGTCTCTATCCAGTTCCGTTCCATCGGGCATCCTTTTCCACTCATCATGCGTCTGCTAGTGTTAAGAGCTCTCCTAGGCAATGGCATCAACGGCTTGGTCATTCGTCTAATAATGTAGTTCAAAGTATTGTCAAGAACAATTCCCTTTCATGTTCCTCAGATTTTCAGTCATCAGTGTGTGATGCATGTCAACGTGCTAAGAGTCATCAATTACCTTATACTCAGTCTCATCGTATTTCTACTACTCCCCTTGAACTTGTCCATAGTGATGTTTGGGGCCCTGCTTTGCCCTCCTCCGGGGGATATAAATATTATGTTAGCTTTGTTGATGATTATAGCCGCCATTGCTGGAATTATCTAATTAAACATAAATCTGATGTCGAGTCCATCTTTTATCTCTTCCAGACTCATGTTGAGCTTTTCCTTAACACTAAGATTCGTGTTGTACAGTCCGATTGGGGTGGTGAGTACCATCGCCTAAACGCTTATTTTCGTCGCACAGGCATCCTTCATCGTGTGTCATGCCCGCATACATCTCAACAAAATGGCATAGTTGAGCGCAAACACCGACATCTTGTCGCGACAGGGCTAGCTCTTCTTGCTCACTCCTCCCTCCCATTACGCTATTGGGATGAAGCCTTTCTCACAACGTGTTATCTCATTAATCGAATGCCATCCCCTGTCCTTAATAATGTTTCCCCCATCATGCGGTTATTAAACCAGCAGCCCGATTATTCGTTCCTCCGCACTTTTGGATGTGCGTGTTGGCCTAGTCTTCGCAAGTATAATCCGCGCAAGCTAGAATTTCGCTCTAAGATGTGTGTGTTTCTTGGCTATAGTTCCATGCATAAGGGCTATAAGTGTCTTGATCGTAGTAGTGGTCGTATTTATATTTCTCGCGATGTTGTTTTCGATGAATCTGTGTTTCTGTTTGCTACACCGGGTGTTGTCGTTGATGTTTCCGCTTTGCATCCGGTGTCTTTTCCTGCACAAGAACCAGCTATACAGGGTCCCAATATGCGTACATATGACATGACTTTCTTGCACTTTGATCTGTCTGGTATTTCTCATCCTTTGTCTGTGCATGAAATCATTCCAAGAAGCCGGGCGTACCTACGCCATGCAGCAGCAGCCTACCTCGTCGACCGTGCCTGGCACGTCCGAATCGGAATCATCTCGTGCCTCGTCTCCTGGCCCGGGCCAAGTTGCACTGTCCGAGCCATCTAGCCCAACTCAGGCTGCTGGACCATCTACTACCGGCCAGATGTGTGCTGGTGATGCATCACCAATCGATGCACCGGTTTCCAGCGAGCCATTCTCGCCTGCTCGCTCGAGCGAGTCCGCGTCGAGCACGGAGTCACCAATCGCTCCTGCGTATGCTGAGTCGTCTACTCCAACACCACTGACCGTTCATCCGATGGTCACTCGACGCCGTAATGACGTCCATCGTCCCAAGACCTACACCGATGGCACTATTCGGTATGATCCTTATCGTCGCCGAGCCCTACTTGTGGTTCCTGTCTCTCACCGCACCGCTCTTTCTGAACCGGCCTGGCGTACCGCTATGGAAGATGAGTTTAATGCCCTTCAACGAAATCAGACTTGGTGACTTGTACCGCGTCCTCCTGGTGTTAATATTGTTGGCAGCAAATGGATTTTCAAGACAAAGTTTCGCCCTGATGGTTCCGTTGACAAGCACAAGGCACAGTTAGTCGCTCGCGGATTTACTCAACAACACGGCATTGATTATCATGATACTTTCAGCCCTGTTGTTAAGCCAGTTACTATTCGGTTGGTTTTATCTCTTGCCGTGTCTCGTGGGTGGTGTCTTCGACAAGTTGACGTCAGCAATGCCTTTCTCCATGGTTTTCTTGAGGAAGATGTCTATATGCAGCAGCCCCCTGGTTTTGAGGACTCTCGCTACCCCCGAAGCATGTTTGCAAACTTCAGCGTGCCCTCTATGGACTAAAGCAGTCTCCCCGTGCATGGTATGCTCGGTTGAGTGATAAATTGCATGAACTTGGATTTATTTCCAGCAAGGCGGATACATCACTCTTCATATTTACTCATGATGGAGTTACTATCTACATGTTGGTTTATGTTGACGATATTGTGATTGTGATTGTGGGCTCTTCTCCGGCTGCTGTTGACCGTCTTGTGCAAACCTTGGCACAAACGTTTCCTATCAAGGACCTTGGGCGACTTGATTGTTTTTTGGGTATTGAGGCCTCTTATACCTCTGCGGGCATGCGTTTGACTCAACATAAGTATGATTTGGATCTTCTTCATCACGCCCACATGGAGGGTTGCCGTTCAGTCACCACTCCGATGTCGACTTCTGACAAGCTCTCTCGTGACGCTGGTGCTTGTCTTTCTGATGATGATGCCTTCCGCTACCGGAGTTTGGTTGGTGGCCTCCAATATCTGACGTTGACCCGCCCAGATATCTCGTTCGTGGTAAACAAGGTTTGCCAGTTTCTTGCTCGGCCCACTACAACACATTATGAATCCATCAAGCGAATTCTTAGGTATGTCAAGGGTACCGTTTCTACAGGCTTGCTTATTCAGAGGTCTACATCTACCCTTCTGAATGTTTATACTGATGCTGATTGGGCGGATTGTTCTGATGATCGTCGGTCTACTGGTGGCTTTGCTATTTTTCTTGGGCCCAACCTCGTTTCTTGGAGCTCTCGCAAGCAACCCACCGTGTCTCGTTCTAGTACTGAGGCGCAATATAAGGCTCTTGCAAATGGTACTGCTGAAGCAACATGGATCCAGTCTGTACTCAAGGAGCTTGGTGTTCATCAGCCCAAACCACCTGTTCTCTGGTGTGATAATTTGGGCGCCACCTATCTATCTGCCAATCCGGTGTTTCATGCTCGCACCAAGCATATCGAGGTTGATTTTCATTTTGTACGCGAGAAGGTTGCTTTGGGTGCTCTCGATGTTCGTTTTATTTCCTCAGGAGATCAGCGCGCTGATATTTTCACTAAGCCTGTTTCTAGTCAGTTGCTTAGTCGTTTTAGTTCCAATCTTAACCTTGTACACGACGATTTAGATTGAGGGGGTGTATTAGAATCACCGACGTATCGGGCCATATTAGACGGTTTCCTTGTATAGAGATATGACCGGATCCTATTCAAACTTGTATCGTGTTGTACACGTTGATTGTTCAATAAAGAGGAGCCAGCCGTGTGAGCTAAACCACGGCAACCAAATTATTTTGACTCAAAGGAATGAGGAAAAAATGGCTGTGAGGGCAGAAAAAATGTAGTCTTTGTGCTACCAAGGAAGAGTGCTTTGGGCAAAGTCTTGGTGCTTCCTTGGTGCGTGTGTGAGTGGGGTGTGTTTTCTGAGTTTTCTCATGCGTGTGTGTTTACGAGAGATTGTGAGAGGTAGAAGAGAGAAGAAGATCAGGAGCTGCATGTTACGCATATGCACACTATTAACCGGGTAAAAGTGGAGTGTTTCCTGCTGCGCCCTTTGATCAGATTCCCAGCCAAATGCTTTAATAATTTCCAACTTCGAACAGTCTCCTCCAGCTTTAATACCCCGCAAGGCCGCAACCCTAGCGACGCTCACACCAGAGACCAAACGACAGTACACTCAGCAATAGCAGCCATGGCTTTCGTCTCGGAGGCACCTGCAGCAGCGAGGAAGCTTCTGCTACCGAGCGGCGCAGCCATGGCACGAACCCTGGGCGATGCCGGCCTCGGCTTCGACCTAGACGGCGCCGGGCACCTCCTCTCGCCCCTGTGGGAGCTCGTAAAGGCGAAGGCCGCCGCGCTCGCGGCCTTCTTCGCTAGCCTCCTCGCCGCGCTCGCCAAGAAGGCGGACGAGCTCTTCCCGCCGGAGACCCGCTCGGAGTCGCTCGCGCAGTGGCTGCACTTCGGGGTCGCTGTGGTGCTCCCGGCCCTCGTGCTGCTCTGCTTCCTCCGGTGCTGCTGGCGCTGCTGCTGCGCCCGCGGGCGCGGCGGGCGCATGATGGTCGCCCCCGGCCGCCGAGGGGTGCGCATGCCGCGGGACGCGTTCGAGGCTAATCCCCGCAGCTACTTCCGCGATCTCCATGCAAAGAAGGCCCTGGTGTACTAAGGGCGCGGCGGCCACACGATGCGTCGTGCTCGGGGAAGACTCTCGGCTGCTACTTCCGCGCGTCTGTTCATGTCATGTACACCGTACGCACGTATGTGTACGCGTATTCTGTCGTGGGATTGGTATAAGTACAGTTTTACTAGGTTTGTGCATGCGTATGGTCGGATTACGTCCGTCACGGTCCACATTATATATGGCGGCCTATATTTATGTCCAAGTATGTGGTAGATATATCGTGGTCTTAGGCTGTTCTAGTGGGAGTATGGATAGACGTGTTTCGAAGATTAAACATTGCCACTTGCCACACATGAGTCGGATGTTTATTATGTTGTCGTCTCTTTATCGATATTTTGGTTAATTTTCATTCTGTGACATGATTGATGTTGCTTTTTAAAGGAGAAAAGATGCTTCGACAGCCTTAGCCTTACAGAACGGTTTCATCGGTCATTGGCTTCGACGGCTTCACAAAACAGCTTTATCGGTCATTGGCTTTGACGGCCCACATGACGGCTCTATCGTTTATTGGCTTCGATGACCCATAGAACGGCTCCATTTATTATTGGCTGCATCGGCCACAATTAGAAAAAAGCGGCCCACAAGTCGAGAGATGGATGGCTGGTTTGGCGTGTATCCTGCCCCACCCATCAGCATGTAGCGGTTACAGAAGGACCCGTCTCAACACGGTCCCATCGGTCGGCATGTAAAGGTCAAGCCTTTAACCTAACGACATCCTTTCGTCCGAGCGTCTGCGAGGGTTTCATAATAGAGGGAGAGAAAAATGAAATACAGTTAAGCGGCTGAGAAAAACTAAGTACAACTAATAAATGAGAGACACAAAAATAGAAATCTCTTTTTTAAACCCTACCGTCAATTGTAACATCTTTATAAATTCTTTTGATTCATGTGATTGGAACTGGCGTCTGAGTCACCTTAGTGTTATGAAGATGGGTAGGCAAGCTTCGAAGCTTAAACCATGCCACTTTCCATAGAAGAGTCTGGTGTTTATTATGTTGCTGTCTCTTTATCGATATTTTGGTTATTTTTCATTTTGTGACGTGATTGGTGTTGCTTTTTAAAGGAGAAAGGAGAAAAGATGCTTAGTACTGTTACTAGTCAAGGTCGTCGTCGTTGGTCTAGGCATAGATTAGAGTTGCTAAGAAGGACAAATGATGGGGGGTGTCACTCGCATCTCCACTGTTGAAGTGGATCGTTTAATGGAGAATCTTTGTTAATGCAACTTTGTGACCTTCGCATTCGATTCTTCCACTAGGTGACGGTGTGCGACGTCGCACCCACAGCGTCACCTTCCGATCACCCTTTGACCCTAATTTTCCCGTATCATCTTCCTATATAGCTCTCCATAAACTCTTCACTCCGTTCATATCAATCTCGTCGGCAAGAAGAATCTGCACCCAAAACTGACTGCGATGAACACGCGCGACCTCATCTCCGGAAGCCTGGACACCGTGAAGCAACAGTGAAGGCTATGACCTCCACCGTCTCGTCAACTAGGCCAGCGGATCTCCGCCAAAAGCTGGCCAAGATGAGCACGGCCAACCTCGTCCCGGGGCTCAGCCACGTCAAGAACAAGGCGGCGGCCGAGGTTTCCACCCACGAAGGCGCCACAAAAGAGTCGGCGCTGGTCATCGGGAGCGCCGTGAGCATCTACTTCCTCTGGCCCGCGGCCGCCGCAGCCGGCGCCATGATGAAGGTGCCAGGCGCCGCCAGCTTCGTCATCTTCCACATGTGTAACGCCCCCGAATCGGGTCTATGCAGATCTTAGCATTTTTCGTCAAAATTCCGATAGAAGCGATTCAAAGACGCCCACCAGACGCTTTTGTGTGGGTGGAATTTGAATACAAGTAGTTACATCACAGTAGTTTATAATAGAATCCACAAAACTTATAGATACAACTACGACTCAACGAGTCAAGAATACAAAAGGTACAATACGAAGATACAACTCAAGAAGAAAGCAAGATAGTATACGAGTACGGATAAGATCCAAATGAGACTAAGAGTCCTGAAGAATAACCAAGCGGTGTCCAACCCTGCCCATGCCAAGTCGGAAGGGTAACCTTGCTAACGTCGTCGATCACATACCTGTCAAGCCAAAAGGGTGCCGGCAAAGGGCAAAGGAAAACAGAAAGAGAGCGGTCAGTACTAAGGCCAGTACACGGCAAGACTAGAATTCGGCGGTCCTCGCCTACATAGGTATGGTGGGATCAGCAGCGGCAAAGCTTGCGCTATCTAACTTGTAGAGACACGCTACAACTTCGACTATTAGAGCGAGATAAGAGAGCGCCGTGCGGTAACAATAATATAACACCAAACATAATCCACCCGAAGATTTCCCCCTCGAAGACCAGTCGAGGAAGTCCCCTTGCGGAACACACACAGTGGCAGTTTTAGTAAGCAGGTGTTTAGTTGATAAGGCTAATTACTAGTCATTTTATTAGGGCAAGGTATTAGTGGCGTTGTCTATGATCATGACACTGTACTCCTGAGGCGTCCATAGCCGTGGACACACGGCTTCTCGAAAAGATTTACCCTGCAGGGGTGCACTACTGTATCCAAACGCATGCTCAACCTTTCAGGCAATATATTACGCGTGCCATCCGAATCTCACAACAAGAACTGTCCCATAACTACGCGCATATCCAGAGGCATCACCTGCTGTGGGGAACCAACCAAGAGGTACGACGATTCTCAAGGAAGGCACGGCGTTTGCGCCTACTGGTGGATCGGGCCCTGCGGGGTAACTTGTACACACCGTGGGTGCCGCCACCGTGTACCGCGATTTATGTATGCAAGCCATGGCAATCCACCAAAATATCAAGTCCGAAGACATATCAACTCACCCATGTCCGAGGACATATTATGCATATGCACCAAATGGAAAACCAATTTTGTAACCCTCTGGATATACGAATAGCGCCGGTAGTTGAGGGGGGATTCCAGAGGCCCCACGTTTGGTTAGCGCGATCAACTCAGAATTGGTATCGTAGAACGAACGGGTCCTAGGTCGGCTCAAGCAGTTCCCAAAGGTGGTCCCTGTCGGGGCCTTATCATTAGGTGAAACCATAACCAACAACATCATATTAATTATCTTATAACCAACCATGTTCAAGTATCATGTTCCACCTGTATGAGAGCGATGCTAAGCATGCCTACAACTCGCAAGGACAAAGCTAGCTAATCAAGTAAGGCAATAGGATAACCAAGGCAATATAGTGGAGCAGGTAATTAAAGGAACGGTACTATAGCATCGACAATAAAGATAGCAATAGATCAAAGGAAGGAAGTAAAAGACTATAAACGCAAAATAGGTAGAAGGGGGAGAATGCTCGCCTGAGAAGATCATCCGAAGGCTCGTCGTACCTCACATCGACTCATCGTTCTATCCGATGAAGAAGCAAACACTAGAAAGAGCAACCGATGCAATATTTAATAATACGACGGAAGATCCAACATGTTTATGATATGATGGATGGCATGGCAATATGCGGCCTAACTTAGCAATATTAAGCGGAATCGGGATTCCGACAAATAAATATTATGGTTCGAGTTGTTTATCTACCCCGCAATTTAATGTTGTATTAACAAGACAAAATTATATCATCGGTTCGCTACACAAATTTAAATGGGGCCAATATAAGGCTAGATTTGCCCGCATATGGGCTCCATATTTAATTATGAGGTGAATCGACAAGGTACCCCCAGACAAATAAATATGTATGCGAGTATGGAGGGATTAATATGCAACAAGTTATATTATATATATTATAACAAAATAGGGGTCTCGGATAGGGGTCGCACATTGGTTTCGGCGTCGAGGATCTAGGGGTCGACGGGGTTCGGGTTCGGTCTTCAGATCCGTGAGGGAGGTCTTGGCGTTCCGTGGTGGTCTATGGAAAACTTATCGGATGCCGGGGTCTTCGGAAGATCTTGGCAGGGGTACGGTTCACGTCGGGGTCGTTCGGGTGGCATCCAGCAATCTCACACGGGCCTCACCTCTACACTGTCTCGCCATGTTTTCCCCAACACATGAACAGACATGCGACCATATTCTAATCATGGCCACATGGACACAGAACGAAACGTATAGGTAGGAATATGATCAACACCAGGAGAGGCAGAAGCAACATCTAGCATCTACCACCACACACCATTATTGGCAGGCATCAGAGGACCTGCAGATACGCACAAAACAGTTGTTTCAAAACAACGGGTGGAGGCCAAGATGGGCATAAGAGACAGAGGAGGTGACGCACACGCTGATGTCGAGGAGGACGACAACAGGGAGACGGCGGCGACAGGCACCGCTGGCGATGAACGGTGATGGCGCGGGGCGAGCCGGAGGGCGTCGGAAGGGGATCCCGCAGCAGCGACGCACTCTCAAGCGGAGGCGAGGTGGTGTTTGCTGGGGATCGAGGACGGGTACCCGGGGCTCGAGGTAGAGGACGCCGGGGGCGGCTCGGAGGTCGGGATCGTCGGGGAAGCGCCGGAGGAGGGCCAGCGAGGATCTTGATGGACGGCGCCCCACGGCGGCGACGCGTGTTTGAGACGAGAGGAGGCGACGGGCGATGAAGGGTTGGGCCGACGAGGGTGGCGCGGCCGGGGCGCTGCAGAGCAGCGGCGGCGCAGCTCTGCTCGGAGGAGAGGTGGCGGCAGCGAGGGGACACGGGCGACGCCCGGGAGAGGAGGCGGCGCTGGTCCGCGAGGAGGAGAGGATGTCAACGCAGAGAGGAGGGCGGCGTCCATGGCGGCTCGGTCGGCGAGGCTTCGCGGGATCGAGAAGGACATGGGTGTTGCACGGCCAAGGCGGCGCCATCGGTCTCAGGGAGGAAGGAGCGGGGCAGGAGGCCTCGATGCGCTGAGGGTGCGTGTGTGGCGTGAGTGTTAGGTGCGTGTGGTGTGTGTCGTGTTGGGGAATTCTCGTGTGTGGGCTTGCGGTGTGTGTGCGTGTATGAGTCGTGTTGCTACTGCGTGCATGTGTTGCATGGTTGTGTGCGGGAGTGCTATGGCCTAGCCATGGTCGAGTGCCTGCGTGTGTTTTGTGGCCGGCGGCGTCCGGGTGTGTGGCTGTGGGGCTAGGGTAGGATTAGGGTTAGTTTGTCTAGGGTTTGGTCTTAGATCTAGGTTTAGGTTTTGAAACGGGCTAGGCTTGACGGGTAGTAGACGGCCTGGACTAAACGGCTGGCTGCCTCCCCAAAACTCTTTTATTTTTATTTTTTTTAGTTTTAAAAGATTTTTGTAGATAGTTTTTTAGACAAATTAAAGATCTAGAAAAGACCGGGGTTTTGATTTGAAATTAAAGAGGTCTAATTAGAAAATAAAATAGGCTTTTGGTAAAAAATTTAGAGACAAAATATGCATGATAATATCATGATGACGAAAAAAGAAATTAGCACGCAATTTTATTTCTTCCGAGGCATTACAGCATGCCTGGGTATGTCGATAGACGCTAACGATAGACGCTAGGAACGGAAACATGGCCCTTAGGACAGTTTTAACGTGGGCGCATAACGATAGACGCTAGGAAAGAAATCTCAGCGATTTTGGCAGTTGGAACCAAAATCCCGGCCTAATCCCGGCCTTTTTTAGGCATCGATGCATAGTTAAAAGTCTGACGCTAATAAAACACACACATAATTCTGTCCCTAGCGCCAGACACTAGAGCATGATGCTCAGAAACCGACTTTTTTAGCGTCTGCCTCAGAGGCTAGTCATAGTGGTAGTACATAGTACTATTATCATGTATATTATACTAGTGTATGATGGTGCATGGTATCATATGACGGTATCATTCTAGTACTATATTTAATGATTTGAAAAATCTCAATATAAAATTATGTAGAAGATTAATTTGTAAAGGATTTTTTAATTTTACGTGTTATATACGGTATCTATCTATGATACTCTAACAATCTTTTTTTCATTAATTGTTGTACCACATGGCTGATGCTAGTGGGAGTATCATAGATAGTATCATGCATGCCATGTTGATAAAAATCTGACGTGACACAACAATTAATAAAAAAAGAGATGGTTAAAGTATGTATCATAGCACGTAAAACTAAAAAAATTACTACAAATAAATCTTATACTTCCTTCGTCACGGTTTAGAGGTCGTCTTATAAAAGTCATGCGTTTCTAAAACTCCTCTCCTCCTAGCCGCGTTAGACTTAATTACAGAATTAATGTCCCATTTTTCCTCTTCACTTCCTACTCAATGCAGTCAAGGAATTAATTCTTAAATGCAACTCCACCAGTGCATGCGCTTAAACTCCTCGTATCCATTGAATAATTACGTGGGCGCCAAATAATTACGGACACATATTTTTGACACAAATCCGATCCCAATCAGCGCACATCTAGGTTCCAACAATCTCTCTAAAACGTCCTTCAAAACCGTGACGGAGGGAGTACACAATTTTGTATTAAGATTCTACAAATCATTAAATATAGTACAGTACTAGTATAATATTATCATATGATACCACGCAATATAGAGTATATGATACTATTTTGATACTACCACTATGGGCTTTGCAATATACGTGCCCTAAGCAGCTCTACTTCCAAGACCGGCGGTCGCGGTTCTCCTGTAGGGGTGGAAGCGACGTACGCAGGCATGCACGCGTGCGTACATATATGTGCTCCATTTGTGTTGCGTGCAGCCGGTTCTTGGTAGTGTGTCGATGTTACTGTCTAGTGCTTGTAGTACTAGCATTTGGGCGTGTGGACATCATGCATCGAGCATCTGTCATATCCTACGCATGGTGTGCAATAAGCGCTGTCTAGATAGTGCCTGGTATTGTTTTCCTATATTGTTTTTCTCCCAAGCTATTATCCTTCGACTGCAAAATTTGATATTACTTCCTTCAAATTGTTATTAGTTCTCACTCATTTGCTATATATAACACGATATTAATATGAATTGGAGGGACTAAATCTTTTACGAACCTCCGTCATCTCAAATTGCGCACTATCAAGACTAAAAGTGCAACCTAAAAAGCTACGAGCAGGTCTTCTCTAGGTGGAGATGCTCTTATACATGATCCAACGAGATAAGACCGGGACGTCAAACCCAGCGTGTGGAATCGGCGTGTTCGTAGTACCATGTGCTTCTATAAAAGTGACACGCCACAAAAATCACTAAAGTAGATTGAAGTATTCTCAGATTTGGTTGCATCCTGGAAGGAGGTGAAAGAATCTCCTTTTCATCCATGTAGTCACGAGCTTCTGTCTCTCCGAATAAAAACAGCAATAAGTCAAGTATGGCATGGACACATGGACCCAGCTGGTGGTGACATGCATTTTCACAAACTTAGTGGTTAAGAATAGCCACTAGAGCAAAAAGGGACATCCGTTTCGCGACCACTGGAAAGTTAGCCCGGTTCTTGCCACCAATCTTGACGCAGACGTCCCGGTTGGAGCGACGGGCCAGGGCATGGGTCCGGTTGTTAAGGCGCGTTGCCGGAGCCACCAACCGACTAAAGGTTTGGCCAACCATGGCTAAGACGACCTTTAGTCCCGGTTTGGCCCAACCGACTAAAGACCCTGCCTCTATAAATGCAACGCCCACCGCCCACTGCTTTTTTGAATGGTGTAAGGTGTGAGGGTGTGCTAGTTTTTCTCATGCATGCATTGAAGGTGTTTGTTGAAATGTTTGAGTGAAAAATCCCGTTGAATTTCTCATAGAACAAAAATATAGAAGGTGTCCGAGACGCACTTGAGCTTTCTCCTCTTTATTTCCCTCGATCGAGGTTAGCAATCTTATCTTTTCTAGGTCATTGATACAATTCATGTGTCGGTGTGAATTGGTTATTTCACTATTTATGATGACCTATTTTTTTATAAACTTACTTATATGATGCAGATGAATGGTCGGGAATGGATGTACGCGGTGAGCCGGGTAGCAGTATATCAAAGGCGTGGATAAATTTATCGATGTGGCTACTGAAACAAAGAGAATGGATTTATACGTTGTCCATGTGTTCAATGTCGGAACAACAAGGAGTACTCTTCCTCGAAAATCATTCGCGCCACCTGATTATGAAAGGTTTCATGCCCAACTATAATTGCTAGACCAAGCACGGGAAAGAGGGGTTATGATGGAAGATGGTGAAGAAGAAGATGATGATAACAACTATCATCATATGTTTCTGAATACTGATGATACTGCAATGGAAGACAATGGAGAGGAAAAAAGTGAAGAACGGGCATCGGATGAGCCGGTGATGAACTTGGTAGGGTCATTTCGATGCAAAGCGAGACTGAAAAGAAAATGAGAAGTTGAAGTTAGAGGGCATGTTAGAAGATCACAAGAAATTGTTGTAACCAAATTGTGAAGATGGCAGCACAAAGCTCGGTACCAATCGGAATTGTTGCGATGGAAGGCGAGTGTGGTCTAACTGACTCCTCATTTGAAAAGATGCTGAAAATAATGAAGCGAAGTTTCCAAAACATAACGAACTTCCCGAGTACCTCTGAAGCAAAGAAGACTCTCTCGTCTCCGGGATTAGATGTGCAAAGATACATGCATGCATTAATGATTGCATCCTCTACATGTAAGGAGTATGAGAATTTAGATAAATGCCGGTATGCAGCGTTGCGGTATAAGATCGAACAAGATGACCCTGGTGATGTTGAGGGAGAGCCCCTCCGGAAGAGGGTTCCTGCTAAGGTTATGTGGTATGCTCCTATAATACCAAGGTTGAAACGCATGTTCAGAAACAAAGAGCATGCCAGGTTGTTGCGATGGCACAAAGAAGACCGTAATCAATCCAGATATTCTGCCAAGGTTACAGAAGGATGTGGTACAATGTCTTGTTAGTTTTGAATTGGTGTTCCCACCATCCTTCTTCAATATTATGACGCATCTCCTGGTTCATCTAGTGGAAGAGATTGCCATTCTCGGTCCGGTATTTCTGCACAATATGTTCCCCTTTGAGAGGTTCATGGGAGTCTTAAAGAAATATGTTCATAACCGCTAGACGGAAGGAAGCATCTCCAAGGGATATGGAGCAGAGGTCATTGAGTTTTGTGTTGACTTTATTCGACCTTAAGCCGATTGGTGTTTCCGACTCGCGGCATGAGGGAATACTAAGTGGAAAAGGCACTGGGAAAGAAAGCAATGATATGTAGGACGGGATTCTTTCACTAAATCACACTACAGTTCTACATAATTCTGTAGGGGTTCGTAGCATGGAAAACAAAAATTTTCTATCGCATACAAACAAACAAGCCAAGATCTATCTACTAGATTGTAGCAACGAGTCGATGGAGGAACTCACCTCGAAGATTCCAAAGTGGTTAACGAGAGCGGATTCTCGTGGGTGATGTAGTCGATTTTCCCGATCTCAAGATCGTGTAGACGATCCTTCCGCCACTGCTCCTTAGCTTCATGATCGGTCACACGTTCAGATTGACGAAGACCTTCCTCTCCTTGTTCCAAAGGTGGAGGTTGTAGCACTCTCCTCGCGATTCAAAGACAACGGCGTGGTACCAAGTAGAGGAGATCCCGAGGCTTCGCCTTGGCAGTGCAGTATGGTGGAGCTTATGAGAGAGAGGATTAGTGGCCTAGTAATTAGACACACCAATTAGAGGCTCTAAACCAATTAGAAGGCTCTAAACTGTTGGCTAAAGCAATTAGAAGCTCTAAACCGAACAGCTCTAAACCGGAGATCTAGAGTAGAAAGTAAAGCGTCTATGGAGGAGCCCGCCTCCTTTTATGGGAGAGGTCCTGGCGCCAGGAGGAGGAGTCCCTCCCAAGTCGGCCTTGGGCTGGCGCCGCCTGGAGGAGTCCTACTCCTCCTCCAGGTTGGTTCCAACTCCTCTTGCTTGTTTCCCACAGGTTTCTTGTTTTGGCGGTTGACTTTCAAACGGACATTTGACTTTTCTGCTTTAGGATTCAATTTAATCCTTTATTTGGGATAGTAATAACACTTAGTACATGATGCAATCATTCAATGATCAATGACACATTCATGTACCCTTCCCCGGAGTGCCGGACAATCCGAACCTTCTAGAACATTCCGATGAAAACAGGAATCATTCCCGAACTCAAACGGGACTTTCCTTATATGAATCTTATTCTCCGGACCATTCCGGATCACCTCGTGATATCCCGGATCCCATCCGAGACTCAACAACATTCGGTCTCTTTCTCATAATACCATAACTACTCAAACAACGTCGAATCCTTATGTGTCTCCCTACGGTTCGTGAATTATGCGACATGATCGAGACACTTCGAACAATAACCAATAGAGGAATCTGGAAATTCATATGGCTCCCACATATTTCTCGATTACTGCTGCGATCGAATGAACCACTTACATACGATACCAATTTCCCTTTGTCTCACGATATGTTACTTACCCAAGGTTATGATCGTGGTATCTCTGCATACCTAGTTCAACCTTATTCTTGATAAGTACTCTTTTCGTTCGTGATATGTGATCCCTTGTGACCAAGTCACATGCTTGCAAGCTAATTGGATGACATTCCACCGAGAGGGCCTGAGTATATCTATCCGTCATGTGGATGGACAAATCCCACTCTTGATCCATGTGTCTCAACCAATACTTTCCGAACACTCAATGCCACTTTTATAACCACCACATTACGGTGTGGTGTTTGATGTCATCAAAGCATCCATCCGTAAAGGTGATATGCATGATCTCATGGTCAAGGAATTAGGTTACTATGTATCGTAAAGCATATAGCAATTGAACTAATGAAATGACTTGATCTTTATGCTACGCTTATCTATAGGAGTATGTCCACCATATCATTCTCCTAACGATATGATCTTGTTGTTGATAACATCTCAATGTTCATGATAGGAAACCACAATCATTAATCAACCAACAAGCTAGTGAAGTATAGAGGCTATACTAGGGACTTCAAATTAAGTTTACAAAACACACAAGTATCAATGTTTCCTTGTTAATACTATTATAGCATGAATGTAAACATTTATCATAAACACAAAGATATAATAATAACTATATTTATTATTGCCTCTAGGGCATATCTCCAACAGTCTCCCACTTGCACTAGAGTCATCTAATCTAGATTACATGGTAATATACGAACACCCATGGCAGTTTGGTGTTGGTCATGTTTTGCCCTCGGAGAGGTTTAGTCAACGGATCCGCCACATTCAGATCTGTGTGTACTTTGCAAATCTTTATATCCCCATCCCGGATATGTTCTCGAATAGCGTGAAAACGCAGCTTGATATGCTTGACTTCTTGTGTGACCTTGGTTCTTGCGCATTGGCTATGGCGCCCATGTTATCACAAGAGATAGACATTGGGTCCACAGACTTGGAACCACACCCCTCAGAATGAACTCTTTCATCCATATCGCTTGTGAAGCCTCGGGAAGCAGCCATGTATTCCGATTCATTGAAGATCTCGCCACAACGCTTTGCTTTGCACTCCTCCACTAATGCTGCACCATTCAAAATAAATACGTATCAGTTGTGATTTAGAATCATCCGGATCGGTGTTCCAACTAGCATCGGTAACCATTAACAACGAAATGCTCATCACCTCCATAAGAAAGAACCATATCCTTAGTTCTTCTCAAGTACTTAAGGATGTTTTGATCTGTCCAATGATCCACTCTGGATCACTTTGATATCTGCTAGTTAAACTAACAAAGATATGCAATGTCGGGTCTAGTACATAGCATGGCATACATTAGAGATCCTATGGTCGAGGCATAGGAGTCTTACTCATCCTTTCTCTATCTTCTCCGATGTCGGACTTTGAGTTTTACTCAAGGTCGTATTAGCAACATGGGCAAGAACCCTTTCTTGCTTTCTTCCATTCCAAATCTCTTTAGAACTTTGTCCAAATATGTACTTTGTGACAATGATATTTGGCGTTCGATCTATCTCTATAAATCTTTATGCCTAATATGTAAGTCGCTTCAAGATCCTTCATTGAAAAACTATTATTCAAATATTCCTTGACACTATTAAGAAGGTCTACATCATTCCCAATCAACAATATGTCATCCACATACATTAAGAATGCTACAGAGCTCCCACTCACTTTCTTGTAAATACAAGCTTCTCCATAAGTTTGTATAAAACCAAAACTTTTGATTACCTTATCAAAACGTTGATTCCAACTTCGGATGCTTGCTTCAATCCATAGATGGACCGTTGAAGTTTGCATACCTTGTTAGCATCTATAGGATCGACAAAACCTTTGGGTTGCATCATATACAACTCTTCATCAATGTCTCCATTGAGGAATGCTGTTTTGACATCCATCTGCCATATCTCATAATCATAATATGCATGATTGCTAACATAATCCTCACAGACTTTAGCTTCGCATCGGTGAGAAAGTCTCATCGTAGTCAACTCCTTGAATTTGTCGAAACCCTTTTGCAAGTCGAGCTTTATAGACGAACATTACCATCAGCATCTGCTTTCTTCTTGAAAATCCATTTGTTCTCGACAGCCTTCCGCCATCCGGTAAAGTCCACCAAAGTCCATACTTGGTTTTCGACATGGATCCAATCTCGGATTTCATGGCTCCTTGCCATTTATTGGAATCTGGGCTCATCATCGCTTCCTCATATGTCTCGGTCATCGGTGTTGTCCACCACCATGACATTCATAACGGAATCATACCAACTGGAGTGGTACGAGTTCTCGTTGACCTCCGAGGCTCAGAGTAACTTCAACCAAGTTTCATGATCATCATCATTAGCTTCCTCCTTATTGGTGCAGGCACCACAGAACTTCTTCCGTCTGCGCTACTGCAATTTCGAGAGAAGGTTCAACAACCTCGTCAAGTTCTACTTTCCTTCCAGTCACTTCTTCGAGAGAAATTCCTTCTCTAGAAAGGATCCATTCTTAGCAACGAATGTTTTGCCTTCGGATCTATGATAGAAGGTATACCCAATAGTTTCCTTCGGGTATCCTATGAAGACGCATTTTTCCGCTTTGGGTTCAAGCTTGTCCTAACAGAATTCTTTACATAGGCTTCAGATCCCCAAACTTTAAGGAACGACAATTTAGGTTTCTTCCCAAACCATAATTCATACGGTGTCGTTTCAACGGATTTAGACGGTGCCCTATTTAAAGTGAATGCGCTGTTTCTAATGCATAACCCCAAAATGATAGCGGTAAACTGTAAGTGACATCATAGAACGAACCATATCTAAGAGAGTTCGACACGACGTTCGGATACACCATTACTGTGGTGTTCCCGGTGTCAATTGTGAAAGTATTCCGACTTCTTTAAATGCTCGCCAAACTCGTAATTAGATATTCACCTCCACGATCGAACGTAGAAATTTAATCTTCTTGTTACGTTGATTCTCTACCTCACTTTGAAACTCCTTAAACTTCTCGAAAGTTTCGGACTTATGTTTCATGAAATAGATATACCCATATCTACTCAAGTCATCCGTGAAGGTAAGAACATAACGATAACCATCACATGATGCTACACTCATTGGACCACACACATCGGTATGTATGATTTCCAATAAGTCCGTAGCTCGCTCCATCATACCGTAAAATGGAGTCTTAGTCATTTTTCCCATCGACATGCTTCGCATCTTTCAAGTGATTCAAAATCAAGTGATTCAAGAAGTCCATCGAATGGAGTTTCTTCATACGTTTCACGATGTGACCAAGACGATAAAGCCACATATAGGTCGAATTATCGCTGATTTCAAACGTTTAGCCTCAATGTTGTTGATATGTGTATTTCCACCATCGAGATTCAATAAGAATAGACCATCTATCAAAGGTGCATGTGCGTAAAACATATTACTCATATAAATCGAACAACCATTATTCTCGACTTAAACAAGTAACCGTCTTGCAATAAACAAGATCCCGAGATAATGTTCATGCTCAACGGCACTAAATAACAATTATTTAAGTATAAAACTAATCCCGATGGTAGATGAAGGGGTAGCGTCGACCGCGATCACATCAACCTTTGATCCGCTTTCCACGCCGCATCGTCACCTCGTTCTTCGCTAGCTTCCGTTTATTCGCAAAGACCTGTTTCGAGTTACAAATATGAGCAACCGAACCAGATTAAATACCTGTGCACTACTACAGTACTAGTGAGATACACATCAATAACATGTATATCGATATACCTTTCTTCTTGATGTTGCCGCTTCAGATCCGCCAAGTACTTTGGGCAATTCCGCCCAAAGGACCTCTCCCTTGCAGTAAAACACTCCGCCAGGGCTTGGGTCAGCCTTGGTCTTCTTCGTCGCGTGGTAGCTTTCTTACCACCCTTCTTGAAGTGTCCCTTTGCTTAGACTTGCCTTTCTTGAATTTGGTGGTCTTATTGACCAACAACACTTGGTGCTCTTTCTTGATCTCCACTGCAGATTTCAACATGGCAAAGAGTTCGCAACGTCTTGTTCATGTTCTGCATGTTGTAGTTCATCACAAAGTTCTTGTAACTTGGTGGTAGTGATTGGAGGACACGGTAAATCCCCAAAGCATTAGGAATCACAATACCCAAGCTTTGAAGTTTATTTGCATGCCCAGACATCTTAAGCACATGCTCACTGACGGAGCTGCCCTCTTCCATCTTGCAGTTAAAGAACTTTTCAGAAGCCTCATAGCTTTCAATTGCCGCATGAGTCTCAAAAATTAATTTGAGATCCTCGACAATATCATGTGGGTCTGACTCTTCAAACCTTTTCTGAAGCTCCGATTCTAAACCATACAAGATAGCACACTGAACTATGGAGTACTGATTCTTCCGAGCGAGGTAAACATTCTTTACTTCATCGGAAGCGGTGGCAGGTGGGTCACCCAAATGCATCCAACACATAGGTCAAATTACCACCGTGGAGGACAATCCTCAAATTGCGGAACCAATCCGCGGTTGCTTCCATTGTTTTTCAACTTTTCTTTCTCTAGGAACGCATTAAAATTGATGGTAGGGCTGCCATTGATCTACAACATATTTGCAATAGTTTAGACTAAGTTTATGACAAATTGAGTTCAAATTAATTAATGAAATTAAACTAGGTGAACTCCCACCAAAACAACATCCTCACATTGTTTTAGTGATAACACGAACCAAATCCACTACATCAACACCGATCATCACGAGAGTTGATATAGTTTCAATGGCGAACAATCATCATGTTCATCATATCTACTATACGATTCATGCTTTACCTTTCGGTAATCCGTGTTCGAGACCATGTCCAGACATGCTAGGCTCACAAGATCAAACCTTAGTTTCGCATGAGCAAATCTGGCTTGCTCACGTTGTATACACTTGCGTAATCTAGAACACCCGATCATCACGTGGTGCTTCAAACAACAAGCTTTAGCAACGTGCTAACTAAGGGTGAACACTTTATGATTTGAAATTGATGTGCATGAGGGATCATCTTATAATGCTACCGCGCCTACTAAGCAATACAAGATGCATAAAGGATTAACATCACATGCAATTCAATATATATGTGATATGATATGGTTTTCTTCTTCGTGCCTCCGATCTCCATCTTCAAGCACGAACATGATCTCCATCATCACCGGCATTGCATCAAGGTCAATGACGCTTCTCCATGGTTGTCGCCCACCGCTTCAACTATTACAACTACTTTGAATAGACACGCAGGTCTTAACATAAATTAAAGACAACCATATGGCTTCACGCCGGTTGTCGACTTACAATAAGGAACATTGCATACATCGAATATAATCACAATCATGGCCATATCACATCATCACACCGCAAAACAAAGTTAGACGCTTCTACTTTCTTTGCATATTTTACGTGGTTTGGGGCTTTCAATAAGTGTCGTTCTAACTTACGAACAAGAACCACAACATTGATACTAGCATTGTTGATCACCCGTTGTAAATTGGATCTTAACTATGCTAGGAGAAACATGCACCCATAAAGCCACTTATGCAATACAAGTTACATGTCAAGCGTGGAGCAAGTCTCATGAACGATGTCATGTAAGGTTAGCCCGGCCGCTTCATCCCAACATACCGCAAGATGCAAAGTACACAAAAGCAATCTACAATAAAAGCATCAACGCCCACAATGACCATTGTGTTCTACTGCGGCAACAGATCTACATATAGACACGGCTCGATACCCTCAGAGGGTTCGTAGCATGGAAAACAAAAATTTTCTATCGCATACAAACAAACAAGCCAAGATCTATCTACTAGATTGTAGCAACGAGTCGATGGAGGAACTCACCCTCAAGATTCCAAAGTGGTTAACGAGCGGATTCTCGTGGGTGATGTCGCATTCTTCCGATCTCAAGATCGTGTAGACGATCCTTCCAGCGCCACGTTCAGCGGCTCCGCAATCGGTCACACGCTCGTACTCGACGAAGACCTTCCTCTCCTTGTTCCAAAAGTGGAGGTTGTAGCACTCTCCTCGCGATTCCCGCAAAGACAACGGCGTGGTACCTTAAGTAGAGGGGAGATCTGCAGGCTTCGCCTTAAGCCGGGCGATGGTGGAGCTTATGAGAGAGAGGATTAGTGGCCTAGTAATTAGACACACCAATTAGAGGCTCTAAACCAATTAGAAGGCTCTAAACTGTTGGCTAAAGCAATTAGAAGCTCTAAACCGTAACGACTCTAAACCGGAGATCTAGAGTAGAAAAAGCGTCTATGGGAGGAGCCCCGCCTCCTTTTATGGGAGGGAGGTCCTGGCGCGGCCAGGAGGGAGGAGTCCCTCCCAAGTCGGCCTTGGCTGGCGCGCCCGGAGGAGTCCTACCTCCTCCAAGGTTGGTTCCAACTCCTCTTGCTTGTTTCCCACAGCTTGTTTTGGCGCTTGACTTTCAAACCGGACATTTGACTTTTCTGCTTTAGGATTCAATTTAATCCTTTATTTGGGATAGCAATAACACTTAGTACATGATGCAATCATTCAATGATCAATGACACATTCATGTACCCTTCCCCGGAGTGCCGGACAATCCGAACCTTCTAGAACATTCCGATGAAAACACGGAATCATTCCCGAACTCAAACGGGACTTTCCTTATATGAATCTTATTCTCGGACCATTCCGGATCACCTCGTGATATCCCGGATCCCATCCGAGACTCGAACAACATTCGGTCTCTTTCTCATAATACCATAACTACTCAAACAACGTCAATCCTTATGTGTCTCCCTACGGTTCGTGAATTATGCGACATGATCGAGACACTTCTCGAACAATAACCAATAGAGGAATCTGGAAATTCATATGGCTCCCACATATTTCTACGATTACTTTGCGATCGAATGAACCACTTACATACGATACCAATTTCCCTTTGTCTCACGATATGTTACTTACCCAAGGTTATGATCGCTCAGTATCTCGCATACCTAGTTCAACCTTGTTCTTGATAAGTACTCTTTTCTCGTTCGTGATATGTGATCCCTTGTGACCAAGTCACATGCTTGCAAGCTAATTGGATGACATTCCACCGAGGGCCCAGAGTATATCTATCCGTCATGTGGATGGACAAATCCCACCTTGATCCATGTGTCTCAACCAATACTTTCCGAACACTCAATGCCACTTTTATAACCACCGTTACGGTGTGGTGTTTGATGTCATCAAAGCATCCATCCGTAAAGGTGATATGCATGATCTCATGGTCAAGGAATTAGGTTACTATGTATCGAAAGCATATAGCAATTGAACTAATGAAATGACTTGATCTTTATGCTACGCTTATCTATAGGAGTATGTCCACCATATCATTCTCCTAACGATATGATCTTGTTGTTGATAACATCTCAATGTTCATGATAGGGAAACCACAATCATTAATCAACCAACAAGCTAGTGAAGTATAGAGGCTATACTAGGGACTTCAAATTAAGTTTACAAAACACACAAGTATCAATGTTTCCTTGTTAATACTATTATAGCATGAATGTAAACATTTATCATAAACACAAAGATATAATAATAACTATATTTATTATTGCCTCTAGGGCATATCTCCAACAATTCCACCTTGGCAGCTCCGTATATCGAGGAACACAAGAATATTGTACGCTCCAAAAACCCGGGGAAGCCTGAATCATGGATTACAGATGAACACATGTAGTCTTTCGGTGGTTGGATGCGGACACATCTCTTGAATGACACCACTGTTGGAGATCAGCTATACTTGTTGGCCGCGTCACCATCTTCTACTGTATTGAATTTCCAAGGGTACGAAATAAATGGGAATACATTCTACACGATCGCCCAAGATAAAAAGAGCACCAACCAAAATAGTGGTGTCCGCTTTGATGCAATAGACGAGAATGGACAAAAGGACACATATTATGGTTACATAGAGGAGATATGGGAACTAGACTATGGAGTCTCTTTAAGGTCCCTTTGTTTCACGCAAATGGGTCAACCTGAATGGGGAAGGGTAAAGATAGACCAGTTATGCGGAATGACAAATAGTGGGTCTCAACAATCTTGGTTATAGAGATGAACCATTCGTCCTAGACAATGATGTGTCTCAGTTATCTATGTGAAGGACATGTCCTCCGCATAAAAAAAAGAAAAATATGCAAACGAATACATCATATGATGAGCCAAAGGCCACATAGTTCTTTTCAGGGAAAAGAAACATCGTGGGAATCGAGGAAAAGATGTACATGTCAAGATTATAATAAGTTTGATGAAATTCCGCCTTCACAAAGGAAAACACCCAAGCATTCCGTTAAGTAAAGAAGATGCTCCATGGTTACGTCAAGCGGTCATAAGGAATGACATATGCCAAGAAGTTCATGCTCATATTATGTAACTCTAGTTCATGTCTTTCGCGGTTTGTGGCTTGACCAAGGATATCTTTCGCGTTTGTGTGGCCTTTAGTCCCGGTTTTGTAGTCTCGCTTTTAATATTAATAAATGTCTTGAGTGTTAGTCCCATTTTGTGGCTGGACCGGAGTGCCTCTATGACCAGTTTCTTGGAGATGCCGGAGGATCGGGCTCACGGCATCTCCTCGAAACTGGTCGAGTGGTGTCCTCGCCTCGAAAACCATCTTGTAGCTTGTAACTTCACTAACTAGATCAATACGCCTGAGCTAACTAATTTCACATATTAGGAGTGCCTCTATGACCGCTTCTCGGAGATGCCGAGGACTAGGCTCGTCGGCATCTCCTCGAAACTGGCCGCAGTGGTGTCCTCGCCTCGAAAACCATCTTGCAGCTTGTAACTTCACTAACTAGATCAATACGCCTGAGCTAACTAATTTCACATATTAGGAGTGCCTCTATGACCAGTTTCTTGAGAATCTTTGGAGGACTGGCTCCGCAAGCATCTCCCGAAACTGGTCAGTGGTGTCCCCGCTCGAAAACCATCTTGCAGCTTGTAACTTCACTAACTAGATCAATACGCCTCGGAGCTAACTAATTTCACATATTAGGAGTGTTTATGACTGCTTTCGGAGATGCCGAGGACTGGCTCGTCGGCATCTCCTCGAATCGCCGTAGTGGTGTCCTCGCCTCTAAAACCATCTTGGAGATGCCTCAAACTGGCTGGAGGACTGGACTCACAAGGATGCATATTTATAGTACAAGCAGCTCGGCATAATGTCGACACTCACGACATAATGTCGACACTCACCCCATTATTAGTGCCGACTCATTTTAGTCGGTTGGTGTCTCCAACCGACTAAAGGTTCATCTTTAGTCCCGTTGGTGACACCATCCGGGACAAGGTACAAGCCGCACGACATAATGTCGACACTCACCCCTATTATTAGTGTTGTCGCCCACTGCGTTAATCCTTCAATCGCGTTGGTTTCTCCAACCGACTAAATATGAACCTCTTTATATAGGCATTTCCCTCTATTTATTAGGTAACACTTAAGACATTTATTAATATTAAAACCGGGACAAACCGACTAGCTAACACTGTGCCTAAAGTCGCCCTTTAGTCATAATCATGACTAGTCCTATAGCACGCAGCTGTGGTCTTCATCGCCGCCGCCATCATCATCGTCATCGTCACATGCCACTCGGGATCCTCGGCCCATCCATGGCATATACCAGGCCATTCCAGCCTCGGATTCACGGCGGGGAGAGGGGTCTCTGAAGACGATGCCATGCCGAGACAGTGTGGGGCCTGTGGCGGGTGGACTGTGGCACCGTGAGGCGAGGATGGTCTCCCGCAATGTAGCGCATCACTGATGATAGTACGGTTCGCCCACCACAGTTACTTGACGACTTTGTGGTTCACCGTGGCGGCCATCACCCTCGTACCTAGCGAGCTCCCTTTCCCGCCTATTAGCGAAGAAGGCATTCCAGGTGTCATAGTTGTCGGGGTCCCACTGGGGATCCATCCGCTGCTCCGGCGTGAGCTCGTGGTAGAACTGGTTTGTGATGGCCGCGTGCATGGAACCTTGATGGACAGGAGGGACAGAACCCTCCGCTCGGCAAAGATCAATGGCGGGCGGGTACCGGTGGACAAGGGTAGTTGGAGGCGCACAGCGCCTCGGTCTCCTCGAGGGTCAGAATGGCCCAGTAGGAGTTGTCCATTGTTCTAAGAGAGGAAGGTGTGGATGTGTGGATATGTAACATCCCAAAAATCATAGTTTCAAAACTCATTCATATCATCTTTGCATCATTCATTCATTCAGGGTTTTTCTCAAAAATCATTTAGAGACAGAAGTTTGAGCTATGATTTCATGTGGGCAATTTATCTCAAATGGCCATCATCCTTTAAAATTTGAATGTTTAGGTACTTGTTTGCTTTCCTCCATTGATGGAAAGGTTAGGTGAAGCTTTTAACCCAAGATTCCAAATTTAGAAATGGTTTCAAAATCCTTTTTCAAATATTTGCAAACTAGAGCAAATCTCTGTTTACTTTGAAACCCAAGCATTGACCAAGCCTTGCAAAGTAACCACTTAGTTAAAATGACTGTTTTTGAATTCACAAAACCCTGCAAAAATTCCCAAAGCAGTTTGGTTTCAAAAGGATTTGAATTCATATCAAATTCATACCAGAAAATGAATTTAGAAAAAGAAAAGGACTCCTCAATAGGAAAAGGCCGCGCGGCCAGAATCTGGCCCAGCAGCAAATCGAGCCCAGCAAGCCCACCCGGGGTCTTCTTAATCTTCTCTCACGCGCAAGCACACGCTACGAGCCGACAGTGCACCCACCTATACTCCAAGCACCCGACAAGCGGGCCTTCCACGCCGTCCGTCTCCACCCGCATGACCCGCTCATCCCCAAATCAACGCGGGCGTTTCTGTGTTTAATTCGCGGCGTCAATTTGATTTATTGGCCGAGTGATTCTCGCTCGTGACCAGGCTATAAGAACCCCCTATGTTCCCTCTCTCTTCTCCCTCAAACCCCGAACCCAGAGCCACCAGTGCGAGCATTACCCTCAGAACCCCCGCTGTCTCCGGCGCCGCAAATTCCGGTGAGTTCGAGCTTCCTCCGCCTCGTTCTGCAAACTAGATCAGTGAGCCTTGCGCTTCTTTTGACACATTTCGCTTACCTCGCATGATCCGTAGCTCCGGCAAGATCCAAGCCGCCACCGTCTTCGCACCAACTCCGCGAACTCTAGTGGTAAGCCCCGACCGCCCCGCGTCTTCTAGTTCAAGCACACGACTCTGCCTTGACTCTGTGAATCTAACCGTGTCCTCGTCTTGCCTTGGGGTGGTTCACAGCGACGTCCACGACGACCACCCGACACACCGACGCCGTCCTCCACTCCGGCGAGCAATCGCAACCGTGCCCGAGCGCCCCTTGACCAACCGCGAGTACGACGAGCTTCGCCAAGACCTCCTGAGCACGGTGAGCTCCTCGTTCTCACTTACCCCCTGTAGTGCCGCCTCCGTCGTCGACCGACAGTTCCGCCGCCGGTAGCCACCGCTCCGCCGCCAGTTCTTGGCCAGGACAATAGCAGCCGTTAGATCTGTATCGTAGCGCTAGGATAGATCCACTTAACCCGAAGCGGTACGCGATCTGAGCCGCCAGATTTCATTTAGATCCTACGGCTGTGGAGCTCGATCCAGTGCGAAACGGTATGGGCGAATAAGAACATGACGCGTGGCTAGGTTAGATCTGAAAATAGATTTAAAACCAGAAATTTGATCCAAATTCAAATGCTCATAACTTTCGATTGCCACGTTAGATTTTTGCAAACTTTATATCGTTGGATTCAGTGAAACAAGGCCTTTCTGGGTATCCAATTTATTTAGCATATAGTAACAGTTAAAATGATTTTATTTGAAGAACAAGTTTAAGGCTATTTTTAGATATAGATTTATTTGGTAAAATTATATTGGGGCCAAATAAGTTTAGCTGGCAAACTTGTGACATGTTAAGTTTCTGTAGACATGGGCATACTTGGTAGAATTTTCAAAAATCAACACTTAGTAAATTCTTGCATGCATGCATTCATATTATTTTTGGTTGTATATAATTGTGTGTAATTGTATGCTTTAATTTCTTGTGTAGATTTTGCTAGTGATTGTGATTGTGAAGAGTGCTACTCTCCCCACTACCAAGGCAAGTGATATTTTCATGAATATTCTATCCTATGTTTTGTACTAGCATTAGATATTTTGCTAAGTCTTGCATGCTATTTTTGCCTAATGCCAAGATGGGAGATCCTAAGTAGTGTAGAATAGTAGAATTGCTAGGAAGTTCTCCCTAAGTTAAGTTATCCTAATCTGCTTAGCCTAGCTACTTAGTAAACAAGGGTGGTGAACATCTATATGGTTTATGATAAAATATTCTAAGTCAAGAGACTTATGTTTTTCTTAATAAAACAACTAATTCAAAAGAACCTCCTGGGTGGAATGGAATGATTGGGTTATGTTGAGTGGTTACACAAGGCCATGGACTTGGGTTGTGTATCTCAGTTGTGGTATGCCACCCAGGCACAAAGGGATTTGGAGGCCAAGTGTTGAGAAAGCTTACAGTGCAACCACTTGGCAATATGGGCTCTGCCATGATCATATAGGTTGCTAGAACTTAGTCATTTGGACAGTTGGTGGTAGATGGGATGATAGGTTGGAACGCGTCCATTTGACTAAGGAAAGGCTTCTGAAAGGTCCTGTCTTGGGAAACCAAGTCTGGTGGGGAAAGTGCACAACCTGTGCAGATGGAAAACCTAAGTACTTAGCCTTGTCCAAGGAAATGGACACTTGGAGCATCAAGACATGGAAGCTACAAGAATCTCATCACTCCAACTTCTAAGTAAAAATTTGTGGGTGAACAAGGGTGAAGGACCCAATGTCTATTGGTGGTTCCTTGGGAATGTTTTGGACAAAGAAAAACTTAGTGATTTCAACTAATAGGAAAAACTTATTTTCAAGCAAAGCAAGCCAAGCTACACTTAGCCAAAATGCATATAGTATTATAGTCCACTTAAAATATACTAAGGTATCACTTGCCAATACTATTCCAAAGTATTGACCCTCTGTGGCTGTAACTTGTGATGTTGCAGGTTACTCCGATGATGAATAGGAGTCATGAGTCTACACTCAACATGCTTGACTGTGGCACATGAAGATGAAGACTTGTGTTTATTTACTTATTCCTTAAAACTCTTGTATTAGGCCTATGGCCCTGAGTTGTAAAAGACTATGTTTTTATCTCTAGAATGAATGTAATAAACGACCTTTGTATCTGTGTACTTCATCTTAAACTGTGGATGCTAGCATTGATCCAGGGACTAGCATTGCAATCACAGGGATCCTTTCCTTTATAAAGGAGGGGTCTAACAGATGGTATCAGAGCACTGTGTTGCCTGTAGGATTATGACCCTAGGACTGAAAGACCACTAAGGAAAAAGTTTTTCAACTACTTCTACACTTGTCTATTCTTCTCGTAAAACTTTTATAATCTCTTTCAACTTCCTTTGTAGATGAACTCCATCAACGAAGCCATGAAGAAGGGACCAGTCATGACCATGACCTTGGAGTGTGAAACTGAGTTTCCCAATATTCTCAAGGACCTCATGGAGGCAATGGATGCACATGGTGAAGCCGTGTACAAGGGCTTTCCAGTGATGGATGAAGGAGTGGAGTATTGGTGGGTGCAACTTCACTTGTACAAAAACAAGGAAGACAACCACAAAGAAAGGGGATTCTGCATGTACACCAACACTAAAATGCACACCACATTCTTTGAGTCAGCCAGGGATGCAGCTTGGAGGACTATCAAAGAACTAAGTACTAGAGTCAAGTGCAGAATGCTCAACCTCCAAAAGGATTTAGAGAAAGAGAAGGAGCTTACTCAAGAGTTGGAAGACACCAACCAAGAAATAAGGGGAGATGTTATAGACTTAGTGATAGAGTCAAGAGAGCAAGATTGGTGGATTGCCTTTAGGAACATTGTGTTGAATAATAGATCCCGTGAGATTGGATTGTAAGGACACTTCGTTAGTTGGACCACCACTTATCACCTTATTTTCAAAAGATATTTTAAATAAGTATGGACCTTGAATGATGTAATGGACTTATGTATGCATGACTTGTGTGACAATTATGTTTCATGGATATGTATGAATGTTATTCTTGATTTACCTTGGATTGCGTTGTTCTAACTTTTTCAATCTTATAAATAGATGCCTATTGCCATCAGCACTGTTGAGGAGTTTCGGGTTACTCGTTTTGGTTCCCGTATCATTGAGCTTACCACTCTGCTTGACCTCCCTCTTCCCACCATTACGGTGTACCCACTCACCAAGTTCGAGAGGAAGGACCTCTGGGGCTTCAAGGTGACCCAGCCAGGACGCCAGACTGAGCCTACTACAGAGGCCATCGTCTTCAAGCTGATGCACGATGACAGGGAGAGAGGCATGGAGGTAGTCATGCAGGACTTGATAGGATGACTGTTAGGCCGTCACTCCCGACAGGTTAGGGGTACTCACTTTCACGTCTTCGGAAGACGTGATGTTGATGGAGAGTCCATCGACTTTGAGGACGACTTGAGGAGCACTGCGGAGCTGATACGTCTTTATCTTCAGGACTTAGAGACTCTTCTTAGGCACGTAGATACGGACAGGACGAACGTCATGCTAGGTAATGACGAGCTTCAGGTGCAGCTTCGCGAGAAGGACAAGCTTTTTGCGCAGCAGGATGAGATGATCAAGGAAATGGAGACAAAGTTCGAGGCCCAGGACCGCAAGTTCAAGAGTCAGGAGAAACGCGTCCAGGATAGGAACAAGAAGATCCGGGACATGACCAAGGAACTGAAGTCCAAGGACTTCGAGCTTGAGCAACAGCAGATGGTTATTGAGAGGCTTCGCTCCCAGAAGAGGGCTCTCAAGGCCAAGGTTGATTCTTTGACCACTACGATTGAGGAGAACAAGACCGCGATGGAGAACGCAGGTCTTACCTTCGTCGAGGAGGAGATAGATGCTGAGGAGTAGACTTGACTACTCGTTTACCTTTCATATTCATACTTGTTATTGCAAACTTATTATTGGACCATCCGACATGTGGATGGCTTGCCACTTGTGTGTTTTACTTCATGAGCTTATTATGTGGTTGTTGAACTTTTATTCTTATGTTGCTTATTATGTGTTTGCTTATGATGTATTGTGCATGAAACATCTATGGGTATCTCATCCTTATCTATTTGAACAAACCACAGATGCCTCCCCGTCGCGCAAACCCCAACCCCAACAACATCACCCCGGAAATGCAACAAATGATGAATGCGCAAACACAGCTTATGCAAATGATGACAACATTCATCCAGAACCAGAATAACAACAACAACCCCAACAACAACAACAACAATAACAACAACAACAACAACAACAACAATAACAACCCTCCGGGTTTTGATATGCTCACCAGATTTCTACGTCTGAGGCCAGCAAAGTTTTCGGGAACAACTGATCCCATGGTAGCCAATGACTGGCTACGATCTGTGAACAAGGACTTAGTGACCATGGGTTGCACGGATGCTGAAAAGGTCAGGTTCGCAGCACATCTGTTGGAAGGACCAGCCGCCACATGGTGGGATAACTTCCAAATCACCACTCCTATTGATGAAGTGACTTGGGACATCTTTGAAGATGGCTTTCGCTCATATCTCATCGTGAATGATGAGTGCGAAAAGAAGGAGTTTCATAACTTGAAACAACGCCACCGCAGTGGCGTAATACATAGAAGAGTTCAACAATGCGCGCTATGCACCGGATGAGGTGGATCTGATGCAAAGAAAGGAAAAGTTCTTGGAAGGTTTGAATGATGAGTGAACCTACGGTTATGCATGGCATATGTTCCAACTTATCAGTCGTTTTGTGACAAGGCTGCTATTTTGGAAAGTAAAATGAAGCAAGTCGAGAGTAGGAAGAGGAAACACTCCGACAAGCACAGCTCGGGATCGTCTCACAAACTATCTCACTATGATGACAGTGGCAGCTCAGGGTCCCATAAACATGGGAAATTCAACAAGCACCACAACCACAACCGTCATGACAACAAGCGTCACCGTAGTAATGACAATGACAAGTACAAGAACCACAAGGGTGGACATAAGAGCCACTATGGTGGAAATGGTAGTGGAAGTGGAGGCCAACCTCCTAAAAAGGACATCAGTCAGGTTGAGTGCTTCAAATGCAAAAAGCTGGGGCATTATGCTAATGAGTGCCCTGAGAAGAAAGTGGAAGGACCTAACAAGCCCAATCCTTTCCAGAAAGGACAGGTTAACCACATCAATGTGGAGGAGGTCTATGAGGAGCCTGATGCCGTGGCTGGTAAGTTCAGACTCAATTCAATTTCAGCATTTGTACTCTTTGATACCGGTGCATCTCATTCATTCATATCAAAAGCATTCGTTGAAAGAAGTGAACTACCGGTAGAAACCATTGGGTGTCCTATAAGAGTAAGTTCTCCGGGTGGATAAATGATAGTAAACTCAGGATGTCATGACTTAGTCATAGAGTTTGGAAAACATAAGTTTCCAGTGAACCTAATAATCCTGAATTCCCAAGGATTGGATGTGATTTTGGGAATGGATTGGATGGCTAAGTACGAAGGAGTACTAGATTGTGCTAATCGTACTGTTGCACTCACAACCCCAGAAGGAAAAAGAATAAAATTTAAGTCAAACTTTGAATCCAAAGGAAGTAAGCTAAATCATATTAAGGGGGTTAGCATGGACAGTGTGCCAATTGTGTGTGAGTATCCGGATGTATTTCTGGAGGAGTTACCAGGAATGCCACCGGATAGAGATGTGGAGTTTCTGATAGATTTGGTGCCAGGATCAGGACCAATAGCTAAGAGACCATACAAAATGTCAGTTGATGAACTGAAAGAGCTCAAGAAACAGCTAGGAGAACAATTGCAGAAAGGGTTTATTCAACCAAGTTCTTCATCTTGGGGAGCCCCAGTATTATTCGTGGAAAAGAAGGATAGAACACAAAGATTATGTATTGACTACCGTTCTCTCAACGAGGTTACTATCAAGAACAAATATCCTTTACCAAGAATCAATGACTTGTTTGATCAGCTAGAAGGAGCATGTGTATTCTCGAAGATTGATCTCCGGTCAGGTTATTTTCAACTCAAGATAAGAGAACAAGACATACCAAAAACAGCATTCACCACAAGGTATGGATTGTATGAGTATACTGTGATGCCTTTTGGATTAACCAACGCTCCAGCATACTTCATGAATATGATGAACAAGGTGTTCATGGAATTTCTTGACAAGTTCGTTGTCGTTTTCATCGATGATATCTTGGTCTACTCCAAGAGCAAGGAAGAACATGAAAGACACTTGCGCTTGATACTAGAAAAGTTAAGAGCATAAACTTTATGCCAAATTCAGCAAGTGTGAGTTACGGTTAGAAAGTTGGTTTTCTTGGTCATGTTATGACAAAGGATGGTGTTGCGATTGATCCGCTAAAGTTTCAGCTGTGACAGATTGGGAATCACCCAAGAATGTGAAGGAAGTTCGTAGTTTCCTCGGCTTAGCAGGTTACTATAGAAGGTTCATTGAAAATTTCTCAAAGGTTCCTAAGCCAATGACAGAATTGCTAAAAAAGGACAAGAAATTTGCTTGGACTGAAGGTTGCGAAGTCAGCTTCCAAGAGTTGAAGAAGAGACTTGTGACAAAGACGCTTTTATGTTCCAGATTTGGAAAAGGATTTCCAAGTATATTGTGATGCGTCTCATCAAGGTTTGGGTGCCGTACTTATGCAAGATGGTAAAGTTGTAGCCTATGCTTCGAGACAACTCAAAACTCATGAAGTAAACTATCCTACTCATGATTTGGAGTTAGCATCTGTCGTCCATGCACTCAAAACATGGAGACATTACCTTTTGGGTAAGCGGTGTGAAGTGTTCACCGATCATAAGAGCTTGAAGTATATCTTCACCCAGAAGGAGATCAACATGAGACAAAGAAGATGGCTAGAACTTATCAAGGATTATGACTTAAGTTTGCAATACCACCCTGGTAAAGCAAATGTAGTAGCCGATGCTTTAAGTCGTAAGACGTTTGTAAATGGCCTTACCAAAGGGGAATTGCCAGATGATCTGTGTAAGCAATTCAAGGAACTCAGATTGGAGATTGTACCAGAAGGACATCTCATGTCCTTAGATGTTCAACCCACTCTATTGGACAAGATCCGAGAAGTTCAGAAAACCGATAAGGAAATTGAAAAGATTAGGGAAAATATAAGCCTAGGGAAAGCCAAGAGTTTCCATATAGACGAACAAGGCACCTTATGGCACGGGAAACGTATTTGTGTTCCACAAGATCCGGAGTTGCGGAAACTGATCCTGCAAGAGGCTCACAACTCTCCATATTCTATTCACCCGGGAAACACCAAGATGTACATGGACATGAAAGAAAGATTTTGGTGGAACAATCTCAAAAGGGACATCATGAACATATTGCTTTGTGTGATGTGTGTAGCGAGTCAAAGCGAGCACCAAAAACCAGCAGGTTTGCTTCAACCACCGCCTATTCACGAATGGAAGTGGGAAAATATTGGTATGGATTTCATTACGGATTACCAAGGACCAGGTCGGTATGATTCCATATGGGTAGTAGTGGATCTCCTAACTAAAGTGGCTCATTTTATACCCGTAAAGACAACTTATACAACTGCCAAGTTAGCTAAAATCTACATGAGAAGAATTGTATGCCTTCACGGTGTGCCTAAGAGTATTGTGTCAGATAGAGGAACTCAGTTCACTTCTCATTTTGGAGACTTCATGAATCCTTAGGAGAGATTGGAATTCATCGCCTTTCATCCGCAAGCAGATGGACAAACAGATAGGACCAACCAAATTCTTGAAGACATGTTGAGAGCATGTGCTTTAGATTATGGAGCAAGTTGGGATGAAAGTTTGCCCTCACGAGTTCTCTTACAACAATAGTCATCAAGCTAGTATTGGAATGGCACCATTTGAATTACTCTACTAAGGAAGTGTACCACCCATTGTTATGGAATGGTGTGGGAGAAAGAAGCTTATTTGGACCTGATCTTATCAAAGACGCGAAGAAAGTCAAATTGGTTAAAGACAGATTGAGGGTAGCACAATCGGCAGAAAAGCTACGGATTCTAAGCGAGAAGTCACCCTGAAGTTGGGGATAGAGCTTATCTCAGAGTATCACCACTCGTGGAGTGAAAAGATTTGGAGTCAAAGGAAAGTTGGCACCAAGATATGTTGGGCCATTCAAGATTCTAAGTCAAAGGAGAAGTTGCATGAAGTTGAATTGCGAGAATCTCTATCGCGATCCATAACGTATTTCATGTGAGTCACCTTAAGAAATGCCACCCGAAATGGAAGAGTCTTCTTTGAAGGATACCATACCTTTGGAAGAAGTTCAGCTAGAAAGTGATCTCACTTATGAGGAAAAGCCTGTCAAGATTCTAGAGACCGCAGAAAGAGTTACGGGACCAAGACTATCACGTTTTGTAAAGTGCAATGGAACCATCACTCAAGAGGAAGCAACATGGGAAAGAAGATGATCTTGAAGACCACCCTCACCTATTTGTTAGTAACCCGAATCTCGAGGTGAGATTCATCTTAAGGGGGTTAGATTTGTAACATCCCAAAAATCATAGTTTCAAAACTCATTCATATCATCTTTGCATCATTCATTCATTCAGGGTTTTTCTCAAAAATCATTTAGAGACAGAAGTTTGAGCTATGATTTCATGTGGGCAATTTATCTCAAATGGCCATCATCCTTTAAAATTTGAATGTCTAGGTACTTGTTTGCTTGCCTCCATTGATGGAAAGGTTAGGTGAAGCTTTTAACCCAATATTCCAAATTTAGAAATGGTTTCAAAATCCTTTTTCAAATATTTGCAAACTAGAGAAAATCTCTGTTTACTTTGAAACCCAAGCATTGACCAAGCCTTGTAAAGTAAACCACTTAGTTAAAAGGACTGTTTTTGAATTCACAAAACCCTGCAAAAATTCCCAAAGCAGTTTGGTTTCAAAAGGATTTGAATTCATATCAAATTCATACCAGAAAATGAATTTAGAAAAAGAAAAGGACTCCTCAATAGGAAAAGGCCGCGCGGCCAGAATCTTGCCCAGCAGCAAATCGAGCCCAGCAAGCCCACCCGGGGTCTTCTTAATCTTCTCTCACGCACAAGCTACCTTGAGCGTGACAGACCCACCTATACTCCGCGCACATCGCTGACAAGCGGGCCTTCTCCACGTCAGCGTCGCCTCCACCCGCACGACCCGCTCATCCCCAAATCAACGCGGGCGTTTCTGTGTTTAATTCGCGGTGTCAATTCGATTTATTGGCCGAGTGATTCTCGCTCGTGACCAGGCTATAAGAACCCCCTTTGTTCCCTCTCTCTTCTCCCTCAAACCCCGAACCCAGAGCGCCACCAGGCTGCGAGCATTACCCTCTGTAACCCCGCCGTCTCCGGGCTCGCTAAACAAATTCCGGTGAGTTCGAGCTTCCTCCTCGCCTCTCGTTCTTGCAAACTAGATCAGTGAGCCTCTGCGCTTCTTTTGACACATTTCGTTTACCCTCGCATGATCCGTAGCTCCGGCAGCATCGTCAACTGGCCGCCACCGTCTTCAGTACGAACTCCGACGAACTCTAGTGGTAAGCCCCGACCGCCCCGCGTCTTCTAGTTCAAGCACACGACTCTGCCTTGACTCTGTGAATCTAACCGTGTCCTCGTCTTGCCTTGGGTTGGTTCACAGCGACGTCCACGACGACCACCCGACACACCGACGCCGTCCTCCACTCCGGCGAGCAATCGCCACCGTGCCCGGGCGCCCCTTGACCAACCGCGAGTACGACGAGCTTCGCCAAGACCTCCTGAGCACGGAGAGATACTCCTCGTTCTCACTTACCCCCTGTAGTGCCGCCTCCATCGTCGACTGACAGTTCCGCCGCCGGTAGCCACCGTTCCGCCGCCAGTTCTTGACCAGGACAATAGCAGCCGTTAGATCTGTATCGTAGCGCTAGGATAGATCCACTTAACCCGAAGAGGTACGCGATCTGAGCCGCCAGATTTCATTTAGATCCTACGGCTGTGGAGCTCGATCGAGTGCGAAACGGTATGGGCGAATAAGAACATGACGCGTGGCTAGGTTAGATCTGAAAATAGATTTAAAACCGATTTGATCCAAATTCAAATGCTCATAACTTTCGATTGCCACGTTAGATTTTTGCAAACTTTATATCGTTGGATTCAGTGAAACAAGGCCTTTCTGAGTATCCAATTTATTTAGCATATAGTAACAGTTAAAATGATTTTATTTGAAGAACAAGTTTAAGGCTATTTTTAGATATAGATTTATTTGGTAAAATTATATTGGGGCCAAATAAGTTTAATGGCAAACTTGTGACATGTTAAGTTTCGTAGACATGGGCATACTTGGTAGAATTTTCAAAATCAACACTTAGTAAATTCTTGCATGCATGCATTCATATTATTTTTGGTTGTATATAATTGTGTGTAATTGTATGCTTTAATTTCTTGTGTAGATTTTGCTAGTGATTGTGATTGTGAAGAGTGCTACTCTCCCACTACCAAGGCAAGTGATATTTTCATGAATATTCTATCCTATGTTTTGTACTAGCATTAGATATTTTGCTAAGTCTTGCATGCTATTTTGCCTAATGCCAAGATGGGAGGTCCTAAGTAGTGTAGAATAGTAGAATTGCTAGGAAGTTCTCCTAAGTTAAGTTATCCTAATCTGCTTAGCCTAGCTACTTAGTAAACAAGGGTGGTGAACATCTATATGGTTTATGATAAAATATTCTAAGTCAAGAGACTTATGTTTTCTTAATAAAACAACTAATTCAAAAGAACCTCCTGGGTGGAATGGAATGATTGGGTTATGTTGAGTGGTTACACAAGGCCATGGACTTGGGTTGTGTATCTCGATTGTGGTATGCCACACAGCACAAAGGATTTGGAGGCCAAGTGTTGAGAAAGCTTACAGTGCAACCACTTGGCAATATGGGCTCTGCCATGATCATATAGGTTGCTAGAACTTAGTCATTTGGACAGTTGGTGGTAGATGGGATGATAGGTTGGAACGCGTCCATTTGACTAAGGAAAGGCTTCAAAGGTCTCTTGGGAAACCAAGTCGGTGGGGAAAGTGCACAACCTGCGGATGGAAAACCTAAGTACTTAGCCTTGTCCAAGGAAATGGACACTTGGAGCATCAAGACATGGAAGCTACAAGAATCTCATCACTCCAACTTCTAAGTAAAAATTTGTGGGTGAACAAGGGTGAAGGACCCAATGTCTATTGGTGGTTCCTTGGGAATGTTTTGGACAAAGAAAAACTTAGTGATTTCAACTAATAGGAAAAACTTATTTTCAAGCAAAGCAAGCCAAGCTACACTTAGCCAAAATGCATATAGTATTATAGTCCACTTAAAATATACTAAGGTATCACTTGCCAATACTATTCCAAAGTATTGACCCTATGTGGCTGTAACTTGTGATGTTGCAGGTTACTCCGATGATGAATAGGAGTCATGAGTCTACACTCAACATGCTTGCCTGTGGCACATGAAGATGAAGATTTGTGTTTATTTACTTATTCCTTAAAACTCTTGAATTAGGCCTATGGCCCTGAGTTGTAAAAGACTATGTTTTTATCTCTGGAATGAATGTAATAAACGACCTTTGTATCTGTGTACTTCATCTTAAACTGTGGATGCTAGCATTGATCCAGGGACTAGCATTGCAATCACAGGGATCCTTTCCTTTATAAAGGAGGGGTCTAACAGGATAGCCATGACACGATCACCCTAAATATAGAGGGAAAGGGCGGGAAAACTTGGCGTGAAGCTTTGGGAAATGGCGGGAAATATCTTTAGTCCGGTTAGTGACTACATCCGGACTAAAAGCTCTAGTAGAAAGGAAAGGGCGAAAACTTGGCGGAAGAGGTGGGAAATGGCGGAAAATATTTTTAGTCGGTTTGTGACTACATCCGGACTAAATGTGCCGAACAATGATCATGTTTGAAAAAACCTTCACAAAATGACCTATCATGTTCGAGGTTTCATGGCTTTGGTCCAAATGACCGATGTTATGTCTTGAATCACGGCATAGTTTGTGATGTTGTGCCCATATTATGCATGTGTGTGGACATTGGTATGGAGAACAATGTTGGGAGGAAGTTTTCCTTTTTGTCGGAAAAGCCCTTTTCCATATTCGAAGCGCAAAAAACGGTCGTTGTGAAGTAACCACCAAAATGCCGTTTCGAATGCTACCGTCCTATTTTCCTAAAATACTAGACCACCTTACATGGACTATCTCCCAACCGGTACATCTCAAACCTTTTCGTCCATACGGGTAAAAGGACAAATGTCTGTAGAATCGGTAGGAAGTGGGTCCGGTTTGTACTACAGTACATGATCTATCGCCTGTGATTTTTGAAAAATCATTTTAGACTCGCAATATGTGGTTTCTTCAGAGATCCAATGCAAGTTCTAACGATGCCCGTCCCCTATCTTCATGCACACCGGTTCGACCATAGTTAGAAATTCAGATAATTCAAAACGGGCATAATAAATTCAAAAAAATCCGAACAATGAAAATCCTTGGTGGTGTCATATTATGTTACATAGTTGAAAGGAAAAATACCAGACTTGGTATATTGATCATGTTTGAAAAACCTTCACAAAATGACCTATCATGTTCGAGGTTTCATGGCTTTCGGTCCAAATGACCGATGTTATGTGCTGAATCACGGCATAGTTTGTGATGTTGTGCCCATATTATGCATGTGTGTGGACATTGGTATGGAGAACAATGTTGCAGGAGGAAGTTTTCCTTTTTGCATACGGAAAATCCCTTTTCCATTTTCCGAGCGCAAAAAGCGGTCGTTTATGAAGTAACCACCAAAATGCCGTTTCGAATGCTACCGTCCTATTTTCCTAAAATACTAGACCACCTTACATGGACTATATCCCAACCGGTACATCTCAAACCTTTTCGTCCATCCGGGTAAAAGGACAAATGTCTGTAGAATCGGTGAAGTGGGTCCGGTTTGTACTACGGTGTACATGATCTATCGCCGTGATTTTTGAAAAAATCATTTTAGACTCGCAATATGTGGTTTCTTGAGAGATCCAATGCAAGTTCTAACGATGCCGTCCCTATCTTCATGCACACCGGTTCGACCATAGTTAGAAATTCGGATAATTCAAAGCGGGCATAATAAATTCAAAAAATCCGAACAATGAAAATCCTTCGCGTGGTGTCATATTATGTTACATAGTTGAAAGGAAAAATACAGACTTGGTATATTGATCATGTTTCAAAAAACCTTCACAAAATGACCTATCATGTTCGAGGTTTCATGGCTTTCGGTCCAAATGACCGATGTTATGTCTTGAATCACGGCATAGTTTGTGATGTTGTGCCCATATTATGCATGTGTGTGGACATTGGTATGGAGAACAATGTTGTAGGAGGAAGTTTTCCTTTTGTCGCATGCGGAAAAGCCCTTTTCCATTTTCGAGCGCAAAAAGCGGTCGTTTTGTGAAGTAACCACCAAAATGCCGCTTCGTAATGCTACCGTCCTATTTTCCTAAAATACTAGACCACCTTACATGGACTATATCCCAACGTACATCTCAAACCTTTTCGTCCATCCGGGTAAAAGGACAAATGTCTCGAATCGGTAGGAAGTGGGTCGGTTTGTACTACAGTACATGATCTATCGCCTGTGATTTTTGAAAAAATCATTTTAGACTCATAATATGTGGTTTCTTGAGATCCAATGCAAGTTCTAACAATGCCCGCCCTATCACTTCTTATGTTTAAAGTTTTCTAAATTCCAAATTGATATTAATAAAATATAAGTTAATTCATTTTAATTGTAAATGGTTCATATTTTAAATGGTTACATTAATTATTTTTAAAAGCAGAAAATGTTTTTGAATTATTTATTTAAATCCAAATACTTTTATGTTTAAAATTTTCTAAATTCCAAATTAATATTCAAAATATAAGTTAATTCATTTTAAAAGGTTACATTAATTATTTTTAAAAATAGAATATGTTTTTGAATTATTTATTCAAATCCATACACTTCTTATGTTTAAAGTTTTTCTAAATTCCAAATTGATATTAAAAAATAAGTTAATTCATTTTTAATTGTAAATGGTTCATATTTTAAATGGTTACATTAATTATTTTTAAAACAAAAATGGTTTTGAATTATTTATTTAAATCCAAACACTTTTTATGTTTAAATTTTTCTAAATTCCAAATTAATATTCAAAATATAAGTTAATTCATTTTAAAAGGTTACATTAATTATTTTTAAAATAGAATATGTTTTTGAATTATTTATTCAAATCCATACACTTCTTATGTTTAAAGTTTTTCTAAATTCCAAATTGATATTAAAAAATATAAGTTAATTCATTTTAATTGTAAATGGTTCATATTTTAAATGGTTACATTAATTATTTTTAAAAGTAAAATGGTTTTGAATTATTTATTCAAATCCAAACACTTTTATGTTTAAAGTTTTCTAAATTCCAAATTAATTATCATTTAAAAACAATACAAATTTAAACCCCAAAATAAAAAACAAGGCGAACAGAGAAAATACCTGAATTTTTTTTGAAAGCAGGGAATATGTCGGTTGGAGCCACCAACGGGACTAAAGAGCCCTAACCAACCCTTGGTCTGCTGAAAATATTGGAGTATAGGTCCCGGTTGGTGGCTCCAACCGGGACGTATGACCCTTTAGTCCCGGTTGGAGCCACCAACCGGGACAAAAGGCCCTTCGTTTATAACTGGCTCGCCTCCTCTTCTTCTTCCCCATCTCACTTCTCTGCTTCATCGACGCGCGCACAGGAGACGCCGCCCCACGACGCCGGCAGGCTGCCCGAGCTCCGCCGCCTTGCTGACCCTGCCACGAGCTCCGCCTCGTTTCCCTCTATCTCCCCGCAAAAGGAATCGAAGAGGGGCATCGGCAACCGTCGCCATCGACGCCATCCTTCTGCTGTACCTGTTTGCCGAAAAATTCCGGTGAGACCTATCCTTCCTCCGCCCTACTTTGGCCACCAAGGTCTCATACAGGACCTAGCGCACCCCATTGATGCCCTGTGTTGCTTGCTCGAGCCCCAGATACTCGACATCGTCTTCGTCTGCAAGCGCCGCCCGCAAGCGCAACTCCGGCGAGGAATCTAGGACGAACAGGAGCACCCCTTCCTCAACCGCGACCACCACTGAGCCCACCTCGACCACCGCAACCACTCGTAATAGTCCATGTTCCCCTTACCCCTCTGGAATCGCCAGAGCACCACCCTCTGACGGCGTCGCCGCCAGCGTAGTGAGCGACCGCCGCCCGTCGTGGTGACGTGGTGCCCGGTGTAGGTCCCACTGTGTGGCCGAGGGTGCCACGGGCCCCTCTGTCGACCACCGTGGCTAGCAGTGGGCTCGGTGTAAAATGTTTTCTGTTTGTTTAAATTTAGAAATGGTTTAATTAAATCCGAAATTGATATAATATTGTAAATTCAATAATTAATTATTTATAACTTAGAAAATACAAATAATATATCAAAATGTTAGAAAAATGAGATCTAACTATTTAACCTATAATCATGCATTGTTCAACAACTTTCAAGACAAGTTTAATTAGAAAACAAAATCAACCCTCTCATATACTAGGAGTTTCACCGAGTTAGGGTTTTCACCCTCGGAACCCGTTTAAATTGCCGAGCATGTCTTTGGGTTACTTTTTAATACAAATTAACTTGTTATATCATCATCCTTGTTTGATCATTGCATCGATGCCATGTGTTGATTGTTCCCTCTCTTTACGGCGCCTCGGTGTAAAAAACTATTTGCCTTTTTAATTCCGAAAATGATTTAAACTTGTAAATTCAATAACTTATTGTTTATAAGTCAGAAAAATATGAATAATATATCAAAATGTTCAGAAAAATGAAACCTAGCTATCTAAGATATAATCATGCATTGTTCAACAACTTAAATTACAAGTTTAATTAGAAGAACAAATCCACCCCTCTCATGTGTTAGGAGTTTCTCCGAGTTAGGTTTCACCCCTCGGAACCCCGATTAAATCGTCGAGCATTTCTTAGGGTTACATTCCAATGAAAATTAACTTGTCATATCATCATACTTGCTTGAGCATTGCATCGATGCCATGTGTTGATTGTTTCCCATTCTTTTTGGTGTTTGGATTATTAGGTTTATTATTAGTTAGGTATTATTAGGTTTATTAATTAGTTTGGTATTATTGGTCTTGGCCCCATTGGGTCGATCCTTTGTGGGTAGCCCAGACCGATTCACATTTTCAAGCAACTTAGGTGCATGTGGGTTCGACGATGTGCCTATCTACTACGATTTCCCTTTCTCTTCATTTTTTATTGTGTATGTATATATTAGGTTTCTCTGAATTAGGGTTTATATCTCTCAACACCGTACTTAACTTTCTCCTTTAGCCGCTTTGACTTATTCATTTTTCCACCTATGAGAAAATATGGACCCACACGTCGAGACGAAGAAAGGAAGAGTTGATCCAAGGTGTGATCCGTGGGAAGATAATTTAGGCGTATCAACGTTTACGAACAACTCCGGTGAGGGTGATCCTTTTTTACCGGAGTAGACAACTTGTTTGAGGTTGAAGGTGTTGGCTTCCTTGAGGCGATGCCTTGTGTGTCGAAGACGACCGCTCCGACAAGGTGCATGTAATATAAATCAATTCATTAATTAATCATCTGCTATCTATATAGAAATAGTAACGACGATCTTTCTTCTTTTAGCCCTCGGATCGAAGGAATCTCTTGAAAAGAGCGACGAGGCCCAACCAAAAAGTTGCAAGACCATGAGAGGTTCAGGATCGAAGATGTTCTTTGTAGGCAGCGAACCGACAGCTCGAAGTTGTCGCAACCAAATTTGTGGCACAATGTGGAGTAATCGTTAGGGACTTAATCCCGATCACCATTATAAATTGGAATAGGCCTGCTAATGCGGATGAAGAGGAACATGTTTATTTGTCCCTAACCACGCCAAAGATTTCTTGTGGAAGCGGCTCATGGTTAATTTCAAACTACGAAGATAGAGCTGGATCCAAATGCGGAGGATCCATTGAGGACGCTACAACATGGGAGAGCCATGGAGGCTAAGGTCGGGAGTGGGCTTTGAAGAAGATGGCCGATGTTTCACCAAGCGGAAGAAAAGATTGCACCTTGACTATGTCGTGAAAAAGAAGACTCGATTTCAAGAATATTCAGTTTGAGAAGATAAAACCATTCTAGGATGAGTTTGTGGAATACAAGAAATCGAAAAAGCTAAGAAAATGTAAAAAGCGAATAAGCTGAATCTGCTAAGAAGAAGTATCACCATACTATGGGGCAAGGTGGCTACAAGGTTGGCATTCCTAAGTGGGCGAAACTTGAGCAGGAGCTGCGTGATAAAAATATCACCCAGGCAGACGATTGGGTAGAACGTGCAAGGAATTGGTTTTACGGGCATGGGGGCACGTTGGACTCGGAAGGAGGTGTATATATAACATACGACATAAAGAAGACCCCTTGCCAATCGAGAGGATGAAAGCAGTAAAGGCTGTTAAAGATGGGGACTTCATTCCCGATAGAGAGAATGATGATCTCACACTCGCCCTTGGAAATAAGGAACATGATGGACGAACACGAGGCACAATAGGCTCCCAATCATGGAGGACTGGGTTTCTCGAAGAGAGGAAGAAATATCCTGATAGAAGCCGTCAGAGGAGTAAGGACAGGGCGGCAGTTGAAGCAGAAAGTCAGAAAAGCGAATGCGTTTAATTGAAGAACGATTAAAGCAACAACAAGATGAAATTAACGCACTTAAAGAGCAAAGTACTACCGGCCCATCTCAGCAGCACACTGCATTCGATGCTACCGGCCTATCGAATAATCGAAAAAGCAGTGTGGCTTCCACCGAGGTCCCGGGTGATGACAATGGCGATGACGATGATGCACCGACGATGGCTCATGTTGGCTACCTGGTGGATGATATAACAGAGATGACACACTGCGAGCTACATGTCAAAGTTGTGAACATATCAATGAAGGTGGCGGTCGGCTATGCCTTACCAATTGGACCCACACCAACTTACCACTATCGTCCGGTTCCAGAGGGCTACGCTGTTGTCGACGTCGATGAAATCATGCCCACCTTTGAGGTTTTGGATCTTCACTACCCTGCTGGTGAAGGGGATGTGACTGTGCTGGGTGACGCAAAAAACGTCACCATTCTATGGCCGAAGGATTGTATCGTGCTTCGAAATCACACGCCAAGGCCATCTTCGCCGCCACCTCACCCGTCTCCAGCGAGGTCGTCGCCGCCGCGGCAGCCGTCTTCGTCGCCTCACCCGGCTCCGTCGCCTCACCAATCTCCGGTGCAGCCATCGCCGCGGGAGCCATCGCCGGCGCCTCAGGATAAAAAGCGTAAGCGTCTGCCAGCATTGTCGTGGCGATCGCCAAACGTAAACAAGAGCCTCTTCCAAAAGTACCAATGGTTCCTCCCAAGAGAGCTTATGGTATCTTGAAGAGGAGATGCGGCGATCGTTGATGCGGAAGCGACAACGTTTTTAAGCTAGTGAGGCGGCCGAAGAGCCGATTTCCCGACCAAAGAAGAAAAAGCCAAAGTGTTGAAAATGCTAAAGAATCTTCATCAACCCGAGCCAAAGCTGTCATCAGACTATGAGCGTTCTATTCTCAAGTCACATGCAGCACAAAAAACCTCGAAGAGCAGTACTGATGCAAGCGGGAAATATGTTGCCCAGCTCGGAGAACAAGCAAAACAGACTTGCGCCCCTCTCAAGGTGATTTCTCAAACCAATGTGGGGTCGAGCAAATATGGGGCCAAAGAGCAGTATGATCCGGTAGTTACTGTCTGGAGAAGTCGCTGCTCAAAGTATGAGTATTGCCCGATACTTATCCCATTAGAGTTCTTCCCGTGAGTGAAGTAGCTTACCAATACCATGCGGAAAACCTCTCGTCAAACCTGAGGAGGTAAATAATCTTCCAACAAAATGCGAAGATTGCATAAGCGGTACATGCATGCCACAAGGGCGGGCTAAGCTGGATAGTCTTGAGGGTTACAAAAAGCATCATGGGAAAGATAAGGATGACATGATATCCATTGAATTTGATGAACTATTTCAATTATTCAATCAAGACACCTTGGACAAATCGATCATGAGTGCCTATTGTCTGTAAGTACTAATTCTGTAATTAATTTAGTCTCCATCTATATTATTTTGTTTATTGTATGTATATAATCATCTTGTAATATGCAGAATGAAGATTCTCGAATGCAGGAGGACAAATATATGACATTGGCTTCATTGACCCATATTGGGTTCATGAAGCTAATCTCAAAATAAGCCCCAGGATACGGAGGATAATATAGTACAGCGTTAAGGTTTCAAGAAACCAAAAGGAAATACTATTTCCTTACAACTTCCGATGAGTGTTATTGTCTTGTATACACTTTCTATTTCGCTTACTCGATGTTAAGTATATAATTGATTAGTTACGCATTCGCAGTACCACTATATTCTGTTAATCATTCAACTTGACAAAGGCGTGTACTAGTCATGGACTCGAAACATAAACCCCTTGAGACGTGGAAGGACATGCAGATACTTCTCCGGTAATTCTAATCATTACGACACTATATCGGCAACGTTCGTGAATTTTATGATATCAAGTACTTAATAACTTATTTTATTCGTTTTCTCGCCGCTTGGAAAGCGGTTCACCAAGAAGGCTAGGGTGTTTGGCAAGAGGAGCTTACATTTCAACCACTAGATGTAAGCACCACTAGCTATATCCAGCATCTCTTTGATTCTAGTTTTGATAGAGTTATTATCATGCTTGATTATTATTTTGATTTAACTATGTTCTCGTAAAGTGCTGGCGAGGACCGGTAACAATCTATGTGGAAAATATGTATGCCGAGTTCATCCGTGCGATGAGAAGAAGGGCAGAAATTTAGAGCAACTCCACGTCGTAAACAATTTCTATAGTTTTTATTACAATCAAATTGTGTTTAGTTTCATATTCATATAGGTGACTCCTTTTTAAATCAGATCGAGCGTCTACGGACGGTCTTACGCCAAAGGATCGCATACGAGCAATTCGGGAGGAATTGGCGGGATTCTTGGATGCTGAAGTCCTAAACACACAAGGGAATACTACTGGTGTGTATAGACAATAGGAATTGTAAAATAGCAACTTTCAAGAAATTGGCGGTAACATCGAATAGCAACTTTTGTATGTAGTGCATGAACTCGATCCGTGTATTGAATGTAATGTTGTCATGATGATCTTGTGTAATATAAGGTTCCTTCATTGATAAGTGCAAAACACTAAATAAACAATAAAACAACCTAAATGAATTCTCTGCCGCGGCACAAAAAGTGGCGAAATTCTGCCGCGGCAACAAAATGTGCCAAAATGAATTCTCGCGGCGAAGAAATGGCCAAATCTGCGGCAGCGGCGGTTATTAGTCGGTTCGGTTACGAACGGGACTATCTCCACACCCTCGATGCCGCATGTGCCCCATTTGTCCCGGTTGGTGGGGCAACCGGGACTAATAGTTAGAGCTTTAGTCCCGATTGCCCCGTCCCGGTTGGGCAACCGGGACTAATGGCCCTTACCAACCGGGACGCATGGGCCCTTTTCTACCAGTGAGCTTTATTTTAAAAAAAAGCTCGCGTCCCATGAGGATATTTTTTCCCGGATCCCCTCATTCTTTGCTTCACATGTGTCCATTCTTTCCTTTAAATCCTATACTTAGGATATTTCCACCGGGTCGATCCAACCCGTCCAAACTCGTCCACGCGGAAGCGCGGGATGTGCGCGGGGCACGATCCATCCGGACGAATGCGTTCGGCTCGATCCATCCGTGCACCAAATCTGGACAACGGTTACGTCGGACCAGACGCGTGCAGGGACAGAAGGCGTGTCCTGCCCGCTGGTGCCGCTGTCCCACCCGTCAACCACCGCAGCGTTGATTCAGACACGTGCAGCGGAACCGATTCAGATGCAACCGCATCAGCAATTCATATGCGTTGACGGAAGGCTGACCGGCGGCAGCCTACACCATCAATGACGATGAGACGACACACCGACTGACTGGACGCCACACTCTCCACAGCCGCTAAGCAAAACACAAGTCATAGACTTTGTATAATATCATAACATGAATAATCCACCCTTTTTTCTAGTAGCTAAGCTAAGCATGGCAACATGGCAAGTTTCCTAACTTAGTATTTCTACTAAGACAATATCTACTAAGACAATATCTACTAAGACAATATCTACTAGGATTTCCCAAGGCATAACATATATATACTTAGTAAAAAATCCATGCAAGTCCTACTCAAAATATCACTAATGCATATTCAAAATAATAGGACAAAATATATGAAGCACCACTTGCCTTTTTAGTAGATAAACTAGGTTCACTCCTTGATCTTGCAATTTTCACACTCTTCAAAGTTCACTACAATTCAATCAAGCAAAGCACAAATTCAAAACTAGCATTCAAAAAATTCACCACATAAAATAATAAAAACAAAGAAATGCATGCAAACATGCAAAGGTTGTTTTATTTGGAAAAGAGGTTTCTAATAAGGCTCTAAACATTTCAAAACACCTACTGGTCATTTATAAAAGTGGAAAAACCATTTAAAAACAAGTTAGTGAAAATGGCCATTTAAATCATTTTTGTTTTGCTAGAAATGATTTTACTCAAAGGAATAATTTCTAGTGTTAGCCAAATATATTTTCAAACTCAAATGTTAGTGTTTAGGTCAAAGTGTTTTAAAATAAATCCATTTTCCAAAGGTTTTACTCAAAAATCATTTTTATAATAATAATAGCAACATTTTTGTTTAACTAGAAATGCTTTTATTCAAAGGAATAATTCCTTGTGTTAACAAAATATATTTTTAAACTCATAAGTTTGTTTTTATGGTCAGAGAGTTAAAATCAAACCATTTGCAAACAGTTTTACTCAAAAACCATTTTTAGAATAATTTTTATACACCAAATAGTCCTAGAAACGTTTATGCAAAAACACCTAATTTTTCAAATAAAATACTAAACTAAAGTCATGGTTGCAAAGTTCACATTTTTATGAATCCATTGATATAAAATTTGTAAATTTTGGACGTGTAGAACAAAAGTTATGAATTTTACAAGTTTAATCATTCAAATTTATTTCTAGAATTTTAAACACACACATCTGGCCACGTGGAATGGTTTATTGGTCCGTACCGCTTCGTCTTGATCGAGCTACGCGGTGCGTTGGACTTAAGTTAAATCGTACGGTGCAGATCTAACATACCGCTTCTGTTAAGTCATTCTTTCCTATCCATCAGATCTACATCTAACGGTCCTGAGCATGTTGGCCAAAGTTTGGCGGCGCCTGGCGGCAGCGGTGGAAAACGGCTACGCCTATGGTCCGACCATTCTAGGAAGCGATAGGAGGGAAGGATAGGCTCACCAGGTTCGTCGTGGCGTGGGGATGCTCAAGGTGGTTGCCATAGACCAAGGGCCGCACGAGGTTGCCGGCAATCGCTTGCTGGAGTTCACGACAGTCTCGGGCACGCACGGTTCTTGTCGGAGATGAAGCTATAGGCCACGGGAAGACCAAAGGAAGGCGGCGTTAGACGCGCAAGAGTGAGACGAGCACGTGAGCGTCATCGAGGGGGAGAGGCGCGGCCAGTACTTACGGGGAGAGGTCGCCGGAGTCGAAGCAGACAACAGCTTCTAGGGCGTGCGTGGGCAGCAGAGGCCACGGGGAGATGCGCATAGTGATGGTGAACACACTCGTGCGAGTCAGGGGAAAGGGGAAGGCCGGAGTTGGCCGGAGTCGGTGTTGCAGCTTGTCGGAGCAGAGGGGGTTTGGGCAAGGAATTTGCACAGCCTGGGGGCCCTCGAGGTGTGTCGACTGAGGGGAACGAGAGAGGGAAGGAAGGCACTTAAGAGGTCAAGGTCGCGGGCGAAAATTAAGCTGGCAATAACGCAAATTTACGCGAGGCATTCAATGGCACAAAAACGGCAGAGGGGAACATGGCGAGTTCACTGTGCAGACGATGATGAGTTGGCAATTGTGGGGCCGCGAGGTCAGTGGGTTGAGGGGGAAATGTGCGGTGAGAAAAGTCCAGGGGAGAGGGGTTTCCCGGGTGGGCTATTGTTGGGCTTGCTGGGCCAGTGGGTTGGGCTAGGTTAGTTGGGCTGGTCCTTTCCCTTTTTTCTTCTATTTCTTTTTCTTTTTTTATATTTCTAATTTCTGTTTTGATTTGAATCAAATGTTTTAAACATCTTTTTGAATTCAAAAGTTTATCAAACCTTTTCAGTAGTCTAATATTATTTATTTATGTGTTTAAAATTCCATTTTTAGAATATTTCAAATATTATTTTATGGTTTAATAATTCATTTAATAAGGTATTTTGTCTTTATTTAAATAATTTAAATCCAAACCATATAATTTTATTTCATTAATCTTTTATTCTTTTTAAGTTAATTAGATAACTTTTAATTCACTTTGGTAATTTCAATTATTTTTCCCATGATTTAATTAATCATTTAAATTAAGTATTTTTTCTTCATTCAAATAAATTGAATGTGGTTAAAAGCCCCTATAATTTTATTTAAATAATATTTATTCTTTTATTTTTATTTGGATTATCTTTATTCCATTTTCTTATGGATTTGGTCAAGATTTAAATTGTTTTTTTAATATTCTTTATTTATTTCTTTCTTCCTTTATGTTATAAAATCCATATCTTTTTACTTATAGTTCCAAAATTGGTGATTCTAATTTGTATAATTTTATTTAACATTTGTTTATCCTTTTAAATCCTTTTAAGATTAAGTTTCTTACAATTTGGTAATGATTTTAGCTAGGAGCTTTATTAGCCTTGGAAATTATTTCCTTTTATCTTATTAAATTCATAAGTTTTTATCTATGGCTCCAAATTGAGTGAAACCAATTTCTATGGTTTTATAATATTTTTATTTATCATTTTTATCATTTAAAATGATTATTGCTGAATTTTTTATATGGATCAAATCCATAGTCTTAGAGAGATGTTGGAAATGATTTCTTTCATTAGGGTTTTAGGGTTTTTGGTTTGCAAGGTCTTAAATTTCAAGATACATTTTTTTGACACAAATATAGTGGGGAAGGCCCCCACTGTGTGTTTCAAGATACATTCAATAATGAATGCATTTCACTTGATTGAAATTTTGTTGGATGCCCTTTTCATTCAAATTTTGTTCAAGAAGGGTTTTGAGGTTTCCATTTAGAAGCAAAAAGTTTTTTTCACCCTAAATTTGAACAATTGTTTCTTTTGTTTATTTATTTATTTATTTTTCGCATTTCAAAATTTGAAGAATTTTGGGATGTGACAGAAACCAAGTTATTCCAAAGTTTCCACTATAAGCTCCTATGCATGGTGTGTTACACCATTCCAAGTATATTCTTGTTTTCAGCTATCTTCCAAAAGTATTTTGTTATCATTGTGGAAACTTGCAGCATCACCATAATGAGCATTCTGTGAAGCATCCTCAATAAAAAGCTATGCACATAGTAAATAAAAATATCACTGAGATGCTCATTGTCTGCTTGCTTTGTCATTTTGGTGATGAGATAGCTCATGTACCATGTGCAAGGCGTACCCCGTTGGTGGTTCTCTATGATACACTGATGACCCACAAGTATAGGGGGTGTATCGTAGTACTTTTGATAAATAGGAGTGTCGATCCCAACGAGGAGCAGAAGGTGCCGAACAGTGGTATGGAGCAGGAACTCCTTGTGAATACTTAGCAAACAGATTTTTAGTGGTTTTTGACAAGGCAACAAAATAAAGATCAAGTAACAAAAGTAACGAACAAATGGAGCAAGTGGCCCAATCCTTTCTTAGCAAAGGACAAACCAGTGGAAATACTTATAAGGACCAAACGTTCTCGAGGACACATGGGAATTCTGACAAGTGCTTTCGCTTCAAATAGCTGAGTACTCTTCTTTGGTGTTTGTAAGTGTTGTGTGGGTGAACCTGTGCTAACATACCGCCCTTCCTAGGACTAATACATACTTGTGATTAAACACCCTGCAAACATCCGTAACTACAGGAAAGTAATTAAGATATACATCTAACCATAGCCTTAAACTCTGAGATCCTACACTCCCTTGTGCAAAGGTGTCCTAACGGGGGTTCAGGTTTCTGTCACTCCGGCAACCCCATAATTAGTAGTCAAATACACAATGAATTCCCCTAGGCCCATAAATGGTGAAGTGTCATGTAGTCGATGTTCACATGACACCGATAGAAGCATAGCACCACAACTTAAATACTAAACCGTTGAATAATAACTCATCACAGATCCACTAATAACAACATGACTTCTCACATGTCCTCAAGAACTAAACGAACTACTCACAAGACATCATATGGATAAAGATCAAAGATGATATGATAATGGATAACAATCTGAACATAAACAATAATCCAATGGTTCCACTCACAAGCATCAACTACAATAGCAATTAACACCGGGAAAGTTTCCCCTAAGAACTAAAGCAATACCCAACACAATTGTTACGGCGGGATGGAGTGGTGGTGATAGTGCTGGTGGAGATGATGGTGTGGATGATGATGATCCCGATGAAGCCTAGCTTGATGGCAGTGTTGATGGCGACGGTCTCCCCTCTCCGGGAACGAATTCCCCCGGCAGAAATCTGTCTGCTGGAGAGATCTTTCTCTCTTGGTGTTTTCCGCCCCCAGAGGCGGCGGAAATCTATCTATGGTCGCTCCCCTGGTATTAGGGTTCCATAGGGAAGATGATGCAGCCCGTCTTACGGACGCACCTCCATCTACAACATCTAGTCCCCCAAGCGGACCAATGACTCGCGGTCGAGCCAAGCTCCTACAAGCTAAGGTTAACTCGCTCCTTTCCTCATGTGATTTTGATCTACCTTTGGATGGCTTGCTACTTCATGCGACTATGTTGTGTGTCCTCAGCTATGAAGCAACATCACCACACCAAGCCCCCAAGGAAGAAAGACCAGGAGCTAAGGTGTACACCGGAGTCTCCGGTCCTGTACACCGGAGTCTCCAGACCATCCTCCGGTCCGGCCCTAGGAACCAAGCCAGGGACAGACAGAAGGCCCCTCCGGAGACGGGTCCGGAGATTGACCGAAGTCTCCGGCCCAGACCGGAGTCTCCGGCCTGCTCGACGCCAGGCATGTCAAGACCGTTTGGGCCTGGCCCATGTAACCCCCAGTTTCGCCCCAACTTCCAGTTTTATCCCTAAACTACCCCTGTTTAAGTGGCTGGCCTATATAAAGCCCCACCCCTCTATTGTAAACCCTAGACTTGGATAATTGTAGTTGAAGACCCCCCTTAGAGGATCTATCAACTATTTGTCTCATGCTCCTTGACAAGGAGCACCAAATTATCCACAAACCTCTTGGATTTTGCCTAGTGCGTTCAAGTTGTACAAGTCCTTGGGATCTCGGTGTCTCGTGCCCAAGTAGTCAAGATCTCATCAAGCCTCTCACCCCCCCCGTTGTTGGCCGTGGGAGAGTGTCACGACCCGGGATCAGGGCTAGACAAATACTAGATCCTCATCTAATATAAGCCAAACCTAAATTCCGAAACACGCAGGGAAAGATCAGTAACATTACAGAACATAAAAACCATACATTAATAAGGTAAACTCTTAAGAGAGTTACAAACCAGTCAAACAAGCCAGGGGTCACAGACCCATCATTACATCAAACAAAGGAATCAAACAAGTTGTTCTAAACAACAAACTTAGCAAAGGGCTTAAGCGGCCTTAACAGAAGTAGCGACCCTTCCATAGATCCTAGGCTGCTGCCCAGGAACCCTGACTACTCGTCGACTTCGAGGTAGAAACCACCTTCAGTTGGAGTAGCTTCAATTGTAGAAAACATCAACGAAGCAAGGCTGAGTACAGGGTGTACTCCGCAAGACTTATGGATAGTGGAGTTATTTTGCATAAATCCATCTTTTGTTTTCAAAACAAGAGGGAGAAGAAACTCGTCTAGTTAGATCATTTTCAAAAAGGTATAAGAAGACTTCAACTATAGCTCTTAAATTAATCCTTGATATCCACCAAGCAACATCATTAACTAAACCACTCTTCCCGGACTACCCCCTCAACAACCCCGAGGTAGTATTCCGGATCTCACTTTAGTTGGCAAGTTTTATCATTCGGTTATAGTTTTCTATGATCACAGAATCCGTTCCAAAGTCGTCCATAACCGTGGACATGGCTTTTCGAAAAGATTAATAACCCTGCAGGGGTGCACAACTTTACCCACTCATACCAAGTGATTCTTGATGCCAAAATATTAGCCTTCTTCCTTGGAAGGCCGGCAGAGAGTGGTTGACCATGACCTTTACCTTGCTTTCGCCGATACCATGAGTCGCGCACTAAGGATATGCCGATGTAACGGGTCGAGTCCCGAAGTCGGTCCCTAGCGATGTGAACAGGGTTTGAGATTACGGATGCCGGGCATCTCCCATTCCCTGCCACGCTTACCTACCTGTATGAATGCACCTCCTTCACCTCCATTCAAGAACAACCAATATGCCTATGTCGAATGGAAAGCCCGAACTATGTGACTCATGGAATCTACTAGGCAATTTAGTTGGTCGAGGGGGTTTCCAGGTCCCCCGTGTGGTTGTACGCTCGTATTGGTTCAAGAGAAGAGAACATCAGGTCCTTAGGGTGGCAAGTATGGGACTACGAAAACCACAACCCACGTGGCTTCCCTTACAAACCTTAGCATGTTTATCATCCACTTCTGATCACATCACCACATCCTACCATACTAGATTAATTCGCATCTCTGGTACATCACATGAGTGATTAGCATCAGACCACTAAGCATGGCTAAGCTTGACTGAACTGTGGCACTAGCGACACTCATAAGCCAAACCCTAGTTATGCTAGGAGCGGTGGATCAGGTAATATAGTTCACAAAGGATAACATGCATCAGATAGGATTACTCTATCTACTGATAAAATACTGTTTGAACCGAATGCATATGACGGGAATGAAATACTTTGTAATCATAGGATTTATATGTATGAGTGGGGCTTCGCTTGCCTTGTCCATTGTTTGACTGATACTGCTCTTCGGTGGCGTTGACTTCAGCTTCGGGTTCGGTTCCTATTCGAGAGAACCAATCAACCGAAAAGAGAAAGCAACACTCAAAACATGGCATGTGCAATACTCATACAATATGGATGATATGAAAATTTAAATGGTGTTGAATTGAACCCTAAAACATGCTTGGTCACTTTAAAGGGGGTTCCGAAAGTCCAAACCATAAAACAGGGGGATCATCGGAATCACCTTTGGGGTTCAATTGGTTCTTCTAATTAAACTTGCTATCAAAGTTGATTAACAATGTATGATTATAGCTTAGTTGGATAGGTTTCATTTTTTGAACATTTTGGTATATTATTTGTATTTTTCTGATTTAAAATGAATTAGTTATGAATTTCCCAATTTTAAATTCATTTTAAACATTTTTGGAATATTTGAATTAATTTCCAAACTTGGGCCCACATGTTAGACTTTTATTAATTTCAGAAAATATTTATGGAAATGATTAAAACCCTGACAGGCAGGGCCCACCTGTCATACATTTCCCATTTAATAAAACCATTAGAGAAAACAATAAAAGAAATAAAAAGAATATATGACATCATGTTGATGTCATGCTGACATCATCAATGGCGTGCTTGCAGATCCTTGATGGATCAGCCGATCGAGCTCATGGGAGGCGTTGTTGGGGGTGTTATGAAGAGGGCTATGCGGGCTACCAGAAACTGGTGGCGCCGCTTGCAGGAGGTCACCGGAGACGGCGGCATTGGGCTCTCGCGGGGAAGACAACACAGAGGGGAGGGGCAAATGGAGGGGTGCGTTAGCAACGTGGGCTCACCACGAGCACGACAGGGGTGGTGACGAAGCTTGGGGAGGCCGGACGGTGGCGGATCGACAGCGACAACGGCGGCGTCTGATGTCGCTTCGATCTCGATTCCGGGAGGAGGAGAGCGTCCCAGCACGCGAGCTTCAAGGGGAAGAACGAGGGTGGCACGGCGCATCCAGTGGTGGTCTCAGTGTGGTGCGGGCTGGCCGGAGACGACGGAGACAAGGAGGATCTGACGAACTAGGGTTCGGTCATGGCGCTGGACAGCTAGGGAGAGGGGGGAATGGCGGGGTAGGGTTCGTCGGCGACGACGGTGGCGGTTTATAGACGACCAGGGGTGGCGGCACGAATCCTGGCGCACGCCAGCAATGACGGACGGCGGAGGTGTCGATAACGACCTGCTTGCTCGTCGTCTACGAAGACGACAGCAGACGAAGAAAGGTGAAGCGGTGCGGTGGACGGGCTGTCTTTGGGCCACTGGGCGACTCTTGGCTTTGGCGGCGAGGGAGAGGAGAGGAGAGATGGGCTCGACCCAGAGAGGGTTTAGGTGGATGTTTTTTATTTGCAAAACTATTTTCCAATTCCGTTTTCTATTTACTCTTTTGCATATTTCATTTGTAATCTGTTTTGAATAATTTCAAATTGCAGAAACTTTTATGAAGTAAATAAAATAATGTGGAACCATTTTATTCACTTTGGGTTCCATTCATGTAGATAGTTTTTCAATTACAAAACTCATTTGAATGGTTTTCAAATAGAGGGGGAAGTTAGGGTTTAGGGTTTTATTTGTTCTTTCTTGATTAAACCAAAGTGCAAGTGTTATGCATGCATGCAATGCTCAAACATATCCTTATTAATATTACACAAAAGGTGGTATGTTACAGAGAGTGTCTTGCCCAACGCCGATCCTAGGGATTGTGTTGGACTGGTTGCCACCAGCGTGAGCTATCGGCTTGTATCGTGTTTTCGTGTGTCTGTGTGTTCATCGAGTTCTTCGCGTGTGTGTTCGTGGATTTCATCTCCTTCCCCCTTCCACCGCTTTCCCCTCGATTCCCACGGAATTCGTGAAAGATCGGGCCACCCCAAGGGGTCACCCCTAACATATTGGTATCAAGAGCAAGGTTGATCACGAATTTCCCCTCAATTTTTCTTCTATCCACCATAAATTCGAAAATTTCCCAAAAATAGCCCCAGTTTGCCTTTGGATCGATCTATCGTTTTGGAGCGTTATTTGTGGTTTTGATCCGAACAAATCTTGTCTAAGGTGTTGGTCTAGCTTTTGCCTGCGTTTCCCAGCCCAATTTTGGCCAAATTTTCGTGGATTTGAGGACTCTAGGCGTGAATTTCCGCTCAAGAACACGAGCTGATTTCCTGTACCGGAGTCTCCGGCCTACACCGGAGTCTCCGGCCCTGGACGCCAGTTTTGACTGTTCCTCTTTTCTGCATTGGCTAATCTGTCCGTTTGTTGTTTGTGTTCCGTGTGCGTGTCACCAACTAACAGATAGCTTCCGCAACATCGCCCGCGCTCTTCGATACCACGGACTCCAAACTCTGCCCCGCTCCATCGACACAAGATCATCATCAACAACTAAGATATAACTTGTGACAACCCTTGTAGCCATATCTTCCTTTGTGTGTACCTATCCTATGAGAGTAACTCATTTTGTGTTTGTCTAAGCATTGTGCACTTGCCATTGGAAAGTTATATTGTGAGGGAAAATACAAAAGTTAACATAGTAGCATAGAAAGGGAGAAAAAGAAAAAGAATCAAAAAAAATAAAATAGAAAGATACATAGTCTCCCAATACAAAGAGAGTATCAACTTGTCAGCAAAAGAGAGAGGAAAAAGCGCGCCAAGGCAAGTGCACAAATCCCTTGCTTACCCTCTTTTGGCAAACGAGTTGTGGTCTCTCCTTGAGTTGGCATGACAACCGAGCGTAGTCTTCGTTAGTCCCTTTTGTGCTCACTTACATAGTCGTGCTAACCCCATTTTTCTCCACGCGTGTGTGTAGTCGTAGGTTCTCATCACTTTTCAAGTTGGCCATGACCTTTTGACTTGAGTTTTGTTGGATCTTATCCACTTTTGACTATCCTTTTCGTTGGTTGGTTCTTTGGCTTTCCACCCTCCTTTTCACCAAAAGATTTTGAGAGTGTAGTTCCTTGTGTGTGAGTCTTTTTGCGATTTCACTTTGAAAGCTCTTAGCTCTCTTGTGTGGCAATTGGTTTGATACAATCTCCAAGGTGAGGTAAAAGGCTAACTCTCCACGTTTCTCCTCCATATAAAATCCTTGTGGCTTTGCATCATGGATAGGAATGGCGAGTCGTCCCAAGCAACGCCACCTCAAGAGGAAGACGCACAATACATGACGAGCCTCCTCCATATCAAGAAGAAAGGGATCAGCCCATTGCGCATGCGGCTCGATGTCCTCCTCGCCACATGGCGCAAGACAATGCTCACCATCATCAACCGCACCATGACCAAGAGCAAGCTCCCCAAGCTCGTCATGCGGACCAAGCGCCTCCGCCTCGTCCTCAACCACGCCAACAACACGAGCAAGCTCCCCAAACTCGTCGTCAAAACCAAGTTCCACCACCAAACGTGGCACCTCAACAACCACAAGGGCAACGCAACCATCACCAAGCAAGATATGAGAGCTCGGATGATGAAGATGGCCGACAAAATCATGGCAACTTGACACCGAATCAAGAATGAAGAAGAAACTTTCGGCAAGCTCAAATTCACCATGCCCAAGTTCACCGGTTCCAATGAACCCAAAGAATATGTCTCGTGGGAACTCAAGGTTGACAAGATCTTCCGCATGCACAACTATAGCAATGAGAAGATGATGGCCATAGCATCCCTAGAGTTTGATGATTATGCCAACCTTTGGTGGGAACAAGTCCAACTCGCTCGTGAAGCAAAAGAGGAGCCTCCAATCACAACTTGGCAAGATATGAAGGCTCATATGAGATCCCGGTTTGTTCCTTCGCACTACACGCATGACCTTTTCAACAAGCTTCAAACACTTAGTCAAGGGACAAAGACCGTGGAAGAGTATTTCAAGCAAATGGAGCTCAACATGATTCGTGCCAACATTTAAGAGCATGATGAACAAACAATGGCACGTTTCCTCAATGGCTTGAACCACCAAATCAAGTGCATCACCGAGTTCCAAAAGTACAACAACATGGTTGAGCTTGTGCACATAGAAAAAAAAGCTGAACGTCAAGTGCAAGAGGACATCAAGTACAACAAGCCAAAGACGTACTTCACCTACAAGCAAGCACTAACCACTACTTCAACAACACCAAGTGGAAGCTCATCAAGTACCACCAAGCTTCCTTTCAAGCCAACACTTCCTTAAGGAAAACTGCCCCCAAGTGGCAAATACACGAAGGATGATCAACCATTCAATGGTGAATGCTACAAGTGTGGAGGCAAAGGACACAAGTCGGCCACATGTGGAAACACGAAAGTTTTGTTCATCCATGACAACGGCGATGAAGAATACTTGAGTGAAGATGAGTTTGATGCAAGGGTCAAGGAAGCATTAGCTAGGCAACATTTGGAAGATGACCAAGAGCTACTTGTGTGTGAGCATGACGCAAGTCCATCGCTTGTGGTCACAAGGGTCTTAACTACTCAAGTCAATGAGAATGAAGACCAAAGATCAAACATCTTTCAAACTCGTGTCGGTATCAATGGGAAGTCCATAAAAGTTGTCATTGATGGAGGGAGTTGCCATAATCTTGCAAGCACGGAATTGTGTGAGAAGCTCAACCTCACCCTCCACCCACACAAGCATCCATACCATATACAATGGCTAAGTGACCAAGGGTCCGTCAAGATCAAGCACACCGTTTCGGTAACCTTTTCAATTGGACCATACAAAGACACAGTGGAGTGTGATGTGGTCCCAATGATGGTTTGCCATATGTTGCTCGGTAGGTCGTGGCAGTATGACAAGCGTGCCTTGCATAATGGTCACACCAACACTTATACCTTCAAATGTCTTGACAAGACTTGTGTTTTGCAACCAATGACTCCTAGCCAAATAATTGCGGACAATGCAAAGGCTTTAGCGAGGTCGCAAAGCACAAAACCACCTTGTGAGAAGAGCGGTGAGCGAGAGAACCACACTGTAGTGAGTGAGAGCCACAAGCCAAACTCGAATGGAAAAACTAAGAGTGTTCTTCTTGCCACCAAAAGTGAGATGAGATAAGTGCGAAACAACCCATCCATCTTGCACTATGTCCTTGTATGAAAGGGACTAGTGCAAGGATCTAATGACTTGACAAATGATCCTCCTTATTTGATGGCTATTTTGCAGGAATTCCAAGATGTATTCCCCGAAGATCTTCCTCATGGACTACCCCCTCTTCGCGGAATCGAGCACCGCATCGACCTCATACCCGGCGCTCCACACCCAAACCGCGTCGCATATCGCACGAACCCAGAAGAGACGAAGGAGATAGAACGACAAATCAACCAACTCGTATCCAAAGGTTTGATCCAAGTAAGCTCTAGCCCAAGCGCGTTACCCGTGATGCTAGTTCCAAAAAACGGATGATACGTTGCGGTTATGCATGGACGACCGTCCAATCAATGCTATCACCGTGCGTTATCGACATCCTATACCGCGTCTTGATGACATGCTTGATGAGTTGTGTGGAGCCACTATATTTTCAAAAATTGACCTTCGTAGTGGTTACCATCAAATTCGCATGGCCGAAGGTGATGAGTGGAAAATCGCCTTCAAGACCAAGCTTGGTCTCTATGAATGGTTGGTTATGCCGTTTGGCTTATCAAATGCCCCATCTACCTTCATGCGCCTCATGAACCATATTTTGAGATCTCTCATTGGGAAGAGTGTCGTTGTTTACTTTGATGACATCCTTGTCTATAGCAAGTCACTAGAGGAGCATGTTACTCATGTTAAGGAGGTCCTTCAAATCCTTCGTCATGAAAATCTATATGATAATCTCCCCAAGTGTACCTTTGCAAAAGATAAACAGATTTTCCTTGGATTTGTTGTGTCTTCTACTGGCATTGAAGTGGATGTCTCAAAAGTTAAGGACATACGAGATTGGCCCATCCCCACCAATGTTAGTGAACTTCGTAGTTTTCATGGGTTGGCCAGCTTTTACCGTCGCTTTGTGAAAGACTTTTCTACCATTGCTTGCCCCCTCAAAGAATTGACCAAGAAAAATGCCACATTCGTTTGGGGCAAAGCACAACAAAAGGCTTTTGATGAGCTCAAAAAGAGGCTCACCGAAGCACCACTTCTTGCGTTACCAGATTTCACAAAAACTTTTGAGATTGAATGTGACGCTAGTGGTATTGGCATTGGAGGCGTCCTTATGCAAAATGGGCATCCTATTGCATACCATAGTGAGAAAATTGATGGCGCACGCCTTAACTATCCAATTTATGACAAAGAGCTTTTTGCCTTGGTTCGTGTCCTTCAAGTGTGGCAACACTACCTTTGTCCCAAAGAACTGGTCATCCATTCCGACCATGAGTCGTTGAAATATCTTAAGGGCCAAGCCAATTTGAGTAAAAGGCACGCCAAATGGGTTGAGTTCATGGAATCTTTTCCTTACATTGCCAAGTACAAGAAGGGCAAATAAAATGTAGTAGCGGACGCCTTGTCTCGCAAAAACACAAACCTTCTTACGCGACTCGAAGTAAATGTCTTGGGTCTTGATGACATCAAATCTTTGTACGCGTCCGACCCATTCTTTGGATCAATTTTTGCAAAGTGTTCAATAGACAAAGGGGTTGATGATTTCTATTTGCATAAGGGTTTTCTTTTCAAACAAAACAAACTTTGCATTCCGAAGTCGTCTCTCCAAATTTTTCTTCTTCAAGAGTCCCATGGTGGAGGACTTATGGGCCACTTTGGCCGTGACAATACATATGACATGCTCTCCACTCAATACTATTGGCCAAAGATGAAGCGCGACGTGGAGCTCCACGTCCAACGATGCACTACTTGTGTCCAAGCTAAGTCCAAGTCCAACCCTTTTGGTCTTTATATGCCATTACCTATTCCTCATGCACCTTGGTCGGACATTAGCATGGACTTTGTGTTAGGATTGCATAGATCTAAACATGGACATGATTCTATATTTGTGGTAGTGGATTGCTTTTCCAAAATGGCACACTTCATTCTGTGCCATAAGACCGATGATGCTTCACATGTAGCAAATTTGTTTTTCAGGGAAATAATTCGGCTACACGGTGTACCAAGAACAATCGTCTCCGACCGCGACGTCAAATTCATGAGCTACTTTTGGAAGACACTCATGGCCAAGCTCGGCATCAAGCTCCTCTTCTCGTCCGCCTCGCATCCTCAAACCGATGGACAAACTGAGGTCGTCAATCGAAGCCTTGGCACACTTCTACGTGTGTTGATAAAGAAGAACCATAAAGATTGGGAGGAATGTATTCCACACGCCGAGTTCGCCTACAACCGCGCCAAACACTCCACCACCATGAGGAGCCCGTTCAGGATAGTCTATGGCTTCGAGCCTCTCACCGCGCTCGATATCCTTCCCCTTCCTCTTCATGACCGTACCAATATGGATGTTGACAAGCGTGCCCAAACAATTAAGAAACTCCATGAAGACACAAGAGCTACGGTCGAGCAACAAGTACTTCACCAAGCATCAAGGCTAAACAAGAACAAGAAGGAGCTAATCTTCGAAGAAGGCGATCTTGTGTGGATACACTTGAGCAAAGACCGCTTTCCCAATGATCGTGACTCCAAGCTCAAACCAAGGGCAGATGGCCCCTTCAAGGTCCTAAAAAGAATCAACAACAATGCATACGTCATCGACATACCAACCTCCAAGTACCTAGTGAGCAATACATTCAACGTCAAGGACCTATCACTATACCATGGAGAGAATCAAGATGTACACCATGAAGAGGCGAGGACGAATCTTTCCCAAGGGGGGAGCTGATGCAGCCCGTCCTACGAACGCACCTCCATCTACAATACCTAGTCCCCCAAGCGGACCAATGACTCGCGCCCGAGCCAAGCTCCTACAAGATAAAGTTAACTCGCTCCTTTCCTCATGTGATTTTGATCTACCTTTGGATGGCTTGCTACTTCATGCGACTATGTTGTGTATCCTCAGCTATGAAGCAACATCACCGCACCAAGCCCCCAAGGAAGAAGGACCAGGAGAAGACGCTGCTGGAGCACTGCACACCGGAGTCTCTGGTCCTGTACACCGGAGTCTCCGGACCATCCTCCGGTCCGGCCCCAGGAACCAAGCCAGGGACAGACAGAAGGCCCCTCCTGAGACTGCTCCGGAGATTGACCGGAGTCTCCGGCCCAGACCGGAGTCTCCGGACCCAACACCGAAGTCTCCGGCCTGCTCGACGCCAGGCATGTCAAGACCTTTTGGGCCTGGCCCATGTAACCCCTAGTTTTTCCCCAACTTCCAGTTTTATCCCTAAACTACCCCTGTTTAAGTGGCTGGCCTATATAAAGCCCCACCCCTCTATTGTAAACCCTAGACTTGGATAATTGTAGTTGAAGACCCCCTTAGAGGATCTATCAACTATTTGTCTCATGCTCCTTGACAAGGAGCACCAAATTATCCACAAACCTCTTGGATTTTTCCTAGTGCGTTTAAGTTGTACAAGTCCTTGGGATCTCGGTGTCTCGTGCCCAAGTAGTCAAGATCTCATCAAGCCTCTCACCCTCCCGTTGTTGGTCATGGGAGAGTGTCTTGCCCAACGCTGATCCTAGGGATTGTGTTGGACCGGTTGCCACCGGCGTGAGCTATCGGCTTGTATCGTGTTTTCGTGTGTGTGTGTGTTCATCGAGTTCTTCGCGTGTGTGTTCGTGGATTTCATCCCCTTCCCCTTCCACCGCTTTCCCCTCGATTCCCACGGAATTCGTGAAAGATTGGGCCACCCTAAGGGGGCACCCTGCCGGAGGGGATATCGTCCCGGAGGCCGTCTTCTTCGTCATGCCAGCCTCCGGTATGAAGCGTGAGTAGTTCCACCTTGGACTACGGGTCCATGTAGTATCTAGATGGTTGTATATCCTCCTTTGTTCTTTCATGTATAGATCTTGTGAGCTCCGTTCATGATCAAGATCTAATCTATTTGTAATCATGCATGTTGTGTTTGCGGGGATCCGATGGATATTGAGATTACTATGTTAGATTGATTAATGGTTTTGTCTTATGATTCTATCATGTATGTGTTGTTTGTGATCTTGCATGCTCTCCGTTGTTAGCATTGTTCAAAAAATCGTTCAAATCAGCGATTAATAGGCCGATTAATCTCTACTAGGGTCCTGACCGTATCGATTACCACTAATCATTTGTGTTAATCGTTTAGCCCGATTAATAGCTTTGACACTCTGATTACTAGGTATGTTCCTGATTAATTATTGCACTTCGTCAAAAAAGTTGCAAAATTATCAACACATATCGCCAATCCATCCGCAAGCCCGCCCTAGTGAAGTAGGTTTTGCGAAGCTCCCGCTTGATCCCTGCCTCTAGGAGCTTTATTTCCGCCATCACCAACTAGTTTCTTGTCGTTGTTGACAAGCTCCTTGTAGTTGCCGACCGACCTCAGATACAATAGCTCGAGCGCTTTGAGGTTCTCATTTAGGAGCTCGAGGTTGTCTTTAATAGGTTAGGTGGTTGAGGTGCAAGAGGAGTCATGCGTGTTTTAGGTGATAATTTTTGTAGGTTGCACTGATTAATAACCGACCGATTAAATCAGTTAGTAGCTATCTTGGCCAAGTAGTTGCTAGTGACTCCAAGAGGGGGTATTTATGCACGATAGTAGGTTCATGCCTCTAGTTTCCAAGGGAAGTGACAGAAATCTCTTCAATTGTAGATGTACTATTGCCACTAGGGAGAAAACAAAGGTCTCTTTTTCATGGAACAAGTGGATTGTTTACCTTACACACTTTGCTTAAAGCAATTGTCTGTTGCTTGCAACTTAATACCGGAGGGGGTTCGGATGATAACCCAAAGGTGGACTTCTAGTCATAGATGCAGTTGGATGGCGGTCTATGTATATTTTTGTATTGCCCAATCGAATCTCATAGGATCTTTTTGTCTAGTATTGCATTGTTATGCCTTGCTCAGCTCCTGTCAATTGCCCTGCTGTAATTTTCTTACCCAGCATGCCATGTTTGTTTATCTAAGGAGAACACCTCTAGTGAACTATGGACCCCGGTCCAATCTTTACCATTGATACATCTTCCACTGTTACTGTTTACTTGCTGCAAACCATCATCACCTTCCACACCATACTTAATCCTTTGTTACAGGAACCGGTGAGATTGACAAACTTACTGTTCGTTTGGGCAAAGTCTTGAGTTTGTGTTGTGCAGGTTTCCACGTTGCTTGCAACACCTTTGAGACATTTCCTTCCTCCTATTGGTTCGATAACTTTGGTTTCTTACTGAGGGAAGACTTGCTGCTTTGCTGCTTCACACCTTGCTCTTGGGGTTTCCTGAAGAAGTGTTACACGTCAACAAGGAGTCATCAAGTATATGTACAAAAATGAAAACAAATAGAGTTCGTTACCAGCCTCTTACCACACCTCAAGTTGTCTTAATCTTCATTATTGCTCTTCACTTGCATGGCTTGAATAATAACATGAAACCAGACTCCACTGTGGACTGCTGAACCCAGCAAAGAACTTCACAAAACCAAAGAAGAAGAACAAATATTTTTGGTGTTTTTGATTTTTTTAAAGCAAGCACACAAAGAAAAACCAATCAAAGCAAAATCTTTTTGGATTTTTCTTTAAGGAAAACCAAATCTAAAAAGTAAAGAAACAAACCAAGAGAAACAACGAAAATATTTTTGGTATTTTTGTGTTTTTAGAAAGCAGAAACAAAAACCAAAAAGAAAGCGAAACATGGATATACAAAGAACCGACGAAACATGATATATAGATGAGTGTGATGTCGGTATACCTCCCCCCCAAGCTTTTGGACTAAGTGGGGCTCGACTCCATGGTGACCAAGAAGGTGCACCTCCGTAATACGACGAAGAGGCCCCTTCGTCCTGGTATGAGCTCGAGGACTCCCCCGTGTAGTGCACAGAGGGGTCATATGAGGGCGCGTCCCCCTGATAGTGTCCATGGAATCTAAGAATGCGCAGATTCTCGTCCATATCCTCCTTGGAGCATGACAAAGGTCCCATGGTAAATACTGAACAAAGTGGTTTGGGGCAGAGGAATCTCTCTCTCTCTCTTCCCCGTCAGTAAACAACATTCTATAAACCAGACTCTCAAGGGTAGAGCCAGCAGTGACAAAGTGATGCGCTTTCATGGAAGCTAAGTAAAGCCTCTGAGGATCCCAAAACTGTATCATTTGGATTAACAGAAAGGTCTAAAGCAGCAACAACACGTGCAACAATAATTCCCCCATAAATGGGTCCCTTAGCAGCTAAGCGACGAGCAATGAGAGAACCAATATTGTACCTGGTTTCATTGTTGAGTGCAGCAGCTAAGAAGTCCAAATGATAGTTGAAAGTATTGCTAGTGTTCTCCTTACCAAGAACACTGGTGGCAAGATAAGAAGCAAAATACCTGATAGCTGGGAGTTGAATATTTCTTATCTTTCCTCGATGGGCTCTACGGTCATCATCATTAGTTATCCTGCGGTAGAGCTCCAACAGATCAGCGGGTTGAGCTGGAATCTTCTTCACCGTCCCAGTTGTTCCAATACCCAAGATTTCACAAAATCTCCTCAATGTCATGGATAAAGGCCTGTTATTGATTTTGAAAGACAAATCTGGCTTGAAGGGGCTGTTAGAAAAAGAGAACCTCTCCACAAAGGTTTTAGTGAGCGTATCATAATGCACACTCTCATCCTGCATATAACTCGTTAATCCAACCCTCTGAACTAATGTTAGGAAATCATTGAGAATCCCTGCAGCCCGCAAAAAGGTAGGACAAGGAAAGGTGGAAGGGTGCGCATCCCCCTCATCTCCCTTGTCGCCAAATCACGGTGTAATGAGATCCTCATTGTATGAGGGACTAGCTCGGGAGGATGATTTTGAAGGCCTTGTCCTCCTAGGTGCATCACTCTCAAATATTTAACCATAGGTGTGGTTGTCCATGACCCCCCTTTTTTCTGAAATTTTTAGACAAACATCAAACCAAGTGATTTCCAAGTTGATAAATTATGAGGAACTACTGTAGGAACTTGCTAGAGGGCTACACATGCATCAAAATGAAATCTCTAAACACAGAACAAGCATCCAAGATCACACAACCTGACACCTATAGTAGCAAAATACTCAATATATAATCTACCAATCAAAAATCTAATTGGACAAGCGGAGGAGGCACATACCAAGGAGCAATTCCTCCAAAAATTAGCAGCAAAGATGGGCTGACCAAGGAGATCAATAATCGGGAGCAAGAACAGCAGGAAATCGAGCTTGAGAAATTTTTTCGGTGTTTTTCGGGAGAGAGAGAAAGAAGAGGCTGGAAGGAGACAACTTGGAGGGGCTCAGGTGGGTCCCACCCTTGCCAGGCACGCCCCTAGGGCTGGCCGCGCCACCAGGGGGTGTGCTGGCCTAGGGGGTCCCCCTGGGCCACTCCAGGTGTCCCTCTTCCCCTTTTTCGAGGAAAATTTTAATATGAATTTTCTGGAATTTTTCGGGAACTTTATTTTTGGCCAATTTTTAAGGTATGAAAATTGATTTTCTCACAAAAGATTTTTTTTAGAAGAAGCAAAAGCAAACAAAAACCAAAACTATAGAAGTTCTAAGACACTCTAACAAGCAAACAACTAGCAAAACTAAAGCTAACAAAAGAAAAACAAGCAAAGACTAGGAAGGAGAAAAATAAAAGTGAGCAGGTATAACCACTATGAAATCATTGTTTTGTTCATTAAAATCCTTTTATTAACAAGGTTGATCAAGTCTTGTTACCAAAATAATCTTATATGAAAGAAAACTTTGCATCCGCAAAGTGATTATGTTACCTCAAACTTGATAGAAATGGTCCTAATCATAATAGTTTCAAAACTTTCTTGTGGAATGGGACAATATATTTATCCAAATTTGATGCTCTCAATATTTTCAATGGAATTCAGGCAATAGCTCTTAGCAACCTTCTTGGGGAAATAGACAGTATGCTCTTTGTCATTAATATTAAAAGTTACTTTTCCTTGATTACAATTGATGACAACACCTATAGTATTAAGAAAAGGTCTCCCAAGAATAATAGACATATTATCATCTTTAGGCATTTCAAGCACAACAAAATCAGTTAAAACCAAGAAATTATGAGCCACTTGAACAGGAACATCCTAACATATCCCAACATGAATAGTAGTTGACTTATCAGCCATTTGCAAAGATATATCAGTTGGTATCAACTTTTCTAGCTGGAGTCTCTTGTAGAGAGAAAAAGGCATTACACTAACTCTAGCTCCCAAATCACATAAAGTAGTTCTAACATAATTATTCTTAATAGAGCAAGGAATAGTTGGTATACCTGGATCACTAAGTTTCTTTGGAACCTTACCATTGAAGGAATAATTAGCAAGCAAAGTAGAAATTTCCTCATTAGGAATCTTCCTTTTATTAGAGACAATATCCTTCATATACTTTGAATAAGGAGGCAACTTAATAGCATCAGTCAAAGGAATTTCCAAAAATAAAGGTTTCTGTAGGGGTTCGTAGCATGGAAAACAAAAATTTTCTATCGCATATAAACAAACAAGCCAAGATCTATCTACTAGATTGTAGTAACGAGTCGATGGAATAACTTACCCTCGAAGATTCCAAAGCGGTTAACGAGAGCAGATTCTCGTGGGTGATGTAGTCGTACTCTTTCCGATCTCAAGATCGCGTAGACGATCCTTCCGGCGCCATCGCTCCTCTGCAATCGGTCACACGCTCGGTACTCGACGAATACCTTCCTCTCCCTTGTTCCAAAGAAAATGGGAGGTTGTAGCACTCTCCTCGCGATTCCGGCAACACAACGTGGTACCTAAGTAGAGGGAGATCTTGCAGGCTTCGCCTTAAGCCGAGCGAGTACGGTGGAGTATGAGAGAGGCTTTAGTGGTCTAGGGATTAGACACACCAATTAGAAGGCTCTAAACCGAAGTCTAGGGCAATTAGAAGCTCTAAACCAAAACGGCTCTAAACCGGAGGCTGTGGCTAGGGTTTAGATTTAGAGGAGAGGAACTTGTGTCTAGGAGGAGCCCCGCCTCCTTTTATAGGTGGAGGGAGGCGCTGGGGAGGGAGTCCTCCCCAACTCGGCCTCAAGGAGGGCCGGCGGTGGGAGGAGGAACTCCTCCCCCAAGTCAGCTTCAAACTTCCTTCTCCTCTTTCCCACTTCCCAAAATAGCCGTTTGACATTCAAACTAGCCGTTTGACTTTTCAAACTAGGATTTGATTAAATCCTCTATTTGGTACAGCAATGACACTTAGTATATGATGCAATCATTCCAACTTGATATAACACATTCATGTACCCCTTCCCCCCGGAGTGCCGGACATTCCGGAACCTTCTAGAATGTTCCCGATGAAAACACCGGAATCATTCCCCAACTCCGAAACGGGACTTTCCTTATATGAATCTTATTCTCTGGACTATTCCAGATCTCCTCGTGATATCCCGGATCCCATCCGAGACTCCGAACAACATTCGGTCTCCTTCTCATCATTCCATAACTACTCAAACAACGTCGAATCCTTAAGTGTGTCTCCCTACGGTTCGTGAATTATGCGGACATGATCGAGACACTTCTCCGAACAATAACCAATAGAGGAATCTGGAAATTCATATGGCTACATATTTCTACGATTACTTTGATCGAATGAACCACTTACATATGATACCAATTTCCCTTTGTTTCACGATAGTTTACTTATCCGAGGTTATGATCGTCGGTATCTCTCGCATACCTAGTTCAACCTCGCATCGATAAGTACTCTTTTCTCATTCCCGTGATATGTGATCCCTTGTGAGCCAGTCACATGCTTTCAAGCTAATTGGATGACATTTCACCGAGAGGGCCCAGAGTATATCTATCCGTCATATGGATGGACAAATCCCACTCTTGATCCATGTGTTTCAACCAATACTTTCTGAACACTCAATGCCACCTTTATAGCCACCCTGTTACGGTGTGGTGTTTGATGACATCAAAGCATCCATCCGGAAAAGGTGATATCCATGATCTCATGGTCGAAGGAATTAGGTTACTATGTATCAGAAAGCATATAGCAATTGAACTATTGAAATGACTTGATCTTTATGCTACGCTTATCTATAGGAGTATGTCCATCACATCATTCTCCTAATGATATGATCCTATTGTTAATAACATCTCTATGTTCATGATCGTGAAACCATGATCATATATTAACCAACAAGCTAGTTTAACAAGAGGCTTTACTAGGGACTTTTATTTTAGTTTACAAATCAAACAAGTATTAATGTTTCCGTTAATACAATTATAGCATGGTATGTAAACATTTATCATAAGTGTGAAGATATGATAATAACCACTTTATTATTGCCTCTTGGGCATACCTCCAATCTCCCACTTGCACTAGAGTCAATAATCTAGTTTCAAACCTTTGTGTATTCAACACCTATGGCTTTCCGGTGTTGTATGTACACGATTGCTAGTGGTCAATCGATCTCCGGATCGACACTTCCGTGTCCGTGTGTAATTGCATGTCTTTGCGTCTCACGCATCACTCATTCTCTAATGAGATGGCTTTGTATAAATTTGGTCTTTCGGTGTGACCTTTAGCTCTTTGGGGTTAAAACATGTTGATAATATTGTCGCACAATATATCTTCATAGTATTATCCCATCGTGAACTACACCTAGTTTGATAACAAACTACTTGACACAAATGCCCTCTTTGTCGCTAAAATAGCAGTCATATACTTAGCCTTTTGTTGTAGTATCTGTCACAATGTCTTAACTTTGGAACTCATCCAAATCTATTATGGAACTCACTTTCCATTATATTGTGTCACCCTTAGTTTAGATTGAGATAAACTTAATTTGTACTTTGTGACAAAACTAGTATCAATGTAGTACTTTTACAATGAACTAACCATCTATTTGTCACTTCTACAAATATTATACTCTTAGTTCTTCCAAAAGATCATAAGAATATCCTTACTATTGTCCAATGATCATCTTACGAATCATTCTGGTATATGCTCACAACATTTAGAGCATAGGACATATCTGGATTTGTCCATATCACAGTATGATTGATATAAATACTCTTTGTGATTTCAAACATCAAGTATCAATTTATACTTGAATCTTTGTTTCACTTACCCTGTGTCAATACACTTGAATATATCATCAATATTGAACTCATTCAATCCTTTACGTGCGACAAGAACCTTTCTTGTAGTTTCTATATTGAACTCATTCAATATCTCGTCTATGTACTTCTGGCACAACCATATTAGCGTCTATTGATGCCAAATATTTGGGTTTTGCCTAAGTCTTTCATCGGGATGAAATTCTTAATATGTGTTAATAAAAGATACATCATTTCCAATCAACAATATGTCTTCCACATAATGTATTAGAAATATGTCTCTCATTCCCACTTAATTTCTTGCAAATGCAAGCATCTTCATTGTCTCTGATGAATTTAAACTCTTTTAATAATTTCATCATTGTGAAGATTCCAACTCCGCGATGCTCACTTCAACCATTGAAGTTTGCATATGTTTTTAGCATCCTTTGAATTAACAAAACCCTATGGACTGTGTCATGCACACGTCCTAGGTAACAATTCTATTAGAAGAACTTGTTTTGTTTATTCAACTACCATATAACAAAATTATATGTAGTGGTTGCTACTTAAATCCGTCTAGACTAAATATCGCTATGAAAGATCAAATCTTGTCATATACAACCTTTGAACATTGTTGTGAACTCTTTCCCAACATGTTGACTATTTCATAGATGTGAAACATCCATGTCTATTTCTTTATAGATCCAAATACGACTGTAAGGTCTTACACCTTTCTCGAGGGTCCTTCAAGTTCAAAACTTGATTTCTCGTGTATGGAACTATCACGGATTTTATGGCTTCAAGCCATTTTATGGAGTCAGGGCCCATCATCGCTTCTTTGCATGTAGTACGTTCATTATTCTCAAATAATGATTTAACACTCAAATCTTGGTATTTGATTGTTTACTCGACCTACTTGGTTCAATAGAAACTTGACCTTTGTGTCCACAACCTTTGAGGCACGTGAGCCATGTTCATTGTTCTCGCCTCCTAACACTTTTCGCGCCGCTAACTCTGCACATATAGCTAAGGTTCTTTAACCTTATCAAAGTTCTATTGTCCTCCCACTTATCTTTTCACAAAAATTCCTTCTCAAAGAAACTTGGCGTTCTAAGCGACAAACAATTTTGTCTCCGTGTTTATGGAGGAATACTTATGCTTATTCGAAATAACATACAAAGACAGGTTCATCCGACTTTGGTTGCAAACATCCTTTTATGCATAGCATGCCAATGTTTAAGAAAGGACAACTTGGGTTTTATCCCAAACCATAACTTTATATGGTGTCATTTCAACGGATTATGATGGAGCTCTTTTCAGTGGAAAAACGGTAATCTCTAAAGCTTTTAATCTTTAAAATACAATGGCATTTTTATGAATTACACCTTCGATCTTACCATGTCAAACAAGGTTTAATTACATATCTCGAACGCTCCATACTCTTATGGTGTTTCGGGAAATGCAAATCCACGGAACGATTCCTTAAATCTTAGGTATTATGCTAAACTTGTAACTCAAATATCTTCTTTTATGATCTTATCATAAACTATTTATATTCTTGTTACAATGATTTTGCACTTCATCTTGAAAATCTTTGAACTTTTCAAATATTTCACACTTCATCCTTATTAAGTAAATATTCATATATTCACTCAAATTTTCGGAGAAAGCATATGAAGTTGAAATCCATCACTCTTGACTACACATAATGGATTCCGTACAACAATATGTACAAGTTCCAATAAGCTAGTCATTCGTTCCCTTTTGGCCTATGAACGAAGTTTTAATTATCTCTAGGAAAGTTTCACAAGCGTCATTTGATCAAAAATCAAAAGACTCCAAAATTCCATCCACATGGAGTTTCTTCATGTTTTCTTTCCAATATAATTTAAACGGCGATGTCACTTCCGAAGTGATCTTTCAATCAATTTGTCTTTCGACATTTTTAGCACTAGTTTTATGGATGTGATTTCTCTAACAAGATTTGTGAATCATCCATCTTTTATAGATTACGGCGATTATTTGAACAACCCTTTTGTTCTCATAATACCTGATAAAACAAATCTTGAAGACAAGCTTCGAGCAACACAATAACCCTTTATTTGTTCTCGATGAACATCATCACATATTCTTTTGCTAGTTACTTAGGCCATTGTAGTTCATGAATTGTGTTGTTTCGTGTATGATTCACACCAACAAATTCAAGATCAAATACTTAAGAACCACATTGTTTAATAAGCAAAGAATATAGCCATAACATGTATATCATCTATATACTTAAACTGAACAATTCTAGTCTTTTCTTTTACGCCGCCATATATTTATGAGATTCTCTTTCAAGATTTCCTTTTACATTTGAAAGAATCTATCAACATCAATAGTGGAGTCATACATATGACACATAGTCCAAAGCGTGTATAGTTAAATACCAATGTCTTTGGACTTGCACTTTGAAGTAGATCACCATCATCAAATGTTTGGTGTTCTTTCAAATTCCTTTCTTTAGTAATCTCTTGGTGTAGTAAACATTTTACCTACATCAAATATTCACCTTTATCATGGAATCGTCCATGATCAAGCTACTTTTAGCTTATAACGATGAATTACGAGTATAATGTTGCTGTCCAAAACCTTTTGGAGGATTAGGACAACTAGTGTCTCCAACCTTTTGCAAATTCTCATCAAATATGAGAACATGAATTTTGCCATATTATACTCTATCATGTTGCAACCAAAACTTCGTTTCAGATATCACAATATCTTCCACACATCATGGTTTCTGAAACAACTCTTTCAGATCCTAGATAACCTTGATATTAAGACAATCCTTTGAATATCAAGAATCATGGAGACAAACATGATACTCGTACACTAACATTGGAATTGTTACTCTTGATTTAATACCAACTATTAAACTTCATGGAGTAATCAAAACTTACTGAAAGTTTGCAATAGGACTTTTAAACTTTAGATTAACACTTCAAAACAATACGATACCAGTTCATAAAGTAACTAACCATAATTCTATAGTTCTATCATCTCAATTATAACTAAGCACAAGGTGGTAAACGGATGCCAATGACTACAACAACTATGCAAATTCACTTTGATTTAGTTTATGATAAATTGAGTTCTAATTAATAATTAAATTAATCTAGGTGAACTCCCACTCAAAACAATATCCCTCACATCGTTTTAGTGATCACACGAACCAAATCCACCACATCAAAACCGATCATCACGAGAGTTGATATAGCTTCAATGGCGAGCAATCAACATGTTCATCATATCTACTATATGACTCATGCTCTACCTTTCGGTCCGTGTTCCCGAGGCCATGCGTACATGCTAGGCTCGTCAAGATCAAACCTTAGCTTCCGCATGAGCAAATCTGGCTTGCCCACGTTGTATACACTTGCGGAATCTAACACACCCGATCATCACGTGGTGCTTCGAAACAACAAGCTTTAGCAACGGTGCTAACTAAGGGTGAACACTTTATGACTTGAAATTCATGTGCATGAGGGATCATCTTATAATGATACCGTCGTCTACTAAGCAATACAAGATGCATAAAGGATTAACATCGCATGCAATTCATAATATGTGATATGATATGGCCTTTCTTCTTTTGTGCCATCTTCTAGCACGAACATGATCTCCATCATCACCGACATTGCATCAAGGTCAATGATGCTTCTCTATGGTTGTCGTCCACCGGCTTCAACTATTACAACTACCTTGAATAGACACGCGGGTCTTAATAAAAATTAAAGACAACCAAATGGCTCCTGCCGGTTGCCAACTTACAATAAGGAACATTGCATACATCAAATATAATCACAATCATAGCCATATCACATCACTGCACACCCCTGCAAAACAAAGTTAGACGCCTCTACTTTATTTGCATATTTTACGTGGTTTGGGGCTTTCAATAAGTGTCGTTCTAACTTACGAATATGAACCACAACATTGATACTAGTATTGTTAATCACCCGTTGTAAATTGGATCTTAACTATGCTAGGAGAAACAGGCACCCGCAAAGCCACTTATGCAATACAAGTTGCATGTCAAGCGTGAAGCAAGTCTCATGAACGATGTCATGTAAGGTTAGACCGGGCCGCTTCATCCCAACATACCGCAAGATGCAAAGTACACAAGAAGCAATCGACAATAAAAGCATCAACGCCCACAATGACCATTGTGTTCTACTCGTGCAAACAGATCTACATATAGACACGGCTCGATACCCTTTGAGGGGTTCGTAGCATGGAAAACAAAAATTTCTATCGCATACAAACAAACAAGCCAAGATCTATCTACTAGATTGTAGCGAGTCGATGGAATAACTTACCTCGAAGATTCCAAAGCGGTTAACGAGCAGATTCTCGTGGGTGATGTAGTCGTACTCTTCCGATCTCAAGATCGCGTGAGCGATCCTTCCGGCCACGTTCGGCGCTCGCTTGATCGGTCACACGTTCGATTTTCGGAAGACCTTCCTCTCCTTGTTCCGGTGAGCGGAGGTTGTAGCACTCTCCTCGCGATTCCGGCAACACCTGGCGTGGTACAGGAGTAGAGGAGATCTCATGAGGCTTCGCCTTAAGCCGGAGCGAGTATGGTGGAGTATGAGAGAGGCTTTAGTGGTCTAGGGATTAGACACACCAATTAGAAGGCTCTAAACCGAAGGCTAGGGCAATTAGAAGCTCTAAACCAAAGCGGCTCTAAACCGGAGGCTGTGGCTAGGGTTTAGATTTAGAGGATAGGAACTTGTGTGTCTAGGAGGGGAGCCCTGCCCCTCCTTTTATAGGTGGAGGGAGGCGCGCCTGGGGAGGGGAGTCCCTCCCCAACTCGGCCTCAAGGAGGGCCGGCGGTGGGAGGAGGAACTCCTCCCCCAAGTCGGCTTCAAACTTCCTTCTCCTCTTTCCACTTCCCAAAATAGCCGTTTGACTTTCAAACTAGCCGTTTGACTTTTCAAACTAGGATTTGAATAAACCCTCTATTTGGTACAGCAATGACACTTAGTATATGATGCAATCATTCCAACTTGATATAACACATTCATGTACCCCTCCCCGGTCTTGGGACATTGGAACCTTCTAGAATGTTCCCGATGAAAACACCTAATCATTCCCCAACTCAAACGGGACTTTCCTTATATGAATCTTATTCTCGGACTATTCGGATCTCCTCGTGATATCCGGATCCCATCCGAGACTCGAACAACATTCGGTCTCTTACTCATCATTCCATAACTACTCAACAACATCGAATCCTTAAGTGTGCCAAACTACGGATCCAGAATTATGCAGACATGACCGAGACACTTCTCCGACAATAACCAATAGAGGAATCTGGAAATTCATATGGCTCCCACATATTTCTACGATTACTTTGTGATCGAATGAACCACTTACATACGATACCAATTTCCCTTTGTCTCATGATAGTTTACTTATCCGAGGTTTTGATCGTCGGTATCTCGCATACCTAGTTCAACCTTGTTCTTGATAAGTACTCTTTTCTCGTTCGTGATATGTGATCCCTTGTGAGCGGTCACATGCTTGCAAGCTAATTGGATGACATTTCACCGAGAGCCCAGAGTATATATATCCGTCATATGGATGGACAAATCCCTCTTGATCCATGTGTTTCAACCAATACTTTACGAACACTCAATGCCACCTTTATAGCCACCCTGTTACGGTGTGGTGTTTGATGACATCAAAGCATCCATCCGGAAAATGTGATATGCATGATCTCATGGTCGAAGGAATTAGGTTACTATGTATCAGAAAGCATATAGCAATTGAACTATTGAAATGACTTGATCTTTATGCTACGCTTATCTATAGGAGTATGTCCATCACATCATTCTCCTAATGATATGATCCTGTTGTTAATAACATCTCTATGTTCATGATCAGGAAACCATGATCATATATTAACCAACAAGCTAGTTTAACAAGAGGCTTTACTAGGGACTTTTATTTTAGTTTACAAATCACACAAGTATTAATGTTTCCGGTTAATACAATTATAGCATGGTATGTAAACATTTATCATAAGTGTGAAGATATGATAATAACCACTTTATTATTGCCTCTTGGGCATATCTCCAACAGTTTCATCCACTCACAAAACTTGTTGTAGTGTTCTTCCTCCTTTGACTTATGTTTCTAATTGGGAAAAGGCATAGGTTTCTGCACCCATGGTTCTCTCTCATTACCATGTTTTTAGCAATAAAATCTTCCTTAGTGTACCTAGTGTTCTTAGTGTGCTTCTCAGGTTCTTCCTCAACTTCCTCCTTATCAGGAGCATCATTTTTATCACCACTTTCAGTTTCAGCATCAGAGAGAAATATACTATTAGGATCTATAGCAGGTTCAGAGGGTTCCTCAACTATTTTGTGTTTCTTTTTCTTTCTCTTACGAGGACTACCACTACTTTCACCTTGTTGAGAATCCTGCTCAATTCTTTTAGGGTGTCCTTCAGGATATAAAGGATCTTGAGTAGCTATACCACTCCTAGTTCTAATTCCATAAGCATGTTTTTCTCCTGAGGCATTAACTAGCATATCCTTTTGTACCTTAGCAAGTTGATCAATTTGAGTTTGAACCATTTGAAAGTGTTTACAAAGCATTTTAATATCCTTTGTAGTTCTTTCCACAATATCTTTCAACTCATTAATAGCTCTATAGTTTTCCAATAAATGATTCTGAACTTGTTTATTAAAATTACCTTGTTTAACAATAAATGTGTCAAGTTCATCTAAGCATTGATCAGGAGTCTTACCATAGGGAATATCACCTTCATAAAAGTGGAGAGAGTGTACCTCAATAGTAGATGAGTGGGGAATTGGCTTGCGTAATTCTTCTATAGGAGGTAGATTCTTCACATCTTCAGCTCTAATACCTTTCTCCTTTAGACATTTCTTAGCTTCTTTCATCACTTCATTATTTAATGCAATTACTCCCATCTTCTTTGGTGTTGGTGTTGGAACTGGTTCAAGAGTAATAGGTTCAAGTGTATTTAGCTCAGTTGAAGTCCAATCATCGTAATTCTTGCTTATTTTAGCCATTAGTTCCTCAGCATCTGTAGGAGTTCTTTTCCTGAAAACACAATCAGCAAAACTATTAAGGTATATCCTAGAATCATCGGTTAGTCCATTACAATAAATATCAAGGAGCTCATTTTTAGGTAATGGACATCCGGGATGTGCATGAATCAAGGCACAGAACCTCGTCCATGACTTAGGCAATTTCTCTTATTCTCCCTGTTTAAAATCAAAAAGTCTCTACAAAGCAGCATGTCTAGCACTAGGTGGAAAATATTTATGGAAGAAAGAAGCAATCAAACAATCAGGGCTATCAATGGAACCAAGAGGTAATCTATTAAACCAAGCTTTGGATTCTCCTTTTTGTGAAAAAGGGAAGATCTTAATAACAAAGTACTTGCGCATCTTAAAATCATCAGAGAATAAAATACTCATAGTGGAAAGCTCATTCATATGAGCTACATCACTCTCATTTTCAGTCCCACAAAAAGGTTCTTTCTCAACAATGTCTAAATAGGATAAATCAAGAGAAAAACCATAATCTTTATCTTTAATATCTATGGGAGAAGTGGCAAACTTAGGATCATAAGTCAGTTTAGGAATAATGATACGTCTCTCAAGGAGACTCTTAATAGCACTAGCACCATGTGTGTTTCGGCACTCTTCAATAAATTCATCAGTGAACTCAATGTAACCATCATTAATATCATATCTCTCTCTAGACTCAGGTGAGCTAACAGGTGTAACAGTGTCTTCACTAGCTAGGAAAGGACCTAATGAACCACTCGCATCAAGCACAGTAGAAGTAATATAATGAGTATCAGAAACAGTTTCAGATTCAGCAGTAGTAGCAGTGTGTGTGGCATGTGTATGTGGTGGTGGTGTAACAAGCTTACTTATATCAGACGGTGAATCAAGAGCAGCAGAGGTGTTTAGGATTGTACCTCTTCTTGTAGTGGATGGTAAAATAGGAAACTTTCTATCATGAGACTTATCCATGATAAAAGGAGTAGCAGTGAACAATAATACATCCAAGTGAACTTACTAATAAAGCTATGCTCCCCGGCAATGGTGTCAGAAAATAGTCTTTATGACCCACAAGTATAGGGGATCGCAACAGTCTTCGGGGTAGTATTACCCAGTTTATTGATTTGACACAAAGGGAGCCAAAGAATACTTGAAAGCCTTAACAACCGAGCTGTCAATTCAGCTGCACCTGGAAATAGTTCTTGCTCACAGAAGTTTATCAGTAGCAACCATTTTGTAGTAGAAATAGCAAAGAAACAACAGCAGTAGAACAAGAGCAATAGTAATAGTAGTAGCAAATAGTATGATATGAGCGCGGTAGGCACATGGATGGATGGACGGGCGTTGCATGGACGAGTCTAAACATGTAACTTTAAGATCTAGGGAAATTGCAGATAAATAAGATAAATCACCCAAGTACTAAACAATCATAGGCATGTGCTCCATATATAGTCATGCGTGCTCGCAATGAGAACTTGCACAACATCCTTTGTCCTCCCAACACGTTGCAGCGGGGCCTCAAGGAAACTACTGACAGTTAAGGTACTCCTTTTAATAGAGCACCGGAGCAAAGCATTAACACTCCATGAACACATGTGATCCTCACATCATAGCCATCCCCTCAGGTTGTCCCAATTTCTGTCACTTCGGGGCCTTTGGATCAGGACAATTATCTGTGTACACAACTTGCAGATAAGATCACAAACAATACTATCATAATGATTCAATAATAAGTTCAGATATGAGATCATGGCACTCGGGCCCTAGTGACAAGCATTAAGAACAACAAGTTGCAACAAAGTCAAATAGCACCAATAGAGATACTAGGGACCATGCCCTAACAATCTTATTCGATTACATGATAGAACTCATCCAATCCCTACCATCCCCATAGCCTACAGCGGGGGATTACTCACTCATGGATGAGGGAAACATGGATGATTGATGGAGAGGCGTTGTTGATGATGATGTCGATGATCCTCTCCAAATTCCTCGTCCCGACAGGGTGCCAGAATGGAGTTTCTAGTTCCGAATTGCGGTTCCTGATGGTGGCGGCGCAGCGGAACTCTTTATCAAAAAATGTCGAACCCCCCTCAGTTTTTAGGTCAAGAGACATCTTATAGGCGAAGAGGGAGACCGAGGGGGTGCCTGGGGCAGCCACACCCCCTCTAGGCGTGGGCTGGGCCCACCCGCATGGCAGGGGATGTGGCCCCCCAGGGCTCCACTCCGTCTCGTATTCTGGCTCCGTGGATCTTCTGGTGAAATAGGATTTTTGGCATATTTTCTGGGATTTTTCCTGATAGTTGATTTTTTGCATAAAAACTAGACACCAAGGTAATTCTGCTGAAAACAGTGCAAGTCTGGGTTAGTTGTATCCAAATCACACGAGTTTAGAGGAGAAACAATATAAAAAGTGTTCGGGAAAGTAGATACGTTTTGGACGTATCAGAGTGTGTGTCGCCTGTCCACTCGCTTACCCTCCACCGAGTATGTCTGCGCAGCCTCTACATCGGCGCCCTCGTCGGCACTCTCTCTGGTACCCACCTCTGTTCGGGCTGCCCTTTGAGACCCTCGCTGACACGGTGCCATTCAGGAAGAGTTTGATGCGCTGCAGCGCAATCGGACTTGGGAGCTCATTCCTCGACCTCCTCGCGGTTGTTGGAGATATGCCCTAGAGGCAATAATAAATATAGTTATTATTATATCTTTGTGTTTATGATAAATATTTACATTCATGCTATAATAGTATTAACAAGGAAACATTAATACTTGTGTGATTTGTAAAATAAAATAAGAGTCCCTAGTAAAGCCTCTATATAATACTAGCTTGTTGGTTAATAGATGATTGTGGTTTCCCTATCATGAACATCGAGATGTTATTAACAACAAGATCATATCGTTAGGAGAATGATATGGTGGACATACTCCTATAGATAAGCGTAGCATAAAGATAAAGTCATTTTAATAGTTCAATTGCTATATGCTTTCTGATACATAGTAATCTAATTCCTTCGATCATGAGATCATGCATATCACCTTTACCGTATGGATGCTTTGATGACATCAAACACCACACCGTAACTGGGTGGCTATAAAGGTGGCATTGAGTGTTCGGAAAGTATTGGTTGAGACGCATGGATCAAGAGTGGGATTTGTCCATCCATATGACGGATAGATATACTCTAGGCCCTCTCGGTGAAATGTCATCACATTAGCTTGCAAGCATGTGACTGGCTCACAAGGGATCACATATCACGGGAACGAGAAAAGAGTACTTATCGGTAACGAGGTTGAACTAGGTATGAAGAGATACCGACGATCATAACCTCGGATAAGTAAACTATCGTGAGACAAAGGGAAATTGATACCGTATGTAAGTGGTTCATTCGATCGCAAAGTAATCATAGAAATAATTGGGAGCCATATGAATTTCCAGATTCCTCTATTGGTTATTGTTCGGAGAAGTGTCTCGATCATGTCCGCATAATTCACGAACCATAGGGAGACACACTTAAGGATTCGACGTTGTTTGAGTAGTTATGCAATGATGAGAAAGAGACTGAATGTTGTTCGGAGTCTCGAATGGGATTCGGGATATCACGAGGAGATCCGGAATGGTCCGGAGAATAAGATTCATATAAGGAAAGTCCCGTTTCGGAGTTGGAGAATGGTTCCGGTGTTTTCATCGGGAATGTTTTAGAAGGTTCCGGAATGTGCACTCCAGAGGGGAAGGGTACACGAATGTGTTATATCAAGTTGATGTGATTGCATCATGTACTCGGTGTCATCGCTGAACAAAATAGAGGGTTTATTCAAATCCTAGTTTGAAAAGTCAAACGCCAAGTTTGAAAGTCAAACAGCTAGTTTTGGGAAGTGGAGAGGGAGGTGGAAACCGACTTGGGGGAGGAGTTCCTCCTCCCACCGCTGGCGCACCACCAAGACGAGTTGGGGAGGGACTCCCCTCCCCTTGGCCGGCCCCCTCCACCTATATAAGGAGGGGCAGGGATCCCCATCTAGACACACAAGTTCCTGCCTCTAAACACTAGACCCAAGCCGCCGCCGCCTCCATAGCCGCCGCCGGCCCTAGGGAACTCGCCGCCGCCGCCTAGGTGAAACCCTATCCGCTGTCCTAGCCCTCTCCTCGGCGTGTCTAAACCCGAGATCGTCGAGGGACTCTCTCATACTCCACCATACTCGCTCGGCAGCGGAAGCCTGCGAGATCTCCCTCTACTTCGATACCACGCCGTTGTCTGCGGAATCGCGAGGAGAGTGCTACAACCTCCATTTTCTTGGAACAAGGAGAGGAAGGTCTTCATCGAGTACCGAACGTGTGACCGACTGCGGGAGCGCTGCCGGAACGCAGCGCCGGAAGGATCGTCTACGCGATCTTGAGATCGGGAAGAGTACGACTACATCACCCACGAGAACCGCTCTCGTTAAACACTTTGGAATCTTCGAGGGTGAGTTATTCCATCGACTCGTTGCTTCAATCTAGTAGATAGATCTTGGCTTGTTTGTTTGTATGCGATAGAAAATTTTTGTTTTCCATGCTACGAAACCCTACAGTGGTATCAGAGCCATGTCTATATGTAGATTTGTTGCATGAGTAGAACACAATGGTCATTGTGGGCGTTGATTCTTTTATTGTCGATTGCTTCTTGTGTACTTTGCATCTTGCGGTATGTTGGGATGAAGCGGCCCGGGCTAACCTTACATGACATCGTTCATGAGACTTGCTCCACGCTTGACATGCAACTTGTATTGCATAAGTGGCTTTGCGGGTGCTTGTTTCTCCTAGCATAGTTAAGATCCAATTTAAAACGGGTGATTAACAATACTAGTATCAATGTTGTGGTTCATGTTCGTAAGTTAGAACGACACTTATTGAAAGCCCCAAACCACGTAAAACATGCAAAGAAAGTAGAGGCGTATAACTTTGTTTTGCAGGGGTGTGCAGTGATGTGATATGGCCATGATTGTGATTATATTTGATGTATGCAATGATCCTTATTGTAAGTTGGCAACCGGCAGGAGCCATATGGTTGTCTTTAATTTATGTTACGACCCGCGTGTCTATTCAAAGTAGTTGTAATAGTTGAAGCCGGTGGACGACAACCATGGAGAAGCGTCATTGACCTTGATGCAATGCCGGTGATGATGGAGATCATGTTCGTGCTAGAAGATGGAGATCGGAAGCACAAAGAAGAAAGGCCATATCATATCACATATTATGAATTGCATGTGATGTTAATCCTTTATGCATCTTGTATTGCTTAGTAGACGATGGTAGCATTATAATATGATCCCTCATGCACATGAATTTCAAGTCATAAAGTGTTCACCCTTAGTTAGCACCGTTTTGTTTCGAAGCACCACGTGATGATCGGGTGTGTTAGTGTTATCGCCATATTTTGGCCAAAGGAGGAGATGGGCCGTAATCAAGATGGGCTTGGAAGATACGTATATGCAACATGTTGTTGAATCGGCCTTGTACGTGGGTTTGGGCTAAATTGCCCGTGTATCTGTATATTGTAGTAGTTACGTTTCGGTTTAGGTAAGAGATAGAGTTGTAGAGTTATTCCAAAGATAGAAAGTCTCCGGACTATAAATATGTACCTAAGGTTATCGAGAAAAAGAGGACAATCACGTTCACAACAAACACAATCTCGGCGCATCGCCACCCCTTGTTTCTAGGGTTTCTTTCGGGTAAGTGTCATGCTGCCTAGATCGCATCTTGCGATCTAGGCGATATCTATCGTTATTTGGTGTTACTCGCATTGAAGCCTTGTTGATGGCGAGTAATACTATTATCATAGATTTGTTGAGGCTAGCATCGATATCGCTTACTATAATTGTTTAAGATATGCCTCTAGTTACCTCGCTACCTTTGCACCTTTTCCCAAGTGCAAGGGTAGCATCTTGCTTGATCTTTATTTAGTTGATTCGATCTGTTATGGTTATGCCTTGTTCTCCAAGGTTTAGTTTGATATCCACGTAGTCAGGCCTTGCAAACGGGTTGAAGGAGCCAAGAGTAATGTGGGACATGGTTTACTAGTTCTAGAGAAGTTGTTCCGGTAATTGACTTCACGTCGGTTGTTAGGCCTCCTCTAGGGTTAGTTTTCTATCATCTTTTGTATCTGCCAGGCTCAATTACGTGTAGGACGTTCCAATTACGTGGTGAAAACGTTAAACTGTCGTAGATCGATTTAACTTGTAATGATGAAGCAAAACCCCATGTTATCGTAGATCTAATGCAGAACCATGGGATGATCGGCTCTAGGAGCCGATTCACAGGGAAACCTGGGAGCCGGTCACGGCTCGAATTTTACGTATACTTGTTTACCATGGAAACTGATCAAGCAATCCATCACCTTCGACCAGGTATAGGTGGTGTATATGAACCAAGCCGGACGTGTCGGAGTTTTGCGGGCGTTGCCCGAGGACCGAGCCCACCAGCGATTCGGAGCCTCCGGCTCTTCGTGTTGCTCGTCATTGCCGGTGGGTTTTGGCGGCAACACATTCTCGCGCCGGTGGGACCTTTAACGATCTGCATCAACATCCGACTGAGATGGGGGATGGACCGATCACGTCTGAGCTGCCTGAGGAGCACAAGGCGAAGTATGATGACATCAAAGCTCTTTTCGAAGCCGATCTCATCGGCTCTTTTGAGAGGACCCGTAAGCATGGCATCAGGTGGAAAGGCTCACCCGAGGGTGCTCTTGATGAGGTGGATCTGTCTATTCCTTGAGGAGCGCACGAGCTCTGCGAAGTCAACTACATGGTGGCTCATTCTCTTCATCGCCATTACCGAGAGTCGGTGAACGCAGCTTTCGGCGGATCGCAGTTCGTAGTTGAGATCATGAAACATCGTACTCTCCGTCGGGGCCTACTTTAGGGACTCACGGGAGAAAGACCGCTCCAGACCACACTGCCATTCACACTTGCAGCTCCAGCCGCCAGGCGGCGTCGTCGTCTACAAGGTTGGAGGCGACCAGGCGATTGCCGATTCTGTTTGAACCACCTAAAGAAATCCCACATGGATATGTGTGCACCTACGTGCGGACTACAATAACTCGACACGCACCAACCAGATTGCAACCGCAGGAATTTCTCGGCGGAGTTCTGGGGAGGCTTCAGAGCGGTGTTTGGAGCGGCGATGTATGGGATGGACGCCGATAAACAGCGTGGCTAGCCAAGTAAGCCACCGGAGTCATGAGAATCTAGCCCTGCAGCTCAAACAGTGGAGCAAATCCGTACCATCTTGAGAGACCGGTTAAACCGTCAAGAGAAGGACAATCGTCTATTCAAAGCCGTACTTCAACGAGTTTGATCTGATTCCGCCACCCAAGTATCGGCTCGAAGTTCTCAAGGTTTAGCGGTTCAGAAGGGTCGAGCTCGATCGAGCACGTGAGCCGATACCTGACACAGCTAGGCATGATTTCAGCATCGGATCAGTTGCGCGTAAGGTTCTTTGCGCAATCTCTCACAGGACCAGCTTTTGGGTGGTACACCTCGCTGCCACCTGATTCGATTCAGACCTGGAAGCAACTGGAAGAGAAGTTCCACATTCAGTATCATTCAAAGGCTACCGAGGCTGGCATTGCAGACCTGGCACAGGTGCGGCAAAAGCGGGGAGAAACTATAGCCGAGTACATCCAGCGCTTCAGGACTATCAAGAACCGATGTTACTCAGCTCGTTTAAGCGAAAAAGCGGTCATTTGGCGGTGTTGGGTCTCTCGGCACCCATCAAGGATCGCTTTCAAGTAGAGTACAACTCATTGGCGCACATGGCACGTAAATCGGCGATGTATGAACAGCCACCACGAGTTGTACCAAGACAAGTTCAAACGTCCGATAGGCCTGGTCGTCTGAAGAAGATGATCCTACACAAGACCAGGAGGTGGTCGTGGCTGAATGGGCTCGGGGGGCAGACCCGGTGTCCTGCAAATGGGTGAAGCGGCAGGGGCCTGCAAAAGGGTTCGACTTTGATGTTAGCAAAGCTGAGCATATATTTGATTCTTTGAAAGCGGTGAAGTTACCGAAGGCCACAAAATCCCTACTCGGGAGATGAACGGAGAACATCTGCAGTGGCATCACTCATTCACCCACACCACCAATGACTTCAAGAGCTATCGCGGATCTAAACAATAGAGCAAGGCCATCGATCCGGGGCTTCGCCATGAAAGTAGACACAAACCCATTTCCCGGCGTCAACATGGTAGAACACAGTCACTCCACGAGGCGTCAGCTGGATTTCTCGTTCGATGTTAATATGGCAGGATCTGGGTACCACCATGGCACATACAAGGAGGAAGGCGGTCGCTCTCGGGGCAAAGAAAGAGAGGAGGCTGGTCCACGCGACCGGCCCAGCGCGATAATGACGGTACTTAACTGAGCAACAGGTCAGAAGCGTGCGATATCAGAAGCCACACTCCACGCACCTCCTTAATAAGTATGAGCGTCAGTATGATCGACGTCGCCGGCGCGATAGAGACGATGAAGGATATGAGCACCTCTCTAGGGGAACGTCAAAAGAAAAGGAAGGCGTCGACAAGCATTGGGATTGTCCTTTCTTCAAGTATTGCTGGGATACGGGAATGAGCCGATTGCCTACAATCGATAACTGCCCAGAATGTGGACAGCAGAAGGAGGACACGGGGCCAGTTTCAGTGTTCAAGCGTCTAGGGCCTCTCCCACCTCAGAGCCGATACAGGGAGTCCGCTCGAGCAAAAGGTCTCGAGGAGCCAAGGGATGACAAAGAAGAAGACAGATATCACCGTCCAAGGTGGTGTCCCGACGGACTCAGACACACCCAAAAGCGTAGAGTGCAGCGGCTGCGTAACTTGGAGGAAGCCGAAGCACAGTATCTCCACGCTTTAAAGAAAGCACGTCCCGATCTGGCCGTTAAAATTCGGCAGACCTTGGAAACGGAAGATCGCCCGAAAAGGAAAGAGTGGCGCCCCAAACCGGTAAAAGCCGATGCAAAGACATCGGCTGGCACAAACATGGTGTTCATACTTCCGTCAGAGTTCTGCGCTCCAAGAACCAACGAGCTACCAGTGGCACAGTTTGACTGCGGCCCACGGCCGGTTATCTTTGAGAAGCCACGTGAGAAGGGCTACAAACATCTGAAAGCCCTGTACCTACGAGGTTACATCAATGGGCAGCATCGGCAAGATGTTGGTGGACACCGAGCGGCGATTAATATAATGCCATACTCCATGCTACGGCGTTTGGGACGCTCACCGCAGATCCGATCAAAACCAACATCACGTTAAGCGACTTTAACGGTCAAACTTGAAACGCAAGGCGTCTTGAACGTGGATCTCACCGTGGGCAGAAAAACCATCCCTCGTCATTTTTTCGTCAGGACAGCAAAAGCACCTACGCTGTCTTGCTAGGAGAGATTGGATTCATGCTAATCGCTGCATTCCATCCACGATGCACCAAAGCCTGTCTGATGGGATGGAGATGAGGTGGAAGTCATTCATGTAGATGATTCTATCGAGATCTCCATAGCGGCATGAACATCCGGAAGCGAAGACCAAGAGCCGATCTGGAATCGTCTAGACGGTGTGAGCGCATTGAAGCTACAAAAACGGGGTGAGGCTGGTCTTATCCACCGGCAGCGAGTAGCAAAGTCCACGATCGTGGTACGGCCGATCCATGCGATCGCCACAAAAATAAAAGAAGTAATCTTCGACAAGCGGGTCATGCGATAGTAGGAGATTCCACCAATGTAAAACACACATAAGGTGTAAACCATCCTTGACTAATGCAATCAAAAAGGGGGCCGATTCAGGCAATCGGCCCAAATCATTTTTGTTGTCCTCACCAACTGTTTGCCCTATGTTTAGCATCGATTTAACAGGTGACGGAAATCTAGGGTATGGGTTTACATCCGCTGATGAACTAGAGGAGATCGACATCGGTCCTGGGGATAAGCCACGACCAACATTTATCAGCAAGAAGTTAGATCCAAGTCTGCGGGGTCCGATGATAGCTCTGTTGAAAGAATATCCAGACTGCTTCACCTAGGACTATACAGAGATGCCTGGGTTAGACAGGAGCATCATTGAGCATCGGCTCCCGCTTAAAAGGATTTGCCATTCCGGATGAGCACGATGATGAAGGCGAAATTTTGGAAGAAGTCAAGAAAGAGGTCGAGAAAATGTTGTGACCAAGTTAATCAGCCATGCGGTATCTTGAGTGGATTTCTAGTATCGTACACAGAGAAAAGGATGGCTGTTGGCGTGTTGCCATAGATTTTCGGGATCTCAACAGAGCTACTCCAAAGGATGAGTATCCGATGCCGGTAGCAGAGACGTTAATCAACGCAGCGGCTGGTCACAAGATCTTGAGCTTCATGGATGGCAATGCCGGTTACAACCAAATTTTTATGGCTCCAGAAGACATACACAAGACTGCGTTCAGAGTCCCAGGTTCAGTGGGGTTGTTTGAATATGTAGTGATGACATTTGGACTGAAAAATGCCGGCGCCACGTACCAAAGAGCCATGAATTATATTTTCCATGATCTGATCGGCAAGCTGGTGGAAATTTACATCGATGACGTGGTGGTCAAGTCTGCTTCAGTACAAGGACACTCGGACGATCTGCAACGCGTCCTGGACCGAACAAGAAAATTCGGGCTACGGATGAATCCAAAAAAGTGCGCCTTCGGGGTGACGGCCGGTCAGTTATTGGGTTTGTTGGTCCATGAACGCGGAATTGAGATCGGCCTAAAAGTCGAGAGGCGGTCACGAACAATGAAGCCACCTACCACGAAGAAAGAACTGCGATCTCTCATCGGCAAGATCAACTTCGGAAGATTCATCTCAATCTGCCGGGAAGAATAGAGTCGTTCATGGGATGGTGAAAATTAAATTTGACGAGGAATTCCTTGGGGCAGAGCAACAACAAGCCTTCGACGAGATCAAAGAATATCTGACGAAGCCGCCAGTGTTGGTTCCGCCCCAGCAGGATAGGCCATTCTACATTTACTTGTCGGTAGCTGACACGTCCATCGCCTCAGTGGTGGTGCAAGTGTACGATGGGCTGGAGCGAGTGGTATTTTACATCAGCAGAAGGATGCTGGATGCAGAAACAAGGTATCCTGAGATCGACAAGTTGTGCCTCTGCCTGTTTTTCACCTGCACCAAGCTGCGCCACATTTTGCTATCTGCAGAGATTGTCATCATATGCAAATCAGATGTCATAAAGCACATGCTGTCGGCTCCTATGTTGAAAGGCCGACTGGGCAAATGGATGTTTGCATTATCGGAGTTTGACATCCGGTATCAACCCGCGAAAGCAGTTAAGGGACAGGCATTGGCCGACCTTATCGCTGAAAGGATCAACACTAATATAGCAAAGACCGTCATATCTGGCGTGGGCTATGTTTTTTGATGGATCGGTTTGTGACGATGGGTGCGGCATCGGCATGCTACTCGTGTCGCCCCGGGGGGCAACATTTTCCTTCTCCATCAGGTTATCTGCCCCTCGCACCAACAACGTCGCTGAGTATGAGGCGATACGCAAGGGAATGGAGTTGCTCATCGAAGCTGGGGCAGAAGCAGTGGAAATTTTTGGAGACTCCAAGTTGGTAATTTCTCAACTCACGGAGGAATACAAGTGTGAGAGCGAGTCGCTCTTCCCATTATGTCTGCAATGCCGCGATCTGATGGCACAGTTCCGGTTCATAAACTTCACCTGGATCCCGCGATCGCAGAATACCGAGGCGAATGATCTTGCACAAATGGCTTCAGGCTACAAGGACGTAGCAGAGGGAGCCGATGTCCAGGTACAGTTCCTGGAAGCAGACGACTGGAGAGCCGATATCTTCAATTACTTGAAGGACTCGGCTCGGGGGGCACCTAAACGGATAAGGTACAAGGCCATGAAGTACGTGCTTATTGGAGACGACATGTTTCTGAGGACTCGGAGGTTATTACTCAAATGTCCGGGATGCCGAGGCCAAACGGCTCCTACACGAGGTACACTAAGGCGCCTGTGGAACTCACCAATCGGCTCACAAGATGAAATGGTTGATCAGGCGATCAAGGTTTTATTGGCCCACCATGCTTGAGGACTGTTTCAAGTACTACAAAGGGTGTCAAGCATGTCAGAAATTTGGGAAAATTCAGATGGTACCCGCGTCAGCAATGAACCCCATCATCAAGCCTTGGCCATTCCGAGGTTGGGGCATGGATATGATCGGCAAGATCAATCCTCCATCAAGCAAAGGCCACATGTGGATTTTGGCCATTACTGATTATTTCACTAAATGGGTGGAAGCTGTCCCGATGAAGTCAGTGAACTCAAAGGATGTTATCAATTTTGTGAAAGAACATGTCATCCATAGATTCGGGATTCCCCAAACTATCACGACCGATGGAGGTTCGGTCTTCATTTCTCACGAGTTTAGAAAGTTATGTGAGGACACGGGATTAAGTGATTAGATCATCTCCATACTATGCTCAAGCAAATGGGCAAGGAAGCGTCAACGAGCCTCATCAAGTGATCAAGAGAAAAGTCGATGAGCACCCTAGGCGTTGTACGAGGTTTTGTCGAGGCGTTATGGGCTTATCGCATGTCATGCCATGGGGCGATAAAAACCTCGCCATACCATCTAGTCTATGGATAAGAAGTATTGCCGGGAAATTACGGTGGATCGAGACGTGTCACTTTTCGGACAATCTAACAATGAAGAATATGCAACCACGATGAGTGACGGTGTTGAGGATTTAAGCGAGCTTAGGCTGTGGTCGCTTGAGAAAATCAAAAGAACAAGGCCAAGGTAGCTCGTGCATATAACAAGAAAGTGAGGCCAAAGGAGTTCCACGTTGGTGATCCGGTATGGGGCTGTGTTGCCATTAGGGACTAAGGATGCAACATATGGTAAATGGTCTCCAAATTGGCACGGGCCGCAGGTCGATCAAGTTTTAAGAGGAAACGCATACATGCTTGAGGAGCGGACGTAAAATTCCGATGGGTCAACGGTCAACATCTCAAGAAATATTTCCCAAGCATGTGGGATGATGGGCGATAAATATGGGGGTCGATACATGAAATCGGCCAAGTAAAAAGCACGTGAGACGATGGGCGGTGAAATGTGGGGCCGATACATGAAATCGGCCAAATAAAAAGAATATATAGCCGATGCAGTCATCGACTCTAGAGGTTCAAACTGTACAGCGGTGCCGGTTTACATACGAAGCTCATGAAGAAATGCCTCGAAGGTGGAGGCGTCGACGGACACGATCCACCTCGGCGATCTCGGCCGTCATCTTCGTCCTTGCCGTCACTAGCTCCTTGTTCAGGCACGATTTGCCAGATCGGTCTTCATTTGAGCTTTGAGGCTTTCGCCGTCTTGGGAGCGGGCGATGGATCCTTCCTTGTCGCGAATGAGCTGTTTAGTCGCCGGACCTTCTCTTCAAGATCTTCCAACTCCCTTTTCAAGGATGCGAGCTCGTGATCGACAGAGGTGTCGGTTTGGCATCGAGACGCCTTTTCTCGTTGAGCTGCCGACATCATCTCGCGATATTGGCTTCGGGCGAGTTGGGCGCGGCATCGATCCTCTCACGAGCTAACTTCACCCTTGGCCCGTAGAAAGACAGAGTTACAACTGGCCAAAGCTTCACCGCAATGCTCCGGGAGTTGGTCTTTTATTTCAGCCAGAACGCTCTTCACCTCCTCAGAACCCTCGATCAACTCTTTGATCGGGGAGGACAGCAGGGCTTTAAGACGCTGGAATTGAGGTGGAACAACCCTGGCTCGTGGTTCATCAGCAGCAACAGAGGGAGTTGGTTCAATGGATTCAGGGTCGAACGTCAGCAAGCCTGAAATATCACAACTCTGGCAGCCCGAAAAAGCGTCAGTATGCGTCCAAACGTGTAAGGATGAGCCGAAAGAAGCTAACGTACCTCTCCTAAGACTGAGGGGGTAGCAGATGAGGAGACGATCGGCTTGTGTGTGGTTGCTGGGGGCTTGGCCAAAGTGGTAGCCGTTTCATCTGCGCCTTCGGGGATTGCTAGATCCGGCTTGGCTAAAGGCATCGGCGCTGCCCCAGCTCTCCCACTAGAAAAGTCAGTCGTCTGCATGGAAGGTACTTAGCCGATGTAAATAATGATTAATCGGCAGATAAAAGAAGTAAGTGGCAAGAGCGTGAAGGGTGATGATTTGCGAAACCTCCTGGCTCGACGAAGAAGCTTGCAGTCCTTTGCGAGCTCTCTTGGGACCCACAGCTGGCCCCGCCTCGGCTGATGCTCGGGGGGCAGTAGGTTCAGGAACCAACCTTTTCCTGGAAGCCGATGGTGATGAATCTGGCTGGCTCGGTGTGATGGTCCTCTCAGAATCTGTTGGGCCTAGTTCTCCTCGATTGGTCTGAGTGTCCTCACTAGAGGTGTCTTCGACGGAAGCCTGTAAAAAAGGGGAACCAGTGAGCACGAGCATGTCTGCAAGAATGGAAGAATGGGAAGGATCGACCAAGGCATGGATCATCCTACATGCGAGCTTTCTGGAGAAGGGCTCCGGCGCCTCAAGGTCTTCCTGGCAGCTACCTTCCTCGCCATCGTTCTTGTTTTGGTTGGAACTCGAGGGGCAGCTGACTTAGAGGTTGATGGGTTCTTGGAAGCCGATTGTGGTGATATCGGCTGTTTCTGCATTATGACCTTTTTCAGAGGTGGCGCGTTTTTGCAGAAAAGAACCACAGGAGCTGGAGGAAAGAGCTCGAAGGGGGAGCCATCACTGTGCGTAGGTTCAGGGCCATCTTGTTGCTGCAAAGAGAAAGAGTGGGTTAGTAGAAAAATCATTTGTGAGCTGCATCAAGAAAATTTACAAGTAATGGTACACATTCCACGGGATGTCATAGTCGACATTTGTTCAAAGAACGGTCCCGAGCTCTGAAGGCGTGAGTCTTCCACATCGCCCACCGGTCTTCAAAGCCATCGGTTGATGAGGAAGGTGAGATCATTAGGAATTGGGATGGTCGGAGCATCAAAGAAGGAATAACACCTTTGGTGGTGAGAGGATCAGCGGTCGGCTCTGCTCTCTGTAAGGTGGTGGAGAAAGAAATGGGGAGTACTTGTCCAAGGCCAAATTGCCGAGCCACTACGACTTCGTGGTAGAATTCATACCGAAGCTTGATTATTACATTGGATGTACTCATGCCAACCGGAAGGAAACAGGGACGAATCACGGTGGAAAAGAGCTGCAAGTCTGGTGTCATCGGCAAAATTGTCTAACTGAAGGAGAGTGGGTTTTCAAAATGTTGATTCTTCCATGTAAGGAAAGAAGATAGGATTGTCCAGTCCTTGAAAGAAAATCTTGAACCATTTGGATGCTTCACGAGGGTCACTTACTACTGGCAGTCTATACAAAGCTTGGCCATAGGTGGTGCATCGGATCCTTCCTTTTACATCCGGAAAGGTGCAACTCGCCAAAGGGGAAGTTTGGGATGTGGTTTTGAAAATACAGCTGAGCCCATAGCTGAATGAACCACCAAGGGCCACTGTTTTGATGCTATACAGGAAACGACAGCAGACATCAACTGGAGATATCGGTAGACCTCTCCAAGGAACAGTTTGCGATGCCAAGTTGAGTGCCTTTGGCGATTACGGCTAAGGAGAGATAATTCTTGGTGGGAGCAAGGGAAGGGCCACAGAATATGAAATGTTCCGAAGTTGAGAAAGGCTGTGTTCCTTCTACGTGACAGGGCCTTTGTTTTCATATGGCGTTGAGGTAGGCACCCGATTAAATGCGATGCTTTTAGAAGACAGCTTGTAGGGACCTTGGTCGTTTAAAAGCGGAGAGGGTGATGTGACATCCAGACCAGTAATCATCACCACGTCTAACAGAGTTGGTGACATAGGGCCATGACCAAACATGAAGCAGTTCAGAGCGTCAGACCTGAAGTAGCCGATGGTTTTCAGAAGATTCTCATGTTTCTCAAGGGGAGACAATGACAGATGCAAGGCATCGGCTATTCCCGTGGTTTCCCATTGGGATTGGTAAGCTCTAGCTACCCTACTGAACCAAGAAACCCAATGTTCAGGGGGGAATAGGCCAGGCTCGCAATCAGTCGGCCCAAGAGTTCAGATCTAGGTCTTGGCTTACGAAGGGGATTCTGTTTTCTTCGCAAGAGATCAGATGGGCAGGACTAGATTCTGTACGAGGGCCAAGACAGAGAGAATTTGGGAGAGAAGGATGCGGCAGTAGAATGTCTGAAACCTAAAAATTTAAATGGTGGAAGAAGACATTAATTCAGGTGTTCGCCATTAATTTTGATCGCGTTCATACTGCGGGGAGTAGGCGTACCTTCAGACCGGAGACCTCTGGGTTGGTGTTGGACGATTCTGCCATCTAGTTTGCCGGCGGAGATGGATCTATGCAGTTGGGGATCGCGGGTTCTTGCCGCTGTGAGCTCAATCTGGTTGATGGGCAATTGGAGATCTGGGTCTCCCTTTTTGAAGAGGGTCGTAGGTTACCGTTTGAAACTGAAGAGTGGCCGCTTAGATTTGCCTAAGTATACGGCCAAGTTTTGACCTTGTCAACGTTTTTGGGGAAAGCCGATGCGTTGCCATCGGCTCTTTGAGATTTGACTTGTTTGACCGTATGAACGCAGTGCGGTGAAAGCCGATACAGTACTATCGGCTTCTGGAGCATCGACTTATTTTGACTATCAGCGAAATCGGGTCGGAAAAACAATCTTCGATTCGGAAAAGTAATCTCCATTCATTCAAAAGCTGATTGCTTACAAAAGGCTGATTGATTACAAAAGGAAACCTACTACTACTACTACTACTACTACTACTACTACTACTGGTTCCTAATCTAGAGGCCGAGGTCGCCGCTTGCTCGCCGTCTTGCCTTGTTCGTCCGTCATTGCTCGGCGTCGTCTTCACCTTCTTCTTTGAAGAAGCCAGGGGGCCTCCTCGCCTCGCCGTCGTCTTCGGTGTCCTCGCTGGACCCGGCGAAGCGCTTCACGGTGGATACTGTCGGAGGAGGTGTCCTCCTCGACTCCTCCTCGCCGGAGGACTCGACGCCGCCCCAGACCAGCGTTGCCGCTCTCCGCCTCCAGTTCCCGTCGGCGAGGAACTGCAGCCCTCCTCGCCGCCGGGGACGTCGTCCTCCGACCAAGTGGAGAAATCCAATCCTCTCGTCCCACCATTGTGGGGCGAGAGTCTGTGACGCCAGGCGGTGCTCGGCGTCGGCTCCCTGGCCGCTAATGTTGGAAGACCGGGAGGAACAGGCGGAAGAAGAAGAGGCCATGGCGGAGGAAGAGGGTTTTTGGCGGAGGAAGAGGGTTTTCAGCTGGAGGAAGATGGGACCGAATCGCCGATGAATTTAAATAAGGGAATAGTGGGAGGCGGTTCAATGCCATAGCGGTTTCCCAGAATGTGCTGCCGAAATCGTCAAATCATGCACTGCGAAGGAGTTGAGAAGACAGGGCATCATGATGAGGGGGTGGCGTGACGATTCTTCTCTGCAACGCGTAACCCGATGTAAAAAAAAAGGGTGGGGGGAGAAAAAACATCAATAGAGTGGTTTTGGAATTATTATTGCCAAAACCAGGGGGGCATGTGTTATCGCCATATTTTGGCCAAAGGAGGAGATGGGCCGTAATCAAGATGGGCTTGGAAGATACGTATATGCAACGTGTTGTTGAATCGGCCTTGTACGTGGGTTTGGGCTAAATTGCCCGTGTATCTGTATATTGTAGTAGGTTACGTTTCGGTTTAGGTAAGAGATAGAGTTGTAGAGTTATTCCAAAGATAGAAAGTCTCCGGACTATAAATATGTACCTAAGGTTATCGAGAAAAAGAGGACAATCACGTTCACAACAAACACAATCTCGGCGCATCGCCACCCCTTGTTTCTAGGGTTTCTTTCGGGTAAGTGTCATGCTGCCTAGATCGCATCTTGCGATCTAGGCAGTATCTGCTTATGCGTTATTTGGTGTTACTCGTACTGAAGCCTTGTTGATGGCGAGTAATACTATTATCATAGATTTGTTGAGGCTAGCATCGATACTGTTTACTATAATTGTTTAAGATATGCTGCCTCTAGTTACCTCGCTACCTTTGCACCTTTTCCCAAGTGCAAGGGTAGCATCTTGCTTGATCTTTATTTAGTTGATTCGATCTGTTATGGTTATGCCTTGTTCTCCAAGGTTTAGTTTGATATCCACGTAGTCAGGCCTTGCAAACGGGTTGAACGATCCAGTAGTACGTAAGGACGTGGTTTACTAGTTCTAGAGAAGTTGTTCCGGTAATTGACTTCACGTCGGTTGTTAGGCCTCCTCTAGGGTTAGTTTTCTATCATCTTTGTATCCGCTGTGCTCAATTACGTGTAGGACGTTCCAATTACGTGGTGAAAGCGTTAAACCGTCAGATCGATTTAACTTGTAATGATGAAGCAAAACCCCATGTTATCGTAGATCTAATGCGTAACCATGGGATGATCGGCTCTAGGAGCCGATTCACGAAACCAGGGAGCAGTCACGGCTCGAATTTTACGATACTTGTTTACCATGCAGGAAACTGATCAAGCAATCCATCACCTTCCCGACCAGGTATAGGTCGGGCACGCCTATGAACCAAGCGGGACGTGTGCCGGAGTTTTGCGGGCCGTTGCCCGAGGGACCAAGGCCCACCAGCAGTTCTGGGAGCCTCCCGGCTCTTCGTGTTGCTCGTCGCTGCTCGCCGGTGGGTTTTGGCAGGCAACAGTTAGATTCCGCAAGTGTATACAACGTGAGCAAGCCAGATTTGCTCATGCGGAAACTAAGATTTGATATTGACGAGCCTAGCATGTACAGACATGGTCTCGAAACACGGATCACCGAAAGGTAAAGCATGAATCATATAGTAGATATGATGAACATGTCGATTGTTCGCCATTGAAACTATATCAACTCTCGTGATGATCGGTGTTGATGTGGTGGATTTGGTTCGTGTGATCACTAAAACAATGTGAGGGATATTGTTTTGAGTGGGAGTTCACCTAGATTAATTTTATTATTAATTTGAACTCAATTTGTCATAAACTTAGTCTAAACTATTGCAAATATGTTGTAGATCAATGGCAGCCCCTACCATCAATTTTAATGCGTTCCTAGAGAAAGAAAAGTTGAAAACAATGGAAGCAACTTCGCGGATTGGTAACACAATTTGAGGATTGTCCTCATAGCTGGTAATTTGACCTATGTGCTGGATACACCGCTGGGTGACCCACCTGCAGCTGATGCTTCCGATGAAGTAAGGAATGTTTACCTTACTCAAGACTCGATCTACGCTCGATGTGCTATCTTGTATGGTTTAGAATCGGAGCTTCAGAAAAGGTTTGAGAATTCAGACCCATATGATATTGTCGAGGATCTCAAATTGATCTTTGAGACTCATGCGGCAATTGAAAGCTATGAGGCTTCTGAAAAGTTCTTTAACTACAAGATGGAAGAGGGCAGCTCCGTCAGTGAGCATGTGCTTAAGATGTCTGGGCATGCAAACAAACTTCAAAGCTTGGGTATTATGATTCCTAATGCTTTGGGGGTTTACCGTAACAAGACGTTGCCAGAACTCTTTGCCATGTTGAAATCTGCAGAAGTGGAGATCAAGAAAGAGCACCAAGTGTTGTTGGTCAATAAGACCACCAAATTCAAGAAAGGCAAGTCTAAGCAGAAGGGACACTTCAAGAAGGGTGGTAAGAAAGTTACCACGCCAACAAAGAAGACCAAGGCTGGACCTAAGCCTGATACTGAGTGCTTTTACTGCAAGGGAGAAGGTCACTGGAAGCGGAATTTCCCAAAGTACTTGGCGGATTTGAAGAATGGCAACATCAAGAAGAAAGGTATATCTGATATACATTTTATTGATGTGTATCTCACTAGTACTCGTAGTAGTGCCTGGGTATTTGATACTGGTTCGGTTGATCATATTTGTAACTCAAAACAGGTGCTGCAGAATAAACGGAAGCTAGCGAAGAACGAGGTGACGATGCGCGTGGGAAACGGATCAAAGGTTGATGTGATCGCGGTCGGAACGCTACCCCTTCATCTACCATCGGGATTAGTTTTATACTTAAATAATTGTTATTTGGTGCATGCGTTAAGCATGAACATTATATCAGGATCTTGTTTATTGCGAGACGGTTACTTGTTTAAGTCCGAGAATAATGGTTGTTCGATTTATATGAGTAATATGTTTTATGCACATGCACCTTTGATAGATGGTCTATTTTTATTGAATCTCGATAGTGGAAATACACATATTAATAACATTGAGGCTAAACGTTTGAAATCGAGCGATAACTCGACCTATATGTAATCGTCTTGGTCACATTGGAGTGAAGCGTATGAAGAAACTCCATTCCGATGGACTTCTTGAATCACTTGAAAGATGCGAAGCATGTCTGATGGGTAAAATGACTAAGACTCCATTTTCTGGTATGATGGAGCGAGCTACGGACTTATTGGAAATCATACATACCGATGTATGTGGTCCAATGAGTGTAGTGTCGCGCGGTGGTTATCGTTATGTTCTTACCTTGACGGATGACTTGAGTAGATATGGGTATATCTATTTCATGAAACATAAGTCCGAAACTTTTGAGAAGTTTAAGGAATTTCAAAGTGAGGTAGAGAATCAACGTAACAAGAAGATTAAATTTCTGCGTTCTGGTTGTGGAGGTGAATATCTAAGTTACGAGTTTGGCGAGCATTTGAAGAAATGCGGAATACTTTCACAATTGACACCGCCGGGAACACCACAGCATAATGGTGTGTCCGAACGTCATAATCGAACTCTCTTAGATATGGTTCGTTCTATGATGTCACTTATAGATTTACCGCTATCATTTTGGGGTTATGCATTAGAAAAAGCCGCATTCACTTTAAATAGGGCACCATCTAAATCCATTGAAACGACACAGTATGAATTATGGTTTGGGAAGAAACCTAGATTGTCGTTCCTTAAAGTTTGGGGTTGAGAAGCCTATGTAAAGAAGTTACAGCCGGACAAGCTTGAACCCAAAGCGGAAAATGCGTCTTCATTGGATACCCGAAGTAAACTATTGGGTATACCTTCTATCATAGATCCGAAGGCAAAATCTTCGTTGCCAAGAATGGATCCTTTCTAGAGAAGGAATTTCTCTCGAAAGAAGTGACTGGAAGGAAAGTAGAACTCGACGAGGTTGTCGAAACTTCTCTCGAAATTGCGAGTAGCGCAGCACCAGAAGAAGTTCTTGTGGTGCCTGCACCAATAAGAGAGGAAGCTAATGATGATGATCATGAAACTTCGGTCGAAGTTGCTATAGAGCCTCGTAGGTCAACGAGAACTCGTACCACTCCATTGGTATGATCCGTTATGAGTGTCATGTTGGTGGATAACACCGATGACCCTGAGACATATGAGGAAGCGATGATGAGCCCAGATTCCAATAAATGGCAAGAAGCCATGAAATCCAAAATTGGATCCATGTACGAAAACCAAGTATGGACTTTGGTGGACTTACCGGATGGCCGGAAGGCTGTCGAGAACAAATGGATTTTCAAGAATAAAACAGATCTCGATGGTAATGTTATCTTTATAAATCTCGACTTATCGCAAAGGGGTTTCGAAAATTCAAGGAGTTGACTACGATGAGACTTTCTCACCAAGTAAGCTTAAAGTCTGAGGATTATGTTAGCAATCGCTGCATATTATGATTGTGAGATATGGCAGATGGATGTCAAAACAGCATTCCTCAATGGAGACATTGATGAAGAGTTGTATATGATGCAACCCAAAGGTTTTGTCGATCCTAAAGATGCTAACAAAGTATGCAAACTTCAACGGTCCATCTATGGATTGAAGCAAGCATCCCGAAGTTGGAATCAACGTTTTGATAAGGTGATCAAAAGTTGTGGTTTTATACAAACTTATGGACAAGCTTGTATTTACAAGAAAGTGAGTGGGAGCTCAGAGCATTCTTAATACTATATGTAGATGACATATTGTTGATTGGGAATGATGTAGACCTTCTTAATAGTGTCAAGGAATATTTGAATAATAGTTTTTCAATGAAGGATCTTGGCGAAGCAGCTTACATATTAGGCATAAAGATTTATAGAGATAGATCGAGATGACAAATATCATTGTCACAAAGTACATATTTGGACAAAGTTCTAAAGAGGTTTGGAATGGAAGATAGCAAGAAAGGGTTCTTGCCCATGTTGCTAACACGACCTTGAGTAAAACTCAAAGTCCGACATCGGCAAAAGATAGAGAAAGGATGAGTAAGACTCCCTATGCCTCAGCCATAGGATCTCTAATGTATGCCATGCTATGTACTAGACCCGACATTGCATATGTTGCTAGTTTAACTAGCAGATATCAAAGTGATCCAGTGGATCATTGGAATGATCAAAAACATCCTTAAGTACTTGAGAAGAACTAAGGATATGGTTCTTTCTTATGGAGGTGATGAACAGCTCGTTGTTAATGGTTACACCGATGCTAGTTGGAAAACCGATCCGGATGATTCTAAATCACAATCTGGATACGTATTTATTTTGAATGGTGCAGCTTTAATTGGAGGAGTGCAAAGCAAAGCGTTGTGGCGAGATCTTCAACTGAATCGAATACATGGATGCTTGGAGGCTTCACAAGCGATATGGATGAAAGATTTCATTACAGAGCTGGGTGTGGTTCCTAGTGCGCTGGACCCAATGTCTATCTACTGTGATAACATGGGCGCCATAGCCAATGCGCAAGAACCAAGGTCACACAAGAAGCTGAAGCACATCAATCTACGTTTTCACGCTATTCGAGAACATATCCAAGATGGGGATATAAAGATTGCAAAGTACACACAGATCTGAATGTGGCGGATCCATTGACTAAACCTCTCCCGAGGGCAAAACATGACCAGCACCAAACTGCCATGGGTGTTCGGTATATTACCATGTAATCTAGATTAGATGACTCTAGTGCAAGTGGAAGACTGTTGGAGATATGCCCTAGAGGAAATAATAAATATAGTTATTATTATATCTTTGTGTTTATGATAAATGTTTACATTCATGCTATAATAGTATTAACAAGGAAACATTAATACTTGTGTGATTTGTAAACTAAAATAAGAGTCCCTAGTAAAGCGTCTATATAATACTAGCTTGTTGGTTAATAGATGATTGTGGTTTCCCTATCATGAACATGGAGATGTTATTAACAACAAGATCATATCGTTAGGAGAATGATATGGTGGACATAATCCTATAGATAAGCGTAGCATAAAGATCTTACGATACATAGTAATCTAATTCCTTCGACCAAATATGATAGATGATGATATGGGCCCCCTCTCTGAAATGTTCATCCAATTAGCTTGCAAGCATGTAGTGGCTCTGAGGAGGGGATCACATATCAAACGAAAAAGAGTACTTATCGGTACCGAGGTTATGTGAATTTGAATTGATTCTCTATTATATTATTTTGGGTGAAGTGGTGTCCCCCATGTCCGCATAAATTCCACGACCGAGGGAGACACACTTAAGGATAATGATGAGAAGAGACGAAATGTGTTTCGGAGTCGAATGGATCCGGGATATATCACGAGAGATCGGAATGGTCCGGAGAATAATGGTTTGGAGAATGGTTCCGTGTTTTCATTTTCGAATGTTCTAGAAGGTTCCGGAATGTCCACACTCCAGGGGGGAAGGGTACGAATGTGTTATAGGTCTTCGAGTACCGAACGTGTGACCGATCGGGAGCGCTGCGAACGCAGCCCGGAAGGATCGCTCACGATCTTGAGATCGGGAAGAGTACGACTACATCACCCACGAGAATCCGCTCTCGTTAAACACTTTGGAATCTTCGAGGGTGAGTTATTCCATCGACTCGTTGCTTCAATCTATTAGATAGATCTTGGATTTTTTGTTTGTATGCGATAGAAAATTTTTGTTTTCCATGCTACAAAACCCTACAGTGGCAACGTCATCACCGGCAAGTGGGTATTCAAGCACGAGTTGCAGCCTGACGGGACTCTCGAGCGCTACAAGTCACGTTGGGTGGTTCGCGGTTTCCGCCAATGTGCCGGCGTCGACTTCATGGATACGTTCGCCCCGATTGTCAAACCGGGCACGATCCGCACAATGTTGCACCTCGCTGCCTCTCGATCTTGGCCGGTGCATCAGATGGACGTCTCCAATGCCTTTCTTCATGGACACCTCTCCGAGTAGGTGTATTGTCAGCAGCCCACCGGCTTCGTCGACACCGATCACCCCGAGCACGTGTGCCTGCTCTCGCGCTCCTTGTATGGCCCGAAGCAAGCATCGCACGCCTGGTACCAGCACATCGCGGCATTCCTCCACGAGCTCGGCTTCGGTATACACGCTCCGACGCCTTGTTGTTTGTCTTTCGACATGGCACCGAGACTGCCTACCTGCTTCTCTATGTTGACGACATCATCTTGACGGCCAGCACTGCTAATCTCCTTCGACGGCTCACCGATCGCCTTCGCGCTGAGTTCTCCATCAAGGACTTGGGCCCGCTCCATTACTTCCTCGGCCTTGAGGTGGTCCGTCGAGCGGACGGGTTCTTTCTTCACCAGCGGAAGTATGCTCATTAGCTTTTCGAGCGCGCCGGGATGTTTAATTGCAATCCTGCGCCCACTCTCGTCGACACGAGGGCCAAGTTGTCTTCCACCGATGGCTCACCGGCTCCTGATGCGTCGCTCTACCGCTCCATTGTCGGTGCCTTGCAATACTTGACGCTTACGCGACCGAAGTTGTAGTATGCCGTGCAGCAGGTGTGTCTTCATATGCATGCGTCATGGGACGCCCACTGGACTGCGGTCAAGAGAGTGCTTGGCTACATCTGCGACACTATGGATCTTGGCCTCTTCGATCACCGCCTTGCCAACCTCGTACATCATGGCGTACTTCGACGCGGACTGGGCGGGCTGCCCTGACACTCGGCACTTTACCTCAGGATATTGTGTCTACCTCGGCTCGTCGCTCATCTCTTGGTTGTCCAAGAGACAGCACACCGTCTCGCGCTCTAGCGCAGAGGCAGAGTATCACGCCGTGGCTAACGTCGAGTGCACTTGGCTTCGTCAGCTTCTCCCCGAGCTCTCTTGTCCTGTTGACAAGGCTACTGTTGTCTTCTGCGACAATGTTTCGGCCAAGTTTGGTTCAAATGAGTCGTCCGCGAACGACATGGTTTGGGGGCACTGTCCGGTCCACTTTTTGGGCCAGCCCTGTCCGAAGGAACCAAATCATACCAATGGGGAGGGTTTTAGGAGTCCCGTTGTAGATGCAATCTACAAACGAATGTGTAGTTAGATTTAAGTAAACACTTTATTCTCGATTTTCTTTAGAAAAAATCTTGTGTAGCTTAATGGGCTAGGAATAGAGATTACGTCATAGTGATACTGCATGTTCAACTGATCATGTTCTTGTGTGGTGCTGCCGCCATAGCCGGGACCAGACAGCCGCACAACCCTGTTTCATTTTAGTGCTTTTGTATAGTACTACGTAGTACTAATGTACTATCATTGCTGAACGTACCTAGGTACTATAAAAGTGAGACGCCACAACAATCACTAAAGTAGATTAAAGTATTCTCTGATTTGGTTGCATCGTGGAAGGAGATGAAAGAATCTCCTTTTCTTCGATCTAGTCACGACCTTTAGTCCGAATAAAGACATCAATAATTCAAGTACGACATGCATAATGCATAATGCACACATTAACCCGGATGGTGGAGAACCGGATATTCATTTTCGCAAACTTAGTGGTTAAGAATAGCCTTTTTTTTAAGGAGTCCTAGGAGGATTTTTTTTTGTGTGTGGATCGCCTCCTTCTATGCTTTGAAACGTGTCCATTCTACACTTTAAATTCAACTTTTGGTTTTACTAGCAAAATGCCCGTTACGGTGAAAAATCTTAGTCTTTGTTGTGCCGATGGTGAGTTTTTTTAAATCAATGGCACGTGGCGAATAAAGAGTGTCACATCTGTTCCTTGATCACTTGATTGTTCCAATTTGCAAGCAGAATATGTCCTTTCTTCAAACCTCCTCTTCCTCTTCCTCGGCGTGCTTCCCTTTCATCTCCCCATGAATTGTGTGCTGCTACCGGCTCTGGCTAGCATCATCTTGTTTAATTAGCTGACGCATTTAGTTTATTATCAACCCACACAATCCCTCACGATCAGTCTTGTTCAATTAGCCAGCCCATAGTTTTTTTTTAAATCAGCCCACAATCCCTCCACTTAGTTGCTGCTTGTTTCGTTTTTTCCCTTTAATCTTGCTGATTATAGGCGGAAGCGATTGTAATATAAATTGATGTTGATCCTTGTAATATAGCAGAGTGGGACTAACCTTGAGGATATCAAGTTTAGTTATAAGGTCAAAGCAAAAACGTGCCCTCTCATTTTGGAGGTATACTAGCAGAAGTGCCCGTACGTTGTACCGGAAAGACCAATTTAATTCGTATGAATTTTTTTTATCTTGCCTCATGACACCGATCACGATTGAGTTGAAAGTTTTCTTACCTTAGACGAACCTATTCACAGAGTTATGCCAGAACTTAGAAATTATTTTCACTACCTATATCTAGATGATTTGTTGATTTTTAGATGAAGCATACTTCAAAATATAGTATCCTCTAACAGTCATACGGATTTCATGTAAAAGGACAGACATATTCGTTTGGCAGGGCTTAATACGGGCGTATGCATTTTTATTTATTTTGTAAACCCCTATTTCTTTTTTTGTAAAATAAAAAATTAGAAAAATCAAAGAGAAAAAAAGAAAAAACATGTAGGAGCTCTCACCTAAGAGTCCAAGTAGTCTACTAATCCCCCGGTATTATCAACACTCCCTATTGTGTATATCTTCCATGCATTAGTCATTACCAACACTTTAGTCTCTCTCAAATCTCTAGGGGTGTGTTTGGTAGCCCTGCTTAACTCAGAATTTCCCAACTCAGCTCATATCCGGATGTTTGGCAGATCGGTTCCTTGGTCTAAGCACTGCTCACCTCATATGAAAATAGGCTCTGGACACTGCCCGATTGCGAAGCTCAAAGCCAGCTTCGCACATCAACCCTGTCGCCTCCATCCCGAAAAATCGGTCCCGCCCGTCTTGATTCCTTTCCCCGCGTGTCCGCCCAGGAAACCGCCCTCGCACCCCCTAGTCCCCACCCCGACCCCGAGCCCCCACGCATTTCCTTCTCCTCTCTCGTGAACCCAGAATTGCCGCTCCGCCCCCAAGCCTCCCGCCCCTAGATCCGGCAGCTGCAGTGCTTCCCCCGCCGCCGGTCAGCTTCCCCAGCCCCTCTCTCTAAGCCGAGCTCCCTCCCATCCCTCATCCCCGTCGCGCCGCCCTCCTCTAGTCGTCGGGGGATCCGCATCGCCGCCATGGAGGCCGGGGCCGGACAAGGACAACCGGCCGCGCCTCTGTAGCAGAGGCCGCCGTGTCGGACGAAGACTACGACCACCGGCCTCCCCTTTGTAGCAGCCGGCTGCTACTCGTCGACCCGTCCGTCCGCCCCGATCTGCAGAGGATGCGCCTGCACTTGTCTGCAACGCACCTGCTTTCCTTTGACCAACAATGAGCTTCAGGTAGATAATACTCTGCTTCTCCCCAGTAATTCTTGTTGTCGTGTGTGCAGAAATGATTCAGTTTGCAACATGATTTGCTCCCTGAAGTTACATAGTAAACATGATTGTTTTTATTGTTTTAGATGGATGATTTGGCAAGAAAATGAAGGCAGCTGATCGTGGAAGTTGATTGTCAAGCGTAGTGCTGTTGGTTGATGCAACTCAAAAAACTATCTCTTTTGTAATGCTAATTAGAACTATTGCTTGCAGACTTTGTTATATGGATCTGCTATGGAGCACTCGATGTTATGTACTTATTATGGATTGCAAGTTTGCGACAAATTTGGTGCTTATTATGTGTCAAAATTATTATGGACTTGTTAAAATTTGCATGAGTTGAATTATTATTGTAAAAGATAACCACATATCACTCATATGCAGTCTACCAAACAAATTCTGATCTCAGCATGCCTAAACAGACCTGGGCTACGAAACAGCATCTCAGCTCAACATATCTTGATAGACACAGGCTACCAAACACACGACAGAATCTCAGCCCAACTTGGTTAGGGTCAACATGTATGAGAAGAGAAAGATATTCTAGATGCACCTAGGCTACCAAACACACCCTAGCAGTACCAATGTATCTTATTCTATAGGTTGTATTTCTTTCAAACAATGGTTCTAGACTTTTTTGCAAAAAAAAAGAGGAGGCCGTTGCTCCTCTCTCCTTGGACGACCAATTGGTCTGGCTCGCCATCTACACCCTAAGCCAGGGGCGGAGCTATAAAAATAACCCTTCGTGCACAACTTTGAATAACAAATTGATACTCACTTTGTTTAGAAATATAAGACATTTTAGCTTTATATATCTATACGATTTTAGTGTATAGGTTCGTAAAGGTTCTAAGTGAACCTATACATTAAAATGGGTCTAGATACATTCATTTTACAAAGCTAAAATATCTTATATTTATAAACGGAGAAAGTATATGCAATTCAATCAAAACGACATTGTATGGGGCCATGCGATAATGCGGTGGTTTTTTCTATATAGGTTCATAAAGGTTCGAAGTGAACCTATACATTAAAATGGGTCTAGATATATTCATTTTACAAAGCTAAAATATCTTATATTTATAAACGGAGAAAGTATATGCAATTCAATCAAAACGACATTGTATGGGGCCATGCGATAATGCGGTGGTTTTTTCTAAACCAAAACACTCTTATCCATTCACACCCTCAGAAAAAATTCACTCACCACCGCAGCTCCTTAGGCCCAGTTCTTTTGGCGGCTTTTTCGAGAAGCCACTACCCTCAGCTTCCTGGAGAAGTCGGTTCAAAAAACGGTAGCCCAAGCTTAACGCTAAACTAACTCAAGCCTCACAAAATTTTAAAACCGACTTTCCCAAGATGGGGGTAGGCGAACTTCTCGACGTTAATCCAGGCCTTATTCTCGTTAGCTTTTCTTTTATCTTCGTTCGATTGCAACAGATCAGTCAGAATCACACCACGTCACGGGCTGAGCCACATGAGTGCACGGATCCGCTGGTTCTCTAGCTCAACGGCGATGACACCTGCAATACCAGGATGGTCGCCTGCTGCCCTGCTCGGTATGGTGCACGACCCCGTAGTCGCGCGTATTATGGTCGTTGGTGAAATTTTGATAGAGAGAAATAAAACCTCAGTAATCGAGGCTGCCTCACAGGAAGTTCCGGGCGTGATGTTGGCGAGTAGCCTGCGGCTCTAGGGCGAAGAGTCGACCGATTGGGCTGGTCCGCGGTGGGGACGACCAGCACTCATCCCAGCGGAGATGGTTTTGAGATGTTCAAGGGGGAAAGATCTGGGGCTGCCTCCTAGGATAGTCGGAGTCCACATGTGCAGGGGCACTGGCCGACGGTGGAGATCCTCTAGGCGTGGTCATAGATCGAGATGGAGGAGCGGCTGCCGTGGGAGTCCAGGGAAGTCCTCGTTGGAATCCAGGCCTGCACGGGGAAGCCGATGCACAGGGAAGCACTGGCTGGTGATGGAGACCCGCGTTGGTGGCGGCGTGGTGGATTGAGAGGGGAAAATTTGGTGTGTTGCCACACGTGAACTTGAGCCCGTGGCAAAGTTGACATACCAAAAAAAAGCTCGAGGAAGGAACGACGGACGGACCACAAAACGGATGAAGAGAGAAGCATTGCGTACTTCATGCGACGGGAAGGAGGTGGATCGGGAAAGAGAGATTAGAGTTTGGTATGGAGGATACTAACTTTTTTTTATAATTTTTTTCACTTACCAGTGGTATTGGTGGGTAATTTATTTTCTGATCAAAAGGTATAGCCGTTTGAAAAAGTGTAGGTACTATAAAAAACGCTTCTTCTTTTATTATTAGGTATAGATACTGCCTTTTTTCAATGGTATATAGTAAAATAATTTTTGGAGTACATACTGCAGAACAGTTAAAGGAGAGTATGTACTATAATTTTTGAATTACAACCATGGTGTAGACATGAAACTCCTAGACGAGCACGTAGAGCATGTGGATGAATCCTGGAATTACAAGCTTGAAGCCATGGCTTGGTTTTATAAGCTTAATTAGTTAATCCTGAGCTCAAATTTAATTGATTTATCGTGCTGCTCTCTACCAAATGACAAACGTAGCACATGGTTTTTGTGTGTTAGTCAGTCATAGTAACCTACCTCCACATTATCCGTTTGTGTAAGATCTAGTAGCTAGCACCATATTCAATCTTTCTGATCAATTGGCTGAATGTTGCCGTCGTTGCTCGCTCCTACTTAGTCGCAAGATGCCACGACCACGGCACAGTGCTAGCCAGCCCTGTTGTTTGCCATTTCTACCTTTGTTAATCATGCCTTAACTCCGGCAACAGACATGTTGTGCCATCGAGTATAAAAATTTATCTTCCTTATTCAGATTGAAGGTACCAAGTCATTAGTATTTTGTTGATAGATTGCATAACCTATAGTCTAATTGATTAATTTACAAAAAAGATGTGTCTTTGATTGATGTTTGCTCGGTGATGACGACTTATTGCATAATAATTGCTATATTTGAAAAAATTACTAGAAAGGTCACCTGCAATGGAATTATCAAGCTTTATACTCGTAGAGACAAAGTTTATCCAATATAAACTTATCTTCTGTTTTGTATTTTCCAAGATTTAGTGCTACGTATTAATATTAGTTCAATGTCGAGACTTTGATACTGTATATTTTTTTGATGTCAATGCTTGGGCAGGGGGGAGGGGGGGGGGGGCTCACCTCAATTTTCATTGAAAAGAGTTATACTAACCCGGGGAGGAAAGTCCACCGAGAGTTTTTACACGCGCAACATTACATTCAATTTATTGCAACTACATACTGCATGCATTCAAACCCACAGCAACAAACTGCGGCGGGGCAGCTTCACACCAACGGCCGCGAGGATTGTTTATCCAGAGGAGGCGACGCAAAGGAAGGAGATCCACGCGTCTAAGTGTCAGGCCCGAGCGGACGGGAGTACGCCTGGTGCGGCCGCACGGGGCCCAAAATTCTGAGGGGGGGGCAATTTTTTTGTATAGCTCTATATAGGCATAATGGCCTGGCAACAAAACGAAATATTAATTACAGCCCAACGTTTGGAGTTTGGCCTCCCATGAGCGACGTGGACTAGGTGGTCTCCGATCGGAGACATCAGTAGCGAGCTAGGCCAGGATCCATCGATCGAGTTAGGCTTGACCGCTGGTCGCGACTAGGGTGGCAAGCGGCACCCGTATAATGATCCGTAAAACAAAATATAGACAAAAAGGGGTCCTAAAAGTTAGTAAAATTAGAGAAGGATTAGTGAAAAAGTTATGCCGCAACCCGTCCCGCTTGACGCCCTACGGCCCTAGTCGCAACTCCCGAGACCTCGAGGCGTCACTTCCTCTTTTGCGGTTCTACCCGAGACACCGATGCTGCATTTTGTGGTTCACAATCTCATCCATCGCCATCATCCGCGATAGTTGGATCAGCCGATCGATCCTAATTCCTGAATTCTGGATCAACAAGAGTCTGCAGGTACTTGCATCACTCCTCTAGTCCTCCTTTTCTTCTCTTTCACCGTTGCAGGAGTACTTCAATTCCAGTCAATTTCCATTCTCTTCTCCTTCGTTGGTAGTTCAATTGCTTGGTCTTGTTCATCTCTTCTGTAACGAGTGTTTCAAGAAGTAAGATCAGAGTTCGAGTTATCACGGGAAAGAAAAAATGCCCAAAAATCTCAAAAAGAGGCTTGGATAGTTTTATTATAAAAGAATTAGAAGTGCCATCCGATGATCAGTCAGTCCGTACTTCGACCCTTGCAATTGATATTATAAAAGAATCTAAAAGAGGTATACTTCTTTATATATCCAATCACTATGTAAAATACTCGGCATATACATTATAATTATTGAATATTTAAAAAAGTTAGTACCATAAGGCCTATTTTAGAGTTTTGCACAGGGCTATGGATTTTGCCGGCTCGGCCCTGGTCTACGTCCCCTTTTCTCTCAGGAGACTTTGATATATTGTCGTTTTTTGTCCAAATAGTTCTTTTAAAACAAAATGACATGTAGTTGTAGACTCCGCGAGAAAAAAATTGCTATGTATGATCATCAATATCTTTGCCCCCTCAATATCAAATCCTGGCTCCGCCCCTGGCGGGCGTGTTACATGAGGCCGCCCGGCCGGCAGCCACGCGTGGCATATGAGAACGCCGACGCGTCGCTACTAGGAAAACGGCTAAAGGTATTCCACACATCCATAGCGCACGTGCCAATGATGTCCTACGGGTAAAATAGACGCGGCGCACTGCCAACAAGTGTCTTACGGCTAACTAGCTATGGCGTACTTGGCGGTGGTGCGCCACGGCTACATGTGGGCCAGGACAGAGGTGGACGCAGACCATTTACCCGTAGGGCAAGGTTAAGTATGTTGTCTATTTTTTTCCAACTCTATCCCAGTGGATCGTCTTTTGAGCCTTGCAAAAAATAAAATAAAATAAAAAACACTTCAAATTTAAAAATCCTTTGACATCTAGGAAGGTAAAATGGTCTAGTTTGTAGAAAAATTAACAAACAAGAATTTTGACTTTTTCTACAAAAAAGGTCATGTCACGGTAAAACGTCCATGACTTTTACATTCGAAATCGGAAAAAAAAATTAATATACTAAAATGACGAATTTCGCATCCGCTCAGAACCACCTAAGATTGTTTAGCAATTTTTTATATTTTCAAAATTCGAAAAGGATAAAAAGTTACGGTCAAAAGATCATTTTTTCCTATAAAAAAGCGACGGTATTCAAAATTGGAATCACCACCCCGTCCACTTACCCCTCTCCTTTTCCCTCCCATTCTTCACCTTCTCCTCTCATTGTCCTCTCTTTTTCTTCTCCTCCTCTTCCTTTTCCTTTTCCTTCTTCCCTTTCTCCTCCTCTCCTCCTCTTATCCTTCTCCTTTCTCTCTGGCTTCCTCCTCCTCCTTGCAGTGACAACAACGATGACCTCTTCCTCTAGCCGTCACCTCTTCCTCCGATCGCCACCTCCTCCTCCAGCCGCCACCTCCAAAACACAACTTAGTTATCCTAAGTGCCCAAGATGAAGGGTTTCGCAGCATAGTAAATCAAAAAAATTCTACGGATGCGAACGGGAAAGCCAAGATCTAATCTAGGAGATGCAAACAACGAGAGGGATAGATGAGATATTCATACCCCTGAAGAAATCGCACAGCAGAAACGTTCAACAGAACGTGGTTGATGTAGTTGTACTACCGTCTCCTCCTCGCGATCCGATCCGATCCTACGCCGCAAATGGCGGCGCCTCCGAGAGATGCACACGTACGGTGCCGCGACGTCTCCTCCTTCCTCGGTCCAGCAAGTGGGGTGGAGAGATAGATTGGATCTGCAGCACGATGGCGTGGTGCTTTCGTGGAGAGTTTCTGCAGCAGGGCTTCGCCTACACGTAGTCGGGAGAGAGAGAGAGAGAGAGAGAGAGAGAGGGGTAGGGCAGCAGCTGGCGGCTAGGGTTTGGGGTGAGGGGAGGGTGCGCCCCCTGCCCACCTTATATAGGGGGCTGGACATCCCCCTTGCCCCCTCCTCCAAGCCCTAGGGCGGCGTCCCCAAGGGTGGAGTGGGGGGCAAGCCTTCCCCCCTTCTAGAAGGTTTCCTAGGGTTTCCCCTAGGGTTTTGACCGGCTGGGCCTATGGGGCCTTGTGCCCCTGGCCCAATGCGGACAGGGCACTCCCTCGTAGCCCCACGCACCCCTCTGACAAGTGGGGCCACGTTGGTCCCACTCCGGAAGCTTCTAGAACCTTCTGGTACAATACCGAACACTCCGAAACGATTCCGAAATCCAAAAACTGCTTTCCATTATATGAATCTTATTCTCCGAACCATTCCGGAACCTCTCGTGATGTCCTGGATCTCATCCGAGACTCCGAACAAAAACTCATAAACCATTTATCCACTCTATCCTAGCGTCGAGACACGTTAAGTGTGTGACCCTACGGTTTCGAGAATATGCAGACATGATCTTCTATCAATAATCAACAGCGGGATCTGGAAACCCATATTGACTCCCACATATTCATCGATGATCATATCGGATAAACCACGATGCTAGGATTCAATTAATCCCATATATATATTCCCTTCGTCACGCGATATTTTACTTGCCCGAGATTCGATCGTTGGTATCGGCATACCTAGTTCAATCTCGTTCACGGCAAGTACTTTACTCGTTCCGTAATCCGATATCACTTTGTGATCAACTCCTTAACCATGTGCTTGCAAGCGGTGTTGATATCGACACGAGTGGGCAAGTATATCTCCGACTTGGGAGGGACAAATCCCATCTCGATACATACAACCCAACAAGTACTTTCCGATCACCTGAGAGACACCTTTATGATCACCCTCACATAGGATGACGTTTGATGACCTCAAAGATTTCTTCCGATACCAGGGAGTTGCATTATCTCATGGTCTAAGGAATACCATATTTGACATAAGAAAAAGCTTCGCAAAGATGAACACAAAGACACGATCTAATTGCTCTGCTTGATTGGGGTCTGTCCATCATATCATTCTCCCAATGACATGATCTCATTATTAATCGACAACTCATGTCTATGGTTAGGAAACCTTAACCATCATTAATCAATGAGCTAGTCCATAGAGGCATACTAGGGACACAGTGTTGTTCATAAACTACACAAGTATCAAAGTTTCCGCTTAATACAATTCTATCATGGAATAATAACTTTATCATGAACAAGAATTATGACAATAACATCTTTATTATTGCCTCTAGGGCATAATTCCAACAGTCTCCCACTTGCACTAGAGTCAATAATCTAGTTTACATCTGGCAACAATCTAACACCCATGGCATTAAGGTGTTGATCATGTTTTGCTCGTGTAGAGGTTTAGTCAACGGATCTGCGACATTCAGATCCGTATGTACTTTGCTAATCTTCAGATCTCCATCTGTTATATAATATCGAATTATATGAAACCGGCGGTTGATGTGCTTGGTCTTTGGATGATATCTTGGTTCCTTAGCCAGTGCTATGGCGCCAGTGTTGTCGCACAATATCTCCAGTGGGTCCAAGAAACTTGGAACCACACCAAGCTCAGTGATGAAGTTCCAGATCCAAACTCCTTCACTTGACGCTTCTGCAGCAGCCATGTATTCCGATTCTACTGTAGATCCCGCGATCACACTTTTCTTGCAGCTTCTCCAGCTCACAGCTCCTCCATTCAAAATATAAACGTATCCTGTCTGAGATTTAGAATCATCTGGGTCGGTGTCGAAACTAGCATCGACGTAACCTTTTACGACGAGCTGCTCATCACCTCCATAGACCAAGAACATTTCTTAGTCCTATTTAAATACTTTAGGATGTTCTTTACGGCTGTCCAGTGTTCCACTCCTGGATCACTTTGGTATCTGCTCGTCAAACTAAGAGCATTGGACACATCCGGTCTAGTACACAGCATGGCATACATGATAGAACCTATGGCCGAGGCATATGGCACTTTGCTCATAGTTTCTCTATCGCCATCAGAATGGACACTGAGCCTTGCTCAATATCTTACCTGACAACATGGGCACTGAACCTTTCTTTGCCTTATCCATTCTGAACCTTTTCAGAACTTTGTCTAGGTATGTACTTTGGCTTAAAGCTATTAGGCATCTTTGTCTATCTCTATAGATTTTGATGCCTAATATATAAGCAGCTTCTCCTAGTTTTTTCATTGAAAAACATTTATTCAAATAACTCTTCACATCGTTAAGCATACCAATGCCATTTCCAATAATCAATATGTCATCCACATATAGTACTAGAAATGTCACTGAGCTCCCACTCACTTTCTTGTAGATACAAGATTCATAGCAATTTGGAACAAATCCAAAGCTCTTGATCACTTGATCAAAACGAAGGTTCCAACTCCGAGATGCTTGCTTTAGTCCATAAATGGAACGCTGAAGTTTGCATACTTTATCAGCATCCTTAGGATCGACAAAATCTTCGGGTTGCATCATATACAACTCTTCATCAATGTTTCCATTGAGGAACGCAGTCTTGATATCCATCTGCCATATTTCATAATCATGAAACGCAGCAATTGCTAATAAAATCTGAATGGACTTAAACATCGCTATGAGAGAGAAAGTCTCATCGTAGTCAACACCTTGAACTTGCTGAAACCCTTTTGCGACAAGCCATGCTTTATAGACAGTAATATTACCATCCGCGTCCGTTTTCTTCTTGAAAATCCATTTGCACTCAACGGCCTTATGGTCGCTAGGAGGGTCCACCAAAGTCCATACTTGGTTTTCGCTCATGGATCCCAATTCGGATTTCATGGCCTCTAGCCATTTCTCAGAGTCTGGGCTCATCATCGCTTCCTCATAGTTCGCAGGTTCATTGTTGTCTACCAACAAGACGGTTAAGACAGGGTTGCCGTACCATTCAGGAGTGGCACGCGACCTTGTCGACCTGCGACGTTCAGCAGTAGCATCGTTCGAAGTTGCATGATCCTCGTCATTAGCTTCCTCTCTTGTTGGTGCAGACGGCACTGGAACAATTTCAGGTGCTGCGATACTCTCCAACTCAAGAGAAGGTTCAATAACCTCGTCTAGCTCTATTTTCCTCCCACTCACTTCTTTCGACAGAAACTCCTTCTCAAGAAAGGATCCGTTCTTTGCAACAAACACTTTGCCTTCAGATCTGTGGTAGAATGTATACCCAATCGTTTCCTTAGGGTATCCTATGAAGATGCATTTCTCCGCTTTGGGTTCGAGCTTGTCCGGCATCAACTTCTTGACGTAAGCCTCGCATCCCCAACCTTTAAGAAACGACAACTTAGGTTTAGCACCAAACCACAGTTCATACGTTGTCGTCTCAACGGATTTAGATGGTGCCCTATTTAAAGTGAATGCAGCGGTTTCTAATGCATAACCCTAAAATGATAACGGCAAATCTGTAAGAGACATCATTGATCGCATCATATCTAATAGAGTTCGATTTCGGCGTTCAGACACACCATTGCGATGTGGTGTTCCGGGTGGCGTGAGTTGCGAAACGATTCCTCTTGCTTTAAGATGCGTGAGAAAATCATAACTCAAATATTCACCTCCACGATAGGATCGTAGAAATTTAATTTTCCTGTTACGATGGTTTTCAACTTCGTTCTGAAATTCTTTGAACTTTTCAAATGTTTCAGATTTATGTTTCATTAAATAGATATACCCATATCTACTTAAGTCATCAGTAAAAGTGAGAAAAATAGAGATATCCACTTCGCGTCGAAACACTCATTGGTCTGCATACATCGGTATGTATGATTTCCAACAAGTCTGTTGCTCGCTCCATCATTCCGGAGAACAAGGATTTGATCATCTTGCCCATGAGGCACGGCTCGCACGTGTCAACTGATTCAAAATCAAGGGACTCCAAAAGTCCATCAGAATGGAGTTTCTTCATGCGTTTTACACCAATATGACCTAGACGGCAGTGCCACAAATAAGTCGAATTATCACTATCTACTTTGCATCTCTTAGCCTCAATGTTATGGATGTGTGTTTCATTGCTTTTGAGATTCAGAATAAATAAACCATTCATAGTAGGTGCATGACCATAAAAGATGTTACTCATATAAATAGAACAACCATTATTCTTCGATTTAAATGAATAACCGTCTTGCAATAAACACGATCCAGATATAATGTTCATGCTCAACGCAGGCACATAATAACACTTATTTAGGTTTAAAACTAATACCGAAGGTAAAACTAAGGAGAGCGTGCCGACGGCCATCGCATCAACTCGTGTTCCATTGCCAACGCGCATCGTCACCTCATCCCTTGCTAACCGCCATCTATTCCGTAGCTCCTGTTTCGAGTTACAAATATTAGCAACTGAACCAGTATCAAATACCCAGGCACTACAACGAGCGCTAGTAAGGTAAACATAAATAACATGTATATCAAATATACCTTTAATGGTGCCAGCCTTCTTGTCCGCTAAGTACTTGGACGATTGCTTCCAGTGACCCTTGTCCTTGCAATAGAAGCACTCAGTGTCTGGCTTAGGTCCATACTTGAGCTTCTTCTCAGCAGGGGCAACGCGCTTGCCGCTGCCTTTCTTGAAGGATTACTTTGCACCCTTAACTTTCTTGAATTTAGGGGTCTTGTTGACCATCAACACATGATTATCTTTCTTGATATCCACCTCCGCAGCTTTCAGCTTAGCGAAGAGGTCAGTGATCGTATCAGTGGAACCAATCTGATTGTGAGTAACTACAAAACCTTTGTAGCTAGGAGGGAGTGATTGCAGAACTCTGTCAATCTTGAGCTCTTCTGGAATCTTGCAGTCCAGTTGCTCAAGACGTTGAGTGTTGCCTGACATCTTAATGGCGTGCTCACTAACGGAACTCCCTTCCTCCATCTTGCAGTTAAAGAACTTCTTAGAGATATCATATCTCTCAGAACGGGCCTGAGTCGGAAACATGGTTTTCAGTTCCTCAAGTATCTCAAAGGGCCCGGCGAACTCCTCAAAACAATTTTGAAGTTCCGATTCCATAGCAAACAACATGGTACTCTTAATTACTCCATAATCCTCTTTGCGCGACTGATAAATAGCTTTTTCATCAGCCGGCGCATCTATAGCAGGGGCGTCACCTAGCGCTTTCTCGAGGACATAGTCCTTCTGTCCGCCAGCGAGAATGATTCTCAGATTGCGGAACCAGTTGGTGAAGTTAGACCCATTGTTCTTAAGCCTTTCTTTCTCAGCAAAAACGTTGAAGTTGAAGTTGGACTTAGCCATTTGATCTACAAAATTTGCAAGTACAATTTAGACTATATTCATGATAACTAGTTCAACTTAATCAAATTACTACATGAACTCCCACTAAATTCAACATCCCTCAAGTTGTTTAGTGAACACGATCCAAATTCACCACACCTAATCCGATCTTCACGAGAAGAGATGTGGTTTCAATGGTGGACAACAAAGTGTCGATCATATCATTCATATGACTCATGCTTAACCTTTCTGTTCGTGTGTTCCGAGGCCATGTCTGTACATGATAGGCTCGTCAAGTCAAACCCAAGTATTTCCGCGTGTGCAAAACTGGCTTGCACCCGTTGTATGTGAACGTAGATTTTATAACACCCGATCATCACGAGGTGCTTGAACACGACGAACTTTCACAATGGTGCATACATGGGGAGAACACAATTTTATCTTGATCTTTAAGTGAGGAATCATCTTATAATGCTACCGTCGTGATCTAAGCATAATGAGATACATAAAAGGATAAACATCACATGCATGTAATTTTATGTGACATGGTATAGCCAATCTTCGCGCAATGATCTCCATCTTGTGCGCGCCCGCATGATCTCCATCACTCCACCATGATTGCCTCCACCACGAATAGCAACTACAACTATTGCTAACTACTTAGCGATAAGGAGACGCTATTACATGGCGTATAAGAAGTTGACACACAGGTCATACACAATTATAAAGACAACCATATGGCTCATGCCGGTTGTGTACTCATCGACATGCAAGTCGTGAAATATTACAAAACATGATCATTGCATATAACATACACATCACATCTTGGGACATACCATATCATAAAACACTCCCTGCAAGAACAAGTTAGACGCCTCTACTTTGTTGTTGCATGTTTTACGTGGCTTATGGGAGTAACAAGCTAAGAATGATTCTTACCTACAGAAAGCCACAACGGTGATATTATGGTTGCCAACATCCGGTGTAAATCCCATGAGAACTATAGTGAGAGAAACTGGCATCCACCAGCCGCATGTATGGAACAAGCCACACGTCAAGTGCGGAGCCGGTCTCGCGAACGAGGTCGCGTAAAGTTGGCCTAGACCGCTTCGATCTCACTATCCCGCGTCATAAGAAGTACACAACAAGAGGCTTGCAACAGAAAACATCAACGCCCGTAACAAGCATGTTGCATTCTACTCGTGAAACACATCTACGCATCGATCTAGCTCTGATACCACTGAAGGGTTTCGCAGCATAGTAAATCAAAAAAATCTACGGATGCAAACAGGAAAGCCAAGATCTAATCTAGGAGATGCAAACAACAAGAGGGATAGATGATATCTTCATACCCTTGAAGAAATCGCACAGCGGAAACGTTCAACAGAACATGGTTGATGTAGTCGTACTGGCCGTCTCCTCCTCGCGATCCGATCCGATCCTACGCCACAAATGACGGCGCCTCCGAGAGATGCACACGTACGGTGCCGCAACGTCTCCTCCTTCCTCGGTCCAGCAAGTGGGGTGGAGAGATAGATTGGATCTGCAGCACGACAGCGTGGTGCTTTGGTGGAGAGTTTCTGCAGCAGCGCTTCGCCTACACGCAGTTGGGAGAGAGAGAGGTAGGACAGCAGCTGGCGGCTAGGGTTTGGGGTGAGGGAGGGTGCACCCCCTGCCCACCTTATATAGGGGGTTGGCCTTCCCCCTTGCCCCCTCCTCCAAGCCCCAAGGCGGCGGCCCCAAGGGTCGAGTGGGGGGCAAGCCTTCCCCCCCCCTTCTAGAAGGTTTTCTAGGGTTTCCCCTAGGGTTTTGGACGGCTGGGCCTATGGAGCCTTCTGCCCCTGGCCCAATGCGTCTAGGGCACTCCCTCGTAGGCCCACGCACCCCTCCGACAAGTGGGGCCACGTTTGTCCCACTCCGGAAGCTTCTAGAACCTTCCGGTACAATACCGAACACTCTGAAACGATTCCGAAATCCAAAAACTGCTTTCCATTATATGAATCTTATTCTCCGGACCATTGCGGAACCTCTCATGATGTCCTGGATCTCATCCAAGACTCCGAACAAAAACTCATAAACCATTTATCTATTCTATCCTAGCGTCGAGACACGTTAAGTGTGTGATCCTACGGGTTCGAGAATATGCAGACATGATCTTCTATCAATAATCAACAGCGGGATCTAGAAACCCATATTGACTCCCACATATTCATCGATGATCATATCGGATGAACCACGATGCCAGGATTCAATTAATCCCATATATATATTCCCTTCATCACGCGATATTTTACTTGCCCGAGATTCGATCGTTGGTATCGGCATACCTAGTTCAATCTCGTTCACGGCAAGTACTTTACTCATTCCGTAATCCGATATCACTTTTTGATCAACTCCTTAACCATGTGCTTGCAAGCGGTGTTGATATCTATTACCGAGTGGGCCCGAAGTAAATCTCTCCGACTTGGGAGGGACAAATCCCATCTCGATACATATAACCCAACAAGTACTTTCCGATCACCTGAGAGACACCTTTATGATCACCCTCGCATAGGATGACGTTTGATGACCTCAAAGCTTTCTTCCGATACCAGGGAGTTGCATTATCTCATGGTCTAAGGAATACAACATTTGACATAAGAAAAAGCTTCGCAAAGATGAACACGAAGACACAATCTAATTGCTCTACTTGATTTGGGTCTGTCCATCATATTATTCTCCCAATGACATGATCTCATTATTAATCGACAACTCATGTCTATGGTTAGGAAACCTTAACCATCATTAATCAATGAGCTAGTCCATAGAGGCGTACTAGGGACACAGTGTTGTTCATAAACCACACAAGTATCAAAGTTTCCGCTTAATACAATTCTAGCATGGAATATAAACTTTATCATGAACAAGAATTATAACAATAACACCTTTATTATTGCCTCTAGGGCATAATTCCAACACAAGATAGGCATGATAAGCAATCTAATTTTGGATAAAAGGCCAAACAACCCATCCTTTTTATGAAAGCTCAAACCAAGTATGCAGGAAACCAACTACAAGAGAGAGAAAACTTCCACATCCCACCAGGATTAACAAACATTAGAGCCAACTTTGCTCATACAAGATTGAACCCAAGGAAAAAAAGCAAAGCTTTAGGTAATGCTCGCAATAGGAGCTACAATGACTCACCCAAGCACCACCTACTGAGAAGTGAAGGGTTTCGCAGCATAGTAAATCAGAATTTTTCTACGGATGCGAACGGGAAAGCCAAGATATAATCTAGGAGATGCAAACAACGAGGGGGATAGATGAGATCTTCATACCCTTGAAGATTCGCATAGCGGAACGTTCGACGAAAGATGGGTGATGTAGTCGTACTCGCTTCTCCTCCTCGCGATCCGATCCGATCTAACACCGCAAGTGGCGATGCCTCCGAGAGATGCACACGTGCGGCACCTCGACGTATCCTCCTTCATCGGTCCAGCAAGTATGGTGGAGAGATGGATTAGATCTACAACGCGACAGCGCGGTGCAAGTGGTGGAGAGTTTCTGCAGCAGGGCTTCGCCTACGCGCAGTCGGGAGGGAGAGAGAGAGGAGGGGCAGCAGGGCGGCTAGGGTTGTGGAGGAGGTGTAGGGGAGGGGTGCGCCCCCAACCCTCTTTATATAGAGGGGTGGGCGGCCAGCCCTAGCCCCTCCCCCAAGCCCTAGGCCGGCGGCCAAGGAGGGAGGAGTGGGGGGGCAAGTTTCCCCCCCTCCATTCTAGAAGCTCCCCTAGGGTTTCCTAGGTGTTTGGTCGGCTGGGCCCTATGGGGCCTTGTGCCCCTGGCCCAATGTGGCCAGGGCACTCCCTCATAGGTCCATGCCCCCTCCCGGCAGGTGGGGCCACGTTGGTCCCCCTCCGGAAGGTTCTAGAAGCTTCTGGTACAATACCGATTAACCCGAAACAATTCCGAACTCCAAAAACTGCATTGCCTTATATGAATCTTATTCTCTGGACCATTACGGAACCTCTCGTGACATCCTGGATCTCATCCGTGACTCCGAACAAAAACTCATAAACCAATTATCCAATCTATCGTAGCGTCGAGACACGTTAAGTGTGTGACCCTTCGGGTTCGAGAATATGCAGACATGATCTTATATCAATAATCAACAGCGGGGTCTGGAAACCCATACATTCATCGATGACCATATATATATTCCCTTCTGTAACACCCTCAGAATCGGACCTATGCAAGTTTTAGCGAAACCCGCCAAACCCGCATAGAAACGATTCAAAGGTGCCCACCAGGCACTTTCGTGCGGGTGGAAAACGAAGTAATAACATTACACAACAGTCCTCGATGGGACCCACGTATATATATATATATAACTCGAAGAGTCAAGAATACGATATAATATACAAAGATCCAAATCACCTTGAAAATGATAGAGAGTCCGACTACGGACAAGATGCAAATGGGGCTAAGAGCCACAAGAATAACCAATGGCGTCCATAACCGCCGTGCCAAGCGGAAGGTAACCCGCTAACGACGCCGATCTCATAACCTGCTTAAACAAAGGGTGCCGACAAAGGGCAAAGGAAAAAGAGGAGCGTCAAGATCGAGGCCAAGACACGCCAGTTAGACCGGTCCTCGCCTACATAGGTATGGTGGACTGAAGCGGCAGCGACAGCATGCACTAATCAACCTATAGAGACTCGATACAACTGGCGGCAATCAGAGAGGGGTAAGAAGGACCTATCCGGATCCAACCTGAAGCTAACACCAAACAAACCCATCCTGGTGTTTCCCCCTCGAGACCAAACGAGAAAGTCAACCGAGGAACTCACACAGTTGGTAGTTTTATTTATTCAGTTATCGTTGCAGTAATTACTAGTCAGGTATAGACTAACATCCTGATAAAATAAGCAGTGGGCACTTTTAGTTAACCATTCCGTTATAGTTATAACACTTACTAGTCAGATACAGATAGCATGAGATAAACCCAAAACCCAGCAGTTGTTGGTAGTTCAATTAGCCATTCCGTTGTAGTTGCAATACTTACTAGTCAGGTACAATGGTCGCAAGCGACAATCCAAACAAGCAATTGTGGGCAGTATTATTAAGCCATTCCATTATAGTGAAGCTGATTACTAGTCATTATAAAGTCAAATTTATAGCAATAAACTTTAGTTATGCTTGTCTATGGTCGAGATACTGTGCTCCAAGTCGTCCATATCCGCGGACACGGCTTTCAGAAAGTTTTACCCGGCCGGTGCACCAATAGCAACACACGCCGATCAACCTCGGAAAACCAAATCAAAACCCAACGAGGCTTTCACGACTAAGCAATCACAGGATTCAGAAATATTTCGTGGTCCACCCATTGAGTACACCCAAGAACGTAAGCAAGCTTCGAGACGGACTCAAGGTTTGCGTCAATGGTCAGAACGATCGGGAACCCGAAAGTGTGGCTGGGCTTGTCGATACCGCGAAACATTCCGCTTACCTAAACAAGACTGTGCTCCTCACACAATTGTAAATACATAAGTAGCATCGCATAAGTACAGGATCGTAAATAAAACCTCAAACTAGTTTGTGGCCCCAAGAAATAAGACGAATCAAGCTCGCTCGGGGTCCCATATACCTCCGGATGTGGATAGCGATAAATCAAGGAACAGTATCAAGTACTCGGGGTCCTACGGGACACAAGTGGGCTCGAAACCAAATATTTTCTATCACCCACCGATGCCTCTGCTTACTTCAATTTTAGTTGTTAAACAGGAATTTAAAGTGAACGATAAGTAAAACTAAGATCGTCTCCACCATCAACATGCGGCAATACATCAACAACCGTGGCACTGGACGACACGCAACAAAGACTTGAGCAAGCGATCACGACGCATAAGTCCAACTATCTACCAAACAATGGTAATAGGATGTGTCCAAGGCAATATAGGGCTGCACGGTATATCACGTGTACGGAAACTAAAGCATCGCAAATACGTATAGCAATAGATCAACAGGAGGGAATAAATGCTATAAAAGTAAGATAGGTAGAAAGGGGGAGATGCTCGCCTGAAAAACATTGCCGAAGGTTCAACCGAAGATCGGGGCGAAGCTCACATCAACTCAACGGCCTTATCCGCGAAGAAGCAAAACACTAGAAGAAACACCGGATGCAATATTTAAGATTACGGCAGAAGATCGGCATGATGCATGTATGATGTATGGCATGGCAAAGGTGCGATGCAATTAGGTCATATTAAGCGGAACCGGGGTCCCGACAATTAATTAGATGGTTCAAGTTGTTTATCTACCCCGCAATTAAATGTTGCATTAGCAAGACAAAAGCTGGCACCGGTTCGCTACACAAGTTTAGATGAGGCCAATATAAGGCTAGATTTGCCCGTATATGGGCCCCATATTTAATTATTAGGTGAATCGGCATAAGGCCCCCAACCCAATGATATGCATGCGAGATGACAATTAAATATGCAACAAGTTTTATTTCAGTTATAAAATAAGGCTCGAGAAAAGGGGTCACACATTAGAGGGGGGTCTCGATGAACTTGGGGTTCCGGGGTTCGGGGTCAGGGTCCAGGGTTCGACGGGTCGGTCTCGGCGGAAACGTTCTCGATCAAAAGGGCAGATCTTGTCGCACGGTGCCCGCGAGGTAGATCTTGTGGTTCTGTGTCGGTGACCTCGGCATCCGGGATGGAGGACTTGCCATAATGGGGAGAAGATCTTGAAGGGTGCCGGCTTGAATTGTCGATGGCGAACTTGTTCGGTACCGGGGGTTTTCGGAGATCTTGGCGCGACACCGGATACGGGATCGATCTTCGCCTCCGGGAACGGGGCTTCATTTTCTTTGGGTTTTCCATGTGGCGGTCTTGACGTGGCCTTCGGATCTCATGTGGACGTTTTGGCGTTCCCTTGCAGAGTATTCGTCGTCCGTGCGGCGATCTTGTTGGAACCATATCGAAGGCCCTGATGTCGAGAAGATCTTGGCGTTCCATGAAGGAGGTCTTGACGCTTCGGTCTGGTGTCGCCCTTCCGGTACCGCGGGTCTTGGCGTCCTTTGGTTCCGAGAGGAAGGACTTGGCAGTTCCACGGGTCTTGGTGTTTTGACGGGGTTCTCGGCTTTGGTTCCACGACGGAGATCCTGAGGATCCATGCCGGCACACTTGGCGCCTTCTAATCCGACGATCGGTCTCATGTCCAAGTAGGAGTGCTTGATGGTCCGAGAGGGGGTTCTTGTCCGCGATTCTTCGAGCACCTTCGGGGTACGGGGACTTGATGGCGTCGAAGGAATCTGGCCTCCGTGGAACTGCGAGCGAGGCGGCAGCCCAGGAGATCCCCGAGGAGGTGGTCTTGCAGCCGGCAGGGGCAGGGCACGGGCATGCAGAGGCAGAGGCGCCGGGAACGCCGGCGTCCAGAAGGCGAGGTGGCGGCACTGACGAACCGGCGACGAGGATCTTGGCGGCGACGTCAGGCTGGGGCACCGGAGGGCCGACGCGACGGGCGCTGGGACTTGCGACGCGGGCGACGAGCCTGGACCGGGTGGAGGAGGCCACGGGCGGAGGTGCGGGCCTTGGCGGTTGTCGCGGGCGGGCGGGCGCGGGCTTGCGGCCCGGTGAGAGGAGGAGGTCCACGGCGGCTGGCGACGGGAGGAGGCGCGGCGGAGGGCTCGTGCCGGGCGAAGGGGTCTGGGGAGGCGGCGCGGAAGGACTGGCATGACGACGGAGGGAGGGCGAGGCGGCGCAGAGAGGTGCCGCCGAGGAGGAGGGAGACGCTGGCGGGCGCCAGAGCTCGAAGGAGGGACGTCCGCGGGCGCGATGGAGGCGGGCTAGGCGCGGCGGTCGCGGAGGAGAGCTCGGGACGAAGCGGCGGAGCGCCGGGCCGAAGGAGGTGGAGAGGGTCCGCGCGATGGGGGCGGGTCGAGTGGCGAGTGGCGAGCGGTTGCGAGGACGCGCGAGAGGGACCGCCGCAGAGCTTGCAGAGGCGGCAGCGGACGGGCTCAGACGGGACGCTATGGGCTCGAGGCGCGCTGGGACGAGGGTGGCGTCCGGCGGGGCGCCGCTGAGGGGCGAGGTCGCGGCCGAGTCAGCGAGCTCGGGCGGCATGGGAGGCGCCGCGGGGCGAGGCCGCGACAGGCATGGAGGAGGAGGGGATGTGACGCGGCGGGTGGCCTCATGGGAAGAGAGGTTGGGGGAAGGGCGTGGGGTGCGGTGTGGTGGGGCCCAGGCGGGTGGGATCTGGGCGTGGCGCTTGTGTCTTTGTGTGGGTGTGTGGGTGGTTTGTGTGGTGTGTGTTGAGAGGGAGAGAGAGGGAAGGGAGAGAGGGCCAAGTGGCAGCACATGGTTGGTTGGGGATAGGGAGAGGGTGAGATGGCGCGACGGGGTTGGCCGGGGTGATGTGGCCAAAGGGATGGGTAGATAGGTTGGTAGTTTTAGGATTAAGGGGTGGGGTGAGGGAGTGATGTGGCAATGTCTGGTTGGTTGGGGGATAGGGAGAGGGTGAGGTGGCGCGACGGGGTTGGACGGGGTGAGGTGGCCAAAGGGGTGTGGGTTTGTTTGTTGGTAGCTTTAGGATTTAGAGGGGCTGTTTTAGGTGGCCCGATTATATCTCCGGGGTGGTCGTTCGGGTCATTCGGCCCATTCGACTGCCCCACTAAAAATAATGCAAATAATTTATTTATTTAAACGGACCGTTTGCAAAACACATTTAATCAAAACAAAATATTCCGGCGATCCGGGTTTGCGTTTGAATAAAAGACGGGGCGTTTAGAAAACAAAACCAGGTTTTCAAAAATAGTTTTATGCAATCAATTGCAAGATGATGACGATGCTCAAATGCAATGTGGCATGATGACATGAGCATGCGGTCATGATGATGCAATGCACAAAAACAACGCGATTTTCTAGTAGTGGTTTTTGCGGGATGCCACACCTTCGTCTCGCGGTATTTTACTTGCCCGAGATTTGATCGTCGGTACCGTCATACCTAGTTCAATCTTGTTCACAGCAAGTACTTTACTCGTTCCGTAATCCGATATCACTTTGTGATTAACTCCTTAACCACATGCTTGCAAGCGGTGTTGATATCGATTACCGAGTGGGACCGAAGTATATCTCTCCGACTTGGGAGGGACAAATACCATCTCGATACATACAACCCAACAGGAACTTTCCGATCACCCGAGAGACACCTTTATGATCACCCTCTCATAGGATGATGTTTGATGACCTCAAAGCTTTCTTCCGATACCAGGGAGTTGTATTATCTCATGGTCTAAGGAATACAATATTTGACATAAGAAAAGCTTCGCAAAGATGAACACGATGACACGATCTAATTGCTCAAGCTTAGTTTGTCATCCATCATATCATTCTCCCAATGATATGATCTCATTATTAATCGACAACTCATGTCTATGGTTAGGAAACCTTAACCATCATTAATCAATGAGCTAGTCCATAGAGGCGCATTTAGGGACACGGTGTTGTTCACAAACCACACAAGTATTAAAGTTTCCGCTTAATACAATTCTAGCATGGAATATAAACTTTATCATGAACAAGAATTATAATAATAACATCTTTATTATTGCCTCTAGGGCATAATTCCAACAGTCTCCCACTTGCACTAGAGTCAATAATCTAGTTTACATTTGGCAACAATCTAACACCCATGGCACTAAGGTGCTGATCATGTTTTGCACGTGAAAGAGGTTTAGTCAATGGATCTGCGACATTCAGATATGTATGTACTTTGCTAATATTCAGATCTCCATCTGCTATATAATCTCGGATTATATGAAACTTGCGTTTGATATGCTTGGTCTTTGGATGATATCTTGGTTCCTTAGCTAGTGCTATGGCGCCAGTGTTGTCACACAATATCTCCAGTGGGTCCAAGGCACTTGGAACCACGCCAAGCTCAGTGATGAAGTTCCTGATCCAAACTCCTTAACTTGACGATTCTGTAGAAGCCATGTATTCCGCTTCTACTGTAGATCCCGCGATCACGCTTTGCTTGCAGCTTCTCCATCTCACAGCTCCTCCATTCAAAATATAAACGTATCCTGTCTGAGATTTAGAATCATCTGGGTCGGTGTCGAAATTAGCATCGACGTAACCTTTTACGACGAGCTGCTCATCACCTCCATAGACCAAGAACATTTCTTTAGTCCTATTTAAATACTTTAGGATGTTCTTTACGGCTGTCCAAAGGTTCCACTCGGATCACTTTGGTATCTTCTCGTCAAACTAAGAGCATTAGACACATCCGTCTAGTACACAAGATGGCATACATGATAGAACCTATGGCCGAGGCATATGGCACTTTGCTCATAGTTTCTCTATCGCATCGTAGTGGACACCGAGCCTTGCTCAATATCTTACGACAACATGGGCACCGAACCTTTCTTTGCCTTATCCATTACGAACCTTTTCGTAACTTTGTCTAGGTATGTACTTTGGCTTAAAGCTATCAGGCGTCTTTGTCTATCTCTATAGATTTTGATGCCCAATATATAAGCAGCTCCTGCTAGGTCTTTCATTGAAAAACATTTGTTCAAATAACTCTTCACATCGTTAAGCATGTTAATGTCATTTCCAATAATCAATATGTCATCCACATATAGTACTAGAAATGTCACTGAGCTCCCACTCACTTTCTTGTAGATACAAGATTCGTAGCAATTTGGAACAAATCCAAAGCTCTTGATCACTTGATCAAAACGAAGATTCCAACTCCGAGATGCTTGCTTCAGTCCATAAATGGAACGCTGAAGTTTGCATACTTTATCAGCATCCTTAGGATCGACAAAACCTTCGGGTTGCATCATATACAATTCTTCATCAATGTTGCCATTGAGGAACGCAGTCTTGACATCCATCTACCATATTTCATAATCATGAAACGCAGCAATTGCTAATAAAATCCGAATGGACTTAAACATCGCTACGGGAGAGAAAGTCTCATCGTAGTCAACACCTTGAACTTGTCGAAAACCTTTCGCGACAAGACGTGCTTTATAGACGGTAACATTACCATCCGCGTCTGTTTTCTTCTTGAAAATCCATTTGCACTCAACGGCCTTTCGGTCGCTAGGAGAGTCTACCAAAGTCCATACTTGGTTTTCACTCATGGACACCAATTCGGATTTCATGGCCTCTAGCCATTTCTCAGAGTCTGGGCTCATCATCGCTTCCTCATAGTTCGCAGGTTCACTGTCATCTACTAACAAGATAGTTAAGACAGGGTTGCCGTACCACTCAGGAGGGGCACGCCACCTTGTCGACCTGCGACGTTCAGTAGTAGCATCATCCAAAGCTTCATGATCCTTGTCATTAGCTTCCTCTATTGTTGGTGCAGGAGGCACTGGAACAATTTCAGGTGCTGCGCTACTCTCCAATTGAAGAGAAGGTTCAACAACCTCGTCTAGCTCTACTTTCCTCCCACTCACTTCTTTCGAGAGAAATTCCTTCTCAAGAAAGGATCTGTTCTTTGCGACAAACACTTTGCCTTCGGTTCTGTGATATAAGGTATACCCAATAGTTTCCTTAGGGTATCCTATGAAGACACATTTCTCCGCTTTGGGTTGGAGCTTGTCCGGCATCAACTTCTTGATGTAAGCTTAGCATCCCCAAACTTTAAGAAACGACAGCTTAGGTTTAGCACCAAACCATAGTTCATGTGGTGTCGTCTCAACGGATTTAGATGGTGCCCTATTTAAAGTGAATGCAACGGTTTCTAATGCATAACCCTAAAAATATAACGGCAAATCTGTAAGAGACATCATTGATCACACCATATCTAATAGAGTTCGATTCCGGCGTTCAAACACACCATTGCGCTGGGGTGTTCCGGGTGGCGTGAGTTGCGAAACGATTCCTCTTGCTTTAAGATGCGTGAGAAAATCATAACTCAAATATTCACCTCCACGATCGGATCGTAGAAATTTAATTTTCCTGTTACGATGGTTTTCCACTTCGTTCTGAAATTCTTTGAACTTTTCAAATGTTTCAGATTTATGTTTCATTAAATAGATATACCCATATCTACTTAAGTCATCAGTAAAAGTGAGAAAAATAGCGATATCCACCGCGCGTCGAAACACTCATTTGTCCGCATACATCGGTATGTATGATTTCCAACAAGTCCGTTGCTCGCTCCATCATTCCGGAGAACAGGGTTTTGATCATCTTGCCCATGAGGCACGGCTCGCACGTGTCAAATGATTCAAAATCAAGGGAATCCAAAAGTCCATCAGAATGGAGTTTCTTCATGCGTTTTACACCAATATGACCTAGACGGCAGTGCCACAAATAATAAGAAATAAACCATTCATAGCAGGTGCATGACCATAAAAGATGTTACTCATATAAATAGAACAACCATTATTCTCCGATTTAAATGAATAACCATCTTGCAATAAACACGATCCAGATATAATGTTCATGCTCAACGCAGGCACATAATAACACTTATTTAGGTTTAAAACTAATACCGAAGGTAAAACTAAGGAGAGCGTGCCGACGTCCATCAGATCAACTCTTGATCCGTTGCCAACGCGCATCGTCACCTCATCCCTTGCTAGCCGCCGTCTATTCCGTAGCTCCTGTTTCGAGTTACAAATATTAGCAACTGAACCAATATCAAATACCCAGGCACTACAACGAGCGCTAGTAAGGTAAACATAAATAACATGTATATCAAATATACCTTTAATGGTGCCAGCCTTCTTGTCCGCTAAGTACTTCGGATAGTTGCGCTTCTAGTGACCCTTGTCCTTGCAATAGAAGCACTCAGTGTCCGGCTTAGGTCCAGACTTGAGCTTCTTCTCAGCAGGGGCAACACACTTGCCGCCGCCTTTCTTGAAGGGCTTCTTTGCACCCTTACCTTTCTTAAAGCTGGGGGGCTTGTTGACCATCAACACATGATTATCCTTTTTGATGTCCACCTCCGCAGCTTTCATCTTAGCGAAGAGCCACTACTAGGAAAATGGTCGTTTGTGGCGCACCTGAAAGGCCCATCCGTGGCGCACCAGAAGTGCGCCACGGGCCTTGCTTCTGACTATCTCGGCCGTGGCGCGCCTTCGCGCCACGGTTGTGTAGAGATAGGCGTAGCGCACCACCTAGTGCGCCACAGAAGTTTGGCATGGTGCGCTACGCCTTGGATCTTCTGTGGCGCACTACCCAGTGCGCCACTAAACATCCATGGTGCGCTTTAGGTGTAGTGCACCACAGAAGGTAGAACATGTGCGCCACAGATGTATTTTTTGTTTTTTTTTTAATTTCCAAGCCAGATTATATGCAATACAGATTATATACAATATTACAGCGAGATATACACACAGATACAAGATATACAATTATATATATAAATACCGATATGAAAAACAAGATTGAAACAAATACATATAGATAAGTCTCATACATGAATACATAGTCCAAGTTACATTGTTTTGATCATGTTACAAAGTAGTAGTTGGTGACATGCGAATACATGTGTCGATCGAACAAGTTAGAGCTCGGAAGCTCGCCTAGGCATCTAAACTAGCTAGCTAGACACAAATGCGGGATAAATAACCAAAGAAGATAAGCATGATCACCGCTGACGAAGGTGTAGGTCTTCATCCGGTTCCTTGTCCTAACTCCTGCTAGATAGCGCGTGTATCTATCTTCCCTCCGCCATAGTGTTGTACCCTTTGTAGCTATTGCGCTGAAACGGTGCACTGTCTCCGAGTCTTCCCAATCATCGTAGACTCGAACCCGTCCCTTGTACACGACGTACCACGTCATCTACAAGTTGACAATAATAACTAACCGGTGATTGAAAAACATGTATAATTAAAGTGCATATGAAGATACACTTATAGAAAGTACTCTTAAATCAAAAGAGCAAACTCAAAAGCATGCCTCATATATAACTAGCTAGGTCGTTGGACACAGAATTGCTTATGACGGGACATTAGCCAAGTAGGATGCACAATTCACGGACTTGTGCATATCACAAGGCTAACAATCCCGTCATAGCACATTCACATATATATTGTGCCACGACATTTCAATCATCGGCATATTCTCGAAAAGACAAAAATAACTCGAAAAGCATGCCTCATATATAACTAGCTAGCTAGGTCGTTGGACACGAATTGCTTATGACGGGACCGTTAGCCAAGTAGGATGCACAATTCACGGACTTGTGCATATCACAACTAATCCCGTCATAGCACATTCACATATATATTGTGCCACGACATTTCAATCATCGGCATATTCTCGAAAAGACAAAATAACTCGAAAAGCATGCCTCATATATAACTAGCTAGGTCGTTGGACACAGGAATTGCTTATGACGGATGTTAGCCAAGTAGGATGCACAATTCACGGACTTGTGCATATCACAAGGCTATAATCCGTCATAGCACATTCACATATATATTGTGCCCGACATTTCAATCATCGCATATTCTCGAAAAGACAAAATAACTCAAAAGCATGCCTCATATATAACTAGCTAGCTAGGTCGTTGGACACGAGAATTGCTTATGACGGGACCGTTAGCCAAGTAGGATGCACAATTCACGGACTTGTGCATATCACAAGGCTAACAATCCCGTCATAGCACATTCACATATATATTGTGCCACGACATTTCAATCATCGGCATATTCTCGAAAAGACAAAATAACTCGAAAAGCATGCCTCATATATAACTAGCTAGGTCGTTGGACACAGAATTGCTTATGGCGGATCATTAGCCAAGTAGGATGCACAATTCCCGGACTTGTGCATATCACAAGGTGACAATCCCGTCATAGCACATTCACATATATATTGCCACGACATTTCAATCATCGGCATATTCTCGAAAAGACAAAAATAACTCACACTTGTCGTCCGAGAACCAAAGAGTAAAAAAAACCAAGCATTGATTGATATATAATAATAATAAGCAAAATAAGTAAGCGGTGATTCATAAACCTAATAAGATAAGTACACTTGTCGTCCACACACACACACAAAGGTCATCTATAGTTTGCAACTACAACTAGGCCAACATCAAGCCTTACGGCTCGGCTTAGGGAACGGAGGGCATACGCCTCGTCATGAACTTCCTATAGTCACCACGCATCTCTAGGCTATCTTCTATGTCACGGTTATTCGGGATATTTCCTCCGTAGAAGATCCCCAGTCATGACATCACGAAGATGATTGCCCCAAAGCTGCTTTGGATGCGATACATCTCTTGTCTAATATCCGAATCATTGATCTTGGCCTTTGCTTCGACCTTGTTTGAGATGATCCGGCAGAGAATTCTGGTCAAGTAGGAACGCCTCATGTGATGGAGTGCGAGTAGGCTTCCTTCTTCTTGTTTCCTGCTTCACGCAGGGGAACTCTGTTACGTGGTTGAAGGCGTGCTGCCGAACTTGACCTTCTTACGCACGAAATGGTGCCTTCCGTCGAGGCAAAGCCGGTGAGAGCATCATCGAACTTCCTTGATCTTGTCGTAGTTTTCTTCTTTTCTAGACTCCCGAGTCGAAATACGTGGCGTGGGAATGCTTGGCGATAAGGAGATGAGCGCGATGTTCATCTCTCGCCAAAAAATTCAAATGGAATGTGTTGAAAAAGAATGATGATGATCTAATAAAGCCAATCGGCGGTGGCGATGAATAACGACTTACTCGGGAAAGTAAGGCACGGAATGTATTCCTTTGTCTTGTTCGCGAGGATTCTTTTAGGTACGAGGCCACGATACGTCGTTCGGAGGAACCCAAGCAATCACGCATGTAGTAGGGGTCCACTATAGCGATGCCGGTGTGTTCTCTCTAATGATCTGCGTGGCGGTGAGAGAAAAGGCGGACCATGGTATAGTGCAGCGGGTATAGGTGGAACATATTGAAGATGTCCTCGAACCGCGGAAGAAACAGATCCGCGAGGCGATGTGTGAAGCCCAAGCGGTGGCACCTTAACCACGAATCTGGTGCGAGGATCTTTCTCCGATAGAAGCGTCTCTATCGTCAAGACGCCGTCATGCACACTCTGCGTTCAATGGCGAGCTTCAAATTCTTAGGTAGCATGGGCTCACCCGCCACATGAATCCTCCACATAATACCCTCGGGTCTTGGTGGCCCGTCAAAACCTGATCGGATTCGCGTTGTTGACGCCACCACTGGCTCGAGCGCTAGATTTTCTTTTCTGCCCTTTTTCCTTTTGGAGAGCGGGCAGGCACATATCGAGCACCGCCGCCCTATGTAGTGTGTCGGGCTTAGAATAAAGGGCGGTTGGTTGTATCGATTGGCTCTGTAAAGGCGCCGAGGCGTCTCGAGAACCAAACAGACGCTTGGTGATAGTGGCTTTCTGCTGGGGCCACCAGCTAGGTCTTCTTCGTTGCCGAAAAGTCTTGAAGAAGTGATCATTCCAGTCTTCGAAGTCCTCGGCGGGATCCTGCGCCATGTGCATATCATCAACATGATCATCCGACCCACCGCGTGGAGGTGACGGCGAGGGAGGTAAGGGGGCCTTGCCACCGCTTGTCGCTGGCACGACAGGCGGTGCTGTTGTCTGTGGCGTGATGGCCCCCGCCGTCCCCAAACGGATCATGCTCTTTGGCCATAGCATGAACAAGCCGAAGCAACTTCTGAGGACAGAAGACTCTTCTTCATCCGCTCCTGGGGGTTGAATGGGAGGTTCCAGGTCGTCGCAGCCCCTTAGCACCCGACTAATTTTAACCCTGCACGCTATCGCATCGGCTTTGAGTGGAACGTCGCTGCAAGGTTGAACGATGGTACCTTGGCAACATCCCTCGGCTCGTTGTTCACGTAGCATAAGAGAGTGCAAGGAACATCCGTCTGCGGAAAACATGTACGGCGTCGTCGGGCGAGATGCCACAAGAGTAATATAGATGGCATGAAAGGCGGTAATTAAAGCAATTTGTTTACCGTGATGGCGTCGAGATCGGCTAATGTCGACGCCTTGCATCTGGCGACGGGCGTGCAAGAGACGGAAGGGCTGCTTGATGGCGCGGTCTTGGCGCGGTGTATTCTCCCCACGGGTGCTTGGAGCTCGGTGCGCGGCGATGGCGGGGGGCACCAACATGTACTCGGCGCCCGCGGTGATGGCAGGGAGTCACCAACACTTGCGGCGCCCAGCGGTGCTAGCGGGAGTCACGAACGTGGTTCGCTGATTCGTCGGCCGCGTTGTTCGAGTGGCTCGACCATGCTTGGAATCGGCACGGCCCTACTCGACCACCACTCCGATTCGCTATTGACTCCACCAAGGTAGGCGGGGAAGGACGTAAGGTGATTGCCAGGTGTCTTGACGATCTGCGGGATCCGCACCACTTGTGCCTTAAGTTCTTGAACCTCTCATTTTCCTCCTCGCTCCTTCCCGACGGGCGCCACATGCGTCCTCGGCGGTGGACCAAAATGATCCACCAATTCTTACCCGAGGTCAGCCGGCCAGACGACGGCAACTTCGTAATCGGCTCTATTTTCTTGGCGGTTCGCCATCATTAAAGGTTATCCCACCGGTGGCCGTCGACCCACAGGATGAGGAACCACAGGATCCATGACTAGCAACAATTTCCTCCTCCTGCGGAAGAAGTAAGTGAATCATTTAGATCATCGATTAGATTGCAATCGTGTTGATCACCGGTAATTAGATTATACTTACCACAATTTCCTCGAATTCCTTCACCGCAGATCCGCGGTGAGTTGTTTGGTTTTGGGTCCACATGGTAGCGGGCCTCGATGAAGTTCGAACCTGCGGGTTGAATTTAGTAAAGGGTTTCTATCCTTGGATCTATACTCTTCCTCCTTATTCCATTTGGCCTCGCGGTTACAGATCCACGGATCCGAGATGGTGATGACCTATATTCGCCGCTGCGCCTTTCCCCGATTACTATTGGCCAAGGCTCTTTGGATTCACCTCTCCTTGAACTCCGGAACTGATCTTGGTGATCTGCGGTCAATCTTCGGATCTCCTCGAGACTTTTGCCTTCTTTATAGATCTTCTTCTTTATCCGGGTTCTCCAAATGGCAGGCGGTGCTCATCTTTGTGAGGCGGTTGTTTACGTTCCCATGATAATTTGTGTTACGATACTTAGCGGGAACTTGTATCGGCGTGACTTCTCGAAGAGGAGTGTGCATATGGCCATTATCTTTATGCGGAGATTCTCGGTGTTGATCGAGATGGTTGTCGGGTGATCGCCGCCACTTGCCCACTGCCTTTTGGACGACAAGGCGGGCTCAAAGGAACCCCCGATGGGCTCACTTGGTAATTTCCTCCCGACCGTCGACCGTGTTCGGGCGCCGGTCCTTCTTCTTAGGAGGGTTGCTACCACTCCACGTGCCCTCGCCATCGTGGTTTCATCGTCCGTTCCTTGGCTTCTTCCTCCGTCTTCCATCTCATCATCCTCGCTCTCCGAGGATGGTATTCTTCATCGTCTTCTAGCTGGGCCGCCTCGAATGTCAATTGTTTATTCGAGGTCGAAGTTCTCCTTCAGCTGATGCTTAGAACATCCACCTCGTCGTTATCACACATCTTTGCACTAATAAAAACAAATAATTGGTTAAATGCGGAAAAATCCGGCATGACCTTTGCTAATTTTCTTAAACTAGAGTGCCCGTTTACGCAAAACGGAAGTTAATCAACATTAAGCAAAATGGGACTCGTTTCATACAAGAACACTGCATATATGGCCAGCATAGCTAGCACAATAAATGGCCATCATAGCCTGACAACCAACATAAATGGCCCAAGATAGCCAGATAATCGCACAACCAAAGACACAATAAATCTGTTTCAGGAAAAATGGAGCAACTAGAATAAATGGCCAACACACAAGCAGTACATCAAGCATAAATGGCGGTTTCAAGTTTGGACTTAGCTTCAGTTTTAGGTTTGGACTTAGCAGTTTGGTTTGGACTTAGCGGTTCGGTTTCAAACAAGCATAACTGTAAAATGCAAAGACAAAACTGTCCCACCCAGAGAGAGGAGTTTGGAGCATGGTCGGTGATCCTTAGCTCGACCACTCGGATGTAACCCCAAGAAGCATATATATGCATGGACAGACTTTGCACAATAGTATATAGCAATAAAAAAGGGAACTGTTGTTCAGAAAAAAAATTAGTTAACTTGACCTTTATTTAGAAGTAGCACCACTACTCTAGTGCATATTCACTTTTCAACAATGCGAACTTGGTTTCATGAAACCTTCAGTTACATAGGTTCGAAGTTAGTTATTGTTGCCAAGTAATAGCGAGTGTCTATTTTCTGAATTTTAGTTTATTGTAGTAGCATTGAAACTAAATTTCGGTGAAGTGTTCCATGCAATTTCTTGACTAGTTTCCATGTACTTCGGCTGTTTTCTGGATTTTAGTTGTGCTTGTAGGATATATGTCATTGTCAACTAGCTCCGTAACAAAAGGAATAAACTAACCAATTACAGAATAAACCTAACTCAAGTCGCACACCTTGGTATATTGACCAATTACGATGTGAGCCTTGCTAATCATATCTTGAACCAAATGTTGAATTTCAGAAATCTAAAGAGCAGGTTGAGAGAGAGGAGAGAGGAAGAGAGAGAGAGAGGAGAGGGAACATCTAGATCATGATTAAATGACTCATTGATGTGCACTCCAAATTCAACAAAAGAATTGAACTTGAACATCTAGAAGGATAAGCGTGCTTATCCTTCTTCCTTCCCCTCTCGAATTTATCGATTATATGGATCGGTGTTTGTTTAGGAGATGTTAGCTGGTGAACAGACACACTTGAACAAAATAAGGGGAGAGAGGGGAGAAGGATAGAGGGAGGCAGGGATGCAAGTTTGATATGATTATAATTTCTCAAGGTATGACATTGTTATTCATAGTACTGCTTTTCATCGCTAGTACACCGTGTTGAATCAGGTTTTGGTACTCCTATATATCATTGTTGTTGGTTAGCAATAGAACTACATGTTTAATGCCAAGAGTTCAGAATTGAACTCAACCATACTACTCCATGCAAACCGGTAGCTTCTCTATCTTCAGCTTTTGAGAGCACTATATCAACCCAATATCTTTTCGTATGTGAATACATTCAATTGATTTTTTAATTAGCCATAATGCCTAGGCACACTAGACTTCAATTCGAAACTTGTCTATTTGTCTTGAAACTTATAAGTGATGTCTTTTGGTGGATATATAGATCAACTAGGAGTAAGAAAACATGCAAGAAATTTTCCATGGCAATGTTATCTTGATTCAACACCATTATTTCCTTCACTAGTTTAGCCTCTTATAGGTGTTGTCGATCCTATCCAGTCCGTCCATTTCAGTCCATTTCGGTGCAAACAATGGAACTTTAGTCGATCCTATCGTCCATTTACAGACATTTTGTCTAACCCTAACCCTCGAGGAGAGAGAGGGGAGAAGGATAGAGGGAGGCGAGCTCACCTGAGATTGCTCGAGAGAGGGAGATGACGGACGAGGCTGGCGGATGCGTGGCGTGGCGGCCTCCTCTGGCGTGGCGGCCTCCTCCTCCTGGCGTTGCGTGGCTCCTCCTCTGGCGTGGCGTGGCCTCCTCCTCCTCTTGGCGTGGCGTGGCGGCCTCCTCTGGCGGCGGCGGCCTCCTCCTGGCGTGGCGGCGGCCTCCTCCTGGCGTGGCGGCGGCGGCGCCTCGATGCGGGGATGGGGATGGGGATGGACGATGTGTCTGATGAGGGCGACGATGGTAGGGCTGGCTCACGCGCGCAGTTGACTAGTCCAACCCACACACGCGTAGCGCACCCTGGCTAAGTGCGCAGTTGACTAGTCTAGGTATCTGCTTATCTTGCCCGCGTAGCCGTAAGGAAATTTGACTCCTAGAAGGCACTTGAAAAACTGTTTGATCTCATCCTGGCTTAGAGTGAAGCAAGAAGGAGGGCAGTAATATTCGTTCTTCTTGAACTTTTTACCCTTCCGACGACCTTGTGTCGTCTCCGACTCATGATCATCGTCATCTTCCGATCATCGAGGTAGTCGTCCTCCGTGAAGCTCCTTAGGATACCCAAGCATATTAGGTCGTGCCTTGCTTCGGACCATCTTTCGTCCTATCGGCATGTTGATTATGGTGGCGACGGACTCTACACGTTTTTCGTGATATGCATGATGTCGAGGCTATGAGGCGTGCGGAGAAACTTCCAAAGATGGCAACTCGAGCAGACCTTGTTTTCCATACCTTCATCGGCTTGTCTTGTTGCTGCCTCTTTCGCTTCTTTTCCGTGCTTAGGACAATCTTTCCTTTTTCAACAACTCTTCCACTTCTTCGCTGCTCGCTCGGGATTCCTCGGGTCTCGATTTGCCATCGAACAGGTCTCCACGTTTTCTCCATGGATCATTCTTGCCGAGCCACCTCCGGTGCGCCATGAACACGGTTTTCGATGACCTGGATCTTTCTCTAGTTGGAGATAGCTTGTGTTATCCATGCACCTAACATGCGTGGAATCCTTGGATAACCTGCTGAGATATACCCGCAACTCCGGATAGTCTTGCACCGTAGTGACCAACGGCTCTCATAGTGAAATAATCTTGTGCGGCATCGTAAGTATTGGCTCCAGATTCCCATAACGTGGCTAGCTCCTCTTTCAACAGCCGAGATACTGATTGATGTCGGTACCGGTTGTTTCGCCCTTGAATTAGCATACTCATTTGTATGTACTTCTTCTTCATGCACAACCATGGAGGGAGGTTGTACATCCATACAAACACAGCCAAGTCTTTGTGCGTCTGCTCGCTACCGAACGGATTGAGTCCATCGGTGCTCGCACCAAGCCCGATGTTCCTCGAATCTCCACGAATGCAGAATTCGAGGTCCAATCTTTCCATCGCTAGCATCCGAAGGGTGCGTCGCCAGCTCATCCTTTCGGGGTCATCATCATCTCACGGCTTCTTCCTTTCCGCATGCCATCGCATGAGCTTCGCTTAGGGTCATGAAATAGCTGCGCAGCGAGGGTGATAGGAAAGTACCATACCACTTTTCGAGGTGCTTTCTTCCCTTTCTTGTATCGACTCACGCCGCCGGACATGTGGTTTTCTCGCGTCCTCGCCCGATAAATGATGCAATCGTTGATGCATACGTGATATCTAACGTGCGGTAGATCGAGAGGAGGGCGATTTTCTTGGCATCCTCGATACTAGTTGGACATGTGTTCCCCTCCGGAGACGATCGTGCGAGAATGCCATCATATCGTCAAGCTTGCATCGCTCAATTTGTGCTTTGCCTTCATCTCCATAGCCTTGAGCGTTACATTCAACCGGTATCATCGCCAGACTGCATCCTTCATACAATGGAGTAACGCGTCTTTCTCAAGTTAAAGCTTGGCTTTCTCTAGCGGAAGCCTGGCGTTAAATGCGCTTGAGAAGCAGCTCTTGCACATAAGGGTCCCGCAACCCTCGACGTTGTTCCATAAATGCCTGCTCCTCCCATCTAGATCATCATCATCGATGCCTGTACCTTCACCATCTCCGAGCCTCTTCATCATCTCGCCGTTCTGCCGTGATGATGATCACTCTCCATCATCTACGCCATCGCTTATCCAACGAGTGTATCCATCCATGAAACCATGGCGGAGCAGTGCGCTCTAGATTCCGGAACTGGGTCGATCACCCGATTGAGTTTGCATCTTCGCACGGACATCTTATATCTGTCTTGTTATTTCGTATCATGTCGGCCGTCGCACATTTCAAAATCTAGCCACAATGCCTTCGCTCATTATGCGGACCATTTTTGCTCGCACGATGTACACGGTACAATTTTGAAGTCTATTAGAACCACATAATGAATGCATGCAATGGTCGATAGAAAATTTCGGCATGACCTATCCTAAAATTAGGACCTTATGAAATGCCAAAGTCTTGCCAAAATGGAAATGAATCAACATTTTGGCAAAACAAATGGCAACTTGTTCACATACAAACACAAGAGAGAGAGAGACCGATCCATACACACATGAACATATCATTATCCTCTCCATACACACATGCATGAGCATCATCGATACTCTCCATATACACACACATATGACCATCGATCCTCTCCACACATACACACATCATGAGCATCGATCATCTACATACATATGAGCACATGCATCATCCATATACACATGAACACATCCTTACATGGACAACTTACGAGATGAGAGACCGATCATGAGAAATATGGAAAGGAGAGGTGCTGCGTCGGACTGGACGGATAGATGAGAGACCGGAGACCTCCTCTATTACTTATGTAACATCCAAAGCAAGTTTTACATGCTAAAAATGGTGAATGTGTGGAGAAATTGAGGTGGGAAGGAGAAGATCCCGACTAGATCTAAGGAGGAAGAAGAAGGGAAAGTGAAGTGTGGGGTGGTGGATGTGGTCACACATGTGCACATAAAGTGCTGTCCTAAAAATCGACACATCCGTGGCGCACAGCCTGTGCGCCACGGAGTACAAACCGTGGCGCACTAGGCGGAGTGCGCCTACGATGTTTTAGTCCTCGTGGCGCCTTGGCGGAGTGCGCCATGGTTTGGCCGTTTGCAGCAGAGGTGGGCATGCGCTGGTCGTGGCGCACCATGCACACGTGCGCCACTGATGACCCTAACAACCGTGGCGCACATGGCTGTAGTGCGCTGAAGTTTGGCGTGTGTGGCGGGGCCACAGCCCACACATATCGTGGCGACCGGGTCATGTGCGCCACAGATGTTCTAGTTATTAGTAGGGCACTGCCCACAGGTGAGCCACGCCTGTTTTAGCCGTGGGGCACTTCAACCATGTGAGCCACGGATGTGCTGATTACCTATAGCCGTTTTCCTAGTAGTGAGCTCGGTGATCGTATCAGTGGAACCAATCTGATTATGAGTCACTACAAAACTTTTGTAGCTGGGAGGGACTGATTGCAGAACCACAGAATCTTGAGCTCCTCCGAATCTTGCGTCCGATTGCTCAAGCGTTGAGTAGCCCGACATATTTATGGCGTGCTCACTAACGGAACTCCCTTCCTCCATCTTGCAGTTAAAGAATTTCTCAGAGATCTCATATCTCTCAGAACGGGCCGGAGTCTGAAACATAGTTTTCAGCTCCTCAAGAATCTCAAAGGGCCCAGGATAATCTTCAAAACGATTTTGAAGGTTCGATTCCATACAAAACAACATGGTGCTCTTAATCACACCATAATCATCTTTGCGCGACTGATAAATAGCTTTCTCATCAGCCGGCGCATCTACAGTAGGGGCGTCACCTAGCGCATCCTTAAGGACATAGTCCTTTTGTCCGCTAGCGAGAATGATTCTCAGATTGCCGAACAAGTTGGTGAAGTTAGACCCATTGTTTCTAAGCTTTTCTTTCTCAGCAAAAACGTTGAAGTTGAAGTTGGACTTAGCCATTTGATCTACAAAATTTGCATGTACAATTTAGACTATGTTCATGATAACTAGTTCAACTTAATCAAATCACTAGATGAACTCCCACTAAATTCAACATCCCTCAAGTTGTTTAGTGAACATGATCCAAATTCACCACACCTAATCCGATCTTCACGAGAAGAGATGTGGTTTCAATGGTGGACAACGAAGTGTCGATCATATCATTCATATGACTCATGCTTAACCTTTCGGTTCATGTGTTCCGAGGCCATGTCTGTACATGCTAGGCTCGTCAAGTCAAACCCAAGTATTTCCACGTGTGCAAAAATGGCTTGCACCCATTGTATGTGAACGTAGAGTTTATAGCACCCGATCATCACGTGATGCTTGAACATGACGAACTTTCGCAACGGTGCATACATGGGGAGACCACAGTTTTATCTTGATCTTTAAGTGAGGAATCATCTTATAATGCTACCGTCGCGATCTAAGCATAATAAGATACATAAAAGGATAAACATCACATGCATATAACTTTATGTGACATGGTATAGCCAATCTCCGCGCAATGATCTCCATCTTGTGCGTGCCGGCATGATCTCCATCACTCCACCATGATTGCCTCCACCACGAATAGCAACTACAACTATTGCTAACTACTTAGCGATAAAGTAAAACTATTACATGGCGTATAAGAAGTTGACACACAGGTCATAGACAATTATAAAGACAACCATATGGCTCCTGCCGGTTGTGTACTCATTGACATGCAAGTCGTGAAACATCACAAAACATGATCATCGCATACAACATACACATCACATCTTGGGCCATACCATATCATAGAAAACACTCCCTGCAAAAACTAGTTAGACGCCTCTACTTTGTTGTTGCATATTTTACGTGGCTTATGGGAGTAGCAAGCTAAGAACGATTCTTACCTACGGAAAGCCACAATAGTGATATTATGGTTGCAAAACTCCGGTGTAAATCCCATGACAACTATAGTGAGAGAAACTGGCATCCACTAGCCGCATGTGTGGAACAAGCCACACGTCAAGTGCAGAGACGGTCTCGCGAACGAGGTCGCGTAAGGTTGGCCTGGACCGCTTCGATCTCACTATCCCACGTCATAAGAAGTACACAAACAAGAGCCTTGCAACAGAAAACATCAACGCCCGCAACAACCATGTTGCGTTCTACTCGTGAAACACATCTACGCATAGATCTAGCTCTGATACCACTGAAGGGTTTCGCAGCATAGTAAATCAGAATTTTTATACGGATGCGAACGGGAAAGCCAATATCTAATCTAGGAGATGCAAACAACGAGGGGGATAGATGAGATCTTCATACCCTTAAAGATTCGCACAGCGGAACGTTCAACGGAACGTGGGTGATGTAGTCGTACTCGCTTCTCCTCCTCGCGATCCGATTCGATCTAACACCGCAAGTGGCGATGCCTCCGAGAGATGCACACGTGTGGCACCTCGACGTCTCCTCCTTCCTCGGTCCAGCAAGTATGGTGGAGAGATGTATTGGATCTACAACGCGGCGGCGCGGTGCAAGTGGTGGAGAGTTTCTGCAGCAGGGCTTCGCCTACGCGTAGTCGGGAGGGAGAGAGAGAGGAGGGGCAACAGGGCGGCTAGGGTTGTGGAGGAGGTGTAGGGGAGGGGTGCGCCCCCAGCCCTCTTTATATAGAGGGGTGGGCGGCCAGCTCTAGCCCCTCCCCCAAGCCCTAGGCCGGTGGCCAAGGAGGGAGGAGTGGGGGGCAAGTTTCCTTCCCTCCCTTCTAGAAGCTCCCCTAGGGTTTCCTAGGTGTTTGGCCGGCTGGGCCCTATGGGGCCTTGTGCCCCTGGCCCAATGCGGCGAGGGCACTCCATCATAGGCCCATGCCCCCTCCCGGCAGGTGGGGCCACGTTGGTCCCCCTCCGGAAGGTTCTAGAAGCTTCCAATACAATACCGATTAACTAAACAATTCAACTCCAAAACTGCATTGCCTTATATGAATCTTATTCTCGGACCATTAGGAACCTCTCGTGACGCCCCGGATCTCATCCGAGACCAACAGAAACTCATAAACCAATTATCCAATCTATCTTAGCCGAGACACGTTAAGTGTGTGACCCTTCGGTTCGAGAATATGCGAGACATGATCTTATATCAATAATCAACAATGGGTTCGAAACCCATATTGACTCCACACATTCATCGATGATCATATCGATGAACCATGATGCCGTGATTCAATCAATCCCATATATATATTCCCTTTGTCTCGCGGTATTTTACTTTCCGAGATTTGATCGTACCGCGTCATACCTAGTTCAATCTTGTTCACAGCAAGTACTTTACTCGTTCCGTAATCCGATATCACTTTGTGATTAACTCCTTAACCACATGCTTGCAAGCGGTGTTGATATCGAGTGGGCCCGAAGTATATCTCTCCGACTTGGGAGGGACAAATCCCATCTCGATACATATAACCCAACAGGTACTTTCCGATCACCTGAGAGACACCTTTATGATCACCCTCTCACAGGATGACGTTTGATGACCTCAAAGCTTTCTTCCGATACCAGGGATTTGTATTATCTCATGGTCTAAGGAATACAATATTTGACATAAGAAAAGCTTCGGAAAGATGAACAAGATGACACGATCTAATTGCTCCGCTTAGTTTGGGTCTATCCATCATATCATTATCCCAATGATATGATCTCATTATTAATCAACAACTCATGTCTATGGTTAGGAAACCTTAACCATCATTAATCAATGAGCTAGTCCATAGAGGCGTACTAGGGACACGGTGTTGTTCACAAACCACACAAGTATTAAAGTTTCTGCTTAATACAATTCTAGCATGGAATATAAACTTTATCATGAACAAGAATTATAATAATAACATCTTTATTATTGCCTCTAGGGCATAATTCCAACAATAAGATCAGACTTCTTTTTCTTCATCCCACCCCTTGACGATCCACATCACAAATCACACTAGAAGAACCCAAGGTCGATCTCCCAGCGCTGCGCCATAGGAATACCCCTCAACCCTACAGATCCACTGCCAGACTTGTTTCCCTTCCCTGCCTCCTCGCTTCCATGACCGGCCAGGAATAGAAGCAGCAACAAAGCCACCCACTAGATCAAAGGGAGGGCGATCTTGACCTTATTTTTGGATATCCCTGCGAAGGAGAAGCTCCCCGACGGCTCCATTCGTTGGAGAACCACTAAGGGGAAGGACAACCACATGATGTGCTCGATCTGGCCAAGAAAGATAGGCACCCTACTCCATTCTGGAAAAGTGTAAAATGTTTCAGTCGTATTTGGATCTATAAATAAATATACATGGATGTTTCACATCTATGAAATAGTCGACATGTCGGGAAAGAGTGTACGATAATGTTCAAAAGGCTGACTATGACAAGATTTGATCTTTCATATCAATATATGGTCTGAACGGGTTATCATAGCAACCACTACATATAATTTTGTTATATGGTAGTTGAACAAACAAAACAAAGTTCTTCTAATAGAATAGTTACCTAGGACGTGCACATGACAGGATCCAAAGGATTTTGTTAATTCAAAAGATGCTAAAAGAGCATGCAAACTTTAATGGTTGAAGTAAACATCGCGTAGTTGGAATCTTCACCATGATGAAACTGTTAAAAGAGTTTAATTTCATCGGAGATGATGAAGATACTTGCATTTGCAAGAAATTAAGTGGGAGCGCTAAGACATATTTCTAATTCGTTATGTGAAAGACATATTGTTGATTGCAAGTAATGTATCTTTTATTGACACATGTTAAGAATTTCATTTTGATGAAAGACTTAGGAAAAAACCCGAATATTGATTATCAATGTATATATGGATAGATTGAGACGCTAATATGGTTATGCCAAATGTACATAGATGAGATATTGAATGAGTTCAATATGGAAATGACAAGAAAGGTACAAGTCGAACAGGAATGATTGAATTAAGATTCAGGTGTATTAACACTTGGTAACTGAAACGAGATTCAAGTGTTTTGACACTTGATGAGTAAAATCATAAGAATATTTTGATCAATCATACTATGATATGTACACATCCAGATATGTCTTATGCTCTAAATTTTATGAGCATACATCAGAATTATTCAAAAGATAATCATTGGATGCTAGTAAGGATATTATTATGATCTTTGGAAGAACTAAGAATATGTTATTTATGTAGAGGTGACAAATAGATAGATAGTTCATTGTGAAGTGTTACATTGATACTAGTTTTGTCACAAGATACAAATTAAGTTTATCTCAATTTAAACTATGGGTGGACGGGTGGCACAATGTAATGGAAAGGAAGTTTCATAATGGATTTGGATGCGTTCCAAATTTAAGACATTATGACGGATACTACAACAAAAGACTAAGTATATGACTGTTGTTGTAGCAGCAAAAGAGGACATTTGTTTCAAGTATTTTGTTATCAAACTAGGTGTGGTTCACAGCAGGATAGTACTACGAAGATATATTGTATGACAATTGTATCGACATGATTTAACCCCAAGGAACTAAAGGTCTCACCAAAGGACCAAAGTTATACAACGTCATCTCATTAAAGAATGAATGATACGTAGAGACACAAAGACATGCAAATACACACGGACCTGGAAGTGTTAGATCCGAAGATTATGTTTACCACTGGCAAACGTGTATATACAACACCAAAAAGCCATAGGCATTGAATGCACAAAGTTTTTCAAACTAGATTATTGACTCTAGTGCAAGTGGGAGACTATAGGAGAGATGCCCAAGAGGCAATAATAAAGTGGTTATTATTATATCGTTGTGTTTATGATAAATGTTTACATCCCATGCTATAATTGTATTAACATGAAACATTAATACTTGCGTGTTTTGTAAATATAAAAGAGTCCCTAGTAAGCTTCTTGTTAAGCTAGCTTGTTGATTAATATATAGATGATCATGGTTTCATGATCATAGACATTGGATGTTATTAATAACAAGGTCATATCATTAGGAGAATGATGTGATGGACACACACCCATAGTAAGCATATCATTAGATCAAGTCATCAAGTTTTTTTTGCTACAAGCTTTCAGATACATAGTAACCTAATCCTTTGACCATGAGATCATGTTAATCACCATCACCGGATGAGTACTTTGATAATATCAAACCCCACTTCCATAACTAGGTGGTTATAAAGGTGGTATTGGGTTTTCTGAAAGTATGTATTGAAGCGTATGGATCAAGAGTGGGATTTGTCCATCCATATGAAAAAATAAATATACTATGGACCCTCTCGGTGCAATGTCATCCAATTGGCTTGCAAGCATATAACTAGGTCACAAACGATGTCATATCACGAAACGAGTAAAGAGTACTTATCGATAATAAGGTTGAACTAGGTATAGAGATACCAACGATTAAACCTCAGATAAGTAAAGTATCACGCGACAAAGGGAATCGATATCGTATGTGAATGGTTCATTCGATCATGAAGTCATCGCTGAATATGTGGGAGCCATTATGGATCTCCAGATCCCGCTATTGGTTATTGACTGGAGAGGTGTCGCGATCATGTCTGCATAGTTCGTGAATCGTAGGGTGACACACTTAAGGTTCGATGTTGTTTAAATAGATATGGAATATGAGTTGGAGACCGAAAGTTGTTCGGAGTCTTGGATTGGATCCAGGACATCACGAGGAGATCCAGAATGGTCCAGAGAATAGGATTCATATAAGAGCATCTCCAGAAGAGGCTCTATATTTTGGCGCTGTAAAACTTGTTTGCAGCGCGCTTTATCCACTTTTAGTGCGCGGGACGGACAACACCTCCACCGAAAGCTCTAAAAATATAGCGTGCAAAAGTATCACTTCACTAGGCTCTCTAAAATAGAGCACCAAAAACACCTTTTTCCAAATATGTGTGTCAAAATAAGATCAAATAGGACCAAAAAATAGACTAAAAATCAAACACAAAATTGCTAGCATGTTGGAAAAAAGAAATTGGGTCCTTATCTTCTCTAGTTAGCACATTGTAAAATCGACGAGCTTTGGCAAAATCGATTCATGAGTGTGTGCACCTGCGTCCAAAATCGATTCATACAGCGCGAGGAGCGACGGGGATCGATTCATACAGTGCGAGGAGCACGCGGGCAGGCAGACTGTCGGGCTCCAGCGGCTAGACGGCGTTCCCGGTGGCCGTGTCGGCAGCGGGTGAGCTGTGCGCGAGGCCCCTGAGCTACGCCGTGCGGCTAGTGAAGCAGGCCAAGAGGGAGGTGGACGTGGAGTACATGCGTTCGGTGGCATTCTCGGGCAGGCATACCGTGTTCCCGGTGGCTGTGTCGGCGGCGGGCAAGCTGTGCGCGAGGCCCCTAAGCTACGCCGTGCGGCTGGACGTAGGCTGCGGAGCCGGGCGCGAGCGGCCAGACGGCGGAGGGTCCATGTTCATGAGCGGCGAAGTCTACGAAGGCGCGGAGGCCTCGTTGGAGGACCAGCGCGAGGAGCAACGTGAGCGGAGGACCAATGCGAGGAGGTGCGACGCGAGCGGCGGAGGGCCCATGTGCGGCCAGAGGGCAGAGGGCCCATGGGGTCCAATCCATCTACGAAGGCGCGACGGCCTCGTCAGAGGACCAGCACGAGGAGCGACACGAGCGGAGGACCAACATGAGGAGGTGAGACACGAGGAGCGACGCGAGCGGTGGAGTCTTTCGAAGACGAAGACCATGAAGTTTCCGCGATGGTTTTTCTTCGCGCGTCGCGTGGTAATTTGCAGCGTGCGCTAGTCGGCGCCCCAAGTTTGCAGTAGGATAACGCAATTTGACGCACGCTGAATTTTTTTGGGCACACGCTAGTATAGGACGTCTGCTAGAGCACGATTTAAAGTCTCTCGCACGCTAAAATGGCAGTTATTTTAGCGCAAGCACGTTTTAGAGCCTCTGTTGGAGATGCTCTAAGGAAAGTCATTTTCTGGGGTTCAAAAATGTTTTCGGTATTTTGACCAGAAGCTTCTAGAATGTTCTAGAGGGACCACCAGTGGGCCCACCACCCTGGGAGGGGACACTTGGGCTGAGGCATGCCCCGGGGGAACACTAGGTCCAACCGCACCAAAGCCCAAAAGGGGAAAATCCGGCTACCAAAGAATTGGGATCAAACCCTAGTTTGAAAAGTCAAACCCTAGTTTGGAAAGGAAGGGGAAGTTTCCCCCTTTTCCCCCTTGTGGTCGAGTTGGGGGAACTCGGCAAGGGCTGGGAACCCCTTGGCCGCAGGCCCCCACCTATATAAAGAGGGGTGGGGGCGCACCCCCTTGTCCCTTGCCCTTGGCTCTAAACCCTGGCCGCCACCTCTCTCCATCCTCCGTCTTCCTGCTCCGGCTTAGGCGAAGCCCTGCAGGGATTCTCCTCCACCACCACCACCACGCCGTCGTGCTGTTGTGATTCCGAGGGGATCTACTACCTCCGCTGCCCGCTGGAACGGGGAGAGTAAGGTCTTCATCGACTCCGTGCGAAAGCGCTGCCAAAACGCGGCGCCGGAAGGATCGTCTACGCGATCTTGAGATCAGCAAGTGATCGACTACATCAACCATGAGAATCTGATCTCGTTAAATGCTTTGGATCTGCGACGGTAATTTCTCTTTAATCTCGTTGCACCGATTTCGTGGATTAGATCTTGTCTTTGCCATAAATTGGATCTTGGTTTTATGTGTTCTTGCGATAGAATTTTTTTGTTTTCCATGCAACAAACACTACACGTACAAGAGGCACCAGAAGACCAGCAATGAAGAAAATCTATCAAACCAACCAAAACTAAGCCAAATGGCTATAAATATAACGTGCATGTCAATGATATGTACAGAACTATGCTCCAACATACAGATCTATGGTGCTAGAACAAAGAGATAGAGGATTGATGCCTTACCACCATTGAGGGAGATCGGGAGCACCAGTTGTGCCGAGAAAGAAGGTGTAGTAGACGAGGATCCTGGCACCAGAAGAAAGCAAATCTCTCGTCATTGATCTACCATGGTCTTGGGCCCTTTCGGTGCTCTTTGATCACTTGCGATAGAGGAACTGCCAACGGTGAGAGAAAAAAGAGAAGAAGGTGCGGTTGTCAATGGGGAGAGTGAGAGTGGTGAGTGAGCGATGAGGGGATTTATGACGCGCGTTCTCGATGCATAGCGCGTCTCCCGCTCTTCTCCGCATGTGCACCCATGTGCCGACCCTTGGCTTGCCAAGGCCTATCCCCACAGAACACCCGATTTCGGTGTTTCTAGCGGGCCATGTTTTTTACTTTTAAGATGTGTGCCACGCAAGGCCGGTCCAACCAGCGAGCATCCAAACCGCCTTATTTCTTCCGGTCAGGTGCGAGAAACCACTATGTGAGCAACCAAACACGCTCCTAGCACATATAATCCACACTGAGGACTCTGATGTTCTCTCTCTCTCACACACACACACACACACAATATCTCTTCCTCTCCCGCTAGGGTCTTACCCCATCTTCTCCTCATGGACTTCCAAGCTACCTCATGTTCGGTGCCATGAGATCTGGCTAAAGAGGAGAGAAGGAGGATCACGACGATCAGTTTTTCCCACACTCTAGATGTGCTCTCGCATCATAGAGATGAGAAAGAGCTACTTCAGCGCGAATGTTGTCGTCACGCCGAGTGTGGGAAGTGAGTGAGAGTACATGGTTTTTTCTGAGGGTTATGGATGGAAACTGTCTTTAGAACTTGAGCACGAGTGCTCCTGCTTTTAAAACAACTAGATAACCCGGTGTGCCACCGGCGCCGAGGCCGAAAGCGAGAGAGTGTTTTAGCAAAAAAAAAACCTTGTATGTCGTTATATCGTAATTTACATAGAACTAAAGAAAATGTGGTATGTTTCTTGAACCACCAAGACAGGTATGCATTTTTGCTATATGAGTCAGGCAGTAAATAGGTCGGCAGGGCGGTTGGCTCGAGCTTAAATCAATCAGAAAGTACCAGGACAATAACTAAAGGTGAACAGGGCTATGTGTCTTCAATGATAGAAAGGCCGCATAATTAAGTATAAGCCTTGTAGCCTCATTTGAACTTGGAGTGAAAGATCACAGAACATTGAGCCAAAAGCTTTTGACCACTTGCGGATTCTATGGATCTGAAGGAAACTGTACCTTACCATTTCCATCTTCTGTTCTTTGAAAAAAATGTCTGAGACATCATATAGAAGTAATCCCGACAATACTAGGTGTGAGTAGCCTCTGAAGCTTGTAATAAAGACTAAACGAAGCAGCTCTATGTGGGCAGGCACATCCAAGTCCCTGAGGTAGCAATGGCAAATCAAAAGTTGGATCTAACAAGTTGAAAAACCTTAATAATAATTTCATATTACACAAGTTCTATCTATATATAATTACAAGAACATTTGGACTCAAGGTACGCAATTTTAGAATATCAAATAAATCAAAACCATCAAGACCACTCTTAGCACCGATTTAGGCTATGCAAAGGCATGCATGTTAGAAATATAAGCAATAATCCATATAATTTAATCCGAATAATAAACTGATAAATCATGATCATACAAACGGTACTAAAACAAATTATGCAGATCAACAAAGTAGATGAACAGATTACATCTATAGGAGATAAACCTATCACATCTACACCAAACGCTAGAACAAAGAACTCTAACATAATCCGAAAGAGAGAAATCGAGATCACATACGATATAGGCTGAATAGCAGCCACAGCGGTTGCAACAGCGTCACCCATGTTGAGGTTGTCGAAGAGATCGCTCACGTCCGGAAAGAAGTCGTCATTCGGAAACTCGCCGTCGGACGTCGTGGTGGTTGCCAGTAGTCGTGCTTGAGCGCTCCCCAAAAACTTGATCGCCCCTCACCCGTACAGGTTCACGAGAGGCGGGGTTCCGGAGGCCTACTGTCCCGATCTGCGGTGCACGCCGCAAGCCAGGATAGGGAAGACGAAAGCGGCGGCGCAAGATTCTGGAGGTAGGCGCGTGTGTGGATTGATTAGGTGCCGATTAGGTTTAGCCCCGGACGCTTATATAGTGAAGGTTAGGAGGATCGTGGGCTCAGCCGACGTCCGAGTCGGTAACAGCCACGTCCATAAAAACTGGAAACGGCTGTAATTAACGTGTCCATTAATGACTCATAATCAGTTTTCCCAACAAGCAAAATAAAGCTCGGCTCGGCGAGATTCCCGCAACCCGCAACCCGCGGCGCGCGTGCGCCGTGGCGAGGCGAGGCGGGCGGCGTCGGAGGAGGAGTGCGTGAGGGCTACTCTTCTTGTCACACCTTAGTGAGTGGTGCAACACTCTACTATATAAGGTGGTCCAACTCCCCTTCAACTTGCAATGTGGGACTAAACTTTAGCACCACTAGCACAGCCATATGCTGCTATATACAAGTGGGCCAAAGAGAATTTCAGAATTTGTCTAATGGGCCAACAGCCCAAAACTCAGCAAATTCCAACAATCCCCCACAAAGTCTCATTGGAACATCACAACACTTTTCTTCCAGAACATTGTTTTATATACCGTTGTGTAGTGGAGACTGTTAAGTTAAACTTCCACATTAAACTTCATGCTACACTAGCTAGCAACTTGAATAGTAGACTATGCCTTGAACTACAAGTTTTCTGCGCGCTAGTTTCACACAAAATTTAGACCGGTACAGAGCTACCGTCGGCTTCCCCATGGTTTGGAGCTTATGCATCATACTACAGGGCCTTTCATGAGTTTATTAGAGAGCACCCAACTCTCACGGACTGCGACGTTTGACAGTCAGACTCACTTAGGTGTGTTCCTCAAGAGATGTTCTGCAGGACAACATCTCCGCTTATAAAAAAGCCACTTGGAACACATTAAGATAAATATCAACCTGCCATGCAGATTAAGAGAGTATTGCATCTTTATGGAGATGTAAATATAATATGGGGATACTCTCCTCTCAGCCTTCCAACAGCTTGTCTCCCGTCTCTAATTCACGGGATCTCTGATCACATAGAGTGGGTTGCCACTGGGATCAACTTATAACGTGGGTCTCAAACCCATCTCCCTCGATGCATTATCTATCACATTGCGTGATAAACCCTTTGTGAAGGGATCTGTCGGGTTCTTAGATGTTTGGATATAATCCAACGCAATAACTCCGGAGTTTCTCAGTTTCCTGACAGATTTTACTCTCCTCTTCACATGCCTTGATGACTTCATATTATCCTTAAAACTGTTTACTTTGACGATCACGGTTTGATTATCACAGTTCATCGGGATGGCGGGTATTGGTTTTTAAACCACAAGTAAGTCCATCAAGAGCTCACGAAGCCACTCTGCTTCAACAGTGGCTGTGTCTAACACTGTGAGTTCTGCTTCCATAGTTGACCTTGTTAAGATGGCCTGCTTGCAAGACTTCCAGAAAACAGCGCCACCACCAAGTGTAAACAAATAACCACTTGTGGCCTTAATCTCATCAGCATCATATATCCAGTTTGAATCACTATAACCCTCAAGTACCCGTGGATACCCAGTAACTCGTAGTGCCTTTCAAATAGCGCAAAACTCTTTCAAGAGCATGCCAATGATCATCTCCAGGATTTGACCAAATCGACTCAGTTTGCTTACAGCAAAGGAGATGTCAGGTCTAGTAGCGCTGGCTAAATACATGAGCGAGCCAATGATTTGAGAATATCTCAATTGATCTTTAGCATTCCTTCGATTCTTTCGAAGTAGCACACTCGGATCATAAGGCGTTGAAGAAGAATTTCAGTCGCTATACCCAAAGCGACTCAATATCTTTTCCACATAGTGAGACTGAAGCAATGTAATCCCATCATTGTCATCCTTTAGTAGCTTGATGTTTAAAATTACATCAGCCACTCCCAAGTCCTTCATCTCAAAGCAGCGAGATAGGAACTCTTTGACCTCCTCGATAACAGCGAGGTTGGTCCCGAATATCAATATGTCATCAACATAGAGACACATAATAACTCCCTCGCCTCCACCATGGCGATAGTACACACATTTTCATCTTTATTTACAACAAATCCTTCAGCAGTTAAAGTTCTTTCAAACTTCTCGTGCCACTGCTTAGGACCTTGCTTAAGACCATACAAAGACTTCACTAACTTACACACCTTTCCTTCTTGACCATCTACTACAAATCCGCCAGGCTGCTCCATATAAATTTCCTCATCTAGCTCTCCATTTAGAAAAGTTGTCTTAACGTCCATTTGATGAATGAGAAGACCATGTGAGGCGGCCAAGGAAAGTAGTACTCGAATAGTGGTCAATCTGGCTATAGGTGAGTAGGTATCGAAGAAGTCTTCACCTTCCTTTTGGGTATAACCCTTAGCCACAAGACGTGCCTCACTACTAGGAAAACGGCTATAGGTAATCCACACTTCTGTGGCGCACTTGCTAGTAGTGCCCCACGGGTAAAATAGGCGTGGCGCACTGCCCACAGGTGCCCTACGGCTAACTGTCGTAAGCGTGGGGCGCACATGTGGGTGGTGTGCCACGGCTATGTGTGGGCTAGGGCACATGTGCCACAACACACATACCCGTAGCGCACTAGGTCAAGGTGCGCTACGGATGTGCCACTTAGCCGTAGCGCACCTTGACCTAGTGCGCTATGGACATGTGTGGTGAAGCAACTGGGTCAACTTAGCCGAGGGCACTCTGCCCTAGTGCCCTACGGCTAAGTGGCATGCACCAACTCCACCCCCCCTGTGGATCGCCTTTTTAGGTTTTGCAAAAAATAAAAGAAAATAATAAACACTTCAAAAAATAAAATCCTTTCATATTTAGGTAGGTAATGTGGTATAATTTCTAGGAAGATTAACAAACATGATTTCCCACTTTTTCTGCGAAAAAAGTCATGCCACGGTAAAATGGCCGTAACTTTAGCATACGATGTCGAAAAAAAATGTATAATATACCAAAATGACGAGAACGAGATTTCGCATCCGCTCGAAATTATTTAGATTTTCAAAATTCGAAAGGATTAAAAAGTTACGGTCAAAAGACATTTTTTTCCTGTAGAAAAAAAATAGAGGGCAACTTACCCGTAGCACACCACCACCTAGTGCGCTACGAGTAAGTTGGGCGGGATTCAAAATTTGAATCCTCACCCCGCCCACCTACCTTTCCCTTCCCCCTTTTCTCTCTCCCTTTTCCTTTCCCTTCTCCTTCTCCTTCTTCCTTCTCTCTTCTCCTTCTTCCTTCTTCCTTCTCCTTCTCCTTCTCCTTCTCCTCCTTCCCCTTCTCCTCTCCTTGCAGTGACGGTGGCGCGGCGGCGGCGCAACGGCGGCCTCCTCCTCTCCTTGCAGTGACGGCGGCGTCCGACCTTCCTTCCTCCCTCTCTTCCTCCCTCTCTTCCTCCCTCTCTTCCTCCATCTCTTCCTTCCTCCCTCTCTTCCTACCTTCCTTTCTCCAACCACACCCTTCCTACCACCTCGACGCCGACGAGGACTAGAGCGGCCACGGCCTCCCGCACCTCCCTGCCACGGCCATGCTCCGACGAGGTGACACGACTGCGGCGGCGATGCACGGACCCGATTGCTTTTGCAATTCAAAACGAGGGTGTTTTTTGTATTTTTTTGTTTTTTGAAAAACACATCCGTGGCGCACCCTGTACCCCTACCCGTGGCGCACCTGGTAGTGCGCCACGCCTATCTCGATATAACCGTGGCGCACCAGGCAGTGCGCCACGGCTAGGAGATAGCCGTAGCACGAGTCCCGTGGCGCACCCCTAGTGCGCCACAGATGTTGTTTACAGGTGTGCCACGAACATGCGTTTTCCTAGTAGTGCCTTGTACTTTTCAATAGTACCATCGGGTCTAAGCTTTTTCTTGAACACCCATTTACATCCTACAAGTTTACACCCATAAGGACGATCAATGATTTCCCAAGTACCATTAGCTAAGATGGAGTGCATCTCGCTTCGGACAGCTTCCTTCCAGTAGTCAGCATCTTGAGATGCATAAGCTTCTGAAATGGAAGTGGGAGTATCATCCACAAGGTACACAATGAAATCATCATCAAATGACTTTGCAGTCCTTTGTCTCTTGCTCCTTTTGGGAGCTTCATTGTCATCCTCCACAGGATCATCGGAGTATTCTATCGGCATAGTGGGTTCAGGAATTATAGAAAATTCCTGACTAGATGAACTAGTCATCTCCTGATTTGATGAGCTAGACATACCTTTCATAGGAAAGATGTCCTCAAAGAAAGTCGCATCATTCGACTCCATAATTGTACCAACATGCATGTCGGATACCTCATATTTTACTATAAAAAATCTATAGCCAATGCTATGAAAAGCATATCCCAGAAAAACACAATCAACGGTTTTTGGTCCAAGCTTTCGGTTCTTGGGTATTGGAATATTGACTTTTGCCAAACAACCCCAAGTTCATAAGTAAGAGAGTTTAAGCCTTTTCTTTTCCCATTCCTCAAATGGAGTCATGGTTTTATCCTTTATAGGAACACGGTTTAGGACATGCCATGCAGTCATTAGCGCCCCCCCCCCCCCCACCATTCCTTGGAAAGACCCGATGTATCTAACATGGCGTTAACCAAATCAGTTAGAGTGCGGTTCTTCCTTTCGGCCAACCCATTTGACTGAGGTGAGTAGGGAGGCGTCCTCTCATGTATAATACCATGTTCCATACAGAATAAATCAAATTCGTTTGAAAAGTACTCTCCACCATGATCCGACCTTAGCCGCTTGATTTTAAGATCAAGTTGGTTTTCTGCCTCGGCTTTATAGATTTTGAAGTAGTTCAAAGCTTCATCTTTAGATTTCAGAAGATAAACATAGCAGTATCTAGTGGAGTCATCAATCAAAGTCATAAAGTATCTTTTTCCACCTTTTGTCAACACACCATTCATCTCATAAAGATCTGAATGTATAAGTTCTAGCGGTGCTAAGTTTCTCGGTTCCGCAGTCGTATGAGACTTGCGGGGTTGCTTTGCTTGCACACAAACTTGGCACTTAGAACCTTTGACAGTGGTAAATTTCGGAATTAAACTCATATTGGCTAGTCGCGTCATGCAACCAATGTTAATGTGACAGAGTCGTGAATGCCAAACATTGGACTCATTATCATTGCAAACATGATTAATAACTTTAGTACATGAGTCTGACAAAGACAAGCGGAACAGACCTCCGCACTCATAACCCTTTCCAACAAATTGTATATATCAAAAACCAACTTAAAGCCATCTCGATATAAAAGCGATCCGCTGACGAGATTCTTATTGATGGAGGGAACGTGCTGCACATTCTTCAGCTGTACGGTCTTCCCCGAAGTAAACTTCAGATTTACCGTACCAACACCATGAACAGAAGCACGTGAGCCGTTTCCCATCAGCACGGAAGAGGTCCTTGAGACCTGATAAGAGGAAAACATGGAAATATCAGAACATACATGTGTATTAGCACCTGTGTCTATCCACCAATCAGGAGAATGACATACTAAAAGGATAGTAGGTAAAATACCGTACCCAGCATCCTTCATCTCAGTATCGCTAATAACAACATTAGCGGCCTTGCCGCTGTTTCCATGTTGACGCTTGTCAAAGCGATTAGGGAAGCTAGGAGCCCAATGATCAGGATCACCACAGACGTGGAAAGAGCCTTTCCTCTTATCATTTTTCTTCTTGAAGTTGGTTGAGTGCGTGGCCTTGTTCTTGCCATCGAACTTTCCCTTTCCTTCAGTTTTGTTCTTATTCTTAAACTTGTGGGATTGGAAGTTTTTCCTCTGCACTAAATTGGCAGTAGAACCTCCCTCAAGTCATCGAGCAGTTTTGTCCTTTGCTCTCGCCTTCTCTTCCACATGAAGAGACCCAATGAGATCCGTAACGGAAAACTCTTGTCTCTTATGTTTCAGAGAAGTAGCAAAGTTCCTCCACGAAGGAGGAAGCTTGGCAATAATGCCACCAGCCACAAATTTGTCCGGTAAGGAACACTTGAACTGGTCAAGTTCTTTGGCAAGTGATTGTATCTCATGAGCTTGCTCAACGACGGAGCACTCATCAACCATCCTATAGTCATAGAATTGTTCCATGACATACAACTCAGTGCCAGCGTCCGAGACCCTAAACTTGGCCTCGAGCGCTTCCCACGCGTCCTTGCCATTATCAAATGACATATAAGGGTCAACAATGTTGTCCCCAAGAACACTGAACAAAGCCGCAATAAATATGGTATCGGCTTTATTAAAGTTTGCTTCCTGCTCAGCAGAAAGATCTCGTTCAGGCTTGCCAAGAGTGGCGCTATAGCAGTTTAGGTTTTCAAACCAGAGAACTGCTCTCTTACGCCATCTCTTATAGTGCATGCCATCAAAAGGAGACGGCCTAGTAGCCGCGGCTACACCAGTGGAATTCAGTTGCGTATAATCAGGTTTTTGGATTGTTGGAAATATAAGCAATAATTCATATGATTTAATCCGAATAATAAACTGATAAATCATGATCATACAAACGGTACTAAAACCAATTGTGCAGATCAACAAAGTAGATGAACAGATTACATCTATAGGAGATAAACCTATCACATCTACACCAAACGCTAGAACAAAGAACTCTAGCATAATCCAAAAGAGAGAAATCGAGATCACATACGATGTAGGCTGAATAGCAGCCGCAGCGGTTGCAACAGCGTCGCCCATGTTGAGGTTGTCGAAGAGGTCGCTCACGTCCGGGAAGAAGTCATCGTTCGGAAACTCGTCGTTGGACAACGTCGTGGTTGCCAGTAGTCGCGCTTGAGCGCTCCCCAAAAATCTGATCGCCTCACCCGCATCTGAGTTCACGAGAGGCGGGTTTGAGGCTCATCGTCCCGATCTGCGGTGCACGCCGCAAGCTGGTATGGAAAAGACGAAAGCGGCGGCGCAAGGTTATGGAGGTAGGCGCGTGTGTGGATTGATTCGGTGCCGATTAGGTTTAGCCCCAGACGCTTATATAGTGCAGGTTAGGAGGATCGTGGGCTCAGCCCACGTCCGAGTCGGTACCAGCCACGTGCATAAAAACTGAAAACGGTTGTAATTAACGTGTCCATTAATAACTCATAATCAGTTTTCCCAACAAGCAAAATAAATCTCGGCTCGGCGAGATTCCCGCAACTCGCAACCCGCGGCGCGTGCGCGCCATGGCGAGGCGGGCGACGTCGGAGGAGGAGTGCGCGAGGGCTACTATTCTTGTCACACCTTAGTGAGTGGTGCAACACTCTACTATATAAGGTGGTCCAACTCCCCTTCAACTATCAATGTGGGATTAAACTTTAGCACCACTAGCACATCCATATACTGCCATATACAAGTGGGCCAAAAAGAATATCAGAATTTGTTTACTGGACCAACGGCCCAAAACTCACCAAATTCCAACAATACATGCCCTATTCATGCACACACTCATTGATGGCATGAACCGGTGAGCGCCAGGAAACATCATTAGTGGCAGCTAGGTAGCCATCCACATAATCTGAAATTGCAGGTAACTCGGCTGGAACTTGGTAGAAGCAGCAGACTATTAAAATTTTACAACGAATATAGTCGAAGCAGATCAGCCAAAGCTTGGCCTCAAAGCAGATTGGCCAAGCCTGCAAAGTGAAGTTCAATATAAGGAAAAGAAAGAAGACAGGCAAAGGTATGTAAAAATAAATCTAGAAAAGAACTAAGATCTGAACATTGATCTAAAGCTGCTTATGCATGTCACGATTGTAACTGATCCAACATTAACTTGATCACCTATCCTGCAGTACATAGCTGGAATGATTAATAGGTGTTTCATTATGATGAAGAGACCTTCCTTGTAAGAATGTTTCGGAAGTAACAATGTTGCAGCAAATCCATATAGCTAGAGCCAAATAGTTACAAAGGAAATCCTTTTTAGAAAATTGAGAAATATGTAACACTTGATTTCTTTTTTTCATCGGTTTCTAGAGCGGATTGACCATGCCCGTTGTTGCATATCATCAGGAATGAGATTGTGCAGGACTGTGCACGTATGTGCTGCTAATTCTATCGTGTTTACGTTATGGATGGCCATGTACAGAGGCTGGTACACGGAGCTAGCTACAACGATACATCTCACTAGTTCCTGTATGTATTTAATGCGATTTAAATTTGAAAGGGGCTCATCCCACTAGGCTGAGCCATTGCATGGCTAGCCATAAGGTGGAGGCCTGCGCACTATGCTTCCGCACTTATTTTTTTTTAAAAGGAAAATGATACTCCTTCTTCGGGGATAGCGTGATTTCATCCCCGGACGGTTGCCTGGTTGCCTCAAGAAGTGGTGGGCCCTCTATATCTTATCTCTCTGGTTGCCTCAAGAAGTGGTGGGCCCTCTATATCTTATCTCTTTGGATGATTCCTGCCCGCTTCGTACTTTCCTGTGTATTGCTGGTTCATGTTGCCGCCACCGCGTAGGTCTGCGACCGCGCGCTCTCGCCGACGACCGCGCACACTACTGCCGGCGACCGCGGGCACTGCTGCCGGCCGGTTCCTCCGGCGCCGGAGCTCGCCGCGCATCGTCAGAGCTCACGCGCGGCCGGACCTCGCCACGCCCGCTCCTGTTCCGCACCACTGGAGCTCGCGCGCGGCCATACCTCGCCGCGCCCGCTCCTGCCCCGCACCACCGGAGCTCACGTGCTTGCGTAGCTCGTCGTCTTTCCATCTCGCCGGCCAAAGCTTGCCGCCCTACAAGTGGAGCGCCGGCGCAGCGAGATGGCGAGCACAGGTCCTGAAAGGGAAACAATGACACTGCTCCCTTGCTCGGGCCTGCCTCCGGCAGGGGTGTCGCCGGATTTGCTACAGACTAAGCGGGGGATTTCATGTTGAGGATTTTTGCTTTGGCCGCCAGATTTGCTACATAAATATATTTTTATTGCTCCAAACTATTGTGTGTTTTTGCTATACTATTGTTAAATTTTTGCTACAAGATAACCGACGATAGTGTCCAGAGAAGTCGTTTTTGTAGGTACTACAAAGTCTTCGGTGATGTCTCTGACGAATTCTTTTTTTTTGCTACACTCGTTTAGTGGTTTTGCTGCAATTGGTGCAAAGTTTATGCTACAAGATCTCCGGCGAGATCTGATTTGCTACATTAGCCCGAATTTTTTGCTACAATATTTTTATGATTTTGCTACACTAAGCAAAGTTTTTGCTACAAGGTCTCCGGCGAGGTCTTCGGTGAAAGTCTCCAGCGAGTCTTCGGTGAAGTCGGGTTTGCTACATTAGCATAATTTTTTTGCTACACGGTCGCCGGCGAGGTCTCCGGCGAAATCTCCGGCGAGGTCCAGTCTGTTTTTTTATTTTCTGGACCAAACTATTTTCTGCTACACGTAGCAAAAGCAGGACTATTTGTAGCAAAAACGGGTATGTTTGTAGCAAAAACGGAATTTGATTTTTTTAAGGGACACGTGTCAGCAGGAGGACTCGGGGGGATTTTGGGAAATTATCCTCGGGGGACGCATAGTACGACCCTGTGTACTCGTGCTATTCGCTTACTTCCTCCGTTAGGGATTAAAAGGCCTAAGAGCTTTTAAAAATAATATAAATTATAAGTCTTCTCTTATTTATTAGCCTCTCTCATCCAATGCAGGTTCTTCTTTTTCTCTATCTTCTCTCATGCATATATAACTATTGGTGCATATAGTAATCAAGAGGACAAGTTATTAATTTTTTTAATTCTATCAAATAATCCATAGGCCATATAATCCCTAACGGGAGTAGTTTCTAGCCGTTCAACCACACATGAGAGCATGAGACGGTGGTGTAGGCTGCGGCACACTCCCACCATGTGACATGTGTATCCACTTAATACTCTTCTTGTTATTAGTACTCATGAAGCAGTAATAAAATACTACAAAAGTATTTACCAAGGGCTTATGGCATCCATTGAAGCAACGCATGTCAATATCAACCGGCCAATAGTTAATCTCAACATGAGTTAATCAATTGGTTTTTATCCTGAGACGTCGAAAGAGGGCTAAGGCCTTTTCCAGTGGGGTGTATCTTAGCACGTTTTCGTAGGAGATAATAAAACTTAAGAAACAACCATCATAATGGGATGTATCTTAAATGGGGTTTCTTAGAGATGTTGTATTTAATGATTTTATGCTCATGCATGTGTGTGATTGGACTAGCCAATTTTTTTTGTCTATAGTTGCGTGTAGAAAGTGTAGCTTAGCTAAGATACAACATCACTCTCTTTCTTCATTAACTATGGTGCCACATAAACTAATTGCGTAGAATATAGAGCTAAGATACACCCATTATAGAAGGCCTAACCTGCAGCACGCCAGAGACACGGCGCAGGCAACATCAGAGATAAGTATAGAATACTAAGTAGGATCAGTTTCAGTATTTAAAATGCTTATGCTTTGATAAATATGGGAAAGCCACGTCTGAAAAGAAGCAGGTGCATATTCCGCTGCCTTCGGATGATAACAAAGCAGTCATGTGCTGAGTGGCAAACAAAAGAACCAGGTTCAGATTCCTCCGCCTTCAGATGATAACAACAAGCCAATATCAGGTCTGCAAGGCAGAGTAAACAATCAATTTACCACAACCAATATTAGCTACAAACGTCCAATATAATATGTCCCCATGGCCTGCCGTCCTATATAACTGAACCATGAACCGACTAGAAAATGCTAAAGATTTTCTCATCCTATATAATAGGTCTCCATGACCTGATCGCATAGCGTGGAAGGAACATGAATTGGTTAAAAAACAGAGTAACAGAAGAAGGAAGCCAACCCGCCCCGTAGCCAAGCTGCAACCTTGTAAGCAAGCGGTAGCCACACGAGACTACAAAAACACAGATTCTGGAACTAAGTAAAGGAAGAAAAGGTGGGAACCTTTGGAAAAAAATACATACCATAGATTGATCAGTTAGCATTTAATAATTTTCTACAACCAGAGAGGTGGAGGAAAATGGCTTCTACTCCCTCCGTTTCAAGGCGTAAGACGTCCTCGTTTTACGTGTTTTTTCTTTGACCAAGAATTACTCTAAATACGTAAAGAGTTTTGGTATAAAACTAGTATCACTGGAAAGTATTTTTCAATACGAATTCAACGGTAGTAATTATGTATAATATAATTAAGATTTTGTTGCTCAATTCTTTTGGTCAAACTTTGCTTTGGAAAACGTGTGCGTCTTAAGCCTTGAAACGGAGGTACGCTTGGCACGGTACCCAAAAAATATGAAGGGCTGAAAAATGGAAGTGTGGCTAGTCCAAAGCAAATGCCCGACAGAACAAAAGAAGAAGAGTTGTAACTCCGAACCTTAAATTCAAGATCCTGGATAATGATCAATGAAAATGTGTATGGCCCTGACTGGTGGCATGGTAGACACATGTAACTTTGAAGTACCTAAAACTCAAATAAAAGAAAACTGGAAATTTTGAGAGCACATGATTAGATAGCTTACTTGAAACACTCAAATACTTTAAATTTGGGTTGTTAGATATAGAAGTACCTGCAAAATTAAGGAAAAACTGGTCACCTATATCCACCTACTATAACACTATGCTAGAAAGTTGTTTCAATACTTTAAAATGATTTGTCTCCCAAAGTTTTTGATCTAGAACTACCACAAATACCCATATTAAAAGAAAAGAACTATGACTATACCACATCCATAGCAAACGGAAATTATTTCTTGCATGAACAATTCAAACAAAAGGATAGAAAAAGCAAAACCTACAACAAAAAAATTCAAAAATGGGAGAGCTCAAATCTATGTGTGGTGTAGCAGCTTCATGCCTCAATTCTGAACATGCATGACCGTATAAGTAAACCGAACACAAGAATTATTTTTCCACACTTCCTACAATCTAAACGAGCCAGATCAACTGACCTGCAGCACAACGCCAAACAGTTAAACACTTCCAGTTGTAGAGAGGCTAAATCTAAACAGAGCAGACGCGAACGATGGAGAGAATTTAAGAGAACCTTTTTTTCGAGAGTACGCGAATACGTATCTTAATTTTATAGAAGGCAGAAAGTTATTTACAAGAGCTGATCCCTCCTACGGCCACAAGGAATCAGAGACGTCACTCAGAGCTCTAAAGCCTACACTCGTTTGGGTTCCCTCTCTCTCGCGATCTCTAATACAGTGAAGTAAATCGTATTCCTCCACGATCATAGATGCGAGCCTTGTCGTCGTGTGTTGCAGACGGGTGTTGTTGAAGCAGTAGGCGTTTCGCAGCTTCCACGACCCATAGCAGGTGAGGCATACTAGTTTATCGAAATTTTTCTTTTTCCTAGCCGCCAGCCCTTGACGCTCGTGCAACCACCGCTGCTGAATAGTGCAACATGGCATGGGGTGCTGAAACCGCAGGCCACCTGCGGCTGCAGCACAGCGCCAAACAGTTAGTCAGTCCCAGTTGTAGGGAGGCTAAATCTAAATAGAGTAGATGCCAACGATGGAGAGAGAAATTTCGGAGATACATAGGAAGGGGTGTTGCTACCAACAAAAAAGCGTCCAATTGATCAAGATTATCTAGCTAAGGGCAGCTAGCTTTGCAGCACCGTCCGAGCTGCAGCTCGCCACCTCGCCGCGGCACGCACGCCTAGACACTCCGGATGCAGCTTCGGACGCCTAGACGCTCCAGATGCGCCGCCGCACTCCCAGATGCGCCGTCGGCCAATGCACAGCAGGAGAGAGAGAGAGAGAGAGAGAGAGAGAGAGAGAGAGAGAGAGAGAGAGAGAGAGAAGGGGATGAACTTGCCTAGCCGCCAGCTGTGGAAGGGGCCGTTGTTGTCGACCGTGTGCCGGCACTACAAGAAATATGTCAGCTTGTGATATTTTTATAGTGACTATGGATAAAATTGTCATAGATCTATGATAATTTCACACCAGGTGGTCTCAAGCTGCTTGGGAGGGCCAAAGCCCTAACAAACTAGGACGATTTCACTAAAAAACATCATAATTTTTTAAAATAATATCATCATAATAGCCAGGCAGGTCTAAATATGGAAGAAAGTAAGATGGACTGTTGGATATGAATAAGATGAACGGATAGAATGTTGATATACCTGAACTTGACATGGATCGATGACATGGCACTATACCCATCGCGCGTAGACACCAAATATTTTCACCATCGCACGCAGACACATCACATATTGCGCGCGTGTCAGCACATATTGCGCAGACACAGCCCTCCTAGCGAACGATGCTCCCTTCCTTCCTCCATCTTTCCCCTCCCTCCTCTTTGCCACCGGCTCCTCAACCCTAATCCTATCGCCCGCCACCATGCAAAAGCAAGCAAACGCCGCTCCTCTCCTTCTCCAGCGAGATCCGCGCGTCGCCGCCCTTTGTTCGAGAGAATATTCCCCGCTCGCTCCATCTCCATGGCCTCCTATGCCTCCGTGCAGTTGTAGGTCGTGGTGTGCTTGCTTCGTCTGCTGCGACCACACAAGGAGACGAGAGGCGCAACGCTGTCCGAGATCTGGCGCGTCTGGGGTCTCGCGTCATCCGGGATCTTGCGTGTCGTCTAGGATCTCATGCGTCCTGGATATTGCGACGCTGAGTGCTCCATCTCGTTGTACGGCTACCGTGTCTTCTAGGCCCCCTCTCCATCCTCCTGCGTCGGTGAGTCTCTCTCTGCATCTTTCAGATTTTATGGATCGAGCACGCAAGTAGCATAGATCGGCGCTCGTCGAGGATGACTTGCAACTCCCAGATCCCCTCCATTCTTGCTTCCCGTCTTTGTGACCTGCGCGGCTGCCACCACCTATCTCATACAGCAACAAAGATACAGATCTGACATTTTTGTTTTCTAGTTTTTCAGGTGTGGTGGCGGGCGGCGAGCTCGTGCGGAATCTGGGGGGTCGACCTCAGTGGCAGGTGGACACATTGCGTCAGACTCGGGGAGATGGGGTTGTCTTTGCGCGCCCGACGACTGGGGATGCCAGGGGCCGCATCCGTGGAAGCTGCAAGTCTTCACCTTGCGCCATGAACTGGCCACCGTGCATCATGAACATCACTGTGAGAGGTAGAAGTGACCCCTTCACATTCCTCTGTTAGGGAGCATTGTAATCTGCTAAATAACCAGTACCCAAATTCCTGTTAGTTTCCCTTGCTGTTGAATTGATGATGAATGCACTACTGTAATCTGCTAAATAACCATATGCTTGTTTGAATTTTGAGTTAGTCTATGTCTTGCATTTGAGCAGATCTTGTGTATACCTTTTTCTCTTTGTGAGTTTGCTCTGATTAATATGCTGAATCCAAGTGTTTTATTTGGTCTCTTAAATATTGTTCTAATTCATTCATTCAAAAAACCTTAATAAAACAGGATGGAAGACTACAGATCTTAATGTTTCTCTTACCAAATTAAATGGGGGAAATTATATCACCTACTGCTCTAGAAAATGAGTTATACATACTTGAACAGATAAGCATTGAGGCAATGAAACTATTTTGCAATAATATCATAACTGTTTCGACAATTTTTGGATAATTGTTTAGCATTGATGGTTATAGTACCTATCAGAGTTTATTCTTTCTCGTGGAAACTAGTGCTCATTTGCATAAGTTGAGATAAATCTGTTGTGATCATTGACAGCAGTGTAATAATATAAATCTGTACTTTCCTTCATCATTGTGTAATTAATTAGCCCTTATTTTACATGGTTTGACCTTAAGAATCAATGTTCTTCGGTCTATCATATTCTCCTCGTTACGTGGTTGTTGGGCCATCACTGCAAGGAATGTGTTATTCTATGACTTTCTAACAGTGATCGTGGACAAAATCTTCATAGAGTTATGACGATTTGCACCTAATGGTCGTAAGTTGTTCGGAGGTTCAAAACCTTGGAAAATTATGACGATCTTGCTTAAAAACGTCATGGTTTCATTAGCTCAAATCGTCATAACCCAATAAATACAGCTTAGGACGTTATTTATAGCTCACTACGACGATTTAAAGTTGTCATACCGTCCAGATTAGGAAATGTTGAAATAAGAGGTTTGCCCAGTCAACTATTGTGCCTATGTGTCATGTCTATGTGTAAGTTTTTTATTATGTGTTGTGCTGTCTACATGGCATTGCTTAAATCAACCGCCAAACTGATGGGACTAGTCTCTATTGTGACAAGCGAACCCCACCAAACAGATGCAAACAGACCACACCAAACAGACATGTGGGGCCATCCCACCAGGCGCGGCCAGCCTTGTGGAAATAATCCAAAAAAAGGACTTGGCCGGAATCAAACAGAGAACCTCCCACAAGCCTAAGTCGCTCATTCCACTACACCAACCATCTGTTTGTGTCTTTATAATACGCCGATCCCTTATAACTATTTAATAACTGGTCCTAGGCCGAGTCCTCCACCGCTGGGAATGGGCTTCTTGGGCCGATCTTGACGTCGCCCAGTTACAGTAGTTTTTTTCATGTTTTCCTAATTCTTTTGTAGCTTTTTCATAGAAAGTCCAAAATAAATGTTTTTTTATCTATTTTTTAAAAAAATTTAGTAGATCATCTTAGGGTGTTAAATATCAATAATTTTATTATTTAAAAATAGTATATTTACTAATCCCACATTAGTTCATAGTAGAGATAATATCATAATTCAAAATATGAGTTTGAAATTAGGGAGTGACAATTCTCGTTTAAGGGTTGATCCTCGCTAAACTTGTATTGGATCTCTGAAAAAATAACATATTATGAGTCTAAAAATAATTTTTTCCAAACATAATGGGCATCAGATAATGTACCTGTAGTTCAAATCGGACCCACCTCCTACCGATTCGGCAGGAATTTGTCTTTTTCGCCAGGGATGAACGGAAAGGTTTGAGATACCCCAGTTAGGACATTTGTCCATATAAGATGGCCTATTAGTTTTAAAAAATGTGGTGGTATAATTTTGAAACTTTCATTTGGTGGTTGCTTCATAAAACACCCCCGTTTTTTACGCTCGAAAAATGGAAAATGGTTTTTATGTGCAACAAAAAGGAAAACTTCCTCATGCAACATTGTTCGTCATCCCATGGTACATATGGATGCACAATATCAACAGATTATCACAAACTATGCCGCGATTCTGGCCATAACATTGATCGTTGGCCCGAAAGTCATGAAATCTCAAACATGATAGGTCATTTCTAAGATGGTTTTTTCGAGACATTTGGAATATACCAAGTTTGGTATTTTTCCTTGCTACTATATCACATAATAAGATACCACGCGAATCGGGCCTTTTTGAATTTTTTATGCCCGTTTCAAACTATGGTCAAAAACAGCGAGCATGAAGGTTCTTAGCTAAGGGTCGAGCCTCTCTAGACTTGCATTGGATCTCTGAAGAAATAGCATATTATGAGTCTAATTTTTTTTTCAAAAATAGTGGGCATCAGATAATGTACCTATAGTTCAAATCGAACCCACTTTCTACCGATTCGACATGAATTTGTCTTTTTCTCCAGGGTTAGACGGAAAGGTTTGAGATACCCCAGTTGGGATATTTGTCCATGTAAGGTGTCCTATTAGTTTTGAAAAATATGGTGGTATAATTTTGAAACTTTTATTTTGGTGGTTGCTTCATAAAACGTCCCTTTTTTGCGCTCGTAAAATAGAAAATGGTTTTTCTGTGCGACAAAAAGGAAAACTTCCTCCTGCAATATTGTTCGCCATTCCATGGTACATATGGGTGTACAATATCAATAGATTATCACAAACTATGCCACGATTCTAGCCATAATATTGGTCGTTTGGCTCGAAAGCCATGAAACCTCAGACATGATAGGTCATTTCTGAGAAGGTTTTTTCGAAATATTTGCAATATATCAAGTTTGGTATTTTTTTCTTGCAACTATATCACATAATAAGACACCACGCGAAGGATTTGCATCGATCGATCGTTTTTGAATTTTTATGCATGTTTCACACTATGGTCAAAATGGCGGGATGAAGGTTCTTAGCTAGGGACTGAACCTCGCTAAACTTGCATTGGATCTATCAAAAAATAGCATATTGTGAGTCTAATTTTTTTTTTCAAAAAATAATTGGCATCAGATAATGTACCTGTAGTTCAAATCGGACCCACTTCCTGCCGATTCGACAACAATTTGTCTTTTTCGTCAGGAGTGGATGGGAAGGTTTGAGATATCCTAGTTGGGACATTTTTCCATGTAAGGTGGCCTATTAGTTTTGAAAAATATGGTGGTATAATTTTGAAATTTCATTTGGTGGTTGCATCATAAAACGCCCTAGTTTTTGCGCTCGGAAAATGGAAAATGGTTTTTTTGTGCGACGAAAAGTAAAACTTCCTCCTGCAACATTGTTCTTCATCCCATGGTACATGTGGGTGCATAATATGAGCACATTATCACAAACTATGCCGCGATTCTGGCCATAATATTGGTCGTTTGGCCCGAAAGCCATGAAACCTCAGACATGATAGGTCATTTCTGAGAAGGTTTTTTCGAGACACTTGCAATATACCAAGTTTGGTATTTTTCTTTGAAAATATGTCACATAATAAGACACCACACGAAGGATTTACATTGATCAAACTTTTTCTGAATTTTTTATGCATGTTTTAAACTATGGTCAAAACAGCGGGCATGAAGGTTCTTAGCTAGGGGTTGAGCCTCGCTAAACTTGTATTGGATATATGAAGTAATAGCATATTGTGAGTCTAAAAATATTGTTTTAAAAAAAATAATGGGCATCAAATAATATACCTGTAGTTCAAATCGGACCCACTTCCTACCGATTCGGGAAGAATTTGTATTTTTCGTCAGGGATGGACGAAAAGGTTTGAGATAACCCAGTTGGGACATTTGTTCATGTAAGATGGCCTATTAGTTTTGAAAAATATGGTGGTATAATTTTGAAACTTTCATTTTGGTGGTTGCTTCATAAAACGCCTCGTTTTTTGCACTCGAAAAATGGAAAATGGTTTTTATGTGTGACGAAAAGGAAAACTTCCTCCTACAACATTTTTCGCCATCCCATGGTACATATGGGTGCATAATATCAACACATTATCATAAACTATGCCGTGATTCTGGCCATAGCGTTGGTCATTTCGCCCGAAAGCCAAAAAACCTCAGACATGATAGGTCATTTTTGAGAAGGTTTTTTCGAGACACTTGCAATATACCAAGTTTGGTATTTTTCCTTGAAACTATGTATGGATTGCACGGCCCTGAGAGATCGGGGGTAGGTACGTGTCACTGAAACCCGCGTGGAGGATCGATACGGCCGGATTGGCAATCAAGATATGATTATCGAGATTAGAGATGCATTTTTTGTTGTTTAATGTGCTGGGCTATATATGAATAGAGACCAGTTTTGGGGTGCCCGGCGGCCCCCTTATGGTATATATGCGCCCGCGTAGGGCAACAGATGCTTTTGATGGCTTTATATATTGAGCGCAATAAGTTGGCACAAGTGCTTGGCTTGGCCCGCCGCATTGGGACGCTTGGGCCTCCTCGAAGCGGCGATTCGTCTGGGTCCACCGCGCCCCTCGCTTATCGTCGCTCCCGATCGCTGGTAGGGCTTCGCCGACGCGGGCTATCTTGGTCGATTGGCGTGGGCTGGCTCGTAACGAGCTGCGGATTCGTGTACCCGGCGGCTGGGTCGACGGTCGCGCGATGAATTAAGAGAGGTAGTGGCGAGAGTGAGCAGTGAGCGCTGGATTCACGGGCTGTGAGTGAGTAACATGTGTGCATGAGAGTCCGGTCGTGAATGAGCGATGCAGCGTAGACGAGAGCCCGGGACGAAGCGAGCCGAGGTGGCGAGAGGCGTAACATGGAGGAAGGAGAGCGGGAGTCCCCGAAGGCGCGGCGGTGGCGCAGGTCGAAAGACGAGAGGGGCCGAAGTGGGCGAGCGGCGCGCGCGCGCGAATCGCCGAAGGCGAGTGGCGCGCGGGCGATGAAAGCGAGGGCGAATGTCCCGCGCGCGCGAGTCAGGGCGGAATGGGCGAAGGCGTCGGGCGGTGGGCTCGAGTAGCCGCCCGCGAGTGCAGAGGACGAGTCGTGATCGATCGAAAGCAGTACATGCGGCGCAACCGAGATGCAGGAGTCGTTGTACAAGGTAGTCGAGGTTGGCGTGTATCGTCGCGAGTAAATAGTAGGCGTGGCGTGGTCGTAGCGGCGAGTGGCGGTGGCGCGGAGCGCGCGAGCGCGCGGTTCGCGCGGCCGCGAGCGAGCGGGCGCGCGAGCGGCGGGCGAAAGAAGTCGAGGCGGCCGAAAGGGCCCCGAGGCGGCGAGGTCGCGCGCATCAAAGCGAGGCGCCCGGCGAGAGAGGCGAGCGCGGGTGGCCGGGTGGCGCGAGCGAAGAGAGTCGCGGCGTGTGGCGTAGTCCGCGTCCCCGATGTCCGCGCGGTCGGCGGAGAGTCCCCGAGATTGCTGGCAGTCGTCGCGATGATTCCCGAGCGAGCGAGCCATGGCGAGTCGAGTGCCTTGGCGCGTAGGCGAGTTCGGGGCGAGGCCATGGCGCTTGTTGGTAGCGTCCTGGTCTATCGCTGGCGGAGTCCTCGTGGCTCGGCTTCGGTCCGAGTTACATTCTCTAAGGTTGGTCGAGGTACTTGCGCTTTCTTGTTAGGCCGCTTCGAGTCACAGCAAGGAAGTACACCGTCACTACTCGGCAATGATCTTGGCGGGTTAGTGCCTGAGCGGACTCCACTCCCCTATGAAGGTCTCGATTGGAGACGCCCGGGAGCGTTTTGGCAGGCTCTCGAGCAAGGCTTGGGGGATTTTGCGCCTCTAAAGAAAGACCGATAAAGGTAGATTTGGCACGCACTGAGACACCAAGTTGATGTGAGGAAGATGCTGAACTTGGTAGAATGGTGCGACATTTCCGGATGTGCGAGCGGATTTCGTAGCATCGGCGACGATGGGCCGCCATGCGTGGCGAAGTCGACGGGTGAGTGTCCGCCACGGGGGCGTTATGTCGATGCGGCGGTCGTCGCGAGTAGACGGTGGGTCGCGGGCTGGCGCGGTCGACGCGCGGCGCCGCGTCGTCGCGTCGACGGCGACGGCGCGTCTACGCGCGTCGACGCGCGGGCACGCGCGGCGGGCTGGAGCGCGCGGGACGCGACGGACGGACGGTCGACGCGACGCGCGAGTCCGGACGGCGGTCGGGGACACTGGCAAGTCACGCGCGGGCGTACGCGAGGCGCGACGCGGACGCGCGCGACGCGACGCTCGCTACGCGGTCGACGCGGCGTCACGTCGGCGGCGGTGCGCGTCGCGCGGCGGGCGTCGACGGTGGCGGAATGCGGTCGGCGCGCGCGGAGGTCGACGGCGGCTCGGCGCTATGGCGAGCTTCGGCGGTGGGCGGCGACGTTATGCGGTCGCGGCGTGGACGCGCTGGTGAGTCTCGAAGCGAAGCTAGTCTGCCGCCGGTCGCGGTCGCGCCGCGTCTAAGCGTGGTTCGCGGCGAAGCGAGTCGCGCGATTAGCGACGTCGCGAAGCATGACGCGGCAGCGCGCGAAGCGTGGGCACAGAGGAGCGAAGGATGTAGTCGCGTGTGTCGTACAGGAGTTGGGCCGGTGTGCAAGTCTAGAAAGTGGACCAGCCGGAAGTTCGGCGCCGTCGATGTTGTTGACCGAAGTGGCGACGACAGTAGTGTGGCGAATGTTCTGCATATTAAGACATAGTTTTCCAGATAATTAATAAAGTAGACGAGAACAAATGAATAGAATACATAAAAGAATAGTAAAGAGTGAATTGAGGGAGGAATTTTATCGAATTGGATTGTAGCACGCTTTTTTTGCATTGGTTTTTTCAATCTCATCTATCTTTCGAAATCATCTCATCCTCCAATCTCAATCTCATACTCCAATCATCACATGCATACAACAAAACATATGTGTGGAAATGTATGTTTGGAATATAGAAAATGAAGAGAATAATAGATAGAGATTATATTGATTTGTAGAGAAAGAAATCAAAGATCAATTGGAAAACCGAAAATCCGATCAACAAGGTCACGTGGTGGCTTTGGATTTTTTGATGGATCTGACTCTTGACCAGACATGCTTCTTTTTCTCTTTCTTTGGGATTGATCGTATGATCGGCCTGAGAAGCTCCGTGGAAGTTTTCTCTCTGAGCTGTGAGCGCTTCAGCTCTCCACTCTAGCCAAACACGATAGTTTACCCAAGGATTAGATTAGAGATTAGAATTAAATGAGAGAGAGATAAATAATACGAGATAAAAAAAAATAGATAAAATAAGAAAACTTAATACGCAACTTTACTGCAGAAACGCGGGCATATATACGATGAGCTCGGGGAAGAACGATCGATCAGACCATAGACGACAGAACGGCGGTGCGGCGGATCCCGGCTGAGGATTCCTCACCACCGATCACCGCTCTTCGTTTATCACAACCGCCGCGCGGCGCTGCAGGTAGGGTGGGCGGCCCGGGGGGTAGCTAGCGTAGAGGCAAGGGGGCGAGGAGGAAGGAGCGCGAGAGGAGAACACGACGGCGCTGAGTTCACACCCCTCCCCAGGGATCGCACGCCCCTGCGATATCAATAGATATGATCATAGATTGGTTTACAATGGAGAATGAGAATTGGATGGGGGGAGACTAATAAGATAGATTCCTACTTGGGGCCTTTGTGGCTTATATATATATGGGCTTAGGGTTTAGGTTTGCAGTGCTTTTTTGCTTTATTTTTCTTAGTCTTGGGCCTCGCCTGGCCGCCGGGCTGTTCGGGTCAAAGACGCGCCACCGCCGCCATGAGCGAGTGGAGCGACCCCCGCCTGGGGGCTTCTTCACGATCCGATTTGCGAAATCGATCGCTTGGGGTATACCCGATTGGTATTCCCCCATCACTATGTCACATAATAAGACACCACGCGAAAGATTTGTATTGGTCGGACCATTTTTGAATTTTTAATGCCCGTTTCAAACTACGGTCAAAACGGCGGACATGAAGGTTCTTAGCTAGGGGCCGAGCCTCGCTAAACTTGCATTGTATATCTGAAGAAATAGCATATTGTGAGTCTAAAAATATTTTTTTCAAAAAATAATGGGCATCAGATAATATACCTGTAGTTCAAATCAGACCCACTTCCTGCCGATTCGGCAGAAAATTTGTCTTTTTCGCCATGGGTGGACGGAAAGGTTTGAGATACCCTAGTTGGGACATTTGTCCATGTAAGGTGTCCTATTATTTTTGAAAAATGTGGTGGTATAATTTTGAAACTTTCATTTGGTGGTTGCTTTATAAAACGTCTCGTTTTTTGCGCTCAAAAAATGGAAAATTGTTTTTTGAGAATACCTTTTCAAGATTACATGTAAAAATTGTGCACACATATGCATTTTAGAATGCCGAACAATTTTATCGCAGGAAATTTCCATTTTTGTTAGAAAAAAAAGACATTTTCTATTTTCCAAGTACAAAAAACGAGGTGTTTTATGAACCAACCAATCAAAACACACGAAGATGTCTTCCACGGATCAGCCTCATCTGCCTGATCTGGACCGTTCAGCGTCGATCCAATGATGGCTCACCCGAAGAAGCATACCACTCCATCTGTCAAAGAAAAACCTAGATCGTGTTGAGTGCCCTCACGCCACCCCTTCCTTGCCCTATCTTGTGCCCTCCCGATTCTCCTTGCATGCTCGTCCTCCCTACCGCCGCCGCTGTCGACGTCTCGCCGCACCCAAATCCATCTCCACCTCTCCCCGCGCTATCGACGCTGCGTCGCACCCCCATCCCCACATAGATCTCTCGCCACCTCCAACCCCTCGGATGGCGGCGTTGACGCCACGCCACACCCTCCATTCCCCCTCAGATGGCCTCGCCCATCGCTGCCCCCGATAGAACGAATTCTCTATCGGCGCCAACCTCGACCCCCCTAGCCAGAGTTGGGACTAGTCCCTTCCCTCCTTTCTCCACCAACACAAGATCCATCAACCTGCAGAGAGACACGGAAACCCCATTTTCTAGGGTTTCACATGGCATGGCAATGGGGGCAGGGAAAGGTGTGGCGTCGAGGACCCTGGACGGGTCAGCAGCGGCGAGATTCATGTTGATCCGGCTGCGGTACACAACTGCGAGAAGGTGCTCGGTGATTGGGAGGTGGCCCGCGCGAACGTCTACATCAAGATATACTCCCCTGCGTCCCTCAGTCATGATTTGTCCGACCCCTTCTCTCTCTTTCCATCCTACTCCCTCTCTTGCTAGCGTTCTCTCTAACAACCCCCCCTCTCTCTCATATATATATATATATATATATATATATATATATATATATATATATATATATGTAGGCTCCCCTAGATGCGACTGTAAGTTCCGATGACATCGACAGCAGCGGAGGAGTTAGAGGTCAAGGTGTATGAGGAGGAGCTCCTGGACTACCTCCATCTGCGTCCATCCAATGCGTAAGGTCGTATGTAACTCCCTTGTTGTATCATCGCTACTGCACTACCTTCGTATGCGTCCCGCTATTACAAATCCTAGCATTTTCTGTCCCTTGTGGTTGCTATGTATCATTTTTTCACAGGATGTGTTTTTGTCCAAACTGCTAGGAAGTGATAGACTAGTAGAAGGAAATGTAATTGCCAGATTGCACCGTTACAATGTCATACCTACTTATGGTGATGTATAGGATTTAGATTGTGTTGTACTGTGTTGTACGAGCAATATAATTAGAGCACTAGATTAGTGGAACTTGTAAGTTGAGACAAAAATATTGAGATCAACTTCTTATGTGTTGTAGTAATGTCCTTGTGTTGCATAGTAGGATCCAAATTGTACATGTTGATCTATCCCTGTTTATTGCAGTCCACTAGGCACCTATATATATATGTGGTTGTGTTTGCGTTCCACTTTATTTAGTTTTGACATCATGATCATCACACTGTATATATCTTGGGTTGTTGAGGAGTTGAGCATCGCGTACATGATGAAAAAATAGTAGCAGTAGAAGTAGCAGTAGCAATAAGCTAACAAATGACCTCTAGCTTGGTAAGGAGCAATGTAGTTTGTAGTTATTAATGACCTGTACCAAATGTTAGATTTTCTGTTTGTCTATTTTGTTAAGGTTTAAGAGTCATTCGTAGATCTTTAGTAAAACAATTAGTTATACCTCATGATACATTTATCTACCTTCCCATCCCTCATATGTTATGCTTATTGATGCCTAACTCTCTTGGTTGTTCTCACATGCCTGATGGAGTTCTCAGTGTCGAGCTCACCACTGCAACCGAAGCAACCTGTCTTCTTCGGATTAGATAAGTCTTCAGTCTATCATGTTCTCTTTGTTTCTTGGTTGATGATGGGCCATGATGCGATGCATTACTATTGAGTCTAGTCCCTAGACATGGAAGCTATGGTCTGACTAGCTTTGTATTAGGATCTAGTCGAGTCTCTATGATTTTTGAATATGTTGGCCTTTTGCTAGTCAGTATGAGTTCACCTGCTGCTACTATGATTCAAAATCGTTTAATAACCCTGTAATGCATTAGTTTGACATGCAGGCGTAGCATTCTTGATGATTACTGGCCCATACCATTGTTCTCGCAGACCCAAAGGAGCTAGCCCTGCTGCTTGTGTGCTGAAGCGCATCATCCTTTGCCATGTTACCTCATTCGCAGCATCGAGATCAACATCCTGCAACCACGGGGTGTTCCCTTCTATGGATTAAGTCTCTGATCTCTCCCATCCTTTTCCTTTATTACTTGGTTGATAGGCCAAGGTTCCATGACATTATTTTGTTGAGTTCCTATGTGATGTGGAAAGATATTGTCTGAATAGCGTTTTATTAGGATCCTATTTTTGTTGTCAGCTTAACCTGTGGAGTATTTCCTGGATCTTAATTTTCTTGATGCTGCTCTTTCGTGTACATGTAGTATTTCCATGGTACTGTAATCTGTTGATTTGGAGTTGGGTTCTTGTAATTCTATTCTTTGTTGTGTGCTAGTAGCGATTAGTTTGTTGCATTTGATGGTCTGGTACATGTAGAATGCTATGGAATTATCATTTCTGAATATATTTTGTAATTGTAGCCTATAATAGGATTGCAGACCAGATCTTCAACTACAGTCCCATCCACCTCATCGACACGGAAGTCAGGTATCTACTTGTCTTCTCGAACAAATACAAAACCGATACTTGATTATCTGATGCTTGATGCATGTATCAGGTGACAAATACATTAGTAAATCTGATTACTTTGATGTAGTTGCTCTGTAATCTTGCATTGGGTTTAATCTGAACTAAGTAGCAATAAATTTGAAATGCATACTGCACCAAGATGTTACTGCTACTTACAACTGTAAGCATGTGTAATTATTTGCTGATTGTGTATTAGTGCATGTTTGATCATGTGGATAATTTTGTCTGAATGTAATGCATCGAGGATTTCAAATTAGTGCACACACACGCTCGTTCAAATTGTTTCCTAAAATTTCCATATAGCAGCTGCTATCTATAGTAAAGTAAGATTTCATATTAGGATCTGCTTGATAATTGATAACTCTGATGTTTTATCTTGTACCCTACAGTTCTTCATGGAACTAGTTTTATTATTCTACTACTTGTACTCCTAGAGAGATCTCAAGATGAAGCCTACATGTTCTTTAGAAGATTGTTCATCTGCAGGTCAAGGAGAAGCAGCTACAGGTTGAGCAGATTGAGAAGCAGCTACATGTCGAGTAGGTCGAGGAAGAGCAGTGCGGCAGCATGGCAAAGGAGTGGCGCTACGGCCTAGAGGAGGACCAACGTCTCGACGCGCAGAGAAGAGGAGGGCCAGCGGTGAGCACACGGAGTAGTGCGATGCGCTTGAGCAGAGAATAGGCTGGTGGCGAGCGACGCTGATCTAGATAGTTAAGATTTAGTGTATTTGGATAGTTGAATACCTAATCAGTATTGTGAGTGATTGTAATATATTGTTTGGATGTCATATGAAATATTTATTACTTTATTGGCTTGTTTGAATTGGATTACTAGTTATTGAACAAATACATGACTAATGAGTGGTGCCTAAATAGCACGTGATGCCTGGCGAGACCTGCTCTAAAATAGGAAAGAAAGAAAAGGAAACTGACAAGTGGGACCAAGCACCCAGCTGCCTAGTGGGACCAGATTCAGAATAAGATTAAAATTTTGAAATAAAAAATAAAAATAATGCGAAAATGCCAAAGTCTAGAAATAAAAAAGGCTGAATTTTTGGGGCTTGTCCCATGTAGCCAACCAGAACTAGTAGAACAAGAATCATAAATTGTCCAAATTATTGGGCTCGGCCCACATAAATGACCGAATGGGCCGAGCTGAATTTGATTTAAGACGATTTAATTTCGTCACAATTTTTCCACGTTGGATCGGCCACGTCAGATCTGACCTGGCCTAGCTAGATGGTCTATGACGATATTGAATCGTCATAGAGGTTATGACGATCCAATATCATCATAAACGGTTATGATGATTTTAACAGAAACGTCGTTATAGTTCATTTTGACGCCCAACTTTCAACGATCTCAAAATCATCATAGAATCGTCATAAACAGACTATTATGAAGATTCTATGATAAAAATGGTGGGTCATATATAGCCAGATACCTTGTAGTGCATGATGTCATGCATTATTATTTAGTCAATTCCCTATGTGCTATGGAAGCTATTATCTAAATAGATTTGTATTTGGATATGGCCGAGTCTCCATGCCATTACTTTATGGCCATGACGTCTACTTATCTGTTATGCCATTACTTTATTCCACATTGGTTACTAGCTATATATATATAAATCATATGGGTGATTTTGGTCTTAAAAGAATAATACATGTGCTATGACCTTCTGAATCTGGGTAGCAAAACCTTTTGGATCAGATAGTCATATACATAAACCTTTTGGTGTAGATGGTCGGAGCTCCTAGTTGTTCTCTGTGTTATGATTGTCACTTGATTAATGTGACTTGTCATAGTTAGTTAACAAACCTGAATATGATGCATCTGAACTGCTTTTTCTCTAGTTCTATGGTGCATATGACCATGCCTTTTCATTTTGTATTGTTTGCTTGTTCATAGTTGGTTAACATGGACAACTTGAGTCAAATGCTGCAAAATCCTGCTATGAATTGGTATTTTATCAGAATGAATGGTGCTTATTTTACTGTTTGATTCCATCTGTTTTAGGAAAAGTAGATGGTTGTAGAATTACCAGGTTGAGTTTCCCTTCATATAGACTTTGATATTAACCATGTGCATGAGAAGGTGCACCTCAATTGTGTCCTGCATCTGACCAGATTGTGTGCATGTGCATGACTTTGATATTAACTTAGTAGTGCATTTTTTTTGGTTCACAGTGATGGTGAGACGTGAAGTGAACGTCTCCATTATTCAGTTACATGTTAGAAGCCGATGTACAAGCTAACTAGGATAATGACTTTTTTCTTTTTGGTAACTAGAGTTTGTCTTGCCAGTTGAATTCGGTTGCTACTTGTTTGTTCTTGTCTATGTGCTTGCTAAAATAATGTTAAACTATCAAAGTGAGCGATTTCTGACTCGGTTTGTACATGTGTGTTCGTGGCTAAAAGAACATGTGGGCCCCCATGTGTGGTTTTGGTAATTAATGACAATCTCTATGGACTAATGCTTGTATCAAGTTGTACTTGTAGGAATTGTCCATAGGCAATGCTTAAACCGTATGTTGGCTTCAAGGTTTGGAGAAGAAGAAAGTGAAGAGGATCAAGTGGTGACCAAGGTGTTCAAAGAGTGATCCACAGATTGGTCATTTGAGAGTTAAACCTATGGCAAGTATGTCTTGAAGAATAAGATGGAGTAATATCTCTGGTGCACCTTCAAGGCATCAACATAATGAAGAAAAGAAGAAATGATGTGCAAGCTAAAGATGTGCAATACCTAGAAGATCTCATGGTTGAAGCTTTCCATCCTCGATGATCATGGATCGATAAAGACAAGGTCAAAGTAAAGGTTTCCCCATGTTGTATGGGGGAGTAACTTGCAAGTCTTCATCAAGCAAGTACGTACAAGAGCAATCAAGAAAGGTGTTCCATCTTCAGAAGGACAAGACCGTCTACATCATAATCAAGTGGAATATGTGCAAGACAAAGGTATGATCTTGACAGGGTTTCCTTCTTACCGGTCTCGTGGTGTTTGTTGGGGAGACCGGTTTATAGGATAGACAACCGTACTATCAAGAGGGGCTCTCAAGTGAGTAACTCGATCATATCGTTCAAAGAGAGCGCAAACCTTTGCATACTTTGCATCATTCTTTATTGGTTGTTATTTGGATCTTATCCATGTGAGGTTCTAGAGCTTGTGTTAATATTCATAACAAGCCCTAGTTCATCAAAAACGGATTTCCCCTTTATATCTTATTGCGTTTTTGATCTTTGAGGTTTTATCGGTTTGTCTTTTAGAGATAGGTAAAACCTTCCACTATTTGTACCTTATCCATATGAGGTTCTAGATCTTGTGGTAATATCCATAACAAGCTCTAGTTCATCAAAAACAGATTTCCCGTTTATATCATATTGCGTTTTTGATCTTTGAGGTTTTCCGGTTTCTCACCAAGAGAGGTACCTCACTTTATACTACATGAAATATTCTCTCTTGGTGGTATCCAATATTTTCACTTTTTGTTGGGTACCTCTTGTTGTCCTCTTTCCAACAAAATTGGTTTCGGGTCAATCGGAGTTTCCAAACTCTAGATATCGCCATTTGAAGTTTGCCTCTTATTTGGTCCAGACCGGAGTCTCCGGTCTACATGGACCGGAGTCTCCGGTGTGGTCCGGAGTTTCCGGAACTGTCTCCGGTGGTGAATTCGGAATCAGGGATGGGACATACTGTATGGGGGTCCGGAGCCAAGTCCGGAGGCTTCCCCGGAGTCTCCGGTGTTGGCCCAGTCCGGAGTGTCCGGTGTTGGAAGACCGGAGTCTCCGGTCTTGTTGGGTCATGAAAGGCCCATGTCATTCAGATGGGCGGTCCGGAGGCTGGTCCGGAGGTTGGGCCGGAATCTCCGGTGTAGACCGGAGTCTCCAGTGTAGACCGGAGTCTCCGGTCTGACTTTTCCCCAACGGGCAGAAAATGGTCAGAAATCCGTGGGCCTATAAAAAGGGGCCCTTCTTACCCAATGTCTCTGCTCGAGTTTTATAGGCTTTCTCATCCATTCTTGACCCTCTTGAGCTTTCTCCCCTTTCAATCCCTCCCTTGATTCTTGTATATACTTTAGGGATTTGAAAGAGGAGATCTAGATCTACAATCCCACCAATCCATCTCTCCTCTAAGTGATGGGAACATCTTGGGATCTAGATCTTGGAGTCTTTTGTGGATTTCCTCCATTGTTCTTCCTCTCTTATTCCCCCACAAGCTTTTGTAGCTTTGGTGTAATTTGGGAGAGAGGGATTTGAGCACTACTTGTGCTCTTGCCATTGCATTTGGTGCATCGGTTTGAGTTCTACCCGGAGGATTTGGTGAGTGAAAGTTGAGAATCTTTTTACTCTTGGGTTCTTGGAACCCTAGATGGTTTGTTGGTGTTGCAGGTTGTGGCCTTGGTGGCATTGTGGCCTTGGTGGAGTTTGTTGGGAGCCTCCAATTAATTTGTGGAGAAGTGCCCCAACCTTGTGAGAGGTTCCGGTTGCCACCGACAAGTGCACCGATAGTGGAAGCGTGGATCGATCCCATTGGGGTGAGATTCACCGGAGAATAAGGGAGGCCTTTTGTGGCGTTGGTGGTTTGATACCACCCCTCTCCAAACGATACGTACTCCATGTTGGGAGGAACTTGGTAAAATATCACTGTCCCCGCGTGTCTCGGTTATCTCTATACCCGAGCTCTTTACTTATGCACTTTACATTGTGATAGCCTTCGTGCTTGAAGTAATATATATCTTGCTATCACTTTGTTGCTTGTATTGCTTAGCATAAGTTGTTAGTGCACATAGGTGAACCTTAGTTGTTCTAGGTTGTGCTTAACAAAGTAAACACCAGTTTTATTCCGCCTTTGTTAAGCCACTCTAGGAAAAGTTTTAATCGCATATTCACCCCCCTAGGCGACATCCGTATCCTTTCAGTGGCGCTAGGCAAGAAGGCGCCCCTGGAGCATGTGTCGGGCTGTACAGATCCAGACAAGAGTGGAGGCTATGTTTGTATTTGTTTAGACGACCTGTAGCTGAATTAATGATTTATAATTGTCACACGAGCTGTGTGCTCGACCTTTGAACATTATTTTGTTGATTATCTGATGTTGTGTGATTCCGATGTCCAAAAAAGAGCGTTAAAGTCATTGCCGAAATTTTGAATTTGTCAAAGATCGGTTGTTATATAATATAGAGGCTTGATCTGTGTAATATGGATGTACAATACTGAACCTAAAGAGGTTAAAAGCCCCAATACTATTGCATTGTAAAAGGGAAAACGAATTATAATGGATCGTATAATGGTTCTATAAAATCCTATGGCCCATACAATTTTAAAAGGTCAAAGCCCAGAAAGAAATATCCAGTCCAAGAAATTAAACAGGCCAAGGCCTAGTAAGAATTGGGCTTGTAACATGACAAGGCCCATATAACAGACTGAATGGACCGGGCTGATTTCAGATAATGACGTTTGAAACGTCATGATTTTGCCATGTCGGATTGCCACGTTGGACCTAGCGTGGCATGGTCGGATCGATAGTGACATTTTAAAAACGTCGTAAACCCTATGATGGTTCTAGAACGTCATAAACGTCTTCTATCGGTCATTGCTGACGCTCAGCTTTCGACGTTCACAAAAATGTCACAAACCGATTATGGTGATGATTCAGTGACGTTTTTGAAGCATCATGTAATGATGGATTCCTTGTAGTGCGGCCAGATGGCTAGACCGGTTACTCCTGCTGCGTCCACCCACCTCCTCTCCATCCCCTTGCGTGGAGAAATCGGCCCATCGTGGATGGAGAAATCGGTCCGCCATATAGCACCGTATAGCACGAGGAGCAGTGGCGGAGGGCCTATGATGCTCCGGAGCTAGAGATAGTCGAGGGGATGGGAGAGCAGACGGGGTGGGCTAGTTCTCAATCTAGATTTTCACTTCTACCCAACATAGAGGAAAATATCTAGGTAACGCGGACCTTGAGGACCTGCACTACGCGGAGGAGCAGTTTTTCACCTCTGTTTTCGTACAAGTCTTAAGACCTGCACTACTCGGCGATGGGCCGAAAACCGCGTAGTGCAGTTTTTCACCTCTATTTTGTTATAGAGCAAGAAGTAAACAAAATAGTTACAGAATCCAACGGCTCTAGCTAACAGCGGGAGCAAAAACAAACTGTTCACACCAGATCGAATGATCAGAGTATATGCGCGCGCAGGCCAGCTGAGGAGGCGGGTAGGCTAGGAAGTAATTTAAGACTATACATTTAGGCAGACCCATATTAGTTGACTTGAATTTGTCTAGATTTGGATGGATCTATACACTATTTAGTATATAGGATTATCGAAATTTTAATAAATACAAGTCAATTAATATGGGTCGGAGGGAGTATCTAATTTTTTTTAGAATAAATATATAACTAGATACATATACTATCTAGAATGTATGATAGAAATTTTGCTTAAAAATATTTTGTATTTTAGGCTAAAACGACAAATTTCTGATAAAACATACGTATTTTCTGTCTTATTTACTATCAGAAATTTGCTCTTTTCCTGTAACCTAAAATAAAACACCCTTTTTACTGAAATTCCACACAAATATATGAACCATGTACATATGTTACTGAGATTATTTTTATTTTCTAAAACTCAATGGTATTACTTTTTATTTTTTAAAAACAAAGAGAGCCCATGTGCCCATCTGTACCAAATCCCCACTCGGTTATGGGGCAATATAATGTTTGAGATATGATTCACCGTTTTTTAGAGTCCCACATTAGAAACGGGTTTCTAATATTTACATGTCGCTCATGTCGCCTGCCTACATTGACAATAAATATAAATTATTGATTATTTCAATGTTGTTAACCCAACAACGGCTCAATGAAAGGGCCTCATCTCTTCCACACATTTTTATTTTTAAACGTGATCATTGTGAATGTTGTTGCCGACATGGAATGTTCTTAGAGCAACTCCAACAAAGGCTGTATAACGCTGCACATGAAAAATAACCGCCGTTTTGGCGTGCGTAGCCGCTTTTGCTCCTCCAGCAGGCGCGCGATACTCGTGCGCCCTGCAAAAATTTTCCGGCGCGCCCAAGTTTGCCCTCGTGCATGCCCTAAATTTGGTGCCCGGCCGCCAGCGTGCGCTATCTCTCTCGCTCATGCGCGAACGCCCAACCTCCGACCTAAAACTTCCCCTGCGCCCGCACCACGATTCCAACCTCGCCTCCGTGCGTACGCCGCCGGCGCGACCTTCCGGCGATGGAGCCATCCTCACCGCAGTACTCGATCCCAGGCATCACCGACGCCGGCGGGGGAGTTCCGGTGACGGCAAACCCTAACCTTAAGTCTGCCTTCGTCGTGAGCTCCAGCGCGCGCCAACTGAACTTCGTACCACCGTGCCTGACCTCGACTAGAGCCGTCCCGCCTCCGCCGCCTCCCGCGTAGAAAGGAAAGGGCAACACCGGCAAGCGCTCGGTCGCGGTCGTGTCGGCCGGCGTCGGCGCCCAAAAGCCGGCCAAGAAGGTGGCATCGTGGCAGCGCAAGCTCCCTCCTGCAGTGGCGCATCCACAGGCACCAGCTCCCCGCCAGCCGCCACCGCTTGGAAGGAAGGCCGCCAAGGATTTGATGAAAACAAGAAGAGAAAGAAGAGGCTCGTGCTTGGAAGGAAGGCCGCCAAGGAGTTGATGAAGGGGAAGAAGGTCGATGATGATGACCTAGCAAAAGCTATGGATAGGATGGCCAATGCAAGGCTGGAGTACAACAAAGATAAAAAGATGGCAATGACTATGGACTATGGAGGCCGAGGCCGAGGCCGAGGACGAGGCGCAGATGGTGGCTTTGGAGGAGAGGATTGCGGCCGCCGAGGAGAAGAAGGTGGCCACCGCTGAGCAAGCACGCCCATTGGAGGAAGAGAGAAGCCTCTTTACCATTGACACGTCCAACATGAATGAAAGGCAAAGAAAGTACATAAATCTTGGTTGTGATGAAATGTTTGCCAAAAGCTAGATGATGACAAGCTACTTGAAGGCTCAAAGTGAAGGAATGAATGCATTTGGAGGCATGGTTGGCCATGGAGGCTATGGAAGTATGAGAGCAACACCGGGAGCATTTGGAGGCATGTGAACACCACCGAGGGCTTTTGGCGGCCATGGTGGTATGGGGCTCGGAAGCATATGAGGCATGGGAGCACCACTGGGGGGGATTCATGGCCTCCTTGGTGAATCCATCACCTTTTATCAATGTTGATGGCTATCTCCTTGGTGAATCCGTCACCTTCTATCAATGTTGATGTTTATGGAGATTAATCGCGTGCCAACACCACCAACACCATCATCCAAGGCTCGGAAGGAGAAGAAGCACAAAATAGAATTGACAATGTCAATGACTATGGCGCGTCAACATGTGTGTGAAACTATCATTTGCATTTGAACTATGTCCATTTTGTGTTAAACTTGGTTGTGTGAAACAAGCATTCGGTAATTGTTGAGAGCTATTTATTGTTTTATTTATTTGGTTTATTTGATCTTGTTCGTGCGCTGCATTTTAGCGTATCTGCTAGAGGTGGTGTTTTTTCTCTATTTTTGTGTACTGCTTTTAGCGTTTCCACCGGAGAAGAATCACAACGCGCGTTAAAACTAACTGGATCGCGCGGCTGCATAGTATTTTTCGCGCCGTGGAGTTTAGGGCCTCTTTTGGAGTTGCTCCTAATATTGCTATGTACTTATGACAGTCACTTTCATGTGGGCCATCAAACACTTTACCCCGCATGTCATGGAGCAGGTGGGGTAAACCTATACACTGACCAGATCAGTGTGTATCCGTCGCCTCACACCGCAGCGCGGGATGGGCATGGTCTATTTTTGTTTTTCCTATTTTTTTTGGTTTATTATGTCTTCCTTTTTTCTTTTCTTTACAATTTCTGTTTCTTTTCTTCTTTTACTTTATTTCCTGATCTTTTTTTAAAAAGTTCAGATTTGAAAAATAGTTTCAATTCAGATTTCAAATTTGTTCAGATTCACATTTGTTTGAATTCGAATTTGTTCAAATTCAAATTTCTTTAGATTTCGAATTTGTTCAGATTTTGAATTTGTTTAGCTTTTGAATTTGTATGGTTTTTAGAAACGGCACAGGAAACGTACACCTTTTTGTAGGAAGAAGAAGTGCGGTAGAAAAAAAATACAAAAAGAATAAACAAAAGGAAGAGAAAGGAACTAACGTTAGCATGCCTAATGATCTAATATGGGCCCAGCCCATATGGTGCGATGCCCCATATACACCAACCTGGTCGGTGTATAGGAGCTCCGGAGCAGGTGGGAGTAAAGTAATAAAGTAGGTGGGATTGTACCGTGAAAATGGTAATACCATATACCATACATACCTCCGTTTCAAGGCTTAAGGCGCACACACTTTTCAAAGCAAAGTTTGACCAAAAGAATTAAGCAATAAAATCTTGATTATATTGTACATAATTAGTATCATTGGATTCATATTGAAAAATATTTTCCAGTGATACTAGTTTTATACCAAAACTTTTTACGTATTTAGAGTAATTCTTGGTCAAAGAAAAAACACGTAAAACGAGGACGCCTTAAGCCCTGAAACGGAGGGAGTACTATATGATCTCGATTTGGCGATTCTTTTAAAATATTATATATTTTTAATTATTTCTAGATGTATTGTATGTTTTTGCTATTTACTAATATATCGTTTTGTTAGTCTAGGACAAGCCAAATGGTCCAGTCAGCATGAACCAAGCCGAGCCAGCTCCACTTGCCCAAAAGTTGACCGACCGCACGCGCATAGGGCTGTGGGGCCGTGCCGGCCGAGTGCCCCACTCAGTCTTACCTAGGCTGAATGCTCATTCGGTTCATAATATGCTATTTCATCAGAGATCTAATGCAAGTTTAGTGAGGCTCAACCCCGATCTAAGGATTTTTTTTAGAATCCTCAAATTCAAAAGAGATTTTTATATGATTTGAAGATTTGAACACTATTAAATGAATTTTATTTAGAGAACCTTGCAATACACTATTAGAAATACATGATACATGATAAAAATAGAGTAAATAACGCAAAACCACCACATTTGATGCGAAGTCATCAAACACCCACCAAAATGCATGTTTTTAGTGGTTTTTGTGAAGGAATGTCACCTTTGCCCCCAACTGTGATAGTTTTGCGTCATTTTCTCTAAAAAAAATAATAGGGATGTCATATTTGGATTCTTCTCATTTTTCTGATCGATTTAGACATATTATTTGTCGAATTCTAATTTATGGATTTAAAGATGTGAATTATTCTATATTAAATAGAAAAAGGCAAAAAAAAATGTTTATTTTATTGTTATTTGAATTCAAGATTATTATTACTTATTCATTTTTGTTTACTTAAATAATTGTTTGAAATTTAAAAAAACAAAGGCGTGCAACACCATGGTCTAAGGCTTAATAGGATTGATATGATAGTATTATCAATAAGGTCTAATTTCTTTATTGAAAGCTCATCCGAAAGAAACAGAGAAATTAAACGTGTTGGGCCTTAAGTGCAATTTAATCTTAGATTAAGCCTACTTAAATTTAAAAAAGATGCTTGTGAGGTTACGAGTCAGACAATTTTAAAAATATGAAAAAAATTGAAAAAGGAAATTGAAAAAAAGAATCTAAAAAAAACTAGGTAGTGACGCGTTCATGTAATGGTAGGGCATAACCGTGTAAAGTTGCCCGCAAAAAAAATGTCCACGTTGAATCAATAGTGGGAGCTCTATTGCTCTAGTGAGATGCACCAAGCAATACCTGTGAAATAGTGTCTTCGTCCATCTTAGGAGAACATAAAGTCATGATTTATTAGCTGAACAACAGAACAACCCCTCGTCGCGCTAGCCCCATGTCATGAAGACAGCGAGGTCCCACGCCTTACCTTTTGTCAAGGACACCTATGTTAAACATTATTTGTAATATGTTTAGATATGGCTGAGGTTGTTACGGCATGGAGTTAGTACTCCACCGGACTCCTCTCAATCTCGCTCTCCCTCTCTCGTGTATATCTCCCAGTAAGATTTTACTTGATTATTAACACGAAACCGTAGCCGAGTTCCAAGGCACGTTCAGATCCTAAAATTCTGTCATGGTATCAGAGCAACTCCCCTCCCTGACCTAGCTGCCTACATAGCCGCCTCTGCAGCTGCCACAACCTGCCGCCGCCGTAGTCTGTCTACTGCAGCTGCCAAAAACCCCACGTCAAAGCCTTTCTCGCCGCTGTCACAGAGCTCCTCTTTGTGCTGCCGCGACAAAACCCTAGAAACCACAACCAATATCGATAACCAAAACCCAAACATCCGCTGCGATCTCACATCGCTGTGTTGACAAAACCACAAAAATCCCAAGGAGAAGAAGCTTCGCCGTTGCATCTGTTGCCGCGGCAATACACATCCCCATGGCGTCATCAACATCTGTTGCGGCCTTGACCGCTGCCCTCGGAGCACCACCTTCTCAACTTCTCACCCGTGACAATGCGCTGGTCTGGAAGGCCCTGGTAATCCCAGCTCTTCGTGGTGCACGCGTTCTGAATCTGGTAAAGGGACTAGAGAAAGCTCCTGTTGAGGAAATTGAAGTGGAAGATGCCGCTGGGAAGAAGATGACAGTTGAAAATCCTGAGTATGTCACTTGGATCACTAGCGATCAGCAGGTTCTGAGGTACATACTGAATTCTGTCTCACCAGACATTTTGTCACATGTCATTGGACTTGAAACTTCTGCTGAAGCATGGGCGGCCCTTGAGACTCTCACAACGTCAGCGTCACGTTCTCGGACCCAACAGCTTCGTTCTGCGCTGAATGATGTCAAGAAAGGTGATCTCTCTGCTGAAAAATACTTTGCCAAGATTAAAACAATAGCGTCCGAGCTCGCTGCTGCTGGAAAACCTCTGGATGATGATGAGTTGATTTGGTCCATATTGCATGGCCTTGATGACTCTTATAACACACTGAGAACTGCTGTCAATGCCAATCACAATACCACCCTTGGTGATCTCTTCAACCAGTTACAAGCATTTGATCAGCTTCACAAGGTTGAAGATGGAGTCTTCACCTCCTCGGCAAATATAGCACGGCGTGGTGGGTCCTCGTATCCACGGATGCGCCAGGATGAACGACACCAGGATGACCGCGGGCGCCAATTTCAGGATGATCGTGGGCGACAGTATTAGGAAGACCGTGGGCGTCGCAACTACGACGAGGACCGCGAGCGTCGCAACTATGACGATCGCCGTGGGTATGATGATCGTCGTGACAGATATGATGACCGTCGTGATGGTGGTGGTGATCGTCGCTATGATGACCGCAATCGTCGCCGTGATGATGATGGTGGCAGCCGACGCCGAGATGATGGTGGTCGTCGACGTGATCGTGCACCCACACCCTATGTCAATGTCACTTGCCAAATTTGTAAAATTCATGGGCATCCTGCAAGTGACTGTTGGTGGAGGTTCCAGAACAATCGTGATCGGCGTGATGACGGTGACCGCCGTGACAATAGTGATCATGGTGATAAGGGTGCAAACATGGTCTCTTATGGTGTTGACACAAATTGGTACTCTGACACTGGAGCTACAAATCATGTTGCAAATGATATGAGCAAGCTTTCCTTCCAGGAGAAGTACACAGGGCGTGATCAAGTTCACACGGCAAACAGTAATGGTATGCAAATCTCTCATATTGGTCATTCAATGTTGCACACCCCCCATAATTCTTTACAACTTAAAAATATTCTCCATGTTCCTGATGCATCCAAAAATCTTATCTCTGTTCATAAACTTGCTCTAGACAATGATGTTTTCCTTGAGTTTCATCCATATTTTTTCTTGATTAAGGATCAAGCCACAAGGAGAACTCTATTTGAGGGACCGTGTCATGATGGCCTCTATCCTCTAGTGCCTATGTCTACCGGGTCATCTTCCAAGCAAGCCTTCATCACAGTAAAGCCGTCTTCCTCTACGTGGCATCGTCGTCTAGGACATCCATCCTCCTTTGTGGTTCAGCAAATTCTTAGAAAAAAAATCATATTTCTCATTCACCAGAAATAAATCCTTATGTTTGTGATTCTTGTCAACTAGCCAAGAGTCATCAGTTACCATATCATGTTTCTACTAGTATTTCCACAGCTCCTTTAGAGCAAGTTTTCTCTGATGTATGGGGACCAGCACCTACCTCAGTTGGCAAACATTCATATTATGTAAGCTTTATTGATGATTTCAGCAAATTTACTTGGATCTATTTGCTCAAGAAGCACTCTGAGGTTTATCAAGTTTTTCTTAATTTTCAGCAACTTGTTGAAAGAAAATTTGACAGAAAAATTATCACTATGCAAACTGATTGGGATGGTGAATATGAAAAATTCCATGGTTTCTTCCAAAAAGTGGGTATTACTCATCATGTCTCTTGTCCCCATGCACATCAACAAAATGGTTCCGCTGAACGTAAACACAGCCATATTGTTGAAGTTGGTCTTGCATTACTTGCTAATGCGTCTATGCCACTCAAGTTCTGGGATGAAGCTTTTCTCACAGCCACCTTCCTTATAAATTTACTCCCTAGTAAAGTCATCAATTTTGACACTCCTGTTGAATGCCTTCTTCATACTAAACCCAACTATGAATCTCTTAGAGTTTTTGGATGTGCTTGTTGGCCTAATCTTCGTCCTTACAATACTAGAAAACTTGCGTTTCGCTCCACCAAGTGTGTGTTCTTAGGCTACAACCCTCGTCATAAAGGAGTCAAATGTCTGGATACAAAAACAGGTCGTGTTTATATTTCCAGGGATGTGGTGTTTGATGAAAAAGTTTTTCCTTTTGCTGAACTTCATCCTAATGCTGGTTCTCGTCTTAAGCAAGACATCCTTTTATTACCAAAAGATAATGGGGAAACACATGTTGATGATCATATGAATTTGCATATTATTCCTAATGTCACTAATCTTGATCAAGTTGCTATAGAAAATACTATGGTTGTAGATACTATTCCGTCTCAGCAAAACACAACAGAAATTTCTGGATCAAACGGGGACACAACAGTGTCATTTGATGCTAGTCCAGGAGTACAACAAAATAATGGCACTCAGTCAAATGATGCTTTAATCCACACTGATTCCCATGGTGATTTCCCTATGTCTCCCGTGTCGCATGCAGCACCTGGATCCAGCTCAGATTCCCGCTCGTCTGAACGCACAAGCTCATCTGGTCGCCGCATGCACCGACCGCTGTCGCCGCTCATGATGCCTCACAGTCACCAATCGCTATCACCATGCGAACCGGTCATGTCGCCATGCAAAGCCTTGGTCTCGGCGCCGCAGTACCTGTCCAATCCAAAGGTTCGATCCTCGATGCTAACAGTGATGCGGAGCATGGCACTCCAGAAAATGATGCAGGGGCAAGATTTTCTGCAGAAAACAGTGGAGCAGAGGCTTCCTTAGGATCTTCTGCACCTGATTTTTCTGAAGAATCGTTACAAACTGATCCAGCCCCTCATATGGTTACACGTCTCCAAAGAGGTATAAGAAAACCAAAAACATATACTGATGGCACTATTTGTTATGGCCTGTTTACATCCACAGGTGAACCTTCAACACTGTCAGAAGCTCTTTTAGATGATCGTTGGCATAAAGCTATGACAGAAGAATATCATGCTCTCATGGAAAATAAAACTTGGCGGCTTGTTCCTCCCAATTCCACTAGAAATCTTATTGACTGCAAATGGGTGTACAGAGTGAAGAAAAATGCAAATGGCACAGTTGACAGATACAAAGCTCGCTTGGTTTCAAAAGGTTTTTAATAGAGATATGGCATAGACTATGAAGATACTTTCAGTCCTGTGGTTAAAGCAGCTACTATTAGGCTTGTCCTGTCAGTGGCTGTATCAAGAGGCTGGAGTTTAAGGCAGCTAGATGTCAAGAACGCGTTCCTTCATGGTGTTCTGGAGGAGGATGTTTATATGAAACAACCACCAGGTTTTGAGGATCCTCGAACTCCACACTTTATATGCAAACTTGAAAAAGCTCTTTATGGCCTCAAACAAGCTCCTCGAGCTTGGTACTCCAGGTTAAGTACAAAGTTGCAATCACTTGGTTTTGTTCCATCTATAGCTGATACCTCACTTTTTCTCTACAAAAGGTCAGATGTCATGATATTTGTTCTTATCTATGTTGATGATATTATTGTCACTAGCTCATCAGATCAGGCTGTTGTTACTATGCTGCGTGATCTAAAAGACGATTTTGCTCTTAAAGATTTAGGAGATCTTCACTACTTCTTGGGTATTGAGGTAAAGAAAGTGAATGATGGTTTACTTCTCACTCAGGAAAAATATGCCACTGATTTGCTTACAAAAGTTGGTATGAAACTATGTACACCTCTGTCCTCAACTGAGAAGTTGTCTCTTGATGAGGGAACTCCCCTTGGTCCTGATGATATGACTGAGTACAGAAGTATTGTGGGTGCTCTGCAATATTTGACATTGACAAGACCTGATATATATTTTGCTGTTAATAAGGTTTGTCAGTTTTTACATGCTCCAACAACTTCTCATTGGACAGCTGCCAAAAGAATATTGAGATATGTTCAGGGTTCTCTAAAGACTGGACTTGTGTTTCAGAAGTCTTCTTCCAGTCTTCTTAGTGCTTTTTCTAATGCAGACTGGGCAAGTTGTCTTGATGATAGGAGATCTACAGGAGGTTTTGCTGTATTTTTTGGTCCCAACTTGATTTCTTGGAGTGCTAGAAAGCAAGCTACTGTCTCTAGGTCAACTACTGAAGCAGAATACAATGCTCTAGAAAATGCCACAGCTGAATTGATATGGGTTGAAGCTCTTCTTGGTGAGCTAGGTGTCATTCTAAAGGACAAACCTTGTCTATGGTGTGATAATCTAGGAGCTACATATTTGTCTGAAAATCCTGTGTTTCATGCAAGGACCAAGCATATTGAGATAGATTTTAATTTTGTTAGAGAGAGAGAGTTGCCAATAAGATGCTAGAGATCAGATTCATTTCAAGCAAAGATCAAGTTGCAGATGGATTTACAAAGGCGTTACCAGTCAAAGATCTTGATGAGTTTAAGCGTAATCTCAACCTTTCTCAAGGTTGTGATTAAAGGGGGCTGTTAAACATTATTTGTAATATGTTTAGATATGGCTGAGGTTGTTACGGTATGGAGTTAGTACTCCACCCGGACTCCTCTCAATCTCGCTCTCCCTGTCTCGTGTATATCTCCCAGTAAGGCTTTAATTGATTATTAACACGAAACCATAGCCGAGTTCCAAGGCACGTTCAGATCCTAAAATTATGTCAACCTACACCCTAAACTCAATCAACTGACATAACTGCCAGTATTTCATCAGAAGTTACACATACATATGGTCTTATTTTAGTTGACCAATACAAATAATTGTCCATATGATAAGAGTATGTTTGGTTTGTGGCCACCATAGAATTGTTTTGGCTATAACCAAAACTTTCGTCAGTTTTGATGATTGCCATTTTTCTATCATCCAATAGCCTATTGCCTCGAGACTTTAATTTGAATTTTTAGCCAAACTTGGTCAATTTATGGGGACACATATAATGTGTTTGTCTCAGCTTGCTGATATTGCTAGTTGGTTACAACACGGGCCAAATGCAGTATCTATTAAGAAACAGTAAAATGGAACTACTAGGGCCTTCTCACAGCGATTTAGACTTGGGAGCCGTCGGATCATGCATAAGAACGCACATGATCGATTCTTCCTTGCACAACTTCGCTTAGGCCTGTGTTACCGTGTTGCTTCGTTCAAGCCGTCGGTGCAACATAGCAGAGTGCTTCTCCGAGAATCGGCCTACATGTTTTCTTGTGAACCGGGCCAATATGTCCAGTGTGGCCAGATATTCCTCCTCGACATATCTTTGTTTGAATTTGTATGGGCCTCTAAATCCTGGGTGCCGTCCTTCTCGTCCGTCGGACTATGGCTGTGACCGTGGCCCAGCGTCGTCTCCTCTTCTCTTTTATCTCCTGTACTAAGTGGGTCCTGAAACCGGCGCTGGTGAGAAGCTTAAGAGTCATCCTCCCATAAGCATCCATGTCCGTTTGCCTACTCCTAATCAAACTTGGGGTTCCTCATATATGCTGCTTGCAATAGGGTTTCTCTCTCCAATTCATCTGGGTGCCGCCTACGAACTTCACTTTCTCTGCCAGCCATGTTTCTTGCCTTAGTTTCATTTTCCCTTCGCCCATTTACTGCTTTACAGACTAACCTTATTTGATGTTTATTTGTAGCTGTTCCAGGATGGTCGCCGGTTCGGATTTCTCTGCTGTTGCTGACACCGGAGATGATCTGATAGAAGAAGGTTGAAGTGCTTACGTTGGGGACGATGGCGGCTTCTCCCTTCTCCTACATAGCGCTTTCCTTCACCATGAGTGCCATCCCCATGGCATAGGGAGTAGAAAGGACGTTAGGGGCCGCCCGAGTCGAGGAGAGAGTCAAGACAATGTATATATATCGTCGTAAGCGACTCTTGACTGACACTAGGTGGGGAGGAAATTGTCGCTGCAGTCAAGGCCACCGCCCACCAGGGGTGTTAGCCGTTCCACCCCTCGAGTAGGCGTGTGAACAAAAGGGTCCAAAGCATCAAGATGAGGAGCCATGAGATTACGAGGAAATCTCCATGTTCCCTGTATCAAATCTGGTTGTCTCTTGATTGAACAATTTTTCCATCCCTTACATGACAATAAGATTACTTCAAAATGATTGACGATTTGTGTCATGTTCTGCACGAAAATTTCAGAATATGAGTATTCTACTATTTAATTGTTGGTACTTATGTGACACTTAGACGGTTAGACCTGATTGAGGGTCACAAGGAGGGGGTTATCTAGGCTGAGCAGGTTGCATCAATTGAGGTGAAATTTTATCAAATTTTTTTTATTGTGTATCATTCATTGTATTATTTGTTTCCTTTGGTCAGGTTACGACAACAAGATGATTCAGCTAATGAAAGTTATCTTTCTACTAGTGTTACATTGGAGGCTATCTGAAGCTCTTTTATCTTCTTTTATAGATTTCATACCCTGTACTTCGTATCATATATTTAGCACAGTTTAATATACAGGAACCAAGTTGACAATGAGATTTTAACTTCGCAGGATAGAGTGTAGGAGAGTTTGTGCCATGAGATTCCAAGAGTGCCTTCCTAGAGGCATAAGCCTAGAGGCATCTACACTTATGACATGACACATGAGCCCTCTGTGAGGCATCTACTTGTTCATTTCTACTATTTAAAATTTATTATCCCAGCCGTCTTATAGAAATGCAAATACTTTTATCAATCAATGAATACTTTGATGGAATTTGCAAAGAGGCTGTCAAAGAGAAACATACTTTCACAATCCCCATTCCAGTAGACTGTTGGCGCCTCTAAGTTTTTTTCATGTGTTATGTGGTTGCTAAAGTCCGTATGGAGTTGCTGGTTCAAGTAACTTATATTTAGCTCTTCTTTGGCAAGGTAATTTATTCCTCTTTTGCCCGTGAGAACAGAAGTTGCAGTTTTCCCTTCTGTCAATTAATAATATGGATTAGCATCTCTCATCAACTTAGAAAATACAATGATGTGAGGATTTCAATTATCCTTTTGCAATTTTCAGGGATTGTTCAGTTTCTCATACTCTTCCAATGGAAAATAATTTAATCCATTGACTACCAAAAAAGGCCTCAACCTTTACTGTGAGGTAAATCCTAGCTATCCTTCAAGTCGCATATGATTTGTGTTGTGAGTGATGTTAGAAATTTATTTTGCGGGAGCAAGGATAAACTGGCTTATTTTTCAAGAAGCTGATATTTTGGCGAGCGAACTAAATACAAGATGCCATGAAATCAACAAGGAGCCTTCTGTTAAACCATATCCAGTTACTAGTCTTCCGTTTCCATTGTTGAGGCTATTTATTGTTATTGTTACTTGCATTTATTTTCTTAAATCTAGCCTGTAGTAAAGCCTTCATCTTTTACCTACACAATGATAAGCAGTATTGGTAGTGCAACCATAGGAGTTGTGTGCTATTTTTTGGAAACTGTGATTGGTACCTTTATGATCATGGTCGTGTAGAAAGCTCTCTCTTGACCAACCTTATTGCGGTTCTAGAAATATAATAGAAACTTCCATGTATTTTATACTACTTTTGATAGAATATTGATGTTTTCCTGTGAAAAGTATCTGGTGTTCATCATATACATCTCTTGCTATTCACCCCTTTTATAGCTTTAGTGTGTTTATACACTTGATACAATGTAATCGTGTTCTTGGAACTTCTCTCCTTTTCTAAAACAATTATAGTACTTTGTAGATCTGGTGTACAATGCCCTTGAAGTAAGAAACTGACTTGACAAGACAACCAAGAAAACTAAAATAGCAGTGGAGCTACAAGCAGTCTATGGGACTTTGGAAGGAAAGTTTACTGCTCTTCAACTGAACAACAAAATCGCTCTGAGACGAGCTAAAGGCATGTAAAAAAATGAGCCATCAAAATAATACAAGTAATAGAGGTGCATCGATTCGGCAATATCACGGTATCCTCAATTTTGAATAGTGGCGTTGTAACACCCTCAGAATCGACCCTATGCAAGTTTTAGCGAAAACCCGCCAAACCCGCATAGAAACGATTCAAAGGTGCCCACCAGGCACTTTCGTGCGGGTGGAAAACGAAGTAATAACATTACACAAAAGTCCTCGATGGGACCCACAGAACAGATATATATAACAGCGACTCAATGAGTCAAGAATACGGATATACAATACAAAGATCCAAATCACCTGGAAAACGATACAGCGTCCGAGTACGGACAAGATGCAAATTGAGCTAAGAGCCCTGAAGAATAACCAATGGCGTCCATAACCCCGCCAAGCCAAGCGGAAGGGTAACCACATAACGACGCCGATCTCAAAACCTGCTAAAACAAAGGGGTGCCGACAAAGGGCAAAGGAAAAAGAGAGCGGTCGATCGAGGCCAAGACACGGCGAGACTAGAATTCGGCGGTCCTCGCCTACATAGGTATGGTGGACTGAAGCGGCAGCGCATCATGCACTAAACAACCTATAGAGACTCAACACAACTGGCGGCTATTAGAGAGGGGTAAGAAAGACCTATTCGGAACCAACCTGATGCTACCATCAAACAAACCCATCCTGGTGTTCCCCCTCGAGACCAAACGAGGAAGTCAACCGAGGAACTCACACCGTTGGCAGTTTTATTTATTCAGTTATAGTTGCGGCAATTACTAGTCAGGTGTAGATAGTCGTCCCGATAAAATAAGCAGTGGGCACTTTTAGTTAACCATTCCGTTATAGTTGAAACACTTACTAGTCAAATACAATTAGCATGAGATACCCCAAAACCCAGCAGTTGTTGGTACTTTTATTTAGCCATTCCGTTGTAGTTGCAATATTTACTAGTCAGATACAATGGTCGCAAGCGACAACTCAAACAAGCAATTGTTGGCAGTTTTATTTAGCCATTCCATCATAGTAAAGCTGATTACTAGTCATTATAAAGTCAAATTTATAGCACTACTTTAGTTATAGTTGTCTATGATCGAGATACTGTGCTCCAAGTCGTCCATAACCGCGGACACGGCTTTCAGAAAGTTTTACCCTGCAGGGGTGCACAAATAGCAACACACACTCGATCAACCTCGGAAAAACCAAATCAAAACCCAACGAGGCCTTCACGAGAAAGCAATCACAGGATTCAGAAATATTTCAGGGGGCCACCCCATTAAGCTACCCGCAACGGTTAGTGACTCGAGACGGACTCAAGGTTTGGCGTCGGTCAGAAACGATGGGAACCCGAAAATGTGACTGGCTTGTCGATACCGCGAAACACTCATGGACCTAAACAGTACAGGTGCTCCTCGCACAATCGTAATAAAGCAGTAAAGCATGGCATAAGTACAGGATCGTAAATAAAACCTCAAACTAGTTTGTGGCCCCAAGAAATAAGAATGAATCAAGCTCTGGCTCAGGGGGGTCCCATAATCCTCCCGGATGTGGATAGCGTGAATATTCAAGGAATAGGTATCAAGTACTCGGGGTCCTACGGGACACAAGTGGACGGTTAACAACCAAATAACATCTATTGCCCACCTGTGCCTCTGCTTACTTACTTCAATTTTAGTTGTTAAACAGTAATTAAAGTGAACGATAATTAAAGCCATGATCATCTCCAACATTTAACATACGGCAAGACTCCAACAACTGTGGTACTTGGCGACACGCAACAGCACTTGAGCAAGAGACTACGACGCGCAGGTCCAACTATCTACCAAACAATAGGTAATAGGAGGTGTCCAAGGCAATATAAGGCTGCAAGGGATATAACGGGTACGAAAACTAGAGCATCGCAACACAGATAGCAGTAGATCAACAGGAGGGGATAAATACTATAAAAGTAAGATAGGCTGAAAGGGGGAGATGCTCGCCTGAAAACATTGCCGAAGGTTCAACCGAGGATCGGGTCGACACTCGCATCAACTCAACGGCCTTATCCGCGAAGAAGCAAAACACTAGAATAAACACCGGATGCACTATTTAATAGTACGACAAAAGATCGGGCATGATGCATGTATGATGTATGACATGGCAAGGATGCGATGCAATTAGGCAAGATTAAGCGGAACCGGGGTCCCGACAAATATTTAAGTGGTTCAAGTTGTTTAGATACCCTGCAAATTAAATGTGGTCTTAACATGGCAAAAGATAGCACCGGTTCGCTACACAAATTTAAATAAGGCCAATATGAGACTAGATTTGCCCGCATATGGGCCCCATATTTAGTTAAGGTGAATCGGCATAAGGCCCGCAAACCACATGACAATATGCATGCGAGTATGACAATTTAATATGCAATAATTTATATAGATGGCATTTATAAAAATAGGGGCTCGGATCAGGGTCACACATTAGGGGTCGAAGATCTTGGTCGGGGGGTTCGGGGTTGGTCTCAGGGTCTGGATCTGGGATTCGATGGAATCGGATACAAGATGAAGAGCTTGACGTTCCGGGACGAAGGACTCGGTGTGGCGTCGGGGCGCATCGGACTCGCCCTGGTTGGTGTCGATCTTGCCGTCGCGAAGATCTTGTCGTGTCCTCGTGTCGGGTCGGTCTTGGCGTTCGGGGTGAAGAACTTGGCGTCCCTCGGTTCCATGTCGACGGCCTTGGTGTCCTCGATGGAGAACTCGGTGTACCCGTGTCGTGGTTCTTGTCGGGGTTCTCGGCTTCGGGCGCCGGGGTCGGGGCTTCGGATCCGTGACGGAGATCTTGCCATAAAAATCCTCTTCTATGTCGAACTTGGATCAGCGTCGAGATCTTCATGAGATACCATGTACGATCTTCGGGTTGTCGACATCTTGATGGTATGGTCCTTGGTAGGTTCACCAACGGTGGCGGAGATGCGGTTTAGAGGGGCGATATCAAACAAAAATCGAGGCCCCTCGGTTGGTGACGTCCTTGGGTAGCATAGCAAGGAACTCGGGTGTAGTTGAACAGAGCGAGGCAGATGGCAATCGGTCTGCTATTCTCATAAGGCAAACATGCACAGAAACTCCAGGAACATCAACGTGTAGCAGCAGGGACCGAGCCCTACCAACAGATGGCCGCCGAAGAGCGCTTAAACGGACACCCAAGAGAAGAGCGCCAGGGAGGTGACGCTCGCTGGGAGGACGAGGGTGGCAACGACCAAAGGAAGACGGAGGCCGGCGACGCAAGCGACCGGCGCCATACAGGCCAGAAGAGGACCCGCGACGCAGAGGAGAGGCCCGACGGGCGGACGATGGCGGCAGAGCGCGAACCTAGGAGAAGGTCACGGAGGCCGGCGCTGTCTCGGGGAGGAAGTCGCGGGCGTGGCGGTGGATGGGCCTGGTGCCGGGGCCAGGCGCCGGCGAGGGCGCCATCAGCAGGCAGTGCGGGACGGCGAACGCTGAGACCGAGCGCAGCCCGGTGGTTGGCGGAGGAGGCGGCCGACGGGAGGCGGTGGCGTCGCGCCACGGGCGGCCCGGGCGAGGGCGGCTGCACAGAGGACGAGGGCGGGCGGCGGCCAGAGAGGAGGCGGCGAGGCCGGGCCAGCCGGGCGGCGGCGCATGGCAGCGGCCGGAGCTGAGCCGGCTGGTCGGAGGAGGCGGCTGGCTGGCGAGCGTCGGAGGTAGAGGTGGCGGAGGCCGACGTGGGAGGCTCACAGGGGCCACGGTGGGGGAGGCGGTGGAGGATGCCGTGAGGAGGAGGCTCAGCGCGGGTGGCAGAGGCTTGAGGCCACCGCAGAGGGGCGACGGGCCAGAAGGGAGGAGCCTGCCTGGGGCGAGGGAGAGGGAGGCGTCAAGTCGGGAAGGGGGGCCTCGCGAGGGAGGGTGGTTGCGGGGCCAGGATGGGGTCGGGCTTCGCGTGAGGGAGGAGGGAGCGTGTCGGTGTGGGGCTGTGGGGTAGGGCCGGGGAACAGGGAGAGGGGGTGGAGTTGGTGAGGTGGCAGGGTGGGGAGAGGAAGTGGTGGGCCAGGCGCGGGGTCAGGGGAGAGAGAGAGGGACCCGCGGGGCAGGTGGGCCAGCAGGGTGGGGCCAGGGTGTAAGGGAGAGGGGAAAAGGAGGGGATTGGTGAGGTGGCGGTGGGTGTGATGAGGTGGAGGGAACGGTGAGGTGGCGAGAGGGGATTGGGTGGGGTGATGTGGCTGGGGATGGGTAGAATAGGATTGGGTAGATTAGGGATTAGGTTTAGTTTAGGTGGACCGGATTGTAGGTAGTCTGGACCGATTGGCTCTCCGGCCGACCGGACTGCCTCCGACAAAAATATTTTATTGTTTTAATTTTATTTGTAAAACATTTTTGTAAATATTTTTTAGACAAAATAAAAGATCTGGACAGACCGATGTTTTAATTTGAGATAAAGACGGGGGTTATTTAGAAAACAAAACTAGGCGTTTCGAAATAGTTTCAGACAAACAATACATGATGCTGACGATGCAATGCACAAAAACAACGCGATTTTCTAGTAGTGGTTTTGCGGGATGCCACAGGCGTTGTGTACATTGATCAAGTACCAGTGGTTTATATGGCCGTTGTAAAATCAAAGTAGTTACCAATTGGAACAAAATGTAATTGTTTTGCCGAATCTGAATAACACACTTATGCAAGACCGAAATTTCATGAGTTTTTCGAGATATCTTCAGTATGATTTAGAGGCCCATACAAATTCAAACAAATATATGTCGAAGAAGAATATCTGGCCACCCTGGGTATATTGGCCCGGTTCACGAGAAAACATGTAGGCCGATTCTCGGAGAAGCAGCCCTGCTATGTTGCACCGACGGCTTGAACGAAGCAACACGGTAACACAGGCCCAAGCGAAGTTGTGCAAGGAAGAATCGATCCTGTGTGTTCGTATGCATGATCTGACGACTCCCAAGTCTAAATCGCTGTGAGAAGGCCCTAGTACTAGTTTCATTTTACTGTTTCTTAATTTCGACATTGCCAACCCCATCCAGTCACAGTCACCTTTGGGGCCTTTACTTTTCATGAGATCCATCGCTAGTTTGCTACGAACTCATTCTTTGTTTTTGTTGTCCATGATCTATTTGTATTCTCTATAGATCTTCCCAGAAGTCAAAGAAAACTAGGTACCATGAACACATGTGACCTCATGTTCTTTGATCTCGACCCTGAAGCAAAAGCAATAGGCCAATGCCATGGCCTGCACTGTTTTTTTTTTTTTTGCGTTGACTGTTGGGCTTTATTCAATCATCAAACCTGCACTATCAGCCTGGATACTGATCGTGAGGAAGTTTGGTACAAAGTTCATCCAACAATCGGACTCATCCTGCTGGCTAGCTAACTTGGCACAGAGGTGAGCCGATGTGTTGGCGGAACGGTTTACATGTTGAATAATAAAACTACTGAAATTTAAAACAAGCCCTTCAATGTCCATAAGAATAGGCGCTACGACGGAGCGCGAAACAGCGCGCGAGTCCCAGAGGTTCACTACCTCTAAGCAATCAACTTCGAAAACCACTCGCGAAAATCCTCTTAGTTTGGCAAAGATCACCCCTTCCCGAAGTGACATCGCTTCGGCAATCAAAGGATCCGACACTCCCGGTAAGCCTGCACTGTTTTGTTGGCTAAGCCGTATGTCCCCTATTAAAGGCGAATACGGGATCAAAGCAAACACCCCGGGCCAAAAAAACTAATCACTTGTAAATATTCCTTTACTTTCCATATATTGTCTAATGGCCCACTTCGACAATTATCTAATTTAACCTAGCCTTATAAAAAAAATCTTCCAAAAGGGGGCATATCCCAGCCTCTATATCAACCATTGCAAACATCCATTTTCATTGCAACATTATCAAGTCTTATATAAAGTGGACAACATGAAAAAAAAAGGTTACAATTACTTATTGGAAAATACATGGTAGATCTCACCTTGGATGGACGCGTCCCATCAACATGCTAGAGACACGTTATAACTGCTGTAGTGTATTATCTGCCGTTGCCTGCACATCCAAAGAATGCCACAATCACAACTCCATTTGTCTAACTACATGCAGAACCACCTCTCTTGTTATACGGCGCCTGAAGACAGGAAAAAAAGGTCGATCCGGTCGCCAAAGCAGAGCAACCTAATAAGGCCCGATGTTCAGATAGACATGCATGGAGTCCGAAAGTTCAGACTCTGGGGCATCTATGAGCTATACTTACACATCCTGACCAGCCCACCCTTACGAGCCCATCTATGCCACTAGCACAGCAAGAAGCCAGAGGGACCTATTCATACGCGACGATGCCATCCTCGTCTCACCATTGCCGCCAAGAAGATAATAAGACTGGGACTACTTCCCGTAACCAAACGTTGCTTGTGTTCCCCTATACCTATTGGTGCCTAAGCAACGCTCGAAAGAGATGGGGAACCACTACCTCGCAGGCGGCAGACACCTACAACCATCCGAGATGGGGAACACCTACCTCGCAGGAGTAGTAATCACCCGTTCATGTAGTATCATGAGGCTCTGTTTTGGGGGAGGGAACATAAGAGTACGAGACACCCAAAGTTTGTTTGGAACGGTCTACTCTATCCATATCCATTGAAGTGGCGCATGCGTTTTTTGTTCTTTAAGTTTGACCAACTAAATATAAATTACATGTCCTGAAAGTTATACCATTGAACTCATATTCGAATAAAGTTTCTAATGATATAGTTTTTATACCAAGTAATCGCATGCCTTATTGATCAAAATTAGTGGTCAAAGTTAAAACATGGAAAACGAAGACGCCACATGCATTGGGGTAGAGGGAGTATGCATGTGCCCGGTGAAGGAGCCCCGCCAATGTACCGGTCCTTTAGACATTTTTTTTTTTAAAATAGTTTTCTATTTTCCTTCTTTTGTTTCTTAACTTCCTTTTTCTAACTTTTATTTCTTATTTTATGTTTTCTTTTTTGTTTTATTTTTATTTTCTCTTCTCGCTTTTATATATTTCAATTATTACTAAAAAATCATGTTTCAAAAATATTCATGTTTAAGAAAATTTCAAATGTGTTCACGAATTCAAAAAATATTTACTGGAAATTCAATAAATAAATCATTGGATTGAAAATAGTTCTTCGATTGCTCAATTCGAATAAATGTTCCCCGGTTTCAAAAAATGTCGTGGGTTTGAAATAGTTTTTCACTAATAAACTGCTTCTATAATTAAGTAGATTTTATAATTTTTGTGAGATTTTTAAATTTTATTTTAAATCTCATATGTTAATAGGCCACGATAGCTTGCATCTGTCAGGAATATGCAACATGTATTCCTCTTGGGGCCAAAGGCCACAATATATAGTACATGTATAAGTGGAAATATGCAGAAAAACCCCCTAACAAGTGGGGACATACAATATACAAATATACATCTAACACCCCCTCAAACTCATGGTGGCTCCACAACACTGAGTTTGGAGAGAAAGAATGTATGCTGCGCAATAGTCTGGGCCTTTGTAAAGAAATCCGCCAACTGTAACTCTGAATACACATATTGAAGCGCAACAACCTGAGCCTGCACCTGAGCACGTGTATAGAAGACATCAATACCAATATGCTTTACCGGATCACGTGCAACACTAATAGCACATGTACTGTCAGACAAAACCAGAGTGGGTATGGTAATAGAGACCCCAAAATCCGTAAGTAACCACCGTAACCAGGTCAGCTCAGCAGTCAACAAGGCATGCAACTCAGCCTCAACACTTGAACGGGAAACCGCCTGCTTTCTCGATCTTCCAAGCAATGAGCGAACCACCAAGAAACACACAAGAAGCGTAAAGTGAACGGCGATCGAAGGATCACTCGCCAATGAAGCGTCCGAATAGCACTGGAGCCGAGGAGCTGAACGAGGAAAGAAAAGGTGACGAGTGATCGTACCACGAAGATAACGAAGAACACAGAGAAGATGACTATAGTGAACAGTGGTAGGAGCAGAAACAAACTGACTCAGAATATGAACATGATAAGAGATGTCAGGACGAGTGACAACAAGATAAACAAGACTCCCAACAAGATGACGATAACGCGTCGGATCGTGAAGAGGATCACCATCAGTAGGGTGAAGCTTAACACTAAGCTCCATAGGGGACTCAACAGTGCGCTCATCCCCAAGAGCAGCACGAGCAAGAAGATCCTGAATATACTTTTCCTGGGAGATGTAAAAATCATCAGAAGTGGAGAAAACCTCAATCCCAAGAAAGTATCGAAGAGGACCAAGATCAGTCATAAGAAACTGATCACGAAGACGAGCCTTAACAAAGGCGATATACTCAGAATCATCACCAGTAATGATCATATAATCAACATACAGAAGAAGAAGAGTGCGTCCACGAGAAGAAGTATGAACAAACAACGCTGGATCAGGAGCTCTAGGGGAGAAACCAGCAGCAGTCACTATAGAAGCAAAGCGCTCAAACCAGGCACGAGGGGCCTGTTTGAGGCCATAAAGAGAACGACGAAGATGACAAACCATCCCCGCGGGAACAGAATACCCAGGAGGAGGCTGCATATAAACCTCCTCACTCAACTCACCGTTGAGGAAGGCGTTCTGAACATCAAGCTGGGACACAGACCAGTGACGAACAGAAGCAATAGCAAGAAGAGTACGCACAGTGGTCATATGAGCCACAGGAGCAAAGGTATCATCATAGTCACGACCATGCTCCTGCTGAAAACCACGAGCCACAAGACGCGCTTTATAACGCTCAAGAGATCCATCAGAGCGGGTCTTAAACTTATAGACCCATTTACACGTGATAGGACGAACACCGGAAGGGGAGAAACAAGATCCCAGGTGTCAGTGCGCTCAAGCGCAACAATCTCCTCAGCCATGGCCAGCTGCCATTCAGGATGATGATCAACATCCCGATAAGAAGTTGGCTCGGAGTTAACAGAAAGACCATACTGACTAGGAGAGTAACGGTTGGGGGCACGACGCTGACGAACAGGACGAGTAGAGGGAAGCTCATCAGAGGAAGACGACTCAGGAGACGACGATGAAGAAGGAATAGCAGAGGAAGGCTCCGGAGAATGAGGAGAACTAGGAGAACTTGACGGAGCAGAGGAGGATGGTGTCGAAGAGGAGACATCAGGGAGAGGGGATCCTGAAGAAGACACAATAGGAGTAGAAGGAGGTGTGTCAGGAAAAAAAGAAAAGAGATATCTTTCATTGGGTAGATACCATCGGTGGGACGAGGATAGGAAGGACGCGTCTCATCAAAAGTAACATCACGAGAGATACGCATCCGACGACCAACGGGGTCCCAACAACGATAGCCTTTATGCTCATCACTGTATCCAAGGAAGACACACTAAACAGACTGAGCGGTTAGTTTGGTGCGTTCGCGGGGAGCAAGGAGAACATAGCAAACACAACCAAACAAGCGAAGCATGGAGTAGTCTGGAGACTATCCAGATAGACGCTCAAGAGGAATACCACCCTGCAAAGCGGCAGAGGGCTGGATATTGATGAGGTAAGTCGATGTAGCGATAGCCTTAGCCCAGAAATGCGGAGGAAGGGAAGAAGCAATCATCATGGCACGAGTGGTCTCAAGAAGATGACGATGCTTCCGCTCAGCAATGTCATTCTGGGCATGTGCGCCAGGATAGGAGAACTGAGCAAGAGTACCCTACTCAGCAAGAACACCTTGCAACATCTGGGAGATATACTCACCAGCAGAATCGGCACGGAACACACGAATGGGTGTAGAATATCGAGTACGAACCATGGCCGCAAAACGCTGATATATGGAGAGCACTTCACTGCGAGAGCGCATAAAATACAACCAAGTGTACCGAGAAAAATCATCGATGAATAGAATATAGTAGCGATGGCCCCCTTTCGAAGCGAAAGGAGTGAGACCCCAAACATCGGAATGAACTAAATCAAAAGTTCGCTGAGATACAGACGCGCTAGTAGGGTAGGGAAGTTGAATCTGTTTTCCCAACCTATAGCCCTGAAAATGTAAAGACCCATCTCCTGAGACAGACCCCAGAAGACCAGGATGAACTAATGACGACATGCGAGAGTCACAAAGGTGACCAAGACGATGATGCCACTGCTGAAAGGAGCTGGTAGCAGAGACGACGACCGGAGAAGAACTGGCAGATGAAGTGGTAGCGGAAGGAACACGAAGCCAGTCTAACTCCCAAAGTCCTGAAGAGTCACGGCTACGAGGGCCAGCTCCAACCAGGGCCTGTGTGTGACGATCCTAGACAACACAAGAATCAGCATCAAGAATGACGTGACAACCAGAGTCAGTAAGCTGGCTAGCAGAGAACAGATTCATCTTAAGACGAGAAACATGAGAAATATCAGGAACAGAAAAAGAAGAAGTAGAGAGGGTTCCCCGACTAGAAACAGGAAGAGAGGTACCATCGGCCGTGAGAACACAGACAGGAGAAGGGAGAGAACAAAGAGCGGACAGAAAAGAAGACTCAGAGGTCATATGAAAAGAAGCTCCAGAATCCAGATACCACGGGACGATCTCGACCGTAGAAGGTGGTGGTCGCGAGTGCTCGAAGAATCGATCCATGTAACCAAAGGTGGCCGAAGAAGAGCTCAGCAGCAAGCAGACCACTAAGACTCCTGATAATGTCCTGATCGGAGAGAGCAACTACCGAAGATCCGGAAGGAGCCGACTGCCCATGAGCCTGGTGCTGCTGATGTAACTGGGGTCCCGTGTATAACAGGTGGCCCAAGTGTGGCCATCCCTGTTACAGTAAGAGCAGTGGCGAAGAGAACCACGACAACCCTGACCACGAGCCTGCTGGTGCTGACTCTGACCACGAGATCGGCTGGTCGACTCGACCACGAGATCAGGCCGGCTCTGACCCTGAACTGGAGGAGTGGGTAGTATCGGCGGCGGCACAGAGGACCGCGACTGAGTCAAGGGAGCAGGCGGCAGAGGACGGCCATGAGTAGCAAGCACAGACGGAACCGCAAGAAGACCAGCACCACGGAGACGAGTCTCCTCAGCCCGAAGCTTAGACAACACCTCAGAGAGCGGAACACGACCAAGCTCATTCAGCTGAGCACGCCGGGGCTCAAACTCCTGGCAGAGTCGAGACAGAAACTCATAGATGCAGTGGAACTCCAAATCCGAGTGCACAATCTGGCAGCACGGGCATGTGCCACAAACAGCAGTACAGAGAGAATCAAGCTGACGCCAGATAGCATCACTCTCAGTATAGAACTCATCAATAGTGGAATCATCCTGCTGAAGAGCATGCTCCTAGCGAACCACAGACAGGTAAAGAGCATCCCCAGACGGCTGATAGCGCTAACGAAGATGTGTCCACTGAGCGGCAACAGTAGGAAGACTCATGAACTCAGCAGCAAACTGGGCAGAACACTGGAGGTGAGAACAACAGCAACACGAACATCCTCATCGACCCACTAAGTGTAGGCGGTCAGATCGTGGTGATAGGTCTCGAGATCAGCAGAGTACTGTTTGAACTTCAGCTCGTAAGCAACAACAACACTATCATCAGCACTCTGAGCAACATCCTTGGCCTCCTGAGAAGCATCAGCACCAAGAACAATCGGCGTCGGCAGAAGCGGAGCCACAAGAGCAGGGGCACGGCGGACAGGAGACCTCGCCAGAGAGCACACCCCAAAGACGGAGACCGCGCATGTGAACGCGCATAAAGGCAGCGAAATCAGGATAATTCGCGCCATCAAAAATCACCGGGCAGCGAGGAATCGCAACATAGCCCGATGCAGAAGACATCTCTCTTTCTCAATTTTTTTTTCGAAGTCAACTCTTCAGATCCGATCTGGGCCCGACGAAGAACAGCTTGCAGACTCGATCGGGGCGACGGGAGACCAGCATCAGCCTCTCAGTTCCAATCGGGAAGGCAGGGGAGGGCCGACAGCTGGTGGGGCCCCGACCAGGAGAGGGACGACAACCGGCTGTGACGGGCAAGCGGAGACCAGGAGGCGGCTGTGACGGGGGCGTGCCGGCCAGAGCAGAGGGCGACGGGACGGGCAGGCGGCGGTCGTCCGAGGCGGCGGGGTCGCGCGCCGGCCAGATGGCGGCGGGGCGGGAGCAGATGGCGACGGGGCAGGCTGTCCTGTGGAGGGCGGCCAGATGGCGGCGGGGCGGGAGCAGATGGTGGAGGATGGAGACGGTCAGATGGCCGGAGACAATGGCAAGGAGACAGCGGCAACCGGCGGCGGCGACGTCAGAAAACGATGACGACAGGGACGGTGGCGGCTGTGACAATGTTGCAGAAAAATTGTCTAACCTAGCTCTGATACCATGTCAGGAATATGCAACATGTATTCCTATGGGGGCCAAAGGCCACAATATATAGTATATGTACATGTGAAAATATGCAAGAAAACCCCCTAACAAGTGGGAACATACAATATACAAATATACATCTAACCGCATCTATATATTTCGTATCACACGTGTGCTTATTAAATTTGTGCCACCATGGTTTCGAGAACTATGAACCTGGGTCCATTGTTGTTCATAAGTAACCGTTTTTCACTCAAATTGTCTTGATGTTTAAAATTATTTTTATTTAATAAAAAACACTTTCCATAGTACTTTTAAGAATTCTAATCATATTTTGTTCATCTCTATTGTACTTGACAACTAACACGGCAGAGTTGGGGAGATTAAGAAAATTTTGTGAGTTTCCACTAGATTGCTTGTTGAGGTAAAACAAGGCATAAACTTTTTGTGTTCGATATTAAACACCGAATCACACTTATAGGAAAATAATCGGCTTTCTACAACACTCTGCATTCAGAGTCCCAGCGAGTTGGTAGATACTTTTTTTTCGCCATTAGTGATAAATTGTTGCAAAAGCACTGTGTTTCTGTCGATGCTTACTTTTGTTGTAATGGTTGAGAACGCTCCATCTACTTACCACACTGACAGTTATGTCCCACCACCAAGGACCACACAAGTGGTCAACTATAGGATTTTTGCTACTCGGGTCCACTCCACACTCATGCGGCCATAAAACAGACCCTTACCCTACCTCCTACTTCCATTTTCTATAAAAGACATAGAACCCTTGCCGCACCCCCACACATCATGTGCACCAGCATACCCCACTAATCAATCCCCACTCTCCACACTGAACCCTTAATCACGAAACACCCCACTCTCCATTCTCCGTGATGCACCCTATATCGAACACTCTACCACTCTACCCCTTGCCACTTGCTGAGCTCCTCACTTGTTACTCTGATCCAATCTCCCACCTCACCTACGATATGGCGCGCAAGCGGAAGACGGCTAGATCATCCACCAATGTTCTCGACTCGTAGATCTATTCTTCATCCCTTCTACAAGTCACAATTCGTCTTGTTCTTCTTAATCTTCCTTAATCATGTTTCTTTCTCTTTCAGCTTCCGCAAGAAGGATGCATGTCGGGTAGATTCTCTATCCAGCCACCATGTAAGAGGCATAAGAATGAAGCAGGTCCTCTAGAACTGAGACAAGAACAAGAAGTTTCTCTATAGAAGTGGGACAGTTTAGGGAAGAAATATATTTTTTTTTGGTATTTGGTAGATATAGGGTTTACGTAACGAACAGGAGCTCAACGCGCCTCTTTAATGAAATCAACACCAATAAATGAGCACAAATTTAGTGGATGTATCCAATAAAGAGTTTCCAGTAGTGTAACTTAATGAAATTTAAATTGCCATGGAAGTGAATTTTATATCTTAAAGAAGTGGAAATTAAGATCTATTCATATGTTATTAGATTTGATCATGATTAAGTTTCGTGCGGCAAAAATGTGTACCTAACATGGAACATAAATGTGCCCTAGCCGATCTGTCTAAAAAAACAAATAAGTGATGCCATTAAATTAACATACTTTGACAGAACTCAGAAATGCCGCAACACTGATTGTGTGGTGGATAGCTACCTGCTGAGCTACAAAAAGGTCAGTAAATATGCTTCACACGATAGGATTTTCTTGGCAGTCCTTAAGCATTGTGTAAACCCTTTTCACCGTGTATAGGCATGTAGCTCGATGTTTAGAAGTGTTGGGTAATGCGTATGTTGTTTATGTAATGTTTTTCTTGCACAAACTACAAAAGGAAGGACACTCGTGCTAACCCTCCTCCTGGCGGCGGTGCCGCGCCGCCCAGGGGATTCCACCGCTGCCCCACTCTCGGCCTCCCCACCTCCTCTCCGCCGCTGCCGGAGGGCTCACCGGGCAAAGCCCCGTACGGCCCAACGGAGGCGGGGCCTTAGCTAGGCGTGATCTTGAGTGAAGGACGGCGGCGCTCCGATCTTTTCTTGGGTCGCAGTGGCTCGTGACGGCGTCATCGGTGCGGCCAGGTGGCGAGGAAGTTCTGGCGTCAACGCGGTGGTTCTAGACCCACGGGATCTGGCGCCTAGGCCGATCCTCCGCATGGACGATAGCCTTCTCCCCACGTACCACATGGGAGCCGAGACAGCGGTTCTGGGCATGGCGGCGGCGGCCTCCTCGCCGGAGGTGCGTCTGGGCTGGGCTGGTGTGGGGATCTTGGGATCCCACACCAGTCCTCAGGGAAACGTGTGTGACCATGGCCGGTCACGCAGCGATGCAGCCTCCCCTAACTTTGGCTGCTCCTCAATCCAATTCTGGCCGGTGGGTACTGCCTCACGTCGTCTCCCCGGCGCAGATTAAGTTGAGGAGGAGATGGTGATCGGTCTACTGAAGCGGGTGAGGATGCCAACATCGACGGTGGTGCTTGAGGGTGTCGTTTTCCTAGTTGGAGGCAAAGGTGGGGGCGTCCCTCGCTCCATTGTTTCCGGGGGAACCTCAGATCTGGGGGAGGCCACCATTATCGGCGGTGCCCGTGGGCGTTGTAGTCCTTGTTGGAGGCATTGTGGGGGCCTCCTGGATCGGATAATGGCGGCGTCTTCGTCGTCACCCTCGTGGGGGCATCATCTTTGGAGACATTCTGCGGTTGGACGGGCTTGTGGGCGGCTTGGTGGTTGGGTGTCGGTCTCCGCTCACACGGAGATCATTGTGGACCGGCTCTTGCACGGAGCTTCGACGACGAAGTCAAGTCATGTCTGACTGACAGGTGTTACGCTAAGTCATGCCAGTTCGGCAGGTGCTACGCACGACAGATCCTCTGAAAACTTCAAGCTGTGTTGACTGGTGGTAATTGGAGACATGGTGCTGTGGGTACCGGTGGCGATCACGACGTGCTTTGGAGATAGTGCGCAGGGAGGTGGTGCTACTTGGCACCGCGGTGGTGTGGCGAGAGTCGGCGCATCGAACTACATGTTGAAGATGATTTTGCGGAAGATAGTGGAGGCAGCGACTTCCAGAGTGAGTTCGTGGGCGCCGTTTCATGGATATGCTGGGCGGATCTAGGCTCCTAGCATGCATGGGGCAGTTGGGTGTTTGCTAGATCTCGTCGGAAAGATGGCGATACGGTTATCGTTATGCTTGGTGTTTTGTTTTGGCGGTTTTCATTGTATGATCTTTGTAATGGCTTTTGCCAGATTTTGTTGTTCTAATAATAAATAAAGATTGTGTGCATCGCCTGATGCAGATGTCGGGATTTGCTTCCCATTTTAAAAAAAAGGAACAATGGAAATTATTAAAATATCATAATTTCTCGTTTGAATTAGAGAAATATAATCCAATCAGCAATGACGACACCATGATATATAGTCTCATGAAATTCAGTTTTAAAAATTCCAAATAACAACACTTAACAGAAGAGGTAAAATGACATCACATGTATGTTAACATGTAGCCTGCTTATTAACGATACATATAGTGCATGCAAAAATACAAATGACCATGTCCGAGTTCAGGCATGTGAAGTATTTTGTGTCCAAACTCGCTGAGAATTCATGGGTAGATCTCAATTACGGAATATGGACCCAATACTGGCATGATTTTGTAATTATCACTAAATCCGGCATCAGAAAAGATCCTCTTCCACTCGCTTTCGCCGCGTTCCATCCCATTGGTGTACATCATGTACATGTTCTGTAGGGCTTCCATCTCGCTTATTTTCATATCGCCGTGTGCTGATCCTCTAACCATATCTATGATTATCACCTTTCCTCCAACATTTTTAGCAGGGATGGCTTCCTTGCAACGTTGAAGTATCTTGACACAATCGTCATGCCCATAGTCATGCAAAATGTTCTGGAATGGACATAGATAAAAAAAACTTAGTGAAAGAAGAGAAATGGAACATTGCACAATAAGCGAATGCTGTGTATTAGAAACAATTGTAAGAGATGTGTGAAGAAAATATCCACCGTGATGTAAAAAACTTTAGTGATTGTATTGCAAATTTATTAAGTGCATAAGTGAAGGGCAAATAGCATGTATTAAACATCATCTCCGATGAGGTTTTAAGGTCCGTCGGTATAGTAAACTACTCACTTCGTTTCTAGATGTATAGTATATAGTTTTTGGCACAGAAATTAAAGAACGCACGTGGAGCAAAGAAAACACCATTGAGTGGGATTAACCGTGGCTAATTGACCTGAGAAATAGAGGATTTTGCACTAAATAAAATCCCTAAAGAATATCTAGACTAGTGGTACAACACAATACACCTTATATTATTGACTTTTCCTAAATAACAAATACTCCCTCCGTCCCAAAATAGATGTCTCAAATTTGTCAAAATTTGGATGAATCTAGACACTATTTAGTATATAGATTTATTTAAAATTTAAAAAACTTAAGACATCTATTCTTGGACGGAGGGAGTACATCTTAGTCCTTTTCTAGTGGGGTGTATCTTAGCACGTTTTTATAGGAGATATTAAAACTTAAGAAACAATCATCACAATGGGGTGTACTATCTTAGATGGGGTTTCTTAGAGGTGTTGTATTTAATGATTTTGTGCTTATGCATGTGTGTGATTGGACTAGCCAAGTTTTTTGCCTATGGTTGCGTGTAGGAGGCGTAACTTAGCTAAGATACAACATCACTCTCTTTCTTCATTAACCATGGTGCCACATAAGCAAATTGCCTAGGATATAGAGCTAAGATACACCCATTGTGAAATGCCTTACTCCCTCCGACCCGCAAATAAGTATACTTCTAGGTTTATCCTAAGTCAAAGTTAGTAAAGTTTAACTAACTTTATAGAAAAACGTGGCAATATTTATGACTCTAAGTTGGTACTATTAGATATGTTTTCAAATTTTGTTTCATAATATGTCAATTTGATTTAATATATCTTGTTATATTTATATATATAATTGGTCAAATTTGGTAAAGTTTGACTTAGACAAAAGCTAAAAGTACACTTATTTGCGGACGGAGGGAGTATATCTAGAAATCGAGGGAGTATTTTTCATGCTGAATTCTACGACCACATGTGCTGGTTGAGGCCAAAATTATGAAACAAGTGGGGAGAAACCTAAGTAGTATTTTGTATAAACACCTACCCTGAATACCCCACACCATCTCAAACGCCCCTATCCACTGTGCTTTTCCTCCACACGACAACATTTCCCCGTCGTCCTTGGGCGACATAATAAGTAGATGTAGGTGAGACAACCGTGGATCATGCATCCCATTCTTTTTTTTCCCGTTTCCCTCGGGAGTATTCGTGAAAACCATGTATTATGTGTTATAAATACCTTGAGTACGACAGCATCCGCCGATGGAATTGATTGAAACATGTCACCGGCGACAAATTGCAGATTATCATGACCGGCGCCGTCGGCGTCCTGGCCGACAACGTGAGGAAGATCCATCACGGTGCACTTGATGCGCGGGAAAGCACTTGCGATGATCTTGGTGCCTTCGCCCTTGGCAGCGCCGACATCGACGATCGAGCTCAGGCCGCGGAAGATGCGGCCCTTGTCAAAAATAATGACCTCGAGGAACAGCTGGTTATCAGCTGCCCTGGAGCTGTTCAGGACGCTGTTGAATTCGGCGTCCTTGCTCCCCATCTCCCACTGGGAGCAGCCATGTGCCAGCTCGAAGAGGGACCCGGCGCCTGCGGGCGCCGGCTCACTCCTGAGCCAGTCGGGCATGCTGGAGAAGGACGAGACTACGAGAGGGTTCGCCAAGAAGGGCACCATGGGGGACAGGTTGCGCCAGCCGACGAGGAAGCGGCACGTCGTGGTTAGCCCGTACAGGATAGCACCGCCGTCTTCCCCGGCGGCGGTGGTGCTGAAGATACCCGAAGCGCTGAGCAGTTCCATCACGCGCTGGAGGTCGGCGACTTTGGCCGGATGTACCTTGGTGTCGGTGACGATGTCGGCCAGGGTTGCGGTGCCGCCGCGGCGGTGGATGGTGCCCGGGATGTCCAGATCCACGGCGCACTTGAGCGACATGGACTTGACGTAGCCGAGAATGTGGTTTTGGAGCTCGGCAAGAGATACGAGCAACTCCTGTGGGCTCACTTCAACAAGGAGTTTGAGCGTCATTTTTCTAGCTTAGCTAAGTTCACTACAAACGCAGGTGTAGTTCTTGGCCCTGCCTAAAGCACGGCTAGACATTTTATACAGGACGATCGGACTATTGTTGAAATTACTATATTGTCCCTCCTTTAAGAACTTGATATTTTAGGTGAAATGTGGTTGGAGCATCAAATACAATAATTATTAGTAACCAAATTATTGCTTAAGACAAAACAAAACCTATTTATCAAGATGTTGTATAATTTTAAGTTAAATGAAATCCGAGGAGAAAAGAAAATATGCTCTAAAAGTGAATATTAAAAAATAATAAAAACGACACCACCTGTTTTAATGTCTCCAGGTTACAGAAGAAGGCACAGCTACTCTTGTCAGGTCTACGGTAACTCGGAATCAATGGTCATTATATTAATTTCTCCAACCATAATACAACTCCACTTTTTTCTGGTTCGAATTTCCAACGAGATTTCGCAAAAAATAAAAAATTCTAACGAGAACGGTATACATGTGAGAGCAAGTTCAATAGTAAAGACCACTATTGTCTATATGTCATTGCCATGCAACTTAGAGCTAACCGCATATACTCCACCCCTCTAGAAATAAGTGATTTGACTTTATTTGGATTTAAATGTATCTATACACCAAAATACGTCTATATACATGCGAGACAAATCCAGGTCACTTATTTCCGGACAAAGGGAGTACAATAGTTAGTTATGAGAAAGAAACTAGAACTTTATTAGTACATGACCCACCGCACATACACATATAGTCTCTAGAAACATGTGCTGCAACTAGCTCTTAATCTAGAGCCTATTTCTTTTCTCTCTCCTCTCCTCTCTCATTCAACTAAGAAAAATATAGAATTTTAATTTTTATAACCAGCTGAATAGGTCTTATTGTACTTGCTCTGAATATGACCTATTTGGTTGCATATGTTAACTTGCATTGAATATGTTTGAATGATAAAAAAATATCATATAATTTATATGTGAATCACATGCGAGGGGATCCACGGTGAGTCCACAAAGTTACTCAACGCATTACATATAATTTTTGCTCGAAGTCAAACCTTGACTAAGTAAATGAGAAAAAATATTTAACACCTATATCAAATCATCAAATCAATATTACTGGCCTATATATAATAAATTATCACATGGTATGCACTTGTATTCTAAGATTGATATATTTATGTGTAGTTTACCAAACTTTACACAAATTGACTTTGACCCAAACTTATATGCATTCTGAGAAACAGAGGGAGTAAACTGCAATGGATCAAAAAAGAGGTGTGGGGCTAACTTACATTTCCTATCTTTTATTTGCAAGCTTCCTATTGTTTTGGGTCTCCTATAGTAATTTCATTGAATGGAATATTTTGTATATAGTTTTTGTTATATAGTTTGGTACTTTTTATGAGAGATAACCCAAATTAACTAAAATAAAAAAAACTCACCAACCAAGAATTCTCAGCATGATGTTTTGGGTATAAAGTGAACTACATTGTTTATTTCAATTGCATATGTTCCTTAATATATATTGTTCTGGCCGGTTAATTTGAACTATGAGAATGTTAGGTACCGGTAGATATATATTTAGCTATTTTTGCGTGAACACAAGGGCTGGCATGAGGAGGAAGCTTTTTGTACTAGATGAAGAACACGTCTCCTGGTCATTGCTTCAATGCCCAGCAGGGATCTCGTGTACATGTTATATTGTGTGGGAATAGTGTTGGGGATATACTAATCAGGCATATCCAGAACGTGAAAATGAATTCTCCCACGGGAGTTAAGGAGAGTTAAGTCTCCAGTCTAATAATTTTAAAATATTTGAAAAAATCTCTGGCCTAATAATCTCTAATGGAGTGAGTATGTGTTACTGTAGCCCCTAAAGAGGGTAGTTGTGGCGTTTTGTTTGTTCTTTTTTACGAGAAGTTTTGTTTGTTGCTCTCTCCCATTTCAAGATGTTAGCAACTTCAGACACATATCCTGTTTGACAAGGGTATGTAACTTAACATACAAGTCTAGTAAATATTATGTATATCTTAAACTTTGTAGAATTAACAATGTGGAATAAACCTATGTTGTGGAGTATTTACAATTTGAATTTCAAAATCATGTAGTTCCACTTGATTTTTTTCAAACTTTTGGGGAATTAACTCCACAAAATTCTTAATTTTCTTAGAAGACATAATTCCTAGTTTTAGAATAATTTTTTCAAGAAATTCAAAAAATTAACTTAAATGATTGCAAAAAAAATTAAATAACTAGAATCGAACAATCTGAGTTCCTCTTAGATTAGGCGTCCTTTTTCTAATGTAGTGTCATGAAATTTCGTGGAATTATATCATGTTATTTTTATTAGTTTACTTAGATTTTGAATCAAGAACTTGTAACCAATGGTCTTACATTGTATTAATTGTTCTAACCATAACACTCCAATTGTTGTTTGTTTTAAATTTCCAATAGTAATGCTATGCACATGTGAGTTGGACCTGGTTGGTTACATATGTCAACTTGCATTGAATATGATTGAATGTTAAAGTAACTATCATGTACTACCTCCATTCCAAAATTTAAGCCTTTTTTGCAGTTCAATTTGAACATCTAGAATATTTTGGAACGTAAGTACTAATTTATTTGTAAATCACATGCCAGGGGATCCCCGATGACTCCACAAAATTATTTAATACATTTCATATAAGTTTCTGTCCAAGTCAAGCCTTGAATAGGTAAATGATACAAATATAAATATCTATATCAAATCATCAAATCAATATTACTAGAACCGACATAGAATAAATTATCATATGATATGCACTTGCTATTCTAATATTGATATTACACAATTGACTTTGACTCAAACTTATATGCATTTTTTTAGAAACATAGGGAGTAACTGCAATGGATCAAAAAAGAGATGTGTGTGTGTGTGTGGGGGGGGGGTGTGACACTATTAAGATCTCTTCACATTTCCTATGTTTTATTTACAAGAATTTTTGGGTCTACTATAGTAATTTCACTGAATGGAATATTTCATCTATTGTTCTTCCTATATAGTTTGGACTTTTTTAAGTGAACTCAAATTAGCAAATAATAAAATAACGAACCAAGAATTTCTAACATGAATTTATTTGGTATAAAGTGAACTCTATATCGTATTTAATACACATTAGATGCATAGTTGGGCATTTTGAACACATAGACTAAAAACTTGTGTTCCTTAATATATGATGTTCTAGATGGTTAATTTGAACCGTGGGAAAGTTTTATATTTAGGAACACGATGATACTTTAGTTATTTTTTGTGAACACATTGAATGCCATGAGAAGGAAGCTTTTTCGTAGATGAAGAATAAGTCTCCTAGTCATTCCTCTATTCCCCATCAGATATAAAACATAGACATGATAACCATGAAGGCGACTAGCTAGGACTAGGAGAGCCACGTCTTGGTGGCTTTATTGTGGCGTCGTGGTAGAGTTACGGGGCCATGATGTGGCGCCGGCTAAGTGTAGCATGTTTTCTTGCATGACAAAAACTAAGTTTGCAACTGCTAGATAAGTCATAATCAAGACTAGTTAACCATGGCGTGCGGGTGGACTGATGTCATCCAAGAAGTCTAATGCAATGTGCCGCTACTCACAAATCACATACACATACAAGACAAGTTGGCAAACTCCATGGAACACTCAACGGGTACAATGTTAGTTAATTTTACTACATTTATACCATGTGATATAAGGTATCTTGTGAGTGGCAATAATGGAGGCCGAGTAAGAGGGATGGATCCAAGAATACTGCATGGAGAGGGCAAGTGAACACTAGATTACTTGGAGGGCCTATATAGGAAAAATTTAGCAAATTTTGGATAGGTCCTCATCTAAAGAATATATTGTAGCTCAGGATGCTAGGATTTCAGGGCGTGTGTGGTCTCAACCGTTGGATCTCCTCCTTCAACGGATCTTGGTCGTCCGCTTCACCACAGAGATTCTATTCTCACCATTATCCCTCCTAGCTCCTGTCACTAAACTACAATATAGCCCTTTCATACTTAATAGGGGGCTTTCTGAAAAATTCCAACATATGCGGCATGAGCCCAACACACGCCCTAGTTCCGTCTTACCAAGTAACAAATCCAAAATGTTTAAAGACATAATTACATGTTTCAAAAATTCTGAGAAAATGGATGTAGTTAATGATGTATTCCAGAAGCACGCAAAACCTAATATAAATTGTTTGTATTTTTTGCTATAGAAAAATTTAAAATCTGACAAATTTAATAGTTTTGAAATGATGTGCACTATACTATAGAAAGAAATTATTAATTTTGTAGTTTGAGATATACACTATTTACTATGCATAGTTCAATATGATTTTGTCATTTATATGTAGCCATATAAAATATTTCACATTGAGACTTTGCATGTTCCTACTATGCATCATTGACTACATCTAAGATTTTTTCATTATTTTTGAAACTTGAATAATTTTGTAAAAAATCTAAGAATAAAGGTGATGCAGCCCGTCCTACGGACGCACCTCCATCTACAACACCTTGCCCTCCCAGTGGACCAATGACTCGCGCCCGAGCTAAGCTCCTACAAGCCAAGGTTAACTCGCTCCTTTCCTTGTGTGACTTCGATACACCCTTGGATGACTTGCTACTTCATACGCCTACCCTGTGCATCATCAGGTACGAAGAGAAGGACCCATGGAACAAAGGAACCACACCGAAAGGGACCAACCGCACTCAGACGCCAGCGGTACTACCGGATCAGGCGACCGATACTACCGGTACAAGCGGTACTACCGGACCCTGCTACCGGACGCTCCAGGAGGAACCCCTCCACGCTCCAGACGCCAGCGGTACTACCGGAGATGGAACCGGTACTATCGGTCAGCGGTACGACCGCCCCTACTACCGCTCACTACTGACGACGCCAACCGAATCCCCAGGACTGCAAGCGGTACTACCGGACTTTGAGCGGAACTACCGGTTGAGACCGGTACTACCGGTCGCCAGCCGGTACTACCGGGCGAGCCTGGACCTGAACACTTCAACTCGGCCCAGTGCCCTGTACCCTCTCAATATTTTCCCATTTCGTTCCTAAACTACCCCCGTGTTTGTGGCTGGCCTATAAGTAGCCCCCACCCTCTATTGTAAACCCTAGACTTGGATAATAATAGATTGAGGACACCCCTTTGAGGATCTTTCATCTATTGGTCTCATGCTCCTACCAAGGGGCACCCTATTATCCACCACCTCTTGGATCTTGCCTAGTGCGTTCAAGTTGTACAAGGTCTTGGGTTCTCGGTTTCTCGCCCCCAAGTCGTCAAGGTCTCACCAAGAACCTCGTCCCCCGTTGTTTGTCGTGGAGAGAGAGCTTCGCCCAACACCGATCCTAGAGATTATGTTGGACCGGTTGCCACCAGCGTGCGTTATCGGCGTGTATCGTGATTTGTGTGCGTGAGTTCATCGGGATCTTAGTGTGCGTGTGTTCGTGGATTTCGTCCCCTCTTCCCCTCCACCGTTTTTCCCTCGATCCCCGCGGAGATTCGTGAAAGATCGGGCCACCCCAAGGGGTTACCCCTTAACATATTGGTATCAAGAGCAAGGTTGATCACGAATTTCCCCCCAATTTTTCTTCTATCCCCTTAAAATCGAAAATCCCACCCAAAAGATCCCCAATTTGCCTTCGGATCGATCTTTGGATTTGGTGAGTTTTTCGTGGTTTTCGTCCATAGATCTGTTGCTTTTGGAGTCGATCTATAGTCTTTTTATGTTCCTAGCCCAGCCTTTCGGTCAGATCACCACGAATTTGAGGATTTTGTCAAGTTGATCTTGTTCCAGTTCCGCGCCTGGCGGTACTACCGGTCGTACGAGAGGTACTACCGCAAGTTACCGGTACTACAGTTCGCACAAACGGTACTACCGCTCTCTGGTACTACCGGTCGTGCCTGGCGGTACTACAGCCCGCCTCTGACCGTGTTTCTTTTCTCTTTGACGCCTCAACTTCGTTTGCTGACTATTACCCTTAACTTGTTCGTGTTTCACGTGTTTGTCGCCATTTTAACAACAGCTTCCGCATCAAAGTTACCGCGCGCTCAACGACACCGCGACTCTCAAACATCATCCCCCCAACGGTTGCAAGTCGTCAACAATACCAAAGGTATAACTTGCGCCACTTTGACAACCCCATATCTTCCTTTGTGTGTATCTATCCTATGAGAGCAACTCATTTTGTGTTTGTCTAAGCATTGTGCACTTGCCTTTGGAAAGTGAGAGTGTGAGGCCAAATACAAAAGTTGACATAGTAGCATAAAAAGGGAGAAAAAGAATTAAAAAAAACAACAAAAGGAAAATAGAAAGATACATAGTGTCCCAATACAAAGAGAATACCAAGCTTATAAGCCAAAAGAGAGAGGAAAGAGCGCACCAAGGCAAGTGCACAAATCTGTTGCTTATCCTCTTTTGGCAAATGAATTGTGGTCTCTCCTTGAGTTGGCACGACAACCGAGCGTAGTCTTCGTTAGGACCTTTTGTGCTCATTTTCATAGTCGTGCTAACCCCGTTTTTCTCCACGTGTGCGTTTTTCCGTGTTTTGTAGATCGTATCCTTTTGCTTTTGATCTTTGGTTCTTTACCACTTAGAACAATAACCTTTTGCTTGGATCGTTTCGTTTGGTTTTCCACAATCCTAACCTTCCACCAAAAGCTTTTGAGAGTTGTAGCGTATTGGTGTGTGAGTTTCTTTGCGATTTCACTTTGCACGCCATTAATTCTCAAGTATGGCAATTGGTTTGATATAATCTCCAAGGTGAGGTAAAAGTCTAACTTCTCGCACCCTTATTCTCCATATACAACCCTTGTCGGCTTTGCATCATGGACATGAATGGCGAGCTGTCCCAACCACCACCACCTCCGGAGGACGACACACAATACATGACAAGATGGGACCATTGGAAGGTCCGAGGAGAATTCAACTACCGTTGTGAAGCTCTTGAGCGGCGCCAAGATGAACAATTTAGCGAAGCCCGCGTGGAGTTCAAGAACATTGACAACCGCTTAGAAGAAGTCCGAGGCCAAATGCATGCCATGCAACATAACCTCGGTCATCAAAATGAAGCTCTTGGTCGCGCCCTCGCCTCAACGGATGAGAAGCTTCAACGCCTCATTGATCGGCTAGCAAGGCCACGCTCGCGCGATTCAAGCTCATCTCGGCACTCCTCAAGTGAATCAAGTGCACCTCGCCATCACGCTTCAAGGCACCGGGATGGACCCGTCCTTCAATCCATGAGCTCTTCTCAAGCGGTACCATCTCCGCGACACGCCGCAACGTCAATCTATGATGGTGACCTCTCCGCAAGACCTCCAAGACATGAAGAGAACCGTCCACAACCAAGGGCACTTATGATTCAACAAGAACAACCTCACATGGACCACCAAGCCCATCGCCGTCGACATGTTCTTTCAACAACAAGTGAAGCATCCGAAGTGGACGAACAAGATCACCGTCGGCGTGAAGCACTCGAAGATCCATCAAGGCGTCATCATCGACATGAACGTCCACGTCGACAACATGATCCCCTTGACGAGCCTGCTCCACATCAGGAAGAAAGAGAGCAGCCCATTGCGCATGCGGCTCGACGTCCTCCTTGCCACAGAGCGCAAGACAATGCTCATCGGCATCAACCACTACAAGAATAAGAGCAAGCTCCCCAAGCTCGTCGTGAGGACCATCAACCTCCTCATCCTGAACCGCGCCAGCAACACGAGCAAGCTCCCCAAGCTCGTCGTCAAAACTAAGTTCCACCACCAAATGCGGCACCTCAACAACCGCAAGAGAAACGCCATCATCACCAAGCAAGACATGAGAGCTCGGATGATGAAGATGGCCGCCAAAATCATGGCAACCGTCGACACCGGAACCGCAATGCAGAAGAAACTTTCGGCAAGCTCAAGTTCACCATGCCCAAGTTCACCGGTTCCAATGAACCCGAAGAATACCTCTCATGGGAGCTCAAGGTTGACAAGATCTTCCGCATGCACAACTATAGCAATGAGAAGATGATGGCCATGTCATCCCTCGAGTTTGATGAGTATGCCAATCTTTGGTGCGAACAAGTCCAACTCGCTCGCGAAGCAAAAGAAGAGCCTCCAATATCAACTTGGCAAGATATGAAGGCTCATATGAGATCCCGCTTTGTTCCTTCGCACTACACGCGTGACCTCTTCAACAAGCTTCAAACGCTTAGTCAAGGGACAAAGACCGTGGAAGAGTACTTCAAGCAAATGGAGCTCAACATGATACGTGCCAACATTGAAGAGCGTGATGAACAAACAATGGCACGTTTCCTCAATGGCTTGAACCATCCAATCAAGCGCATCACCGAGTTCCAAAAGTACAACAACATGGTTGAGCTTGTGCACGTCGCATCAAAGGCCGAGCGTCAAGTGCAAGAGGACATCAAGTACAACAAGCCAAAGACGTACTTCACCTACAAGCAAGCACCAACCATTACTCCAACAACACCAAGTGGAAGCTCATAGAGTACCACCAAGCTTCCCTTCAAGCCAACACTTCCTCAAGGAAAACAGCCCCCAAGTGGCAAATACACAAGGGATGATCAACCTTTCAATGGTGAGTGCTACAAGTGTGGAGGCAAAGGACACAAGTCGGCCGCATGTGGGAGCAAGAAAGTTTTGTTCATCCATGACAATGGCGACGAAGAATACTTGAGTGAAGATGAGTTTGATGCAAGGGTCAAGGAAGCATTGGCAAGGCAACATTTGGAAGAGGACCAAGAACTACTTGTGTGTGAGCATGACGCTAGTCCATCGCTTGTGGTCACAAGGGTCTTAACTACTCAAGTCAATGAGAATGAAGACCAACGATCAAACATCTTCCAAACTCGTGCCGATATCAATGGGAAGTCAATCAAAGTTGTCATCGATGGATGGAGTTGCCACAATCTTGCAAGCACGGAATTGTGTGATAAACTCAACCTCACCCTCCATCCGCATAAACACCCCTACCATATACAATGGCTAAGTGACCAAGGGTCCGTCAAGATCAAGCACACCGTCTCGGTAACATTTTCAATTGGAACCTATAAGGACACGGTGGAATGTGACGTGGTCCCAATGACGGTTTGCCATATGTTACTAGGAAGGCCGTGGTAATATGACAAGCGTGCTTTGCATGATGGTCACTCAAACACTTATAACTTCAAATGGCTTGAAAAAACTTGTGTGTTGCAACCAATGACTCCTAGCCAAATAATTACGGACAATGCAAAGGCTTTAGCGAGGGCGCAATACACAAAAACACCTTGTGAGAAGAGTGGTGAGCGAGAGAACCACACTATAGTGAGTAAGTGCCACAAGCCAAACTCGAGTGGAAAAACTAAGAGTGTTCTTCTTGCCACCAAAAGTGAGATGAGAGAAGTGCGGAACAACCCATCCATCTTGCACTATGTCCTTGTATGCAAGGGACTAGTGCAAGGAACTAATGACTTGACAAATGTTCCTCCTTTGATGGCTATTTTGCAGGAATTCCAAGATGTATTTCCCTAAGAGCTTCCTCATGGCCTTCCTCCTCTTCGTGGAATCGAGCACCGCATCGACCTCATACCCGGCGCCCCACTCCCAAACCGCGCCGCGTATCGCACAAACCCGGAAGATACGAAGGAGATAGAACGACAAATCAACCAACTCGTCTCCAAAGGTTTGATCGAAGTAAGCACTAGCCCGAGCGCGGTCCCCGTTATTCTAGTTCCAAAAACGGATGATATGTTGCGGTTATGCATGGACTGCCGTCCAATCAATGCTATCACCGTGCGTTATCGACATCCTATACCGCGTCTTGATGACATGCTTGATGAGTTATGTGGAGCCACTATATTTTCGAAAATTGATCTTCGTAGTGGTTACCATCAAATTCGCATGGCCGAAGGTGATGAGTGGAAAACCGCCTTCAAGACAAAGCTTGGTCTCTATGAATGGTTGGTTATGCCTTTTGGCTTATCAAATGCCCCATCTACCTTCATGCGCCTCATGAACCATATTTTGAGATCTCTCATTGGGAAGAGTGTAGTTGTTTACTTTGATGACATCCTTGTCTATAGCAAGTCACTAGAGGAGCATGTTGCTCATGTTAAGGAGGTCCTTCAAATCCTTCGTCATGAAAAGCTTTATGCTAATCTCCCAAAGTGCACTTTTGCAAAAGACAAACTCATTTTCCTTGGTTTTGTTGTGTCTTCTAATGGCATTCAAGTTGATGTCTCAAAAGTTAAGGACATACGAGATTGGCCCATACCGACCAATGTTAGTGAACTTCGTAGTTTTCATGGGTTGGCTGGCTTTTACCATCACTTTGTGAAAGACTTTTCTACCATTGCTTGCCCCCTCAATGAATTGACCAAGAAAAATGTCACGTTCGTTTGGGGAAAAGCACAACAAAAGGCTTTTGATGAGCTCAAAAAGAGGCTCACCGAAGCACCACTTCTTCCATTACCGGATTTCACGAAAACCTTTGAGATTGAATGTGACGCTAGTGGAATTGGCATTGGAGGCGTCCTTATGCAAAATGGGCGTCCTATTGCATACCATAGTGAGAAACTTGATGGCGCACGCCTTAACTATCCCATTTATGATAAAGAACTTTTTGCCTTGGTTCGTGTCCTTCAAGTGTGGCAACACTACCATTGTCCCAAAGAATTTATAGTCCATTCCGACCATGAGTCGTTGAAATATCTTAAGGGCCAAGCCAATTTGAGTAAAAGGCACGCCAAATGGGTTGAGTTCATGGAGTCTTTTCCTTACATTGTCAAGTACAAAAAGGGCAAATAAAATGTTGTAGCGGACGCTTTGTCTCGCAAAAACACAAACCTTCTTACGCGACTCGAAGTAAATGTCTTGGGTCTTGATGACATCAAATCTTTAGACGTCAAGCCCTTTCTTTGGACCAATTTTTGCAAAATGTTCAATAGATAAAGGGATTGATGATTTCTATTTGCATAAGGGTTTTCTTTTCATACAAAACAAGCTTTGCATTCCGAAGTCGTCCCTCCAAATTTTTCTTCTTCAAGAGTCCCATGGTGGAGGCCTTATGGGTCACTTTGGCCGTGACAAGACATATGACATGCTATCCACTCACTACTTTTGGCCAAAGATGAAGCGCGGCGTGGAGCGCCACGTCCAACGATGCAGTACATGTATCCAAGCTAAGTCCAAGTCTAACCCCTTTGGTCTTTATATGCCATTACCTATTCCTCATGCACCTTGGTCGGACATTAGCATGGACTTCGTGTTAGGATTTCCTAGATCTAAACATGGACAAGATTCTATATTTGTGGTCGTGGATCGTTTTTCCAAAATGGCACACTTCATTCCGTGCCATAAGACCGATGATGCTTCACATGTAGCAAGTTTGTTTTTCAGGGAAATAATTCGGCTACACGGTGTACAAAGAACAATCTTCTCCGACCGCGACGTCAAATTCATGAGCTACTTCTGGAAGACACTCATGGCCAAGCTCGGCATCAAGCTCCTCTTCTCGTCCGCCTCGCATCCTAAAACCGATGGACAAACTAAGGTCGTCAATCGAAGCCTTGGCACACTCCTCCGTGTGTTGATAAAGAAGAACCTTAAAGGCTGGGAGGAATGCATTCCGCACGCCGAGTTCGCCTACAACCACGCCAAGCACTCCACCACCATGAGAAGCCCATTCATGATCGTCATGGGTTCGAGCCTCTCACCGCGCTCAACATCCTTCCACTTCCGCTACATGACCGTACCAACATGGACGTTGACAAGCGTGCCCAAACAATGAAGAAACTCCATGAAGACACAAGAGCTACGATCGAGCAACAAGTCCTTCGCCAAGCATCAAGGATAAACAAGACCAAGAAAGAGATGATCTTCGAAGAAGGCGACCTTGTGTGGATACACTTGAGTAAAGACCGCTTTCCCAAGGACCGCAAATCCAAACTCAAGCCAAGAGGTGATGGGCCGTTCAAAGTGCTAAAGAGGATCAACAACAACGCCTACATCATTGATATCCCAACATCCAAGTATCTTGTGAGCTCGACGTTCAATGTCAAGGACCTCTCACCCTACCATGGAGAAGATACAGTTGAGAAGGTTGAAGAGTCGAGGACGACTCTTCCCCAAGGGGGGGGGGAGCTGATGTAGCCCGTCCTACGGACGCACCTCCATCTATAATACCTAGCCCTCCCAGTGGACCAATGACTCGCGCCCGAGCTAAGCTCCTACAAACCAAGGTTAACTCGCTCCTTTCCTTGTGTGACTTCGATACACCCTTGGATGGCTTGCTGCTTCATACGCCTACCCTGTGCATCATTAGGTACGAAGAGAAGGACCCATGGAACGAAGGAACCACACCGAAAGGGACCAACCGCACTCAGACGCCAGCGGTACTACCGGATCAGGCGACCGGTACTACCGGTACAAGCGATACTACCGGACCCTGCTACCGGACGCTCTAGGAGGAACCCCTCCACGCTCCAAACGCCAGCGGTACTACCGGAGATGGAACTGCATTATCGGTCAGTAATACCGCCTTTACTACTACCTCATCGATGACGCCAACCGAAGCCCTAGGACTGCAAGCGGTACTACCGGACTTTGAGCGGAACTACCGGTTGAGACCAGGGCCGGCCCTGGGGAGGGGCAGGGTGTGCGGCCGCCCAGGGCCCCAAAATTCGGGGGCCCCATCCTAGGTATACACATGCATATGTTTTTTCATATGTTGATACATATTGGCTGAAAAAAAATTCTCAGCATATTGGCTGAAAAAAATTCATAGGCCAACGTTTGGCTAAAAAAAGTCATATGGACCTTACTTATTTTACTTGTGAGCTAGCTGTGAAAGGCCTAACTAGTAAACTCAATCGTCGCTACTCGCGGGAAAGAATCAATCGACGATTGATCAGTCTGGCCGCGCCCCATCGCACGTCCTCAGGGCCTTGAGCTGCATGTCCTCCTTGAACACGGAACATCGCCTGTCAGTCGGTCGATCGGTCTGACGGCGCCCATCGCGATCCTCTCAGCCAGTCCGTCACCGACGATAAGACCACGAAGCCGCTCGCGCTCCTTACGCTGACGGCCGACGGCACTGACCAGCACGTGATCGGCGATCCCAACCGTCGGTAACCTTCGTGAATTTAGCATGCTCCTTATTTCTAAATTCATCTAATTATGTACTATTGATTGTCGGATCATCGACTCGTCATCTCGCTGATTTGTTTTTGGGCCCCTAATTGCGATCGCGAGAACACCAATCCACAATGTCTCAATAGATGATAAATGGTTTGGCAACATTATGCATCAAGAAGAAATTAGTGGATGACATCGACATTGACCCCATCATAAGTGAGTTTGCATCTATAAATATTAGAAGAAATTTCGAAGGTAATATGTATAAATTGTTTAATATGTTCGTACTTCTTTTGAATGCGTTTAAGGTTATTGAGAATATATATATATATATATATATATTGCACATATAATATTTATCTGTATCATTGTGACGTCTATACTAAGGGCCCTAAGTTTTAGTCTCGCCCAGGGCCCCTAAAATCCCAGGACCGGCCCTGGTTGAGACCGGTACTACCGGTCGCCAGCCGGTACTACCGGGCGAGCCTGGACCTGAACACTTCAACTCGCCCCAGTGCCCTGTACCCTCTCAATATTTTCCCATTTCGTTCCTAAACTACCCCCGTGTTTGTGGCTGGCCTATAAGTAGCCCCCACCCTCTATTGTAAACCCTAGACTTGGATAATAATAGATTGAGGACACCCCTTTGAGGATCTTTCATCTATTGGTCTCATGCTCCTACCAAGGGGCACCCTATTATCCACCACCTCTTGGATCTTGCCTAGTGCGTTCAAGTTGTACAAGGCCTTGGGTTCTCGGTTTCTCGCCCCCAAGTCGTCAAGGTCTCACCAAGCACCTCGTCCCCCGTTGTTGGTCGTGGAGAGAGAGCTTCGCCCAACACCGATCCTAGAGATTATGTTAGACCGGTTGCCACCGGCGTGAGTTATCGGCGTGTATCGTGATTTGTGTGCGTGAGTTCATCGGGATCTTAGTGTGCGTGTGTTCGTGGATTTCGTCCCCTCTTCCCCTTCACCGTTTTTCCCTCGATCCCCGCGGATATTCGTGAAAGATCGGGCCACCCCAAGGGGTTACCCCTTAACAAAAGGACTACCCCGAGCTCGGCTCCATTTGGAGGTTTCGTGGTATCTTAGAAAATGTTATTTATTAATTTGCAGGAGCCATAATTGTAGCATTTTCCCTTAGGATGTGCTATATTGCGATATGATGATATGATATATATGATACTTTTATTTTTTTAATAACATGGCATGCATTAATACATCCACATGCTAATTGCATATGGAACCCAGGCTTAATGTTGCCTTTTTTTGAACTTCTGAAAATGAATGTCAAAGTCCCAAAAATACAGAAGAAAATATGTACATGTAAGAAATGATTAAACTTTAAGTGTGCAAAACTTCAACCCCCCAAAAATTGTATCCTGTGCTACATAGAAAAGACAAAATCTATCTAGTTCACATACAGCTCTATAACTTAGTCCTTTAAATCAATACTTTGAAACACATAGTACAAATAATTCCAAGATAAAATTTATTTGCTTGAAGCATAAATCAATACTTCCATGTATATTTTTTTTCACAATCTTTAAAACTTTGAAACACATTTTTTGTAATGTCCTGCCTGGATGCCAAAACGACGCACTCATACTATGCCATCACACTATGGGAGGTCTACTGTCTACGGAGAGAACGGGAGCTAGTTTCGGTCTTGAAAATGCAATTATGCTTTGATCTGGACCATTACTTGCTACCTGTGTCCATTAAATGCAAATAACATTTTTTTGACGTAAACAAGTAGTAGCACTAAATGGATGCACTGTTTTGATCAAATCAAACTAGCGCGCCAGAAGAGTCGCCTGAAGGGTGACGACAATAATTTGCATCGATCATGTTGATAAGCTTAACTAAAGACCATCGGTCATGAGGCAAGCGTGATGGAGTAGAGGATGAAAAGTACTTCCTTCGTTTCAAAATATAAGATGTTTTAAGTTTGTGAAAAAAATATATTTACACTTCTTTTAGTGTAGAGTGAACCTACGTACTAAAATAGGTCTAGATACATTTGTTTTACAAAGCTAAAACATCTTATACTCTCTCCGTCCTGAAAAGTATGTTATAGATTTTTCTAATTCAAATGTATCTAGACACTATTTAGTATATATAGATTTATCCAAGTTTAGATAAATTTGCGACATTCTTTTTAGGACGAAGTGAGTAGTATTTTAAAATGGAGGAAGTATTAATGATGATGTGAGGTTCTCAGGCTGAGGGTGGCATTTCTGCACCCGGTGTGAACATGAGAAAAAGTTGTTTGCAAGTTTTAATAAATTTTGGTATTGTACATATTGGTGTCTTATGACATGAAGAAACGACATAATTTGACAAGAGTAACTCTAGAAAGGAACGGCCAAGATTTGAGAGAAGAATTAAAAATATTCCACGTCAATCAGGCTGAGTACCGTATAGTCTCAAGCTAATACCCGTTTTGATAGAAGTTAGAATAGAGCACGGCATGCAAGCGGAAGAGAGACATGACTTGGTCTTCGTGCGCTGTGGTATATATTTTGACAAGAGCTAACGCTAGGAAGGAACGACCAAAATTTGATAGAGGAATTAAAAGGGATCCACGTCAATCAGGCTGGGTACCATATAGTAGTCGAGCTAATTATACCCGTTTTGATAGAATTTAAGTAGAATAGAGCACGGAATGCATGAGAGAGAGAGAACTTGGTCTTCGTGTTGTGGTATGAGACGTAAAATGTATTTGAGCACTAAATGTAGGGCACGTACAACGCCGGCGTTAACGTCAGGCGCTAGGCTAATTTTCCTTGCTGTTAGACCCAAATCCTGTCCGATAGGTAGGTTTTCTCTAGCGTCGACGGGAAATTAGGCGTCGGGCGCTAGGACTCTTATATCTGTTTATGCACGCGAGTTTGATTACGATTGCTTGTGTCGCTAGCAAACCAACATAGCGTTCCGCGTTGACAGGCCAAGACGCTTAGCCCATAATTCATTTCTCTGGTATTAATTTTTTGTACTTAAACGTCCCTACAAACGTCTACCATGCTAATTTGAAGAAGGAGGGGACGCTGGAGATCACGGAATGACTAACAGAAAAGCAACGCGGGACATGGTGTTTACCCAGGTTCAGGCCCCCAGAGAGAAAACCCTACTACTGCTTGTATGCTATTGGTTGATGGGGAAACCGAAAGTTATAGGGGTGTGCAGATGAGATCCGGCAAGGTGTATGCTAGGGTATAAAATCGGTCCTACTCTCCTTGCCCTCTTGGTCTTCATACAGATAGGCCAGGTCTCTGGGATAGGCCGAGTTAGTTACAGGTTCAGGGTTTTTCCCTTTGAAATTCTATCTAGAACTAGCCGTGTTCTCCAAGAAGTCGAATCCCTCCTGAGCTTGGGCCACCCGAATTTCTCATGGGCTTCTTCATTAGGGGAGCATTGCTACGTGGGCTTCTGCTGGGCCGAACCGGGTAAGCTAACATCAGGTACCCGTATGAAATGCCTATGTCAGTAGCTCCCGAGTGTTCAGTTAGATTCGACTGGAGACTCTTAAGTCTTCGAGTGCATTCACCCGAACAGGTTTTCGGGTCAAGATATTAGTTCATAGGGATAGTTGATATGCGTGTGTGACTCTCCCGATGGATCAGGGTCAGTTAACTGACCTTGGGAAAGACAATGCTATCTACTCAGACTCGAGTCGTCAGACTCTAATCCAGAAAATTTCTGGCGTAATTCGACTCAGGCCGTGGAGGTCTTACAACAGTTGACTTTCAGTATTTTTAAGTTATTTACCCAACGCATCCGTCGGGATTTTTCATCGTGCCTGCTGACATGGATTGTTACTAGCAGAGCGCATTTAGGTGCATTACCGGGCCATCTGATCGTATCTGTAGGTCTTACCTTTGCGTCGCATATGCAACATCCAAATCGCCGCGGAGGAGTTTCGGGTGACTAAGGAGACATTATCTCTCTTAGCATTAATTTGGGCAAACCTACCGATTGTTTTCGTAATATTTGTTTGTTATAGCTGTGAAGGATCCGAAGGATCATATCCAATTGATTCATAGGGTATGCGACCAGTGCTCCCTATAGGAGTATCCCCCGAGTGTCTATTTGAGTCGTAGACTCGAGCAAGGACTTATAGTCATTAGTCATGTGACACGGTGATCCGGAATTCCTTTGGATGATTTTGTACATTTTATCAGTGTCAATGCTTTTTTCAAATGCGGTCAGCGCTCCCTATGAGAGTAGCCCCTGAGTCCGTAGTGGAGTCGTAGACTCGAAGGAGGACTCGAAGCGTGTTGCAACGAGTATGTTCAAAATTTCTTCGGGTGACTCTGAGACCTCACCAAATTTTTTAGGTGCGCGACCAGCTCTCCTGATAGGAGTAGCCTCCGAGTATTTTGTAGAGTCATAGACTCGAATAAGTACTTTTGCCTTGAATCGAAAGATTAGACCCTTGTTTTCATTTTCTTTTGCGATTGATGCCGTCATTATTGACGCCTGATGAGCTCAACCGTCTGCAGCGGCGAAGTGATATGTCGTAAACGTATCTATAATTTTTTATGTTCCATTCTTGTTTAGTATCTACTTTGCTTTGCTTTGTCTTTCTTTGAGGTGTTTTTATATATTTTCTGGAACTAACCTATTAACAAGTTTGTCACAATGCCAGTTGCCTGTTTTCTTCTGTTTTTGGTTCCAGAAAGGCAGAAAATCAATATTCTCGGAATTGGACGGGACAAAAGCCAAATTCAATATTTTACCGTGAGGGACACGAATCCAAAAGACGAGATGGAGAAGCGAACCAGGGCGGCCAGACCCCTCCTAGGCGCGGGTGGGCCCACCCCGCGCCTGGGTAGGGTGTGGGGGCCCTGGCCGCCTCCCAACCTTTCCTCCTTCGCCTATAAGAAGTCCCCGGGGAGAAAACCCTAAATAATCCATCATACTTCTAGAAAAATTTCCGTTACGCCGCCGTAACCGAAGGGGAGATTTGGGGGACAGAAAGTCTCTGTTTTGGCACCCTGCCGGGACGGGGAAGTGCCCCCGAAGCCATCTCCATTGATCTCCACCACCATCACCGTTGCTGATTCCCATGATGAGGAGGGAGTAGTTCTTCCTAGAGGCTAAGGGCTCTACCGGTAGCTATGTGTTCCTCTCTCTCTATGCATGATCTTGTGGTCATGAGCTTTGTAATCAAGTAGATCTACCTTGCTACTTAAGTGCTTCATTAGATCTCTGCTCTCCCCATGTGTGTGAAAGTGGCATCATGCACGCCATGGTGGCACTTAGGCTTGAGTCTACAAAAATAATCTTTGTGCTTTAATAGATCTATGCTTTTCCCCACGTGTGTGAAAGTGACAGCGGGCATACCATGTGTGGCACTTTGGATAGATTGAATATTTGTTATGAGTTATATTTGGAGTTGGATGTCTCTATGAAATTGTGGTGTTTGTTGGAACCATCTAGCGCTCAAGGTGATAGTGTGGGGTTATCTAGATTGGGGAAGGCGGACTTTGAGGAGTGTTGTTATAGCCCTACCATAGATTAGAGTGTCCAACCGAAGAGTAGTACCATGAAGAGAGTATATTTATATGAGAGAGTGTTCACTAGTGAAAGTATGATCCCTAGGCCTTGTTTCTAAGCATTGAAACACCGTTTGCTACTAGATCTGTTGCATGTTTGCTTGCTTCCATCTTTGTTCCGTTTTCCGGGGAGTTTTTGGTCCTTTACCTTACCTCACCATCAAGCTTTTTTTGGCACCGTTACCACTTGTATTTCAATATCTCTTCGCCGAACTAGTGCACCTATACACCTGACAAGTGTATTGGGTGTGTTGGGGACACAAGAGACTTCTTGTATCTTGATTGCAGGGTTGCTTGAGAGGGAATAACTTTGACCACTTCCTCCCTGAGTTCGATAAACCTTGGGTAATCCACTTAAGGGAAACCTGTTGCTGTTCTACAAACCTCTGCACTTGGAGGCCCAACAACTATCTACAAGATTAGAAGTGCATAGACATGAAGCCCTTTTCTGGCGCCGTTGCCGGTGAGGTAAGGTAAAAGGTACTCACATACTCCGTTGTGAGTGCTCGAAGTTATTTCCTTTAGATTCTGCAATTTTGTCTTTTTTTTCTCGTTTTCATTAGTTAGGCTTAATGGAAAACAACAAAAAAATTAGAGAGCTTTATAGTGTTTATCTTAAGTTAGGACAGGAAGTGTTTGAAAAGAAAATTAAAAAACCTATGGAGCTTTATTTGAATGCTAATAGCAATGTTATTAGTATGAATTCTTTGGACACCATTATTGCTAATGCTATGGAAAAGCCTAAGCTTGGGGAAGTTAGTTTTTATGAAAATGATCTTTTTTAGTTCCCCAGCTTTGGAAGATAGCTATTCTATTGCTTATGATGATACCAAGCCTCCAATATATGATGATTACAATGATGAGTATGATATTTTCAGTCCACCTACTATTGAGGAGAAAATTTATTGTGATTACAATATGCATCCTATAAATGATTATGGTGATGAGAATAGTAGTGATAGCTATTTTGTTGAATTTGCTCCCACTATAATTAATAAGAATAACTATGCTTATGTGGAGAGTAATAATAATTTTATGCATGTGGATCATGATAAGAATGTTTTATGTGATAGTAATATTGTTAACTTTATTCATGATGCTACCAAAAGTTATTATGAGAGAGGGAAACATGGTCTTATGTATCTCAACAATATTAAGTTTCCCCTCTTTATGTTGAAATTTTTGAATTTGGACTTGTTTGTATTTAATATGCTTGTTGCTTTGTGCTTTCATGAATAGTTTCTTTACAAGATTCCTATGCATAGGAAGTGGGTTGGACTTAAATGTGTTTTGAATTTGATTCTTGATACTCTCTTTTGCTTCAATTCATATTTCTTATGTGAGCATCTTCTCAAACTATGATGCCTAACTTAAAGGCGTTAAAGAAAAGTACTTGTTGGGAGATAACCCAAGAGTTTCCTTGAGTCTTGGAAGTTATTACTTCAGTAATGACCTCTCCTTAACCTTTTTGTTTACCTTTTGTGCCAAGAATGACCTCTAATGAGAGGGAAGTAAGATTTGGGGAGTTGTTGTCCCAAAACAGATTTCTGTTCTCTACCATAAAAATTCGTGAGGAGTATCTGTAACCCGGATTGAGCTCAAATTTACGAATACATCCATAGTATGTTAGCTAACTTTCGTTAGTTCAACAATTTTTGATTTGAGCAACAGAAGATTTTCGAAAAAATCGGTTTCTACCTGCTGGTCTGTTTTGACAGATTTCTGCCATTATTTGCATTTGCTTCTTATTGATTCCTTTTTGAGTTCTCTTTTGGAGAATTGAGCTTTTTGAAGGATTTTCTAAAGTAGCTTGTGTTTTTAGTGAAAAGTTTTGTTGTTCCAAAGCTTTGCCTAAGGGTCTAATATCTTTTGAATACACTAATGTTGCTAATGAAGATTGTGTGAAGTTTTGTATGAAGGAAAATTTTCAGGTGTAGAGAGAGAATAATGTAATGAGATGAAGAATAGACAAAATCTTAAGCTTGGGGATGCCACCTCGTGTCACCCCAAGAAATATTTAAGAGGTACAAGCGTCAAAGCTTGGGGATGCCCAAGGCATGCCCTTCTTCATCAATAAAAAACTTAGGTCTTTCTAGACACTTCGTTTTTATTGTTTCATGCATTGTTGTGTTGTTCTTAGAGCGTCTTAGTTTTTGTTTTTGGTTTTCGTTTGGTTAGTTTGCTTGAGTAAGTTGGTTGGTTACACCACACTTCTTTTAGAGAGACACACACTCTGTTTCCATAGCCTAGAATACTCTAGTTCTCACTCACTAGTGGAAGACGTGCCATCTGTCCTGGTTTGTAGAGGCCTTTAGTCCCATTTCTCAACCGGGACTACGAAATCGGGACTAAAGGCCTACCCCTTTAGTCCCGGTTTGGCCGGCCAAACCGGGACTAAAGGCGCTCACGGGGCAGCGTCGAGCGCGCGGGACCTTTAGTCTCGGTTTGTAATACGAACCTGGACTAAAGTTTTTTTTAATTTTTTTTCCAATTTTTTTGATTTTTTTCAAATTTTTCTTAAACATTTGAATTGTTTGACTCGTTAATCTCCCACATCTCTCATTTTAAATACTAATTATACTTAATCTTAGTTTAAATCATACTTACGATCAAACTTTCTGGCCGGTCACCCATCCTAGCACTACTCACCCCCAGCACGCTTAAACTTCTCCATTCCATCTCTCCCACCCCGCTCGAAGGACCCTTATACCTTGTTGTCAAGACTAGTATATCAATCCTATTAACTCATATCAATATGTGACACGTTTTTATTTTTTGAAATTAAGAACCACTATATTTAGTAAACAACAATAAATAAGTAATAATAATATTTTATTCTAATGAAAGTAAAAACTAATTAAATTAATATTTTATTCATTTTTGCCATTTATTAATTTAATATGACATAAATAATATCTTCAAATCTGTAAATCGAAATTCGACAAATAATATATCCATTATTATCATAAAAATGCGAGGAATTCAAATATGACATAAAAATACTAAAATAATTTAATTTCTAAAATAAATTTTTTTATTTTCGAATTTTAAGAATCCAAAATGGCCTAAGGATGTTGAAATCAAAGAGCTAATTTTTTCTGCACATTTTGATAGGTTGTACTTTTTTTACATCGTATGCAAAAGTTATGGCCATTTGAATTTTCATAACATTTTTTGTAAATTATGTCAAAATTTATATTTGTTAATTTTCGTAACAACTAAATCACTTAATATAACTACAGTTCGAAGGATTTTATTGTTAGAATTTTTTATAATTTTTCGGCATGATTTTGAATCTAGAAAAGACGATCTCCAAAAGGATTTGTGCCCGTTTTACTGCCAAAGCAGAACTTGAGAATTTTTTGCCCACTTTCTTTATTCCGAGTTGGTAATACGAACCGGGACTAAAGGTCACACCTTTAGTCCCGATTGGTGATACGAACCGAGACTAAAGGGGTTGGCACCGGGGGCACCCCTTTTAGTCCCGGTTGGTGATACGAACCGGGACTAAAGGTCCCGTTTAACCCGTGACTAAAGATTGCTGGCGTTCTATCCATTGGAACCGGGACATATGCTCACATTAGTCCCGGGTCCAACCATAACCGGGAGTAATGCTCCGAACTAGGATGGACGAATGGCTCTTTTTCTTCTAGTGACTCTTATTGTTTTGTGAGTGTTCTCTTTTGCTAGCACTGTGTTTAGCCTTAGTTTTCTTGTGCTTATTGCTTAGAACTTTTTTGTTCTTCTTTGTGGATTTGTGAGACAAGCTCACTAGTCTTTATTGATTATTATCTTTGTGAGGTGTTTCAAATAAGTCGTTTGGGGCTGGAAAGGAGTAGAAAGTTTCATGCTTATAGTGGTACAAGAGGATCTTGTTTTGACTGTCGCTTAGACTTTATCATGCCATGCTAGATCTTGTTTTGACCTTATGCTTAGTCATTATTGCTATAGCATGACTTGTTCCAAACAATTAGGATTGCTTAATGTGCCTTGAAGGAATTATGCGTTGTTTTAGCATGCAAAAGCATAGTATTGTGGTATTATCCTTTGATGCTTTGCTTGGGTGGACTTGGCACATGCTCACACCATGTTATGAATATGAACAAATCACCATAGACTCTATGATAATTTAGTCCTTGACTTGTAGTACCACTCTATGCTTTGATTAGTAATGTTTTGTTGCTCTGTATGATTATGACCATTATGCTCTCTTATTTGGTTGCTCCGAGTCTTTTGCTAGCCTCCACTTGTATGAGTAAGTTGTACTCATACTTCCAACTCCCAAGAAACCAAGTTATTCCAAAGTGTCCACTATAGACTCCTATGCATGGTGTGTTACACCATTCCAAGAATATTCTTGTTTTCAGCTATCTTCCAATTAAAAACTATTTTGTTATGTGAAAACTTAGTGATTAAATCCCTCACGAACTTGATGGCACACTTTATATTCTTTGCCCCTAATAAACTTGAACCATTGTGACAACTTTGTTGTATATGCTTGCACTTATACGTTGGAATTAGCAGAACCATGCTGTCACGGGGAACGTTTTCAACATTGCACTTGTACTTTGTACTCAATTGATATCATGCTCTTTTGTCTATGGATGTCACTGGTGTGAAATAAAGAGGGAACTTGTAAGTCCATGGAGTAAGTATTCTGTGTTAGAGAAACGTCTGGGCCGCTAGCCTAAGCCATGCCTAATAATGGTGGAAACTTGCAACATCACCATAGTGAGATATCTATGAAGCATCCTCAATAAAACGCTATGCATATAGTAAATAAAAAGATCGCTGAGATGCTCATTGTCTGCTTGCCTTGTCATTTTGGTTATGAGGAAGCTCCTGTACCATGTGCAAGGGGTACCCCGTTGGCGGTTCTCAATGATATGCAAATACTTACAATGGCAAGAACTTACCTGTGACTAAAGTTGAGTATGCATGAGGTGTTGTCGTGGTATTGCCGATGAGTACGCCATGGAGGGGTCCTCACAGTGCGTGTTTAGATACGTGGGGGGAAGGCGGATGGTTGACGGGTACGATGTTATACAGCTTACCCAGGTTCAGATCCCACAACGGTGACGGAATCCTACTCCTGCTATAAATCACTATAATGGCAATACATCGAGTTACAGAGATAGGTTCGCTGTGCGAGGTTGTCTGAGATTGTCTGAAGTTGTGCCCTAAAGGATCCCATAGGCCCGACTTATATAGTTTCCAGGTCCTAGGGTTACAGGGAAAAGTCCTAGCCGGACCGGTTACAGAGTCCTACATCGTCTATTACTAGTCTTACGTGTCTTGTACTCCAAGGCTCTGAGTACTTCGGTGACTCCAACCGTAGCCTTTCTTTATCCGGCATGGGCCTCCCTTTTGGATCCATCTAATTGGGCTGCCCAGCAGGCCATGAGCCATGCTACCAACTGTTGGCCACCCCGGTTATCCGGATAAGAGACATGCTATGAGGATACCCACATAGCATATCCCCAATAGTATCCCCCGGAGAACTCCGAGATCTCGCGTCGTCTTACCTCTTCATGTTGAATGCTCCGTCTAGATGGATGTCAGCAAATCGTCAAGAAATATCTTGTAGTCCTTCCAAATAACCCTGCAAGGTTTTCTCTGTCTTCAACTTGTAAGTCGGAGAATTTGCTGAATCTTCCATCGCACTCTTCCGTAGCCGGACTAGATCCGTCCATGCCGGAATCTTATGATGTGATGGCTCATCTGCCTATGTCAGCTAGGGCGACGCAGAGAATGCAATCATGCCCGATTTTCCCGCGCGAGCGATACGAACCGTTGGCGGCGACGGTTAAGACGTGGCGAAATTTCTGCGCACGTTCACGCACACGTCGTCTACGCGGAAACCGTCCGATCAAGCTGCACGAATATTGATGCTGGAGATCATAAATAGTAACTGCGGTGGAATTTTTACTTTTCACCTCATTCTCTCTTCGCATCGTCTTCTTCCTCCAGCGAGCGCCCCCTCGAACTCTCCGCACAACCTTGCGAAAAACCCTAACTCCCAATCTTGCCAGTCAACTCCAAACCTGCGTAATGGACAGCAGCAGCTCTACTCCCTCGATGATGGCGTCGGGCGAAGCCGCGGCAAAGCCGGCGAGCTCCGTCGTCGTGCCCCTAGAGGGCCTGGTCATTCCCATCTCCGCGGTGGTCGAGACCACCGGCGGCGACCATAATCAGGCGGCGCTAGAGCTGCTGGAGGAGGACAACGACTCCCACAGGGGTGATTGGCGTGGTTCGGACATCACGGACCGCGACATCAAGGAGTTGATCGTCGAGGGCTATCTCCCCGCGACGAAGGGGCTTGCCTGGCGGGTGGCGTCGGCCGGCGAGGTCACACCTTCTCCCCAAGCCGGAGAAAAAGGTGTACCTCAAAGCGCAATTGGTACACGGCGTCTCCCTGCCCATCTCTAACTTCTTCCTTTCCGCCTTGAACCACTACCGAGTCCAGCCCCAAAACCTTTCTCCCAATAGCATCCTAGCGCTCAGCAATTACGCGGCGCTCTGCGAGGGTTACTTAGGGATTAAGCCTAGTCTAGATCTCTTCGTGTATTTCTTCACCGTCAAGCATGAAGCTGGAGCCAGTAAGGACGAACTTAGAAACTGTGGCACCATAAGCTTCAAGATCCGTCCTGGACGGCGGTTCCCCGATATCGTCGGCCATGAGTCCTGCAAGAACTGGAAGCGTACTTACTTCTACGGCCCAGATATCCCTCTGGCCGACCGAGAAGTAACGTACCCGGACTTCGTTGATGGAGCCGCCACCGAGACTTTGACATGGAGATCCCAGGCCTGCCTTCCCTCCGACATCGATGCTTCCCACGCCATAAGGTGGATAGAGTGGTTCATAGAGACAGGTTTGACCGGCTTGGACCTAGCCATGTGCTGGTTCATCAGGCGAATCCATCCTTTGCAGCATCGCGTGAAGCTGATGCACGAGTATACCAACGATAGAAGGGATAGCCTCCGCATCTCTGTGGACAATTTCTCGAGCGACTCTGTCAAGCTCCGTCTCAAGGACATCGTCAAGGTGAAGGACAAGAAGCATGGCTTCACCATCACCTACGATATGTTCGTAGACAGCAAGTTCCCAAAGGTAATTTGTTTGTTTTCCATGTATGACATGTACTCCAGTTCTTCCGTCTAGCAATTGTCATCCCATCTAACACGGTGGTTCTTCACCTTACAACTTAGCGACATAGATGAGGACAACATGGCTCCTCAAATCTATGATCCAAAGATGAAGGAAGTCACCGTCGTGTCCGACGATGATGATCCATTGGCGTGAAAGTGGAATAGCTCCACCTCTGACGCTGCCGACGGAGGTAAGAAGAAGAAGACGGATGGTGGAGCCTCCAAAAAGACTACCGCCGCCCTGGAGGCGGAGAAAAAGAAAGACTACCGGGATCCCCTTTGCCAAAGCACCCCCTCTTGTGTAAGCTTCTTTCTCTCCGACATTTTTCCATTTACCTGTCTTGCTCCTGTACTTATGCATTTTGCACGTTTCAGGAAGAAAGTCATGACCAGCTTGAAGAAGACCTCCAAAACATTAGGGGCTTCTAGAACCATCAAGGACATGCTACATCGCGACACATCTCCCGCCATCGCCCCTGTCACTCCCAGCATCAAGCCCTCCTCCGCTCCGACAAGCTCACAAGCTAAGGAAGCATTTGGCCCTTCCGCCATGGAAGTGGACTCAGGTGCCTCTACCGAGATTGCTATCGTCGGCGAGCAGGCGACGCAGGAAAGTGCCGCACACCCAATGGCCTAAGCTCCGTCTAAGGATACCATCGGCAGCGGTAAGGCGGTGGTGGAAGCTGGTACTTCTGCCGTAGGCGGCGCCCCGTCACCCAAGAAAGCCATAGAGTATCCAAAGATAGTCTATCCGGTACTTACACCGGGTAGCACTGCTCTGGTTCCAAGTGCGGCGCCAACATCTCCGACGTGCGGTCTAGAGGAGCTCCTCCGTCAAGCAGAGATCTTGCAAGGAAACAGCGTATCCTTTGGCAAGCTGCTGGCCGAGAGTGCTACCAACCTCAAGATCATTGCACTTGTAAGTTTTATTTGCCTTTTGAATTTCATATGAGTATCCACTATATCCCCCAAGGATTGAGACAGAAAACCATTGGTCTTTGTATCTGAATGCTCTAAGAGTGACTAAAATAGAAAACTTCTCTCTATAGCCCCAAGCATGTAGTTTGAATGAATTATTCCGACTAGATGCTTTTAGAGTAGCATATGCAGTGGTTATTAATTTCAATATTGTAGCCCCCAAGCCTCTAGTTGTAACTGAATTAGTTCCGACTAGATGCTTAAAGAAAAGCTAAGCATATATCCGAGTTAAAAACTTTATACTGTAGCCCCCAAGCTTCTAATCGAGAACTGAATTAGTTCCGACTAGATGCTTCAAGAAAAGCTAAGCATATTGCTAAGTTAAAAACTCTCGCTGTAGCCCCCGAGCATCTAGGTGGAAATTTTCCGGCTAGATGCTCCAAGCAGACCAAACAATGTTTTAATTTCTTCTTCTTTTTTTCCACAGAACGAGAATGCTCGGAGGGGCATGGCCAACGACAAGTATCAAAAGATGCGCGTGGATTTGGAAGCCGAAAAGGGTAAAACTACCTTCTTCAAGGAACAGATCATCAAGAGCAAGCGTCTATTTTTCCTTTATTTTTCGTACTCCGACTTGAACTTGTGTATTCTCCGAGTACTCACTGTGTACTTTGCTTTCTTCGACTTGCAGAAACCATTGCCAAAGCTAAGGATATTGTCGAGCAATCCAAGCACATCCAGGAGCTGGATAGCGAGAACAAGATCCTTAAGCAGGAGAGGAAGGACATGCTGAAGATGCATGAAGAATCCATGAAAGCCCTGCAGGACTCCGGCACCGAGGAGATGAACCGCTTGAAGGAGGAGATCTCGATGTTAAGAGATCAGAAGAAAGCTGCCGATGAGAAGAATCAATGCCATCATGAGGCGTACAAGCTCCTCCAACAAGAACGGGACTCCTTGGCGGATACCCTCTGGCAAGCTGATGCCAGCATCTTCAGTAAGTGATTCCTCCGTCTTGGATTTCTGTAGTCTAGATACTCTGTATTTTTGAACTCATGTGTTCCTTGTCAGAATTTGCAGCTCCTATGGGTTTAACTCGGTCGCCTCCTCCAGCAAAGGAATGCATGGTTCTTGCCGGAAACTTCATCAACACCGCCATCGTGCAAGCCAAAGAGATCGCCAAGCCCCTCCAGATCAACATCAAAGTTTCTGATTCTATGGCGAAGTACTCGGAGATCCTGCGCTGAGCCCCCGAGCGTATCATAAGCTGGAAAGCTTCATATGCACAGGCCGGTGCAAGGATGGCGCTGTCAATGGTGAAAGCACATTACGAAGTGTAAGATCCCTCCTTTATAAAGTAAAAGGATCCCTGTGATTGCAATGCTAGTCCCTAGATCAATGCTAGCATCCACAGTTTAAGATGAAGTACACAGAAACAAAGGTCATTATTACAGTCATTCCAGAGACAAACATAGTCTTTACAACTCCAAGGCCACAGGCCTAGTACAAGAGTTTGAATAAGTAAATAAATAAAGTCTTCATCTTCATGTGCCACAGGCAAACATGTTGAGTGTAGACTCATGACTCCTAATCCTCATTAGAGTAACCTGCAACATCACAAGTTATAGCCACAGTGGGTCAATACTTTGGAATAGTATTGGCAAGTGATACCTTAGTATAATTTAGGTGGACTAGACTCTATATGCAATTTGGCTAAGTGTAGCTTGGCTTGCTTTGCTCAAAATAGGTTTTGCCTATTAGTTGAAATCACTAAGTTTTTCTTTGTCAAAAACTTTTCCCAAGGAACCACCAATAGACATTGAGGTCCTTTACCCTTGTTCACCCACAAGTTTTACTTATAAATTGGTATGAGGAGATTCTTGATAGCTTCCATGTCTTGATGCTCAAGTTGTCCTTTTCCAGGGACATGGCTAAGTATTTAGGTTCTTCCATCTGCAGAGGTTGTGCACTTTCCCCACAAGTCTTGATTTTCACCAAGACAGGACCTTTCAGAAGCCTTCACTTAGACCAAATGGACGCGCTCCAACCTATCATCCCACTACCACCAACTGTCCAAATGGCTAAGCTCTAGCAACCTATGTGATCCTGGCAGAGCCCATATTGCCAAGTGGCTGCACTAGAAGCTTCTTAACATTTTGCCTCTAAAATCTCTTTGTTCCTGGGTGGCTTTCCACAAGTGAGATACACAAGGTAAACCATAGAAATGGGCCTTGTGTAACCACTCATCATAAACCATTCCTTCCATTCCACCCAGGTGTTTCATTTACTTAGTTGTTTTATTAGGAAAAACACAAGTCCAAAGACTTAGAAATATTTTCATCATAACATGTATATTTCACCAACCCTTGGTTGCTACTAGCTAGGCTAAGCATGGCATAGATAAGCATCTTAACTTAGAAATTTCTAGCAATTCTACAACTACTAGGATTTCCCAACATGGCATATAAGCAAAATATAGCATGCAAGACTAGCAAAATATTTCTAATGCTTAGTAGAAAACATAGGGATAAAAATATCATGAAGTACCACTTGCCTTGGTAGTTTGGAGAGTAGCTACACTCCTCACAATCACAATCACTATTGGCACCAAAATCTACACAAAGAATCATAGCCACAAATCACATACAAAACATATACAAACAAAAATATATGAATGCATGCAATATGATATGTGATGATTTTTAAAACACAACAAAGCAAGTGTACAGTACTGGTTCATAAACAAGTTAAAAACTTGCCAAACAACATTTAATTAAACCTCAAAATATTTCTCAAACAATTCATATACTCAAATTAGCCCTACACATGTTTCTCTAAAAAAAACCATTTTAACAGAAGCAAAACATTAAAAACATTGCATATTTAGAAAGGGCTTGTTCTCCTGATTCCATTGATATAAAATTTGTCAAATTCTAACGTGGGAATCAAAAGTTATAGCTAAAACAAATTCAAACAACTAATAGATTCAAATTCTGATTTTAAACCTAAACTCTAGCCAGGCGTCTTAATCTGATTGGTGCGTACCGGTTCGCTCCGGATCGCGTCTGTGAGCCATTAGATCTACTTAACCTGCACGTCCCAGATCTACTCATAACATTTCGATAAGTGATCTAATTTCACACGCTGGATCCATATCCAACGGTCCTGGATCAAACGACCACAGCTGGGCGGCGTTGGCGGTGGCTACTGGCGGCGGCGTGCTCGGCCTACGGCGGCGCGGCGCTACAGGTGGCTCTGGGGTCGTCGGAGATGCTTACCAGAAACGTGACGATGCGCTGATGCTCAACCTGGTGACGGCTTGGCAAGGGGCGCACGGACACGGCTGCACGGGCTTGTCGGAGTTGCTGTCAGCGTCGGACTCGGGTGGACGACTACGTTGGCGATGCTCCTGGTCACCCTATCACGAACAAACGGCATCAGGAGACGCACAAGACTACGGCGAACGTGCTCGTGTGAAATAGAGGCGAAGGGGAACAAGGGGCTCACCGAATTTGATCGCCGGAGTTGAGGTTGTCGTCGGGTGCTTGCAGCGTTTGACGAAGTCGACGACCTGGGGCAGTACAGGACGAACCAGTGGGGTCAGAAGGTGCGCAAGGAAGTTGTGAAGCGACTTGTATGAACCAGAGGGAGAGGGGTGCACGGGGCTCACCGGGATTGGTCGCCGGAGTGAGCTCTGTCTGCGGCGGTGCGAGGAGGATTGCGGGCAGCCTGGGGACGCTTTGTGATCGGAGTCTGGGGGAAATGGAGAGAGGGCAGAGGGGGTTTAAGTAGGCCAGGCGGGGGCGAGGATCGTGCGCGGTATCAAGGGAATTTAAGCGAGGAATCAACGCGGCAGTGAAGGGCGGAGGAAACGGCCGGCGACGTGGTCGTGGGCGCGATTTGGGGAAGATGAGGATGAGCTGGCGAGGTCCACCAGTCAGCGAGTGAAACAGAGAGGGGGTGGGGTCGTGTGGTCAGTGACCTGGTGGGCTCGTCTGCGAGTGAGAGAGAGAGGGGGAACTCGGGTGGGCTTAATGGGCTGGATTCGTAGCTGGGCTAGATAGGTGGCGCTGGCTTTTTTTCCATTTCTTTTCTCCTTTTCTTTTTCTGTTTTCAATTTCAGGAACCAAATTCAAATGATTTCAAAATCTGTTTGAATTCAAATCTTTTCAGGATTTTTGTAGTGTGCAATAGTCACACTTCTGGGCATAAAACCAAGTGGTCACTTTGAATTGGCTTGGTCACTTGGAATAAAATAAAATAAGTAGTGGCATAGCACTAGTTTGAATAGGTTTTGAAATTGGTTTTCAAATCATAGTGTTTTGAAACTTTGGTTTAAATCTTAGCAATCTAGCAATACAACCTGAGAATAATAAGACAACAAAGTTTGGTTTCTTGAATAACAATCTCCCATTGGAGAGTAGCATTTGTTTCAAATGCTGATCACATAAAATAATGAGCACATATGCTCCTGTTTTTTAAATGATTTGTTTGAAATGAACTCTATATGATCATGGATGCATGGATGATATGCATGAGTTTGAAACATGATTTTAGGGATGTTACACGAAGATGCCGACATTGACACGGTGACCTCTTGTATTCCCGACGTAGATGACGATGGCAAAGCGATTAATCACGAATCCATCTTGTCATCACGCGCGGGCTATGATACCAGAGTTGCCGAGTTAGTCGACGTCAACGTCTTCGTGCCGATGAACACCATCGATGGCGGCAACCAAAGCTCCTCCGAGTCCCTTCACACTGCCGACTTTGAGGGTGATTCTCCTACTGCCAATGACGCTGCTTCCAAGTCGCCTGCGCCAAAGCAATAAAAAACAACTTGTAATATTTGTTTTATCTTTGATGCGTATGCGGAAAAAACTATGTATTAACTTAAGGTGGAAAACAATAATGTATGTCATGCTACGTAAGAACCAGTTTCTAGCATGTATATATATTTTTAAGCAAGTGTTGGCTTATCCATTACTTTGGTTCTTATGCTTGACTTTGCGTGAGTCGGAAGACTCGTTGTCGGAACCATGAGCTCAGGTGATGATGCCCAATGGCACTGTCAATAACCCAAGCACAAAATCGCTGACAAAAAGTGAGGAAAGTCACTACTCCAGAATCCACATAAAAACGACAAAGAACGTGTAGACTAGAAAACTTAAAATAACTAGGCAGAATTTTCACAAGTGCAATCGCAAAGCTTGTGCATAAAGGTTTTATATGATCCAAAAATAAACACTAAAGGAGGTAAAAGACTCAGAAATATGAGTGAACCAGAGAGCTTTATTTCATTGATCATATAAGAGGTACACAATTAGATAAAAAATGCTAAGTGTAAAAAGGACGTAGCTGTGCTATGTTCCATGGCCGATCAAGCTCCGGGTAGTCATCATCCAGGTCACGTCACTTACGCTTATGATCCTCATTGGGTCTGTCCTTCAGTTCACGATTGTCAACGAGGTAGTAAGACCCATTGAGTAGCGCCTTGCTTATGATGAACGGTCCTTTCCATGGCGGGGATAATTTGTGTGACTTCTTCTGCTTAAGTCGGAGCACCAAATCCCCTCTTTAAACGAGCGATGCCGAACGCGGAGACTTTGGTAGCTGCGTAGCTTCTACTGGTAGATGGCGAATCTTTGGCATGCCAAAACGCGCTCCTCCTCGAGAAGGTCCACATCTAGGTGTCTGGATTCTTCAGCGTCATCTTCGTCGTAGGCGGCAACCCTTGGTGCATCGTGAAGTATGTCGGAAGGTAGGATGGCTTCTGATCCATATACCATGAAGTAAGGGGTGTAGCCGGTGGATCTGTTGGGTGTAGTTCATAAACTCCACAGCACAGATGGCAATTCTTCCGCCCAGGCTCCAGCTGCTCTATATAGGGGTGCCTCAAGACGTGGCTTGATTTCCTGCAGAATTATTCCATTGGCTCGCTCAGCCTGACAATTGGATTGTGGATGTGCCACAGATGCAAGGTCAAGTCGGATGCCCTTCTCCCGACAATAAGCCTCCACTTCTCCGAGTGACAAGTTGCTGCCGTTGTCGGTGATAATGCTATGTGGGAGACCAAATCTCACCACTAGATCCCGGACAAACCTGAGGGCAGTTGCCCCATCAAGCTTTCTAATGGGTTTATCTTCTATCCATTTAGTGAATTTATCAACTGCTACTAGCAGATGGTGCCGTCTGTAACGGTCCCACCATGTCTAGCCCCTAGACTGCAAACGGCCAAGTTATTGGTATTGTTCGCAATTCTTCATCAGGAACATGTGGTTGTCGGGCATAATACTGGTATCCCATGCATGTCTCAACCAGCTTGTCGGCGTCCGCCTTCGCGGTCAACCAGTAGAATCCTTGCCAGAAGGCTTTCGCGACCAACGGTCGAGGAGCGGCGTGATGCCCGCAATCTCCGAGATGGATTTCGCGTAGGATTTCAATACCTTCTAGCTAGGAAACACACTTTAGGTATACACCAGTAGTGCTCCTTTTGTAGAGTTGTCCATTCATTATGGTATGACCCTTTGCTCGTCGTACTATTTGCCGTCTTTCGGCCTTGTCGTCGGGCAAAGTTCCGTGTTCGAGATATTCCATGAACGGTTTTTTCCAAGCCGGAGGGACCTTTGTCACCATGTGGACAAAAGAGTCAAAACTATCTGGGTTTTCGATGTCGGCTCCCTTCACGGATGGTGTACGTAGATACTCTAGGAAAACTCCTGGCGGAATTTGTTTGCGCCCTGATCCAAGCTTAGATAGCAGATCAGCCGCCTCATTTTGCTCCCTAGGCACATACTTGACTTCGTAGCACAAGAAGCTCTTGGCTATCTCGTCCACTTCGTCTCGATATGCTGCCATCATAGGGTTCCGCGCATTCCAGTGCCAGCCACTTGCTGGGCAACCAAGTCGGAATCTCCACAACAAACTATGCGCTTGATGCCAATATCCTTGGCTACACGTAGTCCGTGAATGAGTGCTTCATACTCCGCCATGTTGTTTGTAGCCTCGAAGTGGATCTGCAGAACGTAGTGTAGCTTGTCTCTTGTTGGTGACTGTAGAAATACACCAGCCCCCGAGCCGTTGAGCAGCTTTGATCCGTCAAAGTGCATCACCCAATACTCTGGTTCCGGCAACAGAGTAGCATCTGGCATATCCGTCCAATCTGCGATAAAATCTTCCAAGGCTTGTGACTTGATGGCGTCGCGTCTCTTGTAGGTGATCTTGAAGGCGGCAAGTTTAATGCCCCACTTCGCGACCCTTCCCGTAGCGTTGCTGTTGTTGATAATGTCGGACAGTGGAGTCTTGCTCACCACTGTGATTGGGTGCTCCTGAAAGTAATGCCTTAGCTTCCGAGAAGCAAGGAATACTCCATAAGCTATCTTCTGGTAGTGGGGGTAACGCTGCTTGGACTCCGTCAAGACCTTGCTCACATAGTAAACTGGTCGTTGAACTCCGTTTTCATAGCCTGGTTCCTTCCGCTCTACCACGACGACGATGCTGATTACCCGGTTGGTTGCCGCCATGTAGATTAACAGGCTCTCTGTTCGGGTCTTTGCAAGGATGGGCGCTGAGGAAAGAATCTCCTTGAGCTGCTTCAATTATGCATCTGCTTTGTCCGTCCACGTGAATTTGTCCGCCTTCTTCAGCAACTTGTACATCGGCAGAGCCTTCTATCCAAGTCGGCTGACGAACCGACTAACTACTGCAACACAACCTGTTAGTCGTTGAATGCCTTTTAGGCATGTAGGACGGTTTATGTTTAAGATGGCCTTGATTTTCTCTGGGTTGACCTTGATTCCGCACTGGGAAACGATGAAACCCAACAATTTGCCGGCTAGAACCCCAAAGACGCACTTCTTAGGGTTAAGCATCATGTTGTATTTCCGGAGATTATCAAAGGTTTCTTTTAAGTCGGCGATTAAGTCATTTGACTTTTTAGACATCACCGCGATATCTTCCACATAGGCGTGAACATTCCGACCAATTTGGTCGTGAAGGCAACGTTGCGTTGTCCGCTGGTATGTAGCACCTGTGTTTTCATCCCAAAGGGCATCGTAACATAGCAAAACGTGTCATATGGGGTAGTGAACGAAGTGGCCAATTGGTCCGACTTCCTCATCTTGATCTGGTGGTATCCTGAGTATGCATTGAGAAAACAAAAAAGTTTCAAGCCATCCGTCGAGTCAATGACTTGGTCAATGCGAGGCAAAGCAAACGGATCTTTGGGACATGCTTTGTTTAAGACGGTGTAATCAACGCACATTCTTAATTCTTTGGTTCCCTTTTTGGGGAAAAGCACAGGATTGGCCACTCATCGGGTGTGAAGGACATCTCGGATAAATCTAGCCTTAAGTAACCTAGCTATCTCTTTGCCAATGGCGTGCCTCTTATCGTATCCGAAGCATCGTAGAGGTTGTTTCACAGGTTTGCATTTTGGATCAATGTTTAAGCTATGCTCGGCAAGTTCCCTAGGTACACCTTTCATGTCGACAGGTTGCCAGGCGAAGATGTCCCTATTCTCACGGAGGAACTCGACGAGCACGCTTTCCTATTTGGGATCCAGGTTCGTCCCAATGGCGGTGACCTTGGAGGCATCGCCTACCACAAGTTCCACCGGCTTGGTCTCGATGGTGGCCTTGAACGCAGGAGCGGAGTCGGAGATCTGCTTCTTCGACGCGGGCATATCTGAGTCATCGACCCTGCTCTAGATCTCTTTGAATTATTCGCTGTAGAGGACAGCTTCGACAAATGTTGCTTCATTGATCTCGCAGTCCCTTGCCTTGGTAAAGCTTCCGGATACGGTGATGACACCGTTTGGTACGGGTATCTTGAGTTTGTTGTAGACGAATCATGGCTTGGCCATGAACGTGTGGAATATGTCATGACCGAATATGACGTGGTACACACTCTTGAAGGGGACCACCTCAAAGGTCATGCGCTCTTGGCGGTAATTATTAACATCGCCAAAGGCAACCTGAAGTGTGATGCACCCAAGGGACCGAGCCTCCTGATTAGGAACTACGCTGTGGAAGATGGTGTTGGTCCATCTTAGGTTTGCCTCCGTCAAGTTCATCTTCTGCAGTGTATCCAAGTACATGATGTTGATGCTGCTTCCACTATCCACCATACACTTGGTGAACTCCACGCCGTCAATCAAGGGGGTTGATGACCATGGCGTATTGGTTCTCCGTAGGAATAAGGTCTGGGTGGTCTGTCTTGTCCCAAGTAATTGGAACCTCCGACTAGCATAGGTACTTAGGGACTGGGGATAGAGTAGCCATCAGGATCCTCATAGCTGTCTTCTGTTGTCGGACGGTGGGGGTGCCAAGGAAAGTGTGGTAGACTGGCGTCTTCTTCACGAAGGGGTTCTTTCCCTTGTCATCGCTCTTGGCGGCGCGCTTGGGGTCAACGTCCTCATCCATGTCACTTGAATCCTTGGATTCCTCTTCCTTCTTCTTCCCTCTGCCCTTGCCTCGCGGTCTGTTCTTCCGACTTCGCTTGTAGCCGGACTCCGGGTCTTCCTTGAGGTCGTTGACGAACTTGCAATGTCTGTTGGTATGGGTGGCCTTGCCGTTGGCATTGAGGTGTACGAGGCACGGCATATCGCGATACTCTTCATAGGTTTGGGGAACACGGAGCAGCGCCGAGGTTGTTTCACTTCCTCGTTGCTACCCACGGCCAGCTCCCTGCCCTCGGCCACGTTGTCCACCATCACCTCGTCCAACAAAGGTCATGGCGACCATGTCGGGAGATTGCTTTTCTTCTGGAGCAATTTTCCGCTTTGTGCTGCTGTTCCTCCGAGCCTGAGTTGGAACGGCCGTTGCCGGCAGAGAGCCGCGAGCATCGTCGTCGGCAACTACGAACTCACTAGCCAACTGAATCATCTGGTTCAAGCCAAGCTGGTGATTTTCCTACAAGCGCTTCAGGTTATGTCGGAGCAACGTGCCCCTTTCCAACCCATCAATGAAGGCGGCCATGGCGGTCTGGGCGTGCACTCCTGCGCAGGAATTCTTCATATCCAGCCAGCGGGAGAGGTAGGCGCGAGATGTCTCGTCTTTCTCTTGCATGCACCGCTGTAGATCGCCAACAGTGCAGGGACGTTTGTACGTACCCTCGAAGTTCTTGGTGAACGCCTCTTGCATGTCCAACCAATTGCAGATGGATTTGTCCGGTAAGTCATCGATCCATTGACGGGCCGTGCCCGCCAACATCAAAGGGATGTACTTGACGACGACGTTGGGGTTACCTCCGGCAATCTCCACCGCGTTGCCGTAGTCCTGCAACCATGTGGCTGGCTTGGCGGTTCCGTCATAGGGCTTGATGGTCTTGTCAATCTGGAAACCTTCGGGGTAAGTTGCGGACCGTATTGCAGGTCCCAAGCAACGTGGTACTAGGTATGGCCCTTCCCGGGCCTCGTGGATCTTATCTATCCGCGAACGTGCATCGTACGGCTACGGGTTCTTCTTCTTCTTGTCAACAGGGGATGGGATGCATGAACGACGCGAGCCTCCTTTGCCATGGTGAATGCTAGGTGGCGAAGGAGGCAGAGGTGGTGGTGGGTTAGCCTTCTTGCTGTTACCCTCCTGCGACGCCTCACGCCTGTATCGGTTGCTTGTCGGATGGGGAGGGTCATGGCGTGACCTGCTCTTGTGTCCTTTGGTTGCGCTCTTTGTCATGACGGGTCTGCTCCGTGTTGTCGCGGATGACGATGCCGCACTTCCTTGGGGGGGCATATCCATACAATGGTGAGCCTTGGGGTCTTCGTGATGTCGGGGGGATCGGGGCGGTGGCGACGGGCGACGAGGCCGTGCCTTTTCTCTGTGGTCGGAGGATATGGGGATAGCATCATTCCTGTTGTGTGCATCCCTCCGTCTTTGTTCTGATGAACCCGTCTGGGACCCAACATCAAGAGGAGATCTGTACCTTGGCGGCTTATACTGGCTAGACTGGCAAAGCGCTGGGTTGGACTCAAGCCTCTGAGAGGTGGCCTTTTCCTGCTGCTTCACCGCCTTGGCCACTAGGTCATAGACCTGTTCCACTGCCTCGGGCGATCTATCCTGCTCCAGAAGGGTCTTGGCGACGGCGAGGTTGAGGAGTGGGCATCACCTGCTTGCCTTCACTGTCAATGTATGGCTTGGACTGTGCCGGCTTCGAGGGAGCCCATCCTAGGTTTCGTCGTACACCAGGATCGTTGATGACGCGAGCCGGAGCTTTCTTGGCCTTCTGCTGCTGCAGCAGCGTCTTGTATTCGGCGTCCATTGCTCTAGCTTTCTCTATGTACTTCTACGTGTTGACCAGATCTCGATCTAGCTGAGCGCCTTGCTCCACGATGGCCTGTGCTTCCTCCAACAGCTGCTGGCGCTTCTCGTCAAGCTGAGTCACGTTCCGGATATGAGCTACGGTCAGTGGCTCAACGAGAAGATTGTCGTACATCACTGTATCAGCTGGAGTAACTTGGGCAGTAACAGACGTAGATGCCGGAGGCGGCACGTTTGTGGTGTTGTTGTTGCTCGGGCCGGTGTCGAGTTCCTGCGGCTGCTGCACTGGGTTAGGCGGAGGGGGCATGGCCTTTGCGCGATCATCGTCAGCGGCAATAAGTGGCCCCTTCCCCTTTTCCAGCGCTGTAGGCAGAGCTCGTCCGGTTTGATCTTTATCCATCGTCGTCCTGATGGTGACGAACACTTCTCGAGACGTGACGGTGTTGTTGGCTTGCTCGTCGCGCGTGTACTCCTCCATTTGCTGCATGGCGGAGTCTAGTTCCTATGGACTGAAATCTATCTCCTCTGAGTCTGCACTGAAGTCGGCGTATAGCGCGTCAATCATAGATTCAGAGGGTGCTAGGACTTCCTCGATGACGGGGGGTGGAGATGCAACAACAGCGATGACGACTAGAGGTGGCGGCGTAGCTGCGACAATGGCGGCCGGAGGCGGTGGCTGAATCAGAGGGGCTCCGTCAATGAGCACAAGTGCTGTCTGAGCTGCCGCTTCGGCCTCCACGTAGTTGTTGACGGTACTCACCATGCCTTCGAAGGTAAGGTGTCCCGACGCTTGCTGCCGTCTTAGAGAATGCCGGAGGAGCGTGCCATGGTCCAGTCCTTCCACAAAGTGATACATGGCATCACCATTGGGGTAGTGGGCCACATCGGCTCGTATACGTAGCCACCTGGCCATGTAATCGCGGGGGTTTTTGCCCTCTCTCTGAACGCAACGCGCCAGATCGAAGATGGTAACCACGCCGACGAACTTGGATCTCCGCTGTCCAGACGCACGGGCGAAGCCGGTGGACTTGCAGCGATCTTCCACCGTTATATCCAGCATATGGGTGGTTTGGGTGGGCCTTGAATTTTTCCAATCTTTGCTGGCAAACTCCAAAGAGAGATCCGACATTGATCCTTCCGCGAAGATATCCTGCCTGTAGGCGGTCCGTGCGGGCCTTGATGCTCCTCCGACTCCCAGGGAACTAGTGCCCGAGTCGGTTTCCCCAATGAAGAGGTGGATGTCTCTGATAGGAACGATCGAACACCGCGTAGGGTTCGTCTTCGCCGGGATACAAATTCATCGAGAGGGACGATCAGAACGTTGTCGGAGAAGAGAACGCGACCGATGGCCACGGTTTCACCGATTCCTACAAAGATTTTGGTTCTCGCCCGCTGAAGAGCCTGAAGCGTCTCTTGCCCCACGGTGGGCACCAACTGGCATGGTATTGCCGATGAGTACGCCATGGAGGGGTCCTCACAGTGCGTGTTTAGAGACGTGGGGGAAGGCGGACGGTTGACGGGTACGAGGTAACACAGCTTACCCAGGTTCAGATCCCATAACGGTGGTGGAATCCTACTCCTGCTATAATCACTATAATGGCAATACGCCGAGTTACAGAGATAGGTTCGCTGTGCGAGGTTGTCTAAGATTGTCTGAAGTTAAGCCCTAAAGGCTCCCATAGGCCCGACTTATATAGTCACCAGGTCCTAGGGTTACAGGGAAAAGTCCTAGCCGGACAGGTTACAAAGCCCTACACCGTCTATTACTAGTCTTGCGTGTCTTATACTCCAAGGCTCCGAGTATGTCGGTGACTCCAACCGTAGCCTTCCTTTATCCGGCATGGGCCTCCCTTCTGGATCCATCTAACTGGGCCACCCAGCAGGCCATGAGCCATGCTACCTTCTGTGGGCCACCCGAGTTATCCGGATAGGAGACATGCTATAAGGATACCTACATAACATATCCCCAACAGGTGTGACCCTCGTATTCAAGGGAATTGAGATTGCCAACTTATACTTCGTCAAGCATATACTCCATCTTTGCCACTTTAACCTTAATCACTTCAAGATACTTATGATAGGGGCAATGAGGGCTGAAAGCTAACAAGTACCATAATTTTTGGAAGCTCTTTTGAAACTTGAAATCCCTGCTTCCCTTTATGAAGGGACCTTCTTCCACTATTATTGAGTCTCCACCTTCTACCTTTAGGCACCATTAAGAGAGCATATTTTTCATTCTATGTGCAGTGTTCCAAAGCTTATTAATTGATGCATATTGTGATATTACTTGTTCTTGTGCTATTTGTTTCTAGTCACCCTTGTGAACTTTGAAGGTGTCCTATGCATCTATTTGCTACTCTATGAGGGACAAGCTGATTGCCACTATGCTATGTTTTCTATATGTGAAACAAACAAACGTTTTTCAATGCATGTTATTCATGATCTTTGTTTGTAGCCTTTAATGTTGCATGCATAGTTACTTTGTATTACTGTTAGAACTCCATGTTTCATGCACATGTTTAGAGTTCTTTGATCCCAGCTTTCAATGCATGCAAATGGTTTTGTCTTTATTTTTATGGTGCATGTCACCTCAAAACTTATTCTGTTTATCACTTACCTACTCGAGGACGAGCATGAGTTAATCTTGGGGATGCTTGATACGTCGTAAACGTATCTATAATTTTTTGATGTCCCATGCTTGTTTAGTATCTACTTTGCTTTGCTTTGTCTTTCTTTGAGGTGTTTTTATATCTTTTCTGGAATTAACCTATTAACAAGTTGCCACAGTGCTAGTTGCCTGTTTTCTTCTGTCTTTGGTTCCAGAAAGGCAGAAAATCAATATTCTCGGAACTGGACAGGACAAAAGCCAAAGTCAATATTTTACCGTGAGGGACACGAATCCAGAAGACGAGACAGCGAAGCGAAACAGGGCGGCCAGACCCCCCTAGGTGCGAGTGGGCCCACCCCGCGCCTAGGTAGGGTGTGGTGGCCCTGGACGCCTCCCAGCCTTGCCTCCTTCGCCTATAAGAATCCCCCAGGGAGAAAACCCTAAATAATCCATCATACTTTCAGAACAAGTTCCGCTGCGCCGCCACCACCGAAGGGGAGATTTGGGGGACAAAAAGTCTCTGTTCCGGCACCCTGCCGGGATGGGGAAGTGTCCCGAAGCCATATCCATCGATCTCCGCCACCATATCCATCACCGTTGCTGATTCCCATGATGAGGAGGGAGTAGTTCTTCCTCGAGGCTAAGGGATCTACCGGTAGCTATGTGTTCATCTGTCTCTCTCTATGCATGATCTTGTGTTCATGAGCTTTGTAATCAATTAGATCTACCTTCCTGCTTAAGTGCTTCATTAGATCTCTGCTCTCCCCATGTGTGTGAAAGTGATAGCGTGCACGCCATGGTGGCACTTAGGCTTGAGTCTACATAAATACTCTATGTGCTTTAATAGATCTATGCTTTTGCCCATGTGTGTGAAAGTGACAGCGGGCATACCGTGTGTGGCACTTTGGCTAGATGGAATATTTGTTATGAGTTATATTTGGAGTTGGATGTCTCTATGAAATTGTGGTGTTTGTTGGAACCATCTAGCGCTCAAGGTGACAGTGTGGGGTTATCTAGATTGGGGAAGGCGGACTTTGAGGAGTGCTGTTATAGCCCTACCATGGATTAAAGTGTCCAACCGTGGAGTAGTTAAGATTAGTAGCATGAAGAGAGTATATTTATATGAGAGAGTGTTCACTAGTGAAAGTATGATCCCTAGGCCTTGTTTCTAAGCATTGAAACACCGTTTTCTACTATATCTGTTGCATGTTTTCTTGCTTCCATCTTTGTTCCGTTTGCCGAGGAGGTTTTGGTCCTTTACCTTACCTCACCTCACCATCAAGCTCTTTTCTGGCACCGTTACCACTTGTATTTCACTATCTCTTTGCCGAACTAGTGCACCTATACACCTGACAAGTGTATTGGGTGTGTTGGGGACACAAGAGACTTCTTTTATCTTGATTGCAGGGTTGCTTGAGAGGGAATAACTTTGACCACTTCCTCCCTGAGTTCGATAAACCTTGGGTAATCCACTTAAGGGAAACTTGCTGCTGTTCTACAAACCTCTGCACTTGGAGCCCAACAACTGTCTAGAAGAATAGAAGTGCATAGACATCACAAAGTAGATGGGACTAGATGATCGTGGGTCCCACTTTCTGACTTGGATTTGAAAAGTCATGCATAATTTATGCGATAGTTACTGCATCGCCTCGATTTCCACGCGTAGTGGATGGCGTACTCGCGACGGTTCACGCGCAACCACCATGTGGGCAACTGGATGTGAGACACGTGTCCAGGATAGCATATCGACGGTTGTGCTTCATCGTCTTCCTCCTTTTATGCCGCAGAGGGCCTGGTAGAAATTTTCCCCATCTTCTTTCTTTCACTTTGCCTCTTGCTCGTTGCCTTCTCCGTTTTTAGAGCCCTCTGCTCCCTCTTGCGCTGGAAATCCTCCACGTTTTTCCTTCCGCTATCCTTCGTTCTCAACATGCAACACATCGCACCAAGAGGATGGGAAAGACGAAGAAAGCTGCTGCCGCGGGGATGATCGCCGCCGGTGCCGCCAAGATGACCACCACCGCCGGTCGCATCACCAACAGGAGTTCACAGCGGTCAACGATGAGGGAGGTGGATTTGCGTCGCATGCGCGAAGCCCACCTGATTTCTCAGGAAAGGGTGATGCCAAGATCCTCGGTGAGGAGGTAACTCTTGACCCAGCCGAAGGTTTTCAGGTGATGTTTTATGCCTTTTTCATTAGGGGTCTTTCCCTTCCTGCCCACAACTTTCGTCGTGGACTTCTTTTTCTATAGGGGCTTCAACTTCATTAGTTGACTCCCAATTCTCTTCTGCGCATTGCATGCTTCATCACCCTGTGCGAGTGCTGGCTCGAAATCGAGCCACACTTTGGCCTCTTCAATGAAATCTATTCCTTGAAGAGGCAGTCTGGGCCGGTGCCGCAGTGTACGAGCTAGGCGGGTGCGATATATCTATCCGCCCCCCTCAGCAGTTCTTTTGCTTCCACCTCTGCGAATCCGCCCAAGGGTGGAGGAACATGTGGTTCTATATCCGCGATAAGAAGTTGAACAACCAACTCTTCGAACTCTCTCCTTTCGATGCTCGTGCGATGATCGTCAAGAAGCGCTCCTGGTCGAACGACATCCCGTCAGGTGAGACCGAGGTTGTTGAGGCGCTATACAAGCAAGTGGAAGCTCTGCAGCTGGTGCGAGGTTATGAAGTCTCCAGCGTCGACATCATCCACACCTTTCTCAAGCGTCGGGTGTAGCCCCTTCATGCGAGGGCATACCCGATATATTTGTACTCCGGCCTACATGACCCTACGAGGGTGTCAAATAAGGAGCTTTCCTCGCCTGACCTCGATAGAGCTCTTCGACTGCTGCTGTGCTTCAAGGCTGACGAGGTGGTTCCAGCGGAGCCTTTGATTGTGCCCTTCAGCGCTGTGAATGAAGTTCCTCAGGTGAGTGATTTACTTGCATGTAATGCGTTTTGATTGTATCCATTGTGCTTAAATATGACTCATGTCTTGTGCGTTCCGTAGGATCCCTTCGTAAGTATTTTAACACTTGTACTTGTGACTGTGACACATTTTAATTTCCTGGATGACACTTTTCGTATACCTGCTTGTTGTGATATATCAGGAGCTCTTCTCCAAGTGAGTCCGTGAAGGAAGAAACTGAAGGGATGGTCGTGGAGTCAAAGGCAGCAAGCATGGAAGCTACAACGCGCTCCCCGAAGTCGGCGGCCAACTCTGGTGATGACGTATCGAGTTCCTCCAAGACGAGGACTCATGCAGTTGTTACCCGAAAGGCTCAAGCTAAAACTTTGGAGTCTTCGGGTGGCCACGCGAGTATTACTGGATTATTACTAACGAGCCCCCAAGCCTTTTATCCTTCTGACTTGTGCTTTCGTGCTACATCCCTTCATTCATGACTTGCAGCATCTTGGGCAGTAGCACTTTTCCTTGGAGGCGAGCTTCCAGCAGCTCTAGGGTAAGTATTTTGATGTCTATGTTCTTTGGGTGTAAGCATTGGAGTTCGTTCGTTGACCTTCTCTTCTGATTTTTGGAGAGGAGAACACCGAGGCTCTCTGCAAGCTATACTCACTCGGAAAGAGCCATAGACAGGAGGATACCAAGGCCAAGGATGATGTGGAGGCCCTCGAGCGCTTCAAGTGGGAAGCTAAGGAGCGTAAGGAGAAGCTTGCGACTGATGCTGCTGTACTGGAGAAGGTGATGGCAGAGCAGCTGATGATTGCTGCCCAGGCATTGTCTGGTAGGTCGCTCGAACTTTCCAAACTACTGCTCTCCGAACTTTTGGTGTTTTTCCTTGTTGTGATTTGGACCTGCTTTTGCGCATCTCTAGATGCCACTGGCGCTGCCTTTGATCACTATGTCTTGGATCACGGGGACCTTCTCGCGAACGCAGTTGCTGCGGTTGAAGACCGTTGCAGCTCCATCGTCGATACTTTGGCTAAGGCTAAAAAGGTCCTCAGCCGCTTCTATCAAGAGATCTTCCGAAGGGCATGGCCCTTGACGATGTCAATTCCTTAGCAAAGGGCCTAGCAGGAGATTCGCCTGCAGAGTACAAGAAGACCCAGATGGGCACAGTTTCCACCCTTGGATTGGCAATGGTGCTGGCCTCTGGTGCACAACTGGACCTGATCCAGGCGACCTCCAAGATGCCAGTGGCGGTGGATGGCACTGAGGTAGCCTTTGCTCCTTTCACCTCACACTGCAAGCGCTATGGCCCGCAGCTGATTGAGCTGCTGGCCAATTACGCGATTAGGCAAAACCGGGTGGCAGCAGTGCTGGCCACAGAGCTTGGGACTGCTTCAGATGCCGCACATCCCTAGGGCTCTTCTATTGCTTAGTTGCCCTCATATATTTCTTTTTTGCTTTTGTTTTAGCTAGTATAATATTTTGTACCAGATAACTTTCGAGGTTACCACGTAGTGGTTCCTTATGTGAATATATGCTTTCTTCTTCTATTGTTGCAAGTTGCTTCGTTACTTGTGTGCCTCATAGGGCCCTTCGAATACTGCTCCGATGACTTCGTCAGTTCCCTTGGTTGTTGCCCAACCGACAACAAATGAGGCATCACAATTGCCATTGCTGCATGACCACATCTGAAGTTTGGAGAGAGACATCCTCATCCGTGGCCATGCCGATTTTTGGAAATCTAAGACGCAGCGGGCTGTCGCGAGGGAGAAGTATGTTCTCGAAGTGTTTCTATAGATTAACGAGCATCTTCAATGTAAGCATCAATCAGGTGCCTTGCTTGGTTTTGTAGCTCTGTTTATTCTTCTTTGGCTTCTGAGATGTTTATCTTTGAAGTTGTCAACCTTCTTTCACAAGAAGAGAAGAGCACATGGCTGCCATGTTTCCCTTGGATGCATGTAGCACCCCGGGTAAAACCTTTACTAGAAAATCGCGTGTTGTTTTATTTTTGTGTATCATCATGGACGCATACTCATGTCATATGCCACATTGCATTTGAGCATTGTCATGTCATCATACATATTTCGCCTAAAACTATTTTCTAAAAGCCTACCTTTGTTTTCTAATCAACCCCCTCTCTATTTTAAACCAAAACCCTAGATCTGTCTGGATCTTTTATTTGTATTAAAACTATTTATAAAGGTTTTATAAAATAAAATTATTAAAACTATTTTGTAACTGGGAGGAACCCGCAGGCCAGGCCCGAAAGCCCATACCGCAACCACCTACTACCCGATAAAATCCTAACCGTAAAATCCCCAACACCCTACCTACTCCCCACCCTGCCGGCGCCACCCGCTGGTCACACACACACACACACACACACACACACACACACACACACACACTCACCCGCACGCGACGCAATCAGCGGCAGGCGCACACAACCCGCACACACTCTCCTCCCTTGACCCGTCAATGGGATCCCCACCTGCCCCCGATCGGATCCCCACCATCCCCACACGACACACACACGCGAGTCCACACCACTCCGCCTCGCGCACCCACCCTTCCCGTACCCCTGGTCCACCCTGATGCGCCCCTCACACGACCTGCTCTCCCTCACAGTAACCAGGCCTCATCTTCTCCCATTGCTCCTCCCTTCCTTCTCGAGCATCGCTGCCACCGGCCTCTATGCACCGGACCTCTCCGTCGAGGCCTCCCCGACACCTCCTTCCCCTGTGCCCGCCGCCACCGCGGGAACCCCTCCACCTCACCTACCCGCGGGCTCTGTCGCCGCCCACGACCGTGTCCATCGCCACCTCTCTTCGTCCTCGCGCCGACCCTGTTGTTTGCGGCGCCCTTCCATGAGCCTCGCAACCGCCGTCGATGCCACATCTCCCTCCTGCGCCGTGGCCGCCGCCCTTGCCCGCCACCGTGGTCCTCTCCTCCCCAAGCAACCACCGCGAGCATCCTTCACGACGTCCCTGGTCCATCCCTCCTCTCTTTCCGGGTGCTCCTCCGCCGCTGGGGACCTATTCTCCTCCACTGCTGGCTACCCCTGGCTGCACACGGCACCGGTTTTGCCCTCTGCCTCTAGCACACGCAGGCAGTGCCTTGTGCTGCCTTTTGTCTTTGTTTTTTTAAGCTTCAAAATCAAGTTTTGTATCCGCGATGGTGTTTGGTGGAAAGTTTTGTGTTGTGGTACTGCTGTGCTGTGAATATGATGTGCCACTAACTCCCGACGTACAAGCAGAAGAAGGGCCTCGGTGATTTGATGATGAACAACTACTTCCTGATGCCGATCATCGACAAGGAACCAGGGGCCAACGAGGCCCAAGTTCTTCATCATTGATCTGTAGTCCGTGTCCCGAAGACCAATTCGATGCCGCACCTCGTGGTCTTCTACACAGAGCACCAAGATCACCTCACAGATTCTGAAGCCCGTTCTCGTTGTCCGGAGACTGATCCCGCTGAGCTAAACCCCATCAAACTCTAACCAAGACCATAGGGACCATGTGTGACCCTAAGCCCCTATATTTTTTATAACATATTCAACTTGTCGCATATTAAATCATTCATGCTTGCATACATATCATGTGGGTTGGGGTATTTTGTAGGATCACCTAATAATTAAATATGGAGACCATATGCGGGCTTTTCTAGTCTCATATTGGCTCCATTTAAATTTGTGTAGCGAACTGGTAATATAATTTGTCTTGCTAATACAACATTTAAATTTCGGGTATCTAAATAACTTGAACCATATAATCAATTGTCGGAATCCCGGTTCCGCTTAATATTGCCTAGTAGCATCCCATTGTTGTCATGTCATACATCATATATGCATCATGACCGATCTTCTGTCATAGTATTAAATAGCGCATCCAGTGTTTATTCTAGAGCTTTGCTTCTTCACGGATTAGGCCGATGAGCTGATGCGAGTGTCGACCCGTTCTTCGGATGTATCTTCGGCAGTGTTTCTAGGCGAGCATTCTCCCCCTTTCTACCTATTTTACATTTCTAGTCTTTACTTCCTCCTGTTGATCTATTGCTATCTGTGTTGCGATGCTTTAGATTACGAACCCCTTTATACATCCATGCAGCCTTTATATTGCCTTGGACACCTCCTATTGCCTGTTGTTTTGATAGACAGTTGGCCTTGTGAGTCATAGTCGCTTGCTCAGGTGCTGCTTCGCGTCGTCGATGTTCCACTGATGTTGGGGGTTGGCATATTCATAAAGGTGGAGATGATCGTGGTTTTAATTACAGATAGTTAATTAAATATTAAAATGGATATAAATAATCAAGAGGCATCGGTATGTAATAATTGAGATTTGATTGTTAACCGCCCACTTGTGTCCACCTAGGACCCGAGTTCTTGACACCTGTTCTGAGACTGAGCGCGCTAACCACATATGGGGTGTGTGGGCACCCCTATCAGCTTAGTACCTGATTTCAAAGTATTGTACCGGGGGACATAAACTAGTTTGAAGTTTTCATGCCATGTATGCCATGTTATGCCATGTTTATTATCTGTTGCTCGATGAGCATTTACTAGTGTACTATTTAGGATGTGGCTCGTTATGTTGAGGATTATACCTATGGCCTCTGATCTCTTGGCCGATCTTGCAACCTCTGGGTTCGTCTTCGAAGCTCGGCCGAATTTGTTACAAGTAGCTTATTGGGGTGGCCCCCATGTACTTGCTTTGGGTCTGGGAAAGCTTCGTGTCCTAGGCCCCGCCAACATACCGATGGAAGTATGTTAATTGATCTGGCAATAAGGGTCGAAGTGCGTGTGGAAACTTTGGTGCACCCCTGCAGGGTTAAATATTTTCGAAAAGATGTGTCCGCAGTTAGGGACGACTTGGAGCACAGTATCTTGATCATAGACAACTATAACTAAATTTTACTGTTATAAATTTGACTTGTATCTGATATGACTAGTAAGTTGGATAACCACCATGGAAAAAATGATGCAAACTTCCAATCGTGTGAGTTTCCTCGTCTTGACTTCCTCGTTTGGAATCGAGGGGGAAATACCAGGATGGTTATGTTTGGTGGTAGTATCAGGTTGGATCTGAATAGGTCTTTCATCTTTCTCTGATAGCCGACAATTGTATATCGACTCTCTATAGGTTGTTTAGTGCATACTTCGCTACCGCTTCAGTCCACCATACCTATGTAGGAGAGAGTCGCCGGATTCTAAGACTCGCCGTGTAATGGCCTTAGTACTGACCACCCTCTTTTTCTTTTGCCCTTTGTCGGCACCCTTTTTGTTTGACATGTTTGAGATCGATGTTGTTAGTAGGGTTATCCTTCCGGCTTGGCCTGGGCAGGGTTATGGACACCATTGGTTATTCTTTAGGGCTCTTAGCCCAATTTTCTTCTTATCCGTACTTAGATGTTGTAATGTTTTGAAAGTGATTTGGATCTTTGTACTGTATATCTGTATTCTTGACTCATGGAGTCATGTTGTATATATCTCTTCTCAGGGATCCATTTCAGACTAATGTGTAATGGTATTACTTCGTTTTCCACCCGCATGAAAGTGCCTGGTGGGCACCTTTGAATCATTTCTATGCGGGTTTGGTGGGAATCACTAAAACTTGCATAGGGCCGATCTGAGGGTGTTACAACGCATCTCCCTCCAGTTTCCTGGGGTTGCTGGGGAAATTTAGGAGCACAGATGCCCTGAAGGAGCTTATGTAGTAGCAACTTGTTGCAGGTGCTAAAGTGGTGTTGGCACTTGTTCAGCTACACCATCGGGACGTTGAACTGGTGGAGATAACAGGAGGGCCACCTAGTCCTTTGGATGGCATGGAACATGCGCCAACACTATGAGGCGGTTGCCCGTCATTCCGAAGACATTGTGCGTCTCTTCGACGAGTGGACAAATATTCTTCTTTGGCGTGGGTGATTGGTCTTTGTTCCTGCAAGGGTTGTATAGGACAATGTAAAATTTGTATAGTTTTGGTTGGGCTGTTGCTGCCCTTATAAAATTTGTAAAATGTATTACATGTAATTCTTGTTGTTGTAGAGTTTGCATGTCCTTTTCATTAGCCTAACATGGTCAGCTACTCAGGTGAATGCGTTAATGTAGATGTCGATGAAGTCGCTGGGTGAGGCACAGCCCCCGAGTGTGTTGTATGAATTAAAATGTGCGTAAGAAAAGACATATTGGACATGAAACTTAGATTTTATTCATCACATACTAGAGAGTACAGGGTTCAGCTGAGTGATGACTGCAAGTGCACAGATTGGTTGTAGATAGTTTCAAAATAAAGATATCGATCCCACAGGGAGCAGGAGTCTGAAGTCTAAGAATTCTTGAAATAAATACTAAAAATAGAAATGCGAAATAAAGTTATAAGTGACAAGATAAAATGTGAGTATTGCGTAAAAAGGTGTTTTTGGGTTTTTGATACAAGAGAACAATGAATAAAGTAAACAAAACTCAATACAGAAAATAAGTATCACGTATGTAAAATAGATTTGAAACTTCAGTGGGGAAAAACGTTCTTAGGGATTGGCGGATACACCACTAGCATTATAAAGGACTAAGGTAAAGATTATTTTCATGAACATTCTCAACTATGTATGTGTGGGAGGAACTCCTTATTTGGACAATGAGGCAGCAACCAATGCTCAAATCATCCTCATAACCACAGTAGACAGCAATCAATATCACTTTAATTACTGCGCTATTAAGGGACATAATCCCGCAGGACGTATCCCACGACATGGATAGTGTTTCATGAGTTTCCTTGATTCCCAAGTTGATATGTAAGGGGTTCCAACAGACTTATAGTCACTGTAAGTGCTAACACGCCTCCGTCTACCAACAAGTAGTTCCCTCCATCAAGTCCCCACAAGAGGCAAATATTGAGAGGTCGACTTCTCCCAACATCAAGATGTAGACAATCTAACATATGGTCACAATGATGAATATCATAATAGACTTTATCTTATTTCAATCTCATGCTAGGGTTTATCCATCTCCCCAAGAACTAATGATCTACTCAGGCATGGAGACGATCAACATCATGGAAAAAGTAATGGAATCTATCATAGATGAATAGTACTTGTATAAATCCACAACGAGTACAGAAATTACAACAAGATCTAGACAAGATGTAGATGGGATGGATGGAGATGGTGGTGATGCAGCGGTTGACGATGAAGATCGATGCCTTAGCCTCCTGGATCTACGCAGGGCGAAGATGGATCCCCGGTGGATGAGTTCCCCCTCCAGATGCCTTCTGGAGGTTAGGTTTTGGTGATTTCTTGGTGTTCTGTATGTTGTATCTTTGATCCAGTTGCACGGGGTGAAACTATTTGAGTAGGTGGTGTCGGCGCCAATTATACAGCAAGAACTATATGGCCGGAAAAGTTCCTCCAGACGTATAGTTGGTAGTTAACCCTTCTGTACCCTCCAAATGCTTCGCGTTTTCTTCTAGTATTATTAATATTTCCCAAATAAGCAATTTACGTTGTTTTTGGTTCCTTTTCACTCCAATATAACTGGTACAGGAATTGTGTCCATCTAATCCATCATATGATTTGATCCTGGTGAAAATAAACATGAAAAGTGTGTGCGAATGCCATAAAATACCAAGATCCTACCACTATAATGCAAAATAATAATCTAAAACATGATGCAAATATGCACTCATCAACTTCCCGAATCTTAGACTCTTGCTCGTCCCGAGCAAGTTTAGCTTAATGGATGTGATCCTAATATTCATGAAGCTGAGTCGATAAAATAAATGAAGCAGTTGCAACATGTATTTATCATAAGGTATACATATAAATAAGTTCATGAATAGTACCTTACTCAAACCATCCGAATAATATTAGCAGGCTTCCACACCCTAGTAATTAATAGTTCATAAAATATTATTCTCAACATGATGTAAAAGTATTCGGTTCAACTGAATGAGTTAGTGAGGTAGTCCCAAGTGATTTTAGGATTAACATATTCACTTGGGATTCATAATCTCAAACGTTTCTTTGTCTTAATACAATATAGTGGTATATACATATTTGCTTTTTGCACATTCGATCTTTTTCTTCATCTTACTTTTTCTTCTTTCTCTACGTATATTCATGCTCACACTTTTGTTTAAGTGTCGTGCAAAGGAGATAGCCATATATTCCACTTCATGTAGGAATTCAAAGTTTAACGATATCAATTACCAAATTCAAAATATATATGAAGCATCTTTATAACTTGAGCATTGTACCTCAACTTGTTCTCACTCTATTTGATCAAGGTTTTCCTTTTTTAACTTAATTAATTAGATAATCTCTCCTTTTTTGTAAATCAAACCATTGAGCTACAACATATTGATCAAATTATCTTTATATGTTCCGTTAATACCAATGGTGTGGAAGACTCCTATTACTATCATCAAATGCAAGTAAAATCATACACAAGCCATTCATAAATCTAATAAGACAAACTCAAACTTAATAATGCTCCATATATGATAATAATCTCGGAATTTCATAAGAGGGGTTAACTATTCCTGAAGGGAATTGTAACGATGTAAACTTTATTTACTCTCGAACTAATGCAAAAACTAGAATAGTAATAAAAACTTATAAGATAGATTACAAGGTATTAAAGATCTCCCAAAGCTTGGAATCAAGCCAGGCGGGATCAAATAATCCCTCATGATTATTTGATACCGTGTTTTATTGCAGGTCACTGTGGGCGCCATGGCACGTGGTATCTTCTCTTCACGGGCTAGCCTGAGACGGAGGGATTGATTGATGGCCTCCAATTCTTTTATGCGCAACTTATAGAGGAGATTATTCTTCTCCATCACTTTCACTTGCTCTTTAATGATTTCATTATTATTTTGGAGGGTTTGTATTGCCTTAAGACTCATAGAAAAACCTGCTTCGGTGGTCTGCTTGCTATCTTCATCAAGTTTATCAAGATAAAATCTAAGCCACCGAAGGTGCCTGGGTGTCCCGGGCGCCTCCTTATCCATATCTTCAAGCTTTAGCTTGAGAGCCTTCAACTCCTTCTAACATGGTTATACCCTACGGGTACACGACATTAGCATACCTGGTCCAGCCCAAGGAAGGACCACAAGAATATACACGGCCTGTGGAGATTTTTGGGTGGACCAAGCCCATGACATCTTTGGATCCTTGGAGAGCAAGACTAGAACAGATAGAATATTCAAAGGGGCAAACCCTAAACTTGTAACCGACTCGATCTGTGCCCGAGACCTGCCTAACTCTATATAAAGGCTAGGAGGGCATGACGAGTAGGGCATCCTTTTTCAACCACATACACACCTTCACGCCATATTGCATCTACGCACCCCTATACTTTTCGGTTCCGCTGTAATCAAGAGCAGACAAGCAGGAGTAGGGTTTTCCCTCCGGGGGCCTGAACCTGGGTAAATCTCGTGTCCCCTGGTTTCTTGTCTGTTAACCATTCCGCAATCTCCAGCACCCCCATCTTCTCCAAAACCCAAGCTCATAACAATGGGCATTGACGAGATCGAACCTCGTCACCTTCCTTCAACGTTCTTTGTCGGCGTCAAAGAAATACATAGGGGTGGTCTTGACATCATTTCCTTGCTTGCTATTGCATCTGATCTCCATAGGAACTCCTCTCCTTGGATTCTTGGATCACGGTGGCTCTGTGTGGTGTGTTTTCTTGTAGGAGCCAAAATTAGATTGGTTCCTGGTGATTTGTGATTAGAGAGACACAATGGCAGTATATAAGAGGGGCCAGAGGTCGGTAAAGCTTGTGAGAAACACCAAAGTCACGCCCAAGAAAACAATCCAAACCGATTAGGAAAATAAATCGCGGATTTGGAGGAGTCCTGCTCTATAACGACCAAATATACGGTAGCGACCCGTATAGTTCTGGCCATATAGTTGGTCCCGGGCAGATATTTCCAAATATCTTGAACCTAGGTTAGTTATTTTACCGACTATGAACCGATAAAACATTTTTTAGATGAATAAAAGTATAAATAAGAATGGAAACGGGTCAATGATACATAAGCTTTGACGACCAACTATGCGGCGGGAGATTTTTCTCTGGCCATATAGTTTCGGCCATATAGATACTGCTCACCAAAAATTATTTATGTGAGGGGTACTGTAGCTTCAACGACCAACTATACGACAGGAGAGATTTGTCTCTGGCTGTATAGTTGCACCCGTATAGTTACAGAAACCTCTCAAAAGCTTTAGAAAAACAAGAGGAATTCAAAGGCAAAATATTTAGAGGTAGAAACTATGAAAACAAAGCATTTATTAGAGTTAGAACACTTACCTTCCACTTACCGTTTATTTAGTCAAGAGTGCCAAGCTCCTCCAACAACAAGGACTTCTTCTTCTTGGGAGGATTTGCTCTTAGCTCATATAATAATTCTCGAAAACAAAAATCACCAGGACTAAAGCTCCTCTCAATAAGATCAGTGTCTTGCTCGACAAATATAGATGCTGCACCACTACCTTTGCTTCTTGTCTCTGCAAATATGCAACTCAAATTCTTGAAGTAAAAGGATCCAACAGATTAGTCTTGGCTGATTACCTCTCGAGGAGTTATTTTAAACCATCACGATCCGTATGAACTCTTACTTTTGCATCAATAATATAAGAACTAAACTTATCACAAGATAAAAATACAGCAAAGAGTTCTCTTTCTTCCTTAGGATAATTCTTTTGAGCACTATTGAGAGTTATACTAGCATGATGTATAATATTAAATCTATGACCTATGTGTTGCCCCAGAGTTACTCCTACAACATCATCACTGGCTTCACATATTAAATCAAAAGTCATATCCCATATAGGTGCTTTAATGATGGGAGCACGAGATAAATCATATTTAAGTTTATCAATGGCATTAAGGCATTTATCATCAAAGTTAAATCTTACTCCCTTTTGCAACAGATTAGTTAAAGGTTTGGAGATACCAGAAAAATTCCAAATGAACCTTCTATAAAAGCCTACATGACCAAGAAAACTTCTTATACCTTTTATGTCCCTTGGTTGTGGCATTCTCTCTATTGCTTCAACTTTAGCCCTATCTACTTCAATACCCTTACCTGATACTTTATGTCCAAGGACTATGTCTTCTTTGACCATAAAATAAAACTTCTCCCAGTTTAAAACAATATTGGTCTCTTCGCAATGCTGCAAAATTCTATTGAGATTATCCAAGCAACTAGTAAACGAAGTTCCATAGACAGAAAAATCATCCATAAATACTTCCATTATCAGTTCTATAAAATATGCGAAAATAGCAATCATGCATCTTCGAAAAGTAGCTGGAGCATTACATAAACCAAAAGGCATGTGTCGGTAAGCATGTAAACCATAAGGACTAATGAAAGTTGTTTTAAGTTGGTCATCATGATGAATAGCTAGTTGGAAAAAACTAGAGTATCCGTCCAAGTAGCAAAAATGAGTGTGGTTTTCTAACCTCTCTAAAGTTTGATCTATGAATGGTAAAGGATAGTGATCTTTCCTTGTTTCCTTATTCACTTTCCTCAAATCTAAGCACATCCTATGTCCAACAATAGTTATAGTAGGTATCAATTCATTATTTTCATTAGGAACAATAGTAAAGTCGCCTTTCTAAGGAACACAATGAACAGGACTTACCCATTCACTTTATTTTACAGGATAAATTACACCTGCATCAAGTAGGCATACTATTTATTTTCATACCACTTCCTTCATTTTAGCCTTTAGTCTTCTATTAAATTCTGTAACTGGTTTAGCACCTTCCTCCATGAATATTCCGAAGGGAATATGCCGTAAGAGGCAATAATAAAGTGGTTATTATGTATATTCCAAGTATATGATAGATATTTATTTTGCATGCTATAATTGTATTAATACGGAAACATTAATACATGTGTGTCTAATAAACAAACAAAAAGTTCCTAGTTATGCCTCTCTCATAAACTAGCTCGTTGATTAACAAGATGATCAAGGTTTCCTGATCATGGACATTGGATGTTGTTAATAACGAGGTCACAACATTACTGGAATGGTGTGATGAACATTCATCCGAAGTATAGCATTACGATCAAAGTCATTGAGTTTATATTGCTATAACATCATACGAAGTAATCCTAATCCTTAGACCATGATATCATATCAATCACTAACACTAGAAGAGTATCTTGATAACATCAAATGTCACACTGTAACAGGGTGATTATAAAGATGGGTTCAGTACTACTAAAGTGTTATGTTGAGGCCCATGGATCAAGAGTTGAATTTGTTCATCACGATGACAGATAGATATGCTCTGGGCCCTCTCGGTGATATCACATTGATTAGCTTGAAAGCAAGTGATTTGATCACTAGAATGTTATATCTGAAGGGAATATGCCCTGAGAGGCAATAATAAAGTGTTTATTATGTATATTCCAAGTATATGATAGATATTTATTTTGCATGATATAATTGTATTAATACGGAAACGTTAATACATGTGTGTTTAATAAACAAACATAAAGTTCCTAGTCATGCCTCTCTCACAAACTAGCTTGTTGATTAACAAGATGATCAAGGTTTCCTGATCATGGACATTGGATGTTATTAATAACGAGATCACAACATTAGTGTCATGGTGTGATGAAAATTCATCCAAAGTATAGCATTACAATCAAAGTCATTAAGTTTATATTTCTATAACAACTTATGAAGTGATCCTAATCCTTAGACCATGCGATCATGTCAATCACTAACACCAGAAGAGTTTCTTGATAACATCAAACGTCACACCGTAACAGGGTGATTATAAAGATGGGTTCAGAACTAATAAAGTGTTATGTTGACGCCCATGGATCGAGAGTGGAATTTGTTCATCCCGATGACGGTTAGATATACTCTGGGCCCTCTCGGTGATATCACATTGGTTAGCTTGTAAGAAAGTGATTTGATCACTAGAATGTTATATCACGGGAACGAGAAAAGAGTGCATGTCAGTAACAATATCAAACTAGGTATGTAGATACCGATGATCGAATCCCGGACATGTAATATATCGTGAAACAAAGGGATTAAGATACTAGCATAAAATGTTTCGACGATCACAAGAAAGTCATCGTTGAATGTGTGGGAGTCAGTATGGGTCTCCAGATCCCGCTTCTGATTATTGATCTGAGAGGGGTCTCGATCATGTCCGCATTATTCACGAACCGTAGTGTGACACACTTAAGAGACACCGACATCCAATTGGAGCAAAAGTTTCATGCCGGAAAGCATAACAAGCGCATGAATTTATTTCACTAGATACCGAAACAGGTTTTCAGGTGAAATTGCAGAAAGTGTTTTTGCATGTGAAATGAAATACTATCAAGGGGTTATATGTGAATTTTTGTCATTAAAGTAATTGAAAAAATTCTGAATAAATAAAAGGAGTTTTATTTAATGAGAGTTTGCATTAAATTTGGTGGAAATTTAATAGCAATTTTGAGTGGGATTTTGAGTGGAGGGAATTGAAAGTATTTTTGTGAGTGGAGTGTCCACCTACATGAATGAGGGGAGGGCAAGGGGGCAGCCCCATGCGCCGGCCACCCCTTGGGGTTCCCCCCTCTCCTATAAAAGGCACCCCCTCCTCACTTCTCACTCACACCTCCTCGTGAAGGATCTCTATCTCCCTCTAGAATTTATCCCCCATGTTCTCAGACTAGCGAGATACATGTTCCCGGTGGCTATTCGGAAAGAAAGATTTATGCTTACGCTGCATCGCTGGAGCAAGGAGACGGAGGTTGCTTGGTGCCTCGGACGTGTGTGCGAGCACGGATGCGCCGCTGATTTGCGGCGCTAGGACTCACTACTAGGAAAATTCCTGTTTGTGGCGCACATGGAATGGCCATCCGTGGCGCACTAGCCGTGCACCACTAGCCTCGCGCTGCGGCTAACTCCTAGCCGTGGCGCACTGCCTAGTGCGCCACGGTTGTGTCGAGATAGGCGTAGCGCACCTGCTAGTGCGCCACGGCTATGTGGGCAGGTGCGCTACGCGTTGGATCTTCTGTGGCGCACGTCCCAGTGCGCCACTAAGCTGCTGAGGTGCGCTTTAGACGTAGTGAGCCACAAAAGCTAGGTCATGTGCGCCACAGGTGTTTTTTTTGTTTTTTTTTTAATTTCAGAGCCAGATTATATATTACAGATTATATACAATATTACAGGCAGATATACACACAGATACAAGATATACAATTATATATATAAATACACAATTTGAAAAACAAGATTGAAACAAATACATATTGATAAGTCTCATACATGAATACATAGTATAAGTTACATTGTTTCGATCAAGTTACAAAGTAGTTGGTGACATACGAATACATGTGTCGATCGAACAAGTTAGAGCTCGGAAGCTCGCCTAGACATCTAAACTAGCTAGACACAAATGCGGGATAAACAACCAAAGAAGATAAGCATGATCACCGCCGCGACGAAGGTGTAGGTCTTCATCCGGTTCCTTGTCCTAAATCCCGCTAGATAGCGCGTGTATCTAGCTTCTGCCTCCTCCATAGTGTTGTACCCTTTGTAGCTATTGCCACTGAAACGGTGCACCTGTCTCCGACAGTCTTCCCAATCATCGTAGACTCCGGGAACCCGTCCCTTGTACACGATGTACCACGTCATCTATAAGTTGACAATAATAATTAACCGATGATTGAAAACATATATAATTAAAGTTGCATATGAAGATACACTTACAGAAAGTACTCCTAAATCAAAAAGAACAAACTCAAAAAGCATGCCTCATATATAACTAGGTTGTTCGACACAGGAATATGCTATGATGGAACTGTGAGCCAAGTAGGATGCACAAGACCTGGACTTGTGCATATCACAAGGCTCACAATCCCGTCGTAGCACATTCACATATATATTGTGCCAAGACATTTCAATCATCGGAATTATTCTCGAAAAATACCAAAGTAACTCGAAAAGAATGCCTCATATATATATACATAGGTCGTTGGACACAGGAATATGCTACGATGGAACCGTAAGCCAAGTAGGATGCACAACATCTAGACTTGTGCATAACACAAGGCTTACAGTCCCGTCGTAGCACATTCACATATATATATATATATATATATATATATATATATATATATATTGTGCCACGACATTTCAATCATCAGCATTATTCTCGAAAAAAGAGTAAGGAAAAAAAGAAGGACCAAAGTGAGCAAAGGACCAAAGAGTAAGCAAAAAAACCAAGCATTGATTGATATATAATAATAATAAGCAAAAGAAGTAAGCGATGATTCATAAACCTAATAAGATAAGTATAGTAGCATGTACACTTATCCACACACACAAAGGTCATCTATAGTTTGTAACTACAACTAGGCCAACATCAAGCCTTCTGGCTCGGCTTAGGGAACGGGAGCACGCCTTGTCTCGTCATGAACTTCCTATAGTCACCCTGCATCTCTAGGCAATCTTCTATGTCACGGTTATTCGGGATATTTCCTCCATAGAAGATCCCCCCCCCGAAGTCATGAAATCATGACAGATGATTGCCCCAAACTGCTTCTGGATGCGATACATCTCTTGTCTAATATCTGAATCAGTGATCTTGGCCTTTGCTTCAGCCCACTGTTTGAGATGATCCCGCAGCGTAGAATTCTTCTGGTCAAGTAGGAACGCCCTCATGTGATGAAGTGCGTAGTAGGATTCCTTCTTACTGTTTTCCGGCTGCTTCACGTAGGGGAACTCCGTTACGTGGTTGAAGACATGCCTGCCGAACTTGACCTTCGTACGCACGAAGGTGGTGCCTTCCGTCGAGGCAAAGCCAGTGAAATCATCATCTAGAACTTCCTTGATCTTGTCGTAGTTTTTCTTCTTTTCTAGACTCCCCGAGTGGAAATACGTGGCATGGGAATGCTTCGGTGATAAGGAGATGAGCGTGCAGTGTTCATCTCTGCGCAAAAATTTCAAATGGAATGTGTTGGAAAAAGAATGATGATAATCTAATAAAGCCAATCGACGGTGGAGAGTGAATAACGACTTACTCGGGAAAGTAAGGCACGAGAATGTATTCCTTTGTCTTGTTCGCCACAAGGATTATTTTTAGGTACGAGGCCACGATACGTCGTTCGGCGGGGGAACCCAAGCAGCCGTCACGCATGTAGTAGGGGTCCACTATAGCGATGCCCGGTGTGTTCTCTCTAATGATCTGCATGGCCAGGCTGAGAGAAAATAGACGGACCATGGTATAGTGCAGCGGGTATAGGTGGAACATATTGAAGATGTCGTCTAACCGTAGGAAGAACATATCCGCAGGGGCATTGTCGACGAAGCCCAAGCCTGGTGGCACCTTAACCACGAATACCGGATGCGAGGGATCTTTATCCGATAGAAGGTGTCTCTCTATCGTCAGCACGCCGTCATGCACACTCTGCAGATCCGAACTAGCGAGCTTCCGCCAATTCTTAGGTAGCATGGGCTCACCCGCCACATGAATCCTCCACATAATACCCTCGAGTCTTGGTGGCCCGTCCCGAAACCTGGTCGGATTCGCAGTTGTTGACGCCACCGGCTGGCTCGAGCTACTAGATTTTCTTTTCCTGCCCTTTTTTCCTTTTGGAGAGCGGGCAGGCACCGCAATCTGAGCACCGGCCGCCCTATGTAGTGTGTCAGGGCTTAGAATAAAGGGCCGGTTGGTTGTATCAGCTGGATATGTAAAGGCTCAAGCTGGAGGCGTCTCCTGAGAACCAAACAGACGCTTGGTGATAGTGGCTTTCTCTGTGGGGCCACCAGCTAGGTCTTCGTTGCTAAACTGAGTGTTGAAGAAGTGATCATTCCAGTCTTCGTCGTCCTCGGCCGGATCCTACGCCATGTGCATATCATCAACATGATCATCCAACCCACCGTGTGGAGGTGACGGCGAGGGCGGTAAGGGGGCCTTGCCACCGCTTGTCGCTGGCACGACAGGCGGTGCTGTTGTCTGTGGCGTGATGGCCCCCGCCGTCCCCAAACGGATCATGCTCTTTGGCCATTGCAAGAATAAGCCGAAGAAAGTTCTGAGCACAACCGACTCTTCTTCATCCGCTCCTGGGGGTTGAATGGGAGGTTCCGGGTCGTCGCAGACCCTTAGCACCCGATTAATTTTAACCTTGTGAATGCTATCTGGCATCGGCCTTGAGTGGAACGTGCGCTGCAAGGGTTGAACGATGGTACCCTTGGCAACATCCCTCAGCTCGTTGTTCACGTAGCATAAGAGAGTGCAAGGAACATCCGTCTGCGGAAAACATGTACGACATCGTCAGAGATTCCATAAGAGTAATAGATGGCATGAAAGGTGGTAAAGCAATTTGTTTACCGTGATGGCGTCGAGATCGGCTAATGTCGACGCACCGCATACGGCGACGGGCGTGCAAGAGACGGAAGGGCTGCTTGATGGCGCGGTGCTGGCCGCCGGTGTATTCTCCCTACCGACGGGTGCTTGGAGCTCCGGTGCCGCCGCGACGATGGCAGGGGGGCACCAACATGTACTCCGACGCCGCGGTGATGGTAGGGGGAGTCACCAACACTTGCGGCGCCGCGGTGCTAGCGGGAGGAGTCACGAACACGTAGTTCGCCTGATTCGCCGGCGCCGCGTTGTTCGAGTGGCTGCTGACCATGCTTGGAATCAGGCATGGCCCTACTCGACCACCCGCACTCCAGTTCTCTATTGACTCCACCAAGGTAGGCAGGAAGGACGTGAGGGTGATTGCCAGGTTGTCTTGGACGATCTGCGGGATCCGCGCCATTTGTTCCTTAAGTTCTTTAACCTCGCGGTTTTCCTCCTCGCTCCTTCCCGACGGCGCCACATGCGTCCTCGGCGGTGGACCAAAATGATCCACCCAATTCTTACCCCTCGATGCCGGCCAGACGGCTAGCCGACGACGGCTTCTTCGTAACCGGCTCTATTTTCTTGGCCCGGTTCATCGCCCTATTAAAAGGGTTATCCCAACGGGTGGCCGCCGTCGAACCCTGGGATGAGGAACCCTGGGATCCATGACTAGCAAAAATTTCCTCCTCCTGCAGAAGAAGTAACAGTGAATTGTTTAGATCATCGATTAGATTGCAATCGAGTTGATCCGCGGTAATTAGATTATACTTACCACAATTTCCTCGAATTCCTTCACCGCAGGATCTGCGGTGAGTTGTTTTGTTTTTGGGTCCACATGGTAACGGGCCTTGATGAAGTTTGGAACCTGCCCGGGTTCGAATTTCGCAAAGGGGTTTTCTATCCCCTTGGATCTATACTCTTCGTCCTCCTTATTCCATTTGGCCTCATGGTTCTCAGATCCACCAGATCCGAGATGGTGATGACCTATATTCATCGCCTGCAGCACCTTTCCCCGATTACTATTGGCCAGGGCTCTTTTGGATTCACACCTCTCTTTGAACTCCTGGAACCGATCTTCGGTGATTTGCGGCTCAATCTTCTGGATCTCCTCGAGACATTTGCCTTCTTTATAGATCTTCTTCTTTATCCGGGTTCTCCAGCTGGCTAGGGAGGTGCTCATCTTTGTGAGGGAAGATTTGTTTACTTCGTTCCCATGATAATTTGTGTTCTGATACTTAGCGGGGAACTTGTATCTTGCGTGCAACTTCTCGAAGAGGAGTGTGTGCAAGTGGCCATTATCTTTATGCCGGAGATTCTCGGTGTTGATCGAGATGGTTGTCCGGGTGATCTCCGCCACTTGCCCACCGTAACCTTTGATGACAAGGGCGGGCTCCAAAGGAACCCCTGATGGGCTCACTTCGGTAATTTCCTCCCTGACGGTGCCGACCGTGTTCGGGCGCCGTTCCTTCGGCTTCTTCTTCTTCTTCTTCTTCTTAGGAGGATTGCTACCACTCCCAGTGCCCTCGCCGCCATCAGTGGTTTCATCATCCGTCGTTCCTTCGGCTTCTTCCTTCGCGTCTTCCATCTCATCATCCTCGCTCTTCGAAGGATGGTATTCTTCATCGTCTTCTAGCCGCTGGGACGCCTCCCAGAATGTCAATTGTTTATTCGGAGGTCTAAGTTCTCCTTCAGCGCTGATGCGCTTAGAACATCCAGGCTCGTCGTTGTCACACATCTTTTCACTAATAAAAAACAAATAATTGGTTAAATGCACCGAAAAATCCGGCATGACCTTTGCTAATTTTCTTAAACTAGGAGTGCCCGATTTCTGCCGAAACGGAAGTTAATCAACATTCCGGCAAAAATCGGGACTCATTTCATACAAGAACCTGCATACACGACATAATAAAGTGCTTCATATACAAGCACAAGCACAATTTCAAGTGCTACAATTATATCACCACAGATCAGTACTACTAGACCATCACCAGCAAGCAAACCAGTCCTAAAACCATCACTAGGATCAGTACTAACACCATACAACATAACTAGGATTTCAGCATGAGAATTTCATCAGTATATACACATTGTTTCATCAGTATATACATCATAACTAGGATTTCAGCAGGAGCATTTCATCATTATATACACATTGTTTCATCATAACTAGCATGGCAGTAACAAAATAAGATGCACTGCATCCCAGTGGCAGTGCTTGACAATGTCTCTGTTTGGTAGAGTCTTGACACTCTGTTAGGTGGAGGAGTATTAGTACTGGTACTCTGGTAGGGTTACTAGGGTCTGTAGTATATATTGTTCAGGTGTTTGTTTAGGAGATGTTAGCTGGCTGGAACAGGACACTTGAACAAAATAAGGGGCTTGCAAAAGCAAGTACCAGCTCAACATCAACACCATAACATGTCTCTATCAGCTGTTCAGAAGCAGCTGGCTCTGCATTAGATTAACAACTGGAGCCATCACTTGAACAAATGGAGCCATCACTTGAACAAATGGAGCCATCAGCATCAGATTAACAACTCATTTGACATCAAAGTTTATTTATACAAGGGAGACCTCTGGCTCTGCATACATGGCCAGGATGCCATATTCCAAGATGACATGTGATGCTGTTTATTAGACTGATTGATGCTCACATGGAGACAGAATATTGGAGTTCTTAATATGAAAGTGCCAACATGCTCAACTCGTTTATCCAGTGCATATGAAAATGTATATGGGCATGCATATAACATGGTTGTTTTGTGAAAAGATAAATAACATGGTTTTGCTTCAGGCTGTCGGACAGAGATATTCAGTAATGAGGGCTCTGTTCTTCAACAAAGAATGCATATCACCATTCATGAAGTACACCCTCTATTTGATACATTAAAAGTAGTATATGTTTGATACACAATGGGTTCGTCTCTTATCAGTTATCAATAACTTGCAGCTCTAAACCCTAATTCCCAAATACAACAAGAGGCTGCAGCCCCAAGATTGTTCCTCCCACAGGAGCCCCAAAGTAGTATATGAACAACTTGTATTTCAGTCAACTACACCATTCTAACTACTTTAAATTGAAATACACAAACCAGAGATTCTCTAGGGCATAACACCTGAACAACTTGTATTTCAGTCAACAAGAGGCTGCATCGAGAATAACTTCAAAGTTGAGCAGGATCTAAGGATCAACAATAACTTGGAGGCATAGTTTAATTGTTTACACCAGAGCTTCTCTAGGGCAAAGCAAATAGGCACTTTCATCTGTTCATTGCAGGATCTAAGGAACCGTGTGGGCAGGGAGAGAGGGAGAGAGGGGAGGCTCACCTCCTCTGAGATGAGGACGACGACGAGCACGTGGGAGAGGCGGCGGCCTCCTCCTCCTCAGCCTCGAGCGGCGGCGGCCTCCTCCGCCTCGAGCGGCGCGACCTTCTCCTCCACGGATCGGAAGCGACACGGGCCTCCTCCTCCTCGAGCGGCGCGATCCTCCTCCTCCACAAGCGGCGCGGGCCTCCTCCTCCTCGAGAGCGCAGCGCGGCGTGGCTCGATGTGTGGTGTCTGTGAGATGGGGATGAGAGAGGCGGACGTGGCGCGCGCGGTTGACTAGTCCAACCCACATAGGCGTAGCGCACCCACCGTACCGCACTTGGCCATGGTGCGCTACGGCTATGTGGGTTGGACTATCAGATAAGAGGGCGTCCACCCCACTAGTTAACACTAGCACTGTCTTATCCCACTGGTTTTGCCCATTGCTCTATTCTAAACTTGTGAGCACCCAGGTTCGAATGCTGGTGCCCCACTTTTTTATTTTTATTTTAAAAATACTTTTAAATGTTCCAAAAAATGCCCAAAAGTGGTGATATATTCCATAGAAGTTTTGTTTTGTTTTTAAAATACTTTTAAATATTCCAAAAATGCCCAAAAGTGATAATATATGTCATAAAAGTGGTACAAATATGATTCAAAGTATAACTAAATTTCATAATAATTTGTCCATGAATATTACAATCTTTTTCGACCACGCGTTTATAAATATTTTTTGAGATAGCTTTTTACAATCTTTTTTCCCTTCTTTGTCGCGGTTGAATAATTTAGCCCTGGCACTTTAATGTTTCTTCTTTTGAACGGGCTACCTTTTTTGGGTAGGGTTGTCCTTTTTCTTCTTGTGATGTATGTTGCTGCATCGTAGTCGTCGTTATCTTCAATCTTTGGATCGCCGTACGGGTCGAAGTCTTGCTCGTTGGCGACTCCATCCATTCCGATGATGTTTCTTTTTCCTCTCCTCACGACAACACGGCTAGGCTTTGTCCGGTCGGTAATGAAAAAACATTGGTCCACTTTGGTAGCCAGTACCCACGGTTCATTTTTCGCGGCCACGTTCGCACCGGCGGCCTTGGATTTGGCTGCTTCGGGTATAACCATGGTTGTGAAATACCGGTCTTCTCTTTCGACGCTCTTTGTCCATCTGACACGGAACATCGACATCTTTTCTCCACAGTAGTCGAGCTCCCAGATCTCCTCGATTCTTCCGTAGAATCTTTCCTTCACGTTGTCATCGGTGTAGAATTCCGAAGTTACGCCTGAGTTCTGATAATCACTTTTCGAGGTGCTTTCTTCCCTTTCTTGTATCGACTCACGCCGCACACTGGACATGTGGTTTTCTCCGCGTCCTCGCCCCAATAAATGATGCAATCGTTGATGCATACGTGATATCTAACGTGCGGTAGATCGAGAGGACAGACGATTTTCTTGGCGTCCTCGATATTAGTTGGACATGTGTTCCCCTCCGGGAGACGATCGTGCCAGAATGCCATCATATCGTCGAATCTTGTGTTTCTCAATTTGTGTTTTGCCTTCATCTCCATAGCCTTGAGCGTGAGATTCAACCGGGTATCATCGGGCCTGCATCCTTCATACAATGGAGTAACCGCGTCTTTCTCAAGTTGCGCAAGCTTATCTTTCTCTCTAGCGGCAGCCCTGGCGTTACTCGTCTGCTTGAGAAGCAGCTCTTGCACATAAGGGTCCCGCACCCAGCCTGACGTTGTTCCATCGTCGTCTCCTCCTCCGGCATCTATATCATCATCATCATCCTGGTCTGCTTCCGCACCTTCACCGTCTCCATCGTCTTCGTCATCGCTTATCCAACGAGTGTATCCATCCATGAAACCATGGCGGAGAAGGTGCGCCTACAGATTCCCAGAATCTGGGTCGATCACCCAGTTGAGTTTGCATCTTCTGCACGGACATCTTATCTTCGTCTTGTTATTTCGTATCATGTCGGCCGTCGCACATTTCAAAAATCTAGCCACAATGTCTTCGCTCATTATGAGCACCATTTTTTCCTACACGGTGTACACGGTACAATTAGAAGTCTATTAGAACCACATAATCAATGCATGCATGCAATGGTCGATATAAAATTTCGGCATGACCTATCCTAAAATTAGGACCTTTGCGAAATGCCAAAGTCTTGCCAAAATGGAAATGAATCAACATTTTGGCAAAACAAATGGCAACTTGTCCACATACAAACACGAGAGAGAGAGACCGATCCATACACACATGAACATATCATTATCCTCTCCATACACACATGCATGAGCATCATCGATACTCTCCATATACACACATATGACCATCGATCCTCTCATACACACATCATGAGCATCGATCGATCATCTACATACATATGAGCATATCATCCATATACACATGAACACATCCTTACATGGACAACTTACCGAGATGAGAGACCAATCGCGAGAAAGATGGAAAGGAGCGGTGCGCGCGAGACCGGAGAAGGAGATGAGAGACCGGAGACTGTAGAGGTCCCAATCTTTAATAAGATAGAGCCCCCTGTGTTTACAATGCTAGTCCCTGGATCAATAGCTAGCATCCACAGTTAAGATGTAATATCAAGATACAAAGGTAATAACATAACTTTATAACCAGGAATAACATAATTTTATTACATCATACATAGCTCATTTGGCTATTACATTACATTGCAGCGGAATAACTATAGTCATGGGGTCCTTCATCTTCAAAATGCCACAGGCAGATGTTGGTTGTAGACTTTGTAATCCTAATCAAACAATCTTCACTAAAATCAATCAAACCTGCAACATTACAAGTTACAGCCACAAGGGTCAATACATTTGAATTGTATTGGCAAGTTTCACTTTTATGTATAATATGAGTGGATCCTATCAATGCATGCAATTTTTGGCTAAGTAGGGTTTAGGGCTTATTTGCATAAAGCAAAATTTATCCTATCTTTTCAAAATGGTTTTGGTCCTTTGTCAAATCTCCTTTTCCAAGTTCCTTGAACTCCTTGGTAGAAACTCAAGTGTTCAAGTCCTTGTCAGAAATCCCTTGAGCTACTTGGTAACCCCAAGTGCAACAAGTTTTATAAAATCTCATGAGTTCCTTGGTAACCCCAAGTACATCATGCTTTAAGTAAAATCTCTTGAGCACCTTGGTAACCCCAAGTGCATCAAGCTTAAAAAAATCTCTTTGAATTCCTTGGTACCCCCAAGTGCATCAAGTTTTTATTTTTAGAAGTTGGAATGTCGAGATCTCCCATAGTTCAGACTTTAGTTGCTCAGTATTGTCCATAACCGGGGACACGGCTAAGTACTTAGATTTTATTAAGTTCTGCAGAAGGAGTACACTTTACCCACATGTCACAATCCCATCTTGTTGCCACCAGTGGCCTACTGGATTAGTGCTCACCAAGATGGAGTACTGACAGATTTGAGAATGTGACGAAGTCTTTCCAAAGGGTCCTCCCATACACCATTGCTAGCTTGTCTTCAGCACCCATGAAGCATTCCAGATCCCCATTTCCAGTTAACTGAAGACAGTGCAAGGGTCTTCCCAATGTAGTTGACTAAGCCAGAGCCATAATAGCATGTGGTTGCACACGAAAGCCACAATTGGAGAAACATGTTCAATCTCTAAGTTTCCTGGGTGGTTTTCCTTTGGAGCACAACACAAAGAGATTGCCATAGACATGGTTCCTTTTGTTGCCACCTTCTCCAGTTCTCATAGTATCTTTGGCCACCCAGGTGGTTCATTGAGTCCTTGTTTTATTATATAAAATCACAAGTCCTTTTCTCAACTTCATAGAATTTCAACATGTATCTCTTTTCAAAATATAGCATGGCTAAGCATGTAACAACTACACTGTTTTCACTAAGGAATGTATAGGGAATCCTATTAGGATTTAGCATAGATAAGTATAGAAATTCCTTTCATGCATGTTTCAAAATCCACTAAGTATAATGAAAATAGTAGGACTTTAGATGATAGTGTAACTTGCCTTTTTGGTAGGGAATGATGGTTCACTCCTTGATCTTGCTAGTCTCACACTTTGCTAATTTCACTACAATCAATCAAGCAAACACCAAATCAACTAGCATTCCAAATAATCAATCAAACAATTCACACACATAAAACAATGGGATCTAAGCTATGCATGCAAGCATGCAAGGGATGGTTCTAATTGCAAAGGTGGTATCCTCTAGGCTTCTAAACTTTGTTAAGTCCAAAGTGGTAATTTTCCAAAGTGGCAAGGTTATTTGCAAAAGGGTTTTGTCCATAAACCATTTTTAAAATCAATTCATCATTTTATGTGGTGGGAAAATATTTTTATCAAAACAAAACTTTATGTTTTTCACCAAATGAGTTGCTATTGCAAAACTTGGTGTTTTGGGTCAGTAGGTTTGGTCTAAAGAATTTTCCCAAAGTTTTCTTTACAAAAACATTTTCATAGCAAAATTTATTATTTTTATTTGGCTAGAATGGACCAAATCAATTAATCTATCCTAAATTTCACCAAATTCATTTTTAACTCCATGGGTTGGTTCTTAGGGTCAGTGAGTTTACAACAATCCATTTTGCAAAGGTTTTAATCCAAACATCATTTTTAAACATTTTTTTTCTATTGTAAACAAGCACACAAAAGAATCTGCAAAAACAAGCAAACTAGCAAATACTATTTACTAAACCAAAGGCATGGTTGGCAAGGTATTGCTCTCCTGAATCCAACGACATAAAATTTGAAATTTTTGGACGTGTGGATCCAAAGTTACAAGGGTTTGAATTTCACAACTAAATCAAATTTCAAACTTCTGTTTTTAATCAAACTGGCCACGCGTCGCTTTCTAATTGGACGATACCGGTTCGGCCGGATCGGCTCTGTGACGCGTTGGATCTAATTAGATAGCACGGTCCTTATCGCGTACCCCTTCGGTGCTAAGTGATCTAATCGTGAGCGCCGGATCTCGATCCTACGGTGCTGGTCTGCTTGACCATATGCGAGCAGCGCCGGCGGCGGCTAGCGGCGGCGCACGGCCAGGTGGTGGCGCTACGGTGGTTCTAGGAAGCGAGGAAGACAGAGGGGGTGCTCACCGTGTTCGCGAGGACGAGGTGGTGCTCGGCGTGTGGTCGACGTGGCAAGGGGCGCATGAGGTCAGGTGGGATTTCTCGCCGGAGTTGGGAACGGCGTCGGACGGCTCTATCCATGGTCGAAGACGAGGCTACTGGTCCCGAAAAGACAAACAGAGGTCAGGGTTAGTTGTGCATGACCGAGGTGAGTGAGGGAGCGTGAACGAGGAGGCTCGGGGCGGTCAGCGTTTACCAGGGGATGTCGTCGGAGAGGTTGCAGACGGTGGCGTCGTTCAGAGCTTGTCGTAGCCGACGCTCTGGGGCGCCCGCGGTCGAACGAATGGTACTGGGAGATGCGTCTGGGAGTGGGGAATCTGGGTGCGAGGTCAGGGAGGCAAGTGGTGGTGAAACTTGGCCGGAATCGTCACCGAGGTGTCGTCGGAACAGAGGGAGTGCTGGGTCGAATTGTGGCAGCCTCGAGGCGGAGAAGGAGTGGCGACAGAGGGGAAAGGAGGAGAAGGCGCAGACGCTTAATAGCGTGCAGTCACGGCGAGGTTTAAGGCGCGGCATTACTGCGAATTGATCGCGGCTTTGAATGGCAGCAATGGCAGCGAGGTTTGGGGAAAGGAGGTCGCGCGGGTGTGGACGATGAACAAGAAAGAGTGGGGTCGGCTGGTCAGTGGAAAAAAAGCGAGGAGGAGGTCCACCAGTCATTCTCTCTGCGGGTCGAATCTTGGTGAGAATCGTTTCTTGGGAGGAGGCTGGCTGGTTTCTTTGGGCCTTAGTGGGCCGCTGGGTTGGGTCAGATCCAATTCCATCCTTTTTTTTTCTGTAACCTTTTCTTTTTCTGATTTCTGTTTTGAAATTCAAACTATCAAACAACACTCAGTTTGATTCAAACATTCACCAAAATTTGTAACTTTGAATTTGGTTCTGTTTCTCAACATAAACCAAATTCCAAAATAAAATAATATTTTTTTTAATTCTTTTGAGGATCCATCCTTTAATAAAATAAAATGGATCTTTAGTTATTTAATAAAATAGGGTTTGATTCAATTAACAAAAATCTCCATTTGAATTCCAAATATTTTCAAAACCAAATCAGTAGGTTTTGTTTGAAAATAATGAAATACTTGGAAATTTGTTTAAAACAAAATATCCTTTTATTTTAGGGTCCATTAATAATATAATAGACTTTCATTATTTAAATCAACTAGGATTTAGTTTATTTAAAGTATTTATTTTGAAATCTAAAATAAAGTTAAAACACTTCCGTAGGTTTTATTTGAGAATATAAAATATTTAGGAAACTTATTTAAAATAATTTAATAAGTTTTTGATGTTTTAATTAAAATGGTAAGACCTTTTATTTAGATAAAAATTGGATATTAAAACCTTATTAATTTATTTAAATAAACCTTTGCTATTTTTATTCAAAACAAAATGTTTTAATTCCAAAGCTTGGTCAAGGTTTAATTTGGCTTTATAAAATAATTCTTATTTATAAAACCTCTTTTTCCTTTGAAAACCAAAACCTTTTATTAATAGTTCCAAATCAGTAATTTTAAATATTCAAAATGTTTTCTTTATTAAATGTTTATCTTTTTAGATCCCTTTAGGATTTATTTGGTCCAAATTGGTTTGAAGTTTCCAATTAACTTCAAAAAGTTTCTTCTGGCCCTGAAAATCAAACAAAGTTTTATTTTATTCATTTATTTTCACATTACAAGATTTGGAAAATCTTGGGATGTGACAGAGACCTTCCTCTATTACTTATGTAACATCCAAGGCAAGTTCTACATGCTAAAAATGGTGAATGGGTGGAGAAATTGAGGTGGGAAGGAGAAGATCCTGTAAAGTCCCAACCTTTAATAAGGTAGAGTCCCTTGTGTTTATAATGCTAGTCCCTGGATCAATAGCTAGCATCCACAGTTAAGATGTAATATCAAGAAACAAAGGTCATAATACAACTTTATAACCAGGAATAACATAATTTTATTACATCTTACATAGCTCATTTGGCTATTACATTACATTGCAGCAGAATATCTATAGCTTGGGGTCCTTCATCTTCAAAGTGCCACAAGCAGACATGTTGGTTGTAGACTTTGTAATCCTAATCAACACACTTCACTAAATCAATCAAACCTGCAACATACAAGTTACAGCCACAAGGGTCAATACATTTTAATTGTATTGGCAAGTGATACTATGGTAGTATGGTGGAGTCTATCATCTGTATGCATTTGGCTAAGTGGAGTTGAGGCTTGCATTGCTCAAAATAGATTTTTCCTTAACATTTGAAAACACTAATTTTTTGCTTGACAAAAATCAATTTTCTCAATCAAAGATTGAAGATCCTTAAACCCTTATTCAACCACAAGTTTTTAACTTAGAAATTTGAATGATGAGATTCTTGATTGCTTCCATGTCTTGATGCTCAAATTGTACTTTACCAGGGACATGGCTAAGTACTTAGATTTTACACTCTGCAGAGGTGGTGCACTTTCCCCACAAGACTTGGTTTCACCAAGACAAGATCTTTCAGAAGCATTCCCTTAGACCAAAATGGACGCGTTCCAACCTATCAAACTCTACCACCAACTGTCCATATGGCTAAGTTCTTGCAACCTATATGATCCAGGCAGAGCCCATAATGCCAAGTGGCTGCACTTGAAGCTTCTCAATATTTGACATCTCAAATCTCTTTGTTCCTGGGTGGCCATCCACAAGTGAGATACACAAGGTCAACCATAAACATGGGCCTTGTGAACCACTCAACCAAAATCCACCAAGCAATTACCATTCCACCCAGGTGATTCATTGACTTAGTTGTTTTATTAAGAAAAACATAAGTCCAAAGACTTAGAAATTTTTCCCATAGTGTGAATATATATTCCACCCTTGTTTTCTATTATCTAAGCTCTAAGCTAAGCTTGATAGTAGTAGGAATCTTAACTTAGGAAAATTTCTACTAAGGTGTCATCTACTAGGTTTTCCTATAGCAAGGTTTATACTTATCAAAAGTTCCATGCAAGTTTTACTTAGAAAAATCACTAATGCATCGTGAAAGTAATGGGACAAAAAGTATGAAGCATCACTTGCCTTTTTGGTAGAGGGTATAAGTTCACTCCTTGTCCTTGCAACAATCACACTCTTCAAGTCACTACAATTCAATCAAGCAAGGTACAAACTCAATCTACCAATCAAGCAAAACATCACATAAAACAATAAAACAAAACAACACATAAAATCATAAAGTCAAGGTAATGCATGCAAGCATGCCAAGCTTTGTTTTATTTGAAAGATTGGTTCCTAATGGGTCATAAACATTTTGAAAACACCTATTTCTCATTTTGTAAAGTGGCAAAGTCATTTGCAAAAGGGTTCACTTCATAAACCATTTTCAAAACAAGGTATCATTTTATGTAGTGTAGAAATATTTTTACTAAGGCATTAATCTATAGGGTTAACCAAATATGTTTTCAAACCATAAAACTTGGTGTTTGGGGTCAGAGAGTTTAAAACAAAACATTTCCTATAGGTTTTCTTCCAAAAGCATTTTTAATAAATAAACTATATTTTTATTTAACTAGAAATGGTTTTAAATCAAAGAATCATTCTTTTGCATCACCAAATATATTTTTGAAACCACAAAGTGTTTCCTATGGTCAGTAGGTTCAAATCACACCATTTTCCAAAGATTTTAACCACAAAATCATTTTTGAACAATTTTTACAATCTAAACAAGCATACAAATGTTTCTTCAAAAACAAACATTTTAACAGAAACTTTTTACTAAAAAAAAGGCATGGTTGGCTAGGGCTTGTTCCACTGATTCCATTGATATAAAGTTTGCAAATTTTGGACGTGTGGAACAAAAGTTACAAGGTTTTCAAATCTGCATCTAAATCAGACTTCAAATTCTGTTTTAAATCGATCTGTGCCACGCGGCGTGTTCTGATTCGACCATACTGTTTTAGTTGGATCGAGCACTCTGGTGCGTTGGATCAAGTCAGATCGTGCGGCACAGGATCACTTGTACCCCTTCGGCTAAGGATCTATCATGACGCTTGGATCGTCATCTAACGGCTATCGTCGCATTGACCAAGCTCTAGCGGCGCTCGACGGCTGCACGCGGCAGCGACGGTCAGACGACGGCGAAGCTGGCGATACAGGAAGCGAGGAAGGAAGGGAGTATGCTCATCGTGTTCGCAGTAGCGTGGGGAAGCTCAATGTGTTGTTGGTTCGACGAGGGGCGCACTGGGTAGTCCTGAATCGCTCACCGGAGTTGTACTTCTCCTCGGGTGCGGTCAGATGTTGTCGGAGGTGAGCGTCTGGGGCGCAAGCGAGAGAAAGAACGCATCAGGAAGATACACACGAGATCAAGGTTCACGAAAACACTCACCAGTGAGCAAGGGGCGCACGAGGTCGTCGGCAATGGCTCACCGGAGTTGGGCTTATCGTCGGTGGCGCTCAGACATGGACAGAGTCGAGGTTGCAGGTCACTCGCGGGCGAGCTGAGGCCACAGAGCGGTGCGCCAGAGTCTGGTGAACTTGCCTACGTGCTCGGGGAGGCAAGGGGTGGCGTGGGGCTGACAGAATCTTCGCCGGAGCGTAGTCGGACAAAGGGTGGTGTGGAGAGGAATTGTAACAGACTGGTGGCAGAGAGAGGGAGGCGCGTGAGGGGAAGTGGAGAGGAGGCCAGGGCGGTTAATAGGGCGCATTCACGGCGAGGTTTAAGCGCGACATTATGGCGAATTGATCGCGAGCTTTCAACGGCGGGAACAACCGCGGCGTGGTCTTCGCGGGTGAAGACGATGAACAGGTGGGGTGGGGTCGGCTGGTCAGCGAGAGAGGGAGAGAGGGAATAAGGTCCACCAGTCAGTGAGGGTGCGGGTTCAAAACTGGGTGCAAAACGTTTTTCTTCGGGAGAGAGGAGCTGGGCTAACTGGGCTGTTTGGGCTGGCCGGCTGGGCTGGCTTGTTTCTCTTTTTTTTATTCAGTAGTCTTTTCCTTTTTCTAATTGATTTTCTGTTTTGAATTTCAATCAAACCAATCAATCAACAAATCAAATCAAAACATTCACCAAACTTTGTATTGAGTTTTGGTTCTGTTTAACAACACAAACCAAATCCCAAATAAAAATTATTAACTTTATTCTTTTTAGGATCTTTTTAATAATTAAATAAAATAGACCTTAATTATTAATTCAAATAGATTTTGATTTATTTAATAAAATCTCCATTTGAAAACAAAATATTTCCAAAACCAAAACAGTAGGTTTTATTTGAAAATATAAGATACTTGGAAAACTTGTTTAAAATAAAATAACATTTTTATTTTAGGTCCATTAATAATTAAATAAAAATGGACCTTAGTTATTAAATCAAATAGGATTTGTTTTATTAAAAAAATTATTTTTTAGTCTAAAATAAAACCAAAAACACTTCAGTAGGTTTTAATTGAGAATATAAAATACTTGGAAAACTTATTTAAAATAATTTAATAAGTTTTAGTGTTTATTTAAAATGGGAAAAGCCTTTACTTAAATAAAATTGGATATTAAATCCTTATTATTTTATTTAAATAAACCTTTACTATTTTTATCAAAACAAAACATTTTATTTCAAAAACTTGGCCAAGGTTTAATTTGGCTCTATAAAATAATCTTTATTTATGAATCCACCTTTTCTTTTGAAAACCAAATCCTTTTTATTAAAAGATCCAAAATAGTAATTTTAAATATTTTTAAGTTTATTGTTTATTTAACTTTTTAAATCCCTTTATGATTTTATTTGATCCAAATAGGTTTTGAAAGTTTCCAAATGGATTCAAAAAGTTTCTTCTCACTCTGAAATTCAACAAAGTTTTATTTTATTCATTTATTTTTCACATTACAAGATTTGGAAAATCTTGGGATGTGACAGGCTACCACCTTAAAATAAATCTCGTCCCGAGATTTGGGGAGGCTAGGGTTAAAAGTTGGCTCAAAACAACTAGGGTAGTACCACCCTTAAAATTTTCCAACTAAATTACATATTGGCCTTCTTGGGATCCTGGGAAAACTTCTCCAAGCAAACATTTGCATAGTGTCCTTTGTTTTCACACTTGAAACATGTGACAAGGCTGAGATCCTTCATAGGCTGGTTTATCTTGTGTTTCATCTTTTCTGGACAGTTGCTTGCATAATGTCCTAGCTCTTTGCAGTTGTTGCACCACACTTGGCTAATATCTTTCTTTTCCTTTGGTATCATTGCCTCTTGTTTGTTTCTTTGGTTCTTCTTCTTTTCTGGGCATTCACTGGCATAGTGTCCCTTCTCTTTGCAATTGTAACATTGCACTTGAGTAATATCCTTCTTCTTCTTTTTGGGTCTCTCCAAAGCTAGGAGTTCTTCTAGTTCATGTTCTTCATACCTCACCTCAGAGGTGGGAAATCTTTCTCTTTTCTTGGGGCAGTTACTAGAGATATGACTTTCTTCTTTACAATTAGGGCATTGATCTTCATGCTCCTTGCATGTATGATCCTTGTCTCTACAAATATTGCATGCTTGGGTTCCTTCTAAAATAACATTTTTGCAATCCTTGTTGTCATAAACACCTTGGGAAAAGTTTTCTCCTATGTTGATCATTTGAGTAACCAATCCTTGCAACAATTGGGATTGAAGTTTCAAAATCCTTTGTATGGCTGGGTCTAGTCCATTGTTGTTGGCTAAAAACTGAGTTGTCATTTGGTTCAACTGGTTTTGGGTTGCTATAAGTTCTCTCATGTTGTCCTCTTGGTTGTGGTTGTTATCATTAACCTTGATGTTGGAGTCTCTTGGAGTAGTCATCTGTTTGGGTTGAATTGAGATTAGAATAGGCAAGATATTTCTAAGGGAATAAATCTAATCAAACACATCACAATTCACACAAGCAATGTGCAACAATCACACTCAAACATTTCACTCAAACAACAAGTTTCAAGCATATTTTTAGGCAACCAAAAATATTTTTTTGTTACACCACATAAGTTGGTGGGTTTAACTTAAACTAAATATGGTGGTCCATCTATATGGTTCACTTGTGATCTTTCCATCTTTCTTGGTTGATTCTTCTTGTATGAGATCATGGTTTCCTTGGGGAAACTCTTGGTTACAATACTTCAAGTGAAGTGAACTCCTTCTAATTTTGCATTTCCTTAGTCTCCACATCTTGAGCAAGATTTCCTTGTCTCACTTGTAGTCCTTAGTGGTATCCAAGTTGGAAGTCCTTGGTGAATATGCTGAAGATGTTGAAGTCATTAGAGTTGAAGAAGTTGAAGTCATTAGAGTCGAAGATGTCCTTCGCACATGGTGAAGTCTTTGGCCATGGGGTAGGTTTTTCCATCAAGTCGAAATAGAAGAGATGTAGAGTCAAAACCAAAATTGTTAAGGAAAGAGTTTACAAGATTGTTTGTAAATAAGTTTTGGAACAAATATAACTCCTATTTTTCTAAGGTTTTTTGTCAAATCCTAGGTTTACAAATCCTACAGGCAACATAATGCTCTGATACCATCTATAAAGTCCCAACCTTTAATAAGGTAGAGTCCCCTGTGTTTACAATGCTAGTCCCTGGATCAATAGCTAGCATCCACAATTAAGATGTAATATCAAGAAACAAAGGTCATAATACAACTTTATAAGCAGGAATAACATAATTTTATTACATCTTACATAGATCATTTGGCTATTACATTACATTGCAGCAGAATATCTATAGCTTGGGGTCCTTCATCTTCAAAGTGCCACACGCAGACACGTTGGTTGTAGACTTTGTAATCCTAACCAACACACTTCACTAAATCAATCAAACCTGCAACATACAAGTTACAACCACAAGGGTCAATACATTTGAATTGTATTGGAAAGTGATACTATGGTAGTATGGTGGAGTCTATCATCTGTATGCATTTGGCTAAGTGGAGTTGAGGCTTGCATTGCTCAAAATAGATTTTTCCTTAACATTTGAAAACACTAAGTTTTTGCTTGACAAAAATCAATTTTCTCAATCAAAGATTGAAGATCCTTAAACCCTTGTTTAACCACAAGTTTTTAACTTAGAAATTTGAATTATGAGATTCTTGATTGCTTCCATGTCTTGATGCTCAAATTGTCCTTTACCAGGGACATGGCTAAGTACTTAGATTTTACACTCTGCAGAGGTGGTGCACTTTCCCCACAAGACTTGGTTTCACCAAGACAAGATCTTTCAGAAGACTTCCCTTAGACCAAAATGGACGTGTTCCAACCGATCAAACTCTACCACCAACTGTCCATATGGCTAAGTTCTTGCAACCTATATGATCCAGGCAGAGCCCATAATGCCAAGTGGCTGCACTTGAAGCTTCTCAACATTTGACATCTCAAATCTCTTTGTTCCTGGGTGTCCATCCACAAGTGAGATACACAAGGTCAACCATAAACATGGGCCTTGTGAACCACTCAACCAAAATCCACCAAGCAATTACCATTCCACCCAGGTGATTCATTGACTTAGTTGTTTTATTAAGAAAAACATAAGTCCAAAGACTTAGTAATTTTTCCCATAGTGTGAATATATATTCCACCATTGTTTTGTATTAGCTAAGCTAAGCTTGATAATAGTAGGAATCTTAACTTAGGAAAATTTCTACTAAGGTTTCATCTACTAGGTTTTCCTATAGCAAGGTTTATACTTAGCAAAAGTTCCATGCAAGTTTTACTTAGAAAAATCACTAATGCATAGTGAAAGTAATGGGACAAAAAGTATGAAGCATCACTTGCCTTTTTGGTAGAGGGTATAAGTTCACTCCTTGTCCTTGCAACAATCACACTCTTCAAGTCACTACAATTCAATCAAGCAAGGTACAAACTCAATCTACCAATCAAGCAAAACATCACATAAAACAATAAAACAAAACAACACATAAAATCATAAAGTCAAGGTAATGCATGCAAGCATGCCAAGCTTTGTTTTATTTGAAAGAGTGGTTCCTAATGGGTCATAAACATTTTGAAAACACCTATTGGTCATTTTGTAAAGTGGCAAAGTCATTTGCAAAAGGTTTCACTTCATAAACCATTTTCAAAACAAGGTATCATTTTATGTAGTGTAGAAATATTTTTACTAAGGAATTAATCTATAGGGTTCACCAAATATGTTTTCAAACCATAAAACTTGGTGTTTGGGGTCAGAGAGTTTAAAACAAAACATTTCCCATAGGTTTTCTTCCAAAACCATTTTTAATAAATAAACTATATTTTTATTTGACTAGAAATGGTTTTAAATCAAAGAATCATTCTTTTGCATCACCAAATATATTTTTGAAACTACAAAGTGTTTCCTATGGTCAGTAGGTTCAAATCACACCATTTTCCAAAGATTTTAACCCCAAAATCATTTTTGAACAATTTTTACAATCTAAACAAGCATACAAATGTTTCTGCAAAACAAACATTTTAACAAAAACTTTTTACTAAACAAAAGGCATGGTTGGCTAGGGCTTGTTCCACTGATTCCATTGATAAAAATTTTGCAAATTTTGGACGTGTGGAACAAAAGTTACAAGGTTTTCAAATCTGCATCTAAATCAGATTTCAAATTCTGTTTTAAATCGATCTGTGCCACGCGGCGTGTTCTGATTCGTCCATACCGTTTCGGTTGGATCGAGCACTCTGGTGCATTGGATCAAGTCAGATCGTGCAGCATAGGATCACTTATACCCCTTCGGCTAAGGATCTATCGTGACGCTTGGATCGTCATCTAACGGCTATCGTCGCATTGACCAAGCTCTGGCGGCGCTCGACGGCTGCGCGCGGCAGCGACGGTCAGACGACGGCGAAGCTGGCGATACAGGAAGCGAGGAAGGAAGGGAGTATGCTCACCGTGTTTGCAGTACCGTGGGGAAGCTCAACGTGTTGTTGGTTCGACGAGGGGCGCACTGGGTAGTCCTGAATCGCTCGTCGGAGTTGTACTTCTCCTCGGGTGCGGTCAGATGTTGTCGGAGGTGAGCGTCTGGGGCGCAAGCGAGAGAAACAATGCATAAGGAAGATACACACGAGATCAAGGTTCACGAAAACACTCACCAGTGAGCAAGGGGCGCACGAGGTCGTTGTCTATGGCTCACCGGAGTTGGGCTTATCGTCGGTGGCGCTCAGACATGGACAGAGTCGAGGTTGCAGGTCACTCGCGGGCGAGCTGAGGCCACAGAGCGGTGCGCCAGAGTCTGGTTAACTTGCCTGCATACTCGGGGAGGCAAGGGGTGGCGTGGGGCTGACGAAATCTTTGCCGGAGCGTCGTCAGACAGAGGGTGGTGTGGAGAGGAATTGTCGCAGCCTGGTGGCAGAGAGAGGTAGGCGCGTGAGGGGAAGTGGAGAGGAGGCTAGGTCGGTTAATAGGGCGCAGTCACGGCGAGGTTTAAGCGCGACATTATAGCGAATTGATCGCGAGCTTTCAACGGCAGGAATGGCCGCGGCGTGGTCTTCGCGGGTGAAGACGATGAACAGGTGGGGTGGGGTCGGCTGGTCAGCGAGAGAGGGAGAGAGGGAATAAGGTCCACCAGTCAGTGAGGGTGCGGGTTCAAAACTGGGTGCAAAACGTTTTTCTTCGGGAGAGAGGAGCTGGGCTAACTGGGCTGTTTAGGCTGGCATTTGGCTTGTTTCTCTTTTTTTTATTCAGTAGTCTTTTCCTTTTTCTAATTGATTTTCTGTTTTGAATTTCAATCAAACCAATCAATCAACAAATCAAATCAAAACATTCACCAAACTTTGTATTGAGTTTTGGTTCTGTTTAACAACACAAACCAAATCCCAAATAAAAATTATTAACTTTATTCTTTTTAGGATCTTTTTAATAATTAAATAAAATAGACCTTAATTATTAATTCAAATAGGTTTTGATTTATTTAATAAAATCTCCATTTGAAACCTAAATATTTCCAAAACCAAAACAGTAGGTTTTATTTGAAAATATAAGATACTTGGAAAACTTGTTTAAAATAAAATAACATTTTTATTTTAGGGTCCATTAATAATTAAATAAAAATGGACCTTAGTTATTAAATCAAATAGGATTTGTTTTATTAAAAACTTTATTTTTAAATCTAAAATAAAACCAAAAACACTTCAGTAGGTTTTAATTGAGAATATAAAATACTTGGAAAACTTATTTAAAACAATTTAATAAGTTTTAGTGTTTATTTAAAATGGGAAAAGCCTTTACTTAAATAAAATTGGATATTAAATCCTTATTATTTTATTTAAATAAACCTTTACTATTTTTATCAAAACAAAACATTTTATTTCAAAAACTTGGCCAAGGTTTAATTTGGCTCTATAAAATAATCTTTATTTATAAATCCACCTTTTCTTTTGAAAATCAAATCCTTTTTATTAAAAGATCCAAAATAGTAATTTTAAATATTTTTAAGTTTATTGTTTATTTAACTTTTTAAATCCCTTTAGGATTTTATTTGATCCAAATAGGTTTTGAAAGTTTCCAAATGGATTCAAAAAGTTTCTTCTCACTCTGAAATTCAACAAAGTTTTATTTTATTCATTTATTTTTCACATTACAAGATTTGGAAAATCTTGGGATGTGACAGATCCCGACTAGATCTAAGGAGGAAGAAGAAGGGGAAAGTGAAGTGTGGGGTGGTGGATGATCACACATGTGCACATAAAGTGGAGCTGCCAAAAAATCGCCACATCTGTGGCACGGTCGGCCCAAGTGCGCCACAGGGATAAGTAACATGCATGGCGCACATGCCATAGTGCGCCACGGATGTGTCTGGCCGTTTTACAGCACAGAGGGGCATGCGCTTAGGCGTAGCGCACCCCCAACGTGCGCCATGGATAACACCAACAGGCGTAGCGCACCTACCCTACGTGCGCTACGGATGTCTGGCGTGCGGTCAACAGGGCCCTGGCCCACACATATCTGTGGCGCACTATGGTCATGTGCGCCACGGTTGTTCTAGTTACTAGTAGGGCACTGCCCATAGGTGAGCCACGCCTGTTTTAGCCGTGGGGCACTTCAACCATGTGAACCACGGATGTGCTAATTACCTATAGCCATTTTCCTAGTAGTGACTTCCTCTCGATCTTGAGATTGGCAAGAGCTCATCTACATCAACCACGAGTTTAACTCGTTAAGCTTTGTCGGTCTTCAAGGGTATGTTCTCTACGGATATACATCCACCCGTTGTTTGTGTCTAGTAGATAGATCTTGGTACATAGTTGTTCCCATCGTAGGAATTTTTTTGTTTTCTATGCTGCGAACCCTACAGTGGTATCAGAGCCGGATCTATGCGTAGATGCTTTACACGGGTAGTACACATATGAGTATGTGGGCGATGATGATCATGTTTTTGCTTCTTAGTTGTAATTTTGGATATTGGTGGCATAGTGGGATGAAGCGGCTCGGACAAAAATTTGGTTATCCTTGTTGCTAGCGGGTGTCTGTCTCTCCTACTATAGTCAATATCTATTTTGCAACGAGTTGTCAAAAATTTGGTTATCCTTGTTGTTGTTCATGTTTTTAGGTAAGAACAGTTCTATCTTAGAAAGCCCTAAGCCACGTAAAACTTGCAATGGATAAATTAGAGGCGTCTAGTTTAGATTGTTGTTGAGCTAGTGTTATGATATGGTGATGTTGTAAGTAGAAGTATGAGATTATACTCTTACAACACACACAACGTGTAAGTCCTATAGACCGTGGCCTTACACATAAAGGTATGATAGTGATCATACCACGATGCACATGATAGAGATCATATGCGGTAACCATATCATTTCACTTATAAACATATGATGTTTGATAGCATCTTATATTGCTTGTTTGGCGTTTTATTAGCATAATAAGATGATCCCTCAATTAAATATCAAGATAATAATGTGTTCTTCCTTTAGTATGCATCGATTATGTTTTCTTCGCTCCAAGACATCACGTGATGATCGGGTGTTCTTGGATCCACGACCATATTTCGGGTGTAAGACAGTTACACACACGAATACTAAGGTTCTTACTTGGTGAGCCTAGCATGTACAGACATGGCATAGGAACACAGACCGAAAGGTTAAGCATGAGTCATATAGTAGATATGATGCCCATTTGATATTGGCCTTTGAAGGTACACTGACTCACATGATGATCCGACTTGGTGTAGTGGATTTGGTTCATGTAATCACCAAAAAGGCACGAGGGATGTCGTTTTTGAGTGGGAGTTCATTCGTAATATGGATTAGTTGAACTCAATCTATCATAAACTTAGTCTAAACTTTACAAATTCTGTTGTAGATGGCATCACCTGCTTTTAATTTCCTGTGTTCATGGAGAAAGAGAAACTTGCAACGAACGGTAGAAACTTTACTAAATGGGCCATGAATTTGAGGATTCTCCTCTCTGCTGCATAAAAGCAATATGTGCTAGAAGCGCTGCTAGGCCCCCCACCTTTTGATGATGCCCCTGACAAGGAGAAGAATGTCTATCAGACTCGTCAGGAGGACCACAACTTAGTTCATTGCGGCATATTGTATGGGATAGAGCTAGAACTTCGAAAGCGTTTCAGAAATGGCAATGCATTTGATACAATGGGTGAGTTGAAAATGATTTTCGACACACATGCTGCTGTAGAGAGCTATAATGCTTCAGAAAAGTTCTTCTGCATGATGGAAGAGCACAGCTCCGTAAGTGAGCATGTACTCAAGATGTAGGGTTACACTGATAAGCTTGTGTCCTTGGGAATAACGATTCCCATTGACTTAGGCATCCATCGTGTTCTGAAGTCTCTGACACCTAGCTATAAGAGCTTTGTCATGAACTATAATATGCAAGGCACGAAGAAGTCTCTCCCCGAGCTTCTGTCAATGCTGAAAACTGCAGAAGTGGAGATCAAGAAGGAACATCAAGTGTTGATGATCAATAAAAACACTGGTTTCAAGAAATACAAGAAGGGTAAACGGAAGGGAAGTAAGTGCGGCAAGCCGGTTGCCGTGCCTGAAAAGAAACCCTGAGTTCGACCTAAGTCTGATACCGAGTGCTACTATTGTAAAGGGACCGGCCACTGGAAGCGCAACTGCCCCAAGTATTTGGCAGACAAGAAGGCCATCAAGGCAAACAAAGGTATACATGATATACATGTTATTGATGTGTACTTGACTAGTGCTCGCAGTAGAACCTAGGTATTTGATACCGGTTCAGTTGCTATTATTTTTAACTCGAATCAGGGGCTGCGGAACAAGCGACCGCTAGAAAGGGGTGAGGTCAAGATGCGTGTCGGCAATGGATCAAGCGTTGATGTGATCGCCGTCGGAATGCTACCTCTCCACTTGCCGTCGGGCTTAGTAATAAACTTGAATAATTGTTATCTGGTGCCAGCACTGAGCATGAACATTGTATCTGGATCGTGCTTGATGCGAAGTGGTTATTCATTTAAATCCGAGAAAAATGGTTGTTCTATTTATATGAATGAAATCTTTTATGGTCATGCACCGATGATGAATGGTTTATTTCTATTGGATCTTGATAATATTGTTACACATATTCACAATGTTGATTCTAAAAGGATTAAACTTAATGATGATATATCTGCATATATGTGGCACTGCCATGTAGGTCATATTGGCATTAAACGCATGAAGAAGCTCCATTCGGAGGACATTTGGAATCACTTGATTTTTAATAATTTGATACATGTGAGCCATGCCTTATAGGCAAAATGACTAGAATGCCATTTTCCGGTTCAATGGAACGGGAGACAGATTTATTGGAAATCATACATTCTGATGTATGTGGTCCAATGAGTGTGTCGGCGCGAGGTGGATATCATTATTTTGTTACTTTCACGAATGATTTGAGTAGATACGGTTATATCTACTTGATGAAACACAAGTCTAAAACCTTTGAAAAGTTCAAGGAATTTCAGAATGAAGTGGAAAATCATCGTAATAGAAAGATCAAATTTCTATGGTCCGACCGTGGAGGTGAGTATCTAATTTAAGAGTTTAGCACTCACATGAAAGAGTGTGGAATTGTTTCACAACTCACACCTACCGGAACACCATAGCGAAATGGTGTGTCGGAATGTCGTAATCGTACTTTATTGGATATGGTTCGATCTATGATCTCTCTGACGGACTTGCCGTTGTCATTTTGGGGTTATGCACTAGAAACCGCTGCATTCACTTTAAATCGGGCACCATCTAAATCCATTGAAAAGACACCGTATGAATTGTGGTTTGGAAACAAACCTAAGCTGTCATTTCTTAAAGTTTGGGGATGCGATGTTTATGTGAAGAAACTTCAACCGGATAAACTCGAACCCAAAGCGGAAAAATGCATCTTCATAGGATATCCTAAGGAAACTATTGGGTATTCATTCTATCACAGATCCGAGGGCAAGGTTTTTGTTGCCAAGAATGGATCCTTTCTAGAGAAAGTGTTTCTTGCGAAAGGTGTGAGTAGTCGGAAGGTAGAACTCAAAGAGGTTATTGAACCTTCTCTTCAAAGTATGGCGAGTAGCACATCGCCGGAAGTCGTTCCGGAGTTGGCTTCAGCAGTTGAAGAGGGAACTAATGATAATGATCATGAAACTCCAAAAGAGAGTACTACCGAACCTCGCAGGTCTAGCAGGACGCGTGCAGCTCCCGAGCTATACGGATACCCTGTTATGAATTTCATGGTTGATGAAATTGATGACCCTGCGACGTATGAAGAAGCGATGATGAGCCCGGAATCCAACAAATGGTTAGAAGCCATGAAATCCGAGATTGAATCAATGTATGAAAATCAAGTTTGGAACTTGGTGGACTTACCTCACGACCGAAAGGCCGTGGAGAATAAATGGATTTTCAAAAGTAAAACTGATGCTGATGGTAATGTGGCCGTCTATAAAGCTCGACTTGTCGCAAAGGGGTTTCGACAAATTCAAGGAGTTGACTACGATGAGACATTCTCTCCCGTAGTGATGCTAAAGTCAGTTAGGATTATGTTAGCAATTGCTGCATATTTCGATTATGAGATATGGCAGATGGATGTCAAAACCACGTTCCTCAATGGCAATATTGAAGAAGAGTTGTATATGATACAACCAAAGGGTTTTGTCGATCCTAAGGATGCTAACAAGGTGTGCAAACTTTAGCGATCCATCTATGGACTGAATCAAGCATCACGAAGTTGGAATCTCCGCTTTGATGAGGTGATCAAAGAGTTTGGATTTTTCCAAACTTATGGAGAAGCTTGTATTTACAAGAAAGTGGGTGGGAGCAATGTGGCATTTCTGATATTATATGTGGATGACATATTATTGATTGGAAATGATATAGATCTTTAAAACAGTGTTAAAAGTTATCTAAACAACAAATTTTCAATGAAGGACCTATGTGAAGCGTCATACATATTAGGCATAAAGATCTATAGAGATAGATCTAGGCACCTGATAGGGCTATCACAAAGTACATACCTTGATAAGATTTTAAAGAAGTTTAAAATGGACGGAAGTAATAAGGGGTTCTTACCTATGTGACAAGGCAAGACATTGAGTAAGACTCAAAGTCCGGCTATGGCGGAAGAAAGAGAGATAATGGACAAAGTCCCCTATGCTTCGGCCATAGGCTCTATAATGTACGCCATGCTATGTACAAGACCAGATGTGGCACATGCTATTATTTTGACTAGTAGGTACCAATCGGATCCAGGTTTGGAGCACTAGATAGCGGGTAAGAATATCCTTAAGTACTTGCGAAGAACTAAGGATATGTTTCTTGTGTACAAAGGTGAAGAAGAGCTCGTCACTAAGTGTTATGTTGACGCAAGCTTTGAAACCGATCCGGATGACTCTAAGTCTCAATCCGGATACGTATTTCTCATGAATGGCGGAGCGGTTAGTTGGAGGAGTTCCAAACAACCTGTGGTGGCACGATCAACAATGGAGGCCGAATATGTTGCTGCTTCGGAAACGACTCAGGAAGCGGTTTGGATGAAGGAGTTCATATCCTAACTAGGTGTGGTTGCAAGCGCGTTGGACCCAATGGTGATCTATTGTGACAACAATGGTGCCATTGCCAATGCCAAAGAACCAAGGTCTCACAATAATTCCAAGCATATTAAGCACCGGTTTCACTCCATCTGCGAGCATGTCAAGGATGGAGATATAAAGATTTGTAAAGTACACACAGATCTCAATGTAGCAGATCAGTTGACTAAAACTCTCCCTAGAGCAAAACATGATAAACACCAGAACTCCATGGGTGTTAGATTCATTACTATGTAACTAGATTATTGTCTCTAGTGCAAGTGGGAGACTGAAGGGAATATGCCCTGAGAGGCAATAATAAAGTGTTTATTATGTGTATTCCAAGTATATCATAGATGTTTATTTTGCATGCTATAATTGTATTAATACGGAAACGTTAATACATATGTGTTTAATAAACAAACAGAAAGTTCCTAGTTATGCCTCTCTCATAAACTAGCTCGTTGATTAACAAGATGATCAAGGTTTCCTGATCATGGACATTGGATGTTATTAATAACCCAGATCACAACATTAGTGTAATGGTGTGATGAACATTCATCCGAAGTATAGCATTACGATCAAAGTCATTAATTTTATATTGCTATAGCATCTTACGAAGTGATCCTAATCCTTAGACCATGCGATCATGTCAATCACTAACACCGGAAGAGTTTCTTGATAACATCAAACGTCACACCGTAACAGGGTGATTATAAAGATGGGTTCAGAATTCATAAAGTGTTATGTTGAGGCCCATGGATCGAGAGTGGAGTTTGTTCATCCCGATGACGGATAGATATACTCTGGGCCCTCTCGGTGATATCACATTGGTTAGCTTGTAAGCAAGTGATTTGATCACTAGAATGTTATATCACGGGAACGAGAAAAGAGTGCATGTCAGTAACAATATCAAACTAGGTATGTAGATACCTATGATCGAATCCCGGACATGTAATATATCGTGAAACAAAGGGATTAAGATACTAGCATAAAAGGTTCCGACGATCACAAGAAAGTCATCGTTGAATGTGTGGGAGTCAGTATGGGTCTCCAGATCCCGCTTCTGATTATTGATCTTAGAGGGGTCTCGATCATGTCCGTATTATTCACGAACCGTAGGGTGACACACTTAAGAGACACCGACATCCAATTGGAGCAAAAGTTTCATGCCGGAAAGAATAACAAGCGCATGAATTTATTTCACTAGATACCGAAACAGGTTTTCAGGTGAAATTGCAGAAAGTGTTTTTGCATGTGAAATGAAATACTAGCAAGGGGTTATATGTGAATGTTTGTCATTAAAGTAATTGACAAAATTCTGAATAAATAAAAGGATTTTTATTTAATGAGAGTTTGCATTAAATTTGGTGGAAATTTAATAGCAATTTTGAGTGGGATTTTGAGTGGAGGAAATTGAAAGTATTTTTTGTGAGTGGAGTGTCCACCGAAATGAATGAGGGGAGGGCAAGGGGGCAGCCCCATGCGCCGGACACCCCCTTGGGGTTCCCCCCTCACCTATAAAAGGCACCCCCTCCTCACTTCTCACTCACACCTCCTCGTGAAGGATCTCTCTCCCCCTCTAGAATTTATCCCCCATGGCCTCGGACTAGTGAGATACATGTTCCTAGTGGCTATTCAGCAAGAAAGAGTTGTGCTTCCGCTGCATCGCTGGAGCGAGGAGGCGGAGGTTGCTCGGTGCCTCAGACGTGTGTGCGAGCACGGATGCGCTGCTGATTTCCGGCGCTAGGACTTCCTCTCGAGCTTGAGATCGACAAGAGATCGTCTACATCAACCACGAGTTTAACTCGTTAAGCTTTGTCGGTCTTCAAGGGTATGTTCTCTATGGATATACATCCACCCATTGTTTGTGTCTAGTAGATAGATCGTCTACATCAACCACGAGTTTTTTTGTTTTCTATGCTGTGAACCCTACAATATCACAGGAACAAGAAAATAGTACATGTCAGTAACAAGATCAAACTAGGAATGGATATACCGATGATCGAATCTCGGACATGTAATATATCGCTAAACAAAGGGATTAAGAATCTAGCGTAAAAGGTTCTCACGATCACAAGAAAGTCATCGTTGAATGTGTGGGAGTCAGTATGGATCTCCAGGTCCCGCTTCTGATTATTGGTTTGAGAGGAGTCTTGATCATGTCTGCATTATTCGCGAATCGTAGGGTGACACACTTAAGAGACACCAACACCATTTGGAGAAAATAGTTTCATGCTGAAAAGAATAACAAGCGCAGGAATTTATTTCACTAGATACCAAAACTGGTTTCGGGTGAAATTGCAGAAAGTGTTTCTGCATGTGAAATGAAATACTAGGAAGGGGTTATATGTGAATGTTTGTCATTAAAGTAATTGACAAAATTCTGAATAAATAAAAGGAGTTTTATTTAATGATAGTTTGCATTAAATTTGGTGGAAATTTATTGGGAATTTGAGTGGGTTTTTTAGTGGAGAAAATTGAAGGGGAATTTTGTGAGTGGAGTGTCCACCCAGATGAATGAAGGAGGGGAGGGGAGGGGACAGCCCTCCATGGCCAGCGCCACCCCCTTGGGGTTCCCCCCTCCTATAAAATGAGCCCCCCTCCTCACTTCTCACTCACACCTCCTCGTGAATGATCTCTCTCCCCACTACTGGAAAAACCATCTTCGGTTCGACGTGAACAAGGACAGCAGTCTCGGCCTGGCACAGCCCGCGACTAGTGGGAGCACTAGTCCTGGGCCGTGAGGCCTCTAACAGCTAGAAACGGCCGTAGTCACTAGTCCCGGGCCGGACCAGGTCATTAGTCCCGGTCCGTAATATGGCCCGGGACTAATAACCTGGAGCAGGCCAGCTGGTCCTTTCGTGGACTATTAGTCCCAGGTCGTATCACGGCCCGGGACTAGTTGTCCACCACTATATATTCTGCTTCCTGTCCTGCTGCCCTAAAGCATATGGTGGCCATTTTCTCAAATAAGCAAGAGAGTTCATGCCATTTTTTTTCTCAAGATTTGTCAAGATTTAGTTTGCAACATCTAAATCCAAAGCTTTAAAAGGTTAGAACTTCATTCTTTCATCTCTTATTCCTACTTTAGCTCTATAATGATCTAGAAGTATAGATATATGGATCAATGCATGCATGCTCTAGAAGTAGCTAGAAGGATTTGATATATATGTGTAACAAATTTTGATTAGGCACATAGTTACTGAAAATTGAAATGTGTAATTTTAGAGTTTCAGAGCTTAGAATGGAACGAGGTTTTCACTGATAGAACAATAATAAAAAACACCACATTTATCATGTTGGTTGTTTACTCCAATTCACAAATTGGTGCATGTAAATTTTTCAAAATTCAAAATTAATGCTCTAGAAGCTCTCAATATAACTTGTAATAATTTGATCATGTTGTCTAATGGTTTTTGATATACTTTTACTATAATGCAGATGGTCCGGGAATGGATGTGCAGTCTTGTGGCGCTGGTGAGTTCATTAATGTGCATGAATTCATCGTGTTCTTGATGCAAACAAGCGCAATGGTTTTGTATTCATCCATGTAATGGATGTAGGAATCGAAGGATTACTCGACTCAAAAACCCTTCACACCACACTGTTGAAGTCCGTCTTCATGACCAGTTATAATTGTTGGACCAAGCAGAGAGAGGGTTATAATGGAAGACAATGAAGAAGAGGAGGAGGATGAAAACTATCATGGTTTCCGAGTGCGGATACTTCCATGGGGCTCTTGAAGGGGAGGATGAAGAAACAGACATGATGAACCGCCGATGATCTTGGTTGGACCATTGCCGATGCGAAGAGATTGTGAAAAAAAGGATAGGGAGAAGTTCAATCACATGTTAGAGGATCACAAAAGTTTTTGTACCCAAATTGCGAAAATGGTCTCGAAAAGCTGAAGACACTGGAATTGCTGCGATGGAAGGCTGAGTGTGCTATACCTGACTCCTCATTTGAAAAGTTGCTGAAAATGATGAAGAATATGCTTCCAAAAGATAATGTATTGCCCGCCAGTACGTACGAAGCAAAGAAGGTTGTCTTCCCTCTAGGTGTAGAGGTTCAGAAGATACATGCATGCCCTAATGACTGCATCCTCTACCGCGGTGAGGAGAATGATAATTTGGATGCATGCCCGGTATGCAATTCACTTCGGTATAATATTAGACGAGATGACCCTGGTGACATTGAGGGCGAGCCCCCCCGGAAGAGGGTTCCTGCCAAGGTGATGTAGTATGCTCCTATAATACCACGGTTGAAACACTTATTCAGAAACGAAGAGCGCACCAAGTTGTTGCGATGGCATAAAGAGGAACGTAAGTCAGACGGTATGTTGAGACACCCCGCTGATGTGTCGCAATGGATAAAAATCGATAGAAAGTACCCGGACGTTGCATATGACGCAAGGAGTTTAATGTTTGGTCTAAGTACAGATGGCATGAATCCCTTTGGGGAGCATAGATCCAGTCACAACACCTGGCCCGTGACTCTATGCATCTATAACCTTCCTCCTTGGTTATGCATGAAGCGGAAGTTCATTATGATGCCAGTGTTGATCCAAGGTCCGAAGCAACCCGGCAACGACATTGATGTGTACCTAAGGCCATTAGTGGAAGAACTTTTACAGTTGTGGCACGAACCCGGGATACGCTGGTATGAGCACAAGTAGGAAGAATTTAACCTCCGAGCATTGCTTTTCGTAACAATCAATGATTGGCCTACTCTTAGTAACCTTTCAGGACAGTCAAACAAGGGATACAATGCATGCACACACTGTTTAGATGAGACTGAAAGTATATATTTGGAATATTGTAAGAAGAATGTATACAATGAGCATCGTCGATTTCTTTTGGCCAACCACCCCTTAAGAAAGAAAGGCAAGCATTTTAACGGTCTGGCATGTCACTAGATGAAGCCTAAGGAGCATACTGGTGCTGATATATTTGATATGGTCAAAGATTTGGATGAAATGGTAACCTTTGGAAAGGGTCCTAGAGGAAAATCTGTTCTGAAGGACGCTGAAGGACACGCACCCATGTGGAAGAAGTAATCTATATTTTGGGAGCTACCATATTGCAAATTATTAGAGGTCCACTCTGCAATTAAGATCTGAACCAGGACTAAAGGAGGGCCTTTAGTCCCGATTCATACTTACCATTAAGATCTGATCTCCAAACGCGTGAGGTCACATATTAGGGAGTGCCTCTATGACCAGTTTCTTGCAGATGCCGGAGGACTGGGCTCCGGCGGCATCTCCCTGAAACTGGCCGTAGTGGTGTCCCTTCTCTCGAAAACCATCTTGCAGCTTGTAACTTCTCTAACTAGATCAATACGCCTGGGAGTTAACTAATTTCACATATTAGGGAGTGCCTCTATGACCAATTTCTTGGATATCTTGGGACTGGGCTCGGCATCTCCTCAGAATCGGCCCTAGTGGTGTCCCTGCTCTCGAAAACCATCTTGGAGATGCCTCAAACTGGCTGGAGGACTAGACTCACAAGGATGCCTATTTATAGTACAAGCAGCTCGGCATAATGTCGACACTCACGACATAATGTCGACACTCACCCCTATTATTAGTGCTGAATCATGTTTTGTCCTGGTTGGTGTCTCCAACCGGGACTAAAGGTTCATCTTTAGTCCCAATTGGTGACACCATCCGGGACAAGGTACAAGACGCACGACATAATGTCGACACTCACCCCTATTATTAGTATTGCCTGGCCCAGTCTGCCGTAATCCCTTCAGTCGCGGTTGGTTTCTCCAACCGGGACTAAAGATGACCCCTCTGTTTATAGGCATTTCCCTCTATTTATAGGCTGCTCGATCCAGCCTTCTCTATTTATAGGCCTTTTCCTCTAAATACAACATCTTCATATTTAGGTAACACTCAAGACATTTATTAATATTAAAAACCGGGACAAACCGGGACTAGCTAACACTTAGGACTAAAGCACCCCTTTAGTCATAATCATGCCTAGTCCTATAGTACGCAGCTTCAGGGTCTTCTTCGTCATCGTCATCATCATCGTCATCATCACCTGCCACTCCTGGGATCCTCATCCCAGCCATGGTATATACCAGGGGCCATTCCAGCCTCGGATTCACGGCGGGCGAGGGAGGGGTCTCCTGGAAGACGATGCCTCTACTGCCGGGACGGTGTGGGGCCTTTTTCTGGCTCTGTGGCGGGTGGACTCGTGGGCACCGCAGGCGAGGATGGTCTCCCCCGGCGATGTAGCGCATCACTCCGATGATAGTACGGTTCGCCAACCACAGATGGCAGCCGACTTTGTTGTGGTTCACCGGGGGCAGTCCATCACCCTCGTACCTGGCGAGCTCCCTTTCCCGCCTATTAGCGAAGAAGGCATTCCAGGTGTCGTAGTTGTCGGGATCCCACTGGGGATCCATCCGCTGCTCCGGCGTGAGCTCGTGGTAGAAGTGGTTTGTGATGGCCGCATGGCGTGCAGAACCTTGAGGGACAGGAGGGACAGGAACCCCTCCAGTGCTCAGCATCCAGCCGGCGGGCGGCCGGTAGCCCGACGGACAAGGGTAGTTGGAGGCGCCTAGCGCCTCGGTCTCCTTGAGGGTCAGAATGGCCCAGTAGGCGTTGTCCATTGTTCTAAGAGAGGAAGGTGTGGATGTGTGGATAGCCATGGCGCGATCGCCCTAGATATAGAGCGAAAGGGCGGGAAAACTTGGTGTGAAGCTTTGGGAAATGGCGGGAAATATCTTTAGTCCCGGTTAGTGACTACATCCGGGACTAAAAGCTCTCGTAGAAAGGAAAGGGCAAGAAAACTTGGTGGGAAGCGGTTGGAAATGGCGGGAAATATCTTTAGTCCCGGTTTGTGACTACAACCGGGACTAAATGGATATTATATTAAGATTATTTATATTTTTCTGATCATAATAGACATATTATTTGTTTTATTTGGATTATTATGATAAAAGATATGATTTTCCAAAGTTTTATATTTGATTTGAATTAAAAAAAGAAAATTTACAAATTAAATAATTTATAAATTATGCAAACAGATAAATGGATATTATATTAAGATTATTTATATTTTTCTGATAATAATAGACATATTAGTTTTTTATTTGGATTATTACAATAAAAGATATGATTTTCCAAAGTTTTATATTTGATTTGAATTAAGAAAATAAAATTTACAAATTAAATAATTTATAAATGATGCAAACAGATAAATAGATATTATATTAAGATTCTTTATATTTTTCTGATAATAATAGATATATTATTTGTTTTATTTGGATTATTACAATAAAAGATATGATTTTCCAAAATTTTATATTTTATTTGAATTAAAAAAAGAAAATTTACAAATGAAATAATTTATAAATGATGCAAACAGATAAATGGATATTATATTAAGATTCTTTATATTTTTCTGATAATAATAGACATATTATTTTTTTTTATTTGGATTATTACAATAAAAGATATGATTTTCCAAAGTTTTATATTTGATTTGTATTAAAATAAGAAAATTTACAAATGAAATAATTTATAAATGATGCAAACAGATAAATGGATATTATATTAATATTCTTTATATTTTTCTGATAATAATAGACATATTATTTGTTTTATTTGGAGTATTACAATAAAAGATATGATTTTCCAAAGTTTTATATTTGATTTGAATGAAAAAAGCAAATTTACAAAAAAACAATTAGTCGCGGGTCGTGGCTGGACCTGGAACTAAAGGGTGCCTGTGCGCGCGAAAACGAAGCGGCCGAAAAAACACTTTAGTCCCGGGCCGTGGCTTAACCCGCGACTAAAGGGGGGGGGTCTTTAGTTGCGGGTTAAGCCACGGCCCGAGACTAAAGGGGGGTCCCTATATATTTCGCGTCAGGGGTGGTGCTGCCCACCAGCACTTGGCATTCCTCAACGAAGACGAAGCACTCACAGGCGACGACGCAACGCAGGGGAGGTGTTGTCCGCCGCCGCCGTGCCGCTCCGCCGTGCATGCTCCGGTGTGCCGCCGCTCTACCACGCGCCGCCTCGTCGCTAGCCTTGACTCGTGCCGCCGCGTGCCGCCCCGCCGCGCGCCGTCACGTGTTGCATGCTTGCTTCGATCGGTGTGCTCGAGGGAGGGGTACGGGCGGCGGATTTTTTTTTGTAATTATTAGTTAGCTAGGGTTAGGATTATAGTTTTTGTTATTTAGAATTATAGTTTTTGTTATTAGGATTAGGATTATATTGTTAGCTAGGGTTAGGATTAATTATTATTTTTGTTATAGTTTTTTCTAGCTAGAGTTAGGATTAATTTTAATTATAATTATTTTGTTATAGTTTTTTCTATAGTTTTTTATAGTTAGGATTATTTTAAATAGGATTATAATTAGGATTATTAGGGTTTTTTGTTATAGTTTTTTCTATAGTTTTTTATAGTTTTTTTATAGTTAGGATTATTATAATTAGGATTATAATTAAGATTATTATAATTAGGATTATTAGGGTTTTTTGTTATAGTTTCTTTTATATTTTTTTATAGTTAGGATTATAATTAGGATTATTACGTTTTTTGTTATAGTTTTTTCTATAGTTTTTTTATATTAGGGTTTTTTTGTTTTAGTTATTAAGATTATTGTTTTATCGCAAATAATATTAGGGTTATTGTTTTTTTGTTTTAGTTATTAGGATTATTGTTTTTTCTAACCTGTTTAACTCTCTTTTTGTTATAGATAATTAAGTCATGGATCCATCCGAAGATCCTGGTCACATCGGTGAAGGTTTTCTTCAGGGCATGATAAGAGGTGAAATGCCTCTTAATATTACTACCGACGAAGATATTTTGCTCGAGGAAGAGATACCCTCATATCTGAATCCATCCGGTGATGGACTAGAGGAAAAATTAATGTACCAAGGGGAAGACCAGATGGACGAAGGGCAAACAAATAACAACAATAATGATGGCCCCTCGAAAGGATCCGGCGAGGTACATATATATATATATAAAGTATCGTGTTACCTCTATTCATTAACTGATCTAGATATATATTAATCATTATCTCTTCTTCTTTTAGCCCACCGGATCGAAGCAATCGACAACTCGAACGAAACGAGGGCCAAACAAAAAGTTGGATGGTAATCAGATGTTCACCATCGAAGAAATAGATGATGATGGTGAACTGATTGCTCCAGAGAAGCACCAGAGGATGTTTATAAATCAATGCGGGGTTCTTGTTAGGGACAACCTGCTGATCACCATCCAAGAATGGAATCAGTCAAAGAAATCCGGTGAAGAATCTAGCTATGTCACCGATGATGCCAAAGATGACCTTTGGCAGAAGCTCATAGCGCATTTCATACTACCTCTAGAGTATGAAGAATTTGAGGTAGATGGTATTACCCCAAGGCCGGGTGGGCTTGAAAATAGAGCGAAAGTGAAGGAGTGGGATCTGAGCAAGATGGCTGAACTATACCGGAACCGCAAGAAAAGTTTATACACGAAATATGTCGCGAAAAAGAAAACTCCAGACTTCACAGGAGTAAACGAGAAGTTGAGAGAACAGTGGCCCGATTTTGTACAGTACAAACAATCTGATAAAGCAAAGGCAAAGTCGGCAAAGAACGCGTTAAATGCTGCCAACAAGAAATACCATCATAAAATGGGGACATGTGGCTACAAGAGTGTCGTCCCTAAGTGGGAAACTATGGAGAAGAACATGAGGGCTAGAGGCGTCACTCCTAGTACAGATGGATGGACCGAGAGGTCAAAGCACCGTGGTAATGCAGGCACGGGGATCCTTGGACCCGAAGCAGGAAGACATTATTTCATGATAAAATTCTAAAACCCACCCAAGACCTTATTCAAGAAATGAATGATGCTCAATTGGGATTGTTCCGTCCCGAGAGTGAGAACGACGAGCTGACATGCGCCCTAGGGAATCCTGAAAAGGGAGGACGAACATGAGGCAAAGGCACCAGTGTCTCGTGGAAGAAAGGGTTTCTCTCACGATGCCGATTCTGAGCCGTCAGAGAAAGAAGGACCGGGAGGCAGACCGGATCTCCAGGGCAGAGCAGGACCTAGCTGATCTGAAGAACCTCATGCATGAAATTAGCCAAAGTCCGCCGTCGTCAACTCACCCGCGGTCTGATGATCCTGCATTAGATCTTAGCCAGCAGAGAAGCAGCGTGGCTTCCACGGAGGTTCGGGCTGATGATCAAGCACTGCTGGATGATGCACCGGCTCCTCACTACCCCGTGGATGATGTCAGAGAGATGGCACAATGTGAGCTACATCAGCCAATGAACAACCTCTCCTTCAAGGTGGCGATCGGCACTGCTATACCTTGTCTACCTAGAGCACTCCACCATTCACTTCCGATTCCACCAGGCTATGCTTGTGTCACGGTGGATGACATAGTGGAGGATTTTGCGTACCTAGAGATTGAAATTGCTACGCCTGAAGGCCTTACGAAACTAGGAGATGTCAAGCGCAACATCATTCTATGGAATAAGAAGTACATCAAGTTTCTAGACTCGATGCCAAGGCCACCGACTCCAAGGAATCGAAGTCCACCCCGCATCGAATATCGTCAACCTCCAAGTCCACCCCAACCCGATTATCGCCAACCTCCAAGTCCACCCAGCCCCGCTGACGATCACCGCAGCAGGAGTACATCAACTCGATATCCGCCTCCGCGCAATACTAGATCTCCGCCTCTGCCTCCGTGCAATACTACTACCTCGTCGAAGAAACGGAAGTTCGATGGTTCCCCGCGCCCCACATCGAAGAAAGGTCAAACGACGAAGATAGTCGACATCCTGCCGGCTCTTCCAAAGAGACCTTATGACAAGACCCGATGAAGAAACTAACGCGGATGTGGCTGCCCAAGTTAAGGCACATTTTGTACCCAAAAAGCCTGAGCCAAAGCCGGTATATAATGAAAAAACCAAAAAGTGGGCTAAGTCCTTTCTTGAGCAACCATCCCAGATATCGATGAATCTGGAATCAGACTATGACCGGGAGATTATTTAGCAAGCACAGAATAAAAAAAATCACAAGTGCAAAAAGTGGGAAGCAAGTTGCCTAGCACGGAGCACAGAAGAATCAATCGATCGCCCTGCTCAAAGTCATTTCAGACCTCGACAAGGCCTTCAGAGCTGAAATGGATATGGACATGCAAATAATGGACCCTAGAGCCCGTAATAATGCTGCACTTATGGGAATCACTATATCGCAGGACAAAGCACTTGCTAACGAAGCAAATATGTCTCTTGGTCAATATTTAGGCTATGAAGATACGCCAGTGGGTCAGGTAGTACGGCAGTATGTCCAAGGGGAGCCTCTAGTCAGTAATGAGGAGTTCGCGCGTCTAACCACACATATGCGAAATCTGCACGAATGGTACATGTCGCAAGAAGAAAAAAGCATCAGAAAGATTGGTTTCCGGTGGACGTTAGAAAGGAGCATCACTTCAAACCATACTCGATACAGGTTCAAATGACCAAACTGTTTCAGTTAGACAACCAGCGCGCCCTCGACAAATCTATCATTGGTTGCTACTGTTTGTAAGTGATTTATTTCTATAATTAAGTTTGTAGCTCAGCTCGTTCATTGCATTTAATATATTATCCTTACTATATATCCTTTTGTATGATGATATTATATTCTGCAGAATGAAGATGCTTGAATGCAAAAGAGCTAGAAGATACAACGTTGGGTTCATTGACCCATATATCGTTAATGAATATACGTTAAAGAATCACCCCAAGGACATGGAGGAAGACCTGTGTAGGTTCTTAACCAAGAATAATTTTGTTAAGAAAATACTATTTCCTTACAACTTCAAGTGAGTGTTTATATCTTGTACACATTTTATTTTTGCTTACTGGATGAGCTATGCATGTATGCTTATGTAAACATCAGCAGATTCCACTGAATCTTGCTAAACATTCAAGTTGACAACTCCCTAGTTGAAGTCCATGACTCATTAAGTTGGGACCAAGAGCAGTGGAGCGACATGAAAGCAATGCTCCATAAGTAATTTCAATCATTATCGCATTATATCATCCTCTTTCATTCATTTCCTGATATCAAGTAACTAATAACTCCTTTGTTCATTTTCTTTGTAGAGAAGGCGTTGTACACGGTTCAGACAGAAAATACCAGGTCCATTCAAAGAGGAGTTAACTTATAAAATGGTGAAGAGTTTACAGCAGCCACCGGAACTCATTTATGTGGATACTACGTCTGCGAGTACATCCGCGAGTTGACCAGTGAGTGGAAAGTTGACTCACATTATATTTATGATTTGCGGGAGAAACTAGAGCCAAACCAGCGCATAAGAGCAATTCAAGAGGAGCTGGCGGGATTTATGATGAAGGAAGTCCTTGATGTACATGGAGAGCATTATGCGGATGACGTGGAACTCGATTTGCCTTAGTCATCTTCATGTAGCTGATATGATATATATATTCATCAATGACCATGTAATTTCAAAACATTTCTTCCTTTTGATATGATTGATTATATGTATGCTTGCAAGGGATCGATTAATTATATAAATGCATCGACGTGTAGTGTGTATGTAGTAGCGTATAATATGTATACTGAAATATATGTTTGAATTATAGTAAAACACAAAATGAAAAAGGAACGAAATGGCAAAAAAAGGAAATATACAATATCTGCCGCGGCAGAGAAATGTGTGTTACTATGCCGCGGAGGGAAACCTTTTAGTCCTGGGTGATGTTACGGCCCGGGACTAGAGGGCCCCCTGCGGCGCTGAAACAACCACATGGTTTTTATCAGTCGCGGGCCATAGCGAGCCGGGACTAGAGGGAGAGGGGCCTCTAGTCCCGTTTTCGCAGTCCCGGGCCCAAAACCGGGACTAGATCCAGTTGCGGCCTGGGACTGGAGGCCTTTTTCCACCAGTGCCCCCTCTAGTATTTATCCCCCATGGTCTCGGACTAGCGAGATACATGTTCCCGATGGATATTCGGCAAGAAAGAGTTGTGCTTCATTGCATCATTTGAGGAGGCGGTGGTTGCTCGGTGCCTCGGACGTGTGTGCGAGCACGGATGCGCCGCTGATTTGTGGCGCTAGGACTTCCTCTCGATCTTGAGATCGGCAAGTGATCGTCTACATCAACCATGAGTTCAAAGTCGTTAAGCTTTGTCGGTCTTTAAGGGTATGTTCTCTACGGCTGTATATCCACCCGTTGCTTGTATCTAGTAGATAGATCTTGGTACATAGTTGTTCCCATCGTAGGAAAATTTTGTTTTCTATGCTGCGAACCCTACATATTCGATGGACGGCTATCATGGGACTAATACCCTTCAAGTCATCCATTGAGTACCCAAAGGCCTTGCGGTGTTCCTTTAGTACCTTCATAAGTTCTTCTTCCCCTGAAAGTTTAGCACTAATAATAATAGGGAAGTTATTAGTATCATCTAAGAATCTATATTTAAGATTATCTGGTAAAGTTTTTAATTTTGGGGGTGGTAATTCTTCACCCCTCTCTTTTCTGGCTCTTCAAAAGCTTCATTAGTTGGAGGTTCTAAAATGGGAAATGAATCAAATTCACTTTCTAATTCCTCTAGAGTTCTGTCCTCCATAATTAGTTCTTCACAATTTGAGTCTTCATTTATTTCTTCTTCTTGATTACTTAAGAAAAGAGTTTCCATCTCCTCAATAGTTTTCTCTTTCTCTTCTTGTATATGTACAGGTTTGTCTTTAAATTTGGAAATGTAGAATTCTTTTTCTCTTTCCCAAGCTTAATGGATACAACCTCCTTTTTGAAGTCGACTGTGGCACCTACATCACTCAAAAAGTTTCTTACAAATATGATTGGGCAAAGAGTGTCAGTTGGCACATAAACAACTACAAAATCGATAGGGAAATTTTTATTGCCAATTGTGACAGTTGCATCTTCAACTACTCTCATTGGAATTCTAAGATTTTTATTGGCTAACATAATTGTCATGTCAGTATTTTCTATTGTAGATGGTGCTATATCTTATTTTATTTCTAAATAAAAATCATAAGATATAATATTAACTTCGATGCCAAGATCACATAAAGCATAATGCGAGGTTTCTTTAAATATGCAGGGAAGAATAGGCTTACCCACATCTTTTATCTTAGTTTTACCTTCAACCAATATAGAAGTCTCTTCATCAAGTTCAACTATGTTACAATGTGCATACATAGCCATAATTTCTTTCTTGGTTACCTCTTCATCTTTGGTTTCATCCTGATGTTCTTCAATTATTGGCACAGATTCCTCTTCTTTCTCCTCCTCTACTGCCTTGACCTGTTCATATTCCAAAATATGCTTCTGTGCACTGTTCGGGAAAGGTATCTCCTACATTGGTTCTAGGGAGGCCAATGTTGCTTTAACTTATCTTTTCTTCTCAGGTTTTGGTGGTGGATCATACTTGGCTGAACACTATTGGGAAAATGCTTGTTTGTGGCGCACATGAAATGGCCATCTGTGGAGCACTAGCAGTGCGCCACTAGCCTCGCGATGCGGCTATCTCCTAGCCGTGGCGCACTGCCTGGTGCGCCACGGTTGTGTCGAGATAGGCGTAGCGCACCTGCTAGTGCGCCATGGCTATGTGGGAAGGTGCGCTAAGCATTGGATCTTCTGTGGCGCACATTGCAGTGCGCCACTAAGCTGCGCAGGTGCGATTTAGATGTAGTGCGCCACAAAAGATAGGTCATGTGCGCCACGGGTGTTTTTTTAATTTCAGAGCCAGATGATATACAATTCAGATTATATATAATATTACAGGCAGATATACACACACAGATACACGAAATACACATATATATATAAATACACAATTTGCAAAACAAGATTGAAACAAATACATATAGATAAGTCTCATACATGAATACATAGTATAAGTTACATTGTTTCGATCAAGTTACAAAGTAGTTGGTGACATGCGAATACATGTGTCTCGAACTAGTTAGAGCTCGGAAGCTCGCCTAGACATCTAAACTAGCTAAACACAAACGCGGGATAAACAACCAAAGACGATAAGCATGATCACCGCGACGAAGGTGTAGGTCTTCATCCGGTTCCTTGTCCTAACTCCCGCTAGATAGCGCGTGTATCTAGCTTCCGCCTCCACCATAGTGTTGTACCCTTTGTAGCTATTGCCGCTGAAATGGTGCACCTGTCTCCGGCAGTCTTCCCAATCATCGTAGACTCTGGGAACCCGTACCTTGTACACGACGTACCATGTCATCTACAAGTTGACAATAATAATTAACCGGGTGATTGAAAAAAACATGTATAATTAAATTCGCATATGAAGATACACTTATAGAAAGTACTCCTAAATCAAAAAGACCAAACTCAAAAAGCATGCCTCATATATAACTAGGTTGTTCGACACAGGAATATGCTATGATGGAACTGTCCGCCAAGTAGGATGCACAACACTTGGACCTGTGCATAGCATAAGGCGGACAATCCCATCGCAGCACATTCACATATATAGTGTGCCACGACATTTCAATCATCGGGATTCTCGAAAAAAGACCAAAGTAACTCAAAAATCATGCCTCATATATAACTAGGTTGTTGGACACAGGAATATGCTACGATGGAACTATACGCCAAGTAGGATGCACAACACCTGAACTTGTGCATAGCACAAGGCGTACAATCCCATCACATCACATTCACATATATAGTGTGCCACGACATTTCAATCATCGGCATTCTCAAAAAAAAAAAACCAAAGTAACTCAAAACTCATGCCTCATATATAACTAGGTCGTTGCACACAGGAATATGCTACGACGGAACGGTCTGCCAAGTAGGATGCACAACACATGGACCTGTGCATATCACAAGGCTGACTATCCCGCCGTAGCCCATTCACATATATAGTGTGCCACGACATTTCAATCATCGACATTATTCTCGAAAAAGACCAAAGTAACTCAAAAAGAATGTCTCATATATAACTAGCTAGGTCGTTGGACACAGGAATATGCTACGACGGAACAGTTAGCCAAGTATGATGCACAACACCTGGACATGTGCATATCACAAGGCTAACTATCCCGTCGTAGCACATTCACATATATAGTGTGCCACGACATTTCAATCATTGGCATTATTCTCGAAAAAGACCAAAGTAACTCGAAAAGAATGCCTCATATATATACATAGGTCGTTGGACACAGGAATATGATACGATGAATTATGAGCCAAGTAGGGTGCACAACAACTGGACTTGTGCATATCACAAGGCTCACAATCCCGTCGTAGCACATTCACATATATATATTGTGCCACGACATTTCAATCATTGGCATTATTCTCGAAAAATACCAAAGTAAATCAAAAAGAATGCCTCATATATATATATACATAGGTCGTTGGACATATGAATATGCTACGACGGAACCGTGAGCCAAGTAGGATGCACAAGACCTGGACTTGTGCATATCACAAGGCTCACAATCCCATCGTAGCACATTCACATATATAGTGTGTCAAGACATTTCAATCATCGGCATTAATCTCGAAAAAAGATTAATAAAGTAAAGAAAAAAGAAGGACCAAAGTGAGAAAAGTACCAAAGAGTAAGCAAAAAAACCAAAGCATTGATTGATATATAATAATAATAAGCAAAATAAGTAAGCGATGATTCATAAACCTAATAAGATAGGTAGTAGCATGTTGTAAGATCCCCCCTTTGTAAAGTAAAAGTATCCCTCTGATTGCAATGCTAGTCCCTGGATCATTGCTAGCATCCACAGTTTAAGATGAAGTACACAGATACAAAGGTCATTTATTACATCCATTCCAGAGATAAAACATAGTCTTTTACAACTCAAGGCCACAGGCCTAATACAAGAGTGTTGGAATAAGTAAATAAAAATAAGTCTTCATCTTCATGTGCCACAGGCAAGCATGTTGAGTGTAGACTCATGACACCTAATCATCATCGGAGTAACCTGCAACATCACAAGTTACAGCCACAGTGGGTCAATACTTTGGAATAGTATTGGCAAGTGATACCTTAGTAAATTTTAAGTGGACTATATTACTATATGCATTTTGGCTAAGTGTAGCTTGGCTTGCTTTGCTCAAAATAGGTTTTTCCTATAAGTTGAAATCACTAAGTTTTTCTTTGTCAAAAACTTTCCCAAGAAACCACCAATAGACATTGAAGTCCTTTACCCTTGTTCACCCACAAGTTTTACTTAGAAGTTGGAGTGATGAGATTCTTGATAGCTTCCATGTCTTGATGCTCAAGTTGTCCATTGCCATGGACTTGGCTAAGTACTTAGATTTTCCATCTGCAGAGGTTGTGCACTTTCCCCACCAGACTTGGTTTCCCAAGACAGGACCTTTCAGAAGCCTTCCCTTAGCCAAATGGACGCGTTCCAACCTATCATCCCACTACCACCAACTGTCCAAATGACTAAGTTCTAGCAACCTATATGATCAAGGCAGAGCCCATATTGCCAAGTGGCTGCACTATAAGCTTCTCAACACTTGGCCTCCAAAATCCCTTTTGTGCCTGGGTGGCATACCACAAGTGAGTTACACAAGGTAAACCATATCCATGGGCCTTGTGTAACCACTCAACCAAAAACCACCATTCAAGTCCCATTCCACCCAGGAGGTTCATTGACTTAGTTGTTTTATTAAGAAAACGTAAGTCCAAAGACTTAGAAATATTTTCATCATAGCATGTATATACTTTACCAACCCTTGTTTGCTACTAGCTAGGCTAATCATGGCATAGTATCTTAACTTAGGAAATTTCCTAGCAATTCTACAATCTACAACTACTTAGGATTTCCCAACATAGCATTTGGCAAAAATAACATGCAAGACTTAGCAAAACTATTTCTAATGCTTATACAAAAATATAGGGATGAAAATGTTCATGAAGTACCACTTTAAATGCTAGTCCCGGATCAATAGCTTAGCATCCACAGTTAAGACTTGCCTTGGTAATGGGGAGAGTAGCACTCTTCACAATCACAGTCACTAATAAAATCTACACAAAAATTTGTAGCACAAAATTACACACAATTCATATACAAACAAAAATATGAATGCATGCATGCAAGAAAATGCTAAGTGATGATTTTTTTGAAAACTCCACCAAGAAAGTGCATGATACAGAAACATAACCAAGTCAAAACTTGCTAACTAAACTTATTTAGCACTAAAACTATTTCCTAAACAAATTCTTTACTCAAAATAGTCCTAAACAAGTTTCTGCATAAAAAGTCATTTTAACAGAAACTTTTTGTTAAACACATTGCAGATTCAGAAAGGGCTTGTCTCCCTGATTCCAACGGTATAAAATTTGTAAAAATCTAACGTGGGAAACAAAAGTTTTAGCCATTTGAAACTTGGATCTAAATCTGATTAGAATTCTGTTTTTGAATCTAACCCTAGCCACGCGTCGTGTTTCTATTGGCGCACTGTTCCGGATCGAGCTCATGCCGTAGGATCTAATTAAAACACACGGCCTACATCTACCAAAAACGATTCGCTAAGTGATCTAAATCTACGCGTTGGATCCAGATCTGACGGTTCTGGATCAAACGACCAAACTCGAGCGGCGCTAGCAGCGGCGGCTGGCGGCGGCGCGTCAGTCAGCAGCGGTGCTGGCGTTCTAGGTCGCCCGGGGAAGAGAGGAGATGCTTACCAGAACCGCAGGAGGCTGCTGATGCTCAGGGTGGCGATGGCTTGGGAAGGGGCGCACGGGTTCGTCGGAAATTCCTCGCCGGAGTTTGCGAATGCGCCGGGCATGGTCAGTCATTGACGTTGGCGAGGTTCCTCGTCACGCTAAGCCAAAATAGGGGTACTGTTAGATGCGCAAGACGATGGGGATTCAAGGCGTATTAGTCAGAGGGCAAGGGACGGCGGCTACTTACGGGCAGAGGTCGCCAGAGTTCGTGCAGAGAACAGTGGCGGCCAGTCATCGACGTTGCTGGAGCTACGGATCATGCGAGGGCAAATGGGGAGCGTCAGTAGGTGCGCAAAGACTTTCTGAACTTGATAGCATGAGCTAGAGACAGAGGGGAACACGGATCTCACCGGAATTCGGCGCGATCATCGAACAGCAAGGCGGCGAGTGAATGGGCAGCCTGGTGGCGTGAAGGAGAAATTGTTTGAGGGGAAATGGTCGTGAGAGTGTGGAGATTTTATAGCCAGAGGCTCGACAAGAAACGCTCGCTGCATCAATGCAACTAACCTCGCGAAATCAATGCAGCAACGGGCATCGGCGGAGTTCGTGCACGGAATCTGGGGAAGACGATGCTGACGTGGAGAGGGCCCGCTCGTCAGCGAAACGCGCAGAAAGGAGGTGGGGTCTGGCCGCCGGGTGGCTGTGTTCAAGGCGAGAGGGAGAGGAATGGCCCGGGTGGGCTAGCTGGGCCTGTTCTGATGCTGGGCCAGAATCCTGGCGCCTGGCCCTTTTCTTTTGTTTACTCCTTTTCTTTTTCTGTTTCGATTTTCTGAATAGGTTTTCAAATGAATTCAAGTTCCATTTGAATTCAAAACTTCTTGGGACTTTTGCAGTGAGCAGTAGTCTCAAATATAGGCACAAGATCATGTGGTTGCTTTGCAAAGGCTTGGTCAAGCTTGGAGAACAAAATATCAGAGGCTTGCATCTGATTTGCAAAAGTTTGAAAAAGGGTTTTTGAAACTATTCCCAATTTGTAAAACTTGGTCCAAAACCACACTCAATCCTTTCTATAAGGAAGACAAACAAGCTAGGTTTGAAATCATTCAAAACTTTCAAATGGGGATGGCCATTTGATTTAAGTTTGCTCACATAAAATCATAGCACTAAGTGCTTCTGTTTTTCTGAAATGAGTTTGAAATTGATCTCAAATCTATATGCATGCATGAATGATATGCAAACTTTGAAATCATGATTTTAGGGATGTTACAAATCTAACCCCCTTAAGGTGAATCTCGCCCACGAGATTAGGATTGGCTAGCAAATAGGTGAGGGTGGTCTTTCCGAAGATCATCTTCTCTTTCCCATGTTGCTTCCTCTTCGGAATGATGATTCCATTGTACTTTACAAAACTTGATAGTCTTTGTCCTTGTGACTCTTTCTGCAGTCTCAAGAATCTTGATAGGCTTCTCTTCATAAGTGAGATCACTTTCTAGTTGAACTTCTTCCAAAGGTATGGTATCCTTCAAAGAGGTTTCTTCCATTTCTGGGTGACATTTCTTAAGCTGACTCACATGAAACACATTATGGACTGCTGACAAAGATTCTGGTAGTTCAATTTTATAAGCAACTTCTCCTTTGCGACTCAGAATCTTAAATGGCCCAACATATCTTGGTGCCAACTTTCCTTTGACTCCGAATCTTTTCACTCCACGGAGTGGTGATACTCTAAGATAGGCTCTATCACCAACTTCGTAGGTGACTTCTCTACGCTTAGGATCTGCATAGCTTTTCTGTCGAGACTGTGCTATCTTCAACCTGTCCTTAACCAACTTGACCTTCTCTTCGGCTTCTTTGATAAGTTCTGGCCCGAATAAACTTCTTTCTCCCACACCATTCCATAACAACGGGGTGGTACACTTTCTTCCGTAGAGAAACTCAAATGGTGCCATCTCAATACTGGCTTGATAGCTGTTGTTATAAGAAAATTCTGCGTAAGGCAGACTTTGATCCCAACTGGCTCCATAGTCTAGGGCACATGCCCTCAACATGTCTTCCAGAATTTGATTTGTCCTTTCTGTTTGTCCATCGGTTTGAGGATGAAAGGCAGTACTGAATTCCAACCTCGTTCCCAATGACTCGTGTAGCTGTCTCCAAAAATGGGAAGTGAATTGAATTCCCCTATCAGAAACAATACTCTTGGGCACACCATGAAGACACACAATTCTACTCATGTAGATTTTGGCTAACTTGGCACTCGTATAAGTTGTCTTCACGGGTATGAAATGAGCCACTTTAGTTAGGCGATCCACTACTACCCATATAGAATCATATCCTGATCTGGTCCTTGGTAATTCGGTGATAAAATCCATACCAATCTTGTCCCACTTCCAATCAGGAATAGGTAGTGGTTGAAGCAAACCTGCTGGTTTTTGATGCTCCGCATTTACTCTACTACACACATCACACAAAGCAATATGCTCGGCGATGTCTCTCTTGAGATTGTTCCACCAAAATCTTTCTTTCATGTTCATGTACATTTTGGTGTTACCCGGGTGAATAGAATACGGAGAGTTGTGTGCTTCCTGCAAAATCAGTTTCCGTAACTCCGGATCTTGTGGAACACAGATACGTTTCCTATGCCATAAAGTACCCTGTTCGTCTTCATGGAAATTTTTAGCTTTCCCTTGGCCAATATTTTCCTTAATCCCTTCAATTTCCTTATCGGTCTTCTGAGCTTCTCGGATCTTGTCCAACAAAGTGCGTTGAACATCCAAAGACATGAGATGTCCTTCGGGCACAATCTCCAATCTGAGTTCTCTGAATTGGGTACACAAATCATCTGGCAATTCTCCTTTGGTAAGGCCATTTACAAATACCTTACGACTTAGAGCATCAGCTACAACATTTGCTTTACCGGGGTGGTATTGCAAACTTAAGTCATAATCCTTGATAAGCTCTAACCATCTTCTTTGTCTCATATTGATTTCCTTTTGGGTGAAGATATACTTCAAACTTTTGTGGTCCGTGAACACTTCACAACGCTTTCCCAAAAGGTAATGTCTCCATGTTTTGAGTGCATGGACGACAGAGGCTAACTCTAAATCATGAGTAGGATAGTTTACTTCATGAGTTTTGAGTTGTCTCGAGGCATAAGCTACAACTTTACCGTCTTGCATAAGTACTGCACCCAAACCCTAATGAGATTCATCACAATATACTTGTAAATCCTTTTCCAAGTCTGGAAGACACAAGACCGGTGCTGTCACAAGTCTCTTCTTCAACTCCTGAAAGCTGACTTCACAACCTTCAGACCAAGCAAACTTCTTGTCTTTCTTCAATAATTCAGTCATTGGCTTAGCAACCTTTGAGAAATTCTCGATGAACCTTCTATAGTAACCTGCTAAGCCAAGGAAACTTCGAACTTCTTTTACGTTCTTGGGAGATTCCCATTCCGTCACAGCTGAAACCTTAGCAGGATCAACTGCTACTCCATCTTTTGTCATAACATGACCAAGAAATCCAACTTCTTCTAACCAGAACTCACACTTGCTGAATTTGGCATAAAGTTTATGCTCTCTCAACTTCTCAAATATCAAACGCAAGTGCCCTTCATGCTCTTCTTTGCTCTTGGAGTAGACTAAGATGTCATCGATGAAAATGACAACAAACTTGTCGAAGAATTCCATGAACACTTTGTTCATCATATTCATGAAGTATGCTGGGGCATTGGTTAAGCCAAAAGGCATTACGGTATACTCATACAATCCATACCTTGTGGTGAATGCTGTTTTACGTATGTCTTGTTCTCTTATCTTAAGTTGAAAATAGCCTGACCGGAGATCAATTTTTGAGAACACACAGGCTCCTTCTATCTGATCAAACAAGTCATTGATTCTTGGCAAAGGATATTTGTTCTTGATAGTTACCTCGTTGAGTGAACGGTAATCTATGCATAACCTTTGACTTCTGTCTTTCTTCTCCACAAACAAAACTGGGGCTCCCCAAGATGAAGAACTTGGTTGAATAAATCCTTTCTGCAACTATTCTCCTAATTTCTTCTTGAGCTCTTTCAGTTCATCAACTGACATTTTATATGGTCTCTTTGCTATTGGTCCAGAACCTGGTACCAAATCTATCAGAAACTCCACATCTCTATCTGGTGGCATTCCTGGTAATTCTTCTGGAAATACATCCAGATACTCACACACAATTGGCACACTGTCCATGCTAACCCCCTTAAGATAATTAAGCATACTCCTCTTTGCTCCAAAGATGGTCTTGAATCTGATCCTTTTATTTTCCGGAGTTGTGAGTGAGACAGTATGGCTGGCAAAATCTATCACTCCTTTGTACTTAGTGATCCAGTCCATTCCCAGAATGACATCCAAACCTTGGGAGTTTAATATTATCAAGTTAACGGGAAACTTATACTTCCCAAATTCTATGACTAGATCATGGCATCCTGAATTCACTATCATTTCTCCACCAGGAGAACTTACTTTTATAGGACACCCAATAGTTTCTACCGGTAGTTCATTTCTTTCAACAAATGCTCTTGTTATGAATGAATGATATGCACCAGTATCAAAGAGTACAAATGTTGGAATGGAATTGAGTCTGAACTTACCAGCAACAGCGTCAGGTTCCTCATAGACCTCCTCCACATTAATGTGGTTCACCTGACCTTTCTGGAAAGGATTGGGCTTGACAGGTCCTTCAACTTTCTTTTCGGGGCACTCATTTGCATAGTGTCCCATCTTCTTGCATTTGAAGCATTCAACCTGACTGATGTCCCTCTTAGCAGGCTGACTTCCACTTCCACTACCATTCCCACTGTGGTGGCTCTTATGTCCACTCTTATGGTTCTTGTACTTGTCATTGTCATGACTGCGATGATGCTTGTTGTCATGACAGTTGTGGTTGTGGTGCTTGTTGAATTTCCCATGCTTATGGGATCCTGAGTTTCCACTGTCATCATAGTGAGATCGTTTATGAGACGATCCCGAGCTGTGCTTGTCGGAGTGATTTCTTTTTCTACTCTCGACTTGCTTCATTTTGTTCTCCAATATAGCAGCCTTGTCACAGAGCGACTGATAAGTGGGAACATATGCCACAGCCAGCTGCAGATTCAGCTCATCATTTAAGACTTCCAGAAATTTTTCCTTTCTTTTGGCATCTGTGTCAACCTCATCCGGTGCATAACGCGCCATATTGTTGAACTCTTCAATGTACTCAGCCACGCTGCGGTGGCGCTGCTTCAGATTGTGGAACTCTTTCTTTTTCAGGCTCATTATTCCTGACGAGATATGAGCAGTGTGAAAGCCATCTTCAAAAATAGTCCAAGTCACCTCATCTATAGGAGTGGTGATTTGGAAGTTGTCCCACCATGTGGCGGCTGGTCCTTCCAGCAGATGTGCTGCAAATCTGACCTTTTCAGCGTCTGTGCAGCCCACAGTTACTAAGTCCTTGTTTACAGAACGTAGCCAGTCATTGGCCACCATGGGATCAGTCGTCCCTGAGATCTTAGCTGGCCTCAAACGCGGAAATCTGGTGAGCATATCAAAGACCGGAGGGTTGTTGTTGTTATTGTTGTTGTTATTGGGGTTGTTGTTGTTGTTGTTGTTGTTTTGGTTCTGAATGAATGTTGTCATCATCTGCATGAGCTGTGTTTGAGTATTCATCATTTGTTGCATTTCTGGAGTAATGTTGTTGGGGTTGGGGTTTGCGCGACGGGGAGGCATCTGTGGTTTGTTCAAATAGAGATAAGAATGAGATACCCATAGATGTTTTTATGCACATTACATCACAGAAGCAAACACAAGCATGCAACAGAAGATAAAAGTTCAACAACCAAATAACAAGTTCTCAAAGTAAAACACACAAGTGGCAAGACATCCACATGTCGGATGGTCCAATAACAAGTTCACAAATAACAAGTACGGTAATAAAAGATAACGAGTAGTCAAGTCTACTCATCAGCATCAATCTCCTCCTCGACAAAGGTAAGACCTGCGTTCTCCATCGCGGTCTTGTTCTCCTCAATAGTAGTGGTCAAGGACTCAATCTTGGCCTTGAGAGCCCTCTTCGGGCGAAGCCTCTCAATCACCATCTGCCGCTCTAGTTCGAAGTCCTTGGACTTCTGTTCTTCAGTCATGTCCCGGATCTTCTTGTTCCTATCCTGGACGCGTTTCTCCTAACTCTTGAACTTCCGGTCCTGGGTCTCGAACTTCGCCTCCATTTCCTTGACTATCTCGTCCTGCTGCGCGAAGAGCTTGTCCTTCTCGTGAAGCTGCACCTGGAGCTTGTCATTACTGAGCATGACATTGGTCCTGTCCGTGTCCACGTGCCTAATGAGAGACTCTAAGTCCTGGAGATAGAGACGTATCGGATCTGCTGCGTCCCTCGAGTCGTCCTCGAAGTCGATGGACTCTCCATCCTCATCACGTCTTCCGAAGACGTGGAAGTGGGTGCCTCTAACCTGTCGGGAGTGACGGCCTAGCAGACGTACTATCATGTCCTGCATGACTACCTCCATGCCTCTCTCCCTGTCATCGTGCATAAGCTTGAAGACAATGGCCTCCGTAGTAGGCTCTGTCTGGCATCCGGGCTGGTTCACCTTGAAGCCCCAGAGGTCCTTCCTCTCGAACTTGGCGAGTGGATGCACCATGATGGTGGGAAGAGGGAGATTGAGAAAAGTGGTAAGCTCAACGATACGAGGACCAAAGCGGGTAACCTGGAACTCCTCAACAGTGCTGATGGTAGTAGGCATCTATTTATAAGATAGAAAAGTTAGAACAACACTATTTAAGATAAAACAAAGACAAACATCACATACACATCCTTGGAACACAAAATCACACAAGTCATGCATACATGAATCCCTTACATCAACCAAGGTCCAAACTTATTTAAGGTATCATTTTGGAAAATAAGGTGATAGGTGGTGGTCCAACTAACGAAGTACGCTTACAATCCTATCTCACTGGATCTGTTGGCTAACACAATGTTCCTAGAAGCTATCAGCCTATCTTGCTCACATGATTCCATCACTAAGTCTATAATGTCTCCTCTTAAGGTTTGGTTGGTGGCTTCCAACTCTTGGGTATGTTCCTTCTCTTTCTCTAAGTCTTTTTGGAGGTTGAGCATTCTGCACTTGATTCTAGCACTAAGTTCTTTGATAGTCCTCCAAGCTGCTTCTCTTGCTGACTCAAAGAATGTGGTGTGCACCACAGTGTTGGTGTACATGCAGAATCCTCTTCCTTTGTGGTTGTCTTCCTGGCTTTTGTACAAGTGAAGTTGCACCCACCAGTACTCAACTTCTTCATCCATCACTGGAAAGCCTTTGTACACAGCTACACCATGTATCTCCATTGCCACCATGAGGTCCTTGAGAATTTTGGGAAACTCAGTTTCACACTCCAAGGTCATGGTCATGAGTGGTCCTTTCTTCACGGCTTCGTTGATGGAGTTCATCTACAAATAGAGATGAGAATGAGAGGATTAGAAAAGTTTACGAGAAGAATAGACAAGTGTAGAAGTAGTTGAAATTTTTTTCCTTAGTGGTTTCCAATCCTAGGGTCATAATCCTACAGGCAACACAGTGCTCTGATACCATCTGTAAGATCCCTCCTTTGTAAAGGAAAAGGATCCCTGTGATTTCAATGCTAGTCCCTGGATCATTGCTAGCATCCACAGTTTAAGATGAAGTACACAGATACAAAGGTCATTTATTACATCCATTCCAGAGATAAAACATAGTCTTTTACAACTCAAGGCCACAGGCCTAATACAAGAGTGTTGGAATAAGTAAATAAACATAAGTCTTCATCTTCATGTGCCACAGGCAAGCATGTTGAGTGTAGACTCATGACACCTAATCATCATCGGAGTAACCTGCAACATCACAAGTTACAGCCACAGTGGGTCAATACTTTGGAATAGTATTGGCAAGTGATACCTTAATAAATTTTAAGTGGACTATATTACTATATGCATTTTGGCTTAGTGTAGCTTGGCTTGCTTTGCTCAAAATAGGTTTTTCCTATAAGTTGAAATCACTAAGTTTTTCTTTGTCAAAAACTTTCCCAAGAAACCACCAATAGACATTGGGGTCCTTTACCCTTGTTCACCCACAAGTTTTACTTAGAAGTTGGAGTGATGAGATTCTTGATAGCTTCCATGTCTTGATGCTCAAGTTGTCCATTGCCATGGACTTGGCTAAGTACTTAGATTTTCCATCTGCAGAGGTTGTGCACTTTCCCCACCAGACTTGGTTTCCCAAGACAGGACCTTTCAGAAGCCTTCCCTTAGCCAAATGGACGCGTTCCAACCTATCATCCCACTACCACCAACTGTCCAAATGACTAAGTTCTAGCAACCTATATGATCAAGGCAGAGCCCATATTGCCAAGTGGCTGCACTATAAGCTTCTCAACACTTGGCGTCCAAAATCCCTTTTGTGCCTGGGTGGCATACCACAAGTGAGTTACACAAGGTAAACCATATCCATGCGCCTTGTGTAACCACTCAACCAAAAACCACCATTCAAGTCCCATTCCACCCAGGAGGTTCATTGACTTAGTTGTTTTATTAAGAAAACGTAAGTCCAAAGACTTAGAAATATTTTCATATAGCATGTATATACTTTACCAACCCTTGTTTGCTACTAGCTAGGCTAAGCATGGCATAGTAACTTAACTTAGGAAATTTCCTAGAAATTATACAATTCTACAACTACTTAGGATTTCCCAACATAGCATTTGGCAAAAATAACATGCAAGACTTAGGAAAATTATTTCTAATGCTTATACAAAAATATAGGGATGAAAATGTTCATGAAGTACCACTTGCCTTGGTAATGGCGAGAGTAGCACTCTTCACAATCACAGTCACTAGCAAAATCTACACAAAAATTTGTAGCACAAAATTACACACAATTCATATACAAACAAAAATATGAATGCATGCATGCAAGAAAATGCTAAGTGATGATTTTTTTTTGAAAACTCCACCAAGCAAGTACATGATACAGAAACATAACCAAGTCAAAACTTGCTAACTAAACTTATTTAGCACTAAAACTATTTCCTAAACAAATTCTATACTCAAAATAGTCCTAAACAAGTTTCTGCATAAAAAGTCATTTTAACAGAAACTTTTTGGTAAAAACATTGCAGATTCAGAAAGGGCTTGTCTCCCTGATTCCAACGGTATAAAATTTGTAAAAATCTAACGTGGGAAACAAAAGTTATAGCCATTTGAAATTTGGATCTAAATCTAATTTGAATTCTGTTTTTGAATCTAACCCTAGCCACGCATCGTGTTTCTATTGGCGCGTACCGGTTCGGCCGGATCGAGCTCTGCGGGCCGTAGGATCTAATTAAAACACACGGCCTAGATCTACCAAAAACGATTCGCTAAGTGATCTAAATCTACGCGTTGGATCCAGATCTGACGGTTCTGGATCAAACGACCAAACTCGAGCGGCGCTAGCGGCGGCGGCTGGCGGCGGCGCGTCAGTCAGCGGCGGTGCTGGCGTTCTAGGTCGCCCGGGGAAGAGAGGAGATGCTTACCAGAACCGCAGGAGGCTGCTGATGCTCAGGGTGGCGATGGCTTGGGAAGGGGCGCACGGGTTCGTCGGAAATTCCTCGCCGGAGTTTGCGAACGCGTCGGGCACGGTCAGTCGTTGACGTTGGCGAGGTTCCTCGTCGCGCTAAGCCAAAATAGGGGTACTGTTAGATGCGCAAGACGATGGGGATTCTAGGCGTATTAGTCAGAGGGCAAGGGGCGGCGGCTACTTACGGGGAGAGGTCGCCGGAGTTCGTGCAGAGAACAGTGGCGGCCAGTCGTCGACATTGCTGGAGCTACGGATCATGCGAGGGCAAATGGGGAGCGTCAGTAGGTGCGCAAAGACTTGCTGAACTTGATAGCATGAGCTAGAGACAGAGGGGAACACGGAGCTCACCGGAATTCGACACGATCGCCGGAAGCGTCGTGCGAGTTGTGGCGACTGGTGGCGTGAAGGAGAAATTGTTTGAGGAAATGGTCGCGAGAGTGGGGATTTTATAGCGGAGGCTCGACAAGAAACGCTGCATCAATGCAACTAACCTCGCGAAATCAGTGCAGCAACGGGCAGCGGCGGAGTTCATGCACGGAATCTGGGGAAGACGATGCTGACGTGGAGAGGGCCCGCTCGTCAGCGAAACGCGCAGAAAGGAGGTGGGGTCTGGCCACGGGTGTGGCTGTGCAAGGCGAGAGGGAGAGGAATGGCCCGGGTGGGCTAGCTGGGCCTGTTCTGATGCTGGGCCAGAATCCTGGCGCCTGGCCCTTTTCTTTTGTTTACTCCTTTTCTTTTTCTGTTTCGATTTTCTGAATAGGTTTTCAAATGAATTCAAGTTCCATTTGAATTCAAAACTTCTTGGGACTTTTGCAAAGTAGTCTCAAATATAGGCACAAGATCATGTGGTTGCTTTGCAAAGGCTTGGTCAAGTTTGGAGAACAAAATATCAGAGGCTTGCATCTGATTTGCAAAAGTTTGAAAAAGGGTTTTTGAAACTATTCCCAATTTGTAAAACTTGGTCCAAAACCACACTCAATCCTTTCTATAAGGAATACAAACAAGCTAGGTTTAAAATCATTCAAAACTTTCAAATGGGGATGGCCATTTGATTTAAGTTTGCTCACATAAAATCACATTCAAAACTGTTTTTCTGAAATGAGTTTGAAATTGATCTCAAATCTATATGCATGCATGAATGATATGCAAACTTTGAAATCATGATTTTAGGGATGTTACACATGTACACTTGTCCACACACACACAAAGGTCATCTACAGTTTGGAACTACAACTAGGCCAACATCAAGCCTTCTGGCTCGACTTAGGGAACGGGAGGATGCCTTGTCTCGTCATGAACTTCCTATAGTCACCCTGCATCTCTAGGCGATCTTCTATGTCACGGTTATTCGAGATATTTCCTCCGTAGAAGATCCCCCCATAGTCATGACATCACGAAAGATGATTGCCCCAAACTGCTGCTGGATGCGATACATCTCTTGTCTAATATCTGAATCAGTGATCTTGGCCTTTGTTTCGGCCCACTCTTTGAGATGATCTGGCAGCATAGACTTCTGCTGGTCTAGTAGGAACGCCCTCATGTGATGGAGTGCGTAGTAGGCTTCCATCTTACTGCTTTCCGGATGCTTCATGCAGGGGAACTCCGTTACATGGTTGAAGACGTGCCTACCGAACTTGACCTTCGTACAAACAAAGGTGCCTTCCGTCGAGGCATAGCCAGTGAGAGCATCATCCAGAACTTCCTTGATCGTTTCATAGTTTTTCTTCTTTTCTAGACTCCCCGAGTCAAAATACGTGGCGTGGGAATGCTTCAGCGATAAGGAGATGAGCGTGCAGTGTTCATCTCTGCGCAAAAAATTCAAATAGAATGTGTTGGAAAAAGAATGATGATAATCTAATAAAGCCAATCGACGGTGGCGAGTGAATAACGACTTACTCGAGAAAGTAAGGCACGAGAATGTATTCGTTTGTCTTGTTCGCCACGAAGATTCTTTTTAGGTACGAGGCCACGATACGTCGTTCAGCGGGGGAACCCAAGCAGCCGTCACACATCTAGTAGGGGTCCACTATAGCGATGCCCGGTGTGTTCTCTCTAATGATCTGCATAGCCAGGCTGAGAGAAAACAGGCGGACCATGGTATAGTGCAGCGGGTATAGGTGGAACATATTGAAGATGTCGTCGAACCGCAGGAAGAACAGATCCACAGGGGAATTGTCGAAGAAGCCCAAGCCTGGTGGCACCTTAACCACGAATACCAGGTGCGAGCCTGGTGGCACCTTAACCACGAATACCAGGTGCGAGGGATCTTTCTCCGCCGTATATGCCTTCTATCGTCAAGACGCCGTCATGCACACTCTGCTCCGAATCGCAAGCCGCAAATTCTTAGGTAGCATGGGCTCACCCACCACATGAATCTTCCACATAATACCTCGGTCTTGGTGGCCCATCCCAACCTGATCGGATTCGATTGACGCCACCGGCTGGCTCGAGCTAGATTTTCTTTTCCCGCCTTTTTCCTTTTGGAGAGCGGGTGCACATAATCTGAGCACCGGCCGCCCTATGTAGTGTGTCAGGTCTTAGAATAAAGGGCCGCTTGGTTGTATCAGCTGGCTCTGTAAATGCGCAAGCTGGAGGCGTCTCCTGAGAACCAAACAGACGCTTGGTGATAGTGGGTTTCTCTGTGGGGCCACCAGCTAGGTCTTCGTTGCTAAACTGAGTGTTGAAGAAGTGATCATTCTAGTCTTCGTCGTCCTCGGCCGGATCCTGCACTATGTGCATATCATCAACGTGATCATCCGACCCACCGTGTGGAGGTGACGGCGAGGGCGGTAAGGGGGGCTTGCCACTGCTTGTCGCTAGCACGATAGGCGGTGCTGTTGTCTGTGGCGTGATGGCACCCTCTATCCCAAACGGATCATTCTCTTTGTCCATTGCAAGGATAAGCCGAAGCAACTTCTAAGGACAACCGGATCTTCTTCATCCGCTCCTGGGGGTTGAATGGGAGGTTCCAGGTCGTCGCAGCCCCTTAGCACCCGACTAATTTTAACCCTGTCCACGCTATCTGGCATCGGCCTTGAGTGGAACGTGCGCTGCAAGGGTTGAACGATGGTACCCTTGCCAACATCCCTCAGCTCGTTGTTAACGTAGCATAAGAGAGTGCAAGGAACATCCGTCTGCGGAAAACATGTACGAGGTCGTCAGAGATGCCATAAGAGTAATAGATGGCGTGAAAGGCGGTAAAGCAATTTGTTTACCGTGATGGCGTCGAGATCGGCTAATGTCGAGGCACCGCATACGGCGATGGGCGTGCAAGAGACGTAGGGGCTACTTGATGGCGCGGTGCTGGCCGCCGGTGTATTCTCCCTACCGGATGCTTGGAGCTCCGGTGCCACCACGATGATGGCAGGGGGGCCACCAACATGTCCAGTGCCATGGTGATGGCAGGGGAGTCACCAACACTTGCGGCCCCATGGTGCTAGCGGGCGGAGTCACGGACACATAGTTTGCCTATTTCGTCGGTGCCGCGTTGTTCAAGTGGCTGTTGACCATGCTTGGAATCGGGCACGAGCCTACTCGACCACCCGCACTCCAGTTCGCTATTGACTCCACCAAGGTAGGCAGGATGGACATGAGGGTGATTGCCAGGTTGTCTTGGACGATATGCGGGATCCGCGCCACTTGTTCCTTAAGTTGTTGAACCTCGCGGTTTTCCTCCTCGCTCCTTCCCGACGGTGCCACACGCGTCCTCGATGGTGGACCAAAATGATCCACCCAATTCTTACCCCCGAGGCCGGACAGACGGCCAGCCGATGACGGCTTCTTCTTAACCGGCTCTATTTTCTTGGCCCGGTTCATCGCCCTGTTAAAAGGGTTATCCCACCAGGTGGCCGCTGACGACCCCTGGGATGAGGAACCCTAGGATCCATGACTAGCAACAATTTCCTCCTCCTGCAGAAGAAGTAACAGTGAACCATTTAGAAACTAGACTTCATCGATTAGAATGCAATCAAGTTATCCGCGGTAATTAGATTACTTACAACAATTTCCTCGAATTCCTTCACCGCGGGATCCGCGGTGAGTTGTTTGGTTTTTGGGTCCACATGGTAGCGGGCCCTGATGAAGTTTCGAACCTGCCCGGGTTTGAATTTCGCAAAGGGGTTTTCTATCCCCTTAGATCTATACTCTTCGTCCTCCTTTTTCCATTTGGCCTCCGCGGTTCTGTATCCACCAGATCCGAGATGGTGATGACCTATATTCATCGCAAGTCGACACCTTTCCCCGATTACTATTGGTCAGGGCTCTTTCGGATTCACACCTCTCCTTGAACTCCCGGAACTGATCTTCGGTGATCTGCGGGTCAATCTTCTGGATCTCCTCGAGACTTTTGCCTTCTTTATAGATCTTCTTCTTTATCCGGGTTCTCCAGCTGGCCAGGGCAGTGCTCATCTTTGTGAGGGCGGATTTGTTTACTTTGTTCCCATGATAATTTGTGTTCCGATACTCAGCGGGGAACTTGTATCTTGCGTGCAGCTTCTCGAAGAGGAGTGTGCGCAAGTGGCCATTATATTTATGCCAGAGATTCTCGGTGTTGATCGAGATGGTTGTCCGGGTGATCGCCGCCACTTGCCCACCGTACCCTTTGACGACAAGGTCGGTCTCCAAAGGAACCCCTGTTGGGCTCACTTTGGTAATTTCCTCCCTAACGGTGCCGACCGTGTTCGGGCGTCGTTCCTTCGGCTTCTTCTTCTTCTTAGGAGGATTACTACCACTCCTTGTGCCCTCGCCGCCATAAGTGGTTTCATCACCCGCCGTTCCTTTGGCTTCTTCCTCCGCGTCTTCCATCTCATCATTCTCGCTCTCCGAAGGATGGTATTCTTCATCGTCTTCTAGCCGCTGGGCCGCCTCCTAGAATGTCAATTGTTTATTCGGAGGTCTGAGTTCTCCTTCAGCACTGATGCGCTTAGAACATCCAGCCTCATCGTTGTCACACATCTTTGCACTAATAAAAAAAAATTGGTTAAATGCACGGAAAAATCAAGCATGACCTTTGCTAATTTTCTTAAACTAGGAGTGCCCGATTTCTTCCGAAACGGAAGTTAATCAACATTACGGCAAAAATTGGGACTCATTTCATACAAGAACATGCAAATATATGGCCAGCATAGCCAGCACACAATAAATGGCCAGCATAGCCAGCACAACCAGCACACAATAAATGGCCAACACAGCCAGCACATAATCTGGTCACATAGGATAATCTGGCCAACACAGCCAGCACATAAATGGCCAACACAACCAGTACAGCAAGCATATTCAGTTTTAGGAAAAAATGGAGCAACCAGAATAAATGGCCAACACAACCAGTACAGCAAGCATAAATGGCCAGGTTTCAGGTTTCAGGTTTGGACTTAGAAGTTTCAGGTTTTGACTTAGCAGTTTCAGGTTTCAGCACACAATAAATGGCCAACACAACTAGTACCGCTAACAATAAATGGCCAACACAACACATGTTTCAGGTTCGGACTTAGCAGTTTCAGGTTTGGACTTACACCATTAACCATTCAGACAAGCTAACTGCTACAAACATTCAGACAAGCTACAAGCTACAAGATAACTGCTACATGCTACAATGCTAACTATAAAATTCCTACTACTAACTATAATGCTTGATGTACAAAATTTAAGCATGAGTAACTCAGTAGGGATGTACAAGATTCAGTAGCTTGAGTAGGGATGTACAAGATTCAGTAGCTTGAGTAGGGATGTACAAGATTCAGTAAAGGGATGTACAAATTCAAGCATGAGTGACTCAGTAGGGATGTACAAAATTCAGACTAAGTACAAAATTTAGACTAAGTACAAAATTCAGACTAAGTACAAAATTCCTACTTCTAACTATAATGCTTGATGTACAAAATTCAGACTAAGTACAAATTCCTTTAGCATAATGCTTTCTTAAAATGCATTTCTTTATCTATATACTAGGGATCTGATGCTATAGGCTTAGTAGTAGTAGCCATTGAAAAAATACAAGAGGTAATTTGACTTAAAGGGCTCAAGCGTGCTTTACAGTAGTAGATGGAATCATGGAATTGCCTACTCTGAACTAGCACAAACATGATCATATTTGCTGTCAACAACCTCACTGTCAACAACCTCACTATCAACAACCTCACTATCAACTACAAGCACTGTCAAGCTCTCTGTTTCTAACATCTTCTATACTGTCACAACCTCACTGTCAACAAACCTACTGTCAACAATTTCTATACTATCAACAACCTCACTATTTCTATAATGTCACGAACAATTCCTACTCTGAACTAGCACAAACAATTTCTATACTGTCAACAACCTCACTGTCAATCTCTCTGTTTCTAACATATTCTGAACATCTTCTGTTTGCTCTCTATTTCTAATAGAACATTCAGACAAGAACTACAAGCTAAAATTCAGACAGAACATCTTCTGTTTGCTCACTGTCAAGCTCTCTATTTATGTTTCCTACAATGAATCAAGCATAAGCCTAAACCTAAATCAACCGAGAAGTGGAGAGGGGAGAGAGGGAGAGAGGGAGAGAGGGGAGAAGGCTCACCTCTGAGACGAGGACGACGATGAGTGCGCGGGCGAGGCGGTGGCCTCCTCCTCCTTAGCCTCGAGCGGCGGCGGCCTCCTCCTCCTTGAGCGATGGCGACCTCCTCCTCCACGAATTGGCAGCGACGGTGACCTCCTCCTCCATGGATTGGCAGGGACAGCGACCTCCTCCTCCACGGATCTGTAGCGGTTTAGGACTCCTCCATGGTCTCCTCCTCGAGTGGCGGCGACTGGCAGGGCTGGCGAGGCGGCGGATCGACAGCGGCGGTGGGGGCTCGAGCGAGATGGGTGGGCGCGTCTGATGGAGATGAGGGACATGCCCGTGCGTGCACGTGGATAAGGCAAAGATAGGCGTAGCGCACTCTGGCATACTGCACTATAGATATCCGTAGCGCACTATGCCAGGGTGCGCTACGTATATCTCCTCTAGCAACTGTATAAGAAATAAGCCGTCCCGCTATCTAACAGATTCACTATCCTATCCCACTGGTTCTGTCCACTGCTTTATTCTAAACTTGTGAGCACCCAGGTTTGAATCCTTGTGCCCCCCTTTTTATTTTTATTTTAAAAATACTTTTAAATGTTCCAAAATTGCCCAAAAGTGGTAATATATGCCATATTTGTTTTTTTTTTAATTTATAAATACTTTTAAATGTTACAAAAGTGATAATATATGTCATAAAAGTGGTACAAATAATATGATTCAAAGTATAACTAAATTTCATAATAATTTGTCCATAATAATATGAATCGGGCACGACCCTACTCGACCACCCGCACTTTACAATCTTTTTCGACCACGCGTTTTACAATATTTTTTGAGCTAGCGTCTTACAATATTTTTTTCCCTTCTTTGTCGCGGTTGAATAATTTAGCCCTGACACTTTAATGTTTCTTCTTTCAAACGGGCTACCTTTTTTGGGTAGGGTTGTCCTTATTCTTCTTGTGATGTATGTTGCTGCATCATAGTCGTCGTCATCTTCAATCTTTGGATCACCATACTGGTCGAAGTCTTGCTCGTTGGCGACTCCATCCATTTCGATGATGTTTCTTTTTCCTCTCCTCACGACAAAACGGCTAGGCTTTGTCAGGTCGCTAACTAAAAAACATTGGTCCACTTTGGTAGCCAGTACCCACGGTTCATTTTTCGTGGCCACGTTCGCACCGGCGGCCTTGGATTTGGCTGCTTCGGGTATAACCATGGTTGTGAAATACCGGTCTTCTCTTTCGACGTTCTTTGCCCATCTAACACGGAACATCAGCACCTTTTATCCACAGTAGTCGATCTCCCATATCTCCTCGATCCTTCCGTAGAATCTTTCCTTCACGTTGTCATAGGTGTAGAATTCGGACGTTACGCCTGAGTTATGATAATCACATTTGTTGTCCTTTTCCTCCGTGTAGAATGTGTAGCCGTTGATATCATACGCCTGATAGGTCACTAGGTTTTGCATCGGTCCCTGCGACAAGGTGAATATGATCTTTTCCATGTCAGAAGAATGCGATCGCGGGGGATTATCAAGGAGCGTCTGCCTAAACCAACGCGTGAAATCCGAGTTGTGCTCTTTGATTATTTCTCTATGCATCCTCTATATGCCCGCCATTGCTTTCTTCTCGATTAACCTTTGTGCTTGCATCAAGGATCGACTAGGTCTAAATGTTGTAGCGCGACGAGGTTTGCTCGATCAAAGTCTGCGCGTCGAAAATCAAAGTCTGCGAACGGGACCTGCGTCGAAATTCGTGCAGAAAGAGATGCACTCTTTGGCTAGAAAGCCCTTGGATATGCTTCCATCTGGACGGGACCTGTTGCGAACGTATCCTTTGATGTGTTCGTTTATCCTTTCGAACGCCATCATGCCGCGGAGGAACATCGTCCCGAGTTGGATGATGTCCTCCACGACATGGACCAGCAGTGTAACATCCCTAAAATCATGATTTCAAAGATTGCACATCATTCATGCATGCATATAGAATTGAGATCAATTTCAAACTCATTTCAGAAAAATAGAAGCACATAGTGCTATCATTTTATGTGAGCAAACTTAAATCAAATGGCCATCCCCATTTGAGAGTTTGAATGTTTTAAACCTAGATTGTTTGTCTCCCTTGTTGAATGGATTGAGTATGGAATTTGAACCAAACTTTACAAAATGGAAATGGTTTCAAAAACCATTTTTCAAACATCTGCAAATCAAGTGCAAAGTCCCTGTTATTTTGTTTCTCCAAAAATGATCAAGCCTTTTCAAAGTGACCACATAGTTTTATGCCTAGAATTAATACTGTTACACACTGCAAAAATACCAAATAGATTTGAATTCAAATGGAGTTTGAATTAATTTCAAAACCATTCCTGAAAAATCAAAATAGAAAAGAAAAGAGAAAAGAATTGAAAAGGCCGGTGTGAATTTGGCCCGACAGAATGCGTGCCCAACCAGCCCACCCGGCTTCTCTCTCGCTTCAGACGCCTTGCAGACGCTTGCGTGGTCGCGACACCTGACCCTACTTTCTCTCTTCCTATTTCGCTGACAAGCGGGCCCCGTCCACATCATCGTCTTCTTCCCCAAAATCTCGCGCACGAACTCCGCCGCTGCCCGTTGCTGCTTTGATTCCGCGAGGTAAATGGCATTGAATCCCTGGGCGTTTCTTGTCGAGCCTCTGGCTATATAATCCCCACTCTCTTGCGACCATTTACCCTCAACCGATTCCCCCTCCACGCCACCAGGCTGCCCACATCTCGCACGACGCCGCCGCTGTTCCGACGACCGCGCCGACGAATTCCGGTGAGCACCGTGTTCCCCTTTGTTCCTGCCTCATTCTACCAAGCTCATCAACTTCTTGCGCATCTACTGACACGCCTTGTTTGTTCTCGCATGACCTGTAGCCTCGCCAACGACTTCGACCGAGCGCCGCCGCCCTCTGCACGAACTCCGGCGACCTCTCCCCGTAAGTACCTTGCCCTCTGTCTGATACGATTAGGATCCCCATCGTCTTGCGCATCTAACAGTGCCTTCCTTTTGACTTAGCGCGACGCAGAACCTCGCCAACGTCGACAGCAGCCGCACCCGATGCGTTCGCGAACTCCGGCGAGGAATCTACGACAACCCCGTGCGCCCCTTCCCAAGCCATCACCACCTTGAGCTTCAGCGCACCACTACGGTCCTGGTAAGCCTCTTCCCCCACTTCCGCGTGACCTAGAACGCCAGCGCCGCCACTAACAGACACGCCGCCGCCAGTCGCCGTCGCCAGCGCCGCTCATCTTTGGTCAAGGCAATCAGGAACGTTAGATGTAGATCCTACGGCTGAAATTAGAACTTAAAGCGAAGAGGTATGCGCGCATCTGAGCCACTAGATCTGACTTAAATCCTACGGCTCGCAGAGCTCGATCCGTCCGAACCGATACGGGCCAATAAGAAACAGACGCGTGGCTAGGGTTTGAGTTTAAAAACAAATTTGAATCAGATTTAGATCCAATTTTGAAATAGCTATAACTTTTGCATCCCACGTTAGATTTTTGCAAATTTTATACCGTTGGAATCAGGGAGACAAGCCCTTTTTGTTTATGCAGTGTGTTTAGTGTTTAGCTTCTGTTAAAATAAACTTTCCGTTGGAATCAGGGAGACAAGCCCTTTCTGTTTATGACTTTTTATGCAGAATCTTGTTTAAGACTATTTTGAGTATAGAAATTGTTTAGGAAATTATTTTGGTATAAAATAAACTTGATTTAGCAAGTTTTTGACTTGGTTATGATTCAATACTATGCACTTGCTTGGTTGGGTTTTAAAAATCATCACCTAGCATTCTTGCATGCATGCATATATATTTTTGTTTGTATATGACTTATATGTGATTGTGGTTATATTTTTTTGTGTAGACTTTGTTGCTAGTGATTGTGATTGTGATTGTGAAGAGTGCTACTCTCCCCACTACCAAGGCAAGTGGTACTTCATGAATATTTCCATCCCTATATTTTGTATAAGCATTAGAAATATTTTGCTAAGTCTTGCATGTTACTATTTTGCCAAATGCTATGTTGGGAAATCCTAAGTAGATGTAGAATTGCTAGGAAATTTCTAAGTTAAGTTACTATAGCATGCTTAGCCTAGCTAGTAGAAAACAAAGGTTGGTAAAGTATATACATGCTATGTTGAAAATATTTCTGAGTCTTTGGACTTATGTTTTTCTTAATAAAATAACTAAGTCAATGAATCACCTGGGTGGAATGGGAATTGATTGGTGGTTTTTGGTTGAGTGGTACACATGGCCCATGGATATGGTTTACCTTGTGTGTCTCACTTGTGGTATGCCACCCAGGCACAAAGGGATTTTAGAGGCCAAGTGTTGAGAAGCTTATAGTGCAACCACTTGGCAATATGGGCTCTGCCTGGATCACATAAGTTGCTAGAACTTAGCCATTTGGACAGTTGGTGGTAGTGGGAATGATAGGTTGGAGCGCGTCCATTTGGTCTAAGGAAAGGCTTCTGAAAGGTCCTGTCTTGGGAAACCAAGTCTGGTGGGGAAAGTGCACAACCTCTGCAGATGGAAAAATCTAAGTACTTAGCCAAGTCCATGGCAATGGACAACTTGAGCATCAAGACATGGAAGCTATCAAGAATCTCATCACTCCAACTTCTAAGTAAAAACTTGTGGGTGAACAAGGGTGAAGGACCCCAATGTCTATTGGTGGTTTCTTGGGAAAAGTTTTGACAAAGAAAAACTTAGTGATTTCAACTAATAGGAAAAACCTATTTTGAGGAAAGCAAGCCAAGCTACACTTAGCCAAATTGCATATAGTAATATAGTCCACTTGAAATTTACTAAGGTATCATTTGCCAATACTATTCCAAAGTATTGACCCACTGTGGCTGTAACTTGTGATGTTGCAGGTTACTTCGATGATGATTAGGTGTCATGAGTCTACACTCAACATGTTTGCCTGTGGCACATGAAGATGAAGACTTATAATTATTTACGTATTACAAACTCTTGTATTAGGCATGTGGCCTTGAGTTTTAAAAGACTATGTTTTATCTCTGGAATGGATGTAATAAATGACCTTTGTATCTGTGTACTTCATCTTAAACTGTGGATGCTAGCATTGATCCAGGGATTAGCATTGCAATCACAGGGATCCTTTTCCTTTACAAAGGAGGGATCTTACAGATGGTATCGAGCAATCGTGTTGCTGTAGGATTATGACCCTAGGATTGGAAACCACTAAGGAAAAATTTTCAACTACTTCTACACTTGTCTATTCTTCTCGTAAACTTTTCTAATCTTCTCTCCTCATCTCTATTTGTAGATGAACTCCATCAACGAAGTTGTAAGGAAAGGACCACTCATGACCATGACCTTGGAGTGTGAGACTGAGTTCCCCAAAATTCTCAAGGACTTCATGGTGGCAATGGAAATACATGGTGCAGTCGTGTACAAAGGCTTTCCAATGATGGATGAAGGAGTTGAGTACTGGTGGGTGCAACTTCACTTGTATAAAAGCAAGGAAGACAACCACAAAGAAAAAGGATTCTGCATGTACACCAACACTGTGGTGCACACCACATTCTTTGAGTCAGCAAGAGAAGCAGCTTGGACGACTATCAAAGAACTTAGTGCTAGAGTCAAGTGCAGAATGCTCAACCTCCAAAAAGACTTGATAAAAGAGAAGGAACATACCCAAGAATTGGAAGCTACCAACCAAACCTTAAGAGGAGATATTATAGACTTAGTGATGTAATCATGTGAGCAGGATATGCTGATTGCTTCTAGGAACATTGTGTTAGCCAACAGATCCAATGAGATAGGATTGTAAACGTACTTCGTTAGTTGCACCACCACCTATCACCATATTTTCCAAAAGGTTACCTTAAAATAAGATTGGACCTTGGTTGATGTAATGGATTCATGTATGCATGACTTGTGTGACTTTGCTTTCCAAGGAGCTGTATGTGATGTTATGACTTTTGTTTATCTTAATTTGTTTTGTTCTAACTTTTCTATCTTATAAATAGATTCCTATTACCATCAGCACTGTTGAGGAGTTCCAGGTTACCCGCTTTGGTCCTCGTATCGTTGAGCTTACCACTTTGCTCAATCTACCTCTTCCCACCATCATGGTGCATCCACTCACCAAGTTCGAGAGGAAGGACCTCTGGGGCTTCAAGGTGAACCAGCCCGGACGCCAGACAGAGCCTACTACGGAGGCCATCGTCTTCAAGCTTATGCATGATGACAGGAAGAGAGGCATGGAAGTAGTTATGCAGGACCTGATAGGACGTCTGCTAGGTCGACACTCCCGACAGGTTAGAGGCACCCACTTCCACGTCTTCGGAAGACGTGATGAGGATGGAAAGTCCATCGACTTCGAGGACGACTCGAGGGACGCAGAAGAGCCGATACGTCTGTATCTCCAGGACTTAGAGTCTCTCATTAGGCACGTGGACACGGACATGACCAATGTCATGCTCAGTAATGACGAGCTCCAGGTGCAGCTTCGTGAGAAGGACAAGCTCTTCGTGCAGCAGGACGAGATAGTCAAGGAAATGGAGGCGAAGTTCGAGACCCAGGACATGAAGTTCAAGAGTCAGGAGAAGCGTGTCCAGGATAGGAACAAGAAGATCCGGGACATGACTGAAGAACTGCAGTCCAAGGACTCCGAGCTAGAGCAGCAGCAGACGGTGATAGAGAGGCTTCGTTCCCAGAAGAGGGCTCTCAAGGCCAAGATTGAGTCCTTGACCACTACTATTGAGGAGAACAAGGCCGCGATGGAGAACGCAGGTCTTACCTTTGTCGAGGAGGAGATTGATGCTGATGAGTAGACTTGGCTACTTGTTTATCTTTAATTATCATACTTGTTATTTGAGAACTTGTTATTGGACCATCCGACATGTGGATGGCTTGCTACTTGTGTGTTTTACTTTATGAACTTGTTATCTTGTTGTTGAAATTTTATCTTGTGTTTTCTTATGTGATGTAATGTGCATGAAAACATTTAAGGGTATCTCATTCTTATCTCTATTTGAACAAACCACAGATGCCTCCCCGTCGTGCAAACCCCAACCCCGACAACAACAACAACATCACACCAGAAATGCAACAAATGATGACTGCTCAAACACAGCTGATGCAGATGATGACAACATTCATTCAGAACCAAAACAATAACAACAACAACAACCCCAATAACAACAACCCTCCGGGCTTTGATATGCTCACCAGATTCTTGAGATTGAGGCCAGCTAAGTTCTCAGGCACGACTGACCCTATGGTGGCCAATGATTGGCTACGTTCTGTGAACAAGGACTTAGTAACCGTGGGCTGCACGGATGCTGAAAAGGTCATATTTGCAGCACATCTGCTGGAAGGGCCAGCCGCCACTTGGTGGGACAATTTTCAGATCACCACTCCCATAGATGAGGTGACATGGGCTATCTTTGAGGATGGCTTTCGCACTGCTCATATCTCATCAGGAATAATGATCCTGAAAAAGAAAGAGTTCCACAATCTGAAGCAGCGCCACCGCAGCGTGGCTGAGTACATTGAAGAGTTCAACAATCTGGCGCGTTATGCACCGGATGAAGTTGACACATATGCCAAGAGAAAGGAAAAATTTCTGGAAGGTTTGAATGATGAGCTGAATCTGCAATTGGATGTGGCATATGTTCCCACTTATCAGTCACTCTGTGACAAGGCTGCTATATTGGAGAACAAATGAAGCAAGTCGAGAGTAGAAAGAGAAAGCATTCCGACAAGCATAACTTGGGATCGTCTCACAAACGATCTCACTATGATGACAGTGGAAGTTCAGGATCCCACAAGCATGGGAAATTCAACAAGCACCACAACCACAACCGTCATGACAACAAGCATCATCGCAGTCATGACAATGGCAAGTACAAGAACCACAAGAGTGGACATAAGAACCACCACCGTGGTAATGGTAGTGGAAGTGGAAGTCAGCCTGTTAAGAGAGACATCAGTCGGGTTGAATGCTTCAAATGCAAGAAGATGGGACCCTATGCAAATGAGTGCCCCAAAAAGAAAGTTGAAGGACCTGTCAAGCCCAATCCTTTCCAGAAAGGACAAGTGAACCACATCAGTGTGGAGGAGGTCTATGAGGATCCTGACGCTGTTGCTGGTAAGTTCAGACTCAATTCTATTCCAGCATTTGTTCTTTTTGATACTGGAGCTTCGCATTCATTCATATAAAAAGCATTTGTGGATAGAAATGGGTTTCCAACTGAAAACATTGGGTGTACAATAAAAGTTAGTTCTCCGGGTGGAGATATGATAGTAAGTCTTGGATGCCGGGATCTAGTAATAGAGTTTGGAAAACATAAATTTCCAGTGAGTCTGATAATCCTAGATTCCCAAGGACTGGACGTAATATTGGTAATGGATTGGATGGCTAAGTATGAAGGAGTACTAGATTGTGCTAATCGTACTGTTGCTCTCACAACCCCGGAAATAAAATGGATTAAGTTCAAGTCCAACTTTGAATCTAAAGGAAGTAAGCTAAATTATCTTCAGGGGGTTAGCATGGACAGTGTACCAATTGTGAGTGATTATCCGGATGTATTTCCGGAAGAACTGCCGGGAATGCCACTAGATAGAGATGTGGAGTTTCTGATAGATTTGGTACCAGGTTCTGGACCAATAGCAAAGAGACCATATAAAATGTCATTTGATGAACTGAAAGTACTCAAGAAGCAACTAGGAGAACAGTTGCAGAAAGGATTTATTCAACCAAGTTCTTCATCTTGGGGAGCCCCAGTTTTGTTCATAGAGAAGAAATATAGAAGTCAAAGGTTATGCATAGATTACCGTTCACTCAACGAGGTAACTATCAAGAACAAATATCCTTTGCCTAGAATCAACGAATTGTTTGATCAGCTTGAAGGAGCATGTGTGTTCTCAAAGATTGATCTAAGGTCGGGCTATTTTCAACTTAAGATAAGGGAACAAGACATACCTAAAACAACATTCACTACAAGGTATGGATTGTATGAGTATACCGTAATGCCTTTTGGCTTGACCAATGCTCTAGCATACTTCATGAATATGATGAACAAGGTGTTTATGGAATTTCTTGACAAGTTTGTTGTCGTTTTCATCGATGACATCTTAGTCTAATCCAAGAGCAAAGAAGAACATGAAGAACACTTGCGTTTGATACTTGAGAAGTTACGGGAGCATAAACTTTATGCCAAATTCAGCAAGTGTGAGTTCTGGTTAGAGGAAGTTGGTTTTGTTGGTCATGTTATGACAAAGGATGGTGTAGCAGTTGATCCTGCTAAAGTTTCAGCTGTGACGGAATGGGAATCTCCCAAGTCCGTGAAAGAAGTCCGTAGTTTCCTTGTCTTAGCAGGTTACTACAGAAGGTTCATTGAGAATTTCTCTAAGGTAGCTAAGCCCATGACTGAATTGTTGAAGAAAGACAAGAAGTTTGCTTGGTCTGAAGGTTGTGAAGTCAGCTTTCAGGAGTTGAAGAAGAGACTTGTGACAGCACCGGTCTTGTGTCTGCCAGACTTGGAAAAGGATTTCCAAGTATATTGTGATGAATCTCATCAGGGTTTGGGTGCAGTACTTATGCAAGATGGTAAAGTTGTAGCTTATGCCTCGAGACAACTCAAAACTCATGAAGTGAACTATCCTACTCATGATTTAGAGTTAGCCTCTGTTGTCCATGCACTCAAAACATGGAGACACTATATTTTGGGAAAGCGTTGTGAAGTGTTCACAGATCACAAAAGTTTGAAGTATATCTTCACTCAGAAGGAAATCAATATGAGGCAAAGAATATGGTTAGAGCTTATCAAGGACTATGACTTAAGTTTGCAATACCACCCCGAAAAAGCAAATGTTGTAGCAGATGCTCTAATTCGTAAGGTATTTGTGAATGGCCTTACCAAAGGAGAATAGCCGGATGATTTGTGTACCCAATTCAGAAAACTCAGATTGGAGATTGTGCTTGAAGGACACCTCATGTGATTAGATGTTCAACCCACTTTGTTGGACAAGATCAGAGAAGCCCAGAAGACTGATAAGGAAATTGAAGAGATTAAGGAAAAGATTGGCCAAGGGAAAGCTAAAAGTTTCCATGAAGACGAACAAGGTACTTTATGGCATGGTAAACGTATTTGTGTTCCACAAGACCCGGAGTTGCGGAAGCTGATTTTGCAAGAAGCCCACAACTCTATGTATTCTATTCACCCGGGTAACACCAAAATGTACATGGACATGAAGGAAAGATTTTGGTGGAATAATCTCAAGAAGGACATCGCCGAGCATATTGCTTTGTGTGATGTGTGTAGTAGAGTGAAAGCGAAGCATCAGAAACCAGCAGGTTTGCTTCAACCACTGCCTATTCCTGATGGGAAGTGGGACAAAATTGGTATGGATTTCATTACCGGATTACCAAGGACCAGGTCAGGATATGATTCAATATGGGTAGTAGTGGATCGCCTAACTAAAGTGGCTCATTTCATACCCGTGATGAGTAGTGGACCTGCTCCTGATGCTACCCTTTATGAAATTAAGCCTGCTTTCTTGAATCTTGTGATGAGAGAGCAATTTTCGGGTGCTAGTTCTGATGATGATGCTGCCCACCTAATAACTTTGTTGAACTTTGTGAGATGGAAAAATATAAGGATGTAGATGGAGATATTATTAAGCTCAAGTTGTTTCCTTTCTCCTTGAGAGGAAAAGCTAAAGAATGGTTGCTATCCTTGCCTAGAAATAGTATTGATTCTTGGATTAAGTGCAAATATGCTTTTATTGGAAATACTATCCTCCTGCTAAGATTATATCTATGAGAAGTGAAATAATGAAATTTAAACAACTTGATAATGAACATGTTGCTCAAGCTTCGGAAAGAATGAAATCTTCGGTTAAGAATTGTCCCACTCATGGACTTACTGCTTGGATGATTATGAAAACTTTCTATACAGGTTCGAACTTCTCCTCAACAAACTTGTTGGATTCAGCTGTTGGAGGTACCTTTATGACCATTACCTTGGGTGCTGCAACAAAGATCCTTGATAATATGATGGTTAATTATTCTTAATGGCACACTAAGAGAGCTCCACATGGTAAGAAGGCAAATTATGTTGAAGAAACTGATATGTTGGAAATGTATATATAATTTTTGATGCTCCATGCTTGTTTAGTATCTACTTTGCTTTACTTGTCCTCAATTTGAGGTGTTTTTACATTTTTTCTGGTACTAACCTACTAACAAGTTGCAACAATGCCAGATGCCTGTTTTCTGCTGCTTTTGGTTTTAGAAAAGTTAGTAAAGAAATATTCTCAGAATTTGACGGGACAAAGGACAAAGTCAATTACTTTCCCTGGGGAACAAGAAGTCCAGAGGAGAGCCGAAGGGGCCATCTAGGGGGGCCAGACCCACTCTAGGCGCTGGTGGGCCTAGCCCCTCGCCTGGCTAGGGTTTGCCACCCCTGGCCGCCTCCTCGGTCTCCCCCTTCGCCTATAAAAATCCCTCGATGTAGAAATGTTGAGGACCCGATAAAATATCCACGAAACCGTCTGTAGCTGCCGCCACCATCGTCCCTAGATCGGAGGGATCTGAAGTTCTTCCCGGCACCCTGCCGGAGGGGAGATCATCCCGGAGGCCTTCTCTCCGGTATGATGCGTGAGTAGTACCACCTTGGACTATGGGTCCATGTAGTAGCTAGATGGTTGTATCTCCTCCTTTGTGCTTTCATGTATAGATCTTGTGAGCTCCATTCATGATCAAGATCTAATCTATTTGTAATCATGCATGTTGTGTTTGCGGGGATCCGATGGATATTGAGGTTATTATGTTTGTTTGATTAATTGTTTTGTCTTTATGATTCTATCATGTCTATGTTGTTTGTGATCTTGCATGCTCTCCGTTGTTAGTAGCTATCTTGGCCAAGTAGTTGCTAGTGACTCCAAGAGGGGGTATTTATGCTCGATAGTGGGTTCATGCCTCTAGTTTCCAAGGGAAGTGACAATAATCTCTTCGGCTGTAGATGTGTTGTTGCCACTAGGGAGAAAACAACGGTCTCTTGTTCATGGAACATGTGGACTGTTTACCTTACACACTTTGCTTAAAGCGGTTGTTTGTTGCTTGCAACTTAATACTAGAGGGGGTTCGGATGATAACCTGAAGGTGGACTTCTAGTCATAGATGCAGTTGGATGGCGGTTTATGTATCTTGTTGTATTGCCCAATCAACCTTATAGGATCTTTCTGACTAGTAATTGCATTGTTAAGCCTTGCTCAGTTCCTGTCAATTGCCCTTCATGCCATATTGTTTATCTAAGGATAGCACCTCTAGTGAACTATGGACCCCGGTCCAATCTTTACCATTGATACATCTTCCACTGTTACTTGTTTACTTGTTGCAAACCATTACCTTCCACACCATACGTTTAATCCTTTGTTACAGCAAACCGGTGAGCTTGACAACCTCACTGTTCATTGGGGCAAAGTCTTGAGTTTGTGTTGTGCAGGTCTCCGCGTTGCTTGCAACACCTGTGTGACGTTTCGTTTCCTTCCATCTTCTTGTTCGATAACCTCGGTCTCAACTGAGGGAAAACTTGCTGCTTGCTTCTTCACACCTTGGTCTTGGGGTTCCCAACAGGCTGTGCGTAGACATTCGTCAAGCTTTTCTAGCGCCGTTGCCGGGGAGGCCAAGGACGTCTTCACTAGGGGAGTCCTTCACTTCCTTTCTCTTTACTTTATTTTTAATTTTCTTTGTTTCTTTTGCTTGGTTTTGTTTGCCTCTTTCCAAAAAAAATAAAAAAATTAGTTCCTGCTCTAGGTGTTGCTGCTGTTTTTGGCTTGCGCACCTTTGCCAAAATGAACTCCGCTGAGAACACCAAGTTGTGTTACTTCACTAGCACCAACAACAATGATTTCCTTAGAAAACCTATTGATCCACCTACTCCTGATGCTACCTTTTATGAAATTAAGCCTACTTTGTTGAATCTTGTGATGAGAGAGCAATTTTCTGGTGTTGGTTCTAATGATCCTGCTGCTCATCTCAATAGCTTTGTTGAATTTTGTGAGATGCAAAAGTATAAGGATGTAGATGGAGATATTATTAAGCTCAAGCTTTTTCTATTCTCCTTGAGAGGAAAAGCTAAAGATTGGTTGCTTTCTTTGCCTAAAAATAGTATTGATTCTTGGACTAAATGCAAATATGCTTTTATTGGAAAGTACTATCCTCCTGCTAAGATTATATCAATGACAAGTGACATTATGAAATTTAAGAAACTTGATAGTGAACATGTTGCCCCAGCTTGGGAAAGAATGAAATCTTTGGTTAAAAATTTCCCTACTCATGGACTCACTGCTTGGATGATTATACGGACTTTTTATGCAGGTTTGAACTTCTCCTCAAGAAATCTGTTGGATTCAGCTGCTGGAGGTACTTTTATGGGCCTCACCTTGGGTGCCGCAATAAGGCTCCTTGATAATATGATGGTTAACTACTGGAATGGCATGTTGAGAGAGCTCCACATGGTAAGAAGGTAAATTCTGTTGAGGAAACTTCCTCTTTAAGTGAAAAGATTGATATTATTATGGCTATGCTTGTTAATGGGAAAGCTCCTCTAGATCCTAATAGTGTTCCCTTAGCCTCTTTGGTTGCTCAATAAGAGCAAGTTGATGTGAACTTCATTAGAAATAACAATTTCAACAACAATGCCTATAGGGGTAATTTTGGTAGCAACAATAATTATAGGCCTTATCCTCCTAAAAATGGCAATTCCTATGGAAGTTCTTACAATAATGCTAAAAGTGACCCCTCTAAACTTGAAGTCATGCTCAAGGACTTTATTAGTAAACAAACCACTTTCAATAAGACTATAGAGCAAAATCTTTTAGCTGTTGAGAAAAATATATCCTCTTTGTCTGAAGCCCAGTCTTCCTTGATTAATAAAATGGCTGCTAAACTTGAAACTATGGAAAACAACTTTGATACTGCTCATGCCATACAAGTTACTATTGATGAAAATGTTAGGATGCTATCTCAAACTCCATGCTAAGTGGGAAAGGGAAGAAGAAATTAATAGAAACAATTGTGTGTGCACCATCACCACTAATACACCAGTAGTCCATATTCCTACTCCTACTATGCCTAAGCCTGTTGATCCTACTACTAGTGATGCCAAGTTTGAATTTGATATTGATGGTTGCAATATTTCTGATGTGATTATGTTCTTGCAAAAGCTTGCTAGAAGTCCTGATGCTAGTGATATGCATGTTGCCTTTACCAAACACATCACTAATGCCCTTGTGAAAATTAAGGAAGAGAAGCTAAAAAACAAAGCTTCTATTCCTAGGAAAGTAGAAGATAGTTGGGAACCCATTATTAATATGAAAGTGAATGAATTTGATCTCAAATCTTCATGTGATCTTGGCTCTAGTGTCTCTATTATGCCTAGGAAGATTTATGAAATGCTTGATTAACCACCTTTGGAGGATTGTTATTTGGATGTCCCACTCAATGATAATGCTAAGAAGAAACTCATGGGGAGTATTAATGATGTTATCATCATGTTTAATAATGCTTATGTCCCTGTGGATTTCTATGTTTTGGATGTTGAATACAATGCTTCTTGTCCTACTACTTTGGGAAGACCTTTTCTTAGAACAGTTGGTGCCATCATTGATATAAAAGAAGGCACCATGAAATATCATTTTCCATTAAAGAAAGGTATTGAAAACTTACCTATGAGGAGAGAGAAGTTGCTTTTTGCTCCTCCTTTGAAAGCAAGATTTGATGTTAATGCTTCTTCATTTAAAAATACTTGATTCTTCTTGCTTCTTGTGCCTAACTTAAAGGCGTTAAAGAAAAGTACTTGTTGGGAGATAACCCAAGAGTTTACTTGAGTCTTGGAAGTTATTACTTCAGTAATGAACTCTCCTTATCCTTTTTTTTGCTTCTTGTGCCAAGAATGACCTCTAATGAGAGGGAAGTAAGATTTGGGGAGTTGCTGTCCTGAAACAGATTTCTATCCTCCACCAAAAATATTCGTGAGGCGGCTCTGTAACTCGGATTGAGCCCAAAATTTACAAATAAATCCCCCAGTATGTTAGATAACTTTAGTTAGTTCAACACTTTTTGATTTGAGAAACAGAAGATGTTCTATAAAATCGCTTTCTACCTGCTGGTCTGTTTTGACAGATTTCTGCCATTATTTGCATTTGGTTCTTATTGATTCCTTTTTGAGTTCTCTTTAGGTGAATTGTGCTTTTTAAAGGATTTACTACAGTATCTTGTGTTTTTAGTGAAAATCCTTGTTGTTCCAAAGCTTTTCCAATGGTCTAATATATTTTGAATACACTAATATTTCTAATGAAGATTGTGTGAAGTTTTGTATGAAGGAAAAATTTCAGGTGTAGAGAGAGAATGATGCAATGAGATGAAGAATGGACAAAAGCTCAAGCTTGGGTATGCCACCATGGTGTCACCCGAAGAAATATCCATGTGGTACAAGCGTCAAAGCTTGGGGATTCCCAAGTCATCCCCTTCTTCATCAATAAAAAGCTCAGGTCTGTCTAGATACTTCGTTTTTATTGTTTCATACATAGTTGTGTTGTTTTTGGAGCGTCTTAGTTTTTGTTTGATTTTCTTAGTTTTTTTAGTTTTATTAAGTAGTTTGGACCCCCGTTCTCGCTGTGTTGTTTTGCAAATAAGTTTTCTTGGTGTTGGAAAGGAGTAGTAAGTTCTTGCTTGAAGTGCAAGATGAGCTTGCATTAAGTGTGACTTAGACTTTAGCATGACATGCTAGGTGTTGTTTTGACCTTATGCTTACTGATTATTGTTGTAGCATGTCTTGTTCCAAACAATTGGGATTGTTTAGTGTGCCTTGAAAAAATTATGCGTTGTTTTAGCATGCAAAAGCATAGTATTGTGGTTTTATCCTTTGATGCTTTTCTTGGGTTGACTTGGCACATGCTCACACCATGTTATGACTATGACAAGTCACCATTAGCCTCTATGATCATTTAGTCCTTGACTTGTAGTACCACTCTTTGATTTGATTAGTATGCTTTGTTGCACTGGATGATTATGGCCATTATTTCTCTCTTAGTTGGTTGCTCCCAGTCTTTTGCTAGCCTCCACTTGTATGAGTAAGTTCTACTAATGCCTCCAACTCCCAAGAAACCAAGTTATTCCAAAGTTTCCACTATAAACTCATATGCATGGCGTGTTATGCCATTCCAAGTATATTCTTGTTTTCAACTATCTTCCAATTAAAAACTATTTTGTTATGTGAAAACTTAGTGATTAAATCCCTCACGAACTTGGTGGCACACTTTATTCTTTGCCCCAAATAAACTTGAACCATTGTGACAACTTTGTTGTATATACTTGTACTTATAAGTTGGAGTTAGCAGAACCGTGCTGTCACGGGGAACGTTTTCAACATTGCACTTGAACCATGTTGTACTTAGTTGATATCATGTTCTTTTGTCTATGGATGCCACCGGTGTGAAATAAAGAGGGGACTTGTAAGTCCATGGAATTTGTATTCTGTGTTAGAGAAACGCCTAGGCCGCTAGCCTAAGCCATGCCTAATCATGGTGGAAACTTGCAACATCACCATAATGAGCTATCTATGAAGCATCCTCAATAAAAAGCTATGCATATGGTAAATAAAAAGATTGCTGAGATGCTCCTGTACCATGTGCAAGGGGTACCCCGTTGGCGGTTCTCAATGGTATGCAAATACTTATAGTGACAAGAACTTACATGGACCCAAAGTTGAGTATGCATGAGTTGTGGCCCTCGTATTCAAGGGACTTGAGATTGCCAACTTATACTTCGCCAAGCATATACTCCAGCTTTGCCACTTTAACCTTAGCCACTTCAAGATGCTTATGATAGGGGCAATGAAGGCTGAAAGCTAACAAGTACCATAATTTTTGGAAGCTCTTTTTGAAACTTGTAATCCCTGCTTCCTTTACAAAAAGGCCTTTCTTCGACCACTATTGAGTCTCCACCTTCTACCTTTAGGCACCATTAAGAAAGCATAGTTGTCATTCTGTGTGCAGTGTTCCAAAGCTGATTAATTGATGCATATTGTGATATTACTTGTTCTTGCGCTACTTGTTTCTAGTCACCCTTGTAAACTTTGAAGGTGTCCTATGCATATATTTGATACTCTATGAGGGACAAGATGATTGCCACTATGCTATGATTTGTGCATGTGAAACAAACAAACATTTTTCAATGCATATCATTCATGATCTTTGTTTCTAGCTTGTCATGTTGCATGCATAGTTACTATGTCCTATTGTTAGAACTCCATCTTTCATGCACATGTTTAGATATGTTTGATCCCATCTTTCAATACTTGCAAATGGTTGGATCTTTATTGTGAAGGTGCATGTCACCTCAAAAATTATTTTGTTTATCACTTACCTACTTGAGGACGAGCAGGAGTTAGGCTTGGGGTTGTTGATACGTTGGAAACGTATCTATAATTTTTGATTCTCCATGTTTGTTTAGTATCTACTTTGCTTTACTTCTCCACACTTTGAGGTGCTTTTTACATGTTTTCTGGTACTAACCTACTAACAAGTTGCAACAGTGCAAGATGCATGTTTTCTGCTGTTTTTGGTTTTAGAAAAGTTAGTAAAGAAATATTCTCGGAATTGGCCGCGACAGGGGGCCAAAGTCTATTACTTTCCGTGGGCAACAAGAAGTCCAGAGGAGATCCAGAGGGTCCAGACAGGGGGCCAAACCCACCCCAGGCATGGGTGGGCCCAACCCCGCGCCTGGCTAGGGTTTGCCACCCCTGGCCGCCTCCTCGGTCTCCCCCTTCGCCTATAAAAAGCCCCCGATGCAGAAACCCTGAGGACCCGATAAAATATCCACGAAACCGTCTGTATCCACCGCCACCATCGTCCCTAGATCGGGGGATCTGAAGTTCTTCCCGGCACCCTGCCGGAGGGGAGATCATCCCAGAGGCCTTATCTTCAGTATGATGCGTGAGTAGTTCCACCTTGGACTATGGGTCCATGTATTAGATAGATGGTTGTATCTCCTCCTTTGTTCTTTCATGTATAGATCTTGTGATCTCTGTTCATGATCAAGATCTAATATATTTGTAATCATGCATGTTGTGTTTACGGGGATCCGATGGATATTGAGATTATTATGTTGGTTTGATTAATGGTTTTGTATTTATGATTCTATCATGTCTTTGTTGTTTGTGATCTTGCATGCTCTCCATCGTTAGTATCTATCTTGGCCAAGTAGTTGCTAGTGACTCCGAGAGGGGGTATTTATGCTCGATAGTGGGTTCATGCCTCTAGTTTCCAAGGGAAGTGACAATAATCTCTTCGGTTGTAGATGTGTTGTTTCCACTAGGGAGAAAACAACGGTCTCTTGTTCATGGAACATGTGGACTGTTTACCTTACACACTTTGCTTAAAGCAGTTGTTTGTTTCTTGCAACTTAATACTGGAGGGGGTTCGGATGATAACCTGAAGGTGTACTTTGAGCCATAGATGCAGTTGGATGGCGGTCTATGAATCTTGTTGTATTTACCAATCAACCTCATAGGATCTTTTTGACTAGTAATTGAATTGTTAAGCATTGCTCAGTTCCTGTCAATTGCCCTGTTGTAATTTGTTTACCCTTCATGCCATGTTGTTTATCTAAGGAGAGAACCTCTAGTGAACTATGGACCCCGGTCCAATCTTTACCATTGATACATCTTCCAATGTTACTTGTTTACTTGTTGCAAACCATTACCTTCCACACCATACGTTTAATCCTTTGTTATAGCAAACCGGTGAGCTTGACAACCTCCCTGTTTATTGGGGCAAAGTCTTGAGTTTGCGTTGTGCAGGTCTCCGCGTTGCTTGAAACACCTTTGTGACATTTCCTTCCTCCTTCTTGTTCGATAACCTCGGTCTCAACTGAGGGAAAACTTGCTACTTGCTGCTTCACACCTTGCTCTTGGGGTTCCCAACAGGCTGTGCGTAGACAGTCGTCAGAAACCTCCTCTTTGAGTGATAAGATTGATGTTATCATGGCTATTCTTGTTAATGGAAAAGCTCCTATAGATCCATATAATGTTCCCCTAGCCTCTTTGGTTGCTCAAGAATAGCAAGTTGATGTGAAATTCATTAAAAACAACAATTTCAACAACAATGCCTATAGGAATAATTTTGGTATTAACAATAATTATAGGCCTTATCCTCCTAATAATGGCAATACCTATGGAAACTCCTACAACAATACTAGAAGTGCTCCCTCTGAACTTGAAGTCATGCCCAAAGACTTTAGTAGTAAACAAACCACTTTCAACAAGACTGTGGAGGAAAAGTTTTTGAATGTTGAGAAAAACATTTCCTCTTTGTCTGAAGCTCAGTCCTCTTTGATTAATAAAATGGCTGCTAAACCTGAAACATTGGAAAGTACCTTTGCTGCTACTCATGCCATACAAGTTACTATTGATGAGAATGTTAGATTGTTATCCCAACTACATGCTAAGTGGGAAAGAGAAGCTGAAATTGCTAGAAACAATAACGTGTGCACTATCACCACCACCAATATGGATGCCACTAAACCACAAGAAGTCCCTATTCCTCCTACCACAATGCCTAAATCCAGTGAGTCTACTACTAGTGATGCTAAGTTTGATTTTGATCTTGATGGTTGCAATATCTCTAAAGTGATTATGTTCCCACAAAAGATTGCTAGAAGTCCTGATGCTAGTGATATGAATGTAGCTTTCACCAAACACATTACTGATGCTCTTATTAAAATTAAGGAAGAAAAGTTGAAACACAAAGCCTCTATTCCTAGGAAATTATAAGATAGTTGGGAATCCATCATTAATATGCAAGTGAATGACTTTGATCTCAAAGCTTCATGTGACCTTGGTTCTAGTGTCTCTATTATGCCTAGAAAGATTTATGAAATGCTTGATTTTCCACCTTTGGAAGATTCTTATTTGGATGTCCCACTTAATTATAATGCTTGGTTCTAGTGTTAATGATGTTCTTATTATGGTTAACAATGCTTATGTACTTGTTGATTTCTATGTTTTGGATGTTGAATACAATGCTTCTTGTCCTATTACTTTGGGAAGACCTTTTCTTAGAATTGTTGGTGCCATCATTGATATGAAAGATGGCACCATTAAATATCAAATTCCATTCAAGAAAGGTATTGAACACTTCCCTATGAGGAGAGAGAAGTTGCTTTTTTCTCCTCCTTTGAAATAAAGGTTTGATGTTAATGCTTCTTCATTTGAAAATACTTGATTCTTGCTTCTTATGCCTAACTTAAAGGCGTTAAAGAAAAGTACTTATTGGGATATAACCCAAAAGTTTTATTGAGTCTTGGAAGTTATTACCTCTGTAATAACCTCTCCTTATCCTTTTTATTTGTCCTTTTGTGCCAAGAATAACCTCTAATTAGAGGGAAGTAAGATTTGGAGAGTTGTTGTCCTGAAATAGATTTTTGTGATCCACCATAAAAATTCTTGTAAAATCTTTGTAAGTCGGATTGAGCTGTAATTTTCTGAATAACTTTATTTAGTTCAACACTTTTCTAGCTAACTTTATTTAGTTCAACACTTTTCTATTTGAGCAACATAAGGTCTTTGAAAAAATCGGTTTCTACCTGCTGGTCTGTTTTGACAGATTTCTGCCATTATTTGCATTTGCTTCTTATTGATTCCTTTTGGGGTTCTTTTTAGGAAATTGCGATTTTTGAGGGAATTTCTACATTAGCTTGTGTTTATAGTGAAAGTTTTTCTGTTCTAGATTGTGTGAAGTTTTGTATACACTAATGTTGCTAATGAAGATTGTGTGAAGTTTTGTATGAGGGAAAATTTTCAGGTGTAAGGGAAGAATGATGTAATGAGATGAAGAATGGACAAAAGCTCGAGCTTGGGAATGCCATCCCGTGACAAACCAAGAAATATTCAAGAGGTATAAGCGTCAAAGCTTGGGGATGCCCAAGGCATCCCCTTCTTCATCAATAAAAATCTCAGGTCTTTCTAGACACTTTATTTTTATTGTTTCATGCACTGTTGTGTTGTTCTTGGAGCGTCTTCGTTTTCATTTGTGGTTTTTGTTTGCTTAGTTTGCTTGAATAAATTAGTTTGGACCCCCGTTCTTGCTGTGGTGCTTCAAATAAGTTGATTGGTGTTGGAGAGGAGTAGAAAGTTCTTGCTTGATTAGTGCAAGAGGAGCTTGCTTTGACTGTGACTTAGACTTCATCATGTCATCCTAGATGTTGTTTCAATCTTATGCTTGGTGATTATTGCTGTAGCATGACTTGTTCCAAATAATTAGGACTGCTTAATGTGCCTTGAAGGAATCATGCGTTGTTTTAGCATACAAAAGCATAGTATTGTGGTATTCTCCTTTGATGCTTTGTTTGGGTTCACTTGGCACATGCTCACACCATGTTATGACCATGAATAAGTCACCATAGCCTCTATGATCATCTAGTCCTTTACTTGTAGTACCACTGTATGCTTTGATTAGTAATGTTTTGTCGCTCTGCATGATTATGGCCATTAGTACTCTCTTAGTTGGTCGCTCCCAGTCTTTTGCTAGCCTCCACTTGTATGAGTATGCTCTACTCATGCATCCAACTCCCAAGAAACCAAGTTATTCCAAAGTGTCCACTATAAATTCCTATGCATGGTGCGTTATACCATTCCAAGTATATTCTTGTTTTCATTTATCTTCCAATTAAAAAGTATTTTGTTATGTGAAAACTTAGTGATTAAAGCTCTCACGAACTTGATGGCACACTATTTTTCTTGCCCCTAATAAACTTGAACCATTGTGTCATCTATGTTGTATATGCTTGCACTTATACGTTGGAATTAGCAGAACCATGCTGTCATGGGGAACGCTTTCAACATTGCACTTGTACATTGTACGCAGTTGATATCATGCTCTTTTGTTTATGGATGTCGTCGGTGTGAAATGAAAGGGGAGATTGTAAGTCCATGGAGTTATCTATGTGTGTTAGAGAAACGCCTGGGCCGCTAGCCTAAGCCATGCCTAATCCTGGTGGAAACTTGCAACACCACCATAGTGAGCAATCTATGAAGCATTCTTCTTATAAAAAAAGAGATTGAGAAAAAAATATGAGAAAAGAGGAAAGAGAGAAAAAAGCACCATATTCCCAATGTAAATAAGAAGATTACTGAGATGCTCATTATCTGCTTGTCTTGTCATTTTGATTATGGGATATCTCCTGTATCATGTGCAAGGGGTACCCCGTTGGCGGTTCTCTATGATACACATGTACTTACTATGACGAGAACTTGCAAGTAACTAAACTTGAGTAGCATGAGGAGCGACCCTCGTATTTGTCACATCCCAAGATTTTCCAAATCTTGTAATGTGAAAAATGAATGAATAAAATAAAACTTTGTTTGATTTTCAGGGTGAGAAGAAACTTTTTGAATTCCATTGGAAACTTACAAACCAATGTGGATCAAATAAATCTTAAAAGGATTTAAAAAGATAAACCTTTGATAAAGGAAAATAAAATGTTTTGGAATTACTATTTTGATCTTTTAACTAAAAAGATTTGGTTTTCAAAAGAAATAGAAGTTTTATAAATAAGGATTATTTTATAGAGCCAAATTAAACCTTGGCCAAGCTTTTGAAATAAAACAATTTGTTTTGACAAAAATAGTAAAGGTTTATTTAAAATAAATTAATAGGGATTTAATATCCAGGTTTTATTAATAAAGGTTTTACTATTTCCAAAACATCAAAACTTGTTTATTTATTTAAAATAAGTTTTCCAAGTATTTTATATTCCCAAATAAAACCTACTAATTTGGTTTTGAAAATAATTAGATTTCAAAAGGATATTTTAAATAAAACAAACCCTATTTTGATTTAATAACAATGGTCTATTTATTTAATTAATAATGGACCCTAAAAATAAAATTATTATTTTGGTTTTGGAATTTTGGTTTACATCGAGAACCAAAATCAAAGTTGTTTAGTGTGGTGATTGTTTGTTTTGATTGGATTGATTTGTTGTTTGAATTTCAAAAACAGGAATTAGAAATAGCAAAGGAAAAAGGTTTCAGGAAGGAAAAAATGTAGGATCTGGTCAACCCAACCCAGCAGCCCAACAAGGCCCAGTGCTAGCCCAGTTCCTCTTCCCTCGCCGAAACGTTTTTCCACTCGTCGACCGTCAAGAGAATGACTGTGGACCCTCCCTCTCTCTCTCCTCACCGACAAATTCGGCGCCACTCAAAACTACTCGGCGAGTTTCCCAAGTAGAATCCGACCGCCCCTCTTCTTCTCGATCATGCAAGCAGCTTCTCCTTGACCTGACCTTGGCGTCTAACCATGCTTCTTGTTTGCCCTTGCCCTAGCACCTCATAGCACCGTCCTCGACCTCGACCGCGTGCAACCGTCGCCAGACCTAACTCCGGCGAGGAATTCCTCCTGTTCCCGTGCGCCCCTTGCCAAGACGACTCCAAGTTAAGCTTCGACGTTGCCCTACGATCATTGTAAGTACCTCCCCAGCCATCCTTGCTTCCTGTATAGCCATCGCCGCCACCGTTTGGCCGCTCCGCCGCTAGCAACCACCGCAGCGCCGCCCATATATGGCTGGCATGCTGTACACCGTTAGATGCGAATCCTGCGGTTACGATAGATCCAATTAACAGCGAAAGGGTACGCAGCCAGTGCCGTAAGATGCAACTTGATCCTATGGCCTACAGCACGTGATCCACCCGAACCGGTACCAGCGAATAAGAAAGCGACGCGTGGCCAGACTGTGTTTAAAACAGAATTTGAAAACAGATTTGATTTGCATTTTGAAAACACTATAACTTTTGATCCACACGTCCAAAAATTGCAAAATTTATATCGTTGGAATCAGTGGAACAAACCCTAGCAAACCATGCCTTTATTTTAGTAAATAGTAACTGTTAGATTGTTAGTTTTTGCAGAAACATTTGATTGCTTGTTTAGATTAGAAAAATGATTCAAAAATATTTTTGAGGTTAAAACCTTTGCAAATTGGTTTGTTGTGAACCTACTGACCCTAGGAACCAACCCATGGTTTTGAAAATGGATTTGGTGAAGTTTAGGAATAAAAAATTGATTTAGCCCATTTCTAGCCAAATAAAAATAATGGTTTTGTTATGAAAATGTTTTTGGAGTAAAAACTTTTGGAAAATGTTTTGGACCAAACCTACTGACCCTAAACACCAAGTTTTGAGAAACAACAACTTATTTGGGAAACAACCTAGAGTTGTTGCTTTGATAAAAATATTTTTCACCACATAAAATGAAGATTGGATTTAAAAATGGTTTATGGACAAAACCTTTTTGCAAATGACTTTACCACTTTGGAAAATGACCATTTTGAACCCCACCAAGTTTAGAAGCCTAGTGGAGACCATCTTTGCAAATAGAACCACTTCTTGCATGCTTGCATGCATGACTTAGATCCCATTGTTTTGTGTGAGATTTGTTTGATTGATTATTGGTTTGGAATGCTAGTTGATATTGTGTTTGCTTGATTGATTGTAGTGAAGTTAGAAAAGTGTGAGACTAGCAAGATCAAGGAGTGAACCAACATTCCCTACCAAAAGAAAGGCAAGTTACACTATCATCTAAAGTCGTACTATTTTCATTATACTTAGTGGATTTTGAAACATGCATGAAAAGAATTTCTATACTTATGCTATGCTAAATCCTAATAGGATACCCTATACATTCCTTAGTGAAAACAATGTAGTTGTTACATGCTTAGACATGCTATATTTTGAAAAGAGATACATGTTGAGATTTTGTGAAGTTGAGAAAAGGACTTGTGTTTTTACATAATAAAACAAGGACTCAATGAACCACCTGGGTGGCCAAGGATACTTCGAGTTTTGGAGAAGGTGGCAACAAAAGGAACCATGTATATGGCAATCTCTTTGTGTTGTCCTCCAAAAGAAAACCACCCAGGAAACTTAGAGATTGAACATGTTTCTCCAATTGTGGCTTTCGTGTGCAACCACATGCTATTTATGGCTCTGGCTTAGTCAACTACATTGGGAAGACCCATGCATTGTCTTCAGGCTACTGGACATGAGGACCTGGAATCCTACATGGGTACTTGAAGACAAGCTAGCAATGGTGTATGGGAGGACCCTCTAGAAAGACTTCGTCACATTCTCAATCTGCCAGTACTCCATCTTGGTGAGCACTAATCCAGTGGCCACTGGTGGCAAAAGGATGGGATTGTGACATGTGGGTAAAGTGTACTACTTCTGCAGAAGATAATAAAATCTAAGTACATAGCCGTGTCCCCGGTTATGGACAATACTGAGCAACTAAAGTTTGAAGCTATGGGAAATCTCGACATTCTAATTTCTAAAAGAAAACTTATAAAACTTGATGCACTTGGGGTTACCAAGGAGCTCAAGAGATTTTGATAAAACTTGATGCACTTGGGGGTACCAAGGAGCTCAAGAGATTTTGATAAAACTTGATGCACTTGGGGTTACCAAGGAGCTCAAGAGATTTTGATAAAACTTGATGCACTTGGGGGTACCAAGTAGCTCAAGGGATTTTTGACAAGACTTGAATACTTGGGAATACCAAGGAGTTCAAGGGATTTTGAAAAGGAGATTTGACAAAGGACCAAAACCATTTTGAAAAGATAGGATAAATTTTGCTTTCTGCAAATGAGCCTTAAACCCTACTTAGCCAAATTTGCATGTAATGATAGGATCCACTTAAATTCAACATAGTAGTGAAACTTGCCAATACAATTCAAATGTATTGACCCTTGTGGCTATAACTTGTAATGTTGCAGGTTTGATTGATTTTAGTGAAGATTGATCGATTAGGATTACAAAGTCTACAACCAACATTTGCCTGTGGCACTTTGAAGATGAAGGACCCCATGCTTATAGTTATTCCGCTGCAATGTATATTAATAGCCAAATGAGCTATGTAAGATGTAATAAAATTATGTTATTCCTGGTTATAAAGTTATATTATGACCTTTGTTTCTTGATATTACATCTTAACTGTGGATGCTAGCTATTGATCCAGGGACTAGCATTGTAAACACAGGGGACTCCACCTTATATTGTTTAAAGGTTGGGACACTCCCTCTACAGATGGTATCAGAGCATTGTGTTGCCTGTAGGATTTGTAAACCTAGGATTGGACAAAAACCCTTAGAAAAATAGAAGTTATACTTGTTCCAAAAACTTATTTACAAACAAACTTGTAAACTCTTTCCTCAACCATTTTGGTTTCAACTTTACATCTCTTCTACTTCAACTTGATGGAAAAACCTACCCATGGCCAAAGACTACACCATGTGCAAAGGACTTCTTCAACATCTTCAACTCTAATGACTTCAACATCTTCAACTCTAATGACTTCAACATCTTCAGCATATTCACCAAGGACTTTCAACTTGGATACCACTAAGGACTACAAGTGAGCCAAGGAAATCTTGCTCAAGATTTAGAGACTAAGGGAATGCAAAAGTTAGAAGGAGCCCACATCACTTGATGTTTTGTGACCAAGAGTTTTTCTCAAGGAAACCTTGATCTCAAGTAAAAAGAAGCAACCTAGAAGGATGGAAAGATCACAAGTGAACCATATAGATGGACCACCATATTTTAGTTAAGTAAAAAACACCAACTTATGTGGTGTAACAAAAATATTTTGTTGCCTAAGTATGTGCTGGAACTTTATTGTTTGATTGAAAAGTTGTTTGTGAATGCTTGCACATTGTTTGTGTGAATTATGATGAGTGTGATTAGAAATGATTCCTTAGAAATCTTTTGCCTATTCTAATCTCCATTCAACCCAAACAGATGACTACTCCAAAAGACTCCAACATCAAGGTTGATGACACCAACACCAACGAAGAGGACAGCATGAAAGAGATCATAGCAACTCAGAACCAGTTGAACCAAGTGACATCTCAATTCATAGCCAACACTAGTGGAGAAGATCCAACACTACAAGGATTTTTGGAAACTCAAGGACAATTGATGCTTAAGGTGACTGATCAAATGATCAAAATGGAAGAAAGCTATTCCAAAAGAGTTAGTGACAACAAGGATGACAGAAATGTTATTCTAGATGGAGCCCCAGCTTGCATTATTTGTGGAGACAAGGATCATACTTCCAAGGAGCATGGAGATCAATGCCCCAACTGTGAAGAGAAAAATCCTGTTGGCCAATGCCCCACCTCTCAAGCTACTTGCTACCTATGTGAAGGAAGCAACCATGTTCCTATCCAATGCCCCATCTATTCCATTGTGGAACAAAGGAAACAAGGTGGAGTGCAACAAATGATTGCAAACCATCAAGAAGGATCCAAGTCTACCAAGAAGGTTGATGACAAAGGAAAAGGACCACTTATACCTCCAAACAAGACAACCCAATTCAAAGGACCAAAGAAAGGGCCTATGAATTATCCAAAGAGCAAGAGAAGACCTAGGAAACATGTAGACATTCCTACCTACCAGATAACATATGAACAACATGAACTGGATGCACTCCTAGCTTTGGAGAAACCCAAAAAGCAAAAGAAGGACAAAAGCCATGTGCAATGTCATAAGTGTAAGGAAATGGGACACTATTCCAGTGAATGCCCAGAGAACCAGAAGAATAAGGAAATTATCCAAGTGGTGTGCAACAACTGCAAAGAGCTAGGCCACTATGTAACAACTTGTCCACAAGAGCTACGTAAAGAACTCAAAGATATCAACTGTTTCAATTGCAAGAACCCAGGACATTATGCCAGCAACTGTCCAGAAAAGATGAAGAACAAGTTGAACAAGCCTATGGAGAAACTCAACCTTGGCCCATGAGTCAAGTATGGAAGCAAAGGACACAATGCAAATGTTTGCCCAGAGAAGTTTTCCCCAGGATCCCAAGAAGGCCAATATGTAATTTTGTTTGAAATTTTATTTTAAGGGTGGTAGTACCCTAGTTGTTTTGAGCCTACTTGTAACCCTAGCCTTCTCAAATCTCGGGACGAGATTTATTTTAAGGGTGGTAGCCTGTCACATCCCAAGATTTTCCAAATCTTGTAATGTGAAAAATGAATGAATAAAATAAAACTTTGTTTGATTTTCAGGGTGAGAAGAAACTTTTTGAATTCCATTGGAAACTTTTAAACCAATGTGGATCAAATAAATCTTAAAAGGATTTAAAAAGATAAACCTTTGATAAAGGAAAATAAAATGTTTTGGAATTACTATTTTGATCTTTTAACTAAAAAGATTTGGTTTTCAAAAGAAATAGAAGTTTTATACACAAGGATTATTTTATAGAGCCAAATTAAACCTTGGCCAAGCTTTTGAAATAAAACAATTTGTTTTGACAAAAATAGTAAAGGTTTATTTAAAATAAATTAATAGGGATTTAATATCCATGTTTTATTAATAAAGGTTTTACTATTTCCAAAACATCAAAACTTGTTTATTTATTTAAAATAAGTTTTCCAAGTATTTTATATTCCCAAATAAAACCTACTGATTGGGTTTTGAAAATAATTAGATTTCAAAAGGAGATTTTAAATAAAACAAACCCTATTTTGATTTAATAACAATGGTCTATTTATTTAATTAATAATGGACCCTAAAAATAAAATTATTATTTTGGTTTTGGAATTTTGGTTTATGTTACTGAACAGAACCAAAATCAAAGTTGTTTAGTGTGGTGATTGTTTGTTTTGATTGGATTGATTTGTTGTTTGAATTTCAAAAACAGAAATTAGAAATAGAAAAGGAAAAAGGTTTCAGGAAGGAAAAAAATGTAGGATCTGGTCGACCCAACCCAGCAGCCCAACAAGGCCCAGTGCCAGCCCAGTTCCTCTTCCCTCGCCGAAACGTTTTTCCACTCGTCAGACGACCCGTGCAGAGAATGACTGGTGGACCCTCCCCCTCTCTCTCTCCCCCGCTGACAGCCAGGCCCCACAGCTCGGTCATCGTTTCCACCCGCGCGACTCCTTCTCCCCAAACCTCGCTGCCGTTCTCTGTCATTCAATCCGCGCGTAAATTCAGGAGTAATGGCCGCGCTAATCTCGCCCCTGACCGCGTGCACTTAAGAGCCTCTCCTCCCTCTGTCATTCCCCTCAAACGCCAACTCCTCCTCGCCACCAGGCTGCTCGAAATCATCTCCAAACCGCCGCTGCTCCGACGAGCTTCCTCCTCCAATTCCGGCCAAGCCTCGCCACCTCCTGCCTCCCCGAGCACACGAACACACTCAACACTCCCAGACGCTCCGCCCAGTACCCTCCGTTCAACCGCGGGCGCCCCAGAGAGCCGTCTTCAACAAGCTCTGAGCGCCGCCGCGTCTGTCTTCTACTCCGGCGAGTTTCCCAGGTAGAATCCGACCGCCCCTCTTCTTCTCGATCATGCAAGCAACTTCTCCTTGACCTTGCGCGTCTAACCATGCTTCTTGTTTGCCCTCTCGTGACCCATAGCACCGTCCTCGACCTCGACCGCGTGCAACCGTCGCCAGACCTAACTCCGGCGAGGAATTCCTCCTGTTCCCGTGCGCCCCTTGCCAAGACGACTCCAAGTTAAGCTTCGACGTCACCCTGCGATCATTGTAAGTACCTCCCCAGCCATCCTTGCTTCCTGTATCGCCGTCGCCGCCACCGTCTGGCCGCTCCGCCGCTAGCAGCCACCGCAGCGCCGCCCATCTATGGCTGGCATGCTGTACACCGTTAGATGCGAATCCTGCGGTTACGATAGATCCACTTAACAGCGAAAGGGTACGCAGCCAGTGCCGTAAGATGCAACTTGATCCTATGGCCTACAGCACGTGATCCACCCGAACCGGTACCAGCGAATAAGAAAGCGACGCGTGGCCAGACTGTGTTTAAAACGGAATTTGAAAACAGATTTGATTTGCATTTTGAAAACACTATAACTTTTGATCCACACGTCCAAAAATTGCAAACATTATATCGTTGGAATCAGTGGAACAAACCCTAGAAAACCATGCCATTATTTTAGTAAATAGTAACTGTTAGATTGTTTGTTTTTGCAGAAACATTTGATTGCTTGTTTAGATTAGAAAAATGATTCAAAAATATTTTTGAAGTCAAAACCTTTGCAAATTGGTTTGTTGTGAACCTACTGACCCTAGGAACCAACCCATGGTTTTGAAAATGGATTTGGTGAAGTTTAGGAATAAAAACTTGATTTAGCCCATTTCTAGCCAAATAAAAATAATGGTTTTGTTATGAAAATGTTTTTGGAGTAAAAACTTTTGGAAAATGTTTTGGACCAAACCTACTGACCCTAAACACCAAGTTTTGAGAAACAACAACTTATTTGGGAAACAACCTAGAGTTGTTGCTTTGATAAAAACATTTTTCACCACATAAAATGATGATTGGATTTAAAAATGGTTTATGGACAAAACCTTTTTGCAAATGACTTTACCACTTTGGAAAATGACCATTTTGAACCCCACCAAGTTTAGAAGCCTAGTGGAGACCATCTTTGCAAATAGAACCACTCCTTGCATGCTTGCATGCATGACTTAGATCCCATTGTTTTGTGTGAGATTTGTTTGATTGATTATTGGTTTGGAATGCTAGTTGATATTGTGTTTGCCTGATTGATTGTAGTGAAGTTAGAAAAGTGTGAGACTAGCAAGATCAAGGAGTGAACCAACATTCCCTACCAAAAGAAAGGCAAGTTACACTATCATCTAAAGTCCTACTATTTTCATTATACTTAGTGGATTTTGAAACATGCATGAAAAGAATTTCTATACTTATGCTATGCTAAATCCTAATAGGATACCCTATACATTCCTTAGTGAAAACAATGTAGTTGTTACATTCTTAGCCATGCTATATTTTGAAAAGAGATACATATTGAGATTTTGTGAAGTTGAGAAAAGGACTTGTGTTTTTACATAATAAAACAAGGACTCAATGAACCACCTGGGTGGCCAAGGATACTTCGAGTTTTGGAGAAGGTGGCAACAAAAGGAACCATGTCTATGGCAATCTCTTTGTGTTGTGCTCCAAAAGAAAACCACCCAGGAAACTTAGAGATTGAACATGTTTCTCCAATTGTGGCTTTCGTGTGCAACCACATGCTATTTATGGCTCTGGCTTAGTCAACTACATTGGGAAGACCCATGCATTGTCTTCAGGCTACTGGACATGAGGACCTGGAATCCTACATGGGTACTTGAAGATAAGCTAGCAATGGTGTATGGGAGGACCCTCTGGAAAGACTTCGTCACATTCTCAATCTTCCAGTACTCCATCTTGGTGAGCACTAATCCAGTGGCCACTGGTGGCAAAAGGATGGGATTGTGACATGTGGGTAAAGTGTACTACTTCTGCAGAAGATAATAAAATCTAAGTACTTAGCCGTGTCCCCGGTTATGGACAATACTGAGCAACTAAAGTTTGAAGCTATGGGAAATCTCGACATTCTAATTTCTAAAAGAAAACTTATAAAACTTGATGCACTTGGGGGTACCAAGGATCTCAAGAGATTTTGATAAAACTTGATGCACTTGGGGGTACCAAGGAGCTCAAGAGATTTTGATAAAACTTGATGCACTTGGGGTTACCAAGGAGCTCAAGAGATTTTGATAAAACTTGATGCACTTGGGGGTACCAAGTAGCTCAAGGGATTTTTGACAAGACTTGAATACTTGGGAATACCAAGGAGTTCAAGGGATTTTGAAAAGGAGATTTGACAAAGGACCAAAACCATTTTGAAAAGATAGGATAAATTTTGCTTTCTGCAAATGAGCCTTAAACCCTACTTAGCCAAATTTGCATGTAATGATAGGATCCACTTAAATTCAACATAGTAGTGAAACTTCCCAATACAATTCAAATGTATTGACCCTTATGGCTGTAACTTGTAATGTTGCAGGTTTGATTGATTTTAGTGAAGATTGATCGATTAGGATTACAAAGTCTACAACCAACATTTGCCTGTGGCACTTTGAAGATGAAGGACCCCATGCTTATAGTTATTCCGCTGCAATGTATTGAAATAGCCAAATGAGCTATGTAAGATGTAATAAAATTATGTTATTCCTGGTTATAAAGTTATATTATGACCTTTGTTTCTTGATATTACATCTTAACTGTGGATGCTATCTATTGATCCAGGGACTAGCATTGTAAACACAGGGGACTCCACCTTATATTGTTTAAAGGTTGGGACACTCCCTCTATAGTATTCAAGGGACATGAGATTGCCAACTTATAATTTGTCAAGCATATGCTCCATAGTTTGTTCACTTTATCCTTAATCACTTCAAGATGCTCATGATAGGGGCAATGAGAGATAAAAGCTAACAAGTACCATAATTTTTGGAAACTCTTTATGAAACTTGAAATCCCTGCTTCCCTTTATGAAGGGCCTTTCTTCCACAATTATATTGAGTCTCCACCTTCTATCTTTAGGACCCAATTAAGAGAGCATAGTTGCCATTCTTAGTTCTATGTGCATTATCCCAAAACTTATTGATTGATTCATATTATTGATATTACTTGCTCATGAACTATTTGTATCTAGTCACTCTTATGAACTTTGAAGGTGTCCTATGCATATATTTGCTACTCCATGAGGGACAAGATGAATGCCACTATGCTATGTTTTCTATATGTGAAACAAACAAACGTCTTTCAATGCATGTTATTCATGAATCTTTGTTTGTAACCTTTCATGTTGCATGCATAGTTACTTTGTCTTACTGTTAGAACTCCATCTTTCATGCTCATGTTTAGAGTTCTTTGATCCCAGCTTTCAATGCTTGCAAATGGTTTGATCTTGATTTTGATGGTGCATGTCACCTCAAATATTATTCTTTTTATCACTTACCTACTAGAGGACGAGCAGGAGTTAAGCTTGGGGATGCTTGATACATTGAAAACGTATCTATAATTTTTGATGTTCCATGTTTTTTAGTATCTATTTTGCTTTGCTTTGTCTACACTTTGAGGTGTTTTTGTTTTTTTGGACTAACCTATTAACAAGATGCCAAAGTGCCAGTTGCCTGTTTTCTTCTGTTTTTGGTTCCAGAAAAGGCAGAAAATTAATATTCTCGGAATTGGTCGGGACAAAAGCCAAAGTCAATATTTTACCGTGGGGAAAACGGAGCCAGAATACGAGACGGGGGGGGGAGCCACCAGGGGGCCACACCTCCTGTCCGTGTGGCTAACCCTAGCCCGCGCCTAGGGGGTGCGGCCACCCCGGGTTCCCCCTGCCTCGCCTCTTTGCCTATAAAGACCCCCCGATACCAAAACCCTAAGTACCCGATCAATATTCCACAAAACAGTCTGTAGCCGCCGCCAGCATTGTCCCTAGATCAGGGGGATCTAAAGCTCTAGCCGACACCCTGCCAGAGGGGAGATCATCCCGGAGGCCTTCTTGTTCATCATGCCAGCCTCCGGTATGAAGCGTGAGTAGTTCCACCTTGGACTGCGGGTCCATGTAGTATCTAGATGGTTGTATCTCCTCCTTTGTGCTACCATGTTTAGATCTTGTGAGCTTCGTTCATGATCAACATCATATATTTGTAATCATGCATGTTATGTTTGCGGGGATCCGATGGATATTGAGATTACTATGTTAGATTGATTAATGGTTTTCTCTTATTGATTCTATCATGTCTGTGTTGTTTGTGATCTTGCATGATCTCCGTTTCTAGTAGCTATCTTGGCCAAGTAGATGCTAGTGACTCCAAGAGGGGGTATTTATGCTCTATAGTGGGTTCATGCCTCCATTTAATCTAAGGGAAGTGACAGAAATCTATAAGGTTGTAGATGTGTTGTTGCTACTGGGGAGAAAACAACGGTCTCTTGTTCATGGAACAAGTAGATTGTTTACCTTACACACTTTTCTTAAAGAAGTTATCCGTTGCTTGCAACTTAATACTGGAGGGGGTTCAGATGATAACCTGAAGGTGGATTACTAGTCATAGATGCAATTGGATAGCGGTCTATGTATCTTGTTGTATTGCCCAATCGAATCTCATAGGATCATGAATGTCTATTATTGCATTGTTATGCCTTGCTCAGTCCTATCAATTGCCCTGCTGTAATTTGTTTACCCAGCATGCCATGTTTTGTTTATCTTAAGGCGAACACCTCTAGTGAACTATGGACCCCGGTCCAATCCTTACCATTGATACATCTTCCACGGTTACTGTTTACTTTCTACAAACCACTATTACCTTCCACACCATACAGTTAATCCTTTGTTTTCAGCAAACCGATGAGATTGACAACCTCACTGTTTGTTGGGGCAAAGTCTTGAGTTTGTGTTGTGCAAGTTTCCAAGTTGCTAGATGTTGGGCCATGCAGAGATAAAACAAAACTTTTCCTCTAACGTGGTGATCCCAAGATCCAGCTGAGGTATAAGGCCACGAGGTTTACCACTAGACGCGTAGTTGCGGATTACTGATGAAGCGCGTCAGTTGATGCAGTGCAGTCCTTTGCGATCCAATCGTCCTGGTGCTGATCATATAGCACCTTTGCTGGTATCCACACGTACAAGGAGGAGCGCCGGCGGTGAAGTGCTAGATTCGTTACGCCGGCAGGACTGCTGTGGAGCTAGGGTTTCCAACACATGGAATGACCTAACCGAACAACGATTTTTTCTTCTGGGTTACGGTGCTCCACTATATATAGGGAGTGAATGTGGGCTCTTCTTGCGCGGCCCATTCACGAAATCCCATATAACACTAGTCATTGTGAGTCCAACTCACTAACTCAGTACTAATCCGGTTTAGGTCCAACCCAACAAGATTACAGGTTCAGATCCAATCCGAACTTGATCCCGCTCTTAAGTGTGTGACCCCGCAGGCTCATGGCTACTTGGACACGATTAGAGTCCGACTCTAAATCGATCAGTCGGTAGCGGCTCCTAGCATAACGTGCCGACTCCCAAGTACCAAAGAGTCATGACGACTTGCCTTTCCAATTTGACTTGCGTCCGAGTCCCTTTTGCCTCACGATATACCTTGTCAAACTATAGGCGAATAATTTTCATCCCTTAAATAGTCTGACTCTCTTCTCGATCCGAGATAAGTGATTCACCCGACTAACTCTTAGTCGATCGCCTCGGTTAACACTTAACTGAGTCGTGCATGGCCATGCTTTCCAAATCATATCATCCGATAGGGCCCAGAGAATATCTATCCGAGTGGAGGGGCAAAATCCCATCATGGTTATTCACATCACGCAGCTTGATTCTCAGTCGACCCGAACTCTGCCTTTATAACTGCCTAGTTACTGATCAGCGTTTGACATAACCTAAGTCGGTGATCCTCAACTCGGATTGTGCAACAACCTCAGGTCTAAGGATTACATTGATTGAGATATACAAATGACAACTTGTTCGTTGTACCTCAATATGGGTCAATCCGACTCGCTAAACTCTTTAGCCGAATCTGTGTAAGTTGGAATAGCATCTCCATGCCCATGACAAGTGGAACCGAGTCATCAAGCCAACTTTCACATTGGTCTAAGATGTGTGTCCAGCACAACCTCAATGACCAAGGATGTTTAGTACAAACAACATGAATTCATAGTTCCACAACCGAATCACATATTCAATGATACACATCAGATGTTTATACAAGGACTACTTAATATCTTTATGAATACAATGGGAAATATCATCATACATGATTGCCTCTAGGGCATATTCCCAACACTAGCAACACCTTTGAGTCGTTTCCTTCCTCCTACTAGTTCGATAACCTTGGTTTCTTACCGAGGGAAACTTGCTGCTGTGCTCATCACACCTTCCTCTTGGGGTCTCCCAACAAAGCTCTATAGTGATATGAGCCACCATCAGTCACTGCCACCATTCATGAACACGTGATTCATCTCGAACCCGCATATCTGAGCCTCAAGCACCAGGGCAAAGACGTATGGGTGAGGATGGTCGAATCTATCGAAGGTGATGCAGGACTCCGAGCCGCTGAGGTACTCAGGTATGGCTGGTGGAGAGGTGGCCGCCAGTTTTCGCTGGAGGGTGATCGTCTTCTGGATCATGTTGGATGGACGCCCCTTTTGTATCATCATTGTTCCTAGTGGTCGTAGATACTGTTCTACTCTGTTATTCTGGGCCATCGCAGCCGCAGGCTGTGGGGGTCCTTCGGGTGGTGGGGCGCCATATGCGATGGGCCCAGGGGCAGAGCCGAACCCCTGATTCACCGCATCACGTCGCTGCTGAGCGTAACCCTCATGGAGCTTCTGGAACTCCCTGTAGTCCTTGAGGAGGTGGCTATATTTCTTTTCACCATCATGTTTATCGATGTAGAAGTGAATGGTGCAGGGACCTGATAGCTTTTCAAACGAGGATGGCTCGTCATCGCGAGCGCGGTGTTGCCATGACTGGGTGGTTTTCCTGCTGTCGCGGTAACTACCACTACGGTAGCCGTTGTTGCGATCTCCGTCATCGTGGCGGTCAGCGTAGCTAGAAACGACCATGTCGATTTCTTCACGATCGTTGTAGACGCGCGCTCTCCTCTTTCTGGGACGGTCACATCTGCGGCCAAGGTCGTCATCGTCATCTGAATGTGTTCGTTTGATGGCATCTTCACCATTAGCCCATCGGGTGGCGATGTCCATTAGATGTTTGATGGTTTTGGGATTGATGCGGCCCAGTTACTCTCTAAGTTCATGCGCCTTACGTCGCCGTTAAAACTGTCGATTTCTCTCTAAGTTTTGGACATTTGAAAAAATCATTTTGAGACTCACAATATGATGTTTCTTCAGAGATCCAATGTAAGATTAGCGCGGGTCATCCCCTAGGTAAGAATCTTCATGCCCGCCATTTTGATTATAGTTTGAAACGAGCATAGGAAATTCAAAAACGGTTAGAACAATGTAAAACCTTTGTGTGGTGTCATATTATGTGACATAGTTGCAAGGAAAAATATGGAAATTCGTATATTGATTGCATCTTAAAATTTCCTTCTCAAAATGAGCTATCACGTTTGAGGTTTCATGGCTTTCGGGACAAATGACCAATGTTATGGCCATAATTGCGGCATAATTTGTGATAGTGTGCCCATATTATGCATGAATGTGCATCTTGGTATGGCGAACAATGTAGCATGAGTAAGTTTTCCTTTTCTTCGCACGGAAAAACCATTTGCTATTTTATGAGTGCCAAAAACGGGACGTTTTGTGAAGCAACCACCAAAGGCGTAATTAAAAATGCTACCATCCCATTTGTCAAAAAAACTAGACCACTTTACATGAACAATGTCCGAGCCAGGGTACCTCAAACCTTTTTGTCCACCCCTGGTGAAAACACAAATGTCTACCAAATCGGTAGGAAGTGGGTCCGCTTTGAACTACATGTACATGATCTAAAAATTATTTTGAGACTCACAATATGTTGTTTCTTCAGAGAACCAATGCAAGATTAGCAAGGCTCATCCCCTAGGTAAGAGTCTTCATACCCACCGTTTTGACCATAGTTTGAAACAGGAATAAGAAATGAAAAAAAAATCATACGAACAATGTAAACCCTTCACATGGTATAATATTATGTGATATAGTTGCAAGGAAACTTAAGGAACTTGGTATATTGATTGCATCTCAAAATGAGCTATCATGTTCAAGATTTCATGGATTTCGGGCCAAATGACCAATGTTATGTCTAGAACAACGACATAGTTTGTGATAGTGTGCCCATATTGTGCATGCATGTGCGTCTTGGGATGTTGAACAATATTTCAGGAGGAAATTTTCTTTTTGGTCCCATAGAAAAGCCATTTTATATTTTACGAGTCCCAAAAATGGGGCATTTTGTGAAGCAACCACCAAATGAATAATTCAAAATGCTACCACCCCATTTTTCTAAAATATTAGACCACCTTACATGAACAATGTCCCAGCCGAGGTATCTCAAACCTTTTCGTACACCCCTGGTGAAAGATACAAACGTCTGCCAAATCGGTAGGAAGTGGGTCCAGTTTGAACTATAGGTACATGATCTAGTGCTCATGATTTTTTGAAAAAATCATTTTTAGACTCACAATATGATGTTTTTCAGAGATCCAATGCAAGATTAGTGAGGCTCATCCCCTAGGTAAGAGTCTTCATGCCCACCGTTTTAACCATAGTTTGAAAAGGGCATAATAAATTCAAAAATGGTCCAAACAAGTTTAGCGAGGCTCATTTAATACATATAGTCACTTGTTTCCTAAAATTCCTTGGAGTCCATGAACCTTCTTCGCATATGTCCCTTTCTTATGATTGCGTCGGTCCTAACAATGGAGCATCTTCATGATTTAACATGATGCTTTGGTCAGTGTTCACTGTGAAGGGAGGAATTTCATCAAACTTATTATAATCTTCTAACATATCTGTCTTGTCTTCTACTCCCACGATTTTTCTTTTCCCTGAAAGAACTATATGGATCTTTGGCTCATCGTATGATGTACTCTCATTTTCTTATGTTTTTATTTTTTTCGGTTTGGTAGAAATGTCCTTCACATAGAAAACCTAAGCCACATGATTGGCTAGAACGAATAGTTTGTCTGTGTACCCAAGATTTTTGAGATCCACTATTATCATTCTGTATGTCTTGTCTATTTTTACCCCTCCTCTTGTCAGGTTGATCCATTTGCACCGAAACAAAGGGACCCTAAAATAAGGTCGATAGTCAAGTTCCCATCTCCTATATGTAACCATAATATGTGTCTTTTTTCCCATTGGCATTTGTTGCATCAAAGCGGACACCACTGTTTTGGTTGGTGCTCTTTTTATCTTGGATGATCGTGTAAAATGTATTCCCATTTATCTCGTACCCTTGGAAAGTCAATATAGTCAAAGATGGTGACCTGGCCAAAAAGTTCAGCTAATGTTCAATAGTGGTGTTATTCATGAGATGTGTGTGCAACCAACCACTGAAAGTCACCATGTGTTCAATTTTAATCTAGGAGTCAGTCTGCCCGGGTTTTTGGAGCATACAATATTCTTGTGTTCCTCGATATATGGAGTCACCAAGGTGGAGTTTTGTAGAACCGTGTAGTGTGCTTGAGTGAATGAATGCCCGTCTCTACTTATTATTGCTTTTTTCCTAGTATGCCTTTTCCACTCAGTCTCCCCTCATGCTACGATTGAGGAACACCAATCGGCTTAAGGTCAGGAATAAATTCAACACAGAACTCAATGACCTTCCTTTGTTCCATATCCCTTGGAGATGCTTCCTTCTAGCCTAGCATGGTTATGGAAATATTTCTTTAAGACTCCCATAAACCTCTCAAAGGGGAACATATTGTGTAGAAATACAGGACAAAGAATGGAAATCTCTTCGACTAGGTGAATAAGGAGATGCATCATAATATTGAAGAAGGATGGTGGGAACACCAACTCAAAACTAACAAGACATTGGACCACATAATTCTGTAACCTTGGTAGAATTTCTAGATCGATTACTTTATGAGAAATTGCATTGAATAATGCACATAGCTTCACAATGGGTATGCGAACATTTTTTGGTATAAGTCCACTCAATGCAATCGGAAGCAATTTCGTCATAATCACATGGCGGTCATGAGACTTCAGGTTCTGGAATTATTTCTCTGTCATATTTATTATTCCCTTTATATTCAAAGATAAGCCAGATGGGACCTTGATACTGCTCATGCACTCAAAAAAGACTTCCTTCTCTGCTTTGGTAAGAGCATAGCTAGAAAGTCGATGCGCTTTATCCATCTCGTTCTCTTGATGCATGTTGTGTGGTTCTTTCAGACGTTGCTAGTCCTGCCATTCTTCCGGTGTATCTTTTGTCTTCCCATACACTCCCAGAAAGGCTAGCATGTTCACTCAAAGATTCTTCATCATGTGCATCACGTCTATTGAAGATTGTACCTTTAGGACATTCCAAGAGGGTAGCTCCCAAAATATAGATTTGTTCTTCCACATGGGCACATGTCCGGTAGCGTCATTCGGAACATATTGACCGCCAGGACCCTTTCCAAAGATTCCTTCTAGATACTTGACCATACCAAATATATCATCACCAGTACGGTGGATAGGCTTCTACTGGTGATTTGCCTCACCTTTGAAATGCTTGCCTTTCTTTCTTACAAGATGCCTAGTCGGAAGAAATCGATGATGCCCCAGGTACACGATCTTCTTACATTTATCCATTTCAGCCTCATCTAAACAGTGCATGCATGCATTGCATCCCTTCTTTGTCTATCCCGAAAGGTTACTAAGAGAAGACCAATCATTGATTGTTACGAAAAGCAACACTCACAGGTAAAATTCCTCCTGCTTGAGCTCATCTCACATACGTACACTGTTTTCATGCCACAACTGTAAAAGTTCTTCAACTAATGTCCTTGGGAACACATAAATGTCATTGCCGGGTTGCTTTGGGCCTTGGATGAACACTGGCATCATAATGAACTTCCGCTTCATGCACAACCAAGGAGGAAGGTTATAGATATATAGAGTTATAGATCAGGTGCTATGACTGCAGCTATGCTCCCCAAAAGGATTCATACCATCTATAATTAGACCAAACCTTAAGTTCCTTGCATCATCTGCAAAGCCCGGGTACTCTCTCTCGATTTTTCTCCACTGCGACCAATGAGCAGGGTGTCTCAACATTGAGTCTTTCTTACGGTCTTATTTGTGCCATTGCAAAAACTTGGCATGCTATTTGTTTCTAAACAAACGTTTCAACTGTGGTATTATAGGAGCATACCACATAACCTTGGCAGGAACCCTCTTCATAGAGCGCTTACCCTCAACATCACCAGCGTCATCTCGTCTGATCTTATTCGGCAATGCACCGCATTCTGGGCATTCATTCTTATTCTTGTAATCCCCACTGTGGTAGAGAATGCAGTCATTAATGCATGCATGTATCTTCTGCACCGCTAATGCTAGAGGGAAGACAACCTCTTTTCTTCGTACGTACTAGCATAAAATTCATATCCTTTGGAAGCTTATTCTTCATTATTTGAAGTAACTTCTCAAATCCCTTGTCAGATAAACCATTATGTAACTTCCATTACAGCAATTCCAGTGTGGTATCAAACTTTCTGTTTCCATCTTTGAAATTTCGGTACAATAATTTTTTTGATACTTTAACATGCCCAACTTCTCATTTTCACTTCTGCATTCTGTCTATGCATCAACAATGGCCCGATGAAGATCATCAACAAGCTCATATGGTCCCTCTGCATCTTCAGCTTCCCCCGTTGTAGTATCACCATGTTCAGGGAACATAGGATAGTTTTGATCATCCTCTTCTTCTTCATTGTCTTCCATCATAACCCCTCTTTCTCCATGCTTGGTCCAACAATTATAGCTAGGCATGAAACCGGACCGAAGGAGGTGGGTGTGAAGGGTTCTCGAGGAAGAGTAATCCTTCTTATTCTGACAGTCAACACATGGACAACACATAAAATCATTCAGATTGTTTGCCTCAGCAACACCGATAAAATTATGTAGGCCCATAATGAACTTGGCGGGCATCGGTCACGGTACATCAATTGCCGGCTCATCTACAATATATAATTAGGTTTATCAAAAACCATTACAGAACATCTAAAGAAAGACCACTTTACATTGACACATGTATTGTATCAATGACATATGAAAGGATAAAGTTGCTAATCTCGATCGAGGAGGAAAGAAAGTGGAGAAAGCTTAAGTGTGGCTCAGACACTTCATATCATGTTTGTTTTGTGTGAACTCAAGTGGCATTGTTTTCTCTCAAGCATATCATCGAACACCTCTTACGCATAGAGGGGAAAAACAAAGCAGCATACACCACTTGTACAAAGGAATGGAAAAAATGAATCAGCTCACACACACACAAGCATGTGGGGCTAGTGGGTATATATAGGAACATTGACCTTTAGTCCCGGTTGGAGCCATCAACTAGGACTAAAGGGCGTCGCACCTTCCTCAATCCCTTTAGTCCCGGTTGGTGGCTCCAACTAGGACTAAAGGTCCAACTTGAATCGGACTAATGTTGCCCTGCCCCGTGCGAGCGTCCCAGCCGTTCGAATCGGGACTAGTTCTCACACTAGTTCCAATTTGAAACGCGACACGGACTGATGCTCCGGGAAGCACCGAACAGAAGTCCTGTTTTTTTAGACTAAAGGCACCACGTGCCCGTATATAAATTAATAAAGCCCCAACGACTGGACATAAGGTTCATACAACAAAGTCTTAACATCAAACGCTAAACAACGGTGGCCACATCATCTACACTAGCATACAGAGGCCAGGAATGTGACGTGCTTAACAACACAGACGCTAAAATCTAGGAGACCAGCAAAATAACTAGCAGGCAGATCATTACCGAAAGTCGACGTTCGCCACCGGGTGCGCCACAGACGGAGAGTATATCTTGGCAAACGTCACTATATGCATCAGGATCAGCTCCTCCAAAAGCAACAATGGCTTGTGGATTAGGAGGGTGCGCCACATCTGCAAGGTTATAATAGATTTGAAAATAACATCAGCAAGTTTTTTGGGAAAAATCCTCTCGATAGTAAACTTGTTACGCGTGGTCTAGAGGGACCAGCATTGTGCCGCAAAGAAATCCCACAGCGCATTGCGCCTATGACCCTTAAACTCCCCAAAAATAGAGAACCACTTGGCCCTATTACTAGGGTTCCAAGTGGTCTAAAACATGTCTCTTGCGCCGCTCCAGGAAAATTTAGCCAACACACAAGATAAGAAGATGTGATCCACACCCTCGTCCTCGCAGAATAGGGAGCACTTCCCATTTGACAGCCCCTTGCGCTTCTTGATCTAATCATTCGATGGGAGCCTACCCCTCACCATCTACCAGAGGAAAATCTTGAATTTAAGCGGCAGGCGAGTTTTCCAAATAAAAACAAGAATGGGGGACATCGGGCCTTTGTAGAGTTCCTGGTACATAGATCTCTAGGAGTAGGTACCGCTGGGGTCCAGACGCTAGGATACCACATCCTCGTTTCCCACGGGGGCCGCCTCGTCGATTTCCAAGCGCAGCAGAGACCACGTGGCCAACTCCTCTAGGCCGAAAGTTATCCTAAAATGAATGTTCCATATTCCACCAGAGAAATAGAGAGGATTCACCCCCAGCCAGTAGTCAATCCAGAAGTGGACGCTGGAATTGATTTCGGGGAGAAACTTGGCACCCAGGCTGCACAGGTCCTTGATCTTGTGGATTCTATGCCAGAATTGGGATCCGCCCACCGGGTTGGAGGTGAACAGGTTGGACACCTGATACTTAGCATTTAACATTTGCAGCCAAAGCAGCTTCGAGTCATCCCCCGTGAGCATACGCCACACCCATTTCAGCATGAGAGCTATATTCATGATATTGGTATACATCGCCCCAAGGCCCCCTTGAGCTTAGGTTTATAAATATCCTACCAACTGACCATATGATACTTCCTTTTGGTCCCCTGACACTCCTATAAGAATCTACCTCGGAGAGTGTCAAAACCTTCATGGGTGCCATCATCTAGGAGAAATAACCCTGATGGCTCAGTTGATGTGGAGCCTGTCGGGAACCCCAAGAGCAAGGTGTGAAGCAGCATAGCAGCAAGTCTACCCTCAGTAAGAAATCGAGGTTATCGAACCATTAGGAGGAAGGAAACGTCACACAGGTGTTGCAAGCAATGCGGAGACCTGCACAACACAAACTCAAGACTTTGCCCCAATGAATCAGTGAGGTTGTCAAGCTCACTGGTTTGCTATCATAAAGGATTAAACGTATGGTGTGGAAGGTAATGGTTTGCAACAAGTAAACAGGTAACAGTGGAGGATGTATCAATGTTAAATATTGGACCGGGGTCCATAGTTCACTAGAGGTGCTCTCCTTAGATAAACAACATGGCATGAAGAGTAAACAAATTATAGCAGGGCAATTGACAGGAACTGAGTAAGGCATAACAATGCAATAACAGACAAAAGATCCTATGAGATTCGATTGGGAAATACAACAATATACATAGACCTCCATCCAACTGCATCTATGACTAGAAGTGCACCTTCAGGTTATCATCCGAACCCCCTCTAGTATTAAGTTGCAAGCAACAGACAACTGCTTTAAGCAAAGTGTGTAAGGTAAACAATCCACTTGTTTCATGAACAAGAGACCGTTGTCTTCTCCCTAGTGGCAACAACACTTCTACAACCGAAGAGATTTCTGTCACTTCCCTTGGAAACTAGAGGTATGAACCCACTATCGAGCATAAATACTCCCTCTTGGAGTCACTAGCAACTACTTGGCCAAGATAGATACTAACAACAGAGAGCATGCAAGATCACAAACAACACAGACATGATAGAATCATAAGATAAAACCATTAATCAATCTGACATAGTAATCTCAATATCCATCGGATCCTCGCAAACACAACATGAATGATTATAAGTAGATTAGATATTGATTATGAACGGAGCTCACAAAATCTATACATGAAAGGACAAGGAGGAGATACAACTAGCTAGCTACTACATGGACTCATAGTCCAAGGTTGAACTACTTACGCATCATACCGGAGAAGAAGGCCTCCAGGATGATATCCCCTCCGGTAGGGTACCAGGAAGAACTTAAGATCCCCCGGATCTAGGGAAGATGGTGGTGGCGGATATAGACGGTTTTGTGGAGTTTTGATCGGGTACCCAGGGTTTTTGCATCGGGGGCTTCTTATAGGCGAAGAGGCGAGGATGGGAGGCAGTCAATGTAAGCTCCTCTTGCACTTTCAAGCAGGAACTTCCTACTCCTTTCCAACACCAAGCAACTTATTTGAAACAATACAGCAAGAACGGGGGTCCAAACTACTTTATTCAAGAAAACTAAACTAAAATAAACTAAGCAAAGCAAATGAAAACTAATATGCTCCAAGAACAACACAACAGTGCATGAAACAATAAAAACGAATTGTCTAAACAGACCTGAGCTTTTTATTGATGAAGAAGGGGATGCCTTGGGCATCCCCAAGCTTTGACGCTTGCACCTCTTAGATAATTCTTGGGATGACACCATGGTGGAATCCCCAAGCTTGAGCTTTTGTCCATTGTTCATCTCATTGCATCATTCTCTCTCTACACCTGAAATTTTTTCCTTCATACAAGACTTCACATAATCTTCATTAGCAACATTAGTGTATTCAAAAGATATTAGACCCAAGGCAAAGCTTTCGAATAGAAAGACTTTTCACTAAAACACAAGATACTATAGCAACTCCTTAAAAAAGCTCAATTCCCCAAAAGAGAACTAAAAAAGGAATCAATAAGAAGAAAATGCAAATAATGGCAGAAATTTGTTAAAACAAACCAGCAGGTAGAAACCGATTTTTTCAAAAATATTCTATTGCTCAAATCAAAAAGTGTTGAAACTAAATAAAGTTATCTAACATACTAGGGGATTTATTCATAAATTGTGAGCTCAATCCGAGTTATAGAGGCTCCTCACGTATTTTTATGATGGAGGACAGAAATCTGTTTCTGGACAGCAACTCCCCAAATCTTACTTCCCTCTCATTAGATGTCATTCTTGCCACAAAAATCAAACAAAAAGGATAAGGAGATGTCATTACTTAAGTAATAACTTCCAACACTCAAGGAAACTCTTGGGTTATCTCCCAACAAGTACTTTTCTTTAACGCCTTTAAGTTAGGCTTGATAGCTTGAAAAGATGCTCACATAAGAAATATGAGTTGAAATAAAAGAGAGCATCAAGAAGCAAATTCAGAACACATTTAAGTCTAACCCACTTCCTATGCATAGGAATATTGTAAGAAAGTAAATCAAAGAAGCACAAAGCAACAAGCATAGGAAAGCAAAACAAGTGCTACTTCAAGATTTTCAACATAAAGAGGGGAAACTTAATATTGTTGAGATACATAAGACCATGTTTCCCTCTCTCATAATAACTTCCAGTAGCATCATGAATAAACTAAAAAATATAAATATCACATAAAGCATGATTTTCATGATCTACAAACACATAATTTTTATCAGGCTCAAAAATAGTGGCATTAAAACCTTCAAACCCACTTTTAGCAATTTTATAATAAGGTAAATGATCATTCAACATAGGAACATCATCTAGAGCTTTATCATAAACATTTTATAAGCAAAACTCATTAGTACCATCATTTCGAAGTTAGGCACAAATATAGGATTATCATAGATAATAGGAGCATAACTATTATCACAAGTTTTACCCATAGCAGGTGTTTCAAAAGAATCCACAGGAACATCACATTCATCCTCCTTTGGTAAACAAGGGGGATAGTCAAATAATGTAAGGGATAAAGAGTTACTCTCACTAGAAGGTAGGCATGGGTAGCTAATCCATTCTTCCTCCTCTTGATCATCACTCTCCTCTTTTTCATCTAATGAGCTTCTAGTTTCAGCAATTTCTTCTTCCATGGGATCCTGCAAGGCATTAGTCTCTTCCATGTGTGGAAAGCATCTATTAAAATATTCAAGAATATAGCTATTTTCTTCCTTGTAATTATCAAAGTATAATTTAAGTATCTCATAAACCTCATGTTCATAAGGTGCATCATCAGCTGGCAAGTTCAAATGCACCCTTGAAAGCAATAAATTCTTCAATTTGTTCCACATCATCAAAGTCATAATTTCCTTTAACATTAGAAGATATGGTAACATTATCATTATACTCACACTTAAAAGGAAGGTGTTTATACCTCCTACAACAACAAGCTTTATCAAAGCAATAAGTAACATTATAAGTAGAGCACACCTCTCTAGCAATAGTATTCAATTTATCAATTTGTTCCCATAAGTGTGTCCCTTTTTGTGACAAACGGTGCTCCTTATAATAATACTTTTGTTCTTCTGTGAACCCACCTTGCCAATAAGAACAAGTTTCAAAGAAACCATCCATTGATAGAAAGCATGACCAAGCAAGGCAATACCAGACCAGCAACTAGAGCAGGAACTAATTTTTTGTGTTTTTTGAAAATAGGCAAACACAACCGAGCAAAACAAACTAAGCAAACTAAAAACAAAGTAAAGATAAAGGAAGTGGAGGACCCCCCTTGTGAAGACGTCCTTGGACTCCCAGGCAACGGCGCCAGAAAACTTGTTGATGGCTCAGGTGATGAGGAGCCTGTCGGGAACCGCAAGAGCAAGGTGTAAAGCAGCACAGCACCAAGTCTTCCCTCAGTAAGAAACCAAGGTTATCGAACCAGTAGGAGGAAGGAAACGTCACACAGGTGTTGCAAGCAACAAGGAGACCTGCACAACACAAACTCAAGACTTTGCCCCAACGAATCAGTGAGGTTGTCAAGTTCACCGGTTTGCTATAACAAAGGATTAGACGTATGGTGTGGAAGGTAATGGTTTGCAGCAAGTAAACATGTAACCGTGGAAGATGTATCAATGCTAAAGATTGGACCGGGGTCCATAGTTCACTAGAGGTGCTCTCCTTAGATAAACAACATGGCATGAAGGGTAAACAAATTACAGTAGGGAAATTGACAGGAACTGAGCAAGGCATAACAATGCAATACCTGACAAAAAGATCCTATGAGATTCGATTGGGCAATACAACAATATACATAGGCTGCCATCCAACTGCATCTATGCCTAGAAGTCCACCTTCAGGTTATCATCCGAACCCCCTCCAGTATTAAGTTGCAAGCAATAGACAAATGCTTTAAGCAAAGTGTGTAAGGTAAACAATCCACTTGTTCCATGAACAAGAGACAGTTGTTTTCTCCCTAGTGGCAACAACACATGTACAACCAAAGAGATTTCTATCACTTCCCTTGGAAACTAGAGGCATGAACCCACTATCGAGCATAAATACCCCCTCTTGGAGTCAGTAGAAACTACTTGGCCAAGATAGCTACTAACAACAGAGAGCATGCAAGATCACAAACAACACATATATGATAGAATCATAAGACGAAACCATTAATCAATCTGACATAGTAATCTCAATATCCATCGGATCCCCACAAACACAACATGCATGATTACAAATAGATTAGATCTTGATCATGAACGGATCTCACAAGATCTATACATGAAAGCACAAGGAGGAGATACAACCAGCTAGCTACTACATGGACCCCTAGTCCAAGGTGGAACTACCCACGCATCATACCGGAGAGAGGCCTCCGGGATGATCTCCCCTCCGGCAGGGTGCCGGGAAGAACTTCAGATCCCCCTGATCTAGGGACGATGGTGGCAGCGGCTACAGACGGTTTTGTGGAGTTTTGATCGGGTACCCAGGGTTTCTGCATCGGGGGCTTCTTATAGGCGAAGAGGTGAGGTTGGGAGGTGACTAGGGCTTCTGTGTCTCGTCTTCTGGATTCGTGTCCCCCATGGTAAATGTAACATCCCTAAAATCATGATTTCAAAGATTGCATATCATTCATGCATGCATATAGTTTTGAGATCAATTTCAAACCATTTTCAAGAAAACAGAAGCACATAGTGCTATCATTTTATGTGGGCACACTTAAATCAAATGACCATCCTCATTTGAGAACATAAGTGTTGGTTTGAGTGTGGAGTTTGGACAAAGTATATAAAATAAATATGGTTTCAAAACCATTTTCAAATTATTTGCAAATCAAGTGCCATAGCACTGTTTATTTTGTTTATCCAAAAGAACCAAGCTTGAACAGAGAGACCACATGTTTCTATGCCCAGAAATGTGAATGTTGCACCCTAAAAAATCCTGGAAAAAGTTTGAATTCAAAAGCTTTTGAAATCATTGGAAAATCAATCTAGAAAATCAAAACAGAAAATGAAAAAGAGAAAGGAAATAGAAAAGGGCCGGCGCCAGACTTTGAGCCCATCAGCAGATCCAACCCAGCTAGCCCACCCGGGTCCCCGCTCTCTCTCTCACGCCAGAAGCACCCCCAGAGTCGCTGACACTCGGACCCCACTCTGCTCTATTCACGACAAGCGGGCCACGCTCACGCCATCGTCGTCTTCCCCAAATTTCGAGCACGCGTCGCTGGCCGTTCTTTGCGTTGATTTCATGCGTAATTGGCATTGATTCTCCAGCGTTTCGGTCGAGCTCCTGCCTACTTAAGCCCCTCCCTCACCCAATTTCCTCTCCACGCCACCAGGCTGCTCGCAACTCGCCAGACACTGCCGCAGTTCCGACGACCTCGCCGACGAATTCCGGTGAGCACCGTGCCCCCTCTGTCCATGGTTCAAACTAGCATGCTCTGCAGCTCCGTGCGCATCTACTGACACCTCCCTTTTGCGCGCGCATGGTCTGTAGCCTCGGCAACGACAACGACTGAGCGCCGCCACTCTCTGCTCGAACTCCGGCGACCTCTCCCCGTAAGTACCAGCCGCCCCTTGCCCTCTGGTTGATACGACTAAGATCCACAGCGTCTTGCGCATCTTCTAAACCATCTGGTTCGTGCTAGGGCGACGCGGAACCTCGGCAACGACTTCGACAGCAACCACCTGACGTTGTGCACGACTCCGGCGAGGAATCCCTGACGACTCCGAACGCCCCTTCGCCAACCAGAGACACGTTGAGCTTCACCTCGTCACGGCGGTTCTGGTGAGCATCCTCTCCCCTTCCCGGGCGACCTAGAATGCCGACACCGCCGCTGACAAACACGTTGCCGCCAGTCGCCGCCGCTAGCACCGCTAGGCTATGGCCAAAGCAACAGCAGCCGTTAGATGTAGATCTTGCGGTTTAAATTAGATCTGAGCGAAACGTTTTCTTTTGATCTGGCGCGTTGGATCTGACTTGATCTGACGGCGCGGAAGGGTGATCCTGAGTGAAACAGTATCAGCCAATAGGAAACAGACGCGTGGTTAGAGTTTGATTTTAAAACAGAATTTGAATCTGATTTATATCCAATTTTGAATTAGCTATAACTTTTGATTCCCACGTTATATTTTGACAAATTTTATACCATAGGAATCAGGAGAGCAAGCTCTATCAGATTATGCAATGTGTTTAATGTTTAGCTCCTGTTAAAAAGGTTTTATTTGCAGAAACTTGTGTAGGGCTTATTTGAGCATATGAATTGTTTAGGAATTGTTTTTAGTGTTAAATAAAATTTGGTTTGGCAAAGTTTTGACTTGTTTAGAATTCAGTACTATGCACTTGCTTGGTTGAGTTTTAAAAATCATCACTTAGCATCTTGCATGCATGCATATATATTTTTGATTGTATATGTCTTGTATGTGATTATGGCTATATTCTATGTATAGATTTTGGTGCTAGTGATTGTGATTGTGAAGACTGCTACTCTCCCAACTACCAAGGCAAGTGGTACTTCATGAATATTTCTATCCCTATATTTTATACTAAGCATTAGAAATATTTTGCTAAGTCTTGCATGTTAATATTTTTCCTAATGCCATGATGGGAAATCCTAAGTAGTTGTAGAATTGCTAGGAAATTTCTAAGTTAAGTTACTATCTATGCATGCTTAGCCTAGCTAGTAGCAAACAAGGGTTGGTGAAATATAAATGCTATGATGAAAATATTTCTAAGTCTTTGGACTTGTTTTACTTAATAAAACAACTAAGTCAATGAATCACCTGGGTGGAAAGGGACTTGATTGGTGGTTTTTGGTTGAGTGGTTACACAAGGCCCATGGCTATGGTTTACCTTGTGTATCTCACTTGTGGTAAGCCACCCAGGAACAAAGAGATTTTAGAGGCCAAGTGTTAAGAAGCTTCTAGTGCGCCCACTTGGCAATATGGGCTCTCGGATCACATAAGTTGCTAGAACTTAGCCATTTGGACAGTTGGTGGTAGTGGGAATGATAGGTTGGAGCGCGTCCATTTGGTCTAAGGGAAGGCTTCTGAAAGGTCCTGTCTTGGGAAACCAAGTCTGGTGGGGAAAGTGCACAACCTCTGCAGATGGAAAAATCTAAGTACTTAGCCAAGTCCATGGCAATGGACAACTTGAGCATCAAGGCATGGAAGCTATCAATAATCTCCTCATCCCAATTTCTAAGTAAAAATTTGTGGGTGAACAAGGGTGAAGGACCTCAATGTCTATTGGTGGTTCCTTGGGAAAAGTTTTGACAAAGAAAAACTTAGTGATTTCAACTAATAGGAAAAACCTATTTTGAGCAAAGCAAGCCAAGCTACACTTAGCCAAATTGCATATAATATCTAGTCCACTTAAATTTTACTAAGGTATCACTTGCCAATACTATTCCAAAGTATTGACCCACTGTGGTTGTAACTTGTGATGTTGCAGGTTACTCTGATGAGGATTAGGTGTCATGAGTCTACACTCAACATGTTTGCCTGTGGCACATGAAGATGAAGACTTATATTTATTTACTTATTCAAACTCTTGTATTAGGCATGTGGCCTTGAGTTGTAAAGACTATGTTTATCTCTGGAATGGATGTAATAAATGACCTTTGTATCTGTGTACTTCATCTTAAACTGTGGATGCTAGCAATGATCCAGGGACTAGCATTGCAATCACAGGTATCCTTTTCCTTTACAAAGGAGGGATTTTACAGTAAAATATTGACTTTGGCTTTCGCCCCGTCCAATTTCGAGAATATTGATTTTCTGCCTTTCTGGAACCAAATACAGAAGAAAATAGGCAACTGACACTGTGGCAACTTGTTAATAGGTTAGTTCCAGAAAAGATATAAAAACACCTCAAAGTGTAGACAAAGCAAAGCAAAGTAGATACTAAACAAGCATGGAACATCAAAAATTATAGATACGTTTCCGACGTATCAAACCGTGTCATGAAGATTGGAAGGCTGGACATACAGACGTCGATCAGAGTTAACCTGGCCACAGAAGACATAAATCTTCCTTGCCATGGCTCCACTCTTATGCCCACCGTTGGCACCAAGGGTAGGAGATCACTCATGGTGATTTTGCGCTCACACATGGGGAACCCGAGGTATGTGAATGTGAAACTGCCCTCCTTGCAGTTCAGCAGGTTGGCCACCCTGGCATGTTACTCTTTCAAGACACCCATGACTATAACCTCACTCCTATGGTAGTTTATCTCAAGCCTACAAAGCAACTCAGAATAGATTAGAAGGAACTTGAGATTGGCAATGCCAGCCGCCGTGTTATTAATCAGGATCATCGTTTCATCTGCATTCTAAAGGTAAGAGACCCCGCCTTGGATAAAGTGGGGCACCACTTCCTCTATGTGGCCTGCCCTCTTGGCATTTCCAAGGATCAGGTCAAGCCCATACGCAACAAAATAAAACAGCAACTGTGATAGCGGGTCACCCTGAAGAACCCCTCTCTTGTTTTGGAAGAAAGGTCCTATCTCGCTGTTGATGGCAATGGAAGTCTGACCTCCACAAATCAGCAGCATAATCCTGTGGACATACCCCCATCAAAGCCTTTTTTAGCAACACTTCACCCAGAAACTTCTAGCTAACTCTGTCATAAGGTTTTTCAAAGTCGACTTTTAGGAGGACCGCGGGGAGGTTTTTGGATGTAAGTTCGTGGATGATCTAATGGAGGGCCAATACATCATATGTAATCAGCCACACTTTAATGAAAGTTGTCTAGGCAGGTGCAATCACCCGGTGCGCTACCGGAGAAAGACGCGAGGTGAACTCCTTAGCCACAAATTTAAACAACATGTTGATCAGGGCAATAGGACTGAATTTCTTGATGTTGTCCGTTCCTGGGACTTTTGGGATAAGGGAAATAATTCTGAAATTCAACCTAGAGATGTCCACTCTCCCAAAGCTAAGCCGTTGAGAATCTGCAGAACCAGCATCTTGATATCTGGCAAAAAGTTCTTGAAGAACACAACAGGGAAACCATCTGGGCCTGGGGCGGTGTCTGTTTTCGTGTCCTGGATTACATCTTCCAGTTCCTCCATGTAGAAGGAGCGCATCAGCTCCACATTCTCATCCATGGACACTCTGGATTCTCCCGTCCAGACATTGTCTCCTAGGAAAAGCGGTTTAACTTCCTCCGAGCCCATCAAAGCCAAGTAGAACTCGTAGATGTGTTTCTGGATTGCCATAGGATCCGTAAGCACATGGTCCGTGGTCACCAGACTAACGATTGCACACTTGCGTCGTCGCCCATTAGCACATGCATGGAAGTACTTGGTATTCGCGTCCCCATGCAGAACCCATTGCAGTCTTCCTCTTTGCCTCCAATACTCCTCTTCTTAGGCCAATATCTGGATCAGTTAGTCTTTGAGAAAATACCGGAGAGCCCAACCATCCTTGTCCAGGCCTAACCCATCAGCCTGATTATCAAGGGCTTGGACTTGAGCCATCAAGTTAGCTTTCAGCAATTTCTCCTGCTTGCCTAGATTGGCAGTCCACCCTCGGAGACAATGGCGTAGACCCCCAGCCAGGGCATGCCACCTATCAATGGGTCCCCTGGGATTGTGGAGGGAAGCATCGATCTCCTCCCACCACCCACGAACTAGATCATTGAAACCTTGAATATCAAACCACCCAGTTTTAAAGAAGAAACGCGACGGCCTTTTAATTTCCGCCTCGCTAGTACTAAGCACAAGCGAGGTATGATCCGAGCCAATACGGGTTTCAGCCTTGAGAGAAGTAATGGGAACTACACTTCCCACTTTGAAGAAACCAATGCCCTGTCCAGAACACTTCTGACAGGGCAACGCTACTTATTAGTCTAGGTCAAGGCCGCCCCTGAATGGTTAACTTCTCAAAGTTCCACTCTAGAAATGCAGTCGTTAAAGGCGTTAACCAATGGCCAATTGATATTATCGTTGTTCTTGTCCCTTTGCCCCCTAATAAGATTGAAGTCACCTAGCACAAGGACCGGCAGAGAGAAGTTTGAGATCTTGATCTCCAATTCCCCAGGAAGGCCTGCGAACTATAATGATCAACCGGTCCATACACCCCGATAAAATCAAACTTGAATTTTGATGGACGATGATACAGTGACATGCTCAGAAAGAAGTCTCCTTGGTCGATTCCCCCTGAAGGGAATATGCCCGAGAGGCAATAATAAAGTGGTTATTATCGTATTCCTTATTTATGATAAATGTTTATTTTGCATGCTATAATTGTATTAATACGGAAACGTTAATACATGTGTGTTTAATAAACAAAAAGGAAGTTCCTAGTTATGCCTCTCTTATAAACTATCTCGTTGATTAACAAGATGATCAAAGGTTTCCAAATCATGGACATTGGATGTTGTTAATAACGAGGTCACAACATTAGTGTAATGGTGTGATGAACAATCATCCGAAGTATAGCATTACGATCAAAGTCATTGAGTTTATATTGCTATAACAACTTACAAAGTGATCCTAATCCTTAGACCATGAGATCATGACAATCACTAACACCGGAAGAGTTTCTCGATGACATCAAACGTCACACCGTAACTGGGTGATTATAAAGATGGCTTCAAAACTACTAAAGTGTTATGTTGAGACCCATGGATCAAGAGTGGAATTTTTTCATCCCGATGACAGATAGATATGCTCTGGGACCTCTCAGTGATATCACATTGATTAGCTTGCAAGCAAGTGATTTGATCACTAGAATGTTATATCACGGGAACAAGAAAAAAGTGCATGTCGGTAACGAGATCAAACTAGGTATGGAGATACCGATGATCGAATCTCGGACATGTAATATATCGTGAAATAAAGGGATTAAGATACTAGCATAATAGGTTCACATGATCACAGAAGTCATCGTTGAATGTGTGGGAGTCAGTACGGTTCTCCAGGTCCCGCTGCTGATTATTGATCGGAGAGGGGTCTCGATCATGTCTGCATTATTTGCGAACTGTAGGGTGACACACATAAGGGACACCGACACAATTTGGAGCAAATGATATGTTAGAAAAAGAAAAGGAAAACGCATGAATTTATTTCACTAGACACCGGAACTGTTTCGATTGAAATTGCTGAAACTGGTTCTGCATGTGAAATTGAATACTAGCAAGGGTTTTATGTGAATATTTGTTAATTAAAGTAATTAAAAAAATTCTGAATAAATAAATAAAAGTGTCTTATTTAAATGAGAGCTTGCATTAAATTTGGTGGAAATTTAATGCATGTGAGTGGATTTTTGAGTGGAGGCTCTTTTATGGGGGTGGAGGCTTCTCATTTTGAGTGGGAGCTACACCCACATGAATGTGGAAGAGGTGGGGGCAGCCCACCATGGCTGGGCGCATGGCCCCTTGGGTGCCCCCTCTCCCTATAAACCCCCCTCCCATCCTCTCAAAGGACACCTCCTCGCGAAGGATCTCTCTCCCCCCTTTAGAATTTCCCCATGGTCTCGGATCAGCGAGATACATGTTCCTGATGGCTTTTTCTGGAAGGATTTGTTGCTTCCGCTTCACCGGAGCGAGCGCGAGGTTGTCGGGTACCGTCGTGTGTGCGATCACGTATGCACCACTGCTTTGAGGTGCTGGACTTGATGGTGCTGGACCGGCTGGACCAGATGGACTTCATCACGATCTTGAGATCGGCAAGCGTTCGTCTACATCATCCACGAGTACAACCTCATTAACGCTATTCGGTATTCAAGGTTATGTATTCTATGGATGAATATCCACCCGTTGCTTGTATCTACTAGATAGATCTTGGTACATAGTTGTTCCAATCATAGGAAATTTTTTGTTTTCTATGTTGCGAACCCTACAGTGGTATCAGAGCCGAATCTATGCGTAGATGATTTGCACGGGTAGTACACATATGAGTATGTGGGCGATGATGATCATTTTATTGCTTCTTAGTTGTACTTTGGATATTGGTGGCATAGTGGGATGAAGCGGCCCGGACAAACTTTACATGTCCTCGCACATGAGACTTGTTCCATGCTTGACATGCAACTAGTTTTGCATAAGTGGATAGCGGGTGTCTGTCTCTCCTACTATAGTCAATATCTAATTTGCAACGAGTTGTCAATAATTTGGTTATCCTCGTTGTGGTTCATGTCCGTAGGTAAGAACGGTTCTATCTTCGAAAGCCCTAAGCCACATAAAACTTGCAATGGATAAATTAGAGGCATCTAGTTTAGATTGTTGCTGGGCTAGTGTTATGATATGGTGATGTTGTAAGTAGAAGTATGAGATGATACTCTTAAAGCACACTTAGCGTGTAAATTCCATAGACCTTGGCCTTACACATAAAGGTATGATAGAGATCATACCACGGTGTTCATGATGGAGATCATATGCGGGAACCATATCATTTCAATTATAAACATGTGATGTTTAATTGCATCTTATACTGCTTGTTTGGTGTTTTATTAGCATAATAAGATGATCCCTCATTTAAATATCAAGAAAAGAATGTGTTCTTCCTTTAGTATGCACTGATTATGTTTTCGTCGCTCCAAGAAATCACGTGATGAACGGGTGTTCTTGGATCCACGACCATATATCGGGTGTAAGACAGTTACACATGCGAATACTAAGGTTCTTACTTGGCGAGCCTAGCATGTACAGACATGGCCTCGGAACACGGACTGAAAGGTTAAGCATGAGTCATATGTTAGATATGATGCCCATTTTATGCTCGCCTTTGAAGCTACACCGACTCACGTGATGATCGGACTTGGTGTATTGGATTTGGTTCATGTAATCACCAAAAAGGCACGAGGGATGTCGTTTTTGAGTGGGAGTTCATTTCTAATTTGGATTAGTAGAACTCAATTTATCATAAATTAAATCAAAGTGAATTTTCATAATTTGTTGTAGTCATTGGCATTCGTTCACCACCTTATGCATAGTTGTAATTGAGATAATAGAACTATAGAATTCTGGATATTTACTTTACGAACTGGTATCGTATTGTGTTGAGTGTCAATCTAAAGTTTAAAGTCCTATTGCAAACTTTTAGCAAACTTTATTTACTCTGTGAGATTTAATAATTGGTATTAAATCAAGAGTATCAATTCCAGTGTTAGTATCTTAAGTATCATGTTTGCCTCCATGATTCTTGATTTAAATATCGAGATTATCTAGGAGCTGAAAGAATTGTTTCAGAAACCATCATGTGTAGCAGATATAATGATATCTGAAACAATGTTTTGGTTGCAATATGATAGATTATAATGTATGTTCTCATATTGGATGAGAATTTACAAAGGTTGGTGATGCTAGACATCCTAATCATCCAAAAGGGTTTTGGAAAGTAACATTATACTCAAGATTCATCCTTATAAGCTACATTAGCTTGATCATGAACGTCGTCATGATAAGGATGAATAGAAGATGTATGTAAAGTGTTTACTACACAAAAAGATTACTAAAGAATGGATTTTGAAAGAATACCGATCATTCGATGATGGTGATCTACTTCAAAGTGCAAGTCCAAAGGTATTATTATTTGAATATACACGCTTTGGACTATGTGTCATGTATATGGCGCCACTTTTGATGTTGATAGATTCTTTTAAAAGGTAAAAGGAAATGCTGAAAGAGAATCTATAAAATATATTTGGCAGAAAATAAAAGATTGGAAATATCCAATTTAGGTATATGGATGATATACATGTTATGGTTGTATTCTTTGCTTGTTAAACAATGTGGTTGTTGGTTATTGGATACCGAATTGGTTGGTATGAAATTTCATACGGAACGACACAATTAATGAACCACAATGGCCTAAGTAACTAGCAAGAGAATATGTGATGATGTTCATCGAAAACAAACAAACTGTTGTTTGTATTTCTCGTTGACATCAAAGCTTGACTTCAAGATTTGTTTTAATAATTTTTATTAAAATCAGGTATTATGAGAACAAAGGTTGTTCAAATAATTACCGTATTCCATATAAGATGGATGATTTACAAATCTAGTTGGAGAAATCACATCCATAAAACCTAATGATAAAATGTCGCAAGACAAATGATTGAAAGATCACTTACGAAGTGACATCACCGTTTAAATTATATTGGAAAGAAAACATGAAGAATCTCCATATTTATGGATTTTTGGAGTCTTTGATTTGATCAAGTGACTCTTGCGAGACTTTCCTAGGGATAATTAAAACTTCGCTCAAAGGCCAACGAAGAACGATCGACTAAAATATTGGAATTTATACATATCGATGTATGTAGTCCATTATGTGTAGTCGTAAGCGATGAATTTCAACTTCATATGCTTTCTCTGGAAATTTGAATGAATATTCACTTAATGAGAAATAAGTATGAAATATTTGAAAAACGTTTCATAGACTTTCAAGATGAAGTGAAAAATCATTGTAACAAGAAAATAAAATGGTTTATGATTTTATCATAAGGGATTTATTTGAGTTACAAGTGTAACAAGAAAAATAAATGAATTATGATTTATCATAAAGGGATTTATTTGAGTTACAAGTTTAGCAAAACACCTAGATTTACATCTCCCGAAACACCATAGGAGTATGGAGTGTTTGAGATTTGTAATGAAACCTTGTGTGACATGGTTGGATCAAAAGTGTTATTTATAAAATTGCCAATATGTTTTAAAAGGTTTAATCTTTAGAGACTATCTCTTTTACACTGAAAAGAGCTTCATCTTGATCCGTTGAAATGACACCATATGAGTTATGGTTTGGGGTAAAACCCAAGTTATCATTTCTTAAATTTTGGTATGCTAAACATAAGTAAGATGTTTACAACCGAAGTCGGATGAGCATGTCTATAAGGTTCCCAACCTTTAATAAGGTAGAGATCCCTGTGTTTACAATGCTAGTCCCTGGATCAATAGCTAGCATCCACAGCTAAGATGTAATATCAAGAAACAAAGGTCATAATACAACTTTATAACCAGGAATAACATAATTTATTACATCTTACATAGCTCATTTGGCTATTACATTACATTGCAGCAGAATATCTATAAGCATGGGGTCCTTCATCTTCAAAGTGCCACAGGCAGACATGTTGGTTGTAGACTTTGTAATCCTAATCAACACACTTCACTAAATCAATCAAACCTGCAACATAAAAAGTTACAACCACAAGGGTCAATAAATTTGAATTGTATTGGCAAGTGATACTATGGTAGTATAGTGGAGTCTAACATCTATATGAATTTGGCTAAATGGAGTTGAGGCTTGCTTTGCTCAAAAATAGATTTTTCTTATCACTTGAAAACTCTAAGTTTTGCTTTACAAAAATCTTTCCCAAGGCATCTCCCAATCAAAGATTGAAGATCCTTTAACCCTTTTTCAACCACAAGTTTTTAACTTAGAAATTTGGATGATGAGATTCTTGATAGCTTCCATGTCTTGATGCTCAAATTGTCCTTTACCAGGGACATGGCTAAGTACTTAGATTTTACACTCTGCAGAGGTGGTGCACTTTCCCCACAAGACTTGGTTTCACCAAGACAAGATCTTTCAAAAGCCTTTCCTTCGACCAAATGGACGCGTTCCAACCTATCATCCCACTACCACCAACTGTCCAAATGGCTAAGTTCTAGCAACCTATGTGATCCAGGCAGAGCCCATATTGCCAAGTGGCTGCACTAGAAGCTTCTCAACATTTGACATCTCAAATCTCTTTGTTCCTGGGTGGCCATCCACAAGTGAGATACACAAGGTAAACCATAAACATGGGCCTTGTGTAACCACTCAACCAAAAACCACCAAGCAATTACCATTCCACCCAGGTGATTCATTAACTTAGTTGTTTTATTAAACAAAAACACAAGTCCTCAGACTTAGAAATTTTTCCATAGTATGAATGTATATTCCACCCTTGTTTTCTATTATCTAAGCTAATCTTGATAGTAGTAGGAATCTTAACTTAGAAAAATTTCTACTAAGGTTTCATCTACTAGGATTTCCCATAACATGGTTTATACTTAGCAAAAATTCCATGCAAGTTTTACTTAGAAAAAATCAGTAATGCATAGTGAAAGTAATGGGAAAAAAGTATGAAGCATCACTTGCCTTTTTGGTAGAGGATATAAGTTCACTCCTTGATCTTTGCAATGTTCACTCACTTCAAATCACTACAATTCAATCAAGCAAACAATATTTCAATCTACCATTCAAGCAATTCATCACATAAAATGATAAAATCAAAGTAAATGCATGCAAGCATGCAATAGGTTGTTTTATTTGTATAAGTGGTTTCTAGTAGGTTGTAAACATTTGGAAACACCTATTGGTCATTTTATAAAGTGGCAAAGTCATTTTCAATAGGTTTCACTTTATAAACCCTTTTTAAAACAAGGTATCATTTTATGTGGTGTAAAAATGTTTTTACTAATGCATTAATCTATAGGGTTCACAAAATATGTTTTCAAACCATAAAACTTGGTGTTTGGGGTCAGAGAGTTTGAAAAAAAAACATTTCCCAAAGGTTTTCTTCCAAAACCATTTTTAGTAAATAAACTATATTTTTATTTGACTAGAATTGGTTTTAAATCCAGGATTCATTCTTTTGTTTCTCAAAATACATTTTTGAATCCACAAAGTGTTTCCTATGGTCAGTAGGTTCAAAACACTCCATTTGCAAAAAGATTTTATCCTAAAAATGATTTTGGAATATTTTTTATAACCTAAACAAGCATACACAAGTTTCTGCAAAAACAAGCAATTTAACAGAAACTTTTTACTAAACAAATGGCATGGTTCGCTAGGGCTTGTTCCACTGATTCCATTGATATAAAGTTTGCAAAATTTGGACGTGTGTAATAAAAGTTGTGCAATTTACAAAATCACAAATCTAATAGATTCAAATCTGTTTTAAATCGAAGCCTGAGCCACGTGGCGCCTTTCTATTTGCTGATACCGTTTCGTCTGGATCACTCACTGAGGATCATTGGATCTAATGTGAATCGCACGGCTCAGATGCTCCCATACCCATTCGCTTAAGTCGTTATGTCTACGCCACAGGATGAGGATCCAAAGGCCCACGTGTGTTTGACCAAAGGCTGGAGGCGCAACGACGGTGGCTGGCGGCGACGCGGTTAGATGGTGGCGGTGCCGGTGAAGCAGGAAGCAAGAGAGGCTGGGAATATGCTCACCGGGTTCACAGGGCTGCGCTGATTCTCGACGTGGTCTTCACAAGGCCAGGGGCGCACGGGGGTGAGGACAATGGCTCGCCGGAGTTGCTCCTGGCGACGGGTACGCTCGGGCATCGTTGGAGGCGAGGCTATGGTTCACGAGGAGACAAACGGGAAGCATGGTTAGACGCGCAAAGTCATAGTGGTGATGCGAGCGTGAAGGAGGAGGAGAGGGGCGGTCAGGCACTACCTGGAGGACTCTCCGGAGTAGCAAACAGACGGTGGCGGCGCTTGGAGTCGTCGCTGGCGAGGCTCGAAGCCTGAGCGAATGCGGATCTGAAAGATGCGCCAGTCTGGGAACTTTCCGTGTGCTCGGGAGGCAAGGGTGGCGCGAGGCTTTGGAATATTCGAAGATCGTCGGAGCGGGCGGTCTAGCGCTAATTGGAGGCCTGGGGCGTATAGGTTACAGCGATGAGGGAAATGGAGAGGGGGAGTAGGCGCTTAAGTGAGCGAGGTTACCGTGCGGAATCAACGCTGCAATTATGTGAATTTACTCGGAGATTTGATTGACAGAGAACGGCAGCGAGGAGGAAGAATGAGTCCGCAGTTGAAGATGCTGACGAGGCAGGTGGGGTCCGCTTGGCAGCGAGAGAGAGGAGGGGTGCGATGGGGTCCATCTGTCAGCGGCCTCGTGGGTTCAAATGCGGGTGTGAATCGTGTTTCTTCGGGAGAGAGAGGAGCTGGGCTGCTGGGCTTAGTGGGCCAGGTTGGGTTGGGCCGTCCTTGCTCTATTTTTTTCTATTCTGAATATTTTTCCTTTTTCCAACTCAATTTCTGTTTTGAAATTCAAATCACAATTCAAACAACCAAATCAAATAAACTTCCACTAAAATTTATATTGAGTTTAGCTCTGTTTATCAACACAAATCAAAGTCCAAAACAAAATAATTTTTTTAATCTTTTTAAGATCCATTTATTAATTAAATAAAGTGGACCTTAGTTATTAAATCAAATAGGGTTTGATTTATTTATTTTTAAAACTCTATTTGAAATTTAAATAAAACCAAAAACACTTTAATAGGTTTTATTTGAGAATATAAAATACTTGGAAAACTTGTTTAAAATAATTTTAACAAGTTTTGATGTTTTTAATTAAAATGGGAAAAACCTTTATTTTAATAAAATTGGTTTAATAATAAACTCTCTTTATTTTTATTTAAATAAACCTTTACTCTTTTAATCAAAGCAAAACATTTTATTTCAAAAGATTGGCCAATGTTTAATTTGGCTCTATAAAATAATCCTTATTTATAAATCTACCTTTTCTTTTGAAAACCAAATCTTTTATTAAAAGATCCAAAAATAGTAATTTTATATATTTAATATTTTCTTTAATAATTGTTTATCTTTTCAAATCCCTTTAGGATTTGTTTAATCAAATAGGTTTGAAGGTTTCCAATTGGACTCAAAAGTTTCTTCTCACCCTGAAAATCAACAAAGTTTTATTTTATTCATTATTTTTCACATTACAAGATTTGGAAAATCTTGGGATGTGACAGGCTACCACCCTTAAAATAAATCTCGTCCCGAGATTTGGGAAGGATAGGGTTACAAATTTGCTCAAAGCATCTAGGGTACTACCACCCTTAAAAATTTTCCAACTAAATTACATATTGGCCTTCTTGGGATCTTGGGGAAACTTCTTTGGGCAAACATCTGCATAGTGTCATTTGTTTTCACACTTGAAACATGTGACAAGGCTGAGATCCTTCATAGGCTGGTTTATATTGTGCTTCATCTTTTCTCGACAGAAGTTTGCATAGTGGCCTAGTTCCTTGCATTTGAAACACATCACTTGGCTGATATCTTTCTTTTCCTTTGGTATCATTGCCTCTTGTTTGTTTCTTTGGTTCTTCTTCTTTTCTGGGCATTCATTGGCATAGTGTCCCATCTCTTTGCAAGTGTAACATTGTTCTTGAGTAATATCCTTCTTGCTAGGGTTGGGGCATTTCTTCTTTTTCTTGGGTTTCTCCAAAGCTAGGAGTGCCTCTAGTTCTTGTTCTTCATATGTTATCTCATAGGTAGGAATGTCTAGTGGTTTCTTTGACCTTATATTGCTCCTTGAATAATTCATATGCCTCTTCTTTGGTCCTTTAAATTGTGTTGTATTGCATGGAGGTATAAGTGGAGCTTTTCCTTTGTCCTCATTCTTCTTGGTAGACTTGGATCCTTCTTGATAGTTTGCAATCATTTATTGCACTCCACCTTGTTTCCTTTGTTCAACTATGGAATAGATGGGACATTGGATAGGGACATGATTATTTCCTTCACATAGGAAGCAAGTAGCTTGAGATGTAGGGCATTGGCCAACTGGATGTTCCTCTTCACAATTGGGGCATTGATCTCCATGCTCCTTGGAAGTGTGATCCTTGTCTCCACAAATATTGCAAGCTTTGGTTCCTTCTAAAATAACATCTTTGTCATCCTTGTTGTCATAAACTCCTTTGGAAGAGTTGTCTCCGATGTTGATCATTTGAGTGTCCATCCCTTGCAACAATTGGGATTGAAGTTTCAAAATCCTTTGTATAGCTGGGTCTAATCCATTGTTGTTGGCTAAAAGCTGAATTGTCACCTGGCTCAACTGGGTTTGGTTTGCAAGTAGTTGGTCTCTCATGTTGACCTCTTGGTTGTTGTTGTCACCATCCTTGATGTTAGAGTCTTTTGGAGAGGTCATTTGTTTGGGTTGGATTGGGATTAGAATAGGCAAAAGATTTCTAAGGAAATAATTCTAATCACACACATCACAGTTCACACAAGCAATGTGCAAGCAATCACAAACAAACATTCCACTCAAGCAACAAGTTTCAAGCATATTTTTAGGCAACCAAAATTATTTTTGTTACACCACATAAGTTGGTGTGTATGACTTAAACTAAATATGGTGGTCCATCTATAAGGTTCACTTGTGATCTTTCCATCCTTCTTGGTTGATTCCTTCTTGCATGAGATCATGGTTTCCTTGGGAAAACTCTTGGTCACAAAACTTCAAAGGTGAGGATGGCTCCTTCTAAGTTGTGTTTGTTTACTCTCCAAATCTTGAGCAAGATTTCTTGTCTCACTTGTCCTTAGTGATATCCAAGGTTGAAGTCCTTGGTGAAAAATGCTGAAGATGTTGAAGTCATTAGAGTTGAAGATGTCCTTTTTACATGGTGAAGTCTTTGGCCATGGGGTAGGTTTGTCCATCAAGTTTGAAATAGAAGAGATGTGGAAATCAAAACCAAAATGGTTGAGGAAAGGGTTTACAAGATTGTTTGTAAATAAGTTTTGGAATAAATACAACTCCTATTTTTCTAAGGGGTTTTGTCCAATCCTAGGGTTACAAATCATACAGGCAACACAATGCTCTGATACCATCTATAAGGTTCCCAACCTTTAATAAGGTAGAGATCCCTGTGTTTACAATGCTAGTCCCTGGATCAATAGCTAGCATCCACAGTTAAGATGTAATATCAAGAAACAAAGGTCATAATACAACTTTATAACCAGGAATAACATAATTTATTACATCTTACATAGCTCATTTGGCTATTACATTACATTGCAGCAGAATATCTATAATCATGGGGTCCTTCATCTTCAAAGTGCCACAGGAAGACATGTTGGTTGTAGACTTTGTAATCCTAATCAACACACTTCACTAAATCAATCAAACCTGCAACATAACAAGTTACAGCCACAAGGGTCAATACATTTGAATTGTATTGGCAAGTGATACTATGGTAGTATAGTGGAGTCTAACATCTATATGCATTTGGCTAAGAGGAGTTGAGGCTTGGTTTTCTCAAAAATAGATTTTTCTTATCACTTGAAAACTCTAAGTTTTTGCTTGACAAAAATCTTTCCCAAGGCATATCCCAATCAAAGATTGAAGATCCTTTAACCCTTGTTCAACCACAGGTTTTTAACTTAGAAATTTGGATGATGAGATTATTTATAGCTTCCATGTCTTGATGCTCAAATTGTCCTTTACCAGGGACATGGCTAAGTACTTAGATTTTACACTCTGCAGAGGTGGTGCACTTTCCCCACAAGACTTGGTTTCACCAAGACAAGATCTTCAAAAGCCTTTCCTTAGACCAAATGGATGCGTTCCAACCTATCATCCCACTACCACCAACTGTCCAAATGGCTAAGTTCTAGCAAATTATGTGATCCAGGCAGAGCCCATATGGCCAAGTGGCTGCACTAGAAGCTTCTCAACATTTGAGATCTCAAATCTCTTTGTTCCTGGGTGGCCATCCACAAGTGAGATACACAAGGTAAACCATAAACATGGGCCTTGTGTAACCACTCAACCAAAAACCACCAAGCAATTACCATTCCACCCAGGTGATTCATTAACTTAGTTGTTTTATTAAACAGAAACACAAGTCCTCAGACTTAGAAATTTTTCCATAGTATGAATGTATATTCCACCCTTGTTTTCTATTAGCTAAGCTAAGCTTGATAGTAGTAGGAATCTTAACTTACGAAAATTTCTACTAAGGTTTCATCTACTAGGATTTCCCATAACATGGTTTATACTTAGCAAAAATTCCATGCAAGTTTTACTTAGAAAAAAATCACTAATGCATAGTTAAAGTAATGGGACAAAAGTATGAAGCATCACTTGCTTTTTGGTAGAGAATATAAGTTCACTCCTTGTTCTTTTCAATGTTCACTCACTTCAAATCACTAAAATTCAATCAAGCAAACAATATTTCAATCTACCATTCAAGCAATTCATCACATAAAATGATAAAATCAAAGTAAATGCATGCAAGCATGCAATAGGTTGTTTTATTTGTAAAAGTGGTTTCTAGTAGGTTGTAAACATTTGGAAACACCTATTGGTCATTTTATAAAGTGGCAAAGTCATTTGCAATAGGTTTCACTTTATAAACCCTTTTTAAAACAAGGTATCATTTTATGTGGTGTAAAAATGTTTTTACTAATGCATTAATCTATTGGGTTCACAAAATATGTTTTCAAACCATAAAACTTGGTGTTTGGGGTCAGAGAGTTTGAAACAAAACATTTCCCAAAGGTTTTCTTCCAAAACCATTTTTAATAAATAAACTATATTTTTATTTGACTAGAATTGGTTTTAAATCCAAGATTCATTCTTTTGTTTCTCAAAATACATTTTTGAATCCAAAAAGTGTTTCCTATGGTAAGTAGGTTCAAAACACTCCATTTGCAAAAGATTTTATCCTAAAAATCATTTTGGAATAATTTGTATAACCTAAACAAGCATACACAAGTTTCTGCAAAAACAAGCAATTTAACAGAAACTTTTTACTAAACGAATGGCATGGTTGGCTAGGGCTTGTTCCACTGATTCCATTGATATAAAGTTTGCAAAATTTGGACGTGTGGAATAAAAGTTGTGCAATTTACAAAATCACAAATCTAATAGATTCAAATCTGTTTTAAATCGAAGCCTGAGCCACGTGGCGCCTTTCTATTTGCTGATACCGTTTCGTCTGGATCACTCACTGAGGATCATTGGATATAATGTGAATCGCACGGCTCAGAAGCTCCCATACCCATTCGCTTAAGTCGTTCTGTCTATGCCACAGGATGAGGATCCAACGGCCCACGTGTGTTTGACCAAAGGCTGGCGGCGCAGCGACGGTGGCTGGCGGCGGCGTGGTCAGATCGTGGCGGTGCCGGTGAAGCAGGAAGCGAGAGAGGCTGGGAATATGCTCATCGGGTTCGCAGGGCTGCGCTGATTCTCGACGTGGTCTTCACAAGGCCAGGGGTGCACGGGGGTGAGGACAATGGCTCGCCGGAGTTGCTCCTGGCGACGGGTACGCTCGGGCGTCGTTGGAGGCGAGGCTACGGTTCACGAGGAGACAAACGGGAAGCACGGTTAGACGCGCAAAGTCATAGTGGTGATGCGAGCGTGAAGGAGGAGGAGAGGGGCGGTCAGACACTACCTGGAGGACTCGCCGGAGTAGCAAACAGACGGTGGCGACTAATTGGAGTCGTCGCTGGCGAGGCTCAGGGGCGCGCGCGAGCGAGCTGCGGATGCAGAAAGATGCGCCAGGTCCTGGGGAACTTTCCTGTGTGCTCGGGGAGGCAAGGGGTGGCGCGAGGCTGCCGGAATTCGGTTGCGAGCTCGTCGGAGCAGGGCGGGGTCTAGGCGCTAATTGGAGCGGCCTGGGGGCGTATAGGTTCTGGCGACAGAGGGGAAATGGAGAGGGGGAGTAGGCGCTTAAGTGAGCGAGGTTACCGTGCGGAATCAACACTGCAATTATGTGAATTTACTCGGGGATTTGATTGACAGAGAACGGCAGCGAGGAGGAAGAATGAGTTCGCGGTTGAAGACGCTGACGAGGCAGGTGGGGTCCGCTTGGCAGCGAGAGAGAGGAGGGGTGCGATGGGGTCCATCTGTCAGCGGCCTCGTGGGTTCAAATGCGGGTGTGAATCGTCTTTCTTCGGGAGGGAGAGGAGCTGGGCTGCTGGGCTTAGTGGGCCAAGTTGGGTTGGGCCGTCCTTGCTCTATTTTTTCTGTTCTGAATCTTTTTCCTTTTTCCAACTCAATTTCTGTTTTGAAATTCAAATCACAATTCAAACAACCAAATCAAATAAACTTCCACTAAACTTTATATTGAGTTTAGCTCTATTTATCAACACAAATCAAAGTCCAAAACAAAATAATATTTTTAATCTTTTTAGGATCCATTTATTAATTAAATAAAATGGACCTTAATTATTAAATCAAATAGGGTTTGATTTATTTATTTTTCAAACTCTATTTGAAATTTAAATAAAACCAAAAACACTTCAGTAGGTTTTATTTAAGAATATAAAATACTTGGAAAACTTGTTTAAAATAATTTTAACAAGTTTTGATGTTTTTAATTAAAATGGGAAAAACCTTTATTTTAATAAAATTGGTTTAATAATAAACTCTCTTTATTTTTATTTAAATAAACCTTTACTCTTTTAATCAAAGCAAAACATTTTATTTCAAAAGATTGGCCAAGGTTTAATTTGGCTCTATAAAATAATCCTTATTTATAAATCTACCTTTTCTTTTGAAAACCAAATCTTTTATTAAAAGATCCAAAAATAGTAATTTTATATATTTAATATTTTCTTTAATAATTGTTTATCTTTTCAAATCCCTTTAGGATTTGTTTGATCAAATAGGTTTGAAGGTTTCCAATTGGACTCAAAGTTTCTTCTAACCCTGAAAATCAACAAAGTTTTATTTTATTCATTTATTTTTCACATTACAAGATTTGGAAAATCTTGGGATGTGACAATGTCTTTGTAGGTTATTTCGAATAACAATTTGGTATTCCTCCATAACACCAAGGACATGTCTTTGTAGGTTATTTCGAATAACAATTTGGTATTCCTCCATAACACCAAGGACAAAAGGGTTTGTCACTTGAAATGTGAAGTTTCTTGAAAAAGGAATTTTTCGCAAAAGTTAAGTGGGAGGACAATAGAACTTTGATAAGGTTAACAAACCTTAGCTAAATGTGATGAGTTGCACAGCGTCGGAAATGGTTCCGGAGGCTGCCATAATGCTCATATCTTATGTGCCTCAAAGGTTGTGGTCACGGAGATCTAAGTTCTTATTGAACCAAGTTGGACAGATAAACAAATCAAATGCTGAGATTTGAGAGTAAATCATTATCGTTTGATAATGATGAACCGACCACATACAAAGAAGCGATGATGGGCCCTGGCCCCATCAAATGGCTTGAAGCCATAAAATCCGTGATAGTTCCATACACGAGAAATCAAGTTTTGAACTTGGAAGACCCTCCAAAAAAGGTGTAAAAACCTATTGGTCGTATTTGGATCTATAAAGAAACAGACATGGATGTTTCACATCTTTGAAATAATCGACATGTCGGTAAAGTATTTTACGACAATGTTCAAGGAGTTTACTATGACAAGATTTGATCTTTCATAGTGATATTTAGTCTGGACGGATTAAAGTAGCAACCACTACATATAATTTGGTATATGGTAGATGAATAAACAAAACAAAATTCTTCTAATAGAATGGTTACCTAGGACGTGTACATTACACGATCCAAAGGGTTTTGTTAATTCAAAGGGTGTTAAAAGGGCATGCAAACTTCAATGGTTGAAGTAAGCATCACGGAGTTGGAATCTTCACCGTGATGAAAAAGGAGTTTTCATTTAGAGACAATGAAGATGCTTGCATTTGCAAGAAATTAAGTGGGAGCGCTGAGACATATTTCTAATACATTATGTGGAGGACATCTTGTTGATTAGAAATGATGCAATTTTTATTGACAACGGTTAAGAATTTCATTTCGATGAAAGACTTAGGAAAAATCTGAATATTTAGCATGAATGTCTATAATGGATAGACTGTGACGCTAATATGGTTGTGCCAAGCATACATATATGAGATATTGAAGAAGTTCAATATAGAAACGGCAAGAAACGGTTCTTGTCACATGGAAAGGAATTGAATCAAGATTCAAGTCTATCGGCACTTGATAAGTAAAACAAGATTCAAGTGTTTTGACACTTGATGAGTGAAATCACGAGAATGTTTTGATCAATCATACCATGATATGTACACATCCAGATATGTCCTATGCTCAAAGTGTTATGAGCATATACCAAAATGAATCATAAAATGATCATTGGACAATAGTAAGGATATTCTTATGATCTTTTGGAAGAACTAAGAATATATTTGTATAGAGGTGATAAACAATTATAAATATTTCATTGTAAATTGTTACATTGATACTAGTTTTGTCACCGGATATAAATTAAGTTTATCTCTATTTAAACTATGGGTGGCACAATGTAATGGAAAGGAGATTCCATGATGGATTTGGATGAATTCCAAAGTTAAGACATTGTGAAGGATACTACAACAAAAGGCTAAGTATGTGACTGCTATAGTAGCAGAAAAGGAGGGAATTTGTGTCAAGTAGTTTGTTATCAAACTAAGGTGTGGTTCGCAACAGGCTAACACTAAAGATACATTATACGACAATAGTATCGACATAATTTAACCCCAAGGAACTAAAGGTCTCACCAAAAGACCAAATTTATACAATGCCATCTCATTGGAGAATGCGTGATGCATGGAGACGCGAAGACATGCAAATACACACGGACCTGAAAGCGTCAGATCCGTAGATTATGTTAACCACGTGCGGTTGCGTATATGGAACACCAGAAAGCCATAGGTGTTCAAATACGCAAAGTTTTCAAACAAGATTATTGTCTCTAGTGCAAGTGGGAGAATGAAGGGTATATACGCGAGAGGCAATAATAAAGTGGTTATTATCGTATTCCTTATTTATGATAAATGTTTATTTTTCATGCTATAATTATATTAATACGGAAACGTTAATACATGTGTGTTTAATAAACAAAAAGGAAGTTCCTAGTTATGCCTCTCTTATAAACTAGCTCGTTGATTAACAAGATTATCAAAGGTTTCCTGATCATGAACATTGGATGTTGTTAATAACGAGATCACAACATTAGTGTAATGGTGTGATGACCATTAATCCGAAGTATAGCATTATGATCGAAGTCATTGAGTTTATATTGCTATAACAACTTACGAAGTGATCCTAATCCTTAGACCATGAGATCATGACAATCACTAACACCGGAAGAGTTTCTCGATGACATCAAACGTCACACGTGCGGGTGATTATAAAGATGGCTTCGGAACTACTAAAGTGTTATGTTGAGACCCATGGATCGAGAGTGGAATTTGTTCATCCCGATGACGGATAGATATGCTCTGGGGCCTCTCGGTGATATCACATTGATTAGCTTGCAAGCAAGTGATTTGATCACTAGAATGTTATATCACGGGAACAAGAAAAGAGTGCATGTCGGTAACGAGATCAAACTAGGTATGGAGATACCGATGATCGAATCTCGGACATGTAATATATCGTGAAACAAAGGGATTAAGATACTAGCGTAAAAGAATCACACGATCCCAGAAGTCATCGTTGAATGTGTGGGAGTCAGTACAGATCTCCAGGTCCCGCTGCTGATTATTGATCGGAGAGGGGTCTCGATCATGTCTGCATTATTCGAGAACCATAGGGTGACACACTTAAGGGACACCGACACCATTCGGAGCAAATGATATGTCAGAAAAAGAAAAGGAAAACGCAGGAATTTATTTCACTAGACATTGAAACTGTTTCGGTTGAAATTGCTGAAACTGGTTCTGAATGTGAAACTGAATACTAGCAAGGGGTTTATGTGAAAGTTTGTTAATTAAAGTAATTAACAAAATTCTGAATAAATAAATAAAAGTGTTTTATTTAAATGAGAGCTTGCATTAAATTTGGTGGAAATTTAATGCATGTGAGTGGATTTTTGTGTGGAGGCTTTTCATTTTGAGTGGGAGCTCCACCCACATGAATGTGGAAGAGGTGGGGGCAGCCCACCATGGCTGGGCGCGTGGCCCCTTGGGTGCCCCCCTCTCCCTATAAAAGGCCCCCTCTCATCCTCTCAAAGCACACCTCCTCATGAAGATCTCTCTCCCCTTTAGAATTTCCCCATGGTCTCGGATTAGAGATACATGTTCCGTGGGTGGATTTTTACGGAAGGATTTGTTGCTTTCGCTTGCTTGGAGGCGGCGCGGAGGTTGTCGACTACCCGTGCGTGTGTGCGATGAGGATGATGCCACTGCTTTGAGGTCTTGGACTTGATGGTCTTGGACCGGTGGACGGATGGACTTCATCACGATCTTGAGATCGTCAAGCGTTCGTCTACATCATCCATGAGTACAACCTCGTTAACGCTATTCGGTCTTCGAGGGTATGTATTCTATGGATGTATATCCACTCGTTGCTTGTATCTACTAGATAGATCTTGGTACATAGTTGTTCCCATTGTAGGAAATTTTTTGTTTTCTATGCTGCAAACCCTACACCCCCCACCTCAAAGTCCGCATATTTACAACCCAACAGGATCCCGCCGAAGCGACCGTTAGCCGCTTTCGATTGCTAGTGGAACACTTCCCATTGACAAGAGAGCGCATCTCATGGTCTATAAAAGACTGCTAAACTTTCTCATGGAGGAACACCAAATTAACCTTATCTTTCCTAACATACTCCTTGAGTTGGGAGCTGCGATCTTTACTGCCACACCCGTGAATGTTCCACCCGAAAGCTTTAATAATTTAGACATTAAGGAAGCTTGATCCTGGCGAGCTGGAGTATCACGGAGATTGGACCTAGAGCCCACTTGAGTGTTCACCCTCTTTTTACTTTTGGCTCTAGATGCTAGGGCCGTGATGGAGATCCGCTCTGGATCGTCCACCACGTCCATAGACCCGCTGTCCCCTACGATGTTCTACGCGAGCGAAGGAGCAGGAATCCCTTGGGCATCCAAAGCGCCAAGGTTCGACTCTTGCTAGGCACCCCTGTCTTGGACAAGTTCCAACAATTTAGCTATTGTTCCCGCAGCCGCAATGGCCGCCTGGGCATTTTTCTTAGCACGAACCAGCGAAATAAGAGATAGAGGGGAGCAAACCAAAGAATCACAACGAAGACCACAATCCAAAACCACATATCGCAAATGTGAATTAGAAAAGGAAGGAAGCACCATAAAATCATCCAGGGGAGACTCAGATGCGGAGCCAGCACGCATACCCGGGTCCGCTGATGCTGCCATGCTCAAGGCACATGCTAGCACGGGCTCACCGCTCTTCACTTTGTTCCACGCTCTCCTCCTAGATCCAGAGACAGGAGAGGTAATGGGAACTGATCTCTTCGCCTTAGAAACCTTGGCAATCACCGCCAGCTCCTGCGCGAGGTTGGGAAATTTCTCAGGGGCTAGCACCGGGGCGTTTTCCACCTCGCCATCCTGCTTCTTCTTAAGCTTGGCTAGCTTCTCTGCCAAGGCCTCATTGTCAAACTCTCAATCTGTAGGGCTAGTACACCCTATCTCGGTATGGTCTTCCATGGACATCTTAGAGCACTTCATGATAGACGGCGAGATTGGGGAATCCAGTGGGGACAGATCCCAGGAAGAATCTGAGGGAATCTCAACCACCGAGGCTGATACAGGATTAGGCTTGGAGGAGGGGACAAGTGCCACAGAGGGTGACAGAGGATCATCCGAGAATAGGCCCGATGCCGAAAGGTTGGAGCCATACTAATTGAACGGGATTTGATGGATCTTGAGTTGGACGGGGCAGAAGACGACTTAGTTCCAGATTGCTCGATGCTTGGGACGATCGCCACATGATAGCTGCCCACCGAGGATTTCGATCCTAGTTTGGTAGGGATCCCATGTTCAGGACACCCGTTGGGAAAGAGAGCCACTTCCAAAACACCCTCTTTGGCAGCCTCCTTTGGGGCCTCTTTCGCTGGAGCGCTCGAAACTTCAGTGCCCTTGCCATTGCCTTTGGTGTTCTCCTTAGTTCTGGGCCTCTTCTAGTGTCTATCTGTCAGGCTCTGGACCTCCGTATCCTCTTCCTCCCCCTCATCTCTTTTATCGTCATCCGTAGGAGAAAGAGAATCCTTCTCAATGCTCTTGGCAAATTCCACCTCCACCCCAATCTGGAAGCCAACCGCATTGGCAAAAAGCGTCACATGTTTAGGAGTTTTGTCCGGGGCATGAGAGTGGAAGAGCATGCACACCGTACCTTCCTGGGCAGCAATTGAGTCATCGTCCATGATACGGGGCCTTCCGATCATCTTGGTACCTTCCAACAGCAGCTCTGCGTTGCGCAGACAGACTGGCACATCCAGAAGCCGGACCCATATTTTGGAGTGAGTGGCGCATGCTTGGGGATTGACGTTGGCTTCTGCGAAGAGCACTGAAGTCTTGCTTATCGGGAGCTTGATACCACCGGCATTCTTGCAGAGATTCTTATAGAGATTTAGACTGGCCTTGGTGGGGAAAACCACCGCAAAGTCTATATCAGACTGGCGGCGCACCTGCCAATCCCAACTATCCTCAAAACCAGGGCCTTCATATCCTGAGTAAGCAATTGGTAGTTCAGGGAATTGTCAACCGTGATGACTATAGCAGCATGGTCTTGCTTGGCAGCTCCAAGATTCAGCAGATCCTCCTCCATCTCCAGGCAGTGAAAGCCAATCCCATCCACTGCATATCTATACCACTTCAGCTTTGGGGGGCTGCACAACCTTCTGGGCTGGAACCTCAACCCGAGCTTCACCTCCCCCAGGTTGTTTGGACGCCATGGGGCACATCCCAGTGGTATGGCCATCCACAACACAGACCCCGCGGTGAGCCGGTAAATGGCATCCACATTGGTAGTGTCCCTCCTGGAAACAATTATAGCACTTGATGCCCGCCTTCCTGCTCCCCGCGGTCGGATCTTGAGACGTATTATGTGAGGAGAGGCCGGCAGGGGGAATCGGCGCCGATTGCGACTACACGGCCGCCTTGGCCTTGGAGTGAGTGGTCAACTTGCGCACCGCAGCTTTCTTGTGCCTGGGCTTCTCTTGGTCCCTAGGAACGGACGTGCCAACTTCAAAGCGAGGTTCCTCATCACGGCGACGCAGATCGTCCCGACGCCACTCTGTCGCACAATCACGATCCCACTCGCGATCCCTATCACAGTGGTGCCTTTGGTACTCGCCGTATTCTAGACACTGACGGAGCTCACGCTCGATTCTTCTTCCCTCCTCCAGATCTGACTCCTCAAGCGGTCGCTTGCTTCCCGAGTTCCGGCCACGCACCATCACCGCACGCACAAAGGCAAGAACCTGGGGGAGGGTGAGGAGGCGAGGAGAAGCTTGGGGATGGACGCGTGAGATCTAGATCTATGGATCCACTCGCTCACTTCAGACAAGGAGGCGGGTTGGGCGTAAATGGGATCTCAAAGCCATGTTTTCCACTAGTGGTATTCATAGTTTTTGACACTGCATTTGATGTTTACATATCGTAAGTTTTTCAGTAGAACTTTTCCGATAAACTTTAACTATATTTTCAGAATTGATGAATACCATTTATTATACTTTTGACTATTCAAAAGGACTCAACGGAGCAAGCTCACAAAATCCACAATGATGTCTAAAATGTGTGACTACGCGAGGTATCGGACTTTTCCTCATGGGGTTTAATTTCTAGATAAACGTTGGAATCAGAGTGTGATTAAATGGCTACCTCTCTAAATAGGGTGACTTTGAGTGCCAGTAAGCAAGAGGTATGGTCGGCTATGAATGTCCATTGTTGGCGGAGCATGTGCCGATTTTTTTTTGAAAACACTAAAGATATTTGTGCTATACGTTAAAAGTATTCTCCATAGTACCTACTCCTGTTACTTCTGACGGCCACAATTGTCGGTAGGAGGTAACAACAGTCATCCGTCTGGAAATTAAGGACGGGGGTGCGGTAACAACAGTCATCTGTCTGGAAATTAAGGACGGGGGTTATACCCATCATGGGAGGGGCCTTTTTCTGGCCGTCGGCGACATTGTACTATTCTAGTGTTGCAACCAATACAAGTTTTGAGGATGTGACCAACTTTCATGCGGTGAGGAAGAGGAATAAGTCTTACGATCATTTGTGGTCCTTCTATTGATTGTCCTGAAGTAGTAGTAGACCATATGTGTCGTTGAAGGATGATGCAGCTGTGCGCATACTATGTACAAATATGAATTATTGTATAATGGCGATTTGATAAGACCAATACTCGCTAACTAACTAGCGGCTGCTAAGAGCAAATCAAACAGTTACCACGCCTTTTGACCTTCGAATCCCAATGAGAATGCATGTACATGGATAAGCGTTGGGTCTTCATCGAGTGGATGCCTCTCACCAATAAGTAGTACTCCATGTAGATCTCAGACCAATAAAGGCTTTGTTTGCCAACCGTGGAACAATTCCACTAGGCCGGCAATTTTAAGCCAAATATAGCGACGGACCCATCCGATCCAGTCAAACTATAATAAGTAGCCGAAAAGTATTGATGATAGTTTGTCTATACAGGCGGCTCAGTTTGCCGAAAAGCACTCACTCCGTTTCGAATGTCGGAAATTTATCTATCCTTATATATTTAGATGCGTTTTAGTTTAGATACCTGTAAATTTAGACAATCTGTGACATCAACGATTTTTTTCCTTTTGAATATTTTGGCAACCATCGATCGAACAGATTGGACAATCAATCAACGGAATAGTTCCTTTTTTTTAAAGAATGAAATAGTTCTTTTCAATTGCTAGCCGTCAGTGCAAGGATCAAAACGTTTCGTATAACTGTTCCAGAATGTGAAGAAAATGACCACAGGAGACATTATCAAAGGGAAGATGCCTGTATTACCTGGTCAAGTTGTTCATAAAACTGTCATTTTGAGGAAGCCCAATGAGAAACGTTGGCAGAAACCTTCTCCCGGTTGGGTGAGAAATTAAATGTTGATGGCGTTGACAAGACTGAAGATGGTTCAGCTGTGTCTGGCATGGTTCTTCGCCATGAATTTAGTGCTGTCATTTTCTCATCTCGCCGCCAGCTTTTTCATTGTTCAAATCCCTTTGAATCTGAAACCAAGGCATGTGAGAAGGGGCTGAAGTTAGCTCTGGAGTATTCCAATAAACCAATAATTGTGGAGTAAGATCGTTCTTGTTTGGTGTGGGCGGTGACTGGGAATGATCAAGATCGCTCCAACTACTTGTGTCTTATCTCTGAAATTAAGTTTATTATGGAGGTACTAGATTGATATCCTTTGTAAAAGTAGATAGTTTGCATAATAGGGTTTACCATTGCCTCGCTAATTATGTGAGAGCGGAACCTCGAACTGCTATGTGGCTATTCATAATTAGAGTAAATTAAGTGGTAACATGCATGCCAAGTAGCTTTTGCTGCTTTGTTTGTTCTTGTCAGTTTGTCCAGGAGTTTTGTTCGACTTGCAGTGTTCGGTGGTGGAGAAAGAGAAGAAGGAAAGAAATTTTTTTTCATTTTTTTCTTTTCTTTTCTATTTTTATTTTTTTTTTTTTTTTTTTTTTTTTTTTTTTTTTTCCTTTGTTATATCAGTTTATGTTGTACGCTTGGATTTAAAATATGCTTCCCGTCCCTTCAGGGACATCCTTGTTCAAAAAAAAAAAAAAAAAAAAAAAGTAGGTAATTTCATACCAGTTTATGTGGTTAACATTTATTTTAAGAAAAAAATGATCATAAAGTTAATCAGTAAAATATAAATTATGTCATAAAAATTATACCTTTTTTGGATGTGAATCCAATGGTATTTTTACATATTATTCATATTTTGTCGACCAATTTTTATGACGAATATTTTTCTTAAACTACGTGTCGACCTAATAAACCGACATGGAGGGAAAAATGATATGGCAAGTAATTAATAATGAGAGACGACTAAAGTAAGGCCTTTCACCATGAGAGTCTCTTAGTATTGTATTCTGAGAAAAATGCTGATGTGGTATATCAATTAAGCATATGAGAGGATTGGAGTGTCTTAGCTAAGACACGGCCATTGCAGGTAGTCATAGCAAAAAAAATGATAACCCGATCATATATATATGAGAGGGTTGGAGTGTCTTAGCTAAGACACGGCCATTGCAGGTAGTCATAGCAAAAAAAATGATAACCCAATCATATATAATATATATATATATATACACGTACCAATAAGAGCAAAATTATTAAACCAAGATACAACCTCTAAGAAAATGCATTCGAGAGGTTGTTTTTCTTAGGTATTTATATCTCTTAAGATAGCGTGCTAATATACATGCTATTGTAAAAGGTCTAATAAGTTACTACTTTCATTCTAACGAATAAGGCGTACTTGTTTTTCGTGTTTTTTCTTTGATCAATGATTAACTCAAACATATAAAGATTTTTGGTATAAAATTAACACAATTAGAAAGTGTTTATTAATATGAATCCAGTAATATGTACAATAAAAGAAATATATGTTTCCTCCATTTCTCGGTCTAATTTCGTTCCGGAACACTCGTATGCGTCTTATAAAAACAGAGGTAGTATTGCAGGCGACACGAAAAAACCGATCGTGCACCATCATCGTCTAAAGCGATAAAGTCGAAAATCGCACGGCGGCGAAGGGATGAGCGGCCTTTCCACAGCGCCCTCGGATCGCCTCCGAGCTCGAAATGCATGATCCACACCGTGAGAGCACCTTATCTTAACTTAACGCCATACTTTACCGATAAAAAAAGGAGTCTACAGAATAATAAATGAGACTACTGAAGGAAATATGCCCTAGAGGCAATCATAGAGATGATTATATTTCTTTTGTATCCATGAGTTATTGTAATGTTTCTTGAATATCCATATCAGGTAACTTGTATTGATTGGCAATTATATGAATTGTTTATGAAACTTATTACTTGTATGGTTATTTAATATTTGTCCCTAGTCGGAGTTCATGTGAGGACACATGTATATTATACTAGCACATAGATTGGTTGATGACTATGTTTCGCAAGTCATAGGCATGGAGGTGTCAAACCAATGATGTGGACACATGTTATGAACATGGGGTTGGAGTGGCCCAACTTGAGACTGACAATTAGTTGCAGCTCTCTCTACAATACGTGTACGTTTTGTCCTTAGACCTGAATTTGTCGCATGTACTTGAGATGTGGATCGACCTACTTTGGGGCTATCAGACGCTGCTCCGTAACTGGGTAGTTATAAAGGTAGCTTTCGGGTTTTTCCTTAAGCATGCTACAAGGCATGATCAATCAAGATGGGATTTGCCCCTCTCTACTTGAGAGAGATATCTCTGGACCACTTGAGTGATCGGATCCAGAAATACATGGTCGTGCTACATATGGTTAGAGCTAGACCAAATATCGAGAAAGGGAGGTCAGCTTAGAGCTAGACCAAATATCGTGAGGCAAAGGGAAAGACATGTACTAAACTTTGTGATGGTTCATCCGATATGATCTTTGTATGTGTTTAGAGTTGGCACGTCTTGCTACAAGCCGCTACCAACTAATGACAAAATAAGTGTATTCGTGTCATGTCTATACATATATGAACCTATAGGGTCACACACTTAAGGGGCTGGAAGCCTAATGAGGATTGGATCCGAATTAGACCAGGCTTAGTCTACTAGTGGGCTGCTAATGTAGAAGCCCACTAGGGACGCCTATATAAGAGAGGGTGGGGCGAGCTGACCAGGAGTAAACCATTCTCCCCCGCCGCCACTCCTCACGCCTATGTCGTGCGCGCAGTGTAGGGGTTCGTAGCTTCTCCATAAGTTTGTATAAAACCAAAACTTTTGATCACCTTATCAAAATGTTGATTCCAACTTCGGGATGCTTGCTTCAATCCATAAATGGACCGTTGAAGTTTGCATACCTTGTTAGCATCCTTAGGATCGACAAAACCTTTGGGTTGCATCATATACAACTCTTCATCAATGTCTCCATTGAGGAACGCTGTTTTGACATCCATCTGCCATATCTCATAATCATAACATGCAGCGATTGCTAACATAATCCTCACAGACTTTAGCTTCGCTACAAGTGAGAAAGTCTCATCGTAGTTGTGGCATCCCGCAAAACCACTACTAGAAAATCGCGTTGAATTTGTGCATTGCATCGTCGTCATCATGTGATGTTTGTCTAAAACTATTTTCGCAAAGCCCGTTTTGTTTTCTAAAACGCCCCATTTTCATTCAAACACGCAAACCCGGATCGCCGGAATATTTTGTTTTGATTAAATAGGTTTTGCAAACGGTCCGTTTAAATAAATAAATTATTGCATTATTTTAGCGGGGCAGTCGAACGGGCCCAATGACCCGAACGACCACCCCAGAAAATTAATCGGTCCACCCCTTATTCCTAAACCTACCAAACTATCTACCCCAACCCAGCCTCCACCTCACCCCACCCTATAGCAACTTGCCACCTCATCCTCTCCCCTCCCCCTAGCCTATCAGACCCTGCCACATCACCACCCAACTCTCCTCCTCTCTCCCCACTCTCCCACACAACACCCACACCCAACACACCTGCCCACACACGCACTACACGCACGCAGCCGGCCACCCTGCTGGCCCCACCACGCACGCACTCACGCCCACCTGCACGCACTCCCGTGCAGGCCCCACACCGCCGCCCGACAGCGTCCTCTCCACACGCACGCGCCTCTCTCCCCTCCCCTCTTCTCTCCCACGCGTCCACCGCCGCCGCTCACCACGCTCCCTCTCTTCCACCTCCGGCCGCCGGCGGCGACCCTCCCCGCCGCGCCTCAGCTCTCCTCGCCGACCCTCCTCTCTCCCGCGGCTCCCTCTTCCCCCCACCTTCTCCCTCGGCCTCCTCCAACCTCCGCGGCCGACCGCCCCGCACCGCCTAGCCCCGCCGCCGGTTCGCTCCACCTCCACCGCCCCCAGCAACCGCCGCCCTCGGCCCGCCTCCGGCCGCGCCCGCCGTCGCCGGCGCAAGCCCTCCCGCCTCCGCCCTCTCCTCCTCCTGCCTCCCCAGCGCCCGCGCCCCGCCTCCGCCCGGCCTCCTCGCCCGCCAGCGTCGTCGGCGTCGCCCCATCCCTTGCTCATGAGCCTAGCCTCGTCCGCCCTCAGTGAGCTCGCGTTCCCCGCTCCCTTGCGCCTCACGGCCTCCTCGCCGCTCCGTCCAACACTTGTGGCCGCTCGCTCCGCCTCCAGCGCCGCCCCGTTCGCCGCTCCGCGCGGCACCGCTCCTCCCGCCGCCCGGTACCGTCGCGTGCGCAGCCCTCCGGCTAAGCTCGCCGCTTTCGCCCTGGCGCCTCCCGCCAGGCCGCTCCCGCCAGCGGACCCGTCGTCCGTCGCCGCCCGTGCCTTCCGCGCTCGCCCTCCTCTGCGTCCGGCCGGCCCCACCTCGACCCTGCTGCTCGCCGCCGGGCCAGCGTCGCCGCTGGCGAGCCGCCGTGGCTCCCTGCCCGCGCAAGCCGTCCCGTCTCCGTCGGCCTTGTCGTCATGGGCCGCAACCGCCGCAGATGCCCTGATGCCTGACCGAGCTACGTGTGGTTATCGCCATGTATGCCTTGCAGCTCGCACCTGGACTCTCCTGATGTGCTAGAAAGAAGAGATGGAGCGGTGGTAATGTTGTTATGAGAGGATGCATGGTGAAATCGCGATGTATGCTAAAGCTTGCACCAAATTGATGACCATCACGGATGTTTGCGAGATACGTCGGTGCACCAGATTCATAAGTTGACCAAGATCGCCACGGATCGCCAAACGCCGCCAAGGGACGCCAAGATCTTCGACCGAACGCCAAGACCGATCTGGTTCGAGGGCCCGACAAGACCCTCGGAATCGCCAAGTTCCCCTTCGCGGATTCGATGGCCGGAGCCCGGAAGACCCCGGTGTCGAGCCCCAAGTTCGCCTCTGATGAACAAGATGGTACCCCAAGATCTCCATCGTATGTGTCGTGTCCAAGATCAAGACGATGACAAGATCTACTACCCCGATCCGAAGACCTACCCCCGCTGTCCGAGAACGATCCGTCGAACCCTGGACCCGGAGACCGAACCCCGGACCCCGGAACCCCAAGTTCGTCGAGACCCTCTAATGTGTGAACCCCTTTCCGAAAACCCTATTTTATAATATGATAACAACTGGTTGCATATTTAATTGACATCTCGCATGCATATATGTGGTTTGGGGGCCTTATGCCGATTCACCTCATAATTAAATATGGGGCCCATATGCAGGCAAATCTAGTCTTATATTGGCCTCATTTAAATTGGTGCATCGAACCGTTGTCATATCTTGCCTGGTTAAAACAACATCTAAAATGCAGGGTAGCTAAACAACTTGAACCACTTGAATATTTGTCGGGACCCCGGTTCCGCTTAATATGACCTAATCGCATTGCACCTTTGCCATGTCATGCATCATTCATGCATCATGCCGATCTTCTGCCGTTGTATTAAATATTGCATCCGGTGTTTCTTCTAGTGTTTTGCTTCTTCGCGGATAAGGCCGTTGAGTTGATGTGAGCTTCGCCCGATCTTCGGATGAACCCTTCGGCAATGCTTTTCAGGCGAGCATCTCCCCCTTTTCTACCTATCTTACTTTTATAGTATTTATTCCCTCCTGTTGATCTATTGCTATCTGTGTTGCGATGCTTTAGTTTCCGTACCTGTGATATACCGTGCAGCCCTATATTGCCTTGGACACATCCTATTACCTGTTGTTTGGTAGATAGTTGGACTTGCGCGCCGTAGTCGCTTGCTCAAGTGCTGTTGCGTGTTGTCAAGTGCCACAGTTGTTGGAGTAATGCCGCATGCTTGATGTTGGAGATGATAATAGTTTTACTTATCGTTCATTTTAATTTCTGTTTAACAACTAAAATTGAAGTAAGCAGAGGCATCGGTGGGTGATAGATAATATTTGGTTTCGAGCATACTTGTGTCCGTAGGACCCGATTACTTGATACTGTTCCTTGATTTATCGCGCTATCCACATCCGGGAGGTATATGGGACCCCCCTGAGCCAGAGCTTGATTCAGTCTTATTTCTTGGGGCCACAAACTAGTTTGAGGTTTTATTTACTATCATGTACTTATGCCATGCTACTTATGTATTTACGATTGTGCGAGGAGCACACTGTACTGTTTAGGTAAGCGGAGTGATTACGCGGTATCGACACCCCGAGTTTTCGGGTTCCCAGTCGCTTACAGCCATTGTCGCAAACCTTGAGTCCGTCTCGGAGCTTGCTTACTTCGTTGCGGGTAGACTCCAAGGGGTGGCCCCCAAATATTTCGAATCTGTGATTGTTGTCGTGAAAGCCTCGTTGGGTTTTGTTTTGGTTTTCGAGGTTGATCGGCGTGTGTTGCTATTGGTGCACCCCGGCCGGGTAAAACTTTCTGAAAGCCGTGTCCGCGGATATGGACGACTTGGAGCACAGTATCTCGACCATAGACAAGCATAACTAAAGTTTATTGCTATAAATTTGACTTTATAATGACTAGTAATCAGCTTCACTCTAATGGAATGGCTAATTAATACTGCCCACAATTGCTTGTTTGGAGTGTCGCTTGCGACCATTGTATCTGACTAGTAAGTATTGCAACTACAACGGAATGGCTGAATAAAAGTACCAACAACTGCTGGGTTTTGGGTTATCTCATGCTAATTGTATCTGATTAGTAAGTGCTGCAACTCTAACGGAATGGTTAACTAAAAGTGCCCACTGCTTATTTTATCAGGATGATTATCTAAACCTGACTAGTAAAGTGCCGCAACTATAACTGAATAAGTAAAACTGCCAACTGTGTGAGTTCCTCGGTTGACTTCCTCGTTTGGTCTCGAGGGGGGGAAACGCCAGGATGGGTTTGTCTGATGATAGTATCAGGTTGGATCCGAATAGGCCTTCCTTACCCCTCTCTGATTTCCGCCAGTTGTATCGAGTCTCTATAGATTGTGTAGTGCATGCTGCCGCTGCCGCTTCAGTCCACCATACCTATGTAGGCGAGGACCGCCGAATTCTAGCCTCGCCGTGTACTGGCCTCGATCTTGGCTCCTCTTTTTCCTTTGCCCTTTGTCGGCACCTTTTGTTTAAGCAGGTTTTGAGATCGCCGTCGTTAGCGGGGTTACCCTTCCGGCTTGGCTGGGCGGGGTTATGGGCGCCATTGGTTATTCTTGAGGGCTCTTAGCCCCATTTGCATCTTGTCCGTGGTCGGACTCTATCATTTTCAAGATGATTTGGATCTTTGTATATTATATTTGTATTCTTGACTCATGGAGTCATGTTATATATATATATCTTACGTGGGTCCCATCGAGGACTGTTGTGTAATGTTATTGCCGTTTTCCACCATACGAAAGTGCTGGTGAGCACCTTTGAATCGTTTCTATGCGGGTTTGGCGGGTTCGCTAAAACTTGCATAGGGCCGATCGAGGTGTTCTGAGTGGTATCGAGCACAGCAGTTGCGATACCCCACAAGTCCAGCCTGTAGGATAACCTAGCTAACGGCCGAAGTAGAGTGAAAAAACTATTTTTGCAAAATCGGTTGGATAGTTCTGATTAGGTCTGATTTTACTCCTTACCCTCTGCTATTCTCCTCTTACCTCGACGTGTTTTGAATCCACCTCTTATCTTTTCTGCGAGTCCAGGATTTCTCGTGGTTGGGTTTCCGTCGTACCTTCAGGGTTTCGCTTCCTTCTTTGATAACGGTGTTCTACCATCCGGTGTTCATGCTGCCTGAGGAATCCGTCTACTATGGTACCATTCTTTGTTCCTTGTTTGTTCCTTCCGGTGTTTTCCGACGCGACGACATCCTCTACGCCAGATCCGATGCAGAGGCTGCATCACTCCTTTGTTTCTGAACCTCGGTTGTCGAGATCTTCAGTCTGATTCCGAGAGTTGGTTGCATAATCCGCCTATTCGTGTGCAGAGTAATGGTTTGGGTGCACGATGGACTGATCACCATCCGACTACTCTTATCATTCGCTCTTGTACCTCGAATCAGTGGATCCAGCAGTTTTACTCCGTCCACGGAAGTTAGGGGTGGCTTTATTTGTTGATACCTCTACCTTCGACCTTTTTGTCCCCGGAGTGTTCTCTCGACGATCACGGACAACAACCCTTGTTAGTGGTGTCGCGAGGATCTACACGATGCGAGAAGACGCCGATCGCCAACCTTTCTTTCCGGTACCATGAGGCGGATCTCGAGGGAGAGATCCATTGTTAGTGGTGTCGAATTGTGGCATCCCGCAAAACCACTACTAGAAAATCGCGTTGAATTTGTGCATTGCATCGTCATCATCATGTGCTGTTTGTCTAAAACTATTTTCGCAAAGCCCGTTTTGTTTTCTAAAACGCCCCATTTTCATTCAAACACGCAAACCCGGATCGCCGGAATATTTTGTTTTGATTAAATAGGTTTTGCAAACGATCCGTTTAAATAAATAAATTATTGCATTATTTTAGCGGGGCAGTCGAACGGGCCGAATGACCCGAACGACCACCCCAGAAAATTAATCGGTCCACCCCTTATTCCTAAACCTACGAAACTATCTACCCCAACCCAGCCTCCACCTCACCCCACCCTATAGCAACTTGCCACCTCATCCTCTCCCCTCCCCCTAGCCTATCAGACCCTGCCACATCACCACCCAACTCTCCTCCTCTCTCCCCACTCTCCCACACAACACCCACACCCAACACACCTGCCCACACACCTGCTGGCCCCACTTGCCTGCCTCCCCCTGCACGCACTCCCGTGCAGGCCCCACACCGCCGCCCGACAGCGTCCTCTCCACACGCACGCGCCTCTCTCCCCTCCCCTTTTCTCTCCCACGCATCCACCGCCGCCGCTCACCACGCTCCCTCTCTTCCACCTCCGGCCGCCGGCGGCGACCCTCCCCGCCGCGCCTCAGCTCTCCTCGCCGACCCTCCTCTCTCCCGCGGCTCCCTCTTCCCCCCACCTTCTCCCTCGGCCTCCTCCAACCTCCGCGGCCGACCGCCCCGCACCGCCTAGCCCCGCCGCCGGTTCGCTCCACCTCCACCGCCCCCAGCAACCGCCGCCCTCGGCCCGCCTCGGCCCGCCCGTCGCCCGGCGCAAGCCTCCCGCCTCCGCGCCTCTCCTTCCTCCTGCCTCCCGGCGCCTTGAGCCGCCTCCGCCTCCTCGCCGCCACGGCCGCCCAGCGTCGTCGGCGTCGCCCCATCCTGCCGCGAGCCTCGCCTCGTCGCCCTCCAGCCAGGCTTCGCCCCCGCTCCTTGCCTCACCGGCCTCCTCCGCCGCCGCCCGGCCAGCCGCTCGCCTCGCCCTCCTCCGAGCCAGCGCCGCCCGTTCAGCCGCTCACTTTGGCCGCCGCTCCTCCCGCCTTGATGCCGTCCGCGCCGCCTCCCTCAAGCTGGCCGCTTTCAACGCGTCGGCGCCCTCCCCTCCAGGCGCTGCCCGCGCGGACCCTTCGTCCGTCGCCGCCCGTCCCTTCGCCCTCCTCTGCGTCGTGACCCCACCTCGACCCCGCTGCTCACCGCGTCGCCGCTGGCCGAGCACGCGCCGTGGCTCCCTGCCCGCCTGCAAGCCGTCCCCTGTCTCCGTCGAGCGCGCGCCGTCGCTGGGCCCACGCAACCGCCTCGCAGATGCCCCTGCAGTGCCGCCCCTGACCGAGCTCTGTGTGGTTATCGCCATGTATGCCTTGCAGCTCAGCACCGCTGGGCTCTCCCTGATGTGCTGGAAAGAAGAGATGGAACGGTGGTAATGTTGTTATGAGAGGATGCATGGTGAAATCGCGATGTATGCGCAAAGCTTGCACCAAATTGATGACCATCTGGATGTTTGCGAGATACGTCGGTGCACCAGATTCATAAGTTGGACGCCAAGATCGCCACCGGATACGCCAAGCACTTCGCCAAGGGACGCCAAGATCTTCGACCGAACGCCAAGACCGATCTGGTTCGAGGGCCCGACAAGACCCTCGGAATCGCCAAGTTCCCCTTCGCGGATTCGATGGCCGGAGCCCGGAAGACCCCGGTGTCGAGCCCCAAGTTCGCCTCTGATGAACAAGATGGTACCCCAAGATCTCCATCGTATGTGTCGTGTCCAAGATCAAGACGATGACAAGATCTACTACCCCGATCCGAAGACCTACCCCCGCTGTCCGAGAACGATCCGTCGAACCCTGGACCCTGAGACCGAACCCCGGACCCCGGAACCCCAAGTTCGTCGAGACCCTCTAATGTGTGAACCCCTTTCCGAAAACCCTATTTTATAATATGATAACAACTGGTTGCATATTTAATTGACATCTCGCATGCATATCTGTGGTTTGGGGGCCTTATGCCGATTCACCTCATAATTAAATATGGGGCCCATATGCAGGCAAATCTAGTCTTATATTGGCCTCATTTAAATTGGTGCATCGAACCATTGTCATATCTTGCCTGGTTAAAACAACATCTAAAATGCAGGGTAGCTAAACAACTTGAACCACTTGAATATTTGTCGGGACCCCGGTTCCGCTTAATATGACCTAATCGCATTGCACCTTTGCCATGGCATGCATCATTCATGCATCATGCCAATCTTCTGCCGTTGTATTAAATATTGCATCTGGTGTTTCTTCTAGTGTTTTGCTTCTTCGCGGATAAGGCCGTTGAGTTGATGTGAGCTTCGCCCGATCTTCGGATGAACCCTTCGGCAATGCTTTTCAGGCGAGCATCTCCCCCTTTTCTACCTATCTTACTTTTATAGTATTTATTCCCTCCTCTTGATCTATTGCTATCTGTGTTGCGATGCTTTAGTTTCCATACATGTGATATACCGTGCAGCCCTATATTGCCTTGGACACATCCTATTACCTGTTGTTTGGTAGATAGTTGGACTTGCGCGCCGTAGTCGCTTGCTCAAGTGCTGTTGCGTGTTGTCAAGTGCCACAGTTGTTGGAGTAATGCCGCATGCTTGATGTTGGAGATGATAATAGTTTTACTTATCGTTCATTTTAATTTCTGTTTAACAACTAAAATTGAAGTAAGCAGAGGCATCGGTGGGTGATAGATAATATTTGGTTTCCGAACGCCCACTTGTGTCCCGTAGGACCCCGAGTACTTGATACTTGTTCCTTGATTTATCGCGCTATCCACATCCGGGAGGTATATGGGACCCCCCTGAGCCAGAGCTCGATTCAGTCTTATTTCTTGGGGCCACAAACTAGTTTGAGGTTTTATTTACTATCTTGTACTTATGCCATGCTACTTATGTATTTACGATTGTGCGAGGAGCACTGCATCTTTATTTAGGTAAGCGGAGTGATTACGTGATATCGACACCCGAGTTTTAGGGTTCCCGATCTTCTGACCATTGTCGCAAACCTTGAGTCCGTCTGAGCTTGCTTAATTTTGCGGGTAGACTCAAGGGTGGCCCCTGAAATATTTGAATCCTGTGATTGTTCAGTCGTGAAAGCCTCGTTGGGTTTTGTTTTGGTTTTTCCGAGGTTGATCGAGCGTGTATTGCTATTGGTGCACCCCGGCCGGGTAAAACTTTCTGAAAGCCGTGTCCGCGGATATGGACGACTTGGAGCACACTATCTCGACCATAGACAAGCATAACTAAAGTTTATTGCTATAAATTTGACTTTATAATGACTAGTAATTAGCTTCATTCTAATGGAATGGCTAATTAATACTGCCAACAATTGCTTGTTTGGAGTGTCGCTTGCGACCATTGTATCTGACTAGTAAGTATTGCAACTACAACGGAATGGCTGAATAAAAGTACCAACAACTGCTGGGTTTTGTGTTATCTCATGCTAATTGTATCTGATTAGTAAGTGCTGCAACTCTAACGGAATGGTTAACTAAAAGTGCCCACTGCTTATTTTATCAGGATGATTATCTAAACCTGACTAGTAAAGTGCAACTATAATTGAATAAGTAAAAGCACTGTGTGAGTTCCTCGGTTGACTTCCTCGTTTGGTCTCGAGGGGGGGAAACGCCAGGATGGGTTTGTCTGATGATAGTATCAGGTTGGATCCGAATAGGCCTTCCTTACCCCTCTCTGATTGCCGCCAGTTGTATCGAGTCTCTATAGATTATGTAGTGCATGCTGCCGCTGCCGCTTCAGTCCACCATACCTATGTAGGCGAGGACCGCCGAATTCTAGCCTCACTGTCTTGGCCTCGATCTTGGCTCCTCTTTTTCCTTTGCCCTTTGTCGGCACCCCTTTTGTTTAAGCAGGTTTTGAGATCGCCGTCGTTAGCGTGGTTACCCTTACGGCTTGGCACAGGGGGTTATGGACGCCATTGGTTATTCTTCAGGGCTCTTAGCCCCATTTTCATCTTGTCCGTAGTCGGACGCTCTATCGTTTTCAAGGTGATTTGGATCTTTGTATATTATATTTGTATTCTTGACTCATGGGGTCGCTGTTATATATATATTTGTTCTGTGGGTCCCATCGAGGACTGTTGTGTAATGTTATTACTTCGTTTTCCACCCGCACGAAAGTGCCTGGTGGGCACCTTTGAATCGTTTCTATGCGGGTTTGGCGGGTTTCGCTAAAACTTGCATAGGGCCGATTCTGAGGGTGTTACAGTAGTCAACTCCTTGAATTTGTCAAAACCCTTTTGCAACAAGTCGAGCTTTATAGACAGTAACATTACCATCAACATCTGTTTTCTTCTTGAAAATCCATTTGTTCTCGACAGCCTTCCGGCCATCCGGTAAGTCCACCAAAGTCCATACTTGGTTTTCGTACATGGATCCAATCTCGGATTTCATGGCTTCTTGCCATTTATTGGAATCTGGGCTCATCATTGCTTCTTCCTATGTTGCAGGGTCATCGGTGTCGTCCACCAACATGACACTCATAACGGGATCATACCAATCAGGAGTGGTACGAGTTCTCGTTGACCTGCGAGGCCCTGTAGCAACTACAACCGAAGTTTCATGATCATCATCATTAGCTTCCTCTCTTATTGGTGCAGGCACCATAGGAACTTCTTCCGGTGCTGCGCTACTCACAAGTTCGAGAGAAGGTTCAATAACCTCGTCGAGTTCTAGTTTTCTTCCAGTCAGTTCTTTCGAGAGAAATTCTTTCTCTAGAAAGGATCCATTCTTGGCAACGAAGATTTTGCCTTCGGATCTATGATAGAAGGTATACCCAATAGTTTCCTTTGGGTATCCTATGAAGACGCATTTTTCCGCTTTGGGTTCAAGCTTGTCCGGCTGTAACTTCTTTACATAGGATTCACAACCCCAAACTTTAAGGAACGGCAATTTAGGTTTCTTCCCAAACCATAACTTATACGGTGTCATTTTGACGGATTTAGATGGTGCCCTATTTAAAGTGAATGCGGCTGTTTCTAATGCATAACCCCAAAATGATAGCGATAAATCTGTAAGTGACATCATAGAATGAACCATATCTAAGAGAGTTTGATTACGACGTTCGGACACACCATTACGCTGTGGTGTTCCCGGCGGTGTCAATTGTGAAAGTATTCCACATTTCTTCAAATGCTCACCAAACTCGTAACTTAGATATTCACCTCCACGATCAGAACGCAGAAATTTAATCTTCTTGTTACGTTGATTCTCAACCTCACTTTGAAATTCCTTAAACTTATCGAAAGTTTCGGACTTATGTTTCATGAAATAGATATACCCATATCTACTCAAGTCATCTGTGAAGGTAAGAACATAACGATAACCACCGCGCGATGCTACACTCATTGGACCACACACATCGGTATGTATGATTTCCAATAAATCCGTAGCTCGCTCCATCATACCAGAAAATGGAGTCTTAGTCATTTTACCCATCAGACATGCTTCGCATCTTTCAAGTGATTCGAAATCAAGTGATTCAAGAAGTCCATCGGAATGGATTTTCTTCATACGCTTCACTCCAATGTGACCAAGACGACAGTGCCACATATAGGTCGAGTTATCTCTCAATTTCAAACGTTTATCCTCAGTGTTATTAATATGTGTATTTCCACTATCGAGATTCAATAAGAATAGACCATCTATCAAAGGTGCATGTGCATAAAACATATTACTCATATAAATCGAACAACCATTATTCTCGGACTTAAACAAGTAACCGTCTCGCAATAAACAAGATCCCGATATAATGTTCATGCTTAACGCAGGCACCAAATAACAATTATTTAAGTATAAAACTAATCCCGATGGTAGATGAAGAGGTAGCGTGCCGACCGCGATCACATCAACCTTTGATCCATTTCCTACACGTATCGTCACCTCGTCCTTCGCTAGCTTCCGTTTATTCTGCAGCACCTGTTTTGAGTTACAAATATGAGCAACCGAACCAGTATCAAATACCCAGGCACTACTACGAGTACTAGTGAGATACACATCAATAACATGTATATCGGATATACCTTTCTTCTTGATGTTGCCGTTCTTCAAATCCGCCAAGTACTTTGGGAAATTCCGCTTCTGGTGACCTTCTCCCTTGCAGTACAAGCACTCTGTATCAGGCTTAGGTCTAGCCTTGGTCTTCTTCGTCGGTGGGACAACTTTCTTACCACCCTTCTTGAAGTGTCCCTTTTGCTTAGACTTGCCTTTCTTGAATTTGGTGGGTCTTATTGACCATCAACACTTGGTGCTATTTCTTGATCTCCACTTCTGCAGATTTTAACATGGAGAAGAGTTCTGGCAACTGCTTGTTCATGCTTTGCATATTGTAGTTCATCACAAAGTTCTTGTAACTTGGTGGTAGTGGTTGGAGGACACGGTAAATCCCCAAAGCATTAGGAATCACTATACCCAAGCTTTGAAGTTTTTTGCGTGCCCAGACATCTTAAGCACATGCTCACTGACGGAGCTGCCCTCTTCCATCTTGCAGTTAAAGAACTTTTCTAAAGCCTCATAGCTCTCAACTGCCGCGTGAGTCTCAAAAATCAATTTGAGTTCACGGACAATATCATGTGGGTCTGAATTCTCAAACCTTTTCTGAAGCTCCGATTCCAAACCATACAAGATAGCACACTGAACTATGGAGTAGTGATTCTTCCGAGCGAGGTAAACGTTCTTTACTTCATCGGTAGCATCAGCTGCAGAGGGTCACCCAGCGGTGCATCCAGCACATAGGTCAAATTACCAGCATTGAGGACAATCCTCAAATTGCGGAACCAATACGCGAAGTTGCTTCAATTTTTTTTACTTTTCTTTCTCTAGGAACGCATTAAAATTGATGGTAGGGGCCACCATTGATCTACAACATATTTGCAATAGTTTAGACTAAGTTTATGACAAATTGAGTTCTAATTAATAGTTAAATTAATCTAGGTGAACTCCCACTCAAAACAATATCCCTCACATTGTTTTAGTGATCACACGAACCAAATCCACCACATCAAAACCGATCATCATGAGAGTTGATGTAGCTTCAATGGCGAACAATCGACATGTTCATCATATCTACTATATGATTCATGCTTTACCTTTCGGTGATCCGTGTTCCGAGACCATGTCTATACATGCTAGGCTCGTCAAGATCAAACCTTAGCTTCCACATGAGAAAATCTGGCTTGCTCACGTTGTATACACTTGCAGAATCTAACACACCCGATCATCACGTGGTGCTTTGAAACAACAAGCTTTAGCAACGGTGCTTACTAAGGATGAACACTTTAGAACTTGAAATTTATGTGCATGAGGGATCATCTTATAATGCTACCGTCGTTAACTAAGCAATACAAGATGCATAAAGGATTAACATCACATGCAATTCATAATATGTGATATGATATGGCCTTTCTTCTTTGTGCTTCCGATCTCCATCTTCAAGCACGAACATGATCTCCATCATCACCGGCATTGCATCAAGGTCAATGACGCTACTCCATGGTTGTCGTCCACCGGCTTCAACTATTACAACTACTTTGAATAGACATACGGGTCTTAACAGAAATTAAAGACAACCATATGGCTCCTGCCGGTTGCCAACTTACAATAAGGAACATTGCATACATCAAATATAATCACAATCATGGCCATATCACATCACAGCACACCCCTGCAAAACAAAGTTAGACGCCTCTAATTTGTTTGCATATTTTATGTGGTTTGGGGCTTTCAATAAGTGTCGATCTAACTTACGAACAAAAACCACAATGTTGATGTTTGAAATATCAAGTGCCTGTTGTAAATTGGATCTATACTATAATGGGAGAGACAGACACCCGCAAAGCCACTTATGCAATACAAGTTGCATGTTGAGCGTGGAGCAAGTCTCATGAACGATGTCATGTAAGGTTAGCCCGAGCCGCTTCATCCCATCATACCGCAAGATGCAAAGTACACAAGAAGCAACTGATAATAAAAGCACCACCTCCCACAATGAACATCGTGTTCTGCTCGTGCAACAGATCTACATATAGACACGGCTCTGATACCACTGTAGGGGTTCGTAGCATGGAAAACAAAAAATTTCTACCGCATACAAACAAACAAGCCAAGATCTATCTACTAGATTGTAGCAATGAGTCGATAGAATAACTCACCCTCGAAGATTACAAAGTGTTTAACGAGAGCGGATTCTCGTGGGTGATGTAGTCGTACTCTTGCCGATCTCAAGATCGTGTAGACGATCCTTCCGGCGCTGCGTTCCGGCAGAGCTTCCGCAGTCGGTCACATGTTCGGTACTCTATGAAGACCTTCCTCTGCCTTGTTCCAGCAGGCAGCAGAGGTTGTCGCACTCTCCTCGCGATTCCGGCAGCACGACGGCGTGGTACCGGAAGTAGAGGGGAGGATCTCGCAGGGCTTCGCCTTAAGCCGGAGCGAGTATGGTGGACTATGAGAGAGACCTCGGTGATCTAGGGTTTAGATGCACCAAGGAGAGAGGGCTAGGCCGGCGGCTAGGGCTTGGGGAATCCCAAGTCGGTGGCTAGGGTTTGCCCTAGGCGGCGGCGGCAGCAGCAGGAGGTGGTGGCGTCGGCGGCTTAGGGCTAGGGTTTGGAGAGGGCAAGGTGTGTCCTTGGAGGGGCAGCCCTGCCCCTCCTTATATAGGTGGAGGGTGCCGACCAAGGGGAGGGGAGTCCCTCCCTAACTGGTCTTCCAAGGCCGGCGGGTGGAGGGAGAGGAACTCCTCCCCAAGTAGGTTTCCTACTCTCCCTCCACCAAGCAAAATAGCCGTTTGACTTTTCAAATTGGCGTTTGACTTTTCAAACTAGGATTTGATTTATCCCTTTTTTTGCTCAGCGATGACACCTAGTACATGATGCAACCATTCCAACTTATTATGACACATTCATGTACCCTTCCCCTCCGGAGTGTCGGACATTCCGGAACCTTCTAGAACATTCCCGATGAAAACACCGGAATCATTCTCCAACCCCGAAACAGGACTTTCCTTATAGGAATCTTATTCTCCGGACCATTCTAGATCTCCTCGTGATATCCTGGATCCCATCCGAGACTCCAAACAACATTCGGTCTCTTACTCATCATTCCATAAGTACTCAACAACGTCGAATCCTTAACTGTGTCTCCCTACGGTTCGTGAATTATGCGGACATGATCGAGACACTTCTCCGAACAATAACCAATAGAGGAATGAGGAAATTCATATGGCTCCCACATATTTCTACGATTACTTTGCGATCGAATGAACCACTTACATACGATACCAATTTCCCTTTGTCTCACGATAGTTTACTTATCCGAGGTTTTGATCGTCGGTATCTCTGCATACCTAGTTCAACCTCGTTACTGATAAGTACTCTTTTCTCGTTCCCGTGATATGTGATACCTTGTGAGCGAGTCACATGCTTGCAAGCTAATTGGATGACATTCCACCGAGAGGGCCCAGAGTATATCTATCCGTCATATGGATGGACAAATCCCACTCTTGATCCATGTGTCTCAACCAATACTTTCCGAACACTCAATGCCACCTTTATAGCCACCCAGTTACGGTGTGGTGTTTGATGTCATCAAAGCATCCTTCCGGTGATGGTGATAAGCATGATCTCATGGTCGAAGGAATTAGGTTACTATGTATCAGAAAGCATATAGCAATTGAACTATTAAAATGACTTGATCTTTATGCTACGCTTATCTATAGGAGTATGTCCATCATATCATTCTCCTAACGATATGATCTTGTTGTTAATAACATCTCAATGTTCATGATAGGGAAACCACAATCATTTATTAACCAACTAGCTAGTATTATGAAGAGGCTTTACTAGGGACTTCAATTTAAGTTTACAAATCACACAAGTATTAATGTTCCCTTGTTAATACTATTATAGAATGAATGTAAACATTTATCATAAACACAAAGATATAATAATAACCATATTTATTACTGCCTCTAGGGCATATCTCCAACACACGGACCTAGCAGTCCGGCGTGTGACGCTTCCACCCCGCACGCGTGGATACCTCGGAGGTGCTGCATCTGTGGCACTTGGACGAGTCGTGCAAAGGGGAGCGACTCGTGGGTCGAGAACAAGGAGGAGACGTGGAATGTCTACACTGCCTCGACGCGCTTCGTCAAGTTCCGCATCTACGCGTCTAGTGGTAATCCTGTGATCTATGACAACAGTAATCCTGGTTTACGCGGTAGAAAATTTTGATTTGGGATAGTGTAGCCTACTCGTATCCCTTCAGTGGTATCAGAGCCAATGCTGTTCAATTATAGGTTCGGGATGTTTGCATATGGTGATATGCAGATTGATATGAATGGTGTGATCGTTTGTATTGCGGTGGTTCAGGATAGTTCTATGATCTTGCTTTCCGTGATCATGATTTTGAGGTTGTCGAATGACTTACCGCTACCGGTCGATTTCCGCCATCGGGGTAGACAGTGACATATAAATCATGTTGAATCACGCGAAGATCAATATGATTGATCGAATCGGAACCTAGATCTAAAATCGATGTACCGTGATCAAAGGAGTTTGATCAAATCGAAACAATAGACGGTTTATGGTAAATTTGATTTGCCGATCAAAATCCTTAAAGAAAATTGCGTAGATCAATAACTTGTTTTTGCAAGATGTATGTGATCAGTATGGCCCATATATGTATGAGATGCATGTATGAAAATTATCATGACATGCATGTCGTGAGTAGGGCAACATGGCTGGAGCCAAATCTGTTGTCAATTATTGTAATGGCCTGTGTGCCAACTTGTGATGATCCCAATACTATGTAATTTTAATTACTAGATGTTAGGAGTAATAGCTTGTATTAGTTCTTTGAGTACTCATCACTTGGAGGATGGATCACATGGAACATGAAGATGGATATCATCATGGAGGACAGGTTCTATGGCGATGAAGATCACCATGAGAGAATGGGCCATACTGTGTCACATCTATGTGAATGTCATTTCTATGCGTTTTACTCTATGCATGCTTAGATGATAGAAGTAGAACGATCCCTCACAAAGTTTAAGTTAAACCATGCCCTCCAAACCAAACCTTGCACCATCCTATGCCCTGTACAATCGTTGGTGTGCCTATGAAATTAGGGTGCCACGGTTTTACTTGGCTGGATGGGTTTGTATCAGATACCTACATGCATAAGGGTTAGTGAGCTTGACAAGGTCATCTTAACAGTTAAGGACCTTGGGGCATAAAGGTTGGGCGCCTAGTTTTAACATAGAGATGTCACCCAACAACAAGAGTCATATGTGATATGATTAGCAAGTGTTGCTTACTGATTTACCTTGTCTTCTAGCAGTGATGCTAAAGCTCACTAGTCGACTTGTTAATTGTGGATCTTGAATCACTTAGCATCAATAGAGGGATACTAGTTTAAGTGGGAGTATATGCTATTAAATTGTTTAATATGTTTTACTCTTTCATGGTTACATGGATTAGTATTTTGCATGTTTTCTATTATAGTTCAATGGCATTGAACACTGCATCACATTTTTCTTTGCGTTCGATTCTTGACAAAGATAAACTAAATGGAACAAACTATTCGGACTAGGTCCGTAACCTGAGAATTGTTCTCAGGTCTGATAAAAAGGAAATGGTTCTGGATACCCCAATCCCCAATGAACCTACTGATAATGCATCTGCTGCCCTCAATAATGCCTACAAGAGAGCATGTGATGATTCTCTTGAGGTTAGATGTCTTATGCTTGCATGCATGGAACCTGAACTCCAAAAGAAGTTTGAGGATCAGGAAGCGTACGATATGATCATTGCGCTTAGGGACATGTTCCAGACTCAGGCAAGGACTGAGAGGTATAATGTCGCCAAGTCCTTTGTGGAATGCAAGCTGGCAGAGGGAGCAGGTGTAGGCCCCCATGTGATCAAAATGGTTGGTTACAGTCATACTTTGGAAAATCTTGGTTTTCCACTAGGCCAAGAATTGGCTACTGACTTCATTTTGGCGTCTCTTCCATCTAGTATGGGCAGTTCATCTCAAACTACCATATGAATGGGGTGGAGAAAGGCCTTAATGAGTTATGTGGGATGCTAAAAACATCAGAAGGTGAAATGAAGAAGTGTGCAGGGCATAGCTATGTGATGGCTATGCAGAACAAGCCTAGCTTCAAGAAAAAGGGTACTTCTTGGAAGAAGAAAGGCAAGGCTAAGGATACGATCCCTAAGCCTGCACCCAAGCAAAAGGCTAGACCTGTAGAAGACACCGAGTGCTTCTTTTGTCATGAACATGGCCACTGGAAGAGAAATTGCAGCAAGTACCAGGCTTCTTTGAAGAAGAAAGAGTACTTCCCACTCAGCTACGCTTGTTTTAAATGTTGTGGAAATTCTTCTCGTTGATTCCTATGTTAACTCATGGGTATTTGATACCGGATCGGTTGCTCATATTTGCAATTCGATGCAGGGGCTAATAAGGGCTAGAGAAGTGCAGAAATGAGAAGTGGATTTTCGCGTCGGAAATAAAGCAAGGGTTGCTGCATTGTTCGTCAGTGTCATACAACTTCACCTTCCGTCATGATTTATTATGGAGTTAAATAATTGTTATTACATTCCAAGTATGGGTCGAAACATTTTATCACCTTCATGTTTGATGAGGGATGTATATTCATTTGCGAGTATGAACAATGGTTGTGTAATCTCTAATAATGATATGTTTATGGCTAATGCTCCCATTGTGAATGGGTTATTTATTTTAAATCTTGATGATGCGTATGTTTACAATGTTAGTGCTAAAAGGCTTCGGCCTAATGATTTGAGTTCTAACTATTTATGGCATTGTCGTTTGGGGCATATAAGTGAAAAGCGCATGAAGAAGCTCCATGGTGATGGTCTTCTAACTTTGTTTGATTTTGTATCATACGAGACATGTCAGGCTTGTTTACTTGGAAAGATGACCAAGTCGCCTTTTTCGGGTTTACCCGAGAGAGCGACAGACTTGTTGGAACTCATACATACTAATGTATGTGGACCAATGAGCACGATAGCCAGAGGAGGATATCACTACTTCATTACTTTCACTGATGATGTCAGTAGATATGGTTATGTCTACTTGATGAAGCATAATTCTGGAACTTTTGAAAGGTTCAAGGAGTTTCAGAGTGAGGTAGAGAATCAACATGGAAAGAAAATAAAGGCCTTGCGATCTGATCGTGGAGGAGAATATTTGAGTCATGAATTTAGCAATCATCTTAAGAGTTGTGGAATTGTTCCACAGCTCACGCCGCCCGGAACGCCTCAAAGAAACGGGGTCTCTGAATGGCGCAATCGAACTTTGTTGGACATGGTTCGATCGATGATGAGCCAGTCGGATTTACCATTATCATTTTAGGGTTACGCTCTAGAAACGGCAGCTTTCACACTTAATAGGGTACCATCTAAATTCGTAGTTAAGACACCATATGATATGTGGACCGGAAAGAATCCCAGTTTGTCTTTTCTAAATATTTGGGGTTGTGATGCATTTTTCAAGCAGCTTCAGTCGGACAAGCTAACACCCAAATTGGATAAGTGCATTTTCGTGCGATATCCGAGGAAAACCTTAGGGTATTACTTCTAGAACCGAGAAGAGGGCAAAGTGTTTGTCGCTCGTAGCTGTGTTTTCCTAGAGAAAGAGTTTCTCACAAAGGGAACTAGTGGAAGGTCGGTGCAACTTGAAGAAGTTCAAGATGAGCCAGTCGGGGATGCTTCTACAAGTGATGCTATTGTAGCAGAACAAGTTGAGGAACCCATGGCAATAGAAGCACCACAACCGCGAAGGTCAGCGAGGCTCCACGAAACGCGGGAATTATTATTGTTAGACAATGATGAGCCTGCGACCTATGCAGAAGCGATGGTGGACCCAGACTCTGAGAAATGGCTGATTGCGATGAGATCCGAGATAGAGTCCATGGGAGATAATCAAGTTTGGAACTTGGTTGACCTGCCTGATGGTTTTAAAGCCATCGAGTGCAAATGGATCTATAATAAGAAGATTGATATGGATGGAAATGTTCACATCCATAAAGCTCGAATTGCTGCAAAAGGTTTTCAACAAGTTCAAGGAGTTGACTACGACGAGACTTTCTCGCCCGTAGCGATGCTTAAGTCTATACGGATTATTCTAGCCATTGCTGCACATTTCGACTATGAAATATGGCAGATGGATGTTAAGACGGCTTTCCTAAATGGAATCCCAACTGAGGACGTGTATATGATGCAGGCCGAAGGTTTTGTTTATCCAAACAATGCTGGAAAGGTATGCAAACTTCTAAAGTCTATTTATGGGCCAAAGAAAGCATCTCGGAGTTGGAACATTCGATTTTATGAAGTTGTAAAGGAGTTTGGCTTCATTAAAAATGAACAAGAACCTTGTGTTTACAAGAAGGAAAGTGGGAGAGCTCTTGTATTTCTAATATTATATGTAGATGACATATTGCTGATTGGAAATGACATTCCTATGCTCGAGTCTATTAAAACCTCGTTGAGAAGGACTTAGGAGAAGCGGCATATATTCTGGGCATCAAGATCTATAGAGATAGATCAAGGAGGCTAATTGGATTAAGCCAGAGTACATACATTGACAAAGTGTTGAAACGGTTCAGCATGGAAGAGGCTAAGAAGGGGCTCTTGCCCATGTCTCAAGGCATAAAACTCAGCAAGACTCAGTGTCCTTCGACTACTGATGAGCGTGAGAGCATGATCATGATTCCATATGCTTCAGCTATTGGATCCATCATGTATGCAATGATATGTACTCGCACAGATGTTTCCTATGCTCTAAGTGTTACGAGCAGATATCAGGCTGATCCAGGTGAAGGTCACTAGACAGCGGTAAAGAATATCCTTAAGTACTTGAGAAGGACTAAGGATGTGTTCCTAGTTTATGGAGGTGAGGATGAACTCAGTGTAAGGGGTTACACAGATGCGAGTTACCTTAACGACTCAGATGACTCGAGATCACAATCTGGTTATGTGTTTGTCATGAATGGTCATGCTGTGAGTTGGAAAAGTTCCAAGAAAGATACGGTGGCCTCCTCTTCAACAGAAGCTGAATATATTGCCGCCTCGGAGGATGCAAAGGAAGCTGTTTGGATTAGGAATCTCCTGATCGCTCTTGGTGTGGTTCAGGGCGCATCCAATCCCATGGACGTTTATTGTGACAACAATGGTGCTATTGCACAAGCCAAGGAACCTAGACAGTACCAGAAAAACAAACATATTCGCATGCGTTACCATCAGATTCGAGAGTTCGTTTAGGATGGTAGTGTCATGATATGCAAAATACATACGGACTCAAATGTTGTTGATCCCTTTACAAAGCCACTCCGGAAGCCTATGCATGAGGCGCACGGAAGAGAAATAGGTATTAGATACAATCTAGATTGACTCTAGCAAGTGGGAGACTGAAGGAAATATGCCCTAGAGGCAATCATAGAGATGATTATATTTCTTTTGTATCCATGAGTTATTGTAATGTTCCTTGAATATCCATATCAGGCAACTTGTATTGATTGACACTTTGTGAATTATTTGTGGAACTCTTTACTTGTATGGTTATTTAATAGTTGTCCCTAGTCGGAGTTCATGTGAGGACACATGTGAATATTAGACTATCACATCGATTGGTTGATGACTATGTTTCGCAAGTCATAGCCATGGAGATGTCAAACCAATGATGTGGACACATGTTATGAACATGGGGTTGGACTGACCCAACTTGAGACTGACAATTAGTTGCAGCTCTCTCTACACATCGTGTACGTTTTGTCCTTAGACCTGAGATTGTCGCATGTACTTGAGATGTGGATCGACCTACTTTGGGGCTATCAGACGCTGCTCCGTAACTGGGTAGTTATAAAGGTAGCTTTCGGGTTTATCCTGAAGAATGCTACAAGGCATGGTCAATTAAGATGGGATTTGCCCCTCTCTACTTGAGTGATCGGATCCAGAAATGCATGGCCGTGCTACATATGGTTAAGAGTTAACCTAGTAAAGGGTTTTCAAATCACAGTATCGAGAAAGGGAGGTCAGCTTGGAGCTAGACCAAATATCGTGAGGCAAAGGAAAAGACATGTACTAAACTTTGTGATGGTTCGTCCGATATGATCTTTGTATACGTTTAAGAGTTGGCACGTCTTGCTAGAGGCCGCTACCACTATTGGCAGAATAAGTGTATTCGTGTCATGTATATACTTATATGAACCTATAGGGTCACACACTTAAGGGGCTGGAAGCCTAATAAGGATTGGATCCGAATTAGACCAAGCTTAGGATACTAGTGGGCTTCTAATGTAGAAGCCCACTAGGTACTCCTATATAAGAGAGGATGGGGCGAGCTGACCAGGAGTAGGCTTAGGATACTAATGGGCTGCTAATGTAGAATCCCACTAGGGACGCCTATATAAGAGAGGGTGGGGCGAGCTGACCAGGAGTAGACCATTCTCCCCAGCCGCCACTCCTCACGCCTGTGTCGCGCGCACGCGGACCTAGCAGTCCGACGTCTAACGCTTCCACCCCGCACGTGTGGATACCTCAGAGGTGCTGCATCTGTGGCACTTGGACGAGCCACGCAAAGGGATCTGCTCGTGGGACGAGAACAAGGAGGAGACGTGGAACGTCTACACTGCCTCGACGCGCTTCATCAAGTTCCGCAACTGCGCGTCTAGTGGTAATCCTATGATATATGACAATAGTAATCCTGGTTTACGCGGTAGAAAATTTTGATTTGCGCTAGTGTAGCCTACCCGTATCCCTTCAACTACATCTATGATACTATCCACTATGAAAGTAGTATCTTGGACACTAAAATGTTCATGTTACTAGTCTAGTTACTTCCACTATGATAGATCTAAGAGCAACTCTAGTTGATCCCACAAGAATTGAAACATTCAGGGATTTATAAAGGGTACCTAAAACCGTTTTTATGGTACGAAGCTGACCCGGACAGAACGAACAAATTCAAATAGGGTCGTACTACGCGTCCACAGGGAAATAATTCCCCCAAACCTCCTAGGTCCCGTGCCGCCACGTGTCACTAAAAAATGTCCAAATCCTGCTTTTGCTATATTAGGTCCGACTTTTGCTACAAATTGTTCCACTTGCTACATGTAGCAAAAAATAGTTCGACTTAGAAAATACAAGAAAGACTAGACCTCGTCGGAGACTTTGTAGACAAAAAAGTGTTAATATAGAAAAATCAATTTCACCGGAGATATCGCCAGAGACTTTCTCCAGGAGATCTCGCCGGAGACTTTGTAGCAAAAAAATTGCTAAAACAGAAAATAGTTGAAGAAAAACAAATAGGTAAATGTAACAAAAAATTGACTTCATTAGAGACATCGCCGGCGAAACCGTAGCAAAAAACATGGACCATTTTAGAAAAAACTTAGAACGAATATAGCAAAAAATTCCGGTGAACCGTTGTGATAGCAACACCCAGTCGTCGTTGCAGCGCCACACTTCCTTTGTAGCAATGCCAATCACCGTTTGTAGCATACTCGACCTCCTTTGGTAGCAAAACTAGCAAGCAGTTGGAGCTTTGCACTACGCCGAATGAGAGTAGCGCCATTTACTTCAACACCATATCGCCGCACTAGAGGAGCACAACATCCTCCGCTTGTAAAGGCCGAGCTGGGCTTCACCACAGCCGATGCGGGCAGCACTACCACTGGCGCCAGCAGGACCCGCTCGTAGTAGTATCACCGCCGGCGTGGGTAGAACCACCACTGGCATGAGGAAGCGTATGCTCCAGGAGACACCACGTCCGGTGCGACAGCACAACCCATCAACGATCAAAATCTCTCGCGCATGGAGGATCACATGGGAAGAGGGAGAGAGACCGGTGCCATAGATGGGGAATCAGGGGCGATGGTGAGGGAGAAGTCCAGGGCGGTATTCAACGGTGGTAGAAATGCGGTGGACGGGTGGGGGCAGGGGGCAGTCACGAGGATCCGATGGGGAAAACAACACAAATACAAGATGGGAGAAACATAGAAGATAAAGTTGTGTTCGGTTGTTTGTGGGCCCATGCACAAAGCGTGTCATGGGAGGAGGGCAGGGGATGCGGCGAAGCGATCCCCCAGGGGGTTATATCATTTCCCATTCAAATAGACACCTCTACCACATAGGGCCCAGACTTTAACCACCTTTTTTCCAATGTCATTTTCCCTACCGCTAATTCCGACCTTTCTCTCAAAATCCCCCAACCCCTATCGAAACCTGGCATTCACCACTACCCTGCCGAGGAGTGCGTGGCAATCCACGATGGCTCCTGTTCCTACAATGTGGCCTCTACCTCCTGATCCAGAGGATATTGCCATGCGCCTTTGCTTCCGTGGTGGATTGTGTGGCCGTTTTGAGCAGTGGTTAGGGCATTTTGACTGTGAGCTCCTGCAGGGATCACTACTAGGAAACCAGCTATAGATAGATGGATCTTTTGTGCGCATATGTATGATCATGCGCCACAGACGAATTTCAGTGGCGCATTCCAGGCAATGCGCCACAGATAACTGCATTATTCTATTGCGCATATAGGGAAACAATGCGCCACATAAATTTGGTGGGACCCGCCACTTGGCCTGGGCGAGCAACTTTTTGTGGAGCATATGGACATATGCGCCACAAAATTTTATATTTCATGGCGCATATGTCCATATGCGTCATAGAAAGTGAAGAGGGACCCACCACATAATTCAGTTGACCAATATTCTACGGCGCATAAGTGATGTTTCTGTGGTGCATATAGATGTATGAACCACATAATGTGGAAAAAACATATCCCCCTCCCCCTCGGGGTCGCCTTTTAACTTTTGTAAAAAATAAACAAAAATGATAAAAACTTAAAAAAAAATCCTTTGAGATGTAGTTATATTTTGGGGTATAGTTATAGAGAAAATTGAAAAACATGAATTTCGATGTATTTTGCCAAAAAAGGTCATGACACAGTAAAATGACCATAACTTTTGCATACGATGTCGGAAAAAAATATTTACCCATCAAAATTATCGTCTCGAAATTTCCTACTCGAATTCAACTGCCAAAGGCCGTTATGGAATTTACAGATTCCCCAAATTCAAAAAGAGTAAAAAATTATAGCAGAAAGAAGTTTTTTCCTGCAAAAAGGGGAAGAAACTTATGTGGCGCATATCTCTCATATGCGCCACAGAAGAATTAGGCGGGATCCAAATTTGAATCCCACCAGGCGCCCCTTCTCCCTCTCTTTTCTCCTTTACTCTTCTTCCTCTCCTCCACACTTCTTCTCTCCTTATCCTCCCGGAGAGATCCTCCCTCCTCCCTCCTCTGTCATCCTCCTCCACCAGGTGAGTGATGATTGCAAGTGCACAAATCGTTTGTAGCTAGTTTCAAAATAAAGATATCGATCCCACATGGAGCAGTAGGAAAAAGACTAAAATTCTTTTAACTAAAACTAAATGAAGTACTTAAGGAATAACTATAAGATGCAAGAAAAGTAGAATTTTTTGTGTTTTTGATTGAGGAAAAAAATAAAGTAAAGTAAAGAAAACTTAATGCAGAAAATGGGAATCGTGTTTGTAAGAAATCTTGGAACTACAATAGGGAAAAAGGCATTCTCGGGGAGTGGTGGATACACCGCTAGCAATTTAGACTGAGTAATCAAGATTATCATAACCAATATTCTCCTCACATGTATGTATGTGGGAGGACCTCCATATATGGACAAATAGGCAGCAACCACTGCTCACATCATCCTTCATAACCACAGCCGACAGATAAACGACATCAATCGTATTATATCGCTATTAAGGGATTTATCCCGTGGCATGGACATGGCTTAATGAGCTAGTTTCTTACCCAAGATAGTACGTAAGGAATTACAATAGCTTTCTAGTCACAATAAGTGTGATCATCCCTTCGTCTACCAACAAGTAATCCCCTTCATCAAGTCCCCGTAAGAGGAAAATATTAAAGAGGTGCACAACTCAACATCAAGATGAAGATAATTAACAAATACACATAATGATGTATAACATAATAATCTCTATCTCATCTCAATCACATACTAGGGTTTCTCCATCTCTCTAAGAACTAATGATCTACTCAGACATGGAGGCAATCAGCATCATGGCAATGGTAATGGAAACAATTGTAGATGAATAGTTCTTGTATAAATCCACAACTAGTTCTAGAATTACAACAAGATCTAGATGGGATGGAGGAGATGATGGTGGTGCAGCAGTTGATGAAGATGGAGATCGATGCCTTGGCCTCCGAGATGTTCTTAGGATGAAGATGGATCCCTAGGGAAAGTTCCCCCTCCGGATCCCTTCTGGAGGTGAGGTTTTTGGCGATTTCTGGGTGTTCTGTGTATCGTATCGCCGATCCAGTTGCACGGGGTGAAACTATTTGAGAAGGCGGTGTCGGCGCCAACTATACGGCGGGAACTATACAGCCGGAAAAGTTTCTCCCGCTGTATAGTTGCTCGTTAAACCTTCTGTTTCCTCCAATCGCTTCGGGGTTTCTTCTGGTGTTATTGATATTTCCCAATTTAGCGATTTACGTTGTTTTTATCTCGTTTTTGGTCCAGTACAACTGGTTCAAGAGTTGTGTCCATTATATCCATCATCTGTCCTGATCCTAGTGAAAATAAACATAAAAGGTGCGTGCGAACGTCGTAAAATACCAAAATCCTACCACTACATTGCAAAATAATAATATAAAACATGATGCAAATATGCACTCATTAACTACCCTAAGCTGAGACTCATGCTCGTTCCGAGCAAGGCTGACTTAATGAATATGATCCTAATATTCATGAAGCCGAGTCAATAAAATAAATGAGGCAGTTGCAACATGTGTTTATCATAAAATGATACATAGGAATGAGTTCATGAATAGTACCTTATTCGAACCATTCGAATAATATTAGCAGGCTTCCACACCTTAGCATTTAACATTTTACAAAATATTAATCTCAAGATGATGTAAAAGTATTCGGTTCGACCGAATGAGTTAGGGGTAGTCCCAACCATTTTTAGGATTAACATATTCACTTGGGATTTAAAATCTCAAACGTTTCTTTGTCTTACCACAAGACAGTGGTGTATGCCTACTTGCTCTTTCAACATTCATTCTTTTCTTCTTTCTCTTCTTCTTTATATATATATATATATATATATATATATATATATATATATATGCGCACACTTTCATTTAAGTGTTGCGCAAAGGAGCTAGCCATACATTCCACTTCATGTAGGGATTCAAAGTTTAACGATCTAAATTACCAAATTCCAATTGTAAATGAAGAATCTTTATGGCTTGAAGACTCTACCTCGACTTGTTCTCACTCTAATTTGATAGCACTTTTAATTCTCCTCTATTCGTTTCTTTCTCAACTTGACTGATTAAATTATTTTTCCTTTTTGTAAATCAAACCATAAACTTACAACATATTGACTAAATTATCTTTATATGTTCCCTTAATACCAATAGTGTGGAAGACTCCTATTACTATCATCAAGTGCAAGTAAAATTATACTCAAGTCATTTGTATATCCAATAAGACAAGCACCAACTCAATATGCTCCATATATAATAATAAACTCAGAATTTCATAAATGGGATCAACTATTCCTGAAGGGAATTCTAATGATGCAATATTAACTTATAAGCTCGAACTAATGCAAAACTAAAATAGTAATGTAAAACTTATAAGATATATTACAAGGTCTTAAAGATCTCCCCAAGCTTGGAATCAAGCCACGCGGGATCAAATAAATCCTTGTTGGTACCTATTCCTCCCCATGGGTGGGAAGAGTATTTCCTTCTTTCCCTGTATTGCAAACTTTAGCTATGCTTGGAAGGCAGATGCTGAGCTCGGCCATGTCGTATTGGAGCTTCAAAATTTTCTTCGGGGGGAATTTCTTCTCATCTGTCAACTCAAAAACAGTATTAATCAACAAACCAACTCAACCATCGATGTCATTGATATTTTTCTCAAGGTCTTTGCTCATCATCCAGTAGGAGCCAATCCCTTCTCCAATAGTCTCAACACATGCCTTTGAAGCTTTTTCCGATTGATAGATCTTATCATGAATCTCATCTTGCCACACCTTCTTAGATTTAAGAGGCGACAGACCGAGAGGAGGTTTATAATAAGATCCTATGTTGTGATGATAAGGATTAGGGAGATACTCATCCTTGCTCCTTCTCTGATCCGCTTGTCTCATAATCTCCATCCTTTGTGGGAACATGTCCTCCCAATTTAGGAGAAGCTTGATCTCCGAGCTGGATGACGATGATGCTTCTTTGGATTCTACTTCCTCCATCCTCTTCACAGGCTTCTCTTCTTTCTTCCTCTAGAGCTTATTGACATGGAAAGGCTGCATGGCTTCGCTACACGGATATTGTTAGAAGGGGCTCATATGGAGATGACGGTGATTTTTCGAGGCTGGAGATTGTAGCTCTATGAAAACTTAATGAAAAAAGTTAGATGCGATCAACTTTAAAAGGGGAGGTCAAAAACCCTAGTCATCGTCTGTAACGAGCAACTATACGGTTGCTGCTCGTATAGGTCCCGCCGTATAGTCATGAACCAACCTAAATTTATTTTTCCTTCTACGGTGATACCAACTATACGACCGCAACTATACTGTAAGGGTCCCAACCTTTAATAAGGTAGAGTCCCCTGTGTTTACAATGCTAGTCCCTGGATCAATAGCTAGCATCCACAGTTAAGATGTAATATCAAGAAACAAAGGTCATAATACAACTTTATAACCAGGAATAACAAAATTTTATTACATCTTACATAGCTCATTTGGCTATTACATTACATTGCAGTGGAATAACAATAAGCATGGGGTCCTTCATATTCAAAGTGCCACAGGCAGACATGTTGGTTGTAGACTTTGTAATCCTAATCAATCAACTTCACAAATATCAATCAAACCTGCAACATACAAGTTACAGCCACAAGGGTCAATACATTTGAATTGTATTGGCAAGTGATACTATGGTAATATAGTGGAGTCTATCATCTATATGCAATTGGCTAAGTGGGGTTGAGGCTTGCATTGATCAAAATAGATTTTTCCTTAACATTTGAAAACACTAAGTTTTTGCTTGACAAAAACATTTTTCTCAATCAAAGATTGAAGATCCTTTAACCCTTGTTCAAATCACAAGTTTTTATCTTAGAAATTTGAATGATGAGATTCTTGATTGCTTCCATGTCTTCATGCTCAAATTGTCCTTTACCAGGGACATGGCTAAGTACTTAGATTTTACACTCTGCAGAGGTGGTGCACTTTCCCCACAAGACTTGGTTTCCCAAGAAAAGATCTTTCAGAAGCCTTCCCTTAGACCAAAATGGACGCGCTCCAACCTATCAAACTCTACCACCAACTATCCATATGGCTAAGTTCTTGCAACCTATATGATCCAGGCAGAGCCCATAATGCCAAGTGGTTGCACTTGAAGCTTCTCAACATTTGACATCTCAAATCTCTTTTTTCCTGGGTGGCCATCCACAAGTGAGATACACAAGGTAAACCATAGACATGGGCCTTGTGAACCACTCAACCAAAATCCACCAAGCAATTACCATTCCACCCAGGTGATTCATTAACTTAGTTGTTTTATTAAACAAAAACACAAGTCCTCAGACTTAGAAATTTTCCATAGTGTAAATATATATTTCCACCCTTGTTTTCTATTAGCTAAGCTAAGCATGATAGTAGTAAGTATCTTGACTTAGGGATTTCTACTAAGGTTTCATCTACTAGGATTTCCTATAGCAAGGTTTATACTTAGCAAACTTCCATGCAAGTTTTACTTAGAGAAAAACCACTAATGCATAGTGAAAGTAATGGGACAAAAAGTATGAAGCATCACTTGCCTTTTTGGTAAAGGGTATAAGTTCACTCCTTGTCCTTGCAACAATCACACTCTTCAAGTCACTACAATTCAATCAAGCAAGGCACAAACTCAATCTACCAATCAAGCAAAACAACACATAAAATCATAGAACTAAGATAATGCATGCAAGCATGCCAAACTTTGTTTTATTTGGAAAAGTGGTTCCTAATGGGTCATAAACATTTGAAAACACCTAATGGTCATTTTGTCAAGTGGCAAAGTCATTTGCAAAAGGTTTCACTTCAAAAACCATCTTCAAAACAAAGTATCATTTTATGTGGTGTAGAAATATTTTTTTACTAAGGCATTAATCTATAGGGTTCTCCAAATATGTTTTCAAACCATAAAACTTGGTGTTTGGGGTCAGAGAGTTTAAAACAAAACATTTCCCAAAAGTTTTCTCCCAAAACCATTTTTAATAAATAAACTATATTTTTATTTGTCTAGAAATGGTTTTAAATCAAAGAATCATTCTTTTGTTTCACCAAATATATTTTTGAAACCACAAAGTGATTCCTATGGTTAGTAGGTTCAAAATACACCATTTGCCAAAGATTTTATCCCCAAAAACATTTTTGAATAATTTTTACATCCTTAACAAGCATACAAATGTTTCTGCAAAAACAAACATTTTTCCAGAAGCTTTTTACTAAACAAATGGCATGGTTGGCTAGGGCTTGTTCTACTGATTCCAATGATATAAAGTTTGAAATTTTTGGACGTGTGGATCAAAAGTTACAAGAGTTTCAAATCTGCATCTAAATCAGATTTAATTTTCTGTTTTAAACAATCTGGCGACACGCATCCTATTCCCATTCGTCGGTACCGCTTCACTCGGATCGGCTATTCTGGCGCGTTGGATCAAGTTGAATCATGCGGCTCAGAAGCGTGCGTACCCATTCGCTTACTTTCAATCCTAATCGTCAGATCCCAATCCAACGGTCCTAACTACTCTGACTAATAATCAGCGGCGCTGGCGGGGGCGCTCTGGCGGCAGCGCTCAGGCGAGGTGATCGCTGGTGATACTGGACACAAGGGAGAGAAGGAGAAGGCTCACCGTGATCGCAATGTCGTGGGGAAGGTCAAGGTGTCGTTGGTTCGACGAGGGGCGCACGGAGTTGAGGGTAATGGCTCGTCGGAGTTCTTGCTGGCGTCGAGCGGTTCTGGAGGTCGTCGAGGGCGAGGATGGGAGGCACCCTAGGGTGAAAGGGAGACACCGTTAGGTTCGCAAGGGCATGGCGATCATTATCGTGTCCACGGGGAAGAGAGGGGTGGTCAGGTTTACCGGGGGACGTCACCGCAGTTGGAGCAGATGGCGGCGCTGGCTCGAGGAAGACGTTGCCGAGCTTGCAGAGCTCGCGCGGGTGAGCTGGCGATGCGAAAAGGTTCGCCAGGTGATGGGGATCACAGCTGCGTACTCTAGGAGGCAAGGGGTGGCATGGGCTTGCCGGAATCCTCGCCGGAACGCCGTCGGACAGAGGATGGTGTTGAGTGAAATTCGACAGCCTTGGGGCACACTTGGGGGAGGAGACAGAGGGGAAATGGAGGGGAGACGCTGGCGTTTAAATGAGCGTGGTCACGGCGAGTAATGGTGGCCGCATTAAGGTGAATTGAAGCCGCGGAATCACTGCCAGAAACGGCGACGAGGGAGAGAGAAGAGGTCGTCGCGGGTGAGGAAGAAGGCTCGGGTGTGGGGCCGTTTCGTCAGTGGAGTGAGAGAGGGAGTTGGGGTCCACAAGTCATTCACTGCACGGGTCGTCTGGTGAGTGAGAGCAAACGCTTCGGGGGGGAGAGGAGCTGGGCTGCTGGGCTTAGTGGGCTAGGATAGTTGGGCTGGCCGGATTTTTTTTTTCTTCCTGTTTGCTTTTTCTTTTTCTAACTCTAAAATTCTGTTTTGAATTCAATCAAACCAATCAATTCACAAATCAAAACAAAACAATCACCAAACTTTGTAATTGAATTTGGTTCTGTTTAACAACATAAACCAATTCCCAAAATAAAATAATATTTTTATCTTTTTAGGATCTATTTAATAATTAAATATAATAGATCTTAATTATTAATTCAAATAGGTTTGATTTATTTAATAAAATCTCCATTTGAAGACTAAATATTTTCAAAACCAAATCAGTAGGTTTTATTTGGAAATGGAAAACTTGTTTTAAAATAAAATAACATTTTTATTTTAGGGTCCAATAATAATTAAATGAATAGACCTTATTCATTTAATTCAAATAGTATTTGTTTTATTAAAAACTTTATTTTGAAAATCTAAAATAAAACCAAAACACTTCAGTAGGTTTTATTTGAGAATATAAAATACTTGTAAAACTTATTTAAAGATAAAATAATAAGTTTTAATGTTTTATTTAAAAAGGGAAAGTCTTTACTTTAACAAAATTGGGTAATAATAATTCCCTATTATTTTCTTTAAATAAAACTTTGTTCTTTTAATCAAAACAAAATGTTTTATTTCAAAAACTTGGCCAAGGTTTAATTTGGCTCTATAAAATAATCTTTATCTATAAATCCTCTTGTTCTTTTGAAAACCAAATCCTTTTTATTAAAAGATCCAAAATAGTAATTTTAAATATTTCTAAGTTTATTGTTTATTTATATTTTTAAATCCCTTTAGGATTTTATTTGATCCAAATAGGTTTTGAAGATTCCCATTTGAATTCAAAAAGTTTCTTCTCACCCTGAAAATCAACAAAGTTTTATTTTATTCAATTATTTTTCACATTACAAGATTTGGAAAATCTTGGGATGTGACAGGCTACCACCCTTAAAATAAATCTCGTCCCGAGATTTTGGGAGGCTCAGGGTTACAAATTGGCTCCAAAGCATCCAGGGTACTACCACCCTTAAAAATTTTCCAACTAATTTACATCTTGGCTTGCTTGAGATCTTGATGTAACTTCCCTGGACAAACATCTACATAGTGTCCTTTGTTTTCACACTTGAAACATGTGACAAGGCTGAGATCTTTTATAGGTTGGTTTATCTTGTGCTTCCTCTTTCCTGGACAGAAGTTTACATAGTGGCCTAGTTCCTTGCATTTGAAACACATCACTTGGCTGATATCTTTCTTTTCCTTTAGTATCATTGCCTCTTGTTTGTTTCTTTGATTCTTCTTCTTTTCTGGGCATTCATTGGCATAGTGTCCCATCTCTTTGCAATTGTAACATTGCACTTGAGTTGTGGCATTTCTTGTTAGGGTTGGGGCATTTCTTCTTCTTCTTGGGTCTCTCCAAAGCTAGGAGTTCTTCTAGTTCATGTTCTTCATATGTGGAAAATCTTTCTCTCTTCTTGGGGCATTGATCTCCATGTTCCTTAGATGCATGATCCTTGTCTCTAAAAATATTGCTAGCTTGGGTTCCTTCTAGATTAGCATCTTTGTCATCCTTGTTGTCATTAACTCTTTGGGAAAAGTTTTCTCCCATGTTGATCATTTGAGTAACCAATCCTTGCAACAATTGGGATTGAAGTTTCAAAATCCTTTGTATGGCTGGGTCTAGTCCATTGTTGTTGGCTAAAAGCTGAGTTGTCTCTTGACTCAACTGGTTTTGGGTTGCTATAAGTTCTTTCATGTTGTCCTCTTTTTTGTTGTTGGTGTCACCATCCTTGATGTTGGAGTTTCTTGGAGAAGTCATCTGTTTGGGTTGGATTGGGATTAGAATAGGCAAAATATTTCTAAGGGAATAATTCCAATCACACACATCACAATTCACACAAGCAATGTGCAAGCAATCACAAACAAACATTCCACTCAAACAACAAGTTTCAAGCATATACTTAGGAAACAAAATATTTTTGTTACACCACATAAGTTGGTGTGTTTGACTTAACTAAAATATGGTGGTCCATCTATATGGTTCACTTGTGATCTTTCCTTCCTTCTTGGTTGATTCTCCTAGAACAAAATCTTTGTATCCTTGGAGAAAATTTTCTCATGTCTTGGTCACAAAACTTCAAAGGTGATGATGGCTTCTTCTAAGTTGTGTTTCCTTAGTCTCCAAATCTTGAGCAAGATTTCCTTGTCTCACTTGTAGTCCTTAGTGATATCCAAGTTGGAAGTCCTTGGTGAATATGCTGAAGATGTTGAAGTCATTAGAGTTGAAGAAGTTGAATTCATTAGAGTTGATGGAGTCCTTTGCACATGGTGAAGTCTTTGGTCATGGGGTAGGTTTTTCCATCAAGTTGAAATAGAAGAGATGTAGAATTGAAATCAAAATGGTTGAGGAAAGAGTTTACAAGATTGTTTGTAAATAAGTTTTGGAACGAGAACAACTCCTATTTTTCTAAGGGTTTTTGTCCAATCCTAGGTTTACAAATCCTACAGGCAACACAATGCTCTGATACCATCTGTAAGGGTCCCAACCTTTAATAAGGTAGAGTCCCCTGTGTTTACAATGCTAGTCCCTGGATCAATAGCTAGCATCCACAGTTAAGATGTAATATCAAGAAACAAAGGTCATAATACAACTTTATAACCAGGAATAACATAATTTTATTACATCTTACATAGCTCATTTGGCTATTACATTACATTGCAGCGGAATAACAATAAGCATGGGGTCCTTCATGTTCAAAGTGCCACAGGTAGACATGTTGGTTGTAGACTTTGTAATCCTAATCAATCAACTTCACTAATATCAATCAAATCTGCAACATACAAGTTACAGCCACAAGGTTCAATACATTTGAATTGTATTGGCAAGTGATACTATGGTAATATAGTGGAGTCTATCATCTATATGCAATTGGCTAAGTGGGGTTGAGGCTTGCATTGCTCAAAATAGATTTTTCCTTAACATTTGAAAAAACTAAGTTTTTGCTTGACAAAAAAATTTTTCTCAATCAAAGATTGAAGATCCTTTAACCCTTGTTCAAATAACAAGTTTTTATCTTAGAAATTTGAATGATGAGATTCTTGATTGCTTCCATGTCTTGATGCTCAAATTGTCCTTTACCAGGGACATGGCTAAGTACTTAGATTTTACACTCTGCAGAGGTGGTGCACTTTCCCCACAAGACTTGGTTTCCCAAGACAAGATCTTTCAGAAGCCTTCCCTTAGACCAAAATGGACGCGCTCCAACCTATCAAACTCTACCACTAACTGTCCATATGGCTAAGTTCTTGCAACCTATATGATCCAGGCAGAGCCCATAATGCCAAGTGGTTGCACTTGAAGCTTCTCAACATTTGACATCTCAAATCTCTTTGTTCCTGGGTGGCCATCCACAAGTGAGATACACAAGGTAAACCATAGACATGGGCCTTGTGAACCACTCAACCAAAATCCACCAAGCAATTACCATTCCACCCAGGTGATTCATTAACTTAGTTGTTTTCTTAAACAAAAACACAAGTCCTCAGACTTAGAAATTTTCCATAGTGTGAATATATATTTCCACCCTTGTTTTCTATTAGCTAAGATAAGCATGATAGTAGTAAGTATCTTGACTTAGGGGTTTCTACTAAGGTTTCATCTACTAGGATTTCCTATAGCAAGGTTTATACTTAGCAAACTTTCATGCAAGTTTTACTTAGAGAAAAACCACTAATGCATAGTGAAAGTAATGGGACAAAAAGTATGAAGAATCACTTGCCTTTTTGGTAGAGGGTATAAGTTCACTCCTTGTCCTTGCAACAATCACACTCTTCAAGTCACTACAATTCAATCAAGCAAGGCACAAACTCAATCTACCAATCAAGCAAAACAACACATAAAATCATAGAACTAAGATAATGCATGCAAGCATGCCAAACTTTGTTTTATTTGGAAAAGTGGTTCCTAATGGGTCATAAACATTTGAAAACACCTAATGGTCATTTTGTCAAGTGGCAAAGTCATTTGCAAAAGGTTTCACTTCAAAAACCATCTTCAAAACAAAGTATCATTTTATGTGGTGTAGAAATATTTTTTTACTAAGGCATTAATCTATAGGGTTATCCAAATATGTTTTCAAACCATAAAAATTGATGTTTGGGGTCAGAGAGTTTAAAACAAAACATTTCCCAAAAGTTTTCTCCCAAAACCATTTTTAATAAATAAACTATATTTTTATTTGTCTAGAAATGGTTTTAAATCAAAGAATCATTCTTTTGTTTCACCAAATATATTTTTGAAACCACAAAGTGATTCCTATGGTTAGTAGGTTCAAAATACACCATTTGCCAAAGATTTTATCCCCAAAAACATTTTTGAATAATTTTTACACCCTTAACAAGCATACAAATGTTTCTGCAAAAACAAACATTTTTCCAGAAGCTTTTTACTAAACAAATGGCATGGTTGGCTAGGTCTTGTTCTACTTATTCCAATGATATAAAGTTTGCAATTTTTGGACGTGTGGATCAAAAGTTACAAGAGTTTCAAATCTGCATCTAAATCAGATTCAATTTTCTGTTTTAAACAATCTGGCGACACACGTCCTATTCCCATTCGTCGGTACCGCTTCACTCGGATCGGCTATTCTGGCGCTTTGGATCAAGTTGAATCATGCGGCTCAGAAGCGTGCGTACCCATTCTCTTACTTTCTATCCTAATCATCAGATCCCAATCCAACGGTCCTAACTACTCTGACGAATAATCAGCGGCGCTGGCGGCGGCGCTCTGGCGGCAGCGCTCAGGCGAGGTCGTCGCCGGTGATACTGGACGCAAGGGAGATAAGGAGAAGGCTCACCGTGATCGCAATGTCGTGGGGAAGCTCAAGGTGTCGTTGGTTCGACGAGGGGCGCACGGAGTTGAGGGTAATGGCTCGCCGGAGTTCTTGCTGGCGTCGGGCGGTTCTAGAGGTCGTCGAGGGCGAGGATGGGAGGCACCCTAGGATGAAAGGGAGACACCGTTAGGTTCGCAAGGGCATGGCGATCATTATCGTGTCCACGGGGAATAGAGGGGTGGTCAGGTTTACCGGGGGACGTCGCCGCAGTTGGAGCAGACGGCGGCGCTGGCTCGGGGAAGACGTTGCCGAGCTTGCAGAGCTCGCGCGGGTGAGCTGGCAATGCGAAAAGGTTCACCAGGCGATGGGGATCACAGCTGCGTGCTCTAGGAGGCAAGGGGTGGCATGGGCTTGCCGGAATCCTCGCCGTAACGCCGTCGGACAGAGGGTGGTGTTGAGTGAAATTCGACAGCCTGGGGGCGCACTTGGGGGAGGAGACAGAGGGGAAATGGAGGGGAGACGCTGGCGTTTAAATGAGCGTGGTCACGGCGAGTAATGGTGGCTGCATTAAGGTGAATTGAAGCCGCGGAATCACTGCCAGAAATGGCGACGAGGGAGAGAGAAGAGGTCGTCGCGAGTGAGGAAGAAGGCTCGGGTGTGGGGCCGTTTCGTCAGTGGAGTGAGAGAGGGAGTTGGGGTCCACAAGTCATTCACTTCACGGGTCGTCTGGTGAGTGAGAGAAAACGCTTCGGGGGGGAGAGGAGCTGGGCTGCTGGGCTTAGTGGGCTAGGATAGTTGGGCTGGCCGGATTATATTTTTTTTCTTCCTGTTTGCTTTTTCTTTTTCTAACTCTAAAATTCTGTTTTGAATTCAATCAAACCAATAAATTCACAAATCAAAACAAAACAATCACCAAACTTTGTAATTGAATTTGGTTCTGTTTAACAACATAAACCAATTCCCAAAATAAAATAATACTTTTATCTTTTTAGGATCTATTTAATAATTAAATATAATAGATCTTAATTATTAATTCAAATAGGTTTTGATTTATTTAATAAAATCTCCATTTGAATACTAAATATTTTCAAAACCAAATCAGTAGGTTTTATTTGGAAATGGAAAACTTGTTTTAAAATAAAATAACATTTTTATTTTAGGGTCCAATAATAATTAAATGAATAGACCTTATTCATTTAATTCAAATAGGATTTGTTTTATTAAAAACTTTATTTTGAAAATCTAAAATAAAACCAAACACTTCAGTAGGTTTTATTTGAGAATATAAAATACTTGGAAAACTTATTTAAAGATAAAATAATAAGTTTTAATGTTTTATTTAAAAAGGGAAAGTCTTTACTTTAACAAAATTGGGTAATAATAATTCCTTATTATTTTCTTTAAATAAAACTTTGTTCTTTTAATCAAATCAAAATGTTTTATTTCAAAAAATTGGCCAAGGTTTAATTTGGCTCTATAAAATAATCTTTATCTATAAATCCTCTTTTTCTTTTGAAAACCAAATCCTTTTTAGTAAAAGATCCAAAATAGTAATTTTAAATATTTCTAAGTTTATTGTTTATTTATCTTTTTAAATCCCTTTAGGATTTTATTGGATCCAAATAGGTTTTGAAGATTCCCATTTGAATTCAAAAAGTTTCTTCTCACCCTGAAAATCAACAAAGTTTTATTTTATTCAATTATTTTTCACATTACAAGATTTGTAAAATCTTGGGATGTGACATATACAGACGAGAATATTCTTCCCGCAGTATAGTTGGTCGTTAAACCATCTGTATCCTGGAATACAATTTCGGAGATGGGGTGGAAAACTATACGACTGTAACTATATGGCTGGAAATTTAATTCCCGCCATATAGTTGGTCTTTAACACTACTAGATCCATAAAAAATTACCTGCTTCTCCGAGAATTCTTTATTAATCTGAAACTTAATAAAATACCAAGTTTTGACAAAAAATAATAGCTTAAATTTTCGACCAACATTAACATCCATTGAACAGGATTTTAGCATAACCAAACTTCTTCTACTCACTAGTGTTTTAAATGTTCTTTATTCAACACAAACTTAACTAAAACTCAATTGAAAATTTAAAACTTACTCAAACTTTTACTTCACACGGGTTGGCTCCCATGAAGCGCTCGTTTATGGTCAATAGCTTGATTGTGGTGTTACTCATTCTGTCTCGATTGTATCCTTCTTGCAGTTTCCATTCCTTCTATATCTTTGCTTAATCACCTCTTCTAGGGTGATCACACGTATGATTACTACACTTATATCTTATTTTGCTCGATAATGCTTCAAGCTTTGTCCATTCACCACCCAAGAAATAGAGGTTTTTCCCTGGAGCTTGACCGCTCACGATGAATAAGCTTTTTCAACTATATAGGGACCTTCCCACTTTGATCCGAGCTTTCCTGGAAACAACTTAAGACGAGAATTATAGAGCAACACCTTATCTCCACTTTTAAAGACCTTATTCTATATTTTTCTAGCATGCCATCTTTTTACTTTTTCTTTAAACAATCTAGCATTTTTATAATCCTCACTTCTAAACACATCTAAAGTATGAATATCTAATAAACATTTTTCTCCTGGTGCTTTAAAGTCATAGTTTAAGTTTTTGATCGCCCAAAAGGCTTTATGTTCCAATTCTAGAGGTAAATGGCACACCTTACCGTAAACCATCTTATATGGTGTCATGCCCATTGGATTTTTAAAAGCGGTACGGTATGCCCAAAGAGTGTCATTTAACTTGTATGTCCAATCTTTTCTTGATTTGTCCACCATCTTCTCGAGTGTGGTCTTTAATTCTCTATTGGAGAGTTCTACTTGACCACTCATTTGAGGATTATATGGTGAAGCAACGCGGTGAGTTACTCCATATTTGTAGAGGATTTTCCTAAAAGTTCCTTCATAAAATTAGAACCACCGTCAATAATTAAAAATCTAGGAACTCCAAACCCGGGGAATATGACATCCTTGATCATCTTTACTGAAGTAAATGAATCTGCATGGCTTGTTGGAATAGCTTCAACCCATTTAGTGACATAATCAACAGTAACAAAAATATGAGTGTAACCATTTGATTCTACAAAAGGTCCCATGCAATCCATTCCCCTTACATCAAAGGGTTCCATTATAAGACTATAATTCATTGCCATCTCCTGTCTTCTACCTATATTACCCCTTTTCTAGCAAGCATCACAATGTTCTATATATCTGTGTGCGTCCTTAAACAAGGTGGGCCAATAGAATCCAGATTGAAGTACCTTTGTTGCAGTTCGCTTGCCTGCATGATGTCCTCCATACAGGCTGTCATGATAAGCTTGCAAAATTGCATTCATTTCATGGTTAGAAACACACTTCCAAATCATTCCATCAGGTGCATAAAGATATAAATATGGATCGTCCCAAAAGTAATATTTAAGATCATTAAAGAATTTCATTCTTTTATTTCTTGTTATACCAGGAGGTATAAATTTTCGTGCAAGATAGTTAGCATAATCCGCAAACCAAGAATCAGCAATTTCAAAATTTGCTAAATATTCTCCCAAAAATGACTCATTTATAGGTATGTGGTCAGTAATTATTCCCTCCATCCTAGAGAGATGATCTGCTACCGGATTATAGTTACCCTCCCTATCTACTATTTGCAAATCATATTCTTGTAGTAATAAATCCCACCTAATAAACTTGGGCTTTGCATCCTTTTTCACAAGGAGGTGACACAAAGCTTGGTGATCTGTATGAACTATTACCTTAGAATTAATGATGTAAGATCTAAATTTTTCACAAGCAAAAATTATAGCTAGAAACTCATTTTCTATAGTAGCATAATTTTTCTAAATATTATTAAGAGTTCTACTAGCATAATGAATAACATTTAAATTCTTTCCGTCTCACTGTCGTAACACAGCTCCTAAAGCACAGTCACTAGCATCACACATAATTTTGAAAGGTTCATCCCATTTTGGAGATTGCATGATAGGTGTTGAACTAATTTTTTTAAGGTTCTCAAAAGCTACAATGCAGTCATGATATAAGTAGAACGGAGTTTTTTTCTCAAGAAGGTTAGTGAGAGGCATAGCTATTTTAGGAAAATCTTTTATAAAACGCTTGTAAAAACCTGCATGTCCAAGAAACCTTTTTAAGTTTTTTATGTCCCGAGGTATTGGAAGAATTTCTATAGCATTTATATTAGTCCTATCTATTTCTATACCCTTTTCTGAAACCTTATGTCCAAAAACATTACCTTCTCTTTCCATGAATCGACATTGCTGCCAATTCAAAAATAAATTTGATTACCTGCATATCTACAAAACTTTGGTTAAATTGTAGATACATGATGACCCACAAGTAAAGGGGGTGTATCGTAGTACTTCCGATAAATAGGAGTGTCGATCCCAACGAGGAGCAGAAGGTGTTGACTAGTGGTATGGAGCAGGAAATCTCTGTAAATACTTAGCAAACGGATTTTTAGGTGTTTTCTGATAAAGCAACAAAATGAACTGCAAGTAATAAAGACAAGGAGCAAGTGGCCCAATCATTTCTTAGCAAAGGACAAGCTGGTGGAAATACTTATAAGGACCAAACGTTCTCGAGGACACATGGGAATTATGTCAAGTGCTTTCGCCTCAAATAGCTGAATACTCTTCTTTGGTGTTGAAGTGTTGTGTGGGTGAACCTGTGCTAACATACCGACCTTACTTGGACCAATACATACTTGTTATTAAACCCCCTGTAAGAATCCGCAACTACAGGAAAGTAATTAATATATAAACCTAACAACAACCTTAAACTCTGAGATCCTATGCTCCCTTGTGCAAAGGTGTCCTAACGGGAGTTCAGGTTTCTATCACTCCGGCAACTCCACAATTAGTAGCCAAATACACAATGCATCCCCCTAGGCCCATAAATGGTGAAGTATCATGTAGTCGACGTTCACATGACACCACTAGAAGAATAGCACCACAACTTAAATACTAAACCATTGAATAATAACTCAACACAAATCCACTACTAACAACATGACTTCTCCCATGTCCTCAAGAACTAAACAAACTACTCACGAGACATCATATGGATCAAGATCAAACATGATATGGTGATGGATAACAATATGAACATAAACAATAATCCAATGGTTCCACTCACAAGCATCAACTACAATAGTAATCAACACCTGGAAAGTTTCCCCTAATGAACTAAGCAAGTATTCAACATGATTGTTACAGCGGGATGGAGTAATGATGATGGTGTTGGTGGACATGATGGTGTGGATGATAATGCTGATGATCCCGATGAAGCCTAGCTTGACGATGGTGTTGATGGCGACGATCTCCCCTCTCTGGGAAGGAATTTCCCCGGTAGAAATCTATCTGCCGGAGAGATCTTTCTCTCTCGGTGTTTTCGGCCCCGCAGAGGCGGCGGAAATCTATCTGTGGTCGCTCCACCTATGTTAGGGTTCCGTAAGGAAGATATAGGCGAGAGGGCGGAGTCGGGAGCCGAGCAGGTGGGCCACACCTGCCCTAGGCTCCGCCCAGGGGGACCCGCTCCTAGGGGATGTGGGCCCCTGTGGCCCTTCTATGCCTCCCCTTCTAACTTCCTCTGTCTTCTGGGAAAATATAATTTTCCCATATTTTTCTGACCTTCACAAAATTTCATCAAATCACCTCTTTTTCCATCAGAATCCAGACTCCGACAGTTCATCCTCCAAGAATCATCTAACATGCATAAACAGATGAAAAGACATAAGCGATACCTCATAATAAGACATATATCAATGAATAGAGGCAAATTATGATATAGAATGGTGATGCAAATTGGACATATCAACTCCCCCCAAGCTTAGACCTTCGCTTGTCCCCAAGCAAAAAACTAAGCTCAGTAAACATGTCCACAGGTTTATGGAGTGAAGTGTCGATAAAAGAATACGGACAAGAAGCATCACACTTACCATTACACAACTCATAGAAGAAAGAAACTCACCATTATGTAACTTAGCTTGCAACGAGTACATGAGTCACAATAGAGATGCATAAAGATAAATCATAATTGGAATTGTCAAACTTTGTTCTTGGTCAGAAAATAGCTGGCAAACAGTTTCTCAGAAAGCTTTTTGTAGAACATTTCAAAACAGGAGCACTCTTTGCTCAAAAAGGTTTTTCAGTGAAGGCTTTCAAAGTAATACTCAATAGATAAGAGTCTTGTGCAATTAAATAAATCACCATATGAATGCTTGAAACACAACAACTCAAATGCTTGCTGGAGATAAAGAGGAAGTAGGCTTACTAACTCAACTTAGAGAATAGGAGAAAGGTCCCTTCGTAGAGGGAAGAAGGGATTACAAGTCATAAAGATCTTCCAAAAGATTATAGTACTTACTAGCTTTGAGCCCTCATTGCCCCTATCATAGGTATCTTGAGATGATTAAGGTTAAAGTGAACAAGGATGGAGTATATGCTTGACGAAATATAAGTTGTCAATCTCATGTCCCTTGAATATGAGGGCCACTCCTCATGCTACTCAACTTCAGTCACCTGTAAGTTCTTTTCATTGTAAGTACATGCATATCATAGAGAACCGCCAACGGGGTACCCCTTGCACATGGTACTGGATCTTTCCCATAACCAAAATGACAAGGCAAGCAGACAGTGAGCATATCAGCGATCTTTTTATTTACTATATGCCTAGCTTTTTATTGAGGATGCTTCATAGATAGCTCACTATGGTGATGCTGCAAGTTTCCACCATGATTAGTCATGGCTTAGGCTAGCGGCCCAGGCGTTTCTCTAACACACAATACAAACTCCATGGACTTACAAGCTCCCTTTTATTTCACATTGGTGACATCCACAGACAAAAGAGCACGATATCAACTATGTACAAAGTATAGGTGCAATGTTGAAAGCATTCCCCGTGACAGCACGGTTCTGCTAATTCCAACGTATAGGTGCAAGCATATACAACTTTGATGACACAATGGTTCAAGTCTATTAGGGGAAAGTAAATAAGGTGTGCCATCAAGTTCGTGAGAGCTTTACTAATAACAAAATACTTTTTAATTCGAAAGATAGATGAAGCTTGAGAATTTTATTGGAATAGCAACAATGCTAATAGGTAGGTATGGTGGACACAAAAGGCATAGGTTTTGGTTCAAAGGGTTTTGAAACATGAGAAGTAAGCCTTCTCAGAACAGGTTTTTGGCTAGCAAGGCTGGGTAGCAAGCAGAAGAGTTGAAAGAAACAAGCAAACATACAAGTAATAAAGCCAAACATGCAATCTTCCTTGAAGGCACAAAAGATCTTAAATAAAGAATACTAAGCTTATGAGCCAATAAGAAAGAAAATAAATGATACAAAATACTTGTAAGATTTTATTTTCCTTTCAAACCTCAGAAAGTGTTGCTACTGACCAGATCTCGGTTTGCCAAAACCAATTTAGATTTACTTGATGCTCCCAAAGTGATGCCAATACTGATCAACGAGATCTATCATATAATAGAGATTGCAAACTAAAATAAGAAGTACAAAAAGTAAAAGATGAGGCTTCTCATTAATATTCCATAAAGGCACTCACACCAAGGGATACATAGATAATCAACTAAAGGAGAGATACTTCCACATGCAAACCAAACTATAAGATAACCTCTCTACCAAAGATATGAATCCACTAAAAAGGTAAAAGATGAAAGATAATGGTGGTGATACCGCGGCACTCCCCCCGAGCTTGGAACAAGCCAAGGGGATGCCAAACCTGATGACGAATTACTCCTTCAATGGTGGTGGTGTTCTCTTGATAAGATCTTCAATAAGTTTATTCAAATCCTCAATCTCAAAGGTCAGAGTACGAATCAACTCCGAATTCTGCTCAATGTGGTTCATGATCATGTCGGGACTAGAATTCCAGTCCTTGTTATTCTTTCCCCACTCTTCCTCCTTAGAGTGTTCCTTACTTGCATTGTTAGAACGAGGCATATCCCAAACCGAGGGCAAGTTCCCTTTGGCCACATGTTGATATTGACGCTAATGTATAAGGGTATGGAAGGGTCTCTTGGTACGTGGAGGTGATGACCGTGGATTGTAGATGAGACGTGGAGGTTTCCCTCATGTAGACATCTGTGCTGTCCTCCTAAGCTTGGTAGGTTTTGCCACCACTCCAATACTTGCGACGGTAGCGCGGGTGTCCGGATGCTTGTCCTCCTCCATATCTCCTTCATGCCCTACCAAAATCTCCTCCTCCTTGGGATTTTGAGGATCATCTTCCTCGGGCTTCTTGCCTTTGTCGTTGGCGGAGACCATGGTGCTCTAAACTTGAGATGATTTCCTGATAGAAACAGATCAAAACTAAAACACGAAGAGAATGCGATGCATGAACCTCGGGGTATCCAGTGGGTTATATATTACGAAGTTTCAATGCATAAGGAAGGTACTGGTACAAAAACGAGGCAGGGACGGAGCTCGGGGGGCTCACACCCCCTCTAGGCACGGCTAGCTGGGGCCCGTTCCTAGGGTGGGTTTGGCCACCCCGGCCTCCGTTTACCCCTCTATTCCGTCTCGTAACCTTCCATATGTATTAAAAAACATCAAAAATATAAAAATATTGGGATTTCACGAACCTTCTGTTTTCACCACTTTTACCTATTCAAAGAAGGACTCTGCATACTCCTTTTCCTCATTCTCCTGGAAATTCCTTTCTTCACAAGGTAATACACAAACTTTAATGGAAACATTAGTGTAAGAAAAAACAAAAAACCTTTAGGTGCACACTTCAAATGAAATCCATCAAAACAAAAGCTTCTATAAGAGGCAAATGCAAATGATAGCAGAAATCTGTCAAAACAGACCAGCAGGTAAAGATTGATTTTTTCGAAAACCTTATGTTGCTCAAATCAAAAAGTGAAAAACTAATGAAAGTTGGGTAACAACTTGGAGAACAACCTCAGAAAAATACAGCTCCATAAGAAGTACTGAGATCCTTCACGAATTTTTACAACTCAGCACAAAAATCTGTCCCAGGACAACCACTTTTCACAACTCCTCTACTTCACAAAAGTAGTTGAACTTGACACCAAAACTAAAAAAAGGATAAGGAGCGGTTATTACTGAGGTAATAACTTCCAAGACTAGACAAAACTCTTGGGTTATCTCCCAACAAGTACTTTTCTTTAATGCCTTTAAGTTAGGCTTGAAAATTTCAAAGATGCTCACATAGGAGATAAATATTTGAAGTGAAATAGAGCATCAAGAAGAAAATAACCAACACATTTGAGTCTAACCCACTTACTATGAATTGGAGTTTTATGAGAAAATGAATTGTTGAAACAAAAAGCCACTAGCATAGGAAGACAAAACAGATGCAACTTCAAAGCTTTCAACATAAAACGGGGAAACTTAACATTATTGATATGCATAAAACCATGTTTCCCTCTCTCATAATAACTTTTAGTAGAACTTTGAATAAAGTTGACAATATAAATGTCACTGGAAACAACTTTATCATTAGAATGAGCATACTTACAATCATCAAAAGATCCAAGGTCATAAACTGGATCAATAGAAGCAAGTTGTTCCATCTTGAAATCTTTATTAGGCAAGCTATTTTCACAAGGAGCTTTAGCAAATTTGGAAAAGTTAAACTCATAAGAATCTCCATCAAACTTAGTTTAAACTTTTTCCTTCTTACAATCTATAATGGCTCCATAAGTGTTCAAGAGGTCTACCAAAAATTATAGGAAATTTTTTGCTAGTTGTTGAATTAAGTACTAGAAAATCAGCAGGATGCTTAATCTTACTGTAGAGAACTTCCACATCTCTTACAATACCAATGGGGCAAATAGTCTCCTTATTAGCAAGGTGAATAACCACATCAATTTCCTCAAGCTCACAAGGACCAATTTCATGCATAATTTCCCTGTAAAGCTCATAAGTAATAGCACTAGAACTAGCACCAATATCACATAAACCATAGTAGCAATGATCACCAATTTTAACAGAAAGCACAGGAACACTAGCTTTTCTAGCTTTACTAGGATGAGAGATAATATTAGAGCTTCTTCACAGAAGACAATGTTCGCATACTCTTTATTTCTAGTGACAATGTATTTCACAATAGCTACCACGGGTTCAATTTTTATTTGCTCATCAAGCTCCATAGTTTTCTTTGTACCTTTGTTATTTGCACTAATCATCATAGAATACTCCTTTACCTTAGCTGGGAAAGGTATTTTCTCAACATAAGGTTCAGGCACAATATGATCAATAGTACAAACTTCAGTGCTTCTAACAAGAACATGACTAACAACATCTTTATAAGGTGCATGTTACTTATTCCACTTATTCTTGGGAATTTCTATGTAAGAGGAAAAAGCCTTAAAAAGTTGGCAATACTTTGGAAATCAAGACCAAACTTATTACTAATATCACGGAAGCCATTAGTTCCCATAAAAGATTTATTGCATTCATAATCATAGTTTATACCTGACTTTATTCCTTTGTCATTATCCCAATCTTTAGTGTTCTCTTGAATTCGGTCTAGGAGATCTCATTTAGCTTCTTCCTTCATACGTGTGAATGATCCAGCACAAGAAGCATCTTGTAAATATTTATCATGAAGAGAAAGCCTAGCATAAAAGTTATTGATAATAATATTGTTAGGGAGTTCATGAATAGGACATTTAAGCATTAGCAACTTCAATCTCCCCCAAGCTTGAGCTATACTCTCTCCATCACGAGGCCTAAAGTTATATATCATATTTCTATCCTTATGAATTTCACTGGGAGGATAAAATTTAGAATAAAAGAGAGATTCAATTTCCTCCCATTCCATGGATTCCCATTCTTCAGCAACTTATACCATTCTTCAGCTCTCCCTTTCAAGGATATGGAGAGTAACTTCTTCTTCACTTGTTCAGTTGTGATACCTACACACTTAAACAACCTGCATAATTCATGGATAAAAACCAAATGATCACCAGGGTGGACATTTCCATCCCCTAAATAATAATTATCCATAACACGATCAACAATACTTGTAGGTATCTTAAAAGGATCTATCTCAACAGGTGGTTCATCTACTACCCTAACAGTGGTAGTAGTTTTCCCAAACAGAAAACCAAGGGGTTATCCATATTGGAAACAAAGCAACAAATAGAAACAAAAGGAATACTCATAGTAGAAGTTTCCCTTACCAGTTCCACTCTTCGCAACGGCGCTAGAAAATAGACTTGATGACCCACAAGTATAGGGGATGTATCATAGTACTTTCGATAAATAGGAGTGTCGATCCCAACGAGGAGCAGAAGGTGTTGACTAGTGGTATGGAGCAGGAAATCTCTCTAAATACTTAGAAAACCGATTTTTAGGGGTTTTCTGATAAAGAAACAAAACAAAGTGCAAGTAATAAAGACAACGAGCAAGTGGCCCAATCCTTTCTTAGCAAAGGACAAGCCGGTGGAAATACTTATAAGGACCAAATGTTCTCGAGGACACATTGGAATTCTGTCAAGTGCTTTCGCTTCAAATAGCTGAGTACTCTTCTTTGGTGTTGTAAGTGTTGTGTGGGTGAACCTGTGTTAACATACCGACCTTACTTGGACTAATACATACTTGTGATTAAACCCCCTGCAAGCATCCGCAACTATAGGAAAGTAATTAAAATATAAACCTAACCACAGCCTTAAACTCTGAGATCCTACACTCCCTTGTGCAAAGGTGTCCTAACAGGGGTTCACGTTTCTGTCACTCCGGCAACCCCACAATTAGTAGCCAAATACACAATGCATCCCTCTAGGCCCATAAATGGTGAAGTATCATGTAGTCGACGTTCACATGACACCACTAGAAGAATAGAACCACAACTTAAATACTAAACCATTGAATAATAACTCAACACAAATCCACTACTAACAACATGACTTCTCCCATGTCCTCAAGAACTAAACGAACTACTCACGAGACATCATATGGATCAAGATAAAAGATGATATGGTGATGGATAACAATCTGAACATAAACAATAATCCAATGGTTCCACTCACAAGCATCAACTACAATAGTAATCAACACCGGGAAAGTACCCCCTAATGAACTAAGCAAGTATTCAACATGATTATTACAGCGGGATGGAGTAATGATGATGGTGCTGGTGGAGATGATGGTGTGGATGATGATCATGATCCCGATGAAGCCTAGCTTGAAGATGGTGTTGATGGCGACAATCTCCCTTCTCCGGGAAGGAATTTCCCTGGCAGAAATCTGTCTGCTAGAGAGTCTTTATCTCTCGGTGTTTTCCGCCCCGCAGAGGTGGAGAAAATCTATTTGTGGTCGCTCCCCCTGTGTTAGGGTTCCGTAAGGAAGATATAGGAGAGAGGGCGGAGTCGGGAGCCGATTAGGTGGGCCACACCTGCCCTACGTGCGACCCGAGGGGACCCGTGCCTAGGGGGTGTGGGCCCCCTGTGGCCCTTCTACGCCTCCCCTTCTGGCTTCCTCTGTCTTCTAGGAAAATATAATTTTCCCATATTTTTCTGGTATTTTTTTGATCTTCACGAAATTTCATCAATACACCTCTTTTTCCATCAGAATCCAGACTCAGGTAGTTCATACTCCAAGAATCATCCAACATGCATAAACAGATGAAAAGACATAAGCAATACCTCATAATAAGACATATATCAATGAATAGAGGCAAATTATGATATAGAATGGTGATGCAAATTGGATGTATCAATACACTTATCAAATATTGTTCCACAAACAAGGAAATCATTTGCTAGAACTTCCATAGTCTTCTCAACAAGATCATCAAAGATTTTTAAAACACATTCTTGAAAAGTTGCAGTTGCATTACATAAGCCAAACGGAATTAATCTATAAGCATATGTGACATAAGGACAAGTGAAAGTTGTTTTCTCTTGATCTTCAGGTTGTATAGCCATTTGATAATAACCGAAATAACCATCAAGAAAACAAAAATAAGAATGATTGCTAAGTCTTTCTAAAATTTTATCCATGAATGGTATAGGTTTATGATGTTTCTGTGTCTCGTGGTTTAGTTTTCTAATATCAATGCACATGTGATATCCAATATTAGGTCTTATAGGAACTAGCTCACCATTCTCATTCATAGCAGCATCAAGACCCACTTGTCTTGGTATGCAATGAGCTGGGCTAACACATTTACTATCAGAAATAGGATATATTATGCCAGCATGTAATAAGCATATAACTTATTTTCTTACTACTTCCTTCATTTTCGTATTAAGCCTTCTCTGTGTGTCAACTACGGGTACAACATCTTCAAGCATGGTAATGTTATGTGTTACAATAGATAGATCTCTTCCTTTAATATCACGTAGAGTATATCAAAATGCTTCACGATGCTTGATCAAGACTGAAATGAGTTTATTTGTTTCATTTTTTGATAATTTTTTACTAATCATAACATGACATCTATTTTCATTATCTAAAAACTCATATCTCATATTGTCTGGAAGTCATTTCAATTCAATTGGCGGAGGTTCTTTGTCTCCTTTTCTTATCAGTTCTTCATAGTCATGTGAATTTTGTGCTTCCTGAATGGAATCAAGGTAATCATCCATGTATTCTCTTTCCTCATCGTCTAGTGCCTCTTCCTAATTAATTAGGCTCCTCTCTAATTCATCTTGCAGAGTGCTGAAATGAATTGCGGCTAGCTCGGCAATTGTTTTGTCTTCCTTGATATCTTCCACTTCATATGGCCTCTTCTTTAGTTGTCAAAGTGGAATGTCATTTCCTCTTCTCCAAAAATCATTGAAATAGTCTCCTTTTTATTATCAATTCGATCTTTGGTTATAGAAACAAAAGGCCTGCCTAAAAGAATAGGAAAAAAAGCATCTCGAGGCATATCAACAATATGAAAATCAAGGGGGTACATGAGTGATCCAATAAAGACATAGATGTTTCTAATAACACCTTACGGTTTTATATTACTATTAGACAATTTAATAATAGTTTTTCCTGGTTCCACATCTGGATTACTTAAAATGTAGAGAAGTTCCTCATAAAGTGATGAAGGCATAATATTTATAGTGGAAATCGGCTCACAAATTTCGTATAAGAAAGTTTCTCCACAATATATAGGAGTCATAGGCTTAGAAGTTTCATTACCTCGTACCTTACCTTTGATGAATTCTGAAGTTTCAAAGTCTAGCATAACCACTTCATTATCCACGATTCGTGCTTTCATAATATCCTTCAATATGACAATATTTGCATTGGTAGCATCGAGGTTCTTTTCTGGTTTATTTAATCTTCTCCTTATGTGTTCTTCCTCCCTACAATTTTTCTTGATATTCTCTTGAATAGGTTCAAAGGAAAACTCTACCATGGATGCACTTTCTCTTGCACGCTTCTTTTCTTCGAGTGGTTTATAAGGTTCCCATTCTGTAGGTACCTGTAGATTCCCTGCATAATTCTCAATAATTTTCTTTACTGAATAAGAATCAATACTGAGGGTTTTAATCATCGCACAAGTCCTTTCATCTACAAGAAAATTGTTAACACAAGCATATTCAGAAGAACTATTCATAATGTTCTCCTCATCTTTAAGATTTTCCGTTGTCTCCCTCATTTTCATTATTAATTTCTAGGCTTCATCATAAGTATAAGATAGAAAACTACCATTAGAAGCGGTATCTAGGCCCGTTCTATTTTTATTATTAAGCTCTCCATAGAAAGTGTGAGTGATTAACCAATCAGGCAAACAATGATGGGGCAATTATCTAGATAGATTTTATACCTTAGATGGCCTTTATATAAATTCTCATCAGTACTATTTTTGAAACTGATAATAATACCTCTCATCCTGTGAGATTTGCTTTCTGACTAATATTTTGATAGGAAATTGGTTGTCAATTCCGTCCAAGTCCTTGATGCTTCTGCACAAAAAGATCTATACCAGTTGCAAACATTATTAGAGAGAGTTTGTCTAAACAACTGGATTTTAATCTTATCAAGGTCATAGTCATCGAATATAAAGGAACCAAAAACATCTTCAAAGAATTGTAAGTGTCCATATGGACTCTCTTCATCGGTTCCTATAAATTTCTTAGAGTTGATTAATTCAAATAATAAGGGTTGGATCTCAATATCATCGGGGTTTATGCTTTTATTAACAGTTATAAAAGCGTCCATGGGTGTACCCATTTTCCTTACTGCCTCAAGCTGGATTAAGTGTTGAGTGTTGTTCATTGTTATGGTCCTGCAACTCAAATCAAAAATTAGTACAACAGAAGTAAGTAACTAAAAGTAAAGTGACTTATAGCGCTAAGCTCCCCGGCAATAACGCTAGAAAATAACTTGATGACTGCAAGTGCACAGATCATTTGTAGCTAGTTTCAAATTAAAGATACCGATCCCACAGGGAGCAGTAGGCGAAAGACTAAAATTCTTTTAATTAAAACTAAACGAAGTACTTAAGGAATAATTATAAGATGCAAGAAAAGTAGAATTTTTTGGGGGTTTTTGATTGAGCAAGACAATAAATTAAAGTAAACTTAATGCAGAAAATGGGAATCATGTTTGTAAGAAATATTGGTACTATAATAAGGAAAAAGGTGTTCTCGGTGAGTGGTGGATACATCGCTAGCAATTTAGATTGAGTATTTAAGATTATCATAACCAATATTCTCATAACATGTATGTATGTGGGAGGAGCTCCATATATGGACAAATAGCCAGCAACCACTGCTCATATCATCCTTCTTAACCACAGCTGACAGATAAACGACAGCAATCATATTATATCTCTATTAAGGGTTTGTCCCGTGGCATGGACATGGCTTAATGAATTCTCCTTGCTTCCCCAAGTTAGTACGTAAGGAATGACAACACCTTTATAGTCACAATAAGTGCGATCATCCCTCCGTCTACCAACAAGTAATCTCCTTCATCAAGTCCCCGTAAGAGGCAAATATTAAAGAGGTGCACAATTCTCAACATCAAGATGAAGAAAATTAACACATACACATAATGATGTACAACATAATAATCTCTATCTCATCTCAATCACATAGTAGGGTTTCTCCATCTCCCAAATAACTATTGATCTACTCAGACATGGAGGCAATCAGCATCATGGCAATGGTAATGGAAACAATTATAGATGAATAGTTTTTGTATAAATCCACAACTAGTGCTAGAATTACAACAAGATCTAAAGTAAACAATACAATTGTTCCATGAACAAGAGATTGTTGTTTTCTCCCTAGTAGCAACATCACATATATAACCTTAGAGATTTCTGTCACTTCCCCAGATTCAATAGAGGCATGAAACCACTATAGAGCATAAATACTCCCTCTTGGACTCACTAGCATCTACTTGGCCAAGATAGCTACTAGAAACGGAGAGCATGAAAGATCTCAAACAACATAGACATGATAGAATCAATAAGATAGAATCATTAACCAATATGACATAGTAATCTCAATATCCATCAGATCCCCGCAAACACAACATGCATGATTACGAATAGATGATCCTGATCATGAACGGAGCTCACAAGATCTAAACACGGTAGCACAAAGGAGGAGAAACAACCATCTAGCTACTGTATGGACCCATAGTCCAAGGTAGAACTACTCACACATCATACTGGATGCTGGCATGATGATGAAGAAGGCCTCTGGGATGATCTCTCCCCTCCGGCAGGGTGCCAGGAAGAGCTTCAGACCCCCCGCCCCGATCTAGGGACGATGGTGGTGGCAGCTATGGACTTTTTCATGGATATATGATTGGGTACTTAGGGTTTAGGTATCGAGAGATTCTTATAGACGAATGGGGAGACCGAGGGGGTGCCCGAGGCGGCTACACCCCCCAGGCGTGGGTCAGGCCTGGCCGCGCGGTTAGGGGGTGTGGGCCCGTCGAGGCCCTCCTCCATCTCGTCTTCTAGCTCTGTGTTCATTTTCTAGTTATTCATCTTCGGTTCTCCTCGGTGAAATAATGACTTTGGCTTTTGTCCCATCCAATTCCGGGAATATTCATTTTCTAGCTTTTCTGGAACCAAAAACATCAAAAAATAGGAAACTAGCACTGTGGCATCTTGTTAATAGGTTAGTCCCAGAAAACATATAAAATACCTCAAAGTGTAGATAAAGCAAAGCAAAGTGGATACTAAACAAGTATGGAACATAAAAAATTATAGATACGTTTACGACATATCAAGCATCCCCAAGCTTAACTCCTGCTCATCCTCGAGTAGGTAAGTGATAAAAAGAATAATTTTTGAGGTGACATGCACCATCACAATCATGATCAAACCATTTGCAAGCATTGAAAGCTGGGATCAAAGTACTCTAAACACGAGCATGAAATATGAAGTTCTAACAATAAGACAAAGCAACGATGCTGCAACATGAAAGGATACAAACAAAGATTCATGAATAACAATGCATTGAAAGACGTTTGTTTGTTTCACATATAGAAAATATAGCATAGTGGCATTCAGCTTGTCCCTCATGGAGTAGCAAAACATAAATGCATAGGACAACTTCAAAGTTAATAAGGGTTACTAGATACAAATAGTTCAAGAACAAGCAATATCAACAATATGAATCAATCAATAAGTTTTGGGACAATGCACATAGAACTAAGAATGGCAACTATGTTATCTTAATTGGTGCCTAAGCATAGAAGGTGGAGGCTCAATAAAATATTGGAAGAAAGGCCCTTCATAAAAGGGAAGCAGGGATTTCAAGTCTCATAAAGAGCTCCCAAAAATTATGGTACTTGTTAGCTTTCAGCTCTCATTGCCCCTATCATAAGGATCTTGAAGTGATTAAGGTTAAAGTGAACAAACTATGGAGTATATGCTTGACAAAGTATAAGTTCGCAATCTCATGTCCCTTGAGTACGAGGGCCACTCCTCATGCTACCCAACTTTAGTCACCAGTAAGTTCTTGTCATAGTAAGTACATGTGTATCATAGAGAACCGCCAATGGGTACCCCTTGCACTTGATTCATGAGCTATCCCATATCAATATGACAAGGCAAGAAGACAATGAGCATCTCACCAATCTTCTTGTTTACCATGGGAAAATGGTGCTTTTTTCTCTCTTTCCTCTTTTCTCATAGTAAATCCTGCTTCAGTGGTCTGCTTGATATCTTCATCGAGTTTATCAAGATAAAATCGCAGCCACCGAAGATGCCTGGGTGTTCCTACCACCTCCTTCTCCATTATTGTGATCTTCAACTCTAGAGCTTTCAACTCCCTCTTCCGGCGTTCATGGTGTAGGATTCGTAGCATAGAAAACAAAAATTTTCCTACGATGGGAACATCTATGTACCAAGATCTATCTACTAGATACAAGCAACGGGTGGATATACATCCATAGAATACATACCCTCGAAGACCGAATAGCGTTAACGAGGTTGTACTTGTGGATGATGTAGACGAACGCTTGCCGATCTCAAGATCGTGATGAAGTCCATCTGGTCCAGCCGGTCCAGCACGATCAAGTCCAGCACCTCAAAGCAGTGGTGCATCCGTGATCGCACACACGTACGGGTACCCCGACAACCTCCGCCTCTCGGTCCAGCGGAAGCAACAAATCCTTCCAGAAAAAGCCACCGGGAACATGTATCCATGGGGAAATTCTAAAGGGGGGAGAGAGATCCTTTGAGAGGAGGTGTACTTTGAGAGGAGGAGAGGGGGGCCTTTTATAGGGTAGAGGGGGGCACCCAAGGGGCATGGCGCCTAGCCATGGGGCTACCCCCAACTCTTCCACATTCATGTGGGTGGAGCTCCCACTCAAAATGAAAAGCCTCCACTCCCATTAAAAAGCCTACACTCAAAAATCCACTCACATGCATTAAATTTCCACCAAATTTAATGCAAGCTCTCATTTAAATAAAACTATTTTATTTATTTATTACGAATTTTGTTAATTACTTTAATTAACAAACATTCACATAAAACCCCTTACAACATTTCAATTTCACATGCAGAACCAGTTTCAGCAATTTCAACCGAAACAGTTTCGGTGTCTAGTGAAATAAATTCCTGCGCTTTCCTTTTCTTTTTCTGGCATATCATTTGCTCTGAATGGTGTCGGTATCCCTTAAGTCTGTCACCCTACGGTTCGAGAATAATGCGGACATGATCGAGACCCTTCTTCGATCAATAATCAGTAGCGGGACCTGGAGATCCATACTGACTCCCACACATTCATCGATGACTTCTGTGATCGTGTGAAACTTTTACGCTAGTATCTTAATCCCTTTGTTTCACGATATATTACATGTCCGAGATTCGATCATCGGTATCTCCATACCTAGTTTGATCTCGTTACCGACATGCACTCTTTTCTCGTTCCCGTGATATAACATTCTAGTGATCAAATCACTTGATTGCAAGCTAATCAATGTGATATCACCGAGAGGGCCCAGAGTATATCTATCCGTCATAGGGATGAAAAAATTCCACTCTTGATGCATGATTCTCAACATAACACTTTATTAGCTTTGAAGCCATCTTTATAATCACCCAGTTACGGTGTGACGTTTGATGTCAACAAGAAACTCTTCCGGTGTTAGTGATTGGCATGATCTCATGGTCTAAGGATTAGGACTAATTCGTAAGTTGTTTATAGCAATATAAAATCAATGACTTTGATCGTAATGCTATACTTCAGATGAATGTTCATCACATCATTAGACTAATGTTGTGACCTCGTTATTAACAACATCCAATGTCCATGATCAGGAAACTTTGATCATCATGTTAATCAACGAGCTAGTTTATAAGAGAGGCATAACTAGGAACTTCCTTTTTGTTTATTAAACACACATGTATTAACGTTTCCGTATTAATACAATTATAGCATGCAAAATAAAAATTTATCATAAATAAGGAATACGATAATAACCACTTTATAATTGCCTCTCGGGCATATTCCCTTCAGTCTCCCACTTGCACTAGAGACAATAATCTAGTTTGAAAACTTTGCGTATTGAACACCTATGGCTTTCTGGTGTTCCATATACGCAACTGTAAGTGGTTAACATAATCTACGGATCTGATGCTTTCAGGTCTGTGTATATTTGCATGTCTTTGCGTCTCCACGCATCACTCATTCTCCAATGAGATGGCATTGTATAAATTTGGTCTTTTGGTGAGACCTTTAGTTCCTTAGGGTTAAACCATGTCGATACTATTGTCGTACAATATATCTTTAGTGTTAGCCCGTTGCGAACAACACCTTAGTTTGATAACAAACTACTTGACACAAATTCCCTCCTTTGATGCTACTATAGCAGTCATATACTTAGCCTTTTGTTGTAGTATTCATCACAATGTCTTAACTTTGGAATACATCCAAATCCATCATGAAAACGCCTTTCCATTTCATTGTGCCACTCATAGTTTAAATTGAGATAAACTTAATTTGTATCTTGCGACAAAACTAGTATCAATGTAACTCTTTACAATGAACTATTTGTAATTGTTTGTCACCTCTACACAAATATATTCTTAGTTCTTCCAAAAGATCATAAGAATATCCTTACTATAGTCCAATGATAATTTTATGGTTCATTCTGGTATATGATCATAACACTTAGAGCATAGGACATATCTGGATGTGTACATATCATGGTATGATTGATCAAAACATTCTCGTGATTTCACTCATCAAGTGTCAAAGCACTTCAATCTTGTTTCACTTATCAAGTGTCTATACACTTGAATCTTGATTGAATTCCTTTTCCATGCGACAAGAACCGTTTCTTGTTGTTTCTATATTGAACTCCTTCAATATCTCATATATGTACATTTGGAACAACCATATTAGCGTCACAGTCTATCCACTATAGACATTCACGCTAAATATTCGGGTTTTGCCTAAGTATTTCATCGAAATGAAATTCTTAACCTCTGTCAATAAAAGATACATCATTTCTAATCAACAAGATGGCATCCACATAATGTATTAGAAATGTGTCTCAGCGCTCCCACTTAATTTCTTGCAAATGCAAGCATCTTCATCGTCTCCGGATGAAAACTCCTTTTCATCACGGTGAAGATTCCAACTCCGCGATGCTTACTTCAACCATTGAAGTTTGCATGCCCTTTTAGCATCCTTTGAATTTAACAAAACCCTTTGGACCGTGTCATGTACACGTCCTAGGTAACCATTCTATTAGAAGAACTTTGTTTTGTTTATTCATCTACCATATACCAAATTATATGTAGTGGTTGCTACTTTAATCCGTCCAGAATAAATATCACTATGAAAGATCAAATCTTGTCATAGTCAACTCCTTGAACATTGTCATAAAATACTTTATGACATGTCGACTATTTCATAGATTTGAAACATCCATGTCTGTTTCTTTATAGATCCAAATACGGCCGATAGGTTTTTACACCTTTCCGGAGGGTCTTCCAAGTTCAAAACTTGATTTATCGTGTATGGACTTATAACGGATTTTATGGCTTCAAGCCATTTGACGGAGTCAGGGCCCATCATCGCTTCTTTTTATGTATTCGGTTCATCATTGTCAAACAATAATGATTTACTCTCAAATCTTAGCATTTGATTGTTTAACCGACCTACTTGGTTCAATAGGAACTTAGATCTCCGTGACCACAACCTTTGAGGCACATAAGCTATGAGCATTATGGCAGCCTCGAGCGATTTCGGCTGCAACTCAGCACATTTAGCTAAGGTTCGTTAACCTTATCAAAGTTCTATTGTCCTCCCACTTAACTTTTGCGAAAAATTCCTTTTTCAAGAAATTTCACATTTCAAGCGACAAACCCTTTTGTCCTCGGTGTTATGGAGGAATAACCAATTGTTATTCGAAATAACCTACAAAGACATGCTCATCCGACTTTGGTTGTAAACATCTTACTTATGTTTAGCATACCAAAATTTAAGAAAGGACAACTTGGGTTTTACCCCAAACCATAACTCATATGGTGTCATTTCAACGGATCAAGATGGAGCTCTTTTCAGTGTAATAGCAGTAGTCTCTAAAGCTTTAATATTTTAAAACATATTGGCAATTTTATAAATAACACCTTTGATCCAACCATGTCAAACAAGGTTTCCTTACAAATCTCAAACACTCCATATTCCTATGGTGTTTCGGGAGATGTAAATATAGGTGTTTTGCTAAACTTGTAACTCAAATAAATCCCTTTTATGATAAAATCATAATTCATTTATTTTTCTTGTTACACTTGTAACTCAAATAAATCCCTTATGATAAAATCATAAACCATTTATTTTCTTGTTACAATGATTTTCTCTTCATCTTGAAAGTCTTTGAAACATTTTTCAAATATTTCATACTTCTTTCTCATTAAGTGAACATTCACTCAAATTTCCGGAGAAAGCATATGAAGTTGAAACCCATCGCGTATGACTACACATAATGGACTACATACATCGATATGTTTAAATTCCAATATTTTAGTCGTTCGTTCTTCTTTGGCCTTTGAACGAAGTTTTAATTATCCCGAGGAAAGTCTCACAAGCGTCACTTGATCAAATCAAAGACTCCAAAAATCCATGAATATGGAGATTCTTCATGTTTTTTTCCAATATAATTTAAACAGCGATGTCACTTCGTAAGTGATCTTTCAATCATTTGTCTTGCGACATTTTAGCATTAGGTTTTATGGATGTGATTTCTCTAACTAGATTTGTAAATCATCCATCTTATATGGAATACGATAATTATTTGAACAACCTTTGTTCTCATAATACCTGATTCAAATAACAATTATTAAAACAAATCTTGAAGTCAAGCTTTGATGTCAACGAGAAATACAAACAACGGTTTGTTTGTTTTCGATGAACATCATCACATATTCTCTTGCTAGTTATTTAGGCCATTGTGGTTTATTAATTGCGTTGTTCCGTATAAAATTTCATACCAACCATTTCGATATCCAATACCCAAGAACCACATTGTTTAACAAGCAAAGAATATAACCATAACATGTATATCATCCATATACCTAAATTGGATATTTCCAATCTTTTCTTTTCTGCCAAATATATTTTATAGATTCTCTTTCACCATTTCCTTTTTACTTTTTAAAAGAATCTATCAACACCAAAGTGGCGTCATATACATGACACATAGTCCAAAGAATGTATATTCAAATAATAATACCTTTGTACTTGCACTTTGAAGTAGATCACCATCATCAAAATGATCGGTATTCTTTAAAAATCCATTCTTTAGTAATCTTTTAGTGTAGTAAACATTTTACATACATCTTCTATTCATCCTTATCATGACGACTTTCATGATCAAGCTACTGTAGCTTATAAAGGCGAATCTTGAGTATAACGTTACTTTCCAAAACCCTTTTGGATGATTAGGATGTCTAGCACCTCCAACCTTCGTAAATTCTCATCCTATATGAGAACACATATTATACTCTATCATATTGCAACCAAAACATTGTTTCAGATATCGTTATATCTGTCACACATGATGGTTTCTGAGACAATTCTTTCAGCTCCTATATAAACTTGATATTAAAATAATCAAGAATCATGGAGGCAAACATGATACTTAAGATACTAACACTGGAATTGTTACTCTCGATTTAATACCAATTATTAAATTTCACGGAGTAAATAGAGTTTGCTGAAAGTTTGCAATAGGACTTTAAACTTTAGATTGACACTCAACACAATACGATACCAGTTCGTAAAGTATATATCCAGAGTTCTATAGTTCTATTATCTCAAGTACAACTATGCATAAGGTGGTGAACAAATGCCAATGACTACAACAAATTATGCAAATTTACTTTGATTTAATTTATGATAAATTGAGTTCTACTAATCCAAATTAGAAATTAACTCCCACTCAAAAACGACATCCCTCGTGTCTTTTTGGTGATTACATGAACCAAATCCACTACACCAAGTCCGATCATCACGTGCGTCGATGTAGCTTCAAAGGCGATCATCAAATGGGCATCATATCTACTATATGACTCATGCTTAACCTTTCGGTCCGTGTTCCGAGGCCATGTCTGTACATGCTAGGCTCGCCAAGTAAGAACCTTAGTATTCGCATGTGTAACTGTCTTACACCCGAGATATGCTCGTGGATTCAAGTACACCCGATCATCACGTGATGCCTTGAAGCGAGGAAACATTGTCGGTGCATACTTAAGGAAGAACACATTTTTATCTTGATATCTAAATGAGGGATCATCTTATTATGCTAATAAAACGCCAAACAAGCAATATAAGATGCTATCAAACATCACATGTTTATTAGTGGAATGATATGGTTCCCGCATATGATCTCTATCATGTGCACTGTGGTATGATCACTATCATACCTATATGTGTAAGTCCAAGGTCTATGGAGATTACACGTTATGTGTGTTGTAAGAGTATCATCTCATACTTCTACTTACAACATCACCATATCATAACACTGGCCTAGCAACAATCTAAACTAGACGCCTCTAATTTATCCATTGCAAGTTTTACGTGGCTTAGGGCTTTCGAAGATAGAACCGTTCTTACCTACGAACATGAACCACAACGAGGATAACCAAATTGTTGACAACTCGTTGCAAATTAGATATTGACTATAGTAGGAGAGACAGACACCCGCTAGCCACTTATGCAAACTAGTTGCATGTCAAGCGTGGAACAGGTCTCATGTGCGAGGTCATGTAAAGTTTGTCCGGGCCGCTTCATCTCACTATTCCACCAATATCCAAAGTACAACAAAGAAGCAATAAAATGATCATCATCGCCCACATACTCATATGTGTACTACCCGTGCAAAGTATCTACACATAGATCCGACTCTGATACCACTGTAGGGTTCGCAGCATAGAAAACAAAATTTTTCCTATGATGGGAACATCTATGTACCAAGATCTATCTACTAGATACAAGCAACGGGTGGATATACATCCATAGAATACATACCCTCGAAGACCGAATAGCGTTAACGAGGTTGTACTTGTGGATGATGTAGACGAACTCTTGCCGATCTCAAGATCGTGATGAAGTCCATCTGGTCCAGCCGGTCCAGAACGATCAAGTCCAGCACCTCAAAGCAGTGGTGCATCCGTGATCGCACACACGTACGGGTACCCCGACAACCTCCGCGCCCTCGCTCCAGCGAAGCAGCGGAAGCAACAAATCCTTCCAGAAAAAGCCACCGGGAACATGTATCTCGCTGATCCGAGACCATGGGGAAATTCTAAAGGGGGGAGAGAGATCCTTTGCGAGGAGGTGTACTTTGAGAGGAGGAGAGGGGGGCCTTTTATAGGGGAGAGGGGGGCACCCAAGGGGCATGGAGCCCAGCCATGGGGCTGCCCCAACCTCTTCCACATTCATGTGGGTGGAGCTCCCACTCCCATTAAAAAGCCTCCACTCAAAAATCCACTCACATGCATTAAATTTCCACCAAATTTAATGCAAGCTCTCATTTAAATAAAACTCTTTTATTTATTTATTACGAATTTTGTTAATTACTTTAATTAACAAACATTAACATAAAACCCCTTACAACATTTCAATTTCACATCCAGAACCAGTTTCAGCAATTTCAACCAAAACAGTTTCGGTGTCTAGTGAAATAAATTCCTGCGCTTTCCTTTTCTTTTTCTGGCATATCATTTTCTCCGAATGGTGTCGGTATCCCTTAAGTGTGTCACCCTACGGTTCGATAATAATGTGGACATGATCGAGAGCCTTCTCCGATCAATAATCAGTAGCGGGACCTGGAGATCCATACTGACTCCCACACATTCAACGATGACTTCTGTGATCGTGTGAAACTTTTACGCTAGTATCTTAATCCCTTTGTTTCACGATATATTACATGTCCGAGATTCGATCATCGGTATATCCATACCTAGTTTGATCTCGTTACCGACATGCACTCTTTTCTCATTCCCGTGATATAACATTCTAGTGATCAAATCACTTGCTTGCAAGCTAATCAATGTGATATCACCGAGAGGGCCCAGAGTATATCTATCCGTCATCGGGATGAAAAAATTCCACTCTTGATGCATGATTCTCAACATAACACTTTATTAGCTTTGAAGCCATCTTTATAATCACCCAGTTACGGTGTGACGTTTGATGTCAACAAGAAACTCTTCCGGTGTTAGTGATTGGCATGATCTCATGGTCTAAGGATTAGGACTACTTCGTAAGTTGTTTATAGCAATATAAACTCAATGACTTTGATCGTAATGCTATACTTCGGATGAATGTTCATCACATCATTACACTAATGTTGTGACCTCGTTATTAACAACATCCAATGTCCATGATCAGGAAACTTTGATCATCATGTTAATCAACGAGCTAGTTTATAAGAGAGGCATAACTAGGAACTTCCTTTTTGTTTATTAAACACACAAGTACTAACGTTTCCGTATTAATACAATTATAGCATGCAAAATAAACATTTATCATAAATAAGGAATATGATAATAACCACTTTATTATTGCCTCTCGGGCATATTCCCTTCACATGGTTGGCATCAAAAATCTCCATAGGGACGCCCTTGATCTCCTTGTCCTGCTTGCTATTGCTCCCAATCTCCATAGGGACTTCTATCCTTAGCTTCCTGGCCCTCGCCTCACGTGAGAACAAGAGGTGGATTGGTTCCTGGTGATTACGATTAGAGAGAGGCACAATGGAAGTATATAAGAGGGGTCAAAGGTCAGTAAAACTCACGCGAAACACCAAATTCACTGTCACATCCCAAGATTTTCCAAATCTTGTAATGTGAAAAATAAATAATAAAATAAAACTTTGTTGATTTTCAGGGTGAGAAGAAACTTTTTGACTCCAATTGGAAACCTTCAAACCAATTTGGATCAAATAAATCCTAAAGGGATTTAAAAAGATAAACATTTAATAAAGGAAAATAAAATAATTAAAATTACTATTTCGGATCTTTTAATAAAAGATTTTGTTTTCAAATGAAAAGGTGGATTTATAAATAAAGATTATTTTATAAAGCCAAATTAAACCTTGGCCAAGCTTTTGAATTAAAACATTTTTTTTGAATAAAATTAGCAAAGGTTTATTTAAATAAAATAATAAGGATTTAATATCCAAATTTTATTTAAGTAAAGGCTTTTCCCATTTTAAATAAACACAAAAACTTATTTATTTATTTTAAATAAGTTTTCCAAGTATTTCATTTTCTCAATTAAAAACCTACTGAAGTGTTTTGGTTTTACTTTAGATTTTCAAAATAAATATTTTAATAAAACAAATCCTATATGATTTAATAATGAAGGTCTATTTTATTTAGTTGATAATGGACCATAAAATGAAAATGTTATTTTGTTTTAAACAAGTTTTCCAAATATCTTATATTTCCAAATAAAACCTACTGATTTGGTTTTGAAAATATTTGGATTTCAAATGGAAATTTTATTAATTAAATCAAACGCTATTTTATTAAATAACTAAAGATCCATTTTATTTAATTATTGAATGGATCCTAAAAAGAATAAAAATATTATTTTATTTTGGGATTTGGTTTATGTAGATAAACAGAACCAAAAACTCATTGCAAATGTGGTGATTATTTGAATGTTGTTTGATTGTTTGAATTTCAAAAACAGAAAAAGAATTAGAAAAGGAAAAAGGTTCGGAAGAAAAAAATGGATTTGGACCTAGCCCAGCCAAGCCCACAAGCCCAGCAAACCAGCCTTCTCCCCTCAAGAAAACGCTTGGCACCAACTTACCAACCCGAACAGACACTGACCGGTGGACCCTCCTCCCCTCTCTTACTCCGTTGACCAACCGGCCCCACGCAGCCATCTCACCCTTCTTCCTCCTCGCGTTAAACTCGCCACCGTTGCTGCCATTGATTCTCCGATTGAATACACCTTAATGCAGAATTAATATCCCGCCGCTAGCACGTTGTCTTAATCGCCAGTGTCTCCTCCTCCATTCCCCTCTGTCTCCTCCCCCAAATGCGCCCCAGGCTGCCTGAATAGAGCTTGCACACCCTCTGCTCCGACCACCGTCTCTGACCAATTCCGGCCCTGTCCTGCCACCCCGTGCCTCCTCGACCTAGCTCACACCTTCCCCACCTCCGGGCGCATCTGTCCATGCCCCTCGTTTGACCGCGGGTGTCCCTGAGCGTTGACTCCGACCGAGCTCTGAGCGCCGCCGTCTGTCTTCAACTGCGACGACAACTTCCAGGTAAACCAGACCGCCCCGCACCTCCTCGTTCACGCTCCCTCACTCGTCTCGACCATGCGCGTCTAACCGCGTCTTCGTCTTGTCTTGGGGTGAACCACAGCACCGTCCCCGAGCACAACCAGAGCCGCCTGACGCCAGGAGCAACTCCGGCGAGGAATTACGACTGCCCCTGAGCGCCCCTTGTCAAGCCAACAGTACCTTGAGCATCACCACAGCCCTGCGAATCTGGTGAGCACCTTCCCCTCCTCCCTCGCTTCCTATTTCACCGGCGCCGCCACCGTCTGGTCGCTCCGCCGCCAGTAGCCGCCGCAGCGCCGCTCGTTTAAGGTCGAGCTCACAGCAGCCGTCCGATCTTGATCTGGTGGATAGGATAGAATCATTTAGCAGCAAAGGGGTACGTGTTCTGGGCCACGCGATCTATTTAGATCTAACGGTCTGCAGCGTGATCCACACTGAACCGGTATCATCCAACCAGAACACGCCACGTGGCCAGGTTTCGTTTTAAAAACAGATTTGAATCTGTTATAGATTCAATTTTCAAACATTTGTAACTTTTGATCCACACGTCCAAAAATTGCAAATTTGGTATCATTGGAATCAATGGAACAAACCCTAGCCAACCATGCCTTTGGTTTAGTAAATAGTATCTGTTAGTTTGTTTGTTTTTGCAGAAACATTTGTATGCTTGTTAAGAATGTGAAAATTGTTTAAAAATGAATTTGGGGATAAAATCTTTGGCAATTGGTGTGATTTGAACCTACTAACATTAGGAAACACTTTGTGGATTCAAAAATGTTTTTGGTGAAACAAAATAGTGATTCTTTGAATTAAAACCATTTCTAGTCAAATAGAAATGTGGTTTATTTATTAAAAATGATTTTGAAGGAAAACCTTTGGGAAATGTTTTTTTTAAAACCCTCTGACCCTAAACAGCAAGTTTTGTGGTTTGAAAACATATTTGGCAAACCCTATAGATTAATGCCTTAGTAAAAAATATTTTTACACCACATAAAATGATACTTTGTTTTGAAAATGGTTTTTGAAGAGAAACCTTTTGCAAATGACTTTGCCACTTGAAAAAATGACCATTAGGTGTTTTCAAATGTTTATGACCCATTAGGAACCACCTTTCCAAATAAAACAAAGTTTGGCATGCTTGCATGCATTACTTTGACTTTGTCATTTTATGTGATGTTTGGCTTGATTGGTAGATTGAGTTTGTGCCTTGTTTGATTGGATTGTAGTGACTTGAAGAGTGTGATTGTTACAAGGACAAGGAGTGAACCCATACTCTACCAAAAAGGCAAGTGATGCTTCATACTTTTTGTCCCATTACTTTCACTATGCATTAGTGATTTTCTCTAAGTAAACTTGCATGTAATTTTGGTAAGTATAAACCTTGCTATAAGAAAACCTAGTAGATGAATCCTTAGTAGGATTTTCCTAAGTTAAGATTCCTACTACTATCAAGCTTAGCCTAGCTAATAGAAAACATGGGTGGAATATATATTCACACTATGGAAAAATATTCTAAGTCTGAGGACTTGTGTTTTGTTTAATAAAACAACTAAGTTAATGAATCACCTGGGTGGAATGGGACTTGCTTGGTGGATTTTGGTTGAGTGGTTCACAAGGCCCATGTCTATGGTTTACCTTGTGTATCTCACTTGTGGATGGACACCCAGGAACAAAGAGATTTGAGATGTCAAATGTTGAGAAGCTTCAAGTGCAACCACTTGGCAATATGGGCTCTGCCATGATCATATAGGTTGCAAGAACTTAGCCATATGGACAGAGGGTGGTAGTGTTTGATAGGTTGGAACGCGTCCATTTTGGTCTAAGGGAAGGCTTCTGAAAGATCTTGTCTTGGGAAACCAATTCTTGTGGGGAAAGTGCACCACCTCTGTAGAGTGTAAAATCTAAGTACTTAGCCATGTCGCTGGTAAAGGACAATTTGAGCATCAAGACATGGAAGCAATCAAGAATATCATCATTCAAATTTCTAAGTTAAAATCTTGTGGTTTGAACAAGGGTTATTTGAAATCTTCAATCTTTGATTGAGAGAAGCTTTGGAAAAGATTTTGTCAAAACAAAAACTTGGTATTTTCAAATGTTAAGGAAAAATCTATTTTGAGCAATGCAAGCCTCAACTCCACTTAGCCAAATGCATATAGATGATAGATTCCACTATACTACCATAGTATCACTTGCCAATACAATTCAAATGTATTGACCCTTGTGGCTGTAACTTGTAATGTTGCAGGTTTGATTGTTTTAGTGAAGATTGATTGATTAGGATTACAAAGTCTACAACCAACATCTGCCTGTGGCACTTTGAAGATGAAGGACCCCATGAATATAGTTAGTCCGCTGCAATGTAATGTAATAGCCAAATGAGCTATGTAAGATGTAATAAAATTATGTTATTCCTGGTTATAAAGTTATATTATGACCTTTGTTTCTTGATATTACATCTTAATTGTGGATGCTAGCTATTGATCCAGGGACTAGCATTGTAAACACATGGGACTCCACCTTATATTGTTTAAAGGTTGGGACACTCCCTCTACAGATGGTATCAGAGCATTGTGTTGCCTGTAGGATTTGTAAACCTAGGATTGGATAAAAACCCTTAGAAAAATAGGAGTTGTATTTTGTTCCAAAAACTTATTTACAAAATCTTGTAAACTCTTTCCTCAACCATTTTGGTTTCAACACTACATCTCATCTATTTCAAACTTGATGGAAAAACCTACCCGTGGCCAAGGACTACACCATGTGCAATGGACTTCTTCAACTTCTCCAACTCTAATGACTTCAACATCTTCAACATATTCACCAAGGACTTCCAACTTGGATACCACTAAGGACTACAAGTGAAACAAGGAAATCTTGCTCAAGATTTAGAGACTGAGGGAATGCAAAAGTTAGAAGGAGCCCACATCACTAGAAGTTATTGTAACCAAGATTTTTTCCAAGGAAACCATGATCCTATGCAAGAAAGAATCAACCAATAAGGATGGAAGGATCACAAGTGAACCATGTAGATGGACCACCATTTATAGTTAAAGTCAAACACACCAACTTATGTGGTGTAACAAAAATATTTTGTTGCCTAAGTATGTGCTTGAAACTTGTTGTTTGAGTGGAGTGTTTGTTTGTGTTTGCTTGCACATTGCATGTGTGAATTGTGATGTGTGTGATTAGAATTATTCCCTTAGAAATATCTTGCCTATTCTAATCTCCCTTCAACCCAAACAGATGACTACTCCAAGAGATTCCAACATCAAGGTTGATGACACCAACACCAACCAGGAGGAAAGCATGAAAGAGCTTATAGCAACCCAAAACCAGTTGAGCCAAGAGACAACTCAGCTTTTAGCCAACAACAATGGACTAGACCCAGCCATACAAAGGATTTTGAAACTTCAATCCCAATTGTTGCAAGGATTAGTTACTCAAATGATCAACATGGGAGAAAACTTTTCCCAAAGAGCTATGGACAACAAGGATGACAAAGATGTTATTCTAGAAGGAACCCAAGCATGCAAGATTTATAGAGACAAGGATCATGCATCCAAGGAGCATGAAGATCAATGCCCCAAGAAGAGAGAAAGATCTCCCACCTATGAAGAACATGAACTAGAAGAACTCCTAGCTTTGGAGAGACCCAAGAAGAAGAAATGCCCCAACCCTAACAAGAAGGATATTACTCAATTGCAATGTTACAATTGCAAAGTGATGGGACACTATGCCAATGAATGCCCAGAAAAGAAGAAGAACCAAGGAAACAAACAAGAGGCAATGATACCAAAGGAAAAGAAAGATATCAGCCAAGTGATGTGTTTCAAATGCAAGGAACTAGGCCACTATGTAAACAATTGTCCAGAAAAGATGAAGAACAAGTTAAACAAGTCTATGGAGAAACTCAACCTTGGCCCATGAGTCAAGTATGGAAACAAAGGACACTATGCAAATGTTTGCTAGAGAAGTTTCCGCAGGATCCCAAGAAGGACAATATGTAATTTTTGTTTGAAAATTTTTAAGGGTGGTAGTACCCTAGTTATTTTGAGCCTACTTGTAACCCTAGCCTCCCCAAATCTCGGGACGAGATTTATTTTAAGGGTGGTAACCTGTCACATCCCAAGATTTTCCAAATCTTGTAATGTGAAAAATAAATAATAAAATAAAACTTTGTTGATTTTCAGGGTGAGAAGAAACTTTTTGAATCCAATTGGAAACCTTCAAACCAATTTGGATCAAATAAATCCTAAAGGGATTTAAAAACATAAACATTTAATAAAGGAAAATAAAATATTTAAATTTACTATTTTGGATCTTTTAATAAAAGATTTTGTTTTCAAATGAAAAGGTGGATTTATAAATAAAGATTATTTTATAAAGCCAAATTAAACCTTGTCCAAGCTTTTGAATTAAAACATTTTGTTTTGAATAAAATTAGCAAAGGTTTATTTAAATAAAATAATAAGGATTTAATATCCAAATTTTATTTAAGTAAAGGCTTTTCCCATTTTAAATAAACACAAAAACTTATTTATTTATTTTAAATAAGTTTTCCAAGTATTTCATTTTCTCAATTAAAAACCTACTGTGTGTTTTGGTTTTACTTTAGATTTTCAAAATAAAGATTTTAATAAAACAAATCCTATATGATTTAATAATGAAGGTCTATTTTATTTAATTGTTAATGGACCATAAAATGAAAATGTTATTTTGTTTTAAACAAGTTTTCCAAATATCTTATATTTCCAAATAAAACCTACTGATTTGGTTTTGAAAATATTTGGATTTCAAATGGAAATTTTATTAATTAAATCAAACCCTATTTTATTAAATAACTAAAGATCCATTTTATTTAATTAATGAATGGATCCTAAAAAGAATAAAAATATTATTTTATTTTGGGATTTGGTTTATGTAGATAAACAGAACCAAAAACTCATTGCAAATGTGGTGATTATTTGAATGTTTGAATGTTGTTTGATTGTTTGAATTTCAAAAACAGAAAAAGAATTAGAAAAGGAAAAAGGTTCCAGGAAGAAAAAAAATGGATTTGGACCTAGCCCAGCCGGCCAAGCCCACAAGCCCAGCAAACCAGCCCAGTTTCTCCCCCTCCCGAAGAAAACGCTTGGCACCAACTTACCAACCCGAACAGACACTGACCGGTGGACCCTCCTCCCCTCTCTTACTCCGTTGACCAACCGGCCCCACGCAGCCAGCTCACCCTTCTTCCTCCTCGCATTAAACTCGCCACCGTTGCTTCCATTGATTCTCCGGTTGAATACACCTTAATGCAGCATTAATATCCCGCCGCGAGCATGCTGTCTTAATCGCCAGCTTCTCCTCCTCCTTTCCCCTCTGTCTCCTCCCCCAAATGCGCCCCCAGGCTGCCTGAATCGAGCTTGCACACCCTCTACTCTGACCACCGTCTCCGACCAATTCCGGCCCTGTCCTGCCACCCCGTGCCTCCTCGACCTAGCTCACACCTTCCCCACCTCCTGACGCATCTGTTCATGCCCCTCGTTTGACTGCGGGCGTCCCTGAGCATCGACTCCGACCGAGCTCTTAGCACCGCCGTCTGTCTTCAACTGCGACGACAACTTCCAGGTAAACTAGACCGCCCCGCACCTCCTAGTTCACGCTCGCTCACTCGTCTCGACCATGCGCGTCTAACCGCGTCTTCGTCTTGTCTTGGGGTGAACCACAACACCGTCCCCGAGCACAACCAGAGCCGCCTGACGCCAGGAGCAACTCCGGCGAGGAATTACGACTCGAGCGCCTTGTCAAGCCAACAGTACCTTGAGCATCACCACATTCCTGCGAATCTGGTGAGCACCTTCCCCTCCTCCCTTGCTTCCTATTTCACCGGCGCCGCCACCGGTCGCCCGCCAGATGGCCGCAGCCTCGCTGCTTAAGGTCGAGCTCACGTGACCGTCCGATCTTGATCTGGTGGATAGGATAGAATCATTTAGCAGTGAAGGGGTATGTGTTCTGGGCCACGCGATCTGTTTAGATCCAACGGTCTGCAGTGTGATCCACACTGAATCGGTATCATCCAACCAGAACACGCCACGTGGCCAGGTTTCGTTTTAAAAACAGATTTGAATCTGTTATAGATTCAATTTTCAAACCTTTGTAACTTTTGATCCACACGTCCAAAAATTGAAAATTTGGTATCATTGGAATCAGTAGAACAAACCCTATCCAACCATGACTTTGGTTTAGTAAATAGTATCTGTTAGTTTGTTTGTTTTTGCAGAAACATTTGTATGATTGTTAAGCATGTGAAAATTGTTTAAAAATGAATTTGGGGATAAAACCTTTGGAAATTGGTGTGATTTGAACCTACTAACATTAGGAAACACTTTTTGTATTCAAAAATGTTTTTGGTGAAACAAAATACTGATTCTTTGAATTAAAACCATTTCTAGTCAAATAGAAATGTGGTTTATTTATTAAAAATGATTTTTAAGGAAAACGTTTGGGAAATGTTTTGTTTTAAAACCCTCTGACCCTAAACACCAAGTTTTGTGTTTTGAAAACATATTTGGCAAACCCTATAGATTAATGCCTTAGTAAAAAATATTTTTACACCACATAAAATGATACTTTGTTTTGAAAATGGTTTTTGAAGAGAAACCTTTTGCAAATGACTTTGCCACTTGAAAAAATGACCATTAGGTGTTTTAAAATGTTTATGACCCATTAGTAACCACCTTTCCAAATAAAACAAAGTTTGTCATGCTTGCATGCATTACTTTGACTTTGTCATTTTATGTGATGTTTGGCTTGATTGGTAGATTGAGTTTGTGCCTTGTTTGATTGGATTGTAGTGACTTGAAGAGTGTCATTGTTACAAGGACAAGGAGTGAACCCATACTCTACCAAAAAGGCAAGTGATGCTTCATACTTTTTGTCCCATTACTTTCACTATGCATTGGTGATTTTCTCTAAGTAAACTTGCATGGAATTTTGCTAAGTATAAACCTTGCTATAAGAAAACCTAGTAGATGAATCCTTAGTAGGATTTTCCTAAGTTAATATTCCTACTACTATCAAGCTTAGCCTAGATAATAGAAAACATGGGTGGAATATATATTCACACTATGGAAAAATATTCTAAGTCTGAGGACTTGTGTTTTGTTTAATAAAACAACTAAGTTAATGAATCACCTGGGTGGAATGGGACTTGCTTGGTTGATTTTGGTTGAGTGGTTCACAAGGCCCATGTCTATGGTTTACCTTGTGTATCTCACTTGTGGATGGCCACCCAGGAACAAATAGATTTGAGATGTCAAATGTTGAGAAGCTTCAAGTGCAACCACTTGGCAATATGGGCTTGCCATGATCATATAGGTTGCAAGAACTTAGCCATATGGACAGAGGGTGGTAGTGTTTGATAGGTTGGAACGCGTCCATTTTGGTCTAAGGGAAGGCTTCTGAAAGATCTTGTCTTGGGAAACCAAGTCTTGTGGGGAAAGTGCACCACCTCTGCAGAGTGTAAAATCTAAGTACTTAGCCATGTCCCTGGTAAAGGACAATTTGAGCATCAAGACATGGAAGCAATCAAGAATCTCATCATTCAAATTTCTAAGTTAAAATCTTGTGGTTTGAACAAGGGTTATTTGAAATCTTCAATCTTTGATTGAGAGAAGCTTTGGAAAAGATTTTGTCAAAACAAAAACTTGGTATTTTCAAATGTTAAGGAAAAATCTATTTTGATCAATGCAAGCCTCAAATCCACTTAGCCAAATGCATATAGATGATAGATTCCACTATACTACCATAGTATCACTTGCCAATACAATTCAAATGTATTGACCCTTGTGGCTGTAACTTGTAATGTTGCAGGTTTGATTGTTTTAGTGAAGATTGATTGATTAGGATTACAAAGTCTACAACCAACATCTGCCTGTGGCACTTTGAATATGAAGGACCCCATGACTATAGTTATTCCGCTGCAATGTAATGTAATAGCCAAATGAGCTATATAAGATGTAATAAAAGTATGTTATTCCTTGTTATAAAGTTATATTATGACCTTTGTTTCTTGATATTACATCTTAACTGTGGATGCTAGCTATTGATCCAGGGACTAGCATTGTAAACACAGGGGACTCCACCTTATATTGTTTAAAGGTTGGGACACTCCCTCTACATTCACGCCAAAGAAAAGAATCCTAACAGACTAGGAAAAGAAATCACGATTTTGGAGGAGTTCTGGCACGTAACGACCAACTATACGGTCGCGGCCCATATAGCTTCGGCCGTATAGTTGGTTCCGGGCAGGTACTTCGAAAAATATCGGGTCCAGGTCGGTTAGATTACCGACTAGGATCCGACAAAACATTGTTTTTTAGATTAATAAATAAGAATAAAAAAGGGTCGATGATACAGAAGTTTTAACAACCAACTATACGGTGCGGAACTTTTTTCCGGCCGTATATTTGCGCTCGTATAGATACTGGACATCAAAAATATTTCGCAAGGGGGTACGGTACCTTTTACGACCAACTATACGGCGGGAGATATTTCTCTGGTCATATAGTTTCTCCCGTATAGTTAGAAAAAACCCTCAAAAACTTCAGAAAAAAGAGGAATTCAAAGGAAAAAAATTAGAAGTAAAACTATGAAGACAAAGCACTTATTAGAGTAAGAAAACTTACCTTTCACTTACCATTTATTTAGTCGGGAGTGATAAGCTCTTCGAACAACAGGGACTTCTTATTTTTGAGAGGAGTTGACCTTAGTTAATCTAACAGTTCGTGAAAACAAAAATCACTAGGACTAAAGATCCTCTCAATAAGATTGGTGTCTTGCTGGGAAAATATAGATGATGCATCCACTACCTTTGCTTCTTGTCTCTGCATAATCTGCAACTCAAATTCTTGAAGTAAAAGGATCCAACAGACCAATCTTGGCTTATGAATCTTTCTCTCGAGGAGTTCTTTTAAATCATCACGATCCGTATGAACTCTTACTTTTGCATCAACTATATAAGGACGAAATTTAGCAAAGAGTGCCCTTTCTTCCTTAGGCTAATTCTTTTGAGCACTATTGAGAGTTCTACTAGCATGATGTATAATATTAAATATGCGGCCTATGTGTTGTCCCAAAGTTACTCCTACAGCATCATCACTAGCTTCACATATTAAATCAAAAGTCATATACCAAATAGGTGGTTTAATGATAGGGGCATGAGATAAAGCATTTTTAAGTTTATCAAAGGCAATAAGTCATTTATCATCAAAATTAAATCTAAATCCCTTTTGCAACAAATTAGTTAAAGGTTTAGAGATTCCAGAGAAATTCCAAATGAACCTTCTATAAAAACCCACATGACCAAGAAAACTTCTTATACCTTTTATGTCCCTTGGTTGTGGCATTCTCTCTATTGCTTCAACTTTAGCCCTATATACTTCAATGCCCTTACCTGATACCTTATATCCAAGGAATATGCCTTATTTGACCATAAAATGGCACTTCTCCTAGTTTAGAACAAGATTGGTTTCTTTGCAATGATGCAAAGTTCTTTTGAGATTATCCAAGCAACTAGTAAACAAAGTTCCATAGACAGAATAATCATCCGTAAATACTTCCATTATCAGTTCTATAAAATCTGCGAAAATAGCAGTTGATACCTTCGATCCGGATTATAGATGTAGTATAGCTCTTTTTCCCTAGTATACCTAGGTTTATTGAATCCTCGGGAAGTAGAAAGCAAAGTGAGATTACTTAAACGGACCTTCGAGAGTTTTAGAATTCCTTTTGTGTTTTCACTAGACCAAGAGTTTGCGAACTTTTTGTTGTTGTTGACGATGGAGAGAGAGAGGGCCTAGGGTATTTGGTTTTCACCAGTAGATGTGAAAAACATCTGATGGGAATAAAATATAATTATAAAGTATGCATGTAATAGTTAGAGCAAGATAATTATATGTGGGCAGTGCATCCATAATTGCTATCACCTCTGCAACCACTTATAGCAATAGCCTACTAGTCTCATCCATAGAAGAAAGAGAACTAATGATATGCATAGTGATTTCAACCGTTTAATCCCAAGTAAATTTCTCACATACAACTGTACTACCCCTTCTGTCAGTGGGATTCCCATCCTGCAGATCAGTCATTACTCACACTCCCTTTACCTGGATCAATTATCGGGGTCTTGGGTACCTGGAAAGTCCTTAGACTGATGCAAGAAAGGGTACTACAATCATCATGTCATACAAACTAATACATGATTCCATCTATGATAAATAACATGCACAAAAAGCTACATGGCTAGGTCGAAGCCCTTAGCCCAAGGAGAATTACTCACACATAGATATGAGATCAACAATCATAAACATTGTAATAGAGATCATAAGGTTGATATCAAATAGTCTTACAATGTCGCCAATTGGAGAAGAGATCTACTATTACAAGTGGTGGAAGATGGCTATGGTGGTGGAGAAGGGTTTATAGGTGTAGATCTAGATCTATTCCTCCGTCGTGGCGGATTCTGGTGGTGGGGAGAGTTGACGTCGAAAAGAAGCGCTATTTCCCATTGCCCGAAGCCTCTTTATATAGGTATCCCTTCATAAAAGTTGTTCTTTTTGACCTAATGAAGTCGATGGAAACTATACGGACAGAATAAATTTCACGCCATATAGTTGGTCGTTAAGGCTTCTTCCTCCACTTCACGGCTCCTGTTTTCTTTGACGTGTTGCAAATCTCGTATCTTTGGAATTTATGTTGTGATTCCCATTATTATACGTCATTATCTGCGCAGGAAAAATAGCAAGAAAGGATTGTATACCCCTTTGATCATTAGGCATTAGTGGTAGGTTTAGAGATATATTTCATAAAATATATAAATAATATCTAATTTAAATGCAAACGTGGATGGCTATACTTCACATCCATCAGCAGTCATGCATCTTTGAAAAGTAGCTGGAGGATTACATAACCCAAAAGGCATGCGGCGGTAAGCATGTAAACCATAAGGACTAATGAAAGTTGTTTTAAGTTGGTCATTAGGATGAACAACTATTTGGGAAAAACAGAGTATCCATCCAATTAGAAAAAATGAGTGTGGTTTGCTAACATATCTAATGTTTGATCTATGAACGGTAAAGGATAGTGATATTTCCTAGTTTCCTTATTCAATTTCCTAAAATCTATGCACATCCTATGTCCAACAATAGTTCTAGCAGGTATCAATTCATTGTTTTCATTAGGGACAACACTAAAGCCGCCTTTCTTAGGAACGCAATAAATAGGACCTATCCATTCATTTTCTTTTACAGAATAGATTATACCTGCATCCGCGTACTATTTCTTTTCTTACCACTTCCTTCATTTTAGGTTTTAGCCTTCTATTAAATTCTGCAACTAGTTTAGCACCTTCCTCCATGAATATTCGATGGACGGTTATCATTGGACTAATGCCCTTCAAATCATCCATTGAGTACCCAAAGGCCTTGCTATTAAGTACCTTCATGAGTTCTTCTTCTTCATCCCCTGAAAGTTTAGCACTAATAATAAGAGGGAATTTATTAGTATTATCCAAAAATCTGTATTTAAGATTATCTGGTAAAGTTTTTAATTCTGGGGGTGGTAATTCTTCATCCCCTCTCTTTTCTGGCTCTTCAAAAGCCTCATCATTTGGAGGTCCTTGAAACATCATAAATGTATCTATAATTTTTGATGCTCCATGCTTGTTTTGTACCAACTATCTTATGTTTTGTCTACACTTTGAGGCATTTTATATATTTTCTGGAACTAACCTATTGACAAGATGCCGCAGTGCCAGTTGCCTGTCTTCTGCTATTTTTAGTTTTAGAAAATATAGTAAAGAAATATTCTCGGAATTGGACAGAACAAAATCCAAAGTCAATATTTTACCCGACATGACATGGATACCAAAGGGGAGACGAAGAAGATCCATGAGGCGGGCACAGCTAGGGATGGCGTGGGTCCACCCTAGGCCGCGCCACCCTATGGTGTGGGCCCTCGGGCATCGACCGACCTTGCCCTTTTTCCTATATATATATGTCTCACCGAGACGAAAACCCTAGGCGGATCATAAATCCACGAAAAGTTCCGCAGCTCCGCCACCACCACCGAAGAGGAGATTTGGGGGACAGAAGTCTCTGTTCCGGCACCCTGGAGAGACGGGGAATTTCCCCCGGAGCCATCTCCATCGACTCCACCGCCATCTCCATCGTCGTTGCTGACTCCCATGATGAGGAGGGAGTAGTTCTCCCTCGAGGATAAGGCTCTACCGGTAGCTATGTGTTCATCTCTCTCTCTATGTGTGATCTTATTGTGATGATGATCTTTGTAATCTAGTTGAATAAGTAGATCTACTCTACTATGCTAGTGCTTTAATTAATCTGCGCTTATCCCCAGATGTGTGAAGTTGACAGTGTGCACACCGTGTGGCACTTAGGCTAAAGATTATAGAAATACTTATCATGAGTTATATTTTGAGTTGGATGTATCTATGAAATTTTTGTGTTTGTTGGAACCCATCTAGCGCTCAAGGTGATAGTGTGGGGTTACCTAGATGGGTAATTGATGTCTACGCACCTTTATTCTTGTAGACAGTTGTTAGGACTTCAAGTGGATAGGTTTGTAGAACAGCAGCAAGTTTCCCTTAAGTGGATTACCCAAGGTTTATCGAACTCAGGGAGGAAGTGGTCAAAGGTATACCTCTCAAGAAACCCTTCAATCAAGATACAAGAAGTCTCTTGTGTCCCCAACACACCCAATACACTTGTAAGGTGTAAAGGTGCACTAGTTCGGCGAAGAGATAGTGAAATACAAGTGGTATGGATGATTATAAGTTGTAACGGTGCCAGAAAAGAGCTTCTTACGGGGAGGAAAAGACTCAAGGAAAAAAGATGGAAGCAAGCAAACATGTAACAGATCTAGATGCAAATGGTGTTTCAATGTTTAGAAACAAGCCCCAAGGATCATACTTTCACTAGTGAACACTCTCAATAAATATATTCTCTTCATGATGCTAACCTTAACTACTCTACGGTTGGACACTCAAGATCTTCATTCCCCATCTAGATACACTCAAGATCCGCATTCCCCATCTAGATATCCCCACACTGTCACCTTGAGCGCTAAACGGTTCCAACAAACACCAAAATTTCATAGAGACAACCAACTAAAAATATACTCATGATAAATATTTATGAACTCTAGCCTAAGGGCCACCACGGCGTGCATGATACGTTGGAAACGTATCTATAATTCTTGATGTTCCATGCTTGTTTAGTATCTACTTTTGTTTGCTTTGTCTACACTTTGAGGTGCTTTTTACATGTTTTCTGGTACTAACCTATTAATAAGTTGCCACAGTGACAATTGCCTGTTTTCTGCTGTTTTTGGTTCCAGAAAAGCTAGTAAGGAAATATTCTCGGAATTGGACGGGACAAAAGCCAAAGTCCATAACTTTCCGTAGGGAACAAGAAGTCCAGAGGGGAGACAGAGAAGCGTGCCATGGCGGCCAAACCCCTCCTAGGCGCGGCCAGGGGTAGGCCCGCGCCTAGGCAGGGTGTGTCCCCCCTCGCCGCCTCCTCGGCCTCCCCCTTCGCCTATAAGAAGCCCCAAATGCAGAAACCCTAAGCACCCGATCAATATTCCAAGAAACCTTCTGTAGCTGCCGCCACCATCATCCCTAGATCGGGGGATTTGAAGTTCTTCCCGGCACCCTGCCGGAGGGGAGATCATCCCGGAGGCCTTCTCTCCAATATGATGCGTGAGTAGTTCCACCTTGTATTATGGGTCCATGTATTAGCTAGATGGTTGTATCTCCTCCTTGTGCTTTCATGTATAGATCTTGTGAGCTCCGTTCATGATCAAGATATAATCTATTTGTAATCATGCATGTTGTGTTTGCGGGGATCCGGTGGATATTGAGACTATTGTGTTGGTTTGATTAATGGTTTTGTCTTTATGATTCTATCATGTCTGTGTTGTTTGTGACCTTGCATGCTCTCCGTTGTTAGTAGCTATCTTGGCCGAGTAATTGCTAGTGACTCCAAGAGGGGGTATTTATGCTCGATAGTGGGTTCATGCCTCCAGTTTCCAAGGGAAGTGACAGAAATCTCTTCGGTTGTAGATGTGTTGTTGCCACTAGGGAGAAAACATCGGTCTCTTGTTCATGGAACATGTGGAATGTTTACCTTATACACTTTTCTTAAAGTAGTTGTATGTTGCTTGCAACTTAATACTAGAGGGGGTTCGGATGAAAACCTGAAGGTGTACTTCTAGTCATAGATGCAGTTGGATGGCGGTTTATGTATCTTGTTGTATTGGCCAATAGAATCTCATAGGATCTTTCTGACTAGTAATTGCATTGTTATGACTTGCTCAGTTCCTGTCAATTGCCCTGCTGTAATTTGTTTACCCTTCATGCCATGTTGTTTATCTAAGGAGAGCACCCCTAGTGAACTATGGACCCCGGTCCAATCTTTAACATTGATACATCTTCCATTGTTGCTTGTTTACTTGCAACAAACCATTACCTTCCACACCATACGTTTAATCCTTTGTTACAGCAACCGGTGAGATTGACAACCTCACTGTTAGTTGGGGTAAAGTCTTGAGTTTGTGTTGTGTAGGTATCCGTGTTGCTAGCAACACCTGTGTGACGCTTCCTTCCTCCTACTGGTTCAATAACCTCGGTTTCTTACTGAGGGAAAAATTGTTGTTGTGCTGCTTCACACCTTGCCCTTGGGGTTCCCAACAGGCTCCCACTTCAACCACGTGCTAGCCATCAGTGCACGCTGTCACTTTCACACACATGGGGAGAGCAGAGATCTATAGAAGCACTTGAGTATTTATGTAGACTCTAGCCTAAGTGCCACCACAGCGTGCACGCTGTCACTTTCACACACGTGGGGAGAGCCAGAGATCTATTAAAACACTTGAGTAGCAGAGTAGATCTACTTGATTACAAATCTCATGATCACAATATGATCACGCATAGAGAGAGATGAACACATAGCTACCGGTAGAGCCCTTAGCCTTGAAGGATAACTACTCCCTCCTCATCATGGGAATCAGCAACGGTGATGAAGATGGCGATGGAGATCGATGGAGATGGTGGTGGAGATTGAAGGAGATGGCTCCCAGGGCACTTCCCCATCCTGGCAGGGTGCTGGAACAGAGACTTTTGTCCCCAGAATCTCCCCTTTGGTGGCGGTGGCGCAGTGGAATTTTTCGTGGGTGTATGCTTAACAATCTAGGGTTTTCTCCCAGGGGCTTCTTATAGGCGAAGGGCAAGGAGAGGAGGCAGCCAGGGGGGCCATACCCCCTGGTGGCACAGCCTAGGTGGGCCCGCGCCACCCTAGGGTGTGCCCACCCTGTTGCCCTACTCCGTTTCTGCTTCGATTTCCATATCGTTCAGGGGAAAATATGAAGATTGGCTTTTGTCCCGTCCAATTCCGAGATATTCATTTTTTAGCTTTTCAGAAACCAAAAACAGCATAAAACAGGCAACTGACACTGTGGCATCTTGTTAATAGGTTAGTTCCAGAAAATGTATAAAAATACCTCAAAATATAGACAAAGCAAAGAAAAGTTTATACTAAACAAGCATGGAACATCAAAAATTATAGATACGTTTATGACGTATCAAGCATCCCCAAGCTTAACTACTGCTCGTCCTTGAGTAGGTAAGTGATAAAAAGAATAATTTTTTAGGTGACATGCACCATAAAAATCTTGATAAACCCATTTGCAAACATTGATAGTTGGGATCAAAGTACTCTAAACATGAGCATGAAAGATGAAGTCTAACAATAAGACATAGTAACTATGTTGCAACATGAAAGGGTACAAAAAAGATCATGAATAACAATTCATTGAAATATGTTTGTTTGGTTCACATACATAAAACATAGCATAGTGGCATTCAGCTTATCCCTCATGGAGTAGCAAAACATAAATGCATAGGACACCTTCAAAGTTCATAAGGGTGACTAGATACAAATAGTTCAATTTAACATCCCTAAAATCATGATTTCAAAGATTGCATATCATTCATGCATGCATATAGTTTTGAGATCAATTTCAAACTCATTTCAAGAAAAACAGAAGCACATAGTGCTATCATTTTATGTGAGCAAACTTAAATCAAATGGCCATCCCCATTTGAGAGCTTGAATGTTTTAAACCTAGATTGTTTGTCTCCCTTGTTGATTGGTTTGAGTGTGGAGTTAGAACAAAATTTTACAAAATAGAAATGGTTTCAAAAATCATTTTCAAATATTTGCAAACCTAGTGCAATGTCCCTGTTATTTTGTTTCCCCAAAAATGACCAAGCCTTTTCAAAATAACCACATGGTTTTATGCCTAGAATTGAGACTGTTGCACACTGCAAAAATCCCAAAAAGATTTGAATTCAAATAGAGTTTGAATTAATTTGAAAACCAATCCAGAAAATCAAAACAGAAAAAGAAAAGGAATAAAGAATTGGAAAAGGGCCGGCGCCAGGAATTTGGCCCATCAACAGACGTAGCCCAACTAGCCCACCCGGGCCACCTCTCTCTCTCTCGCACACGCGGACACACCCAGCAAGTCGCTGACACTCGGACCCCACTTCCCCTTTGCTCTATTCGATGACAAGCGGGCCCCATCCACGACGTCATCGTCTTCCCCAAAATTCCGCGTATGAACTCCACCGCTGCCCGTTGCTGCTTTGATTCCACGAGGTAATTGGCATTGAATCACTGAGCGTTTCTTGTCGAACCTCTGCCTATTTAATCCCCTCTCTCTCGCGGCCATTTCCCCTCAACCAATTCCCTCTCCACGCCACCAGGCTGCTCGAAACTCGCCAGACGCCAATGTTGTCCTGACGATCTCCGGCAGCAATTCCGGTGAGTCCCGACCGCCCCTGTGCCCCTGGTTCAAACGATTATGCTCAGAATGAGCTCGTGCATCTTCTGACACCCGTCGCTTGCTCGCCGTGACCGGGGCCGTCCCGTTCGTGCTCAAGAACCGATCGAGCCACCGCTCAACTCCGGCGACCAATCGCGGTAAGTCCCGAGCTCCCCTTGCCCCCTCTTGCATACAAGGATGTTCGCCACTGTCTTGCGCGTATCCTAATCCCTCTGGTTCATGCTAGGGCGACACGAAACCTCGGCAACAACTCCGACCGCAACCACCCGACGTCGTGCACGACTCCGACGAGCTCCAGCAGCCCCTGCCGTGCGCCCCTTGGCAAGCCAATGTCACGTTGAGCTTCAGCACACCACCGCGGTTCTGGTAAGCCTCTTCCCCCACTCCCGCGCGACCTAGAACGCCAGCCCCGCCGCTGACAGACGTGCCACCGCCAGTCGCCGCCACTAGCGCCGCTCCGTTTTGGTCAGATGATTCATAGTCGTCAGATCTAGATCCAGCGCGTAGGATTAGTTCACTTATCGAACCGTTAAGTTTAGATCTAAGCCGTGCGTGTTAGTTAGATCCAACGGTAGCCGAGCGTGATCCGGTGCGAAGCGGTACACACCAATAGGAAACAGACGCGTGGCTAGGGTTTAGTTTAAAAACAGAATTTGAATCAGATTTAGATCCAATTTTGAAATAGCTATAACTTTTGATCCACACGTTAGAATTTGACAAATTTTATACCACTGGAATCAGGGAGACAAGCCCTTTATGTTTATGCAATGTGTTTAGTGTTTAGTTTCTGCTAAAATTACTTTATATGCAGAAACTTGTTTAGGACTATTTTGAGTATAGAAATTGTTTAGGAAATTATTTTAGTGTCAAATAAACTTGGTTTAGCAAGTTTTTGACTTGTTTATGGTTCAGTACTATGCACTTGCTTGGTTGGGTTTTAAAAATCATTCCTTAGCATCTTGCATCCATACATTTATATATTTTTGATTGTATATGTTTTGTATGTGATTGTGGCTATATTTTATGTGTAGATTTTGGTGCTAGTGATTGTGATTGTGAAGAGTGATACTCTCCCCACTACCAAGGCAAGTGGTACTTCATGAATATGTCTATCCCTATATTTTTATACAAGCATTAGAAATATTTTGCTAAGTCTTGCATGTTACTATTTTTGCCAAATGCCATGTTGGGAAATCCTAAGTAGTTGTAGAATTGCTAGGAAATTTCTAAGTTAAGTTACTATGCCATGCTTAGCCTAGCTAGTAGAAAACAAGGGTTGGTAAAGTATATACATGCTATGATGAAAATATTTCTAATTCCTTGGACTTATGCTTTCTTAATAAAACAACTAAGTCAATGAAACACCTGGGTGGAATGGGACTTGATTGGTGGTTTTTGGTTGAGTGGTTACACAAGGCCCATGGCTATGGTTTACCTTGCGTATCTCACTTGTGGTAAGCCACCCAGGAACAAAGGGATTTTAGAGGCCAAGTGTTGAGAAGCTTCTAGTGCAGCCACTTGGCAATATGGGCTCTGCCTGGATCACATAGGTTGCTAGAACTTAGCCATTTGGACAGTTGGTGGTAGTGGGATTGATAGGTTGGAGCGCGTCCATTTGGTCTAAGGGAAGGCTTCTGAAAGGTCCTGTCTTGGGAAACCAAGTCTGGTGGGGAAAGTGCACAACCTCTGCAGATGGAAAAATCTAAGTACTTAGCCAAGTCCATGGCAATGGACAACTTGAGCATCAAGACATGGAAGCTATCAAGAATATCATCACTCCAACTTCTAAGTAAAAACTTGTGGGTGAACAAGGGTGAAGGACCTCAATGTCTATTGATGGTTTCTTGGGAAAAGTTTTGACAAAGAAAAAATTAGTGTTTCAACTAATAGGAAAAAAACTATTTTGAGCAAAGCAAGCCAAGCTACACTTAGCCAAATTGCATATAGTAATATAGTCAACTTAAAATTTACTAAGGTATCACTTGCCAATACTATTCCAAAGTATTGACCCACTGTGGCTGTAACTTGTGATGTTGCAGGTTACTCTGATGAGGATTAGGTGTCATGAGTCTACACTCAAAATGTTTGCCTGTGGCACATGAAGATGAAGACTTATAATTATTTACTTATTCCAAACTCTTGTATTAGGCATGTGCCCTTGAGTTGTAAAGACTATTTTTTATCTCTGGAATGGATGTAATAAATGACCTTTGTATCTGTGTACTTCATCTTAAACTGTGGATGCTAGCAATGATCCAGGGACTAGCATTGCAATCACAAGGATCCTTTTTCTTTACAAAGGAGGGATCTTACATTCAAGAACAAGCAATATCAACATTATGAATGAATCAATTAGTTTTGGGACAATGCACATAGAACTAAGAATGACAACTATGCTTTCTTAATTGGTGCCTAAGGATAGAAGGTGCAGACTCAATATAAAAGTGGAAAAATGCCCTTCACAGAGGGAACCAGGGATTTCAAGTTTCATAAAGAATTTCCAAAAATTATGGTACTTGTTAGCTTTCAGCTCTCATTGCCCCTATCATAAGAATCTTGAAGTGATTAAGTTTTAAAGTTAACAAAGTATGGAGTATATGCTTGAGAAAGTATAAGTTGGCAATCTCATGTCCCTTGAGTACGAGGGCCGCTCCTCATGCTACTCAACTTTAGTTACCGGTAAGTTCTTGTCATAGTTAGTACATGTGTATCATAGAGGACCGCCAATGGGGTACCCCTTGATCCATGATACAGGAACTATCCCATATCAAAATGAGAAGGCAAGCATACAATGAGCATCTTAGTAATCTTCTTATTTACCATGGGAAAATTATGCTTTTTTCTCTCTTTCCTCTTTTCTCATCTCTTTTTTTTTCTTTTTCTCAATCTCTTTTTTCTATCTCTCTCTTTTTATAAGAAGAATGCTTCATAAATTTCTCACTATGGTGATGCTGCAAGTTTCCACTATGATTAGGCATGGCTTAGGCTAGTGGCCCAGGCGTTTCTCTAACACACATACATAACTCCATGGACTTACAAGATCGCCTTTCATTTCACACCGACAGCATCCATAAACAAAACAACATGATATCAACTAGGTATATATTTACAGGTGTTGAAAGCGTTCCCCGTGACAACACGGTTCTTCTAATCCCAACTTATAAGTGCAAGCATATACAACATAGATGACACAATGGTTCAAGTTTATTGGGGGCAAGAAAAATAATGTGTGCCATCAAGTTTGTGAGAGCTTTAATCACTAATTTTTCACATAACAAAGTGACTTTTTAATTGGAAGGTAGATAAAACAAGAATATACTTGGAATGGTGGAATTTATAGTGGACACTTTTGAATAACTTTGTTTCTTGGGAGTTGTATGCATGAGTAGAGCTTACTCAATACAAGTGGAGGCTAGCAAAAGATTGGGAGCGACCAACTAAGAGAGCAAAAATGGACATAATCATGCAGCGCGATAAAACATTATTAATCGAAGGATAAAGTGGTACCAGAAGTCAAAAACTAAATGATAATAGAGGCTAAGGTGACTGGTTCATAGTCATAACATGGTGTGAGCATGTTCAATTCAACCCAAACAAAGAATCAAAGGAGAATACCACAATAAAATATGCTTTTGTATGCTAAAACAACGCATGATTCTTTCAAGGCACATTAAGCAATCTCAATTGTTTGGAACAAGTCATGCTACAGGAATAATCACTAAGCATAAGGTCAAAACAACATCTAGCATGACATGGTAAAGTCTAAGCCACAGTCAAAGCAAGCTCACTTTTGTACCACTATAAGCATGAAGCTTCCTACTCTTTTCCAACATCAATCGACTTATTTGAAACAACTCACAAAGATACTAATCAAGAAAGATCAGTGAGCTTGTCTCACAAATCCACAAATAAGAACTAAAAAGTTCTAAGCTAAAAGCATAACAAAACTAAGGCTAAACACATGTAACATCCCAAAAATCATAATTTGAAAAGTTTGCATATCATTCATGCATTCATAAGCATTTGGTTATTGTCAACACCCGGATTTTTCAATCCTAGATGCCTGTTATGCCATACATCGCACTCCCAGGATTACCATTTTTGCGAGACATAACAGAATTGGATACCATAGTACTTCATCCATTACAAATGATACATAAGTTCTTACACAAATGGGGATCTCGAGATCCATTTATTAATACAACATCAAGCAGCCGAGTACGTAATAATAACGGTAGCGTAGGCGAAGCTCCATCTTCGGGGTCACAGGCAATGCTGACGATGGGAGATGATCCTAGTTGTCGTAACCTTCCTGGGGTCCATCCTCCATGTACTCCTCTTCATAGTCTGGCCATGGGAATAGCCAGGGACAAAGCCATGAGTACTCTTTAAGTACTCGCAAAGTAATACTAACAGGTAAGGGGTTTTTGGATAATAGGACACTAGGCTCTAAGGTTGTTTTGAAAAAAGCCAGGTTTATCTTTACTAAGTTCCAAAGCTAGTCACAATTTTATAACTCCTGAGTGGGATCTTGTAATTCAGGTCACAACTCTGTTGTGTTCAAGTCAAAGTCTCAATTCATTTCACAAGTCATTTTAAAAGGTCTGACGGGGGAACAAAGATACATCTAATCGTCCATAATCATGACGCGGCTATTCGAATAGTTTGACACTCTGTAGAGATTGTACACTTTCACCACAACATTCGATACATTCGTCAGGAACAAATCCTGAATTCACCATACTCAGTATGTGGATAATCAATCCTAACCTTTCAATTACACGCCCTAGTATAAGCACCTCTCCTGTGAGTTTGGCCTCCCAACCATGACTACTGTCATCTTGGGTACTGCACAGGTGGACAATCTTCACAAGGTAGCCTCAGCTCAGACCTTGGCCGTGAGGGAACTAATACTAAGGTATATAAGTTTTCAGTCAAGCCCTACCCAATATTCGGGTATTGTGGTTGTACGCTAAAATTGGAATGGTATCGCATCCAGACAACCATCAGTTTTATAAAGGGCTAAGGCTCATGCCTCAACATTTTCATCACCAAAATCATCAAGTGTTTCGAAACACATGTCCAAAACATTTCAATAGAATGATCCATCATTCCAAGTTTTTCATAACCATTTTTCCACCAAGTATTCCCATCTAAAAGTTTATCAAGTTGTATGCTTAGCACTAGCGTCTACAGGTGGGGGTAGTAATAATGAGGGGTGGTAACTAGTGGAGTTTCACTAAGTCCAACCTTATATCTTAGGCTGATATCAAGGTTTCTAGCTTAGGCCAAATTTTATGCTCTCTAAGCAACCTTCAGCACAACTGTCTAGTATCTACCAAACTCTTAGGTAGACTCTAAGTAAGCTTTGATAAAGAAATAAAGTAAGAAGCTTGCCATAAAACTAGGATTGGTTTAGCAAGTGGGTATGATCACGTATGCTTAAGGCATAACGTAGTCATCTCACAAGTATGGGTTTATGGCATCAGTAAGGTATCTTGCAAGGGTTAGCTTGCACATTCACTAGTAGTATTAGGCTTGCATAGTAATTAGCTTGCATAGGTATAGTATCTTGCAAGTGTTAGCTTGCCTTGTGCAGAGCAGTGGTTGAAGTTCTCCTCGTCTTCCTCTTCGTAGTATCCTCCTTCCTCCTCGTAGTATCCTTGGTCGGTACTAGCGTCTATGAATAAATACGAGGTACACAATCAGCAAACAATACTTAACTACTTGCAATCATCACACACAAGGGTCCTATAGATGATATAGCATCATCTCTAATATTACAAGGTTAAGGCTTGGTTTAAAACTTTTTATTTTTAGAAAAGTAATTTCTACTCATTGAAAAACTACTTAAGATTTAATATTCTCCAAACTAAACATGGGATCATTTTGACGCATGTCATCACCACATATTGTAGTCCATGGGAATGTCATTTAAAGTGGTGTCACAATTTAATAAGGTTTTACCCTTTTATTTTAATTAATTAAAGTGGCTAGAAATGCTTATGAAGCATTCTTTTATTACTTGAACATTATTTCTGCAAGTAAACCTATATATTTTTATATATTCTGAAAGGTATGGTTAAATGTGATTTTTGAGAGTTGGAATAAACTCAAAAGCTTTTATGGTTTAAATTTGAAAAATTTTTGAATGCAAAAAAGCTTCTGCCTTGTTATTTTTACTATGGATGATCTACATATCCCAATGACTTGAATCCAACGGGCTTGGATTAAGCATTCACATACCTTTCCAACAAAATTGGTTTCATCCAATTTGGTGTACTGAATCGATCTGGGTTGATTTTTGAAGTTGGGTACAGAAGTGTGTTTGAATTTAAAAAGAAAAAGGTTTAATTTGAATTCTTTGGGCTGCGGAAATTCTAACGGCCGCCTGCTAAGTTGCTCTGCTGGCTGCTTAAGTGGGTGTCCCCACTCGTCAGTGACACGGGGCTGGGCGAAGCGGTATGGGGCAACGTGGATCGTTCGATCTAGTTCTAATCCAACGGTTGAGGGTCATCGTCGACGCGAGATAACTCCGGCGAGAATGAAACCTAGAGCGGCCAGTGAGGGGTGGTGGGGGCTCACCGGGGGACTAGCGAGGGTCGGCGAGGCGGGCGAACGACGAAGTCGATGACGGCGAACCTCCTGGTACCGGTGGCTTATCCTGGGGCGGCTCCAATCGCTGGCTCCCTTCTTCTCCGGCAGCGGTAGTCTCCAGCGAAATTCCGGCGAGGTGTTGCTCGGCTTGCTCTAAGAATGGTGTGGCATGTTCAGTGGGGAGGGGGGAGTGAGATGGTGTGAAGAAATCGTGCGGGGGTGGCCTCTATTTATAGTCGAGCGAGGGGACCGTCGGGGCGCACAGTGAGCTCGTCTGTCGTGGGAATTGTCACGGCAGATGCTGCAATCGGCAGCGAGTAGTAGAACGAGGGGCAAGGGCGGCCAGCCATCTACGGTGCGAGATGAGGGCAAAGACACAGGGTTTTACCCAGGTTCGGCCCCCCGGAGGGTAAAGACCTACTCCTGCTAGATTGTATTATGGAGGTGTTACAATGGGCGAGCTCGGCGGCTAGGCGGCGAGTCGCTTGGGTGTATGAAACGTGTTCTACTCACCCCATAGGGATGTTTATATATGCTCACCTCCCCTAGGGTTTACATATCTCAACCGATTCGGTTAAAGCTTCAATAGCCGTTTAACCTTACCGACCGGGCCTATCTACCTTTGGGCCTTGACTTCAGCTTCGCTCTCTGGCTGGGATTCGATCCACTGCCCGTTCAGCCCACTCGCCGGGTCTTGGGCAAGTCGGAACATCCCATTGGGTATACCCGTAGGCATATCCCCATCGAGTCCCCAAGGCCGTCGCCGATTAGGCGAGGTGGCTGGCCGGGCAATGGAGTATACGGCTTGAGTAGGCACCGGTCGAATCGTCGGCGGCTCTGATAAAGGAGACATCCAATGATCCAGGTCGCATCCTTGGCCGAGTCGGTGGGCGAAACACTGTCTTAGTGATTGGGTCGGCGATGAGTGGCCAGAGTTGGACCGTCAGAGTCAAACTAGCCGTTGGGGTAATCCGGTAACTTTCGGCGTAATCACCGTGGTAACGGCTCACGATTTGGCGGGTAACTCCGCTATATAAGGGAATGGCGGCAATCGAGAGCCAACTCCTCACCACTTCTTCGAGTGCCGCTTTTCTTTCCTTCGCTCCATGATCCAACGACCAAATCCTCCGATCTCCAACCAATCTTCGCCATGGCCCTTTCCACCGAGCCGTGGGTAGGTCCAAGTGCACAGGCACGGTGGCCTCCTTCGGGAGGCCGGATCCTGCGAGCCAGCTGTTGGCGTATCCTCAGCGGAGAAACGACCCCAAACCCGCGAGAGGGAATTCATCTGTTCACGGTCATCTCGGCGGGGCTAGGGTTTCCCTCGTCCCTATTCTTCCGTAACCTGCGCTTACTACGAGATCCAGCCTTGGTCTGGGTCCCCATAGCATCGAGGCTTCGCCATCTTCGTGGCATTCTGCGAATGCTACTTGGGCTGCCGGCCCTACTTCCCCTTGTGGCAAGATCTGTTCCATGGACGGATCAGCCACGAGGAGGCAAAGGCCCAATGTCAATGCTGGCGGCTTAAGTTTCAGCTCAAGTCCAAAGCTTCTTTGTTTGATCTATGCTACCCGCCAAGGCAGCGGCGGCGGAAGAAGTCGTGGTTCTACGTGGCCGAGCCGACCCCGGAGGGCGAGGTGGCGATCCCGCGGTACTCCGCTAGTCGCTCCGAGCCGCGCAATCTCCAAGTCGGCAAGCTCCCCGGCGACCAGCGGATGGTCGTCGACGAGATGCTCAGACCATCCATGGTCTGAAAAAGAAGGCCTTCAAACGATAAACTTGTACAATTGCTTTCGGCGGCGACTCGTTCCACTTACACGCCTACGACCACTACATGTACCAGTACGGGCGGGAGACTCGACGAAGGCCTGTCTCGACGAAAGTGGAAGCCGGAGGATTATCTCCAGCGTTGAAGAAGATTACCCGGTGTACCTGGATGCGCAGGCTGGGGTCGCCCCCTATACCGCGAAGCGTCTGGCTCCAACGGTAATTTCTTTACCTTGCTCGCAGTCGCAGAAAATGCAGTCGCAGTAATTCTGATTCCGTTTTGTATTCGTTACAGCTATTCCAAGTGGTGGAAGGGTGGCTCCCACCCTCGGATGATGAGAGCTCGGGCCCATCCGCCCAGGACATAGGCGAATCGCCGCCTACCAAGGGCAACAAGGACGACGAGGACGAATCCGAAGAGGAGGTCGCCCCGCTGGTCCGAAAGACCCGCGGGCAACGACAGCGCGAGATCGAGGCAAGCAGAAGCCTCGAACGTCATGACGATGACGACGAGCTCCCAGAGACCACCTCGTGCCGTCAAGCCACCCCGTCAAAGAAGAAGAGGAAGGAAAGGGAGGCGAGCCCCCCCAAAAGAAGACGAGGCTGTCGGCCTCGCCGTCAAGACTCGGCGAAAGCAGCTCAGACGCCCTCAGCTATGACGGCGCCACCAGCGACAACCGTGCTGGACGCGGCTACCATGGAAGTGCCGCTGGCTTCAATGCCTCCACCATTCGCCTCACGGCTCGGGAGGCTCCAACTGGCGGCTTCGCCGCAAGGAGGCTCATTGCGGCAGCCTCGCAAGGAGTCTTTGGATGAGGATGTTCCAGGGCGCCACCGCGCCTCAACAACGAAGAAGCCGTCCTCTCTTGGGCACGCGACGCCCCGGAGTTGGGGCTCACTACCGTCTGGGCCTCGAGCTGAGAAACCGCCGGCCTCCGACAGACTGTTTCATCGATCGCCAAGTGAGTTCGCCCACCTTTCCTTATTTCTCATAACTATTTCGATTTTTTTTGTTGATTCGATTGATGCGCAGGACCGGGGTGAAGAGGATGGGTCACCCGACCGTGGCCATGGTGCCCTCCGCCGCTAGCGAGGAAGATCCTTCCCGCAAGAGGAAGGCGGACGAGGTCGTCGCCTCGGCAGATGGCAGTAAGAAGGCCAAGGGCGACGACACCATCACTATCTCTGACGATACAGCGGTCGCACCAGCCGGGCCCGTGATGGAAGCAGCCGCGTCTACGAAGGAGGGTGCTTCCTTGCCCGGAACGGCGGAGGCGACCTCTCTCGGGGAAGGTACCTCTATCGCTACCTTCCCGCGCTTCGTGACCAAGGCGACCACGGCGAGTGGGCCTGCACCCTCGATCCACGCTCCTGGGACCGCCGACGCTAAAGTCGACCAACGTCGCGGGCACACGCCAGCACTTCTCGCATCCGTGGACGCGGTACTCCACAACTCCAGATGCTTGGCGCGGCCATCCGGTACATCCAGTCCGAGGAGATCGGTGCTTTGCAGCGGCCTGATTCTTATAATTTCACATCTTTTTGTTTGTCGCATCCAGTCCCCGAGTGCGCTTAAATTTTAGCGGTGGGCACTTAGGAAAATTTTTGATCGCTAGCCTCGAGTGCGACTCGCTGAATTTCAGCGGGTGGGCACTTAGGAATTTTTTGATCGCGGTCCCTCGAGTGCGCATCGCTGAATTTCAGCGGTGGGCACTTAGGAATTTTGATTTGACTAACCTTTTTGGTGATGTGCGGTCTGCAGCTTGAGTCACGGACCGATTGGCACACAAAACAGGCGCAGAAGGAGTTGGTCATCGCCCAGAGGCAAACAAAGGGCTTCAGGCTGTCAAGGCGAGGGAAGCTCGCCAGGGCTTGTCCTCTGGTGAGTTGGTGGCGGCGCGATCTCACACTGGTGCCTGAACAATGGATCGCCGACCTTGAACGCGAATCGCGAGAGGCGAGAAGAAGCGAGCTCGGGCGACGGGCTAAGGCCGCCATTGCGGCACCGAGGAGGATCGCAAGGTGTCGGAAGTCCTTATTGCTGGGCTTCGTGATCACCACACGCCGCTTCGATGCTTCATCACGGACTCGCCCGTTGCTTGGTGAGTGCATCTCCCTTTCGGTGTCCGTCGTACTTATCATTGTCTTCTACTCGCAGTCGCATCATTGATAGCAAAGAAGAGGCGAAGCTCGCCGACGCGTAAGCATGCTCGTCGATTCGGCGACGTTGTCGGCGACGTGCATCCGTGCCTACCTTCAAGAAATATCGCCCACGGAGGTGATTCCCAGCGACCTCGTTGAGGTGTGGAAGTATTTGGAGAAGGCGCCCACGGTCGTTGAGTTCATGACGCGGTCGGCGTTTCGGCGTGGAGCGTCGACGGCGCTGAGCCTTGGACTCGCCCACTTCCCCGAAGATTTCGACATTGACGATGTGGCGAGTGGGTATCCATCGTCGACTGGCGCGGTGGAGCTGTCCGAGGTCCTCAAGTTGCAAGAACGTGCCGCCACGCATCGAACGCGTGTCCGGCACGGCGACCTCGCCGTATCAGAGACGGTTGTCGCGCCAAACGACCCCGAGCCGCCGCATCGTGAATTCAAGGTCGAGCAGCCTTTTCGCGCGGCGATGGCAGGTGAACTGACGACGTATCCATCAAACCCGTACACGGCGTTCATCCGCAGTCGCCGGGATGCTGGCGAGTCATCATCGAAGCCTGCAAAGTAGGGTAGTTTGCCTTGTGGCGTTAGCAGCAGTTCTGCCACGCGGGCATATTTTGTAACATGAAACAATGCAACATGCGATTGAATGAGACATCGTGTATATTTTGATATTTGTTTGTGTGTTTTTGATTGATTTTGGACGAGTCCCTGAGCGCGTCCGCCCTTTTGTGGGGTTTACCTCGTATATGATGTGTGTGTTGTTATTATGACTGTTGATTTGGTCGACTCGCCCGAGCTCGGAGAGCCAGTCGCAAGGCGACTCCCTTGAGTGCTCTATACTTTATCGTTTTCCATTGCGCGAACGAGGTCGGGTGGACGAGTCCCCGAGCATGGTACTTGGTTGTTCTAGTCGCAACTCGAGGGTGGTTGAGGATTTAGCGTTGGTGTGGCGCGCCGCTCTGCCCCGTTGGGTCGGTCGCGTGGCAGTCTGGGCATGCTCTCTTACTTGGCGTTTTCCACGGCGCTCGCGGCGAACTGGTCTTGATCCACGGCGTGGTACTTAGCCGCTCGAGTCGCTATGCCGAGGATGCGGAGGACCAAGGTCGCTGTGAGAAGCGAGGCGCTTGTCTTGGCTCGAGAACCCGGTCGAGCTAGGCGACTCGGTGGGGCTCGGGTTGGCTTTTTCGTGGGCGATGCAAGACCTGAAGTGATTCGGTTCTCTTACACCGCACTACTTAGCCGTGCCGATCGCTGTACCAAAGGTTGACTTCGTATTTAGCATAACGCTTTTTACGGTCGAGTGGCACAAGTCATGGAGAGTAGGCGCAATTTGTGGTAACCATTTCTTTTTATTTCATAGCGACTGGAGAGTACATGTATGGGGTTCTAGGAGTAGAACTTCCGGAGGAGGTTTACATTCCATGGTCGCTTGACGTCGAGTTCGCCGTCCCCGTGGACGTCGATGAGGTAGTAGGCGTCGTTGCCGAGTACGCGCCCGATAGAGAATGGGCCTTCCCACAGAGGGGAGAGCTTGTGCATGCCTTTCTTGTCTTGGATGAGGCGTAACACCAGGTCGCCTTCCTGGAAGGTGCGAGCTTTCACCCGCCGACTGTGGTAGCGGCGGAGTCCTTCCTGGTAGATGGCGGTACGTGACCGAGCGAGGTCGCGTGCTTCGTCGAGTTGGTCGATCCCGTCTTGGCGGGCAAGCTCGTTTGCAGCCTCCGTGTAGTGGACGACCCGCGGCGAGTCGTGCTCGAGGTCGGTAGGCATGACTGCCTCGGCGCCGTAGACCATGAAGAAGGGGGTAAATCCTGTCGATCTGTTGACTGAGGTGCGGATCCCCCATATGACGGAGGGTAGCTCCTCTACCCAGCACCCGGCGGTGCGCTCGAGTGGTACTTGTAGTCGCGGCTTCAGGCCGTGCAGGATGCTTTGGTTGGCCCATTCCGCCTGGCCGTTGGACTCCGGGTGGGCGACTGACGCGAGGTCGAGCCGGATATGGTGCTCTTCGTAGAATTCGGCCATGGCTCCCTTGGCGAAGTTGGTGCCGTTGTCTGTGATGATGCTGTTGGGGAACCCGTAGCGATATATGAGCTCGCGTAAGAATTTAGTGGCGGTATTCCCGTCGCATTTTCGGACTGGCTTGTCCTCCACCCACTTCGTGAATTTGTCGACGGCGACTAGCAGGTGGGTGTAGCCAGAGGGGGCCTTCTTGAAGGGGCCTACCATGTCCATGCCCCACAGCGAATGGCGGTGATGGGGATTGTTTTGGCCGAGCTCGGTACATGCGTCGATTGGCGTGCCGGCACCGGCGCATCGCTGGACGATGTCGACAGCGTCGGCGTGTGCGGTGGGCCAGTAGAAGCCGTGTCGCATAGCCTTGGCGACCAGGGAGCGAGCGGCGGCGTGGTGGCCGCAGTCACCTGAGTGAATGTCGTGGAGGATTTTGCGTCCTTTAGCTGGTTGGACGCAGCGTTGGAACACGCCGGTGACGCTGCGCTTGTGGAGCTCGCCGTCGATGATAGTGTAGGACTTGCATCGACGGGCGATCATTCGAGCGTCTGTCTCGTCTGCTGGCAGGGTGCCGGCTTCCAGGTAGGCGATGTAGGGCTTGGTCCAGTCGTCTGGCTTGTTGACGAGTGTGACCAAGGCTGCCTCTGGTTGTAGTGGGACTCCAATGTCGATCTCCCTTGGTGGAGAGACTGATGTCTTGGTAATCGTGTCGAGGAAAACGCCGGCGGGAGGCGCGAGTCGAGCCGACCCGATGCGGGAGAGTGCGTCGGCTTCCGCATTCTTTCGCCTGTCGATCCACTCGACAGAGTAGCCGGTGAAGTGGCCGCCCAACTTGTCCACCGCTTGGCGGTACGCCGCCATGGTAGGGGAGACGGCGTCGCAGGTGCCGGCGACTTGCCCCGCGACAAGGTCGGAATCTCCGTAGCAGCGGAGGCGATTGACGTTCATCTCCTTGGCGGCTCGCATGCCGTGGAGTAGGGCCTCGTATTCAGCCATGTTGTTGGTGCAGGGCGTGAAGTCGAGGCAGAGGATGTATCGGAGCTTGTCGCCTTTTGGTGAAGTCAACACTATCCCTGCGCCTGCACCGTCTGCGTTCTTGGAGCCGTCGAAGTGCAGGCTCCAGTAGTGGAGGTACGGCAGCTTCTCTGGCTGCTGGGCCTCCTCCCAATCGGCGATGAAGTCTGCCAGTGCCTGTGACTTGATCGCCTTTCGTGGCTCGTATTGATGTTGTGGACGCCGATCTCGACGGCCCACTTGGCGACTCGCCCGGTCGCCTCGCGATTGCGGATGATGTCTTGCAGTGGTTCTAAGGAGACGACCGTGATCGGGTGCTCCTGGAAGTAGTGCGGCAGGCGCCGCAGAGCCCGGAAGACCGCGTATACTAGCTTTTGGTACTGCGGGTACCGCTGGCGCGATTCGGTGAGGACCTCACTGATGTAGTACACCGGCCGCTGAACCGGGCGCCCCTTTCCTTCCTCTGGTCGCTCGACGACCATCACGGCGCTGACGACGCGCTCGGACGCCGCGACGTAAACCAGCATGGGTTCTTTGTCGGCGGGGGCGGCGAGTAGTGGTGCGGCGAGTAGCACCTTTTTGAGGTCGCGGAGCGCGTCGTTCGCCTCCTTGTCCCACTGGAAGGTGGGGTTCTTCTTGTCGAGCGGTATAGGGGCATCGCCTTTACCGTGCGGGGATGAAGCGGCCCGAGCCGCTTCGCCCGCCAGCTTCGGGCGTCGCGCAGCACTCGGGTTTTGACGAGCTGGCGATCGTGTCGATCTTTGTGGGTTCGCCTCGATCCCTCGTTTGGAGACGTACCCTAGTAGTTGTCCGGCGGTACACGAAGGTGCACTTACTGGGTTGAGCTTTATCTTGTACCTTCGCAGGTTGGCGAAAGTTTCCGCCAGGTCGGTGAGTAGGTCGCCTTGGCGAGCGGACTTCACGACCACGTCGTCGATGTAGACGTGGATGTTGTGGCCAATTTGGCTCGTGAGGCATTCTTGCATGCACCGCTGGTAGGTCACCCCGTCGTTCTTGAGGCCGAAGGTCATGGCGGTGTAGCAGAAGGCTCCAAATGGCGTGATGAACGTCGTCTTCTCCTCGTCTTCGACAGCCATTTTGATCTGGTTGTACCCAGAGTAGGCGTCGAGGAAAGATAGCGACTCCGAGCCCGCGGTTGAATCGATTATCTGGTCGATCCGCTGGAGGACGAACTGCTCCTTTGGGCAGGCACTGTTCAGGTTTGTGTAGTCGATACACATTCTCCAGGTCCCGTTTTTCTTCTCGACCAGGACTGGGTTTGCCAGCCACTTGGAGTACTTGATTGGCCGGATGAAGCCGGCAGCGAGTAGACGCTGCACTTCCTCGGCGATTGCTCGACGGCGTTCTTCATTGAAGGACGCGGCGGCTTGACAAGTCGCACTTTGGGTCGGCGTTTAGCTTGTGCTCAGAGCTCCCTAGGGACACCGGGCATGTCGGAGGGTTTCCATGCGAAGATGTCCCTGTTCTCACGGAGGAACTCGATGGCGCGCCTTCCTACGCTGGGCTCATGCCGTCCCGATCGTCACCGTCTGGGAGTCGCTGGTACCAGCTCGGCGGTGCGGCGTGTCGTCGTGGCCTCAAAGGTTGAGGTGCTGCGCCCTCGAGTTGGGATTCTTGAGTATGGTGGGGTCGTCATTGTTGACCCGCTCGCGTGCTGGCGAGCTCGTCGGCGTGGTTGGTCTCCGCCGCGATGACGGCGTCGGCGAGCTCGGCTCCTTTGGCCTCGCACTCGGAGGCCATGTCGGGGTCGCCGTTGATGGTGATGACGCCGCACGGCCCGGGGAGCTTCATCACGTTGTACGCGTAGCGGGGCGCTGCCATAAATTTAGTGAACGCCTGGCGCCCCAGGACGCAGTGGTAGGGGCTGTCGAAGGGCACCAGCTCGAAGACGATCCGCTCGGTGCGGAAGTTTGCCGGTGTGCCGAAGGTGACTAGCAGCGTGACCTTGCCGATCGGGTACGCCTTCCGACCGGGGACGATGCCGTGGAATGTGGTGTGGGTCGTCTCGATCATCGACTGCGGGAGCCGCAGCCGCCTGAAGGTGTCGAGGTAGAGGATGTTGATGGAGCTGCCACCGTCCATCAGTGTCTTGGGGAGTCAGTAGTCGCCGACCTTGGGCTTGATCACCAAGGCGACTTGTCCTGGATACTCGATGCGCGGCAAGTGGTCTTCGCGGCTCCAGGTGATGGGCCACTCCGACCAGTTCAGGAACTGGGGGACGTCTATTTGGGCCACCGCGTTGACGGCGACGGCGCGGGCGATGACCTTCTTCTCGCGCTTCGTGGTGAAGCCTGTGAAGGTGTGGAGCGAGCCGGCTACTTTGCCGAATTTTCCGCCGTTTGGCGGGTCGTTTTCGGGGTCCTCCTGCGCTCGCCGTGCCTTCTCGATTTCCCTGAGGGTGTGGCAGTCAGCGGTGGTGTGCGTTGCGGGCTTTCCTTCCCTGCTATGGAACGCACATGGTTGGTTAAGGAGGGCCGCGGGGTCGAACCTTGGCTTGTTCTTGTAGTTGCCGCCGTCGCGGCGTTGCCCTCCGTCGCGGCGGAATCTTTTGGGCTCAGCGTGCGGCGTTGGCGACGAAGTCGACTCGCCCGTCACTGCGGCGTTTGCCAGTGAGGCGAGTGCCGCTGTAGCGTAGGTCAGTTCGTCGTCCGCCGTCGTTGCCGCCCATGCGGCGTTGAACTCCTGACTCGTCGTCAGTTTCCTGGTATGGATCTTCCTCGGCGTACCGTTTGGCGATCTCGAGGAGGTCGGGGATGTTGTCGAGTGTGCGGGAGTGTCGCTTGAGCTTGGCGACTAGGGGCTCGTAGCGGCACGAGGTCTTGAAGCAATGGATCGTGGTGTTCGGGTGGATGCCGACCGCGTTGTACCAAAGCTCTTGCCACCGTTGGACCCAGTTGCGGGTCGACTCGCGGGGTCCTTGCACGCACCGTTCCAGGTCCTCAATAGTGGTGGCGCGGGTGTAGGAGAACTCGAAGTGCCTGACGAAGGCGTCGCGCATTTCCTCCCAGGAGTCGATACTGTCCTAGGGAAGAGTGTTGATGCACTGCCTGCACATCCCCTCCATCATCAGGGGGAGGTAACGGGCGGCGAGCAGGTCAGTGTGACCCGCGATCCCCATCGCCATGAGGTATGTGTCGAGCCACACGGCGGGGTCGTACTAGGAGTTGTACTTTTCTATTTCTTTTGGCGCCTTGAAGTTTGGCGGATACTTCTCGCCTCGGATCATTGGTCCGAAGCACTTTGGCCCGAGTCGGCTGAGCGACCCCATGGGCTCGCCGTCGCGGCGATTGGTTAGGTTATGTCGCAGGTCGTCGGGCTGGCGTGCGCGCTAACTTTGGTTGTTGATGATGTGGGTGCGGGCGTCGATGGGTTGCCCGTTGGCGGCGACAAGGTTGGTTGCCGGCATGGGGTCGTTGGTGGAGAGTGCCGCGTTAGCAGGTCGGTATTGGAGCTGCGGTGGCTCTGGTGGCGGGTAGTTGAGGGTGTTTGCCACGCTGGGCGGCGGAGGCCGCTCTGCTTCGAGCAACGCGAGTATACTCGACCTGCGAGTCGGCGCCCGCTCTTTGCTGCTCGGCCTTCGCGAGGCCACGTATTGGATCTGTAGGCGCCGTCGCGGTGGCTGTGATCTTTGTCGGCTGCTCGACCGCCATGAGGTTGTCCATTGGGGTGGAGAACGTGGGAGGCCGTTCGTCTCGCTCCGTGAGGAGACTACTATCCGCTGGTCCACAGGAGGTGCGGTTGGGTGGAGGTGGGGCGCCGCTGTTGATCTGGCGGGGCGGGCGCTTCCTCGGTGGCGCGTTCTCGCGATCGCGCCCTCGGCTGGGCGGGTCGTTTCGTCGTCGAACTTCAGGCGCGCCCTGAGCGGTGGGGTTGCGTGACCTGATCGCTGCTGGTGGTAGCGTGACAGCTCTGCGCGTCACACCTTTCGGCGAAATTTTTCGCGCTCGGCTTGCTTTTGCGTCGCCTCCGCCGATTTCGGCGGAGTTCCTCGACCTCCGTTGCCGTGGCGTTAGGAGGATTAGGTGGAGAACGGGTCCTCCGGCGGATCGGTGCGGTCGCCATGTAGGTCGCGGTGTGGCGACCGGTTCCATCGCGGTCGCGGAGTTCTCCGATCCGGTCGAACTCAAAGATCCCGAGGATGGAGGGATCTCGAAGTCTCCGCGTTGGAGACCTGGCGATGGAGCCGCGACGGCAGCGGTGATGGATCCAGCGGTGGCGGGGTCGCCAGTCGGCGTCGTCGGTGAGGGCCGCATCCTCTGCGGCGCTGAATTCGGCCCCACGTTCTTTGTGGGCGAGTTGTACTTTCGAGGCGATGGATCGTGCGGATATGGCTCTCGGAGAGCCGATCGCAGCGTGGCGACTTCGCGGATGCGAGCGAATCCTCCGAGGCGATGGCGTCGGTGAGACCGGCGAAGAGGCTGATCGTGCCAATCGGGAGGATCACGCCAGGCGTGTGGTCGCGCCGGACGTAGCTGCTCGGCAAGATTGAGCATCTCGCCGATCGCTATCATGCGGCGGTGGCGACCGTCTCATTGATGGGCAGATTGGATCTCGCCGGAACACCGCCGGACCGGCCAGGCCCCACGGTGGGCGCCAGCCGTGGGAATTGTCACGGCGGAATCTCTGTCAGCGGCGTAGTAGAACGAGGGGCAAGGGCGGCCAGCCATCTGCGGTGCGAGATGAGGGCAAAGACACAGGGTTTTACCCAGGTTCGGCCCCCCTGAGGGTAAAGACCTACTCCTGCTAGATTGTATTATGGAGGTGTTACAATGGGCGAACTCGGCGGCTAGGCGGCGAGTTGCTTGGGTGTATGAGGGAACATGTCTCTACTCACCCCATAGGGAGGTTTATATAGGCTCACCTACCCTAGGGTTTACATATCTCAACCGATTCGGTTAAAGCTTCAATAGCCGTTTAACCTTACCCGACTGGGCCTATCTACTCGCCTGGGCCTTCAGCTTCCAGTCGCTCAGCTCCTGGCTGGGCTTTGATCCACTCGCCGTTCCGCAGGCCCACTCGCCGGGTCTTGGGCTAGTCGGAAACGTCCTACTGGGTATACCCTGGTAGGCATATCCCCATCATCGTCGGGGACGACGTTACAGGCGGCTATAGGCATGGGCAAGGGTAGGGGACGGTGCTGTGTCTCCTGGCGATGCTCAACAACATGGTTGCGAGGCATGGGGCGGTGTGGTTTGGTCTAGAACGGCCGGTGCTCTGCGAGGCAGAGGCGGCGTCTTCGACGGCGGGCGGTGGCTGTATGGCACGGGGCGGCAAACGGGGATGTCTGGCGGTCTCCTGGGTCGGTGGTGATCGTGTGTGCACGCGGTGAGGGCGGCGTGCACGTGGGTGATGGTCGAGGTGGCGCTCGGCGCCGCTCGTCATGGTCTGGCGTGTCTCGTGCGTGGTCGATGCTTGGCAACGCGGCTGGGACAGCGATGGCGATGGACGGTGGGCTGCCTCCCGACATCTTGGCTAGGTTTCTTGCTGCTCTAGCTTGCTGTCCACAATGGGGTGGCATTGAGGTGCTCTGTTCACCATTAATGGCAATGGCAAGCTCACAGGGGTGCTAGTGTTGGGCTAATCTTTCTAGATGATCTCTTGGGTTGTGTGTGAGCTAACTAGGAACAAGTTAGGCAGAATCACGCACACTATAGTGTTTGATGTTTTGTTTGATTTGTGTATACGCAACTGTTTGATGAAATGGCCGCATGAAATCAAGTTTTGAATTTTGAAATGATTTTGGTGGGTTTGCTAGATTGGTGCTGGTGAGTCTGCAGATGCTTGGGTTTGAAAGTTGAGCTTGTTTGAGTGGTTTTGAAAAGTGGGATCTTCCCATATGAAGAAGATTCAATTTTGAATTGTCATTTAAACTATGCATTTGAAAGTTTCTGGATGATCACAAAGTGGGCCTTGATACCTTGTTATGAGTACATTCAAGGGGTGCAAAGATCCAGAAAAGTTTCTGTTAGGTTTTGAAAGTTTGAGACAGCCAAAGTAGGCATGGGAGTTAAATTGGTCAAAATAACCATTCACTTAATATATTTGTTTTGATTTACTTGTCTTTAGGAAAAGTGTAGGAAATGTTTTAGATGATGTTTATTTCACCTAAGAAACATTTTACAAGCAATGGATCACACAAACAAGGTGGTTTTTAAAGAAATTCAAAATCCATGCATACACATATACATGCATTCATGAATTCATTTAGAAAAGTTATTGTTAACCCTAATCTTGATGATTAGTCTTTGTTGATCTAAGTTTGGTATTTTTGGGATGTTACAGTTATTTTCAAACAAATATTTCAAAACTAGAAACCATTTACATGCCTATTGTTATTTTATGCTAGAAAGGCAATGGTTCTATTTTACTTTCAAAGTATGAGAATACCTTGTTTTGATTAGAAGTGTTTCAAATGTGAATGCAAATCTTGCACAAAGATTTTCAAAAACAAAAATCAAAACTAAAACCATTCATATGCATACTATATATAATCATATGAGGCTTGGTTTTATTTTTATTTTCAAAGGACCTAAGTGTGGTTGAGTAAACAAGTGTGTTTGACACATGTTTGAATACTTGGATCACACTAAAAAAATTCAGAGGTGGTTTGAATTCAAAATCTTTTGAATTTCATTTGAATTTGGTTTCAGAAAATCAAATTAGAAATAGAAAAGGAGAAAAGAAACAGATAAAGGCCAACGCTGCCATTCTGGCCCGGCCCTAGATCCAGCCCACTAAGCCCATCCGGGTTTCCCCCTCTCCCCTCTGTTTCTCACCCGCGCTCGCTGTACCCACTCGCTGACAGACGTGGCCCACTGCCACCTCAGCTCGTCGTCCCTAAATTCCCGCACGACGACCCGCTCCGCCGTTTCTTCCTCGCAGTGACGCCGCAATTGATTTCGATTAAATCCCATTAATTCCTCACGTAATTTTCGCCCCTGTTCTGGCTACGTAAGCACCACCGCACCGCAAGCATTTCTCCTCACCAAGCCCCATCTTAGCGCCCCCAGGCTGCTCGTAATCAAGCTCGCACCACTGCGGCACTATACGTCTCCGGCGTCCAATTCCGGTGAGCCTCGAGAGCCTCCTGTTCCCCCGTTCATACGAGAATTTTGTTCTGGTCTTTGTGCTTCTTCTGACACCTCTGGCTCATCTAATACCTCCCCAGGTCGTCGACTTCGTCAAGCGTTGCGAACACCCGAGGAAACCAACAACTCCGGCGAACCTTTCCGGTAAACCCTGACCACCCTAACCCTTCTTGTTGATACGCGTATACTCGCCACGCTTGTGAGCATCTAACGCCACCCCTGGCTTGCCATTTTCTGCCTTGTAGCATCGACAGCATCCACACCCGAGCGAGCCCGACGCCGACGCCAACTCCGACGAGCAATCGACGTCGTGCCCGTACACCCCCGCTCCGTCCACGACCACGTCAAGAATCACCGCGTATCTGCGATCTATGTAAGCACCTGCACTACCCCCCATACCCCTGTCCTCGCCGGAGTGTCGTCGCCATACGCGTCGCCGCCATTGCTCGCCATTTGCGCTGAGCGATTAGATCCGCTGGATCTAGATCCAGCGGTCACGATTAGATCAAAACCGCGAAGCGGTACTAGTAGATCTGGCGCGCCAACGGCACGGAGACATGATCCACCCCGAAGCGGTACTGGCCAATCAGGAGCCGCCAGGTGTCAGGGATTTTCTTTTAAAATCCAGATTTGATTTAATTAGATGATTTAACTTGTAAAATTCATAACTTTTGTTCTGTTTATCCAAAAAATGCAAATAATATATCAATGGATTCAAAAAATTAAATCCTACACATCTACGGGCTTAGTTATTTATTTTTATTCTGTTAAAATGGAATTTATATAGAGACATTTGTAGGCTTATTTTGTGTATAAAAATTATTTAGGAAATGTTTTTAAAGACAAATTAAGTTTATTTCGTCTCTAAATGTTTACTTTAGTGTTTAGTACTATTTACTTGTCTTGTTTAGTTGAAGAAAAATCATCACATGTCATTTGCATGCATTCATATATTTTCGCTTGTTTGTTTGGAATATAAATTTGGTGCTATCATTTCATGTGTAGATTTTGGTGCTAGTGGTGATTGTGATTGCGAGGATTGTTGCTACTCCCCCAACTACCAAGGCAAGTGGTGCTTCATGTCTTTGTCCCAATATTTTTACTATGCACTAGTGATATTTTGTATAGGGCTTGCATGATATTTTGCTAAGTATCTATATGCTATGCTATGGGAAATCCTAGTAGTTGTAGAATTGGTAGGAATATTATCTAAGTTAAGATACTTGTTATATTATCATGCTTAGCCTAGCTAGTAGCACACAAGGGTGGTATCTACATATACATGCTATGGAAAATTTTACCAAGTCTTGTGACTTATGTTTTTGCTTAATAAAACAACTAAGTGAATGAAACACCTGGGTGGAATGGTAATTGCATGGACGGATTTTTTTTGAGTGGTTACTAGGGCCCCAATTTCATGACCTACCCTGTGTATCTAACTTGTGGAATGCCACCCAGGAAAAAAGGGATTTGAGATGCCAAATGTTAAGAAGCTTCTAGTGCAGCCACATGGCAATACGGGCTCTGCCTAGATCATATAGGTTGCAACAACTTAGCCAAATGGACAGAAGGTGGTAGGGGGTGATAGGTTTGGAACGTGTCCATTTGGTCTAAAGTAAGTCTTCTGAAAGATCTTGTCTCGATGCATGTCGAGTCTTGTGGGGAAAGTGCACCACCTATCGAGAAGGAAGAATCTAAGTACTTAGCCGTGTCCCCGGCAATGGACAATTTGAGCATCAAGACATGGAAGCTATAAAGGATCTCCTCATCTCAATTTCTAAGTTAAAAACTTGTGGTTGAACAAGGGTAAAGGTTCACCAATGCCTATTGGTGGTTCCTTGGGTGTTTTTCTTAAAAAAGACTTATTGTTTTCAACTGATAGGTAAAACCTATTTTCAGCAAAGCAAGCCTAAGCTACACTTAGCCAAATTCATATTGAAGCTAGAGACTATTATTCTACTAAGGTATCACTTGCCAATACTATTCCAATGTATTGACCCACTGTGGCTGTAACCTGTGATGTTACAGGTTACTCTGATGAGGATTAGGGTTATGAGTCTACACTCAGAATGTTTGCCTGTGTCACATGAAGATGAAGACTTTAATTTATTTTGTTAATTTGAAATCTTGTACTAGCCTATGGCTATGGAGTTGTAAAAGACTATGTTATCTCTGGAATGACGATGTAATAATGACCTTTGTTTCTGTGTACTTCATCTTAAACTGTGGATGCTAGCATTTGATCCATGGATTAGCATTGCAATCACAGGGACCTTTACCTTTATAAAGGTGGGGTCTTACAACATAGTGCTAGCAAAAGAGAACACTCACAAGACAATAAGAGTGAAAACTAGAGTGTTTTAGGCAATGAAAACAAAGTGTGTCTCTCTCCAAAATAAGTGTGTTGGGATCCAACCAACTTATTGCAACAAACCAAGCAAACGAAAACTAAAAACAAAAACAAAGATGCTCCAAGAACAACACAACAGTGCATGAAACAATAAAAACGAAGTGTCTAGAAAGACCTGAGATTTTTATTGATGAAGAAGGGGATGCCTTGGGCATCCCCAAGCTTTGATGCTTGTACCTCTTGAATATTTCTTGGGGTGACACGGGGTGGCATCCCAAATCTTGAGAATTTTTCCATACTTCATCTCATTACATCATTCTTCCCTTACAACTGAAAATATTCCTTCATACAAAACTTCACACAATCTTCATTAGCAACATTAGTGCATTCAAAAGATAATAGACCTTTGGGATTTAGTTTTAAAACACAAAAACTTTCATTAAAAATACAATCTACTGTAGCAATTCCCTCAAAAAGCTAAATTTACCAAAGAAAACTCAAAAGGAAATCAATAAAGAGGCAAATGCAAATAATAGGAGAAATCTGTCAAAACAGACCAGTAGGTAAATACCAATTTTTTTAAAGACCTTCTATTTCTCAAGTCAAAAAGTGTTGAACTAATGAACGTTAGATAACAATCTGGGGGATTTAATCAGAAAATTACAGCTCAATCTTCATGATTTTTTACAGGGAAGCACAAATACCTGTTTCGGCACAGCAACTCTCCAAATCTTACTTCCCTCTCATTAGAGGTTATTATTGGCACAAAAATCAAACAAAACGGATAAGGAGAGGTTATTACAGAAGTAATAACTTCCAAGACTCAACTAAAACTTTTGGGTTATCTCCCAATAAGTACTTTTCTTTACCGCCTTTAAGTTATGCATGTGTAGAGGTCCCAACCTTTAATAAGGTAGAGATCCCTGTGTTTACAATGCTAGTCCCTGGATCAATAGCTAGCATCCACAGTTAAGATGTAATATCAAGAAACGAGGTCATATTACAACTTTATAACCAGGAATAAAATAATTCATTACATCTTACATAGCTCATTTGGCTATCACATTACAATGCAGCAGAATTAACTATAGCATGGAGTCATTCATCTTCAAAGTGCCACAGGCTATCATGTTGGTTGTTGACTTGTAATCCTAATCAACACACACTTCACTAACATCAAACAAACCTGCAACATAATAAGTTACAGCCACAAGGGTCAATACATTTGAATTGTATTGGCAAGTGATACTATGGTAGTATAGTGGAGTCTATCATCTATATGCTTTTGGATAAGTGGAGCTTAGGCTTGCTTTGCTCAGAATAGATTTTCCTTATCATTTGAAAACACTAAGTTTTTGCTTGTCAAAAACACCCAAGGAACCACCAATAGAAATTGGTGAACCTTCACGCTTGTTCAACCACAAGTTTTTAACTTAGAAATTGGGATGAGGAGATTCTTGATAGCTTCCATGTCTTGATGCTCAAATTTTCCATTACCAGGGACATGTCTAAGTACTTAGATTTTTCACTCTGCAGAGGTGGTGCACTTTCCCCACAAGACTTGGTTTCACCAAGACAAGATCTTTTAGAAGCCTTCCCTTAGACCAGAATGGATGCGCTCCAAACCTATCAATCTCCTACCACCAACTGTCCATTTGGCTAAGTTATTGCAACCTATATGATCCAGGCAGAGCCCATAATGCCAAGTGGCTGCACTTGAAGCTTCTCAACATTTGACATCTCAAATCTCTTTGTTCCTGGGTGGCATTCCACAAGTGAGATACCAAGTTTTCCCCAGTATACTGGACTTGGTGATGCCCAAGTTTTCCCTAGCATACTAGACTTGCGTAACCACTCAACACAAAGCATTCTTTCCATTCCACCCAGGTGATTCATTCACTTAGTTGTTTTATTAAACAAAACACAAGTCCTTGACTTAGAAATATTCCATAGCATGAATATAATCCACCCTTGTTTTCTACTAGCTAAGCTAAGCATGATGGTAGTAGGAATCTTAACTTAGGAAAATTCTACTAAGGTTTTATCTACTAGGATTTCCCATGGCATAGTTTATACTTAGAAAAATTCCATGCAAGTCCTACTTATAAATATCACTAATGCATAGTGAAAATAATGGGACAAAAGTATGAAGCATCACTTGCCTTTTTGGTAGAGAATGTGATTTCACTCCTTGATCTTGCAATAGTCACACTCTTCAAATATCACTAAAATTCAATCAAGGCACAAATTCAATCTACCATTCAAGCAATCATCATATAGAATAATAAAAACAAAGCAATGCATGCAAGCATGACAAAGGTTGTTTTACTTGGAAAAGTGATTTTAAAACACCTATTGGTCATTTATAAAAGTGGCAAACCATTGGATAACAAGTTAGTGAAAAAGGCCATTTAAATCATTTTTGTTTTGCTATAATTGATTTAAATCAAAGTGATAATTTGTAGTGTTTGGCAAATACATTTTAAAACACAAATGTTAGTGTTTTAAGGTCAAGTGTTTAATATTTGATGGGGATATGCCTACTGGGGTATACCCAGCAGGACGTTTTCGACTGGCCCAAGAACCGGCGAGTGGGCTGCGAGCAGCAGTGGATTGAAGCCCGAGGAACCGAGCTGGAAGTGAAGGCCCAGGCGAGTCGATAGGCCAGTCGGATTAGGTTAAACGACTCAAGCTTTAAGAAACGGTTGAGATATGTAAACCCTAGGGAGGTGAGCCTATAAACCTCCTATAGGCGAGTAGAGATATGTTCCTCATACACCCAAGCAACTCACGCCTAGCCTTGAGTTCGCCCATTGTAACACCTCCATAATACAATCTAGCAGTAGGTCTTTACCCTCGGGCGAACCAGGTAAAACCGTGTCTTTGCCCTCATCTCGCACCGAGATGGCTGGCCGCCCTTGCCCCTCGTTCTACTACTGCTGCCGATTGCGGCATCGCGCCATGACTATTCCCACGGCTGGCGCCCACCGTGGGGCCTGGCGGTCAGCCCGGTGTTACGGCGAGATCCAATCTGCCCATCAACGAGACGGTCGCCACCGGCCGCATGATAGCGATCGGCGAGATGCTCCAAATCTTGCCGAGCAGCTACGTCCCGGCGGCGCGACCCGTCACGCACAGCGTGATCCTGCCGATCGACACGATCAGCCTCTTCGTCGGTCTCACCGACGTAATCGTCTCGGTAGATTCGGCTCGCATCCGCGAGTCGCCGCCACGCGATCGGCTCTCCGAGAGCCAGATCCGCACGATCCATCGCCTCGACTCCGAGTACAACTCGGCCCACAACGATGTGGCCGAGAACTCAGCGGCCGCAGAAGACGCGGCCCTCACCGACGACGCCGACTCAGCGACCCCGGCATCACTCGCCGGATTCATCATCGCGGCTTCATCCGCGGGCTGCATCGCCCAGGTCTCCAATGCTGGAGACTTCGAGGACCCCTCCATCCTCGGGATCTTTGAATTCGACTCCGGGTCGGAGAACTCCGCCGACCTCCGCGGCCGGAACGCCCGTACGTAACCTACATGGCGACCGGCACCGATCCGCCGGAGGATCCATTCTCCACCCCAATCCTCCAAACGCCACGGCCACGGAGAAGAGGAACTCCGCTGGCCAGCGGGCGGTGCGCAAGGAGCAAGCGGAAGCGAAATTTCGCCTCGGCAGGTGACGGCAGAGCTATCGCGCTACCACCAGCAGCGGATCGGTCGCGCTGAACCCCACCGTTCAGGCGTGCCCTGAACTTCGGCGAAAACGACCGGCCCACATGGACGAAGCGCGATCTGCGAACGCGCCACGGGAAGCGCCCGGCCCCGCCAGATCAGCGGCAATGGGTGCCCACCTCCACCCAACCGCACCCTCGAGGGACCAGCCGCGGATAGTAGTCTCCTCACGGGAGCGAGGCGAGCGGCCTCCCACTGTTCTCCACCCGATGGACAACCTCGTGGCAGCGGCGGCGATCGGCGGCATCACGGCCCAGCGTGGCGCCCTACAGATCGAATACCTCAAGGCCCTGCTCGCGAAGGCCGTCGAGCAGCAAAGAGCGGGCGCCGACTCGCAAGGACGATTATACTCGCGTTCCTCGGGAAGCAGAGCGGCCTCCAGCGGCCGCCCCGTGGCGGCAAACACCCTCAATTGCCCGCCACCAGAGCCGCTGCAGCTCCAACACCGACCAGCGACGCACTCTCCTAACGACCCGGGCGGCAACCAATCTTGTCGCCGCCAACGGGCAACCCATCGACGCCCGCACGCATCATCAACAACCAAAGTTGGCGCGCATGCCAGCGACGACCTGCGACATACCTAACCAATCGCGCGATGGCGAGCCCAGGGTCGCTCGATCGACTCGGACCAAGTGCCGGACCAATGATCCGAGGCGAAGTACCGCCAAACTTCAAGGCTCCAAAGGAAATAGAAAAATACGACTCCTCGTATGACCCCGCCGTCTGGCTCGACACATACCTCATGGCGATGGGGATTGCAGGCCACACCGACCTGCTAGCCGCCCGTTACCTCCCCCTAATGATGGAAGGGACGTGCGAGCTGGATCAACACCCTTCCCGGGGCGTATAGACTCCTAGGAGGAGATGCGCCACGTCGGGCACTTGAGTGCTCCTACACCCGCCACCACTATAGAGGACACGGAGCGTCGTCCGGGGACCCAGTCGACCATAGCTGGGTCCAACGGTGGCAAGAGCTTTGGTACAACGGTCGGCATCCACCCGGACACCGCGATCCATTGCTTCAAGACCTCGTGCCGCTCTGAGCCCTGGTCGCCAAGCTCAAGCGACACTCCCGCACACTCGACAACATCCCGACCTCCTCGAGATCGCCAAGCGATGCGAGGAAGATCCAAACCAGGAAGCGGCGACGAGTCGGAGGTCAACGCCAGACGAAGCGGCGACGGGCGCCGATCCGACCTACGTTACAGCACTTTTCGCCTCACCGGCAAGCGCCGCGATGGCGAGTCGACTCGTCGCCAACGCCGAGCACGCAGCCTGAGCCCAAGAGCTTCCGCGCGACGGAGGACAACGCCCGCAGCGGAAACTACAGAACAAGCCAAGGTTCGACCAGCGGCCCTCCTTAACCAACCATGTGCGTTTCATAGCAGGGAAGGAAGCCGCGCACACCACCGCCGACGCCACACCCTCAAGGAAATCGAGAAGGCACGGCGGCGGGCGACCCGACAATGACCCGCCAAAGCGGCGGAAAATTGACAAAGTGGCGGCTCGCTCCACACCTTCACGAGCTTCAACACGAGCGCGAAGAAGGTCATCGCGCGATGCGCCGTTAACGCGGTGGCAGGTGGGCGTTCCCGGTTTCTAAACTGGTCAGAACAGCCCATCACCTGGAGCCATCAACACCACTCGCCACACATCGAGTACCCAGGACGAGTCGCCCTGGTGGTCAAGCCCAAGGTCGGCGACTACTGGCTCCCCAAGACATTGATGGACGGCGGCAGCTCCATCAACATCCTGTACCTCGATACCTTCAGGCAGCTGCGGCTCCCGCAGTCAATGATCAAGACGACCCACACCACGTTCCACGGCATCGTCCCCGGTCGGAAGGCGTACCCGATCGGCAAGGCCACGCTGCCAGTCACCTTCGGCACACCGGCAAACTTCCACACCGAACGGATGGTCTTCGAGCTGGTGTCCTTCGATAGCCCCTACCACTGCGTCCTGGGGCGCCAGGCGTTCGCCAAATTCATGGCAGCACCCCACTACGCGTATAACGCGATGAAGCTCCCCGGGCCGTGCGGCGTCATCACCATCCACGGCGATCCCGACATGGCCGCCGAGTGCGAGGCCAAAGGTGCCGAGATCGCTGACGCCGTCATCGCGGCGGAGACCAGCCACGCCGACGAGCTCGCCAAGTACGCGAGCAGGGTCAACAACGACGACCCCACCATACTAAAGAAGCCCAACTCGGAGGGCGCAAACACCTCAACCTTTGAGGCCACGACGCACACCCGCAACGTCGAGCTGGTCCCAGGCGACTCCAGCCAGACGGTGACGATCGGGACGGGCATGAGCCCAGCATAGGAAGGCGCGCTCATCGAGTTCCTCCGTGAGAACAGGGACATCTTCGCATGGAAACCCTCGACATGCCGGTGTCCCTAGGGAGCTCGCTGAGCACAAGCTAACGCCGACTCAAAGTGCGACCTGTCAGCGATCGCTGCGGCCCTTCAATGAAGAACGCCGTCGAGCAATCGCCGAGGAGGTGTAGCGCCTACTCGCTGCCGGCTTCATCCGGCCAATCAAATACTCCAAGTGGCTGGCAAACCCAGTCCTGGTCGAGAAGAAGAACGGGACCTGGAGAATGTGTATCGACTACACAAACCTGAACAGCGCCTGCCCAAAAGAGCAGTTCATCCTCCCGCGGATCGACCAGATAATCGATTCAACCGCGGGCTCGGAGTCGTTATGTTTCCTCGACGCCTACTCCGGGTACAACCAGATCAAGATGGCTGTCGAAGCGAGGAGAAGACGGCATTCATCACGCCATTCGGAGCCTTCTGCTACACCGCCATGACCTTCGGCCTCAAGAACGCCGGGGCGACCTACCAGCGGTGCATGCAAGAATGCCTCGCGAGCCAAATTGGCCTCAACATCCACGTCTACATCGACGACGTGGTCGTGAAATCCGCTCGCCAAGGCGACCTACTCGCCGACCTGGCGGAAACATTCGCCAACCTGCGAAGATACAAGATAAAGCTCAACCTAGGCAAATGCACCTTCGGTGTACCTGCCAGACAATTCGGGTCGTCGTCTCCAAGCGAGGGATCGGCGAACCCCGAAGATCGATCGCCCGGCTCGGCAAACCCGAGTGCTGCGCGGCGTCGAAGCTGGCGGGCGGTAGCGGCTCTCGATCGCTTCATCCCCGCTGGCGGCGATGCCCTATACCGCTGATGCGCAAGAACCCCACCTTCGATGGGATAAGGAGGCAGCGCTCGCGACCTCAAAAGGTGCTACTCGCCGCACTACTCGCTGCCCCGCCGACAAAGAACCCATGCTGGTTTATGTCGCTGCTTCAGCGTGTCGTCGGCCGTGATGGTCGTCGGCGACCAGAGGAAGGAAAGGCGCGATCCGGCGGTGTACTACATCGTGAGGTCCTCACCGGTCGCGCCAGTACCACAGTACCAAAAGCTAGTATACGCGGTCTTGAGCTCGGTGGCGCTGCGCACTACTTCGAGGAGCAATCACGGTCGTCTCCTCGGCACCACTTCAAGACATCATCCGCAATCAGCGGCGACGGCGGGTCTCCAAGTGGGCTGTCGAGATCGGCGTCCACAACATCAAATCTGAGCCACAGCGATCAAGTCGCGAGCTGGCGGACTTCATCGCCCGGCGGGAAGAGGCCCAGCAACGGAGAAGCTGCCGTACCTCCATTCTGGAGCCTGCCTTCGACGGCTCCAAGAACACGGACGGTGCGAGCGAGATAGTCTTGACTTCACCAAAGGCGACAAGCTCCGCTACATCCTCTGCCTTGACTTTACGCCCTGTACTAACAACATGGCTGAATATGAGGCCCTACTCCATGGCATGAGAGCCGCCAAGGAGATGAACGTCAATCGCCTCCGCTGCTACGGAGATTCCGACCTCGTCGCGGGGCAAGTCGGCACTGCGCCGTCTCCCCTACCATGGCGGCGTCCGCCAGCGGTGGACAAGTTGGGCGGACACTTCACGGCTACTCCGTCGAGTGGATCGGCAGACGGAAGAAACGAGGCCGGCGCACTCTCGCATCGGGTCAGCCCGACTCGCACCACCCGCCGGCGTTTTCATCGACACTATCACCAAGCCATCAGTCTCTCCCCCGAGGGAGATCGACATCGGGGTCCCACTCCAACCAGAGGCAGCCTTGGTCGCACTCATCAACGAGCCAGACGACTGGACCAAGCCCTATATCGCCTACCTGGAAGCCGGCACACTGCAGGCAGATGAGACAGACGCTCGGATGATCGCTCGTCGATGCAAGTCCTACACCGTCATCGACGGCGAGCTCCACAAGCGCAGCGTCACCGGCGTGTTCCAACGCTGCGTCCAACCAGCTGAAGGACGCAAGATCCTCCACGACATTCACTCCGGTGACTGCGGCCACCACGCCGCCTCCTGGTCGCCAAGGCTATGCGACATGGCTTCTCTTGGCCCACCGCGCGCCGATGCTATCGATATCGTCCGGTGATGCGCGGGTGCCAATACGCCAATTAGGCGCGCGTGCGAGCTCGGCGCTCAAAACAATCCCCATCACCTGGCCATTCGCTGTGTGGGGCATGGACATGGTAGGCCCCTTCAAGAAGGCCCCCTCCGGCTACACCCACCTGCAAGTCGCCGTCGACAAATTCACGAAGTGGGTGGAGGCCAAGCCAGTCCGGAAATGCGATGGGAAGACCGCCACTAAATTCCTACGTGAGCTCATATATCGCTACGGGTTCCCAAACAGCATCATCACGGACAACGGCACCAACTTTGCCAAGGGAGCCATGGCCGAATTCTGCGAAGAGCACCACATCCGGCTCGATCTCGCGTCAGTCGCCCACCCGGAATCCAACAGCCAGGTGAAGGCCAGCAAAGCATCCTTCACGGCTGGCCGCGACTCCAAAGTGCCACTCGAGCGCACCGGGTGCTGGGTCGAAGAGTTGCCCTCTGTCATATGGGGAATCCGCACCTCAGTCAACAGATCGACAGGGTTTACCCCTTCTTCATGGTCTACGGCGCCGAGGCAGTCATGCCCTCCGACCTCGAAACGACTTCGTCGCGGGTCGTCCACTATCTGGAGGCTGAGCGAGCTTGCGCCGCAGGATAGACCAACTCGGCGAAGCCCGTGACCTCGCGGTCACGCACGCTATCTACCGGCGGGGACTCGCGCGCTACCACGGCGGGTGGCTCGCACCTTCCGGAAAGGCGACACGGTGTTAAGCCTCATCCAGGACAAGAAGAGCATGCACAAGATCTCCTCCGTGGGAAGGCCCATTCGCTATCGGGCGCGTGCTCGCAACGGCGCCTACTACCTCATCGGCGTCCGCGGGACAGCGAACTCGGCGTCAGCGACCATGGAATGTAAACCTCTCGGAAGTTCTACTCCTAGAACCTCACATGTACTCTCCGATCGCTATGAAATAAAAAAGCGGTTACCGCAAATTGCGCCTACTCTCCATGACTTGTGCCACTACTTTTCGTAATAACGATGTTACGCTAATGCGAGAAGTCAACCTTTGGTACAGCGATCGGCACGGCTAAGTAGTGCGGTGTAAGAGCACTGAATCACCTCAGGTCTTGCATCGTCCACGAAAAACGCCCACCCGGATCCCCATTGGAGTCGCCTAGCTCGACTGGTTCTACGAGCCAAGACAACTGCCCTCGCTTCTCACAGCGACCTTGGTCCTCCGCATCCTCGGCATAGCGACTCGAACAGCTAAGTACCACGCTCGGGGACTGAAGACCAGTTAAAGCGGTCGAGGAAAACGCCAAGTAAGAGCATGCCGGGACTCGCACGCGTGACCCCACGGGCGAGCGGGAGTGGCGCTCACGAGCACGCTAAGTCCTCAACCACCCTCGAGTCGCCTAGAACAACCAAGTACCACGCTCGGGGACTCGGCCACCCGACCGTTCGCGCAAGGGAAAATGGTAAAATCTGAGCACTCAAGGGAGTCGCCTAGCGACTGGCTCTCCGAGCTCGGGCGAGTCGACCAAAACAACAAAACACATGACAATAACACATATATCATATACGAGGTAAACCCCACAAAAAGGGCGGACGCGCTCGGGGACTCGTTCAAAAATCAATCACAAACACACAACAAATACCAAAATAGACACGACGTCTCATTCAATTGGATATTGCATTGTCTCACGTTACAAAATATGCCCGCGTGGCAGACCTGCTGCTAACGCCACAAGGCAAACTATCCTACTCTGCAGGCTTTGATGACGACTCGCCAACATCCCGGCGATTGCGGATAAACGCCGTGTACGGGTTTGACGGATACGTCGTCAGTTCACCCACCATCGCCGCGCGAAAAGGTTGCTCGACCTTGAAGTCACGATGCGGCGGCTCGGGGTCGTTCGGCGCGACGACCGTCTCCTGGTACGGAAGGAGGTCGCCCATTGCCCGAACCGCGTTCGATGCGTGGCGCACGGTCCTGCAACTTGAGGACCTCGGACAGCTCCACCGCGCCAGTCGACGATGGATATCCACTCGTCACATCGTCGATGTCGAAATCTTCGGATCTTCGGGGAAGTGGGCGAGTCCAAGGCTCAGTGCCGTCGACGCTCCGCGCCGAAACGCCGACCGCGTCATGAACTAGACGACCGCGGGCGCCTTCTCCAAATACTTCCACACCTCGACGAGGTCGCTGGGAATCACCTCCGTGGGCGATATCTCTTGGAGATAGGCGCGGATGCACGTCGCCGAATCGACGAGCATGCTTACGCACTGCCTCGCGTCGAGCAAGATCGCCTCTTCTTCGCTATCGATGATGCGACCTGCGAGTAGAAGACAATAATGAGTACGACGGACACCACAAAAGACACAACCACTGGAAAGGGAAGATGTACTCACCAAGCAGCGGGCGGGCGAGTTCCGTGATGAAGCATTGAAGCGATGTATGGTCATCCTGAAGCCTAGCAATAAGGACTTCCGACACCTTGCGATCCTCCTCAGCGGCCGCAATGGCGGCCTTAGCTCGCCCGTCAGCCGAGCTCGCTTCTTCTTTTGCTTCCCGATTCGCGCTCGAGGTTGGCGATCCGTTGTTCGGCGGCTCGGGCGGTGCGCGCCACCAATTCACCGGAGGACAAGCCTGGCGATCTTCCTCTGCCTTCGCAGCAACATCCTGAAGCCCTTTGTTCGCTTCCTGGACGATGGCCAGCTCCTTCTCCGCGCGCTGCTTCGCAGCCAATCGGTCCGCCGACTCAAGCTGCAGACCCTGCACATCACCGAAAAAGTTAGTCAAAGCAAAATTCCTAAGTGCCCACCCGCTGAAATTCAGCGAGTGCGCACTCGGGGACTGGCGATCAAGAAATTCCTAAGTGCCCACCCACTGAAATTCAGCGAGTGCGCACTCGGGGACTGGCGATCAAGAAATTCCTAAGTGCCCACCCGCTAAAATTTAGCGCGTGCGCACTCGGGGACTGGATGCGAAAAATAAAAAGATGAGAAATTATAAGAATCGCGGCATTGCAAGCGACTGATCCTCGGGGACTGGATGTACCTGGATGGCTGCGCCAAGCATGCCATGGAGTTGTATCGCGTCCACGGACGCGAGTAGCGCTGGCGTGTGCCCACGACGTTGGTCGACTTCAGCGTCGGCGGTCCCAGGAGCGTGGCTCGAGGGCGCAGCCCCACTCGCCGTGGCCGCCTTGGTCATGAAGCGTGGGAAGGTAGCGATAGAGGCACCCGCCCCAATAGAGGTCGCCTCCGCCGTTCCAGGCAAGGAAGCGCCCTCCTTTGTAGACGCGGCTGCCTCCGTCACGGGCCCGGCTAGTGCAATCACCGTGTCATCAGAGATAGTGATGGTATCGTCACCCTTGGCCTTCTTGCTGCCATCCGCTGAGACGACGACCTCGTCCGCCTTCCTCTTGCGGGAAGGATCCTCCTCGCTAACGGCGGATGGCACCTTAGACACGGTCGGATGGCCCATCCTCTTCACTCCGGTCCTGTGCATCAAACGAATAAGCAAAAACAATTGAAATAACTATGAAGAACAAGGATGGGTGAGTGCACTCACTTGGCGATCGGGATAAGCGTAGCCCGTCTGGGCGGGGCTGGTTTTTCAGTTCGGGGCCCGACGGCATGAGCCCCCATCTCCGGGCGTCGCGTGCCCAAGACACGGACGGCTTCTTCGTCGTTGAGGCGCGGTGGAGCCTCTAGGATATCTTCGGCGGAGCCTCCTTGCGAGGCGAAGCGTATGTGAGCCTCCCCAGCCAGAGGCGGAATGGCGAATTGAGCATTGCAAAGCACTTCCTCGGTCGCGCGTCGGTTAGTTCGGCTGCCAGCGTCCTCACCGCCGGCTGGGAGCATCGAGCTTCGCCGAGTCTTGCGGCGAGGCCGGCTTGGATGGCCGTATTCTTCTTGAGGCCCTTGCCTCCTTTCTTTCTTCTTCTTCTTGACGGAGTGGCTTGTGGCGAGGTGGTCTCTGGGAGCTCGTCGTCGTCGCCTTCGAGGCTTCTTCTTGCCTCGATCTCGCGCTGTCGTTGTCCGCGGGTCTTTCGGAGCAGTGGGGCGACCTCCTCCTCGGACTCGTCATCGTCGTCCTCGTCGCCCTTGGCAGGCGGCGACTCGCCTACGTCCTGGGCGGATGAGCCCGAGCTCTCGTCGTCCGAAGGTGGGAGCCACCCTTCCACCACTTGGAATAGCTGCGACGAATACAGAATGGAATCAGAATTACCGCGACTGCATAAACTGCGACTGCGAGCAAAGCAAAGTGATTACCGTTGGAGCCGGACGCTTCGCGGTATAGGGGGCGACCCCAGCCTGCGCATCCAGGTACCGTTGGGTAATCTTCTTCAGCGCTGGGAGGTAGTCCTCCAGCTTCCACTCGTCGAGGCAGGCCTTCGTCGAGTCTCCCCGGCCCGTGTACTGGTACATGTAGTGGTCGCGCTGGGCGAGCGGGACGAGCCGCCGCCCGAGCCAGCAGTTGTACAAATTTATCGTCTGGAGACCCTTCTTTTCAGACCACGGATGGTGGAGCATCGTCGACGACCATCCGCTGGTCGTTGAGCTTGCCGACTTGGAGATGGCGGCTCGGACCGATTGGCGGAATACGCGGATCGCCACCTCGTCTTGGGCTCGCCTCGGACACATAGAACCACGACTTCTTCCGATTGCTCGCTGCCTTGGCGGGCAACATCGGATCGAAAATGAAGCTTTGGACTTGAGTTGGGGCGTCAAGCCGCCACGGCTAGCATTGGGCCGCCTACCTCCTCGCGGTGATCCGTCTGGAGCAGATCTTGCCACAATGGGAAATAGGGCGGCACCCAAGTAGCATTCGCGAAACGCCACAAAGATGGCGAGCTGGTCGATCTTGTGGGGACCCAGATCTGAAGGTTAGATCCATAGTAGGCGAAGCGCCCGGAAGAAACGAGGACGTGAAACCCTAGCCCCTCGAGATGGTGGTGAAGCAGATGAATTCCCATCTCGCGGGTTTGGGGTCGTTCTCATTGCGGGGAATATGCCAACAGCTCGCAGGATCCGGCCTCCTCGAAAGAGGCCATTGCGCCCTCGTGCATTTGGATCTACCCACGGTTCGGTGGAAAGGGCCATGGCGAGAGGTTGGTTGGGGTCGGAGGATTTGGTCGGTTGGATCGCGATGCGAGGAAGGAAAATGCTGTGATCGGAAGAAGTGGTGAGAAGTTGGCTCTACAATCGCCTGCCATTCCCCTTATATAGTGGGTGTTACCCGCCAAATCAGGGAGCCGTTACCGCGCGATGATTACGCCAAAGGTTATCGTTGGATTACCCCAACGGCTAGTTTGACCACGCCTGACGGTCCAACTACGGCCACTCGGCTCGCCGACGCAATCACTATGACAGTGTTTCGCCGACTCGACTCGCCAAAGCCGCGACTTGGATCACTGGTTTTCTCCTTTATACAGGAGCCCGCCGACGATTCGACTGGATGCCAACTCTGAAGCCGTATACTCCGACTGCCAGCAGCCACCTACGCCTAATCGCCGACGGCCTCGGGGACTACTGATGGGGATATGCCTACTGGGGTATACCCGGCGGGGCGTTCAGCGGCCCAGAACGGCGAGTGGGCTTGCGAGCAGCGAGTGGATTGAAGCCCAGCGAGGAACCGAGCGACTGGAAGCTGAAGGCCCAGGCGAGTCGATAGGCCCAGTCGGATTAGGTTAAACGACTACCGAAGCTTTAACTGAAACGGTTGAGATATGTAAACCCTAGGGAAGGTGAGCCTATATAAACCTCCCTATAGGGAGAGTAGAGATACGTTCCCTCATACACCCAAGCAACTCGCCGCCTAGCCTCCGAGTTCGCCCATTGTAACACCTCCATAATACAATCTAGCAGGAGTAGGTCTTTACCCTCCGGGGGGCCGAACCTGGGTAAAACCCTGTGTCTTTGCCCTCATCTCGCACCGCAGATGGCTGGCCGCCCTTTCCCCTCATTCTACTACTCGCTGCCGATTGCAGCATCTTCCATGACTATTCCCACGACAATATTGAATCCATTTGCAAAAGGTTTTACCTATAAATCATTTTTATATCAAATCAATATTTTATGTTGTTGGAAATGCCTTTAGCAAAGTAATAATTTTATAGGGTTCACCAAACTTATTTTTAAATCATAAAATTTTGTGTTTAGGGTCAAAGAGTTTAATTCAAATCATTTCCCAAAGGTTTTACTCAAAAAGCATTTTTAACACATAAACAATATTTTTATTTGACTAGGAATGTTTTAATTCAAAGATTTATTCTTTAACTTCACAAAATATATTATTGGAACCACAAGTTGGTTTCTATGGTCAGTAGGTTGAAAACATTCCAATTTCCAAAGATTTTACCTTAAAAATATTTCTAGAATAATTTTTATATCCAAAATATCCCTACACAAGTTTCTATAAAAACAACCAATTTAATAGAAGCAATTTACTAAACAAATTGCATATTTGGAAAGTAATTGTTTTGTTGATTCCATTGATATAAAATTTGTAAAATTTGGACGTGTGGATCAAAAGTTATGAATTATGCAAGTTTGAACATCTATTAGAATAGTTTCTGTTTTTAAAACAAAAGGCTGGCCACGTGTCTTGTCCTGATTGGTCCATGCCGCTTCGGTTGGATTTACTAACACAGACCACAGGATTTCATTTAGATCGTTCAGTGCAGATGCTACCATACCGCTTCGCTAAGTGAAACTATCGCAGCGCTTGGATCAAATCAATGACTCGGCTTCTGCCAAGAAGCTGGCGTGGCCTTGCAGCGGAGGATGCGCTGGCGGTGTGAGTTCTGGGGGTTCTGAGGCGAGAGGAGTAGGGGAGAAGCTCACCGTAATCTCCGTGGCGAGGGGATGCTCGACGTGTGCTCGGTTGTCGAAGGGGCTCTCGGGGTCGATCTTAATCGCTCGCCGGAGTTGCCTTCGGGCTCGGGTGCGGTCAGTCGTTGACGGAGGCGATGCTACGGTGCGCGCTTAGACAAGACAGGGGTGCATTTAGATGCGCATGGTGCTGGGGATCACACGCGTGTCAACGAGAGGGGAGGGGGCGGTCAGGACATACCGAGGGAGATCGCCGGAGTCGAGGCAGTGGACGGTGGCGAGGAGGCGTCGTCGTTGCCAAGCGTCTGAGGCGCGCGCGGCCAAACGACCGGTACTGGTAGGTTCGCAGGATGATGGGGAATGCGCTCGTGTTGTCGAGGGGTAGTGGGGCTGGCTGTCTCCGTCGGAATCGTCGCCGGAAGGTCGTCGGGGCAGAGGTGTTCGCAAGCAAAATTGCGGCAGCCCGGTGGCTCTCTGGCAACAGAGTGTGAGAGGAAAGGGAGAGGAGGCATGGGCGCTTAAATGGGCGAGATTACTAGGCAAGTTATGTGTGCATTAAAGAAAATTTATGTAGAGGAATCAGCACAGCAAAAGGCAGCGAGGTTGGGGACGAACTGGTCGCGTTGGGGAAGAAGGTGAGCTGGCAGGTGGGGTCTGGCGGCAGCGAGAGAGAGAGAGAGAGAGAGAGAGAGAGAGAGAGAGAGAGAGAGGGGGGAAGTGGGGACCAGCAGTCAGGGACAGTGCGGGTTCTTTCTCTAGTGCGAAACGTTTTATCGTGGGGAGAGAGGGAGTGGGCTGATGCTGGGCTGGACTAGGCTTGCTGGGCTGGTTTGGCTGCTTCCATTTTTTTGTTCTGATTATTTTCCTTTTTCCTTTTCTATTATTCTGTTTTGATTTTTATTCAAATATTTCAAACACTAATTGAATTCAAACCTTTGCCAAACTTTGTGTATATTCTAATACTGTTTATTAATATGTTCTAAAGTCAAAATTAGAATATCTCTTTTATTCTTTTTAGGGTATATTAATTATTTAAAAGTAGACATTTGTCTTTATTTCAAATTAAGATTTAAATAGGTTTTCAAACTCTATTTGAATTCTAAATTTTACCAAAACTTTTCAGTAGGTTTTATTTAGAAATAAATCACTTTGAATTATTATTTAAAATTATCTATTATGTTTTTAATGTTCATTTAAAATGGGAAATGTCTTTACTTAAAAGAATTTGGATAATAATAACTCCTCAAAATTTTATTTAAATAATCCTTTACTATTTATATTTAACAAAAATATTTTATTTTATTTGCTTGGCCAAGTTTTAATTTGGTCTTTTAAAATAGTCCATGTTTATTTATTCCTTCCTTTATTTTATAAAATCCATATCTTTTATTTAAAGATCCAAAAATGGTGATTTGAACTTGTAAAATTTTATTTAATATTTGTTTATCCTTTTATATCTCTTTTAGGATTAATTGCTCACAAATTGGTATGGATTTTAGATAGGTGCTTTATTAGCTTTGGAAATTACTTCCTTTTTATCTTTTTAAATTCATAAGATTTTATCTATGGTTCCAAATTGAATGAAATTAATTTCTATGGTTTTATAATATTTCCATTTGTCATTCTTGATCATTTATAAATGTTTGTGACAAATTTTATATGGATCAAATCCATGGTCTTAGATATATCTTGGAAATCTCCCATTAGGGTTTTAGGGTTTTGGTTTATTTTCCAAGTGTTTAAATTTCAAGATGCATTTATGAAGAATGCATTTCACTTGATTTGAATTTAGTTGGATTCAAATTTTATTCAAAGTTTGTTCAAGATGGGTTTTGATGAATTCATTTCAAAACAAAAAGTTTCTTTTCACCCTAAATTTCAATAATTATTTATTTTGTTTATTTATTTTTTACATTACAAAATTTGGAAAATTTTGGGATGTGACATCATGATAGTTTGAGAAGATGCTCACATAATAAATATCAATTGAAGTAAAAGAGAGCATCAAGAAGCAAATTAAAAACACATTTAAGTCTAACCCAATTCCTATGCATAGTAATCTTTTAAAGAAACAAGTCATGAAAGCACAAAGCAACAAGCATAGGAAAGCAAAACAAGTGCAACTTCAAGATTTTTAACATAAAGAGGGGAAACTTAATATTGTTGAGATACATAAGACCATGTTTCCCTCTCTCATAATAACTTTCAGTAGCAACATGAATAAAATTTACAATATAACTATCACATAAAACATTCTTATCATGAGCCATATGCATAAATGATTATTACTCTCCACATAAGCATAGTCATTCTTATTAATTGTAGTGGGAGGAAATTCAACAAAACAGCTATCATTATTATCCTCATCACCATAGTCATCAAATATAGGAGGCATATTGTAATCATAACTAATTTTCTCCTCAACAGTAGGTGGACTGAAAATATCATAATCATCTTTGTAATCATCATATATTGGAGGTATAATCACCATAGTCATGGACTGCATAGCTATCCTCCAAAGTGTGTTCATTTGTAAACATATAATCATGGACGGGACATGGATAGTACTATTAGCATAAAAATTATTAATATCATCATTTTCAGAATTGGTACTAAAGAGATTTTCAATATCAAAAGTAGTCTGCTTTTCCCAATCATGATCACTAATATAGGTAAGAGGCATAGGAACATCATCTAGTTTAGACTCATCAGCAAAAACTATGATAGGAGCAACATGCTTAGGGGAAGATACAGTTTCCTCTATCCTTTTAATCTTCTTCTTCTTATTCTCCTTCTTCTTCCTCTTCTTCTTCTTCTTCTTCTCTTTAGGAGGGAGAGGCTTGAAAAGAATCTTCTCCACATACCCTGGTTTATTGTTAGAGACAATAAAAGAAACTTTGGAGGATTCCTCATTTTCATTAATAAGAACAAAACTCATATTAGTCTAGTCATATTTTGGTAAAATATCATCTTTTATAAGATTTTGTATGTAAGTATTTGCTTGGCAATTATCAACACAATAAAGATGAAAACCATGCAGGACGATATTCATATCAAAAGCACTCATGTCTACCAAAGAAGTTTTTCTTGATAACTCTTCACACCCCAAAAATAATGTAAGTTCATCATCTTGATTATCAGTGATCGCGTTATCATAATACAAACTTGCAGTACTCATTGGATTAGAAAGGATAATATTATGGCTTGAGCATTGAAAATTGAAATGACCCACTTCATAGCAGAGTTCACAAATAAAAGGATAGAGGGCAAATTTGTTTTTACCAAGATCATTTAGAGCCTTATACCATGTTCTAGTTTTTTCATTCCAGTGGGTGATACAATATTCTTGTTCAATTTGATTCTTATCACAAGGTCTATGCATTCCACAAAAATTAACATTCTTATAAGAAATAGTTTTTTTAGAAGTTTGAGTATATTTATTGCAATCATTAATAACATTTTCATTTTCCATGCAAGTGTTTTTAAAAGGTTCATGATACATGTCCCATTTTTATTTAGGAGCATTAATATGAGAAGCAAAGGTTATGCAATAATCAACAATAATTTGAGGATCAAGACCATATTTAGCACTAAGCTCTTGAAAATCAGCAGTTTCAGCGAAAGACTTAATGCAATCATACTCATAGTTTATATCTGGTTCTTTACCTTTATCATTATCACAATGTTTGGTATTGCTTTGAATTGTTTCAAGAAGATCCCACTTAGATTTGACCTCCTTACTTGTAAAGGATCCCTCTAAACAGGTATCTAGATAGTCCTTGTAATGTCTTGAAAGCCTTGCATAAAAATTATTGATAATAATATTACTGGGGAGCTCATGAATGGGACATTTGAGAATTAGTGATTCAATCTTACCCAAGATTGGGCAATACTTTCTCCATCATGAGGGTGAAAATTATAAATATATTCCTATCTTTATGGATTTCATGAGGAGGATAAAATTTAGAGTAAAATAGAGATTCAAGTTCCTTCAATTCCAAATGATGAGGATCATCTAGTATCTCATACCACTCCCTTGATTTGTCCCTAAGTGATAAAGAGAATATCTTCCTCTTAACTTGGTCCATTGAAATACTTGCACACTTTAACAACTCACATAATTCATGGTTTAAAAGCAAGTGATCACCAGGATGGATAGTTACATCCCCAAAATAATAGTTATCCATGACACGATCTACAATTTTTGTAGGTATTTTAAAAGGGACACTTTCAGTATGTGGCTTTAAAATATCACGAGCATCATTAGAATTACCACATATGGGAGATAAAGTATCATCAGAGCAAATTTTCTTCCTAAAATATGGTGAAATAAAAAGATCATTTTCATAAAAACTAGCTTCCCCAAGCTTAGAATTTTCCATATCATTAGCAATGATGGTGTTCAAAGAATTCATACTAATAACATTTCTATTATCATGCAAATAAAGCTCCATAGGTTTTTTAATTTTCTCTTCAGACACTTCATGTCCTAACTCAAGATAGATACTATAAAGCTCTCTAATTTTGTTGTTGTTTTCCATTAAGCCTAACTAGTGAAAACAAGAAACAAAAATACAAAATTGCCGAATCTAAAGGAAATAACTTCGAGCACTCACACACCAAGAGGATGTGAGTACCTTTTAGCTTACCTCCCTGGCAACGGCGCTAGAAAAGATCTTGATGTCTACGCACTTCTATTTTTGTAGACAGTTGTTGGGCCTCCAAGTGCAGAGGTTTGTAGAACAGCAACAAGTTTCCCTTAAGTGGATTACCCAAGGTTTATCAAACTCAGGGAGGAAGTGGTCAAAGGTATCCCTCTCAAGCAACCCTTCAATCAAGATACAAGAAGTCTCTTGTCTCCCCAACACACCCAATACACTTGCCAGGTGTAAAGGTGCACTATTTCGGCAAAGAGATAGTGAAATACAAGTGGTATGTATGATTATAAGTGGTAATGGTGCCAGAAAAGAGCTTCTGACGGGGAGGAAAAGACTAAAGGCAAAAAGATGGAAGAAAGCAAACATGTAACAGATCTAGATGCAAACCATGTTTCAATGTTTAAAAATAAGCCCTAGGGATCATACTTTCACTAGTGAACACTCTCAATAAATATATTCTCTTCATGATGCTACCATGAACTACTCTCCGGTTGGACACTCTAATCCATGGTAGGGCTATAACAGCACTCCTCAAACTTTGCCTTCCCCATCTAGATAACTCCACACTGTCACCTTGAGCACTAGACGGTTCCAACAAACACCACAATTTCATAGAGACAACCAACTCAAAATATACTCATGATAAATATTTATGAACTCTAGCCTAAGTGCCACCACGGCGTGCACGCTATCACTTTCACACACGTGGGGAGAGCAGAGATCTATTTAAGCAGTTGAGAGTATTTATGTAGACGCTAGCCTAAGTGCCACCACAGCGTGCACGCTGTTTCACACATGTGGGGAGATCCAGAGATCTATTAAAGCACTTGAGTAGAAGATTATATCTACTTGAGTACAAAGCTCATGATCAGAATATGATCACGCATAGAGAGAGAGAGATGAACACATAGCTACCGGTAGATCCCTTAGCCTTGAAGGAGAACTACTCCCTCCTCATCATGGGAATCAGTAACAGGATGAAGATGGCGATGGAGATCGATAGAGATGGTTGTGGATATCGAAGGAGATGGCTCCGAGGGCACTTCCCTGTCCCGATAGGGTGCCGGGACAGAGACTTATGTCCCCGAATCTCCCCTTCGATGGCGGTGGCGCGGCGGAACTTTTCGTGGGTGTATGCTTGACGATCTAGGGTTTTCTCCCAGGGGCTTCTTATAGGCGAAGGGGCAAGGCGAGAAGGCAGCCATGGGGTCCACACCCCCTGGTGGCACAGCCTACGTGGGCCCGCGCCACCCTAGGGTGGTCCCACCCTGGTTCCCTACTCCGTCTCTTCTTCGATTTTTCGTATCATTCAGGGAAAATATGAAGATTGGCTTTTGTCCTGTCCAATTCCGAGAATATTCATTTTTTAGATTTTCTGAAACCAAAAACAGCAGAAAACAGGCAACTGGCACTTTGGCATCTTGTCAATAGGTTAGGTCCAGAAAATGTATAAAAATACCTCAAAGTATAGACAAAGAAAAGCAAAGTTGATACTAAACAAGCATGGAACATCAAAAATTATAGATACGTTTACTACATATCAAGAATGCGAACTTTAAGGAGAGATTTTGTAGCCCTACCGTGGATTGGATTTATCCAACCGGAGAGTAGTTCAGAGTAGAATAATGATGAGAAGATATTTATATGAGAGTGTTCACTAGTGAAAGTATGATCCCTAGGCCTTGTTTATAACCATTGAAACACCATTTACAACCAATCCTGTTACATGTCTGCTTGCTGTTATTTTTATTTCAGATTGCAATTACCACTTATAATCTTACATATTACTTGTATTTCACTATCTCTTCGCCAAACTAGTGCACATATACACCTAACAAGTGTATTGGGTGTGTTGGGGACACAAGAGACTTCTTGTATCTTGATTGCAGGGTTGATTGAGAGGGATACCTTTGACCTCTTCCTCCATGAGTTTGATAAACCTTGGGTGATCCACTTAAGGGAAACATGTTGCTGTTCTACAAAACTATGCACTTGGAGGCCCAACACTGTCTACAAGAATAGAAGCGTGCATAGACATCAAGATCTTTTCTAGCGTCATTGCCGGGGAGGAAAGGTAAAAGGTACTCAAATCCTCTGGCTACTAAGCTATCTTCTAGTACTGTTGCTGGTGTGTGAGTGCTCGAAGTTATTTCCTTTAGATTTTGCAATTATATCTTTTTGTTTCTTCTTTTTATTTTCACTAGTTAGGTTTAATGGAAAACAACAAAATTAGAGAGCTTTATAATATATATCTTGAGTTTGGACACGAAGTGTTTGAAGAGAAAATTAAAAAACCTATGGACCTTTATTTTCATGCTAATGGCAATGTTATTAGTATGAATTCTTTGAACACCATTATTGCTAATGCTATGGAAACGTCTAAGCTTGGGGAAGCTAGTTTTTATGAAAATAATCTTTTTAGTTCCCCATCTTTAGAGGAGAAATTTTTTTATGATGATACTATACCTCCAATATATGATGATTACATTGATGAATATGATATTTTCAGTCCACCTATTATAGAGGAGAAAATTTGCTATGATGATACTGTACCTCCAATATATGATGATTACACTGATGAATATGATATTTTCAGTCCACCTACTATTGAGGATAAAATTAATTATGATTACAATATGTCTCCTATATTTTATGATTATGGTGATGAGAATAATAATGATGTCTATTTTGTTGAATTTTCTCCCACTACAATTAATAAGAATGACTATGCTTTTGTGGAGAGTAATAATTATTATATGCATGTGTCTCTGATAAGAATGTTTTATGTGATAGTTATATTGTTAATTTTATTCATGAGGCTACTGAAAGTTATTATGAGAGAGGGAAACATGGTTTTATGCATCTCAATAATATTAAGTTTCCCATCTTTATGTTGAAAGTTTTGATGGTGCACTTGTTTTGCCTTCCTATGCTAGTAGCCTCTTGTTTCAATAATTTGTTTTCTTACAAAATTCCCTTGCATAGGAAGTGGGTTAGACTTAAATTTGTTTTATATTTGCTTCTTGACGCTCTCTTTTACTTCAATTCATATTTCTTATGTGAGCATCATCAAAATTATCATGCCTATCTTGATGGCTATAAAGAAAGAGCTTTTGGGAGACAACCCATTATATTTTTTATTTCAGTTTATTTTTGTTTTGTTAAGTCTTGGAAGTTATGGCCTCTTTATAACCTCTCCGTATACTTTTTGTGTGGTTTTTGTGCCAATAATAGCCTCTAATGAGAGGGAGTATGACTTGGGGAAGTTGCTGTCCCGAAACAGGTTTCTGTGCTTCGCTGTAAAAAATTGTGAAAAATCCCAGAATGTCGTAATGATCTGTAATTTTTTGTGTGAATTCCCCTAGTACTTACCTAACTTTCGTTAGATTTGCACTTTTAGATTTGAGCAACAGAAGATTTTTGAAATAATTGGTCTTTACCTGTAGGTCTGTTTTGACAGATTTCTGCCATTATTTGCATTTGCCTCTTAAATCGATTTCTTTTGAGTTCTTTTTGATCACCTGAGATTTTCAAAGGAATTTATACAGTATCTTGTATTTTAATGGAAGTTTTACTTGAGTTGAAAATAAACCTAACGGCGTATTATCTTGAATACACTAATGTTGCTAATGAAGAATTGTGTGAAGTTTTGTATGAAGGGAATTTTCAAGTGTAGGGGAAGAATGATATGATGAGATGAAGAATGTACAAAAGCTCAAGCTTGGGGATGCCACCCGTGTCACCCCAAGAAATATTCAAGAGGTACAAGTGACATGGCTCAATAGTAGAGCTTCGTTGGGAGACCCCAAGAGGAAGGTATGATGAGCATGACAGTAAGTTTTCCCTAAGTTATGAAACCAAGGTTATCGAACCAGTAGGAGCAAGGAAACAACTCCAAGGTGTTTCTAACAAGTTGGAATCCGCACAACACAAACTCAAGACTTTTTCCCCAACTTATAGTGAGGTTGTCAATCTCACTGGTTTGCTGAATATAAAGGATTAAACGTATGGTGTGGAAGGTAGTGGTTTCTTGCAGAAAGTAAACAGTAACAGTGGATGATGTAACAATGGTAAAGATTGGACCAGGGTCCATAGTTCAATAGAGCTGTTCTCCTTAAGATAAATAACATAACATGCTGGGTAAACAAATTACAGCGGGGCAATTGATAGGACTGAGAAAGGCACAACAATGAAATACTAGACATTCCTGATCCTATGAGACTTGATTGGTCATTACAACAATATACATAGACCACCATCCAACTACATCAATGACTAATAATCCACCTTCAGGTCATCATTCGAACCCCCTCCAGTATTAAGTTGCAAGCAACGGATAACTGTATTAAGCAATGTGTGTAAAGTAAACAATACAATTGTTCCATGAACAAGACATTGATGTTTTCTCCCTAGTGGCAACAACACATCTACAACCTTAGAGATTTTTGTCACTTCCCCGGATTCAATAGAGGCATGAACCCACTATCGAGCATAAATACTCCCTCTTGGAGTCACTAGCATCTACTTGGCCAAGATATCTACTAGAAACGGAGAGCATGGAAGATCTCAAACAACACAGACATGATAGAATCAATAATCATAAGACATGATAGAATCAATAATCAATCTGGCATAGTAATCTCAATATCCATCGGATCCTCTCAAACACAACATGCATGATCACAAATAGATGATCTTGATCAAGAACGGAGCTCACAAGATCTAAACATGATAGCACAAAGGAGGACAAACAACCATCTAGCTAGGGTTGGGCCATACCAACCTTCACTTAGCCTTAAGAAAATATTGCTTCATATCTTTTGTATGGACCCATAGTACAAGGTGGAACTACTCACGCATCATACTGGAGGCTGGCATGGTGATGAAGAAGGCCTCCGGGATGATCTCTCCCCTCCAGCAGGGTGCCAGGAAGAGCTTCAGATCCCCCTCCCCCTGATCTAGGGACGATGGTGGCGGCGGCTATAGACTGTTTCATGCAGATCTGATAGTGTACTTAGGGTTTTGGCATCAGGGGGTTTATATAGGTGAAGAGGCGAGGCAGAAGGGCGTCTAGGGGGACCACACCCTTCCAAGGTGTGGCCTAGGGTGGGCCCGCATGTGGGGCGGTGCGGCCACCCTGTGGCTCCCCTCCGGTCGTCCTTCGGTCTCTGAGTTCGTCTCGGTGAAATATTTACTTCGGCTTTTGTCCCGTCCAATTCCAAGAATATTTACTTACAAGCTTTTCTGACACCAAAAACAGCAGAAAACAGGCAACTGGCATTGTGGCATCTTGTTAATAGGTTAGTCCCAGAAAATGTATAAAAATACCTCGAAGTGTAGACAATGCAAAGTGGATACTAAACAAGCATGGAACATCAAAACTTATAGATACGTTTACGACGTATCAAGCATCCCCAAGCTTAACTCCTGCTCGTCCTCGAGTAGGTATGTCACATCCTAAGATTTTCCAAATCTTGTTATGTGAAAAATAAATAAATAAACAAAATAAATAATTGTTGAAATTTAGTGTGAAAAGAAACTTTTGTTTCTAAATGGAAACTTAAAATCCCATCTTGAACAAAATTTGGTTAACATTTGAATCCAACTAAAATTCAAATCAAGTGGATTTCATTCTTCATAAATGCATCTTGAAATTTAAACACTTGAGAAATAAACCAGTACCCTAAAACCCTAATGGAAGAAATCATTTTCAAGTTATCTCTAAGACCATGGATTTGATACATATAAAAGTTGTCAAGCAAACATTTCAAAATGATCAAGAATGACAAATAGAAATATTATAGAACCATATGAATTGGAATCACTTACTTTGGAGCCATCAATAAAATCCTATGAATTTAATAAGGTAAGGAAAAGTAATTTCCAAAGATAATAAAATAACCATCTAGAAATCCATACCAAATGGTGAGCAAATAATCCTAAAGGAATTAAAAAGGTAAACAAATAATAAATACAATTATAATAGTTGGAACCACTATTTTTGTATCTTTAAATAAAAAGATATGGTTTTTATAAAGCAAAGGTAGAAATATAAATAAGGATTATTTTATAGAGCCAAATTAAATCTTGGCCAAGATTTTGAAATAAAATATTTCTATTTGATAAAAAGAGTAAAGTTTTATTTAAATAAAATAATGAGGATTTATTAATATCCATTTTTATTAAAGTAAAGGCTTTTCCATTTTAAATAAACACAAAACTTGTTAATTTATTTTAAATAATATTTCCAAGTGTTTTAGTTTTTCAAATGAAACCTACTGAAAAGATTTTGATATTATTTAGATTTCAAAAAGAGTTTAAAAAATTAAAACCTATTTGAATTAAAGACTATGGTTTATTTATTTAATTATTAATAGATCCTAAAAGAATAAAAGCATTATTCTATTTTGAACTTTGAAATATGTTGATAAACAGAATAAAAATTCACCCAAAGTTTGGTGGTGATTTGAATTCAAATGGAGATTGAAAAATATTATTAAATCTTATTTAATTAATTCTAGAGCCTATTTTAAATGATTAAAAGACCCTAAAAAGAATAAGATATTTATTCGAAAAATGATTTCAGAATGTATTATTAATCAGTATTAAAATCTACTCAAGGTTTGTGAGAAGTTTGAATTCAAATGGAGTTTTAAATTGATTAATCAAAATCAAAACAGATAAATAGAAAAAGAAAAAGGAAAAAGATTCTGTATAAAAAAATGAAAAGGAACAAGCCCAGCCTAGCTAGCCCACTAAGGCCCAGCAGCCCACCTCTCCCTCTCTCCCAAAACGTTTTTCTTCACACGCAGACAGACCCGCGCAGTCACTAACGTTCGGACCCCACCTCCCCTGTCTCTCCTTCGCTGACGAAACGACCCCACCGCCACCTCATTGTCGTTCCCACCCGCGCCAACCTCACCGGCCGTTTCTGCTGGTTCTTAACTCTCATCGATGCACGTCAATGCCCCGCTTAAACCTCGTCGCGACTATGCACGATTAAACGCCTGCCTCTCCTCCCCATTTCCCCTCACTCGCCTCCCCCTCTCTGCCCCCAGGCTGCGCCAATTCCTTGCGGCAAGCCACTTTCTCCGACGACCTTTCAGCAATGATTCCGCATAGTCTACGCCACCTCTTACTCGCTATAGCAAACGAGCATGCTCCCCATTGTTCACTGCATCTCCCAGTATCGCCCGTCTGACCGCGCGTGCCCTAGAACTTTGACTTCATCCACGTCTGAGCACCGCCGTGGTTTGCCATTTCTCCGACGAGCATTCGAGGTAAATTCCGACCGCGCCGCCCTCTCTCTTTGATGCTCCCACACTCCCTACTCTTCCACGCGTCTAACAGCACCATATGTTCCCTCTTCCGTGCTCTACAGCGATGACCCTGACAACGACAGTGCGTGCCCGTCGCTAGACATCTCTCCGGCGAGCAATCCCCGCAACTCCAGCGCGCCCCTCTACAAAGAGAAGGCACCTCGAGCACTACCACGCCACGGAGAACTCGGTGAGCATCTCCCTTCACTCTCTCGCTTCCTGTAGCGTCGACACCGCCACCGTCTGACTGCTCCGCCGCCACCTGCCGTCGCCAGCGCCGCCCACCTTTGGCAAGCGTGTTGTGCACCGTTCGATTTGGATCAGAGTGACGTGATAGATTCATTTAACCGTAGGGGTACGAGAGCCTCTGAGCCGCATGATTACACTTAGATCCAACGGCTCGCATCTATCGATCCGCACGAAGCGGTACCGACCAATAGTAACTTGACGCGTGGCCCTGTCTGATTATAAAAACCAGGAATTGTTCTATTAGAGGATCCAATTTGAAAAATTCATAACTTTCAAACCACAAGTCCAAATTTTGCAAATTGTATATAAATGGATTCAGAAAAACAAGTACTTTCTGACCATGCCCTTTGTTTAGTGAATTGTTTGTGTTAAATTGATTGTTTTTGCACAAACTTATGTAGGCATATTTAGAATATAAAATTTGTTCTAAAATGATTTTTGAGATAAAACTTTTGGCAAATGGTTTGTTTTGAACCTACTGACCTTAGGAATCAAATTGTGGTTTCAAAAATATATTTGGTGAAGCAAAATAATAAATCTTTGATTTAAACCATTTCTAGACAAATAAAGATAAATGTTTATTTATTACAAATTCTTTTGGATGAAAACCTTTGAGAAATGTTTTGAATTAAACTCTCTGACCCAAAGAACCAATTTGTATGATTTAAAAATGTGTTTGGTGAACCCTATAAAGATTGCTACTTAGATAAAGGCATTTTCAACCACATAAAATAATGATTTGGTTTAAAAATGGTTTATAGGTAAAATCTTTTGCAAATAGTTTTGCCTCTTTATAAAATGACCAATAAGTGTTTTAGAATGTTTATAACCTATTATAAACCACTTTTGTAAATAAAACAAAGTTTGGCATGCTTGCATGCATTGTTTTGATTCTATTAATTTATGTGATGTTGCTTGAATGGTAGATTGAAATTGTGCCCTTGCTTGATTGAATTGTAGTGATTTGAAGAGTGTGATCATTGCAAAGACAAGGAGTGAACTTATATTCTCTACCAAAAAGGCAAGTGATGCTTCATACTTTTGTCCCATTATTTCACTATGCATTAGTGATATTTCCAAAGTAGAACTTGCATGGAATTTGGCTAAGTGTAAACTATGCCATGGGAAATGCTAGTAAATGAAACCTTAGTAGAATTCTCCTAAGTTAATATTCCTACTACTATCATGCTTAGCTTAGCTAGTAGAAAACAAGGGTGGATTATATTCATACTATGGAATATTTCTAAGTCAAGGACTTGTGTTTTGTTAAATAAAACAACTAAGTGAATGAATCACCTGGCTGGAATGGAAGGAATGGTTTATGTTGAGTGGTTCACAAGGCCCATTTCTATGGTTTGCCTTGTGTATCTCACTTGTGGATGGCCACCCAGGAACAAAGAGATTTGATCTGTCAAATGTTGAGAAGCTTCAAGTGCAGCCACTTGGCATTATGGGCTCTGCCTGGATCATATAGGTTGCAATAACTTAGCCAAATGGACAGTTGGTGGTAGGGGTTTGATAGGTTTGAACGTGTCCATTCTGGTCTAAGGGAAGGCTTCTGAAAGATCTTGTCTTGGTGAAACTAAGTCTTGTGGGGAAAGTGCACCACCTCTGAAGAGTGTAAAATCTAAGTACTTAGCCATGTCCCTGGTAAAGGAAAATTTGAGCATCAGGACATGGAAGCTATCAAGAATCTCCTCATCCCAATTTCTAAGTTAAAATCTTGTGGTTGAACAAGGGTTGAAGGATCACCAATTTCTATTGGGAGATGCCTTGGGTGATTTTGTCAAGCAAAAACTTAGTGTTTTAAAATGATAAGGAAAATCTATTTTGAGCAAAGCAAGCCTCAGCTCCACTTAGCCAAATGCATATAGATGATGGACTGCACTATACTACCATAGTATAACTTGCCAATACAATTCAAATGTATTGACCCTTGTGGCTGTAACTTGTTATGTTGCAGGTTTGTTTGAAATTAGTGAAGTGTGTTGAAATAGGATTACAAGTCTACAACCAACATGTTTTCCTGTGGCACTTTGAAGATGAAGGAACCCATGCTATTGTTATATTCTGCTACATTGTAATGAGATAGCCAAATGAGCTATGTAAGATGCAATAAATTACTTTATTCCTGGTTATAAAGTTGTATTATGACCTTTGTTTCTTGATATTACATCTTAACTGTGGATGCTAGCTATTGATCCAGGGACTAGCATTGTAAACACAGGGATCTCTACCTTATTAAAGGTTGGGAACCTTACAGATGGTATCAGAGCATTGTGTTGCCTGTAGGATTGTAACCCTAGGATTGGACAAAACCCCTTAGAAAAATAGGAGTTGTATTTGTTCCAAAACTTATTTACAAAAAATCTTGTAAACTCTTTCCTCAACCATTTTGGTTTTGATTCTACATCTCTTCTATTTCAACTTGATGGATAAAGCCTACCCCATGGCCAAAGACTTCACCATGAGCAAAGGACTTCATCAACTCTAATGACTTCAACATCTTCAAGTGATTTCAACCTTATTCTCAACAAGGACTTCAACCTTGGATATCAGTAAGGACTACAAGAGAGACAATAATATTATTCAAGACTTGAAGACTAAGGAAACACAACTTAGAAGGAACTATCATCACCTTTGAAGCTTTGTGACCAAGACACAAGAATTTTCCCAAGGAAACCATGATCTCATTTAAGAAGAATCAACCAAGAAGGATGGAAAGATCTCAAGTGAACCATATAGATGGACCACCATATTTAGTTTAAGTCAAACCCACCAACTTATGTGGTGTAACAAAAACATTTTTGGTTGCCTAAAAATATGCTTGAAACTTGTTGTTTGAGTGGAATGCTTGTTTGTGATTGCTTGCACTTTGCTTGTGTGAATTGTGATGTGTGTGATTAGAATTATTCCCTTAGAAATATTTTGCCTATTCTAATCCCAACCCAACCCAAACAGATGACTACTCCAAGAGACACCAACATCAAGAATGGTGACAACAACAACCAAGAGATGCACATGAGAGAACAACTACTAGTAAACCAAACCCATTTGAATCAGATGACAACTCAGTTTTTAGCCAACAACAAAGAGTTAGACCCAACCATACAAACGTTTTTGGAAATTCAATCCCAATTGCTGCAAGGGATGACCACTCAAATGATCAACATGGGAAACAACTCTTCCCAAGGAGTTTGTGACAACAAAGATGTCAAGGATGATATTCTAGATGGAACCCAAGCTTGCAATATTTGTGGCACTACTAGAAAAACGCCTATTCGTGGCGCACATGAAAAGGCCTTCTGTGGCGCACTAGCAGTGCGCAACGGGCCTCACGCTACGGCTATCTCGTAGCCGTGGCGCACTGCATGGTGCACCACGGTTATATCGAGATAGGCGTGCGCCACGGGTAGGGGTACATGTGCGCCACGGATGTTTTTTTCAAAAATCAAAAAAAATGCAAAAAACACCCTCGTTTTGAATTGCAAAAGCAATCGGGTCCGCATCGCCGCCGTCGTGTCGCCTCGCCGGCAGGGAGGTGGCCGTGGCCATGACCTACCACCGCAGGGAGGTGCGGGCGGCCGTGTACTTCCTACTCCTCGCCGGCATCGAGGAAGAGAGGCAGTGAGGTGTGGCTGGAGAAGGGAGGAGGTTGCCGCAAGGAGAAGGAGGTCTTCGGCGGTCGTCGGAGCTCGTCGTCGCTCTTCGTGACTGCAAGGAGGAGGAGGCGAGGAGGAGGCCGCAAGGAAGGAGGTCGTCGCCGTCATGACTGCAAGGAGGAGGAGAAGGTCGCCGCCGCCATCGCCATCGTCACTGCCACGGCAAGGGAAGGAGGAGAAGTAAAGGAGGAGGAGGAGGAGGAGAAGAGAGAAGGAAAAGGAGGAGGAGAAGAGAGAAGGAAAAGGAGGAGGGAGGGAATAGGGGTAGGTGGGCGGGGTAGTGATTCAAATTTGAATCCCGCCCAAGATTATCCGTGGCGCACTAGGTGGTGGTGCGCTACGCGTAAGTTGCCTCAATTTTTTTTTCTGCAGCAAAAAATCTTGTTTTTGCCATAACTTTTTACTCTTTTCGAATTTTGAGATTCTAAAAAATCGCTAAACGACCTAAAGGGGTTGCAAGCGGATCTGGAATCTCGTTCTGGTCATTTTGGTATATTATACGTTTTTTTTCGACATCGTATGCAAAAGTTACGGCCTTTTTACCGTAGCATGACTTTTTTTGCAAATAAAGTCGAAACTCATTTTTGTTAATTTTACTAGAAGCTATACCACATTACCTACCTAAATATGGAAGGATTTAATTTTTTGAAGTGTTTATCATTTTCGTTTATTTTTTGCAAACCCTAAAAAGGCGATCCACAGGGGGGGTGGAGTTGGTGCATGCCACTTAGGCGTAGGGCACTAGGGCAGAGTGCCCTACGACTAAGTTTATACATCTGTGGCGCACTATGCCATGTGCGCCACAGATGTTTGTGTCCGTTTCACAGCAGAGGGGGCGTGCGCTCAGGCGTAGCACACCCTCCCCCCATGTGTGCCACAGATGACACTAACAACCGTGGCGCACATGACTATAGTGCGCTACAGATGTTTGGCGAGCGTCCAACAGGGCCCTGGACCACACACATTTGTCGTGCACTATTGTCATGTGCGCCACGGTTGTTCTAGTTACTAGTAGGGCACTGCCCACAGGTGAGCCACGCCTGTTTTAGCCGTGGGGCACTTCAACCATGTGAGCCACGGATGTGCTGATTACCTATAGCTGTTTTCCTAGTAGTGTGGAGACAAGGATCACACTTCCAAAGAGCATGAAGATCAATGCCCCAACTGTGAAGAGAAACATCCAAATAATCAATGCCTCACATCTCTAGCTACTTGTTTCCTATGTGAAGTAAATAATCATGTCCCTATCCAATGCCCCATCTATTCCATAGTTCAACAAAGGAACAAGGTGGAGTGCATCAACAGTTTGTAAACCCTCATGAAGGAACAACTTCTACCAAGAAGGATGAAGGCAAAGTCAAAACTATGCATCATAAGGCCAAATCCAAAGTGACCACAAAGTGTTGCTACTCTTGTGAAGAAGAAGGTCATATATCTATTAAATGCCCCAAGAAGAGAGAAAGATTTCCCACCTTTGTGGTGAAATATGAAGAGCATGAACTAGAAGAACTCCTAGCCTTGGAGAGACCCAAGAAGAAGAAGAAGAAGAAGAAGAAGAAATGCCCCAACCCTATCAAGAAGGATATTACCCAAGAGCAATGTTACACTTGCAAAGAGATGGGACACTATGCCAATGAATTCCTAGAAAAGAAGAAGAACCAAGGAAACAAACAAGAGGCAATGATACCAAAGGAAAAGAAAGATATCAGCCAAGTGATGTGTTTCAATTGCAAAGAACCAGGACATTATGCAAGCAATTGTCCAGAAAAGATGAAGCACAAGATAAACAAGCCTATGAAGGATCTCAGCCTTGACACATGTCTCAAGTGTGGAAACAAAGGACACAATGCAGATGTTTGCCCAGAGAAGTTTCAACAAGATTCCAAGCAAGCCAAGAAGTAATCTAGTTGGAAAATTTTTAAGGGTGGTAGTGCCCTAGTTGCTTTGAGCCAACTTGTAACCCCTAGCATCCCCAAATCTCGGGACGAGATTTATTTTAAGGGTGGTAGCCTGTCACATCCCAAGATTTTCCAAATCTTGTTATGTGAAAAATAAATAAACAAAATAAATAATTGTTGAAATTTAGGGTGAAAAGAAACTTTTGTTTCTAAATGGAAACTTAAAATCCCATCTTGAACAAACTTTGGTTAACATTTGAATCCAACTAAAATTCAAATCAAGTGGATTTCATTCTTCATAAATGCATCTTGAAATTTAAACACTTGCGAAATAAACCAGTACCCTAAAACCCTAATGGAAGAAATCATTTTCAAGTTATCTCTAAGACCATGGATTTGATCCATATAAAAGTTGTCAAGCAAACATTTCAAAATGATCAAGAATGACAAATAGAAATATTATAGAACCATATGAATTGGAATCACTTACTTTGGAGCCATGAATAAAATCCTATGAATTTAATAAGGTAAGGAAAAGTAATTTCCAAAGCTAATAAAACAACCATCTAGAAATCCATACCTAATGGTGAGCAAATAATCCTAAAGGAATTAAAAAGGTAAAAAAATAATAAATACAATTATAATAGTTGGAACCACTATTTTTGTATCTTTAAATAAAAAGATATGGTTTTTATAAAGCAAAGGTACCGCGATTATATGACCAACTGTATATATTTTTTTTATTTTATCAAAAAAGTACAAAAAAGGACTTTCCTTCTAAAAGGAATTTTGTAAATCCAAATTCTGAAAAAAAAATAAGAGGATCCATAGAAAATATATGCAATGAATAAACCGAAGATAGCTAAACTTATAGAATAAATTGCATTAGTAAAAAATTCATATGAATTTATGGAAAAATATAAATAAGGATTATTTTATAGAGCCAAATTAAATATTGTCCAAGCTTTTGAAATAAAATATTTCTATTTGATAAAAAGAATAAAGGTTTATTTAAATAAAATAATGAGGATTTATTAATATCCATTTTTATTAAAGTAAAGGCTTTTCCATTTTAAATAAACACCAAAACTTGTTAATTTATTTGAAATAAGATTTCCAAGTGTTTTAGTTTTTCAAATGAAACCTACTGAAAAGATTTTGATATTATTTAGATTTCAAAAAGAGTTTTAAAATAAATTAAAACCTATTTGAATTAAAGACTATGGTTTATTTATTTAATTATTAATAGATCCTAAAAGAATAAAAGCATTATTCTATTTTGAACTTTGAAATATGTTGATAAACAGAATAAAAATTCACCCAAAGTTTGGTGGTGATTTGAATTCAAATGGAGATTGAAAAATATTATTAAATATTATTTAATTAATTCTAGAGCCTATTTTAAATGATTAAAAGACCCTAAAAATAATAAGATATTTATTCTAAAAATGATTTTAGAATGTATTATTAATCAGTATTAAAATCTACTCAATGTTTGAGAGAAGTTTGAATTCAAATGGAGGTTTAAATTGATTAATCAAAATCAAAACAGATAAATAGAAAAAGAAAAAGGGAAAAGATTCTGTATAAAAAAATGAAAAGGAACAAGCCCAGCCCAGCTAGCCCACTAAGGCCTAGCAGCCCACCTCTCCCTCTCCCCCGAAACATTTTTCTTCACACGCAGACAGACCCGCGCAGTCACTGACGTTCGGACCCCACCTCCCCTGTCTCTCCTTCGCTGACGAAACGACCCCACCGCCACCTCATCGTCGTTCCCACCCGCGCCAACCTCGCCGGCCGTTTCTGCTGGTTCTTAACTCGCATCAATACGCGTCATTGCCCCGCTTAAACCTCTCTGTGACCATGCACGATTAAACGCCTGCCTCTCCTCCCCATTTCCCCTCACTCGCCTCCCTCTCTCTGCCCCCAGGCTGCGCCAATTCCTTGCGGCAAGCCACTGTCTCCGACGACCTTTCAGCAACGATTCCGGCTAGTCTACGCCACCTCTTACTCGCTACACCAAACGAGCATGGTCCCATTGTTCACTGCATCTCCCAGTATCGCCCGTCTGACCGCGCATGCCCTAGAACTTCGACTTCATCCACGTCTGAGTGCCGCCGTGGTTTGCCATTTCTTCGACGAGCATTCGAGGTAAATTCCGACCGCGCCGCCCTCTCTCTTTAATGCTCCCACACTCCCTACTCTTCCACGCGTCTAACAGCACCATCCGTTCCCTCTTCCGTGCTCTACAGCGACGTCCCCGACAACGAAAGTGCGTGCCCATCGCCAGACATCTCTCCGGTGAGCAATCCCCGCAACTCCAGCGCGCCCCTCGATAAACAGAAGGCACCTCGAGCACCACCATGACACGGAGAACTCAGTGAGCATCTCCCTTCACTCTCTCGCTTCATGTAGCGTTGACACCGCCACCGTCTGACCGCTCCGCCGCCACCTGCCGCCGCCAGCGCCGCCCACCTTTGGCAAGCGTGTTGTGCATCGTTCAATTTGGATCGGAGTGACGTGATAGATTCATTTAACCGAAGGGGTACGAGAGCCTATGAGCCGCAAGATTACACTTAGATCCAACGGCTCGCATCTGTCGATCCGCACGAAGCGGCACCGACCAATAGTAACTCGACGCGTGGCCGTGTCTGTTTATGAAAACCAGGAATTGTTCTATTAGAGGATCCAATTTGAAAAATTCATAACTTTCAAACCACAGGTCCAAATTTTGCAAATTTTATATCAATGCATTCGGAAAAACAAGTACTTTATGACCATGCCCTTTGTTTAGTGAATTGTTTGTGTTAAATTGATTGTTTTTGCACAAACTTATGTAGGCATATTTAGAATATAAAATTTGTTCTAAAATGATTTTTGAGATAAAACTTTTGGCAAATGGTTTGTTTTGAACCTACTGACCTTAGGAATAAAATTTTGGTTTCAAAAATATATTTGGTTAAGCAAAAGAATAAATCTTTGATTTAAACCATTTCTAGACAAATAAAGATAAATGTTTATTTATTACAAATGCTTTTGGAGGAAAACCTTTGAGAAATGTTTTGAATTAAACTCTCTAACCCCAAGAACCAAGTTTTATGATTTAAAAATGTGTTTGGTGAACCCTATAAAGATGGCTACTTAGATAAAGGCATTTTCAACCACATAAAATAATGATTTGGTTTAAAAATGGTTTATAGGTAAAATCTTTTGCAAATAGTTTTGCCTCTTTATAAAATGACCAATAAGTGTTTTAGAATGTTTATAACCTATTATAAACCACTTTTGTAAATAAAACAAAGTTTGGCATGCTTGCATGCATTGTTTTGATTCTATTAATTTATGTGATGTTGCTTGAATGGTAGATTGAAATTGTGCCCTTACTTGATTGAATTGTAGTGATTTGAAGAGTGTGATCATTGCAAAGACAAGGAGTGAACTTATATTCTCTACCAAAAAGGCAAGTGATGCTTCATACTTTTGTCCCATTATTTTCACTATGCATTAGTGATATTTCCAAAGTAGGACTTGCATGGAATTTTGCTAAGTGTAAACTATGCCATGGGAAATCCTAGTAAATGAAACCTTAGTAGAATTCTCCTAAGTTAAGATTCCTACTACTATCATGCTTAGCTTAGCTAGTAGAAAACAAGGGTGGATTATATTCATACTATGGAATATTTCTAAGTCAAGGACTTGTCTTTTGTTTAATAAAACAACTAAGTGAATGAATCACCTTGGTGGAATGGAAGGAATGGTTTATGTTGAGTGGTTCACAAGGCCCATTTCTATGGTTTACCTTGTGTATCTCACTTGTGGATGGCCACCCAGGAACAAAGAGATTAGAGATGTCAAATGTTGAGAAGCTTGAAGTGAAGCCACTTGGCATTATGGGATCTGCCTGGATCATATAGGTTGCAATAACTTAGCCAAATAGACAGTTGGTGGTAGGGGTTTGATAGGTTGGAACGAATCCATTCTGGTCTAAGGAAGGCTTCTGAAAGATCTTGTCTTGGTGAAACCAAGTCTTGTGGGGAAAGTGCACCACCTCTGAAGAGTGTAAAATCTAAGTACTTAGCCATGTCCCTGGTAAAGGACAATTTGAGCATCAAGACATGGAAGCTATCAAGAATCTCCTCATCCCAATTTCTAAGTTAAAATCTTGTGGTTGAACAAGGGTTGAAGGATCACCAATTTCTATTGGGAGATGCCTTGGGTGATTTTGTCAAGCAAAAACTTAGTGTTTTCAAATGATAAGGAAAATCTATTTTGAGCAAAGCAAGCCTAAGCTCCACTTAGCCAAATGCATATAGATGATAGACTCCACTATACTACCATAGTATCACTTGCCAATGCAATTCAAATGTATTGACCCTTGTGGCTGTAACTTGTTATGTTGCAGGTTTGTTTGAAATTAGTGAAGTGTGTTGAAATAGGATTACAAGTCTACAACCAACATGTTTGCCTGTGGCACTTTGAAGATGAAGGACCCCATGCTATTGTTATATTCTGCTGCATTGTAATGAGATAGCCAAATGAGCTATGTAAGATGTAATAAATTACTTTATTCCTGGTTATAAAGTTGTATTATGACCTTTGTTTCTTGATATTACATCTTAACTGTGGATGCTAGATATTGATCCAGGGACTAGCATTGTAAACACAGGGATCTCTACCTTATTAAAGGTTGGGAACCTTACAAGGTAAGTGATAAAAAGAATAATTTTTGAGGTGACATGCACCATCACAATCATGATCAAACCATTTGCCTGCATTGAAAGCTGGGATCAAAGTACTCTAAACATGAGCATGAAAGATGAAGTTCTAACAATAGGACATAGTAACTATGCTGCAACAAGAAAGGATACAAACAAAGATCATGAATAACAATGCATTGAGAGACGTTTGTTTGTTTCACATATAGAAAACATAGCATAGTGGTATTCAACTTGTCCCTCATGGAGTAGCAAAACATAAATGCATAGGAAATCTTCAAAATTCATAAGGGTGACAAGATACAAATAGTTTAAGAACAAGCAATATCAACATTATGAATCAATCAATAAGTTTTGGGACAATGAACTTAGGACTAAGAATGGAAACTATGCTCTCTTAATTGGTGCCTAAGGATAGAAGGTGGAGACTCAATATAAAAGTGGAAGAAAGGCCCTTCAAAGGGAAGCAGGGATTTCAAGTTTCATAAAGAGCTTCCAAAAATTATGGTACTTGTTAGCTTTCAGCTCTCATTGCCCCTATCATAAGCATCTTGAAGTGATTAAGGATAAAGTGAACAAAATATGGAGTATATGCTTGAAAAAGTATTAGTTGGCAATATCATGTCCCTTGAGTGCGAGGGCCGTTCCTTATGCTACATAACTTTAGGGGTAACCCTTTCCCCATGACACAGGAGCTATCCTATATCAAAATGACAAGGCAACAGACAATGAGCATCTCAGCAATCTTCTTATTTACCATGGGAAAATGGTGCTTTTTCCTCTTCTTTCCTCTTTTTTTTCTTTTTCTCTTTTTTCTCTCTCTCTCTCTCTCTCTCTTTTTATAAGAATAATTCTTCATAGATTGCTCACTATGGTGATGATGCAAGTTTCCACCATTATTAGGCACTGCCTAGGCTAGCGGCCCGGGAATTTCTCTAACACATATACATAACTCCATGGACTTACAAGCTCCCCTTTTATTTCACACCGCCGACATCCATAAACAAAAGAGCATGATTGAGGTGACCTAGCATACCACTACATGATGTAGTACACTGTAGTCATTGACATAACACCAATGAAACACCATTCACTAGTATTACATCCCTCGGAGTGGCACAACAGAAAAACAGCAGGTCCAAGACATGACTATAGGTTACAACTCGACTCTTCACATAAGCTCCAGAGAACATTCTAGGTTAAAGAGAGAGAACGAAACTTCTTACAAAGAAGAATCGGAAATAATCAACTCATAAATATCATGCTAATAAGACTAGTATCTGAACTATTGGTCTAGCATTGCTGCTATTGCAATACCCTATAGAAATAGGCTCTATGGCTAGAGATTATATTCCTATCTAATTAGTAACTTCGTCTTCACGTGAGTTGATGCATATGTTGACTTTCTTGATTTCATTGAAGAACTTTAGCTTATAGTGAAGATTCCTGGAGCATAACTTGATGTAGACATCGTATGTACTGGCTTTAGATCCTAGCAAGGGTTAAGAAGATACGTTGAGTACGAGCGTACTCAGCAAGTTCACTAGAAAAGATTGTTTGATGCACTATATCTATATCCACAGACCATAGGTCATAGGCAATGCAAGTTTTTGTAAAAATTTCTTCAAAGGTTGCTTTTATTCTGAAAAGCTATGTCCGTCAGCCTTCACAGGTTTACTAGAACTTTCGTGGAGTTCCTTTCCTGTCGTATTCGTAGCTCCTTCCTGGAACAGGGAGTAACAAGTTACAGTTCTTACACTCTGTAGAGGTGCGTTACTTTTCCCATGAGAGATCTTAAGCTTTGTTGCATGGTCGGGAGTATGTTCCTGTTCAAACTTCCATGGTTTGAGGCCCAACCTAAGATCCAAGCCAATCACTGCCCTTTTCGCGACCCCATATGTATGCACGATCCTTCGGGGCTGGCTCACCTCCGTTAAGCCCCATTTCGAGTAGGCTAAAACCCTGATGAGATCCCGAAGACTCTATGATATGGTGATGCCCCTGGTAAGTACCTTATAGGTCAGGCTAAACCTCCGGCAGCCACTCATAGATAATCTAGTCACCAAAAGTGTGGGGCATAAGGATGCCCACCCATATGTTGGATCCGCACAAGGAATCCCAACGTCACGTTAAGGTCATCTTGCCTCCATACGAAAGGAAAAGGATACAACTGACTTCTCTGTCCCATTCCAAATCTCATGGTTAACGCGTGATATACGGCGCAAGAATCACTGGCGACACTGGTTATTAAGTCCTAGATGATATACTCCTGAGCAGTGGTATTCCAACTGCCAGATTTAATAGATTAGCTGATCACCCTGGATTAGTAACCAATAGTTCACGTTATTATCAAAAATAGTGTTTTTTGACCTTTTTGAAATGCAGGTGATGACAACACTTGATTTGCAAAATACTTTACAGAAAATAATCAAAGGACATGAGCAAGTGTGAACTTGCCTTTTGTGATTGCAAGATTATGCACTCACGGTCTTCGAGACAATATAAGATCCAATATATGAAATCAGAATCATTGGTCTGGTAAGGACTAATGTTTAAAGAAGAAAGATGCAGTTATGCATAAGTAATGATATGCATTTTGTATACTCAAATCCCGGGGATAAAGTTGTTCTATGGTTTGGATAGTGGAAATGGTTCCTTTAGAATATGTTGTACTTTTTAGATAAGCTTCACATTTGTGCTTATTATTAAGGATTGTGAGGGTGTGTCAAAAACATGTAATTACAATATCATAAAACAATGAGATACACAAATGTGGAAGACTACTCAAGATTGCTTATATAATAATGGTTTATCTTCAAAATTTTACTTTACAAGTAATGGCATTTATAAGGAGTTTAAGTGTTAACAATCCTAAGTATATAAGTAAAATGCATAGTAATGTGATTATTATTAATTGTCCTCTGTTGTCTGAAGTGGCAAAAAGAATAACATTTGAAGAAAAGATTCCTTTACTAAGGTTTAAACAACCCTGATAGCTTTTAGAATATGATTGATATAATGTGATTGATGTTGTTTATGCTTGCTTGAATAGTCTGGACTTGAGATGCTTTGGGTCTTAATTAAAATAGACCAAAGTTAACTATAAAACAAATAATAAATTCTTTAGCATTATATTTAAAGTCTAGTAGGCTAAAGTTAACTTTAAGAACTTCAATGGACTTAAGATGTAATGCTTATGATAATTGTACTTGGGTCACTTCATAAGGTTTCTTAAAGGTAACTAGGAATGGTATTACTTTTATTTGGTGTAGTGATTTCTTGATATTATAATGGAACAGAAGCATTTATCTTTTTACATATGAGTAGTTATGGTTTGTGAATAAGTAAACAATATTATTTACTACTTATGAATTACCTTTGTATTTAGTCCATTTATAAAGTTGTGAGTGAAACAATGGTAAAAGGTTTTATTTAGTTGAAAATATTATTCTTGAAGATTTTATAATTGATAAGGACCTTTTTAGAAAATTATCTACACTTATGGTTGAATGATAATTCAATAAGATTGTATTTAAAATATGTTGAACCATTTTGACTTCATATTATCAATATTTAAGACTAATACTATTTATTACACTCAGTTGGCTAATTTTAGAAATATTAGCAATTTTTATTTACCCTTATATGAATTATCAACTAAGGAAATAGGTTTAAATTCAACTTATTAAGGTGTTTAAATTTTTATTTAGCTCAAAAGTGGAATATTATATTTTTAACATGTAGGTATTATTTTTGTGATCATTTTGGTATATTACATTTATTTTTATGATTTATAAATAATAAGATATGATTTTTATAAGACTATTACTATATAAGTACTTAATAAATAATAAATATTTACTTAAGTGATACAATATTTTATGTTTATAGTTTTATATTTTAGTTATTAACTTTTTAAGAATTTTGATATATTATTTATATTTTTGTCATTAACCATTATTAAATTATGAATTTTCAAAGTTTTATTACTTATAAAATCTTTATTAAATAATAAATATTTAAATAACTAACATAATAATGTTTGATAATATTTTTAAGTTGTAGATTTTATTTTTCTAAAAAAATTCATATATTAAACACATTTTTCTGAATTATGAAACAATAGTTATTGAGTTTATAAGGTTTAATCATTTTGTGAAATTTTTAATTAAACAACTAAATGTGTTTATGAGGTAATGCTAATGTCAACATGAGGTGAGGGTTTTTCTACCTGGGGCTGGTTCTAGCCCCAGTCACAGACTAGTGGGTCACATGCCACATGTGCATGGACCGGTCAACAGACGCAGTCATGACGTCATCATGACGCCAGCCTGTTCTCCACCACCAGAATGAGGTCGCCGGAGGTGAACTACTGTGCTCTGGCGAGCAAGGTTGATGCTGTTGGACAGAGGGAAACAAGGCGAACCTATTGGTGGTGACACTGCTACTTATTGGTCACCGTAAGTGCACCGGCGACGAGCTTTTGCGGCGGCCGACGACGGTGCTCTACGAAACTAGGTATACAACGAGAACTAGCAAGACAAAATAAGGTTTGGAGATGTGCAAGATCACCCTGATACTTGTACAACGGTTTATGAGGACGATGGCACTTCGGTACGGCTTAATCTTCACGAACTCCGATGATGACCGGCAAAAGGGAACGACAATATTCGATCATTTCCGAGCTCCCCTTGGTACTGCATTCCTCTCAGATGATCTACACGCGACGACGCTTCTCCTTGTCCACTCCACGGCCTCCGTGCAAACTCCACATGCTGGCATGCACCGATGGTGGTGGCTAGGGTTTCGGTTGTCGCAGGAAATTTGAGAGGAAGAAGAAGATAAGGCTCTCTAGCGCGTCGGTGGTCTTCTTATAGGCAACGAACAGCGGCAGCGCGGATCTTGGCGTCTGCAAGCATCATGGCAACAACAGACGACATAGGGACGTCCACCGAGGTGCTTCTAGTAGGCGAGGTAGACGACGACATCAATTTTGCAGAAAACCCCCTAGAAAACATTCTGTCTCAACCCGCGATCCCTGGCAGCGTCCCACCCATCAATCGCTGTGGTGACGAGCTAGGCTCGCTACTAGGTAATGAGGAGGAGAGATGGGCTGCGGCCTGGTTGCAGTTTTTTGTTAATGTTTTCTTTTTTGTTTTTTGTTTTTTTTCAGCTTTGTATATTACACATTTGTTCGAAATTTCCTTTATAGAATTTATTTGTTAAATAGTTGCGACAATAATGAATGGTATTTAAAGTCATTTTGTGAGATTTTATTATATAGTGTTATAGTTTATGTATTTTCTTATATAGATTCTTTTCTTTTAAATATTTTGTAATAATCTTTGTGATGATTTTTTCTTTCCATAATAAACCATGAACTTATTATAGTATATACTCCTATTTATTCTTGAACTTAGTCCTCATTAACTTATAGTTTTAGGGGAATTTTCTAATGATGATCCTTCATTATTTTATGTTACATAAAGTTCTAAGGAATTAATATGGTTAATATTATTCCCATGAGTTTAAGTGATATCAAGGTATATATTTTATTATAGCTAACATAGGAGTTAGGGTTTGAATTGTAAATGCTTACCCTAGGGTTTAGGGTACTTAATATACTTATATTCTTTTGTTGATGTAAATAAAGATTAATGGATAAACATATTGTCTTTATGTTTATGATCTTTAATGATATCACCTTTTAAAATAGAAAGTTATTTTCTAGAACATCTTATGGAAAAGAATTGATAAAGATAACTCCTAAGCACATATGGTTATGATAATTGGAAATGACAAAGATGTGCTTAAGTGATTTGCTATAGGAAAATATTCCTATAAAGCATTATGGAAATAAGATGATATATCAATCATATGAAACGGATATTATGTTTGGTTAAAGATTTAAAGTTGAGTGTTTACCAAGAATTCCTATCTTCCATAATCCACTATCCTGGACTTCTAATTAAGGAATTCCTTTCCTAGATATACTACTTCTTCCTATCCATCATCATGTGTTAACATGATGAGCTTTACTTCACAAGGATATCCTTATCCACCTTTTATTCTTCTAAATCCATCTATAAATCCAATGATCTTGACACTAAAGCTTTTTATAATCTTCTTATATCAACACTTGGTTATATTAAACTACTCTACTAATAATAACCTCCCATCCAACAAGTGGTTACTTATAACTTCACTCATACTCTCCCTTTATCACTCACCACTATTATTACTCCAATAGATGAATATATCAAATCCTACTTTCCTCAAAAGCTTACTATCCTTCAAGAGAATGAACACTACTTCAATAACTCCATGCTACTCTAGCTTCAGCTTTATCACACTATCTTATCCTACTTATCTCTAGTGTCCATTATTGCAACTTTCCAATATATCACTATGACTTGTCATGACTAACCTAGAATAATATATTTATACTAGGTTTTAATCATGTTCTATCCACCAATGTCACTTATACATGATATAATCATTCACTCTTAGTGCCTTGAGGATGATCATTACAATCCTTTGATCAGTTATGGCTTCGGTTTCCAGTTGTCTAATCAAGGCTTTTATCAATACAACATTACAATTTTATTATAATTATCTTCACAGTATCTCTTACTAACTAGGAGATATTATTCATTGACTATACCTACTTGATCCAATAGGATTACTCCTTGGTAACTATCTTCAGAATTCATCCTTGTAATATTCTTTGTTACCACATATATCTTTGTTCTAATAACTCTTCTATCCATTCATGAGTGAGTTAACTTCACCAATTATCATATTGATTTAATTCTCTTTAGACACCCCCATCCTATAGATGACATCTAGAACTATCACTACTAATTACCTCTTCTTACCTCCTTCTCTAAAGGGTTTAAAGTGAATGCTATGATAAGAACAAGAGTTGATATATCAAGAATTGATAGACTAAGGATTGATAGATCAATATTTGATTACTCAACATTGATGAACAACAGATATAAAGATAAGGTTCAATTGAGATGATAAGGATTTATATGGAAAGAAAGATATGTGGTGAATGGTATTGACTTGATTTCCTTCCTACTCAACAATTGATAAGGAATTAGTGGTTAGAACTACCATGATGCTCATGGTAGGAATGGATGAGAATTTGATAAATCAATATTTTGGTTATTGGATTCTTGTTACTTGACTTGTATTCTTAACTCTGCATTCATGAGTTGTGTAATGAACACTATGGAATGATCACTTAAGGATCAGATATTATCATTAAGTAAAATGTTGTGGTTTAGTTTTATTGCATTTGATCTACCCTTAGATCAAATCATGTTTACTCAAAATAAGGTTTTAGAAAAGGCCATATTGAAACTTATCGCAGTCAACTTGATGATCTACTTTAATTCCATCAAGTTAAGAGAAGCTTCAATCACTTTGACAAGTTTTGTTCAAAAGCGCGAAAATTATTAGGATTTTCTATGCATGAATGCAATGAAAACATCTGTGTTCAGCTTATTTCTAAGCTCTAATGTTGGGATGTTACAATGATATCAACTGGGTAGATATTTACAGGTGTTGAAAGCGTTCCATGTGATAGCACAGTTCTACTAATTCCCAACTTATAAGTGCAAGCATATACAACATAAATGACACAATGGTTCAAGTTTATTAGGGGCAAGAAAAATAAAGTGTTCCATCAAGTTTGTGAGAGATTTAAACACTAAGTTTCACATAACAAGTCTAATTTGGAAGATAGATAAAACAAGAATATACTGGGAATGGTGTAACACACCATCCATAGGAATTTATAGTGGACACTTTGGAATAACTTGGTTTCTTGGGAGTTGGATGCACGAGTAGAGCTTACTCAATACAAGTGGAGGCTAGCAAAAGATTTGGAGCAGCCAACTAAGAGAGCAATAATGTCCATAATCATGCAGAGCGACAAAACATTACTGATCAAAGCATAAAGTGGTATCACAAGTCAAAAATTAAATAATCATAGAGGCTAAGGTGACTGTTTTATAGTTATAACATGGTGTGAGCATGTGCCAAGTCAACCCAAACAAGGCATCAAAGGAGAATACCATAATACTATGCTTTTGTATGCTAAAACAACGCATGATTCTTTCAAGGCATGTTAAGAAATCCCAATTGTTTGGAACAATTCATGCTATAGCAATAATCACTAAGCATAAAGTCAAAACAATATCTAGCATAACATGATAAATTCTAAGTCACAGTCAAAGCAAACTCCTTCTTGTACCACTATAAGCATAAAACTTTCTACTCCTTTTCAACACCAATCAACTTATTTGAAACAACACAACAAAAGCGGGGGTCCAACTACTTTATTCAGTAAAACTAAGCAAACAAAAACCAAAAACGATATCTAAGATGCTCTAAGAACAACGCAACAGTGCATGAAACAATAAAAACAAAGTGTCTAGAAAGAGACCTGAGGTTTTTATTGATGATGAAGGGGATGCCTTGGGCATCCCCAAGCTTTGAATCTTGTATATATTGAATATTTCTTGGGGTGACACGAGGTGGCATCCCCAATCTTGATATTTTGTCCATTCTTCATCTCATTACATCATTCTTTCACTACACCTGAAAATTTCCTTCATACAAAACATCACACAATCTTCATGAGCAACATTACGGCATTCAAAAGTAATAGACCTTTGGGTTTGTTTCAAAACAGAAAAAATTTCATTAAAAACACAAGCTACTGTACTAATTCCCTTTAAAAATCTCAATTTACCAAAGAGAACTCAAAAAGAAATCGATAGAAGACAAATGCAAATAATGGCAGAAATCTGTCAAAACAGACCAGCAGGTAAGAACCGATTTTTTTGAAGACCTTCTATTGCTCAAATCAAAAAGTGTTGAACTAATGAAAGTTATCTAACAACCTGGGGGATTTATTCAGAAAATTACAGCTCAATCTTACATACATATATTTTTCAAGAATGTTTACAGTGAAGCACAAAAATCTGTTTCGGGATAGCAACTTCCCCAAATCTTACTGCCCTCTCATTAGAGGTTATTCTTGGCACAAAAATCAAATAAAAAGGATAAGGAGAGGTTATTACATAAGTAATAACTTCCAAGACTCAATAAAACTATTGGGTTATCTCCCAAGAACTACTTTTCTTTAACGCCTTTAAGTTAGGCACAAGAAGCAAGAATCAAGTATTTTCACATGAAGAAGCATTGACATCAAAATTTGCTTTAAAAGGAGGAGAAAAAGTTAACTTATCTCTCCTCATAGGGAAGTGTTCAATACCTTTATTGAATGATAATTGATATTTAATGGTGCCTTCTTTCATATCAATGATGCCACCAACAGTTCTAAGAAAAGGTCTTCCCAAAGTAATATGACAAGAAGCATTGAATTCAACATCCAAAACATAGAAATCAACAGGGACATAGGCATTATTAACCATAATAATAACATCGTTAACACTCCCCATGAGTTTATTTTTAGCATTATAATCAAGTGGGACATCTAAATAGCAATCTTCCAATGGTGGCAAATGAAGCATTTCATAAATCTTTCTAGGCATAATAGAGACACTAGAACGAAGGTCACATGAAGCTTTGAGATCAGAGTCATTCATTTGCATATTAATGATGGGTTCCCAACTATCTTCTACTTTCCTAGGAATAGAAGCTTTGTGTTTCAATTTTTCTTCCTTAATTTTAATGAGAGCATCTGTAATGTGTTTGGTGAAATCCATATTCATAGCACTAGCATTAGGAATTCTAGCAAGCTTTTGTAGGAACATAATCACTTTAGAAATATTGCAACCATCAAGATCAAAATCAACCTTAGTATCACAGGTAGTAGACTTATTGGGTTTAGGCATTGTTGTAGGAGGAATGGTGACTTCTTGTGGTTTGCTAGCATCAATATTGGTGGTGGTAATAGTACAAATACTATTGTTTCTAGCATTTTTAGCTTCTCTTTCCCACTTAGCATGTAATTTAGCTAATAGTCTAACTTTTTATCAATAGTAACTTGTATGGCATGAGTAGTATCAAAAGTACTTTCCAAGGTTACAGGTTTAGCATCCATTTTATTAATCAAAGAGGATTGTGCTTCAGACGAAGATGAAATATTTTTCTCAACATTCAAAATCTTTTCCTCCACAGTCTTGTTGAAAGTACTTTGTTTACCAATAAAGTCTTTAAGCGTGACTTGAAGTTCAGAGGGAGCACTTCTATTGTTGTTGTAGTAATTTCCATCAGTATTACCTTTATTGGGAGGATAAGTCCTATAATTATTATTACCAAAATTATTCCTATAGGCATTGTTGTTTATAATGAATTTCACATCAACTTTCTCTTCTTGAGAAACCAAAGAAGCTAAAGGAACATTATTTGGATCAATATGAGATTTTCCATTAACAACATAGCCATGATAACATCAATTTTATCACTCAAGGAGGAGGTTTATTCAACAAAATTTACCTTCTTACCATGTGGAGCTCTCTCAGTGTGCCATTCAGAATAGCTGACCATCATATTATCAAGGAGGTTTGTTGCAGCACCCAAAGTAATGGTCATAAAGGTACCTCCAGTAGCAGAATCCAACAGATTCCTTGAAGAGAAGTTTAACCCTGCATAAAAAGTCTGGATAATCATCCAAGCAGTCAGTCCATGAGTGGGACAATTCTTTACCAAAGATTTCATTCTTTCCCAAGCTTGAGCAACATGTTCATTATCAAGTTTTTTAAATTTCATTATTTCACTTCTCATAGATATAATCTTAGTAGGAGGATAGTATTTTCCAATAAAAACATCTTTGCATTTAATCCAAAAATCAATACTATTTATAGGCAAGGATAGCAACCATTCTTTAGCTTTTCCTCTCAAGGAGAAAGGAAACAATTTTAGCTTAATAATATCTCCATCTACATCCTTATATTTTTGCATCTCACAAAGTTCAACAAAGTTATTAAGGTGGGCAGCAGCATCATTAGATCTAGCACCAGAAAATTGCTCTTTCATCACAAGATTCAACAAAGCAGGCTTAATTTAATAAATGGTAGCATCAAGAGGAGGTGGAGCAATAGGCGTACTCAGAACACTACAAAAGGACCACCCCTACAGCAACGCATGAATCTGTATCTAAATATCCATATATGCGTTGCTAGCATCCTTACCAACAGATTTAGTATATGTTGTGTTTTTTGGTGTTGCAAGGGTATAATGCAACGCATAGAGAGGTGTTGGTATCCAATCGGTAGAGCGTTGCAAAGTGACAACATATACTTACCTACACTTTTATCCGTTGGGACATAGCATACATAGGCTGAATAATTTATTTCAAAATAATATTATTTTCATGGCCGATTGGCTCAATTGATTCAAAAGATGCTAGTTTTTACTCAACAAGAGTATGTACACTCCATAATACGTAATAAAACACAAAAAAATCGCAGATTATGAATGCATTGCATGCAGAAAAAATTCAATATTTATTACTCAAATCGCATCCTATACATGAAAATTATCTTTATAGTACATAGCTTATAATCTTGCTTCAAATATGAAATTCTAACTAATCCTATATATTTTCCTTCTAATGGTCTGCCTTCTAATGTATAGAGCTTATATCCTAATATAGCGGTCCTCGATGACGTTTTGGGCCTGCAAAAACAAAGCTCGAATTTTAGAATCAGTATGGAAAAAATAGTAGGAAGGTTGTATTTAATTCTACTACATACTATTCACTATTCACCATGTGAGAATGTATATATATTAAAGAGATAATTTTTCACCATGCAAAGCACCAGTCTACATATTTCTTTCATAGAAAATTTTAATATTGACATTAAGATGATTAAAATTTGGTTAGAGTATGCAGCTAGCACAAACAAACCTAAACTAAGCTAACAACTGATTTGGGCACCAAGAGTCATCTCTTTAGTTTATGTGTGAAAATTGGATATTTACGCTAGACAATGTTGAGTTTGATGTAAAAATTGTGTATCTGAAGTATGTATACTTAACAAAGTAACATGAATAACATTAAACAAGTCTTAGAAACTACTAACATGAACCCATGTCAACTGAAACTCTAATTCGTTGCCATGGCATGATTCTAAAATTCCATGCAAGACGTATCAGATGATGCAAAGAAACGAGGGAGGAAATAATCGTGGGAATACTCGTAGCATTTAGTAACATTTAGTTGTACAAGTAACAAGAGGGAGGAATTAATCGTGAGAAGGGATCTTATCATGTTCAGTGTTATACGGAAGATTCTCCTATAGGACCCACCAAAACTATCAGCAGATAAATTGAGTAGTTCAGTAATAACATGGACCAGTTAAAGGAAATATATAAATAGTCTATGCCGAAATGATGTAAAACTATATCCATAGTCAAATTTAAAACAGGAACATGAATAGCTTCTTCTTGAATAATGATGGCATACCTTCAGTGAGATATCATTGATTCTCTTGTGGTATATACAAAGTTAGCAGCTGTCTTGAGAACTTCTCAGTTTGCTCTTTTGTTATGTGTCACATCCCAAAATTTTCCAAATTTTGAAATGTGAAAAATAAATAATTATTGAAATTTAGTGTGTAAAGAAACTTTTTATTTCTAAATGGAAACTTAAAATCCCATCTTGAACAAACTTTGATTAATGTTTGAATCCAACTAAATTCAAATTAAGTGAAATGCATTATTCATAAATGCATTTGGAAATTTAAACACTTGGAAAATAAACCAAAACCCTCAAACCCTAATGGAATAAAAACATTTCCAAGTTATCTCTAAGCCTATGGATTTGATCCATATAAAAATTTGTCAACAAACATTTATAAATGATCAAGAATGAAAAAAAGAAATATTATAAAACCATATAAATTGGTTTCACTTAATTTGGAGCCATAGATAAAATCTTATGAATTTAATAAGATAAGGAAATTGAATTTCCAAAAAAAATAAAGCACCTACCTAGAAATCCATACCAAATGGTGAGCAAATAATCCTAAAGACATTTAAAAGGATAAACAAATATTAAATAAGATTTTACAAATTGAAATCACCAACTTTGGATCTATAAATAAAAAGATATGGAATTTTATAAAATAGAGAAAGAAATATTAAATGAAGAATATTTAAAGACCAAATTAAATCTTGGCCTAATCCATAAGCAAATGGAATAAATATAATCCAAATCCAAATAAAATAATAAATAAAGAATTTTCAAATTAATTAAAAGGGCATTAACCAAATCCTATTCCATTTTGATAAAACATAAAATCCCTATTAGAAATGATTAATTAAATCATGGGAAAATAGTATTTGGATTTTACCCAAGTGGAATAAAAGTTATTTAATTGACTTAAATGGAATCAAGGAAATCATCTAAATAAAATTTATGGAATTAAACCCATATTTAATTTCATTGGAATAAAGAAAAATATCCAATTTAAATGGTTAATAAATCATAGTAAATATATTCCAAATAATTCAAAGTGAATTATTTGACCTTATTAAATAAATAAACCTACTGAATAGGTTTGGTAAAAATATGGATTTCAAATAAAGTTTTAAAACACATTAAAACCTATTTTAAATAAAGACAAATGTCTATTTATAAAATAAATAAAAGACCCTAAAAAGAATAAAAGAAATATTCTAAATTTGATTTCAGAATGTATTATTAATCAGTTTTTGGTTACACACAAAGTTTGGTTAAAGTTTGAAATCAAATTGTTGTTTGAAAAGTTTAAACAAAATAAAAACAGAATATTAGAAAAGGAAAAAGAAAAACATTTAGAAAAAAAATGAAACGAAGCAGCCAGCCCAGCAAACCGGCCCAGCATCAGCCCACTCCCCCTCTCTCTACGCACGAACCATTTTCACCGCAGAAGAAACCTGCTCACTCGCTGACTACCTGGACCCACCTTCCCCCTCTCTCTTTAGCCGACAAGCGGACCCCATCGCCACCTCAGCATCTTCCCCACCGCGACGACCTCGCCTCTCACCTCGCGACTGTTTCTGCACTTTGATTCAAGGCTTAAATTCGATTGACGGAGTGATCAATTATCACCAGTAATCATGCACACATAAACGCCTATGTCCCCTCCCTATTTCCCCTCTCTCGCCCGGCTCTCACTGCCCCCAGGCCGTCCCCATTTCCACTTGCACCATCGCTGCCTCTAACACCCTCCGGCGACGATTCCGGCCAACCCACGCCTCCCCTTGCTCGCTGGCGCATGCGAGCTTACTCCCTATTGCCAGGCGCATCTCTCGGTACCTTCCTCGATCCCGCGCGTTCTCAGTATCCTCGGCAAAAACCTTGACAGAGCACCGCCACCGACGATAGCAACTCACGACCTCTCCCCAGAATAACGACCTCCCTTCCTCTCGGATGATACTCCACGCTCTCCTCTTTCTCGCATCTAATGCAGACTGCTTTGCCTTTGCCTTCCGTGGCCGTAGCCTCGCCAACTACAACGTAACGCTCCCGCTGCGGACTCGGCAAGCAATCGTCAACGTCTCTGTCTCCCCTTGGCCAACCAAAGAAACGACAAGAACCAGCAATTCACGGCGAACACGGTGAGCACATCCACCCTCCCCCTCCCTTCCTGGAATAGCCAGAATGCAATCGCCAGAGCCACGCTGCCGCCGACCACCATCGCAGCGCCGCCAGTTCTTGGCAAAGCGTTAGGAGCCGTTCGATCTAGATCCGAGTCACACGATAGATTGACTTATCGAAGAGGTATGAAGTGATCTGTGTCGTACAATTGTCATTAGATCCAATGCACCACACTGCGTGATCCACGTGAACCGTTATCGGACAATAAGAATCAGACGCGTGGCACTGTGTTGATTTAAAAGCCAGAAACATTTCTATTAGTTGTTTGATTTTGTAAATTGCATAAATTTTGATCCACACGTCCAATTTTTGCAAATTTTATATCAATGGAATAAGAAAGAAAAACCCTATCCAACCATGCACTTTGTTTAGTAAATTTCTTCTGTTAAATTGATTGTTTTTGAAGAAACTTGTGTAGGCATATTTTGGATATAAAATTTGTTCTAAAATTATTTTTATGATAAAACCTTTGGAAAATGGATTGTTTTGAACCTACTGACCATATAAATCAACTTACGGATTCAAAAATATATTTTGTGAGGCAAATTAATAAATCTTTGAATTAAAGCATTTCTAGTCAAATAAAAATGTTGTTTATATGTTAAAAAAACTTTTTGGAGAAAATCTTTGGAAAATGATTTGTATTAAACTCTCTGACCCCAAACACCAAGTTTTAGAATTAAAAATGTATTTGGTGAACCCTATAAATATTATTTCTTTGCTAAAAGCAATTTCAACCACATAAAATATTGATTTGGTTTAAAAATGGTTTATAAGTAAAATCTTTTGCAAATGATTTTGCCACTTATATAAAATGACCAATAGGTGTTTTAGAATGTTTATAACCTATTATAAACCACTTTTCGAAATAAAACAATCTTTGGCATGATTGCATGCATTGCTTTGTTTCTATTATTTTATGTGATGTTTGCTTGAATGGTAGATTGAAATTGTGCCTTGCTTGATTGAATTGTAGTGCTTTTAAGAGTGTGATTATTGCAAGATCAAGAAGTGAACTTATATTCTCTACCAAAAGGCAAGTGATGCTTCATACTTTTGTCCCATTATTTCCACTATGCATTAGTGATATTTTTAAGTAGGACTTGCATGGAATTTTTGCTAAGTATAATCTATGCCATGGGAAGACCTAGTAGATGAAACCTTAGTACAAATTTCCTAAGTTAAGATTCCTACCACTTTCATGCTTACCTTATCTAGTAGAAAACATGGGTGGACTATATTCATGCTATGGAATATTTCTAAGTCAAGGACTTGTGTTTTGTTTAATAAAACACCTAAGTGAATGAATCACCTGGGTGGAATGGAAGGAATGGTTTGTGTTGAGTGGTTATACAAGGCCCATTTCTATGGTTTACCTTGTGTATCTCACTTGTGGAATGCCACCCAGGAACAAAGAGATTTGAGATGTCAAATGTTGAGAAGCTTCAAGTGCAGCCACTTGGCATTATGGGCTCTCCCTGGATCATATAGGTTGCAATAACTTAGCCAAATGGACAGTTGGTGGTAGGGGATTGATAGGTTGGAGCGCGTCCATTCTGGTCTAAGGGAAGGCTTCGAAAGATCTTGTCTTGGTGAAACCAAGTCTTGCGGAAAGTGCACCACCTCTGCAGAGTGTAAAAAATCTAAGTACTTAGCCATGTCCTGTATTGGACAACTTGAGCATCAAGACATGGAAGCTATCAAGAATCTTCTCATCCAAATTTCTAAGTTAAAAACTTGTGATTGAACAAGGGTTGAAGGATCACCAATTTCTATTGGGAGATGCCTTGGGTGATTTTGTCAAGCAAAACTTAGTGTTTTCAAAAGATAAGGAAATCTATTTTGAGCAAAGCAAGCCTAAGCTCCACTTATCCAAATGCATATAGATGATAGATACCACTATACTACCATAGTATCACTTTCCAATACAATTCAAATGTATTGACCCTTGTGGTTGTAACTTATTATGTTGCAGGTTTGTTTGATGTTAGTGAAGTGTGTTGATTAGGATTACAAGTCTACAACCAACATGTCTGCCTGTGGCACTTTGAAGATGAAGGACCCCATGCTATTGTTATATTCTGCTGCATTGTAATGAAATAGCCAAATGAGCTATGTAAGATGTAATAAATTATTTTATTCCTGGTTATAAAGTTGTATTATGACCTATGTTTCTTGATATTGCATCTTAACTATGGATGCTAGCATTGATCCAGGGACTAGCATTGTAAACACAGGGATCTCTACCTTATTAAAGGTTGGGACCTTTACATTATGTCAGATTATTTTCTAATGGGGAATAAGATTAGGTACACTATGGGGGACCAGAAAATGGAAAATAATTTTGCTATAATTTTCCAAAGGCATGAAAATATTTGGCCCAAAAAATGAGAGACTAAAAGGATATAAATATATTTCAAAGATAACATATAGGAGTAATAATGAATTGGAAAATAGAAAAATGCAGATACAATTGACAGATCTTCTCCAGTTCCGTTGGATCATATACATGGACTTGGACACCCATCTGCACTTTGTATTTTGAAGGTTAAAATCAAGACACACAACTCTAGCAGGGGTCTCTTTTAGTATGTAGGCATTCCTTAAGCATCTTGAATTCAACTCATAGTCATTCAATTAGCATGTGTACCATGAGCTTTAGACTATTAATACTCTGTAGAAAAATCAAACCGATCATTGGAAGCAAAAGTTTAATCTGAAATATCATATGATGGGGAGCAGTATTAGACTTGATATAAATTATCAAAAGGGGACGAAACAATACCTGCAGGTCCTCCTACTACTGTCTTTTACTGCTAATGCGCATCTGATTAAGGCTTCATCGCCCATTATCGTGTCGCCTGCAGTGCTACTACCCTGCCTCCCACCTAGCGCCATCACACATGTCTAGGATGCACGTAATTACTTCAAAAAAATGTCAACACAGGTCAAACGAAGGGAATAGGAGATAGGAATCTGACTGCGTAAAAACGAAAATGCACTGGAGCTCCAACCTCTACCGTGCCTTTGCGCCACCGCGCCCCTTGTGTAGCAACTCTCCGTTTCGGATCTTCAACAGACCTCGGCGTCGTGCAGTGGATCAAGTCCATCATGGCTGCATGAGTGTTTCCTGGAATTGGGGGGAACTCATGGTAGGAGGCGAAGGTATCATTATGAGCTGCATCACCGGATTTCACTTGTCGCCGTCAAGGGAGATGCCCGAGAGGCGCCCTGGGGGAGCATAGAGAGGCGTCTAGGTTTGGGGAGGCGATGAGTGGGATTGGAGGTGCGTGCGTTGCTAGTGTGGTTAAAAGGAAACTGAGTCGTGTTTAGTGGGCTGGGCTCATAATGTATTCCTTGCAATCTGTATATTGGACAACGGATCTACCTCGCAACACATACACTTGTATCTATGATAAAATTTTGCAACGAATATTTAGAGCGTTGGCGAGTATGCATTGCAACATGGGGGTGTCTGTTGTAGTGGAAAATCATTGTTTTTTGTGCTAGTGAAGTCATACAACTTGGTGTTATCAGCAGAATTCATTTTTACAAAGGTGAAGCAAGCTAACAGTAGCAACAACTAGAGCAGGAACTATTTTTTTGTGTTTTTGAAAAGAAAAGGCAAACAAAACGAAACCAATTTTTTTGTAATTTTTGATAAAAAGAAGCAATAAAAACAAAGGAAAAGAAACTAAGAAAAACAAAAACAAAGTAAAGAGAATGGTTATGAAGGACTCCCCTTGTGAAGCTGTCCTTAACGCCCCGGCAACGACGCCAGAGAAATCTTTGATGTGGCTCAATAGTAGAGCTTCGTTGGGAGACCCCAAGAGGAAGGTATGATGAGCACGGCAGTAAGTTTTCCCTCAGTTATGAAACCAAGGTTATCGAACCAGTAGGATCAAGGAAACAACTCCAAGGTGTTTCCAACAACTTGGAATCCTACACAACACAAACTCAAGACTTTGCCCCAAACTTACAGTGAGGTTGTCAATCTCACTGGTTTACTGAATACAAAGGATTAAACGTATGGTGTGGAAGGTAGTGGTTACTTGCAGAAAGTAAACAGTAACAGTGGATGATGTAACAATGTTAAAGATTGGACCGGGGTCCATAGTTCACAAGAGGTGTTCTCCTTAAGATGAGTAACATAACATGCTGGGTAATCAAATTATAGCGGGGCAATTGACAGGACTAAGCAAGGAAGAACAATGCAATACTAGAAATTACTGATCCTATGAGACTTGATTGGGCATTAATATACATAGACCACCATCCAACTGCATCTATGACTAGTAATCCACCTTCAGGTTATCATCCGAACCCCCTCCAGTATTAAGTTGCAAGCAACGGATAACTGCATTAAGCAATGTGCGTAAAGTAAACAATACAGTTGTTCCATGAATAAGAGATTGTTGTTTTCTCCCTAGTGGCAACATCACATCTACAACCTTAGAGAATTCTGTCACTTCCCCGGATTCAATAGAGGCATGAACCCACTATCGAGCATAAATACTCCCTCTTGGAGTCACTAGCATCTACTTGGCTGATGAACCACAAGTATATGGGATCGCAACAGTCTTCGAGAGTAGTATTACCCAATTTATTGATTCGACACAAGGGGAGCCAAAGAATACTTGCAAGCCTTAACAACTGAGTTGTCAATTCAGCTGCACCTGGAAATAGTTCTTGCTCACAGAAGTTTATCAGTAGCAACAGTTTATAGTAGCAACAACAAAGCAACAGCAACGGTAAAACAAGAGCAATAGTAACAGTAGTATCAAATAGTAGGGTATGAGCGCGGTAGGCATAGGGATGGATGGACGGGTGTTGCATGAACGAGTATAAACATATAACTTCAAGATCTAGGGCAATGTATATAAAATAAGAATAAGCATCCAAGTACTAAACAATCATAGGCATGTGCTTCATATATAGTCATGAGTGGTCGCAATGAGAACTTGCACAACATGTTTTGTCCAGCAAGCCTGTTGCAGCGGGGCCTCAAGGGAACTACTGGCAATTAAGGTGCTCCTTTTAATAGAGCATCAGAGCAAAGCATTAACACTCCGTGAACACATGTGATCCTCACACCACAACCATCCCCTCCGGTTGTCCCAATTTATGTCACTTCAGGGCCTTTGGATCTGGACAATGATATGTGTACACAACTTGCAGATAAGATCACAAACAATACTATCATAATGATTCAATAATAAGTTCAGATCTGAGATCATGGCCCTCGGGCCCTAGTTACAAGCATTAAGCAAAACAAGTTGCAACAAAGTCAAATAGCACTAATAGAGATACTAGGCACTATGCCCTAACAATCTTATTCGATTACATGATAGAACTCATCCAATCCCTACAATCCCCATAGCCTACAGCAGGGGATTACTCACTCATGGATGAGGGAAACATGGATGGTTTATGGAGAGGCATTGGTGATGACGATGGCGGTGATCCTCCCCAAATTCCCTGTCCCGGCTGGGTGCCAGAACCGAGTTTCTTGTTCCGAATCTTGGTTTCTGGTGGTGGCGGCGTAGAGGAACTCTTTCTAGAAAAACATCGAACCCCCCTAGGTTTTTAGGTCAAGAGGCTTCTTATAGGCGAAGAGGGAGGACGAGGTGCTCGGGTGCAGATTTCTAGGCGCGCCAGATCGCCCGCCTGGCAGGTGGGCCTGGCCTCCACTCCGACTGCACTGCCCGTGGATCTTCCGTGAAATAGGATTTTGGCATATTTTCCAAGATTTTTCCTAATAGTTGATTTTCTGCACAAAACTTGACACCAAGGCAATTCTGCTAAAAATAGCGTTAGTCTGTGTTAGTTGTATCCAAATCACACAAGTTTAGAGGAGAAACAATATCAAAAGTGTTCGGGAAAGTAGACACGTTTTGGACGTATCAACTCCCCCAAACTTAGCTTATTTCTTGTCCTCAAGCAATTTAGTTTAAGACTGAGTGCGATAAATTAAAGAACTTTCACGAACACATTTGCTTCATATGATGTAAATCTTCTCAGAACAGGAGTAGATACTTAAACCATTCATAATAAAGAGTATGCAACTAAGTCTACTCAATAGTCATTGCAAGCTATGAATAGAAATCAACTCAATAATAATAAGTAGCATGAAACAGAAACATAAGCAACATTGCAATCCTCATAAAAAGGTATGGTAGAGTGGTATCTCGCTTGCCTTTGTTTGTAGAGCACAATATAAATGCCAAGGCACCTCTGAAGTTCAAGTGAAGACTAGAAGTGTCACATCCCAAAATTTTCCAAATTTTGAGAAGTGAAAAAAAATAAACAAAAGAATTAAATGTTGAAATTTAGGGTGAAAAGAAAATTTTTTGCTTCTAAATGGAAACATCAAAACCCTTCTTGAACAATATTTGAATGAAAAGGGAATCCAACAAAATTTCAATCAAGTGAAATGCATTCATCAATGAATGTATGTTGAAATTCAAACACTTGGAAAAGTAAAACCAAAACCCTAAACCCTAGTGAAATAAAATCATTTCCAAGATCTCTCAAAACTATGGATTTGATTCATATAAAAATTCAGCAACAAACATGTTTAACTGATCAAAAATGATAAAACAAAAAAATATTACAAAACCATGGAAATTTGGTTTCATTTAATTTGAAGCCATGGATAAAAACTTATGAATTCAATAGGATAAAAGGAATTAAATTCCAAAGCTAATAAAGCTCCTAACTAAAATCCATACCAAATCATGAGCAAAATAATCCTAAAAGGATTTAAAAAGATAAGCAAATATTATAAAATTATACAAATTTGAATCACCAATTTTGGAACTATAAATAAAAAGATGTGGATTTTATAAGACAAAGAAAGAAAGAAAGAAAGAAAGAAAGAAGGAAATTTAAAAGACAAATTAAATCTTGGCCAAATCCATGAACAAATGGAATGAAAGTTTATTGAATAATAAAAAAAGGAATAAAAGATTATTTAAATAAAATCATATGGATTAAACCATATTAAATTTTATTTAAATAAAGACAAATTACCTAAACTAAATAAATAATAAATCCTAAGTAAATTATTTAGAAGACAATTTAAATCTTGAATTAAATCCATAAGCAAATGGAATAAAGATAATCGAAATAAAATAAAGAGATAAAGATTATTCAAATAAAATTATCTGGGATTTAACCAAATTCAATCCTATTTGAATAAAGACAAAATTCCTAATATAAATGATTAATTAAATCATGAGAAAATAAATAATTGAAATTGCCCAAGTGGATTAAAGTTATCTAATCAACTTAAAGAGAATAAAAGAATTAATTGAATAAAAATTAATATGGACTTGAACCATACTTGGTTTGAATAAAGACACAAATATTAAACCCTAAAAGAGTATTGAATATTCTAAAATGGAATTTTAAACACATTATTAAAGAATATTAAACTACTGAAAAGGTTGGCAAAAATTGGAATTCAAATAAAAGTTTGACACATTTGAATAAAGTAATATGGATTGGAAACATATTTAAATTCTATTTAAATAAAGACAAATGTATAAATAAATATTTAACCATAAGAGAATAAAGTAATTATTCTAAAATGGACTTTAAATACATTAATAAACAGATAAAACCTACTGAAAAGATTTAGAAAAGGTTTGACAAAAAATTGAATTCAAATGGAGTTTGAAATCATTTGAATCAAATCAAAATTGAAAAAGAAAACAGAGAGAAAAAATATAAGAAAGGACCAGCCAAGCTAACCCTACCCAGACCCTTGGCCCAAATTGGCCCAACCAGCCCACCCGGCAGCCCTCTCTTCCTCCCCCCCCCCCGGAAATGTTTTCTTACTCGCGAACATACCCCCTCGCTCACTGACCACATGACCCCACTGCTGCCTCGTCATCATCGTCTTCCCCGCTGACCTCGCCCCTCTCCCCTCGCTGATGTTTCTGCCATGTATTAATTCTCGTAAATTTGCATCAATGCAGGAGTAATCCTCGCTGATCGACCTCTTAAGCGCCTCTTCCCTCTCGATTCCCTCAACCTCCCACCTCTCCGCCTAGGTCGGGCCGAATTGCTCACCACCACCTCCTTTGCTCCGATGAGTTCATCGGCGAATTCTAGCGACGCCCGACCCCCTCCTACCTCCTAGCCCACACGAGTTTGATCCCCATCTCTTTGCGCACCTGCCAGTACCCTCTACTAGCCCGCGCGCACTTCGGAACATCGACAAGGACAACACCAACTCGCCATCGTCTTCGGCTCCGACACCAGCAACCTCTCCCTGTAAGTATCGACCACGCCTCTCCCTCTCGATGATGCACGTGTACTCACCTCCGTCTTGCACGTCTAGCAAGACCTTTACCTTGCCTTCCCGAGCCGTGTAGCCTCGCCTTCGACCACAGCAGAGCGTGCCCGATGGAGGCAGGAACTCCGGCGAGCAATTGTCATCAATACCGTGCGCCCCTGTCCCTCTCACGGACACCTTGAGAACCGCGATGACCCCGCGAGCACGGTAAGCCTCTTCCACCTCTCTCTCGCTTCCTAGGTTGGCTCGAGCGCCATTGGCAGAGCCGTGCCGCCGCTCATCGTCAGTTTGCGCCGCCAGACTATAGTAAGTGCACTGCAAGCCATTGGATCTAGATCGTAAGGATGCGATAGATCATTTAACCGAAGGGGTACGATTGCATCTTTGCCGTGCGATTTAAATGAAATCCTGCAGTCCACGTCGCACGATCCAAATGAACCAGTACCAGCCAGTAGGAATTAGACACGTGGCTAGTTCTATTTGTTTAAAACCCAGAAAATGGTTTTGAAGGTTTAAACTTGCAAAAATCATAACTTTTGATCTGTTTGGCCAAAAATTGCAAATTTTATGTTATTGGAATCAGGAAAAATAGAAATTTGCAACCATGCCATTAGTTTAGTATTTTCCTTCTGGAAAATAGAGTGTTTTTGCTGAAACATTTCTAGGCCTATTTTGAGTATAAAAGTTATTATAAAAATGATTTTTGGGTAAAATATTTTGCAAATGATTTGTTTTGAACCTCACCGACCGAAACACAAGCTTTTGGGTTTATAAATATATTTTGTTAACATTAGAAAATTATTACTTTGAATAAAGGCATTTCTAGTGAAACAAAAATGTTGCTAGGATTTAAAATGATTTTTGAGTGAAACCTTTATAAATGGATTTGTTTTTAAACACTTTGATCATAAACACTAATATTTTTATTTAAAAACATATTTGGCAAACACTAGAAATCATTCCTTTAATAAAATCATTTCTAGCAAAGACAAAATGATTTAAAATGGCCATTTTCACTAACTTGTTTTTAAATGGTGTTGCCACATTTATAAATGACCAATAGGTGTTTTAAAATGTTTATAGCCTATTATAAACCACTTTTTCAACAAATAATCTTTTGCATGCTTGCATGCAATGTTTTGTTTTCTTTATTTTATGTGATGAATTGTTTGAATACTAGTTTGAAATTGTGCTTGCTTGATTTATTTGTAGTGAACTTTGAAGAGTGTGACAATTGCAAGATCAAGGAGTGAACATAGTTTCTCTACTAAAAAGGCAAGTGGTGCTTCATATATTTTGTCCTATTATTTTGACTATGCATTAGTGATATTTTAAGTAGCACTTGCATGAAATTTTGCTAAGTATCTATATGCTATACCATGGGAAATCCTAGTAGATGATGCCTTAGTAGAAATTTCCTAAGTTAAGATTCTTGTTACTAGTATTCTTAGCCTAGCTAGTAGAAAACAAGGGTGGACTATATTCATTCTATTTAAATATTTCTAAGTCTATGACTTATGTTTTGTTTAATAAAACAACTATGTGAATGAAACACCTGGGTGGAATGGTAATTGCTTGGAAGCATTTATGTTGAGTAGTTACACAGGGCCAGTAAACTGGCGAAAACTTGTGTATCTCACTTGTGGAATGCCACCCGGGAACAAAGAGATTTGAGATGTCAAATGTTGAGAAGCTTCTAGTACAGCCACATGGCAATATGGGCTCTGCCTGGATCATATAGGTTGCAATAACTTAGCCAGATGGACAGAAGGTGGTAGGGGGTGATAGGTTTGGAATGAGTCCATTTGGTCTAAGGGGAGGCTTCTGAAAGATCTTGTCTCGATGCATGTCGAGTCTTGTGGGGAAAGTGCACCACATATCGAGAAGGAAAAATCTAAGTACTTAGCCATGTCCCCGGCAACGGACAATTTGAGCATCAAGACATGGAAGCTATCAAGGATCTCCTCATCCCAATTTCTAAGTTAAAATTTGTGGTTGAACAAGAGTTAAAGGTTAACCAATTCCTATTGGTTGTTCCTTGGGTGATTTGACAAACCAAAACTTAGTGTTTTCAAATGATAAGGAAAATCTATTTTGAGCAAAGCAGGCCTAAGCTCCACTTAGCCAAATGCATATAGATGATAGATGCCACTATTCTACCATAGTATCACTTGCCAATACAATTCAAATGTATTGACCCTTGTGGCTGTAACTTATTATGTTGCAGGTTTGTTTGATGTTAGTGAAGCGTGTTGAATAGGATTACAAGTCTACAACCAACATGATTTCCTGTGGCACTTTGAAGATGAAGGACTCCATGCTATATAGTTATTTATGCTGCATTGTAATGAGATAGCCAAATGAGCTATGTGAGATGTAATGAATTATTTTATTACTGGTTATAAAGTTGTATTATGACCTTTGTTTCTTGATATTAAATATTAAACTATGGATGCTAGCTATTGATCCAGGGACTAGCATTGTAAACATAGGGACCTCTACCTTATAAAGGTTGGGACCTCTACAAGAAGTAAATATATCAGAGATACAAGCATCAAAGTCATGACATAATTAACCAAGTTTTGGAACAAACACAAGAATGACAACTATGCTCCCAAGAAGGTGCTCATAGAATAAGTGGTGACTCAACAAGGAAGTGAAAAGGTTTTGAAAAGTTTGAAAGGCTTCCAAATGCTGAAAGTAAGGTACTCATTAGCTTTGAGCTCTCATTGCCCCTATCATAGGCATATTTATGTGGTTAAGGTGAAAGTGAGGTCCAATCTGAGTTATATGCTTGATAGACCATAAACTGGAAATCCCAAGTCCCTTGAGTACGAGGGTCGCTCCGCATGCTACTCAACTTTAGTTACATGTAAGTTCTTTCATTGTAAATACCTACATATCATAGAGAACCGCCAATGGGGTACCCCTTGCACATGATACAAGAGCTATCCCGTGATCAAAATGACAAGGCAAGCAGACAGTGAGCATCTCAGCGATCCTTTTATTTGCTATTTGCATAGGTTTTTATTGAAGATGCTTCATAGATGCTCATTATGGTGATGCTGCAAGTTTCCACCATGATTAGGCATGGCTTAGGCTAGCGGCCCAGTGCTTTCAACACATATATATACTCCATGAACTCACAAGCTCCCTTTATTTCACAATCGACATCCGCAAACAAAAGAGCAAGGTATCAATCGGATACGCATCCATAAGTGTTGAAAGTGTTCCCTGTGACAACACGGTTTTGCTAACTCCCAACCTATAATTTGCAAGCATATAACTTTCATGGACAGGTCACAATGGTTTAGGATTATTAAGTGCAAGGAATAAAGTGTTCCATCAAGTTCGTGAGAGCTTTACTAACTAACTTTCTCAAAGCAACAAACATTTTATTTGGAAAAACAAGGCATAAAGAATATGCACTGAATAGCAAATGATGCTAATAGGTAGGTATGGTGGAAAATGTTGGCAATATTGGTTTTGAGAAGTTGGAAACACGAGTAGAGCTCATACTCTGTGAAAGTGAAGGCTAGCAATAGAGATGGAGAGACAAACAAGAGAGCAATAATCGCTATAATCATGCTTGCAACAAAACATGACTAATTGTGGCATGAAGGTGATACAAGAACTCTAAGGCAAAATAAATCATCGAGGCTTACTGAATATTGTTTAATCATATGCATGCGTGATCATGTGCCAAGTCGATTCACATGAAACATTCAGAGGAGGATACCATAATATCATACCAAATTAGGAATGGAACAATGCAAGCAAACATTCATAAGACATGCTACAAACAATTAGCAATATGGAGCTAATCATAAGAGAGAAAGAACTACTAAGCATCCATAATAACATACACCTTACATGAATGACTAAGCATGCGCTCAATGATGAGTATATGTACAAAAATGAAAACAATTACAGTTTGTTACCAGCTTCTTATGACACCTCAAGTTGTCTTAATCTTCATTATTGCCCTTCACTTGTGTGACTTGAATAATAACATGAAACCAAAATCCACTGGACGGCTGAACCCTGCCAAGGACTCATAAAACCAAAGAAGAACAACAAATATTTTTGGTGTTTTCAATTTTTAAAGCAAGCAAAAGAAAGCAAAATAAACAAAGCAAAAGCAAACAAAGCAAAATCTTTTGGATTTTTCTTTTAAGGCAAACCAAAGATAAAAAGCAAAGAAACAAACCAAGAGAAACAACAAAATATTTTTGGTATTTTTTGTGTTTTGAGAAAGCGTAAACAATAACCAAAAAGAAAGCGAAACAATGGATATACAAAGAGCCTAATTTAACATGATATAAAGATGAGTGTGATGTCAGATACCTCCCAAGCTTAGGCTTTGGCCTAAGTGGGCTCAATAGCGGGTAGTAACCCTAAGTGGGTCATCATAGGAATGATCATAGTCAAGCGCTATGCGAAGAAGAAGATGCACCCCAATCATAAGAAGGTCGGTATGAAGATTCTCCCAAGTTGAGGATGAACCGAATCATCTTCGCATCCTCTCCAACATTATACTCTTTGGGAGAGCTCGCCACGTATGTGTCAAACTCCTCCTCCATGAGCCACCATCCTTTCCTGTTATCAAAATTAAACAAAACAGTACAGAAAATAAACTACTTTCTCCCCTACCCCTCTCCAACCACGCTTGGCAAAAGATAATTCATACGGTAAACTTCACAAGAGTCCCTAAAGAAAAAAAATTATGCTGAACCATGGAGTCAAGACCAAGCCTCTCTATGGGGAACCAATAATCTGAATGGTGAGGCTCTAAACCATGGAAAGCTAGCAACCTAGAGGCGATGAGACCTCCACAAATTCCACCCTTCTCGCGGTTAGTGGTAAGACGGTAAGATATCAAAGAACCCAGGTTATAAGATCTATCCCTATTCAAAGCAGTTGCGATAAAAGCTAGATCAAAAGAAGATAACTTTCTAGCAATCTTTCTAGCAAGGACACACTTGGTAATGAAATAGGCAAAATATCTAATAGATGGGAACTGAATGTTCCAAATTTTACCACTTTCCTTCGAGAAGTCGAAACCTTGGAAAATTTCAGCATATAAATCCATAAGTGAGTTAGGACTCTCTTTGATCTTCTCACAAGATCCTCAATCAGGCACTCTAATAGCTGTACAGAAATCAGCAAATGGCAGGTCGACAGCTCTATTGTATATTTTATAATGGGCCATGGGATTATATGAAGACCAAGTAAACCGGAAGTCCTACACCACGGCCATGGTTATCTTAACATATTGAAAAGGTTCACCTTCAACAGAGTGTTCCAACCCTGCATTGGTAATCAAATTTTGGAAATCCTGGAGGATTCCCGCGGCTCTCATAAATTCATGGCATGGATATATGGAAGGTAAGACTCCTTCCTCGCGATGAACTTTCATTGGCGCAGGTACCATCAAATCATATTGATTCAGTGGGTAAGCACTCATCTTCCTTTCTAAATTTTTTAGAGAAACATCAAACCAAGTGATTTCCAAGTTGATAAATGATGAGCAACTACTATAGGAACTTGCTAGAGGGCTACACATGCATCAAAATGTAATCTCTAATCATAGAACAAGCATGCAAGCTCACACAACCTGACACCTATAGCAGCAAAATACTCAAGATACAATCTACCAATCACAAATCTAATTGTACAAGTGGAGGAGGCACCTACCAAGGAGAAATCCCTCCAAAAATCAGCAGCAAAGATGGGCTGAGCAAGGAGATCGAAACTCGCGAGTAAAAACAGCAAGAATTCGAGCTGGAGAAAGTTTTCCGGTGTTTTTTGGGAGAGAGAAAGAAGATGCCTGGGAGGAGGCACCTTGAAGGGACCCAGGTGGGCCACACCGCCACTTATTGGGGCCGGGCCGGCCGACCAGAGTTTGTTGGCTGGGGTGGCCTCGGGTCATTCCTGTGTGTCCCTCTCGCCTTTTTCGAGGAAAAATTTATTTCGAATTTTCTGGGATTTTTTGGGAAAATTTATTTTTGGCCAATTTTCAGGGTATGAAAATTGATTTTCTCGTAGAAAAGATTTTTTTAGAAGAAGCAAAAGCAAACAAAAACCAAAATACAGAAGTTCTAAGACACTCTAACAAGCATAGAACTAGCAAAACTAAAGCTAACAAGAGAAAGAGCAAAGACTAGGAAGGAGAAAAGTAAAAGGGAGAAAGTATAACCACAGTAAAAACATTATTTTGTTCATTAAAATCCTTTTGTTAATAAGGTTGATCAAGTCTTGTTACCAAAACAATCTTATATGAAACAAAACTTTGCATTCCATAAGGTGATTATGTTACCTCAAACTCGATAGCAATGGCCCCAATCATAATAGTTTCAAAAATTTCTTGTGGAATGGGACAATATATTTCTCCAACCTTGATACTCTCAATATTTTTGATGGAATTCAGGCAATAGCTTTTAGCAACCTTCTTGGGGAAATAGATAGTATGCTCTTTGTCATTAATATTAAACGTTACTTTTCCTTGATTACAATTCATGACAGCACCTGCAGTATTAAGAAAATGTCTCCCAAGAATAATAGACATATTATCATCTTCAGGCATTTCAAGCACATCAAAATCAGTTAAAACCAAGCAATTATGAGCCACATGAATAGGAACATCCTCACATATACCAACAGGAATAGTAGTTGACTTATCAGCCATTTGCAAAGATATATCATTGGTATCAACTTTTCTAATTGGAGTCTCTCAGAGAGAAAATGCATAACACTAACTCTAGCTCCCAAATCACATAAAGCAATTCTAACATAATTATTCTTAATACAAAGAAGGAATAGTTGGTATACCGATCACCAAGTTTCTTTGGAACCTTACCATTGAAGGAATAACTAGCAAGCAAAGTATAAATCTCCTCATTAGGAATCTTCCTTTATTAGAGACAATATCCTTCATATACTTTGAATAAGGAGGCAACTTAATAGCATCACCAAAGGAATTTGCAAAAATAAAGGTTTCATCCACTCACAAAACTTTTGTGGTGTTCTTCCTCCTTTGTCTTGTGTTTCTTACCGAAAAGGCATAGGTTTCGCACCCAAGGTTCTCTCTTACCATGTTTATTAGCAATAAAATCTTCCTTAGTGTACCTAGTGTTCTTAGTGTGCTTCTCGTGTTCTTCCTCAACTTCCTCCTTATCGGGAGCATCATTTTTATCATCACCATTCTCAGTTTCAGCATCAGAGACATATATACTATTAGGATCTATAGCAGGTTCAAGGGGTTCCTCAACTATTTATGTTTCTTTTTCTTTCTCTTACGAGGACTACCACTACTTTCACCTTGTTGAGAATCCTTCTCAATTCTTTAGGGTGTCCCTCAGATATAACGGATCTTGAGTAGCTATACCACTCTGGTTCTAATTCCATAAGCATGTTTATCTCCTGAGGCATTAACTAGCATATACTTTTGCACCTTAGCAAGTTGATCAATTTGAGTTTGAACCATTTGAAAGTGTTTACAAAGCATTTTAATACCATTAGAAGTTCTTTCTACAATATATTTCAACTCTTTAATAGATCTAGAGTTTTCCAATAAATGATTCTGAACTTGTTTATTAAAATTACCTTGCTTAACAATAAAAATGTCAAGTTCCTCTAAACATTGATCACGAGGCTTACCATAAGGAATATCACCTTCATCAAAGTGTTGGAGAGAGTGTACCTCAATAGTAGATGAGTCGGGAATTGGCTTACATAATTCTTCTATAGGAGGTAGATTCTTCACATCTTCAGCTCTAATACCTTTCTCCTTTCGACACCTCTTAGCCTCATTCATCACTTCATCATTTAATGCAATAACTCCCTCTTCTTTGGTGTTGGTGTTGGAACCGGTTCAACAATGGTTCAGAGTAATAGGCTCGTGTGTATTTAGCTCATTTGAAGTCCAATCATCATAATTTTGCTTATTTTAGCGATTAATTCTTCAAAGATCTGAGGGAGCTCTTTCGAAAACACAATCAAGAAAGCTATCTAGGTATGTCCTAGAATCATCGCTAGTCCATTATAATAAATATCAAGAAGCTCATTTTTTAGGTAATGGACATCCGGATGTGCATGAATCAAGGCACGTAACCTTGTCCATGACTCGTGCAATTTCTCTTCTTCTCCTGCTTAAAATCAAAAGTCTCGCAAAGCAAAGATGTCTAGCAATGGAGGAAAATATTTCGAAGAAAGAAGCAATCAAACAATCGTGGCTATCAATGGAACCAGGAGGTAATCTATTAAACCAAGCCCTAGCTTCTCCTTTTAGTGAAAAGGGAATATCCTAGTAACAAATTACTTGCGATCTTAAAATCATCGAGAATAAAGCACTCATACTAGAAAGCTCATTCATATGAGCCACATCACTCACCTCAGTCCCATAGAAAGGTTCTTTGTCAACAATGTCTAAATAGGATAAATCAAGAGAGACTACCATAATCTTTATCTTTAATATCTATGGGAGAGGTGGCACACTTAGGATCAAAGGACGGTTTAGGAATAATGGTACATCCCGCAAGGAGACTTAATAGCACTAGTACCATGTGTGTTTCGCACTCTTCAACAAATTCATCGCTGAACTCAATGTAACCATCATTAATATCATATCTATCTCTAGACTCGTGAGCTAATAGGTGTAACAGTGTCTTCACTAGAGTTTCAAGATTTCTAGACTAGCCATAGTAGCATCTAGGAAAGGACCTAATGAACCACTCGCATCAAGCATAGTAGAAGTAACATCATGAGTATCAAAAGTAGTTTTGGATTCAGAAGTAGTAGCAGTGTGTGTAGCATGAGTATGTGGTGGTGGTGTAACAAGCTTACTTATAACAAACGGTGAATCAAGATCAGCAGAGGTGTTTAGGACTGTACCTCTTCTTGTAGTGGATGGTGAAATAGGAAACTTTCCATCACGAGACTTCCCCATGATGAAAGGAGTTATGAACAATAATAGATCCAAGTGAACTTACAAATAAAGCTATGCTCCTCAACAACGGTGTAAAATAGTCTTGATGACCCACAAGTATAGGGGATCGCAGTACCTTCGAGGGTAGTATTACCCAATTTATTGATTCGACACAAGGGGAGCCAAAGAATACTTGCAAGACTTAACAACCGAGTTGTCAATTCACTGCACTCGAAATAGTTCTTGCTCACAGAATTTATCAATAGCAACAGTTTATAGTAGCAACAACAAAGCAACAACAATGAAACCAAGAGCAATAGTAATAGAGTAGCAAAATAGTAGGGTATGAGTGGTAGGCATAGGGATGGATGGACGTTGCATGAATGACTCTAAACATATAACTTCAAGATCTAGGGCAATGTAGATAAAATAAGAATAAGCATCCAAGTACTAAACAATCATAGGCATGTGCTCCATATATAGTCATGCGTGTCAATGAGAACTTGCACAACATCTTTTGTCCAGCCAAAATTTGCTGCAGCGGGTCTCAAGGGAACCATCGGAAATTAAGGTGCTTCTTTTAATAGCAGGACCAAAGCATTAACACTGTGAACACATGTGATCCTCACACCACAGCCATCCTCCGGTTGTCCCAATTTCTTTCACTGGGCCTTTGGATGTGGACAATGATATGTGTACACAACTTGTAGATAAGATCACAAACAATACTATCATAATGATTCAATAATAAGTTCAGATTCGAGATCATGGCACTTGGGCCCTAGTGACAAGCATTAAGCACAACAAGTTGCAACAAAGTCAAATAACACTAATAGAGATACTGTGCACTATGCCCTCACAATCTTATTCGACACATGATAGAACTCATCCCATCCCTCCCATCCCCATAGCCTATAACGGGGGATTACTCACTCATGGATGAGGGAAACATGGATGGTTGATGGAGAGGCATTGGTGCTGATGATGCCGATGATCCTCCCCAAATTCCCTGTCCCTAGGTGCCGTAATGTAGTTTCGGTTCCAAATCTTGGTTTCGTGGTGGCGGCGCATGAACTCTTTCCGAAAACATCGACCCCGGCTTTTTTGGTCAAGAGGTTTTTATAGGCAAGAGGAGCCGAGGGTGCTCGATGGCCGCACTCTCGGCGCACTAAGCCCAGCTCACTGCGCCTCGAAGGGTGGGCCCCTGTGCCTCCACTCGATCTCGCACTCCGTGGGTCTTCCGGTGTAATAGGATTTTGGCATATTTTTCGTGATTTTCCCGATAGTTGATTTTATGCACAAAAACTAGACACCAAGGTAATTCTCAAAAAGGTCATTCGTTATTTGTATCCAAACCACACAAGTTTAGAGGAGAAACACAATAAAAAAGTGTTCGAAAGTAGATACATTTTTGACGTATCATTCGCCAAGATAGCTACTAGAAACGTAGAGCATGCAAGATCTCAAACAACATAGGCATGATAGAATCAATAATCATAAGACATGATAGAATCAATAATCAATCTAACATTGTAATCTCAATATCCATCGGATCCCCGCAAACACAACATGCATAATTACAAATAGATGATCTTGATCATGAACGAAGCTCATAAGATCTAAACATGATAGCACAAATGAGGAGAAACAACCATCTAGCTACTATATGGACCCATAGTCCAAGGTGGAACTACTCACGTATCATACTGGAGGCTAGCATGGTGATGAATAAGGCCTCCGGGATGATCTCTCCCCTCCGGCACGGTGCCAAGAAGAGCTTCAGATCCCCCCAATCTAGGGACGATGGTGGCGTGCTACGAATCAAGCTTTCTGCGGGAGATAAGGATCGACACTTAGGGTTTTGCATCGGGGTTTATATAGGCGAATAGGTGAGGCGGTGGGCGGTGTGTGGTCCCACACTGCTTAGCAGCACCCAGGTGGGCTGTGCATGGGGTGCGCACCTCAGGGTTTCCTCTCTGTCGCCTTCTCTCTCTGCTCATCTCGATGAAATATTGACTGGATTTTGTCCCATCCAATTGAGAATATTTCCTTAGCTTTTCTCAAACCAAAAACAGCGTAAAATAGGCAATCGCACTTTGGCATCTTGTTAATAGGTTAGTCCCATAAAATGTATAAAATACCTCAAACTGTAGACAAAGCAAAGTGGATACTAAACAAGCATGGAACATACAAAATTATAGATACGCTTACCGATCAACAAGCATCAAAGCTTGGGATGCCCAAGGCATCCCCTTCTTCATCAATAAAATCTCGTTTTCTTTTCAAGACACTTCATTTTTATTGCTTTATGCACTATATGTTGTTCTTGGAGCGCCTTTGTTTTGTTTTTAGTTTTATTTTGCTTTGTTTGTTGCAATAAGTTGGTTGGACCCCAGCACACCTATTTTGGATAAAGTTACACCCCATTCTTCATTGCCTAGAATACTTTAGTTTTCACTCTTATTGTTTTGTGACTGTTCTCTTTTGCTAGCAATGTGTTTAGTTTTAGTTTTCTTATGCTTCTTGCTTATAACTTTTTAGTTCATCTTTGTAGTTAGGTGAGACAAGCTCACTGGTTTTTATTGATTATTATGTTTGTGAGTTGTTTCAAATAAGTCGATTGGTGTTGGAAAAGAGTAGAAAGTTTCATGCTTATGGTGGTACAAAAGGAAATTTGTTTTGACTGTGGCTTAGACTTTATCATGTCATGTTAGATGTTGCTTTGACTATATGCTTAGTCATTATTATTGCAGCATGACTTGTTTCAAACAATTGAGATTGCTTAATGTGCCTTGAAAGAATCATGCGTTATTTTAGCATACAAAAGCATAATATTGTGGTATTCTCCTTTGATGCTTTATTTGGGTTGACTTGGCACATGATTACACCATGTTAAGACTATGAACCAGTCACCTTAGCCTCTATGATCATTTAGTTTTTGACTTGTGATATCACTTTATGCTAGAATTAATAATGTTTTTGTCGCTTTGCATGATTATGGCCATTATTGCTCTTAGTTGCTCCCGCCTTTTGCTAGCCTCCACTTGAAATCGTCGAGCATGAAATCTACTCGTGCATCAAACTCCCAAGAAACCAAGTTATTCCAAAGAGTCCACTATAAATTCCTATGCATGGTGTGTTACACCATTCCAAGTATATTCATGTTTTTATCTATCTTCCAAATTAAACTTTTGTTATGTGAGAACTAGTGATTAAAGCTCTCATGAACTTGATGGCACACTTTCTTTATTTTGCACTTAATAAACTTGAACCATTGTGCCATCTATGTTTCTTATATGCTTGCAAATTATAAGTTGGGAGTTAGAAGAACCATGTTGTCATGGGGAACGCCAACACGGTACATATCTATCCAAATTGATATCATGATCTTTTTGTTTATGGATATTGATTGTGAAAATAAAAGGGAGCTTTAAGCCCATGGAGTATTGTATGTGTTAGAAATGTCTCGTCGGCTAGCCTAAGCCATACAGAATCATGGTGCAAACTTGCAAAGATAACCATAGTTTGCAATCTATGAAGCATCTTCGTAAAAAATATAAAAAGAGAAAAAGCACCATGCTCATGGTAAATAAAAGATCGCCGAGATGATCATTGTCTCATTCTGCCTTATCATTTTGATATGGGATAGCTCCGTCATAAGTTAAAAGGGTACCTGTTGGCATGCTCTCTCATGATACACATATACTTATAATGACAAGAAATTGCTTGTGACTAAAGTTGAGTAGCATGAGGAACGGCCCTCAGACTCTAGGGACATGAGATTGCCAACTTATACTTTGTCAAGCATATATTCCATATTTTGTTCAATTTAACCTTAATCACTTCAAGATGCTTATGATAGCAATCATAGCTCAAAAGCTAATAAGTACCATAATTTTGGAAGCTCTTTATGAAACTTGAAATCCCTACTCTATGAAGGGCCTTTGTTTTACTTTTATGTTGAGTATCCATCTTCTATCTTTATACCAATTAAGAGAGCATAGTTTGTCATTCTTAGTTCAATGTGCATTGTCCCAAAACTTGTTGATTGATTATAATCATGGTATTGCAGATGTTCTTATTTGTGTCTAGTCACCCTTATGAACTTTGAAGGTGTCCTATGCATTTATGTTTTGCTATTCCATGAGGGAAAAGTCAATACCACGATGCTATGCTTTTCTATATGTGAAACAAACAAATGTCTTTCAATGCATTGTTATTCATGAACTTTTGTTTGTACTCCTTTTTTCATGTTACAACTTAGTTGTTATGTCTTATTGTTAGAACTACACCTTTCATGCTCATGTTTAGAGTACTATGATCCCAGCTATCAATGCTTTACAATATCTCGATCAAGATTGTGATGGTGCATGTCACCTCAAAAATTATTATTTTATCACTTACCTACTGGTGATGAGTAGAGTTAAGTGATTGGGGATTCTTGATAATGTAAACATATCTATAATTTTTTATGCTCCATGCTTGTTTTGTACCAACTATCTTATGTTTTGTCTACACTTTGAGGGATTTTTATTCATTTTCTGGAACTAACCTATTGACAAGATGCCGCATCGTTCCGGCATTTTCACTTTTTGGTTTTAGAAAAGCTACTAAAGAAATATTCTCGAATTGACTAACAAAAGCCAAAGTCAATATTTTACCCGACGCGACATCCACGCACCAAAGGGGAGACGAAGAGGAGTCACGAGCCGGCCACACCTAGGGCTGGCGCGGGTCCACCCTAGGCCACGCCGTCCTATGGTTTGGGCCCCTCGGGCGTCCACCTACCTTGCCCTTTCGCCTATATATATGTCTCCCCGAGACGAAAACCCTAGGTAGATCGTAAATCCAAAAAAGTTCCTGCAAAGGCCACCATCGGCGAAGGAGATTCGGGGCAGAAGTCTCTGTCTTTGCACCCTACGGGATGGGGAATTGCCTCGGAGCCATCTCGACGACTCCACCGCCATCTACATCACCGCTGTCAATTCTATGATGAGGAGGGAGTAGTTCTCCTTGAGGCTAAGGGCTTTACCCGGTAGCTATGTGTTCATCTCTCTATGCGTGATCTTATTGTGATCATGAGCTTTGTAATCTAGTTGAATAAGTAGATCTATTCGCTACTCAAGTGCTTTACTTAATCTCCGTAGATCCCCATGTGTGTGAAGTTGACAAGGCAGCACACCGTGGTGGCACTTAGGCTAAAGATTATCCAAATACTTATCATGAGTTATATTTTTGAGTTTGCTGTCTCTATGAAATTGTGGTGTTTGTTGGAACCATCTAGCTTCAAGGTGATAGTGTGGGTTACCTAGATGGGGAATGAAAACTTTAAGGAGAGCTTTTGTAGACCTACCATGGATCGGAGTTATCCAACCTGGAGAGTAGTTCGGTAGTAGCATAATGAAGAGAAGATATTTATATGAGAGTGTTCACTAGTGAAAGTATGATCCCTAGGCCTTGTTTATAAGCATTGAAACACCATTTACAACCAAATCCTTGCTACATGTTTGTTGCTGCCATTTTTTATTACATATTGCAATTACCACTTATAATCATCCATATTACTTGTCTCTTCACTATCTCTTTGCCGAACTAGTGCACCTTATACACCGACAAGTGTATTGGGTGTATTGACACAAGAGACTTCTTGTATCTTGATTGGTGAGGTTGCTTTGAGAGGATACTTGAATTCTTCCTCCCTAAGTTCGATAAACCTTGGGTGATCCACTTATGGAAACTTGTCACGCTTTTACAAACCTTGCACTTTGGAGGCCCAACACTGCCTACAAGAATAGAAGCACGCGTAGACATCGGGCCCTAAAATGGGAGGTGAATCAAATTCACTTTCTAATTCTTCTAGAGACCAGTCTCCATAATTATTTCTTCACAATTTCTACATTTATTGCTTTTCTTGATTACTTAAGAAAAGAGTTGCCATCTTCTCAATAGTTTTATCTTTCTCTTCTTCTTGTATAAGTAGAGGTTTTTCTTTAAATTTGGAAAAGTGGAATTCCTGTTCCACTTTCCCAAGCTTAAGGGATATAATCTCCTTTTTGAAATCGACTATGGCACCTACATTGCTCAAAAAGCTTCTTCCAAATATAATTGGGCTAAGAGCGTCACCGGCATATCATTACATCCCAAAATTTTCCAAATTTTATAATGTGAAAATTAAATAAACAAAATAAATAATTGTTGAAATTTAGGGTGAAAAGAAACTTTTTGTTTCTAAATGGAAACTTAAAAATCCCATCTTGAATAAACTTTGAATAATGTTTGAATCCAACTAAATTCAAATCAAGTGAAATGCATTCTTCATAAAGGCACCTTGAAATTTAAACACTTGGAAAATAAAACAAAATTCTAAAACCCTAAAGGAAGAAAATCATTTCCAAGATTACTCTAAGCCTAAGGGATTTGATCCACATAAAAATTTGTCAAACAAACATTTTAAAATGATCAAGAATGATAAGTGAAAATATTATAAAACCATTGAAATTGGTTTCACTTAATATGGAGCCATAGATAAAATCTTATGAATTTAATAAGATAAGGAAATTAAATTTCCAAATCTAAATAAAGCCCCATCTAAAATCCATACCAAATGGTGAGCAAATAATCCTAAAGAGGTTTAAAAGTATAAACAAATATTAAAATAAAATTATACAAATTAGAATCACCAACTTTGGATCTATAAATAAAAACATATATGGATTTTATAAATAAAGGAAGGAATAAATAAACAAGGACTATTTTAAAAAGCCAAATTAAAGCTTGGCCTAATCCATAAGAAAATGGAATAAATATAAATCAAATGAAATAAATAGATAAAGAATATTCAAATAAATAAATGGCCTAACCCAAATTCTATTCCATTTTATTAAAGACAAATCCCTAATGAGAATGATTAATTAAGTCATGGGAAAATAATAATTGAAATTGCCAAGGAACAAAAGTTATTTAATTAACTTAAATGAAATAAAAGAATCATTTAAAAGTTATATGGAATTAAACCATATTTTATTTCATTGGAATAAAGACAATTGCCTCTAAATTAAATGATTAATAATCATATTAAAATACTTAAATAATTCAAAGTGAATTATTTAATACCTTATTAAATAAATAAACCTACTAAAAAGGTTAGGTGAAATTTTGATGTCAAAATAAGGTTTGATAATTTAATGAAATCCTATTTGATAAAGGAAATTGCCCTTTTTAAATAAAATATAAACCATAAATAAATAAGGGAATTATTACTAAAATGGTATTTAAAAATAAATCTTAGAGCAGAATAATAACCTGATGAAAAGTTTGAAAAGTTTTGAAATGAAAGAGGGTTTGAAATCATTTGAATAAAATCAAAATAGAAAATCTAAATAGAAAAAGAAAAAAGGATTCAGTAAAAAAGGGAAAGAAACAACTAACCTAGCAGGCCCGTACCCATCATTCCCTAGCCCAACTAAACCACCCCGGAATAACTGCTTTTCACCCAGAGACCACACCAGCATCGCCATCCACCACCCCACCTCGCTTCTCTCTCTCTCGTCGTAACGCCAGCCCCACTTGGCCGCGTCGCTTCAACCGCTGACTAGTTCTTCTTCTCCCTCTCTCTGGTTACTGACTCCTATGGCTTAAATTACACCATAACTCATGCGAGTAATCGCTATCAAACTACGCCTACTAATCACCCTCTCTCGCCTTCTTTCCCTCGTGAACCGGGCAAGAGAGCCCCTGCGCTGCCCCATCATCACTTGCACCGCTGCTGCCTCCGACGCATCTCTCCGAGCACCGGCACCTCGCCTCCTTGCCCTCAACCACTCGAAAGTGCTCACAGGAACCGTACACATATCCTAGAACCCCTGCCGCTTACGCTACTGGACATCGCTTTCATTCAATGTAACGCCGTCATACCTGTCCCAAGGAAACCCTGGTAAACCTGACCGCCTTTAACCTCTCCTTCACATCGCACATACTTCGCCACTTCTACCTCATGATCTAATTCATCTCCTTTTCTCTCAAGGCAATCAGAAGCTTAAGTATCGCCTTTCAACGGGACGAGGCCGACGCATATGAACTCCGGCGACAGCAATCCACCTCACTGCACCCCGGCCTAACGGTGACCACCTTGAGCATCTACACTTACGTATTCAGCGAAGGCCTCTATCCCCTTGCTTCCTAAATCACCGGGCGACCGACTATCCTACACGCCACTCAAAGGCCGCCGCTTGGCAATGCATCAGGCGTCCGATCTAGATCCGAGATTATTATAGGTTGATTTATCAAGGGTACGGTTGATCCCTGTGTCACATTTATCGCTTTATATCCAACTCACCGCCAAGAGGTTTATCCGAACGAACCAGACGCTTTGCCAATCAAAACATTCCACGCATCACCGACCTTATAAAAAACCGTAAAATGTTCTATTAGATATTTAAACTTGCAAAATTCATAACTTTGATTCACACGCCCAAAGTTTGCAAATTTTATATCAATGGAATCAAAGCAAAATAAGTAATTTCCAACTATGTACTTTTTAGTAAATTGCTTCCTCGTTAAATTGGTTATTTTGCAGAAAACTTGTAGCATAATTTGGATATAAAATTTATTCTAAGAATATTTTTAGGTAAAATTTTGTCAAATGGATTGTTTTGATCGCATTTCAACCATAGAAACCAACTTTGGTTTTCAACACATATTTTGTGAGGCTAAGGAATAAATCTTTGAATTAAATCATTTCTAGCTAAATAAAAATATTGTTTATGTATTAGAAATGCTTTTGATTAAAACCTTTGGAAAATGATTTGATTTAAACTCTCCTCAAACACCAAGTTTGAGATTTAAAATATATATTTTATGAACCCTATAAAATATTACTTTGCTAAAAGGCATTTCCAAATAACATAAAATATTGTTTTGGTATAAAAAATGGTTTATAAGTAAAACCCTTTTGCAAATGGTTTTAATAATAAACACTTTTGAACATAAACACTAACATTTGTGTTTAAAATGTATTTGTCAAACACTAGAAAATATTACCTCGACTTAAACCATTTCTAGCAAAAAAATGACTTAAAGTGGCCATTCTCACTAGTTTGGTATCAAATGGTTTTACCACTTTTTAAATGACCAATGAGCATTTTCAAATGTTTATAACCTAATAAAAACCACTTTTCCAAATAAAACAATCTTTTGGCATCCTTGCATGCATGGCTTTGTTTTTTATTTATTCTATGTGTCGATTTCTTGAATGGTAGATTGAATTTGTGCCTTTGCTTGGTTGAATTGTAGTGACATTTAAGAGTGTGACTATTGCAAGATCAAGGAGTGAAATTATAATCTCTACCAAAAAGTCAAGGATGCTTCATACTTTTGTCCCATTATTTTCACTATGCATTAGTGATATTTCTAAGTATGTCTTGGATGGAATTTTTTCCTAAGTATAACCATGCCATGGAAATCCTAGTAGATGAAACCTTAGTAGAATTTTCCTAAGTCAAGATTCCTACTACTATCATGCTTAGCTTAGCTAGTAGAAAACAAGGGTGGATTATATTCATGCTATGGAATGTTTCTAAGTCAAGGACTTGTGTTTTGTTTAATAAAACAACTATGAATGAACTATCCGGTGGAAAGGGACTTGCTTGGTGGTTTTTGGTTGAGTGTTACACAAGGCCCATTTCTATGGTTTACCTTGTGTATCTCACTTGTGGAATGCCACCAGAACAAAGAGATTTGAGATGTTAAATGTTGAGAAGCTTAAAGTGTAGCCACTTGGCATTAAGGGCCTGCCTGGATCATATAGTTGCAATAACTTAGCCAAATGGACAGCTTGGTGGTAGGGGATGATAGGTTGGAACGCGTCCATTCGGGTCTAAGGAAGGCTTGAAGATCTTGTCTTGGTGAAACCAAGTCTTGGGAAAGTGCAACCTCTGCAGAGTGTAAAATCTAAGTACTTAGCATGTCCTGCAAAAGGATAATTTGCCATCAATACATGGAAGCTATCAAGAATCTCTCATCTCAATTTTCTAAGTAAAACTTGTGGTTGAACAGGGTGAAGGTTCACCAATTTCTATTGGTGGTTCCTTGAAAGTTTTCAAAAGAAAAACTTAGTGTTTTCAATCGATAGGTAAACATATTTTGAGCAAAGTGTTTCAAGCTAAGAAGCTAGACAAATTCATGTAGTAACTAGATGCTAATATTCTACTAAGGTATCACTTGCCAATACTATTCCAATGTATTGACCCTTGTGGTCAGAATCTTATTATGTTGCAGTTTGTTTGATGTTAGTGAAGTATGTTGATTAGGATTACGAGTCTACAATCAACATGATTGCCTGTGGCGCTTTGAAGATGAAGGACTCCATACTATAGTTATTTCTGCTACATTGTAATGAGATAGCCAAATGAGATATGTAAGATGTAATAAATTATTTTTCTCCTGGTTATAAATTTGTAATATGACCTTTGTTTCTTGATATTACATCTTAACTGTGGATGCTAGCTATTGATCCAGGGACTAGCATTATAAACACAGGGATCTCTACCTTTATAAAGGTGGGATCTTACACATATCAATAACTGCAAAATTAATAGGAAACTTTTTATTGCCAATTGTGACAGTTGCATCTTCAACTACTCCCATTGGAATTCTAAGATTTTTATTGGCTAACATGATTTTCATATCAAGATTTTCTATTGTAGTGTTATCTCTTTTTATTTCTAAATAAAAATCAGAAAATATAACATTAACTATGGTGCCAAGATCACATAAACTGTAATGCGAGGTTTCTTTAAATATGCAGGGAAGAATAGGCTTATCCACATCTTTTACCTTAGTTTTACCTTCAACCAATACGCAAGTCTCTTCATCAAGTTCAACTATGTTACAATGTGCATACATATCCATAATTGCTTCCATGGTTACCTCTTCATCTTGATTTCATCCAGATGTTCTTCAACTTTTGCACACTTTCCTCTTCTTTTCTTCTCCTCATCGCTTTAACTCCGCTCATATTCCAAAATATGCTTCTGTGTAGTTTTAGGGAAAGGTATCTCATACATTGGTTCGAGGGAGGCCAATGTTGCTTTAACTTCTCTTTTCTTCTCAAGTTCGGGTGGTGGATCATACTTGGTCAAACTCTCTTTTGGAGCTTTGACGTGTTCTGTAAAAGCTTTAACAACTTGCAACACAAGATCTGAATCTAAATAAAGCTCTTTAGATAATTCATTAACATGGCCCTTCTTATTATAGTCATGAATAAAATCTAATCTATTTTTGTGCCTCCTTCACTTCCTAGACCAAAATTCCATGAAACTCTATGATCGCGAATTCTATTAAGTAAAGCCCAAGCTTTAGTTATGGTAAATCCATAAAAGCTCCTCTCAAGACAAGAGTCTAGTTCAATTTTATTAGGCTCAACTAAACCGCCATAAAAGATATGCAATAAATACTATTCAGCAAATCATGATGAGGACATTGATTAATTAAATCTTATATAAGCTCTTACTAGCCCTTCATTAGTACAGCCCTCCAAGTCATTATAAGACGCTCGATTCCAAAAGATTTTGATAATAGGTAATATTTGATAGAAATTCACAAGCTAAATTATCCTGTAGTAATGGCTTCGAGGTTAAAGAGAACAATGAGTAAAGTAAACAAGACTGAATACGTAAAGTAAGTACGACATGTGAAAGAGATTTAAAACTCAAAGGGGGAAAAGAATTTCAGGATTAGCTGACACACCACTAGCATTATAAAGGGCTAAGGTAAAGATTATTATCATGAATATTCTCAACTATGTATGTGTGTGGAGGAACTCAGATTTGGACAAATAGGCAAAGAACCAACGCTCACATCATCCTCATAACCACAATGTACATCAATCAACATCAATTGAATTACTATGCTATTAAGGAACATAATCTCGTATGACGATCCCATGACATGGATAGTGTTTCGTGAGTTTCCTCGATTCTCAAGTTGATACCAAGGAGTGCTAACAGATTTATAGTCACCGTAAGTTCTAACACACCTCCTTCTACCAACAATTAGTTCCTCCATCAAGTCCCCACCGCATATAAAATATTTAGAGGTCGACTTATCCCAACATCAAGATGAAGACAATCTAACACATGGTCACAAAGAATAAATATCATAATAAACTTTATCTTATTTCAATATTTATGGTAGGGTTTCTCCATCTCCCAAGAACTAATGATCTACTCAAACATGGAGGTAATCAACATCATGGCAAAAGTAATGGAATCTATCATAGATGAATAGTACTTGTATAAATCCACAACTAGTACGGAAATTACAACAAGATCTATACAAGATGTAGATGGTATGAATGGAGATGGTGGTGATGCAATGTTGATGATGAAGATCGATGCCTTTAGCCTCTCGGATCTCACAGAGGGTTGAAGATGGATCCCTATGGATGATTTCCTCCGCATTTCTTCAGGTGAGGTTTCAGCAATTTCTAGGTGTTCTGTATGTCATCTGATCCAGTTGCATCGGGTAAAACTATTTGAGGAGGCGGTGTCACGCCTAACTATATGGCCGTAATATTTATTTCACCGTGATAGTTGATCACTAAACCTAGTGTATCCTCCAATTGCTTCATATTTTCTTCTGGTGTTATTAATATTTCCCAAATAAGCAATTTACATTGTTTTACTCCTTTCACTCCAATATAACTGGTCCAAGAATTGTGTCCATCAGATCCATCATCCGATCCGATCCTCGTGTAAATAAACATAAAAGGTGTGCGTGAACACCAGAAATACCAAGATCCTACAACTACAATGCAAAATAATAATATAAAACATGATGCAAATATGCACTCATCACCCTCAAGGGCAGCCTCCGCCCCTAGAAGGCCGCCGGGGCGCTGCCGTCGGCGCCGCCTCTTCCCCTTGGGGAGGCACATCTCCATCACCATCTACAGTGAGATCCCCTCCATATACCTACTATAATCTCTTGGCAAACGTGATGTATGATACAATTCATTATTTTTCCCATGATCTATTGTGTCTCCATGTCGTTGTTTGAGTAGTGAATTGTTATGAAAATTGTGATATAATTTTTTGTTGGTTGCATACAAGTTTATGTTATCTTCTATGATGATCTTGATGTACTAGCATATGATTGCACATATATGTTGGGGGGTGCATAAGGTTTTCATCGTTGCATGATGATAGGAGGAGGAGTCGAATTGACAAAACCGAGTCCCACCTTAGATATGCATGTTATATTAATTCATAGTTAATCAACGGGGTTTATCATGGGGACCTTAGATCTAAATGCACTGTTGGACTTGTCTTAACAATTTCCTTGTTTGTACCGAATTAGCCTTGGGATCAATCACTAGTGTATTTGCTCACATCTATGGCTACACCTAGTTATGGATCTTCCTAGAAGAAACAATAAAAATACTATCTATGTGCTTAACTAATTGTGACAACCAAATAAATGAAACAACAATTCTCCTAAACATTTACTACCTTGAGAAACTTACACAACTTCACAAGCTCCTACTTTACTTGTATTAGTTCACTTGCAATATTTACTTTGAGCACTTTACCATTCTATAGTTAATAATAAAACAATGACACACACAAACTCTAGATCATAGATTTGCATAGAAGGCCATATAAGTGGGTTATAGGCTTTAGAAAATAGATAGTTTACCTTCATCTCCTCATGGGTTCGACACTCAATACTTATCAAATTGTAATCGCAGTTGAACCCCGCACTTGGGGGTTATCAACGCCTCACGGGTTTAGATCCACCATCATGGAGGAGGTGGAGAGAATATGGAGGCGACGCCGCACGGATAGCGGCGGCATGCAAGGCGCGGGCGGTAGGTAGGGTTTTGGGCACGCGGTGCAACGGCTTGGGAAAGGCTATGGACATGACTTATATCGCTTTGGGATGCCCTTGGTCCCTTTAAATAGATCACAAATCCCTTTGATCGCTCACTTAACGTGCCCCAAGTTTGACGAGTTCGTAAGTTTAGGTCAACCGAAACCTACTAGAAACAACCTATTATGTCCAATATGAATTGGGTAGGATGCTTGCTGCCTCTGGGCAACGTGGATACAACTATTATGGAACCTTCAGGACATACTAATATGGCATGGATCACCTCGATACCTTCCGGAACCTTTCATAACCTTCTCAACCCTTTTGGTCCTTCCAAAATCTTTATATATATCCGTACTATTTCAAACACCCTAGGACCACTGACACTTCCGGATCATCCGGCCTCTCAAATCATTCCAAGATCATTTGAGACACTCTTCTAATCCTTCTCTTTACATAAATGCTCTAAACTTATTCCGCACACTATGGTCATATTATGGACAACTCCGGTATATTCCGAGACCTTTCGGACACTTTCATAATTACTTCTACTATCTTCATATAGAACTTTCCTAAATGTCTCTACCCTTTAAGTGTATGAACCTATATGTTCGGATATGTGTGGACATGTCCGGAACACTTTCCGCGTGAACCTTTATTATTACTTATAGATACACATCAATTTGCTTCTCGATAATTTACAATTCTCGAGGTGAAATGGTAGGTTATCCTTGTTACCATGCATGTACAGTTTACTCATACTGTATTGTCGATGTTCTTGTGATCGAGACTTTGATCACTTGTCCGACCATACGATGACGAACACCTCAATATATGAGTGGGTCCAGAGTGTATCTTCCATGGTCGAGTATCAATTTCCATAACCACACCATTTATAATATTGGCATGCCATCCGTAAGAACGAAGACCGGCGCTTTGTTTACCCTTTCACTAAGTAACGCTTGAAGGCCTCATCACTTCCTTGTTGTATCCAACTTAATATGTGTCTTATGATATAACAATCTTTTAGTAACGGTAATACTTGTCACAAGAAACTAATGATAACAATATTAACGATGCGTTTCACAGTATAACAAATTGGGACTATCCATCGCATTGTTCTTCCACAACTCGATCTCATATATCATCGCAACTCTACAACACTTTGTATTTTCCCATAGTTAGGAAACCGACTATCAATGATACACAAACTAGTCTTAAAGGCGAGACTAGGGATATCGAAATGGAGTTTATAATTCTACATATGTATTAGAGTTTTCCTTCAAATACTTATTATTTAGAACCAATACAATTATAGCACAGAACAATAAACTCAATTAAAAAATAGGGAATATAGAATAATAAAATTTATTATTGCCTCTAGGGCATATTTCCATCAGCCGTGTCGCTCATGCATGTGCCTCGATTCTGGTGGATTTGGCGGAGCACCGACAACCGGCGGGCAGTATGTTTCGAGCTGAAACTTCCTCCCGCCAACTCCTCGTTGTTTAGATGGACCTAGGAAGCTCGCCCAAAAGCATTTGATACATGGTGTATGAGGTATTTTTACGATGCACCTTCAAGAAAATTAAGGGCCAACCCTTTTATGGGATCTAAATTAGACGCTTCTTTCAGGCAAAACCGTAAAATAGCTGTTATTTTATAATTTTGTTTGTTTTAGGGATATGCTAGAGTTGCTCTAAGTAAACTCACCTGGTCATCGAGCTCTCATGAATTTGTGATCTACAAACTTTGTTCTTTTGCCCAAATTTTACCGATCTACTAATAATCATCAACAACAATATAGAGATTCCTAAAATAATAAAATTTACAAATAGAAATACAAGAAATTTATAGTCCTCAAATAAGTATAATTTGTTCACTTTGACATCCCATTCGCCTTATTTATACATGAAGCAAAGTTTCAATTTTTTCTCTAGGAGTTTTTACTGAAAATTACCCGCATAGTCACACATTTTAAACAAGAGAATATATTTTTGTAAACCGAGACCTAGTGGGTTAGTCTTTCTCAAAAATTGAAATACAATTAATGTAAAAGTTCTGGAAACAAGTACAGAAATTAAATTTTGATCATGATATGTGAGAAAGGCTAAGGGTATGGTGCTCGATGTCAATCAAGAGATATTCCCTTTGCATGAGCCGTATACCTAGATAAGTGAAAATAATCAATTCAGATTTGAGGAGTGTGACATCCAGGTAACGATAAGTCCTTCAAATCAGATTTGAGTAGTAATGATATGTACACCTAAATTCACTCACTTTTTATTGAGAGTCACCTATTTGATGAGGCTGCTCCCAACGCTCACCTAGAAATTAAACAGGAGGAGGAGAAGTCTAACATTCTCATGTTGAACACAACGTCAAGCGGTCAAGCCTGTCAAACTAAATGCTCATTCGGTTCGTCCCGAAAAGAAATAAGCACCAGAACCTCCTATGACTACTCGACTCGTATAGTGTGAATAAAAGAGGCAATGCCAACTATACGTTTTGGTGACAGGACGTCCAAATGAGAAGACAGTGGATTATATATACTATAACTAGCTATATTATCGTTACATCACACATCCTAAAAATAGACGAGTATACAAATTAATAAATAAGGCAGTCTGTTACTACCACTATGATACTATACATTATGTAGATAGTAACATAAAGTAGTATCATATGTGTTAAGTATATGTGTATATGTTTGCACCATCAGACCCGATATCTTTTGCCGTGAGCAAGTTGAGTAGGTTCATGCCTAATCTAGATATTAAACATTAGCATGCATTTGAAAGGGTCATTCGCCATCTATATGGTACAATAAGCTATGTGATTCACTATTTAGAACACCCTATTGTGCTTGAAGGATATAGTGATTCGAATGGATATCCGATGTTGATGAACTTTACGCCACAAGCGGTATGTGTTTACCCTTGAGGTGACGCGTGTCATGGAGGTCTCAGACAAACCATATTGATGAGGTCAACCATAAAAGCATAACTTAGTGCTTTAGACATAGTCACTATTGAGTCTCAATGGCTGTCCAACTCTTGATGGACTTGCATGTGGTTGAAAAACCTATGTCGGCAATCCTTTTGAATTGTGACAACCAAACTATTATTATCAAAGTGAACAATCTAAAGATAACATGAAGTCATCAAGACACGTAATTAAAGAGACATTTGAAATATGTCAGGAAATTGAGAAACTCTAGATTGATAACTATTATATATATTCAAACAGATAAAAACATGGCAGATCCCTTTACAAAGGGACTATCACGAAAATGCATCGAGGAATATGTGGTTTGTAACACCCTGGACTCGTGACCAGCGTTGTCACTCCCCGACATCTCAATGGGATGCCTAGACTAACCCCACATACCAACACTAGTCTTTTTTTCGCACTTTGTCCTCACTCGTGCGCACCCGATACCCACTTCCCGGTCGGTCACCCATCCTTAAATTTCTCTAGGCCAAGCATGCTTAACCTCAGAGTTTTTTTCAGATGAGCTTCCGGAAAAGAAGTTGCAACTTGTTGGTATGGGTATACTATCAATCCTATTAATCCATGTGCCTAGATCTCACATGGTTGATACCCATGGATGTCACAGCATAGTGGTAACCCAACCTACATGATCAGGGATACCACTTAATTAGGTCCCAGGAAGAAGAAGCTAGTGGTTTGACCGAGAAGAGTAGTTTTTGAACCTTCTCTATGTGAAGATGCATAACTCTCAAAATTGTAAGGTATACTAGCAACATGAGTTAATGTGTTTTTGTTGGCTTTAACCAAAGAAAGATGTCGCCCTATAGGCATTCTTGAAAGAACACACTTATATGAGCTTGATCAGAATGTCGTGTTATGAGACTTTGGTAATCTCTAGTAAACTCATGAAGAGACTAGAGAATATGACGCATATGCACCAACCCACGTGGGAGGCTACTGGTAACTAGGTACTGGTTATGATTTTGAGTGAAATCTATTGGCACCAAACTTGTAATTCAAGGTTCGTCCATTGTTCAAGTTTCTTATAGATGTAGCTCAAGACTCTAGGTGAAAGTTCAACTTAACAGTCTCTGCTGAAACTGTAATGACCCAAAGAAATAGGAAAGGGTTAAGGGCTGATATTGAAATTGTACATTTCATTTTAAGACATGAAATTGAGGGGGGATTTAAAAAAATGTGATTTGAGTGTTAACAATTGAGGATTTGATCTAGAGTTGAGTTTGACCCTAGTCAACTCTAGGATTTGAATGTGAATGGTTTGAGAGTCATTTGAGTGTATACTTTCCTAAAAATTTCATAGGCCCACACACACTTATGAGCAAGAAAGTAAATGAAATAAAACACACATACTCTTGGAATTCAAAATTGAGGTTTGAGTAATTCAAACTTGAGTTCTCAAGTTAAAGGTACAACAATAAAGAAACATAACGAAGACAATAGGAATTTCATCAACCTTAAGTAATCTGAACTTTATTCATAAATCAAATGCGTACAAGTTTGAGATTTACAACATTTGATACAAAAAAATTAGAAAGAAAGAAGGAAGACCCCTAAAGACTAAAACCTATCTATCTTCTGATCCATATTCTACTCTTCATACATCTTGAACTTCATGATGTAAATCCCAGAGTTACTCAAAACCCAACTAGATCACTAGCCGATAGGATCATAGAAGATACTTACATCCCAGTAAACAACCAGAATTCCAAAGTAGGTCAAAACCCTAGAACTAGCAACCATCCTAGAATTTCTCATCGCCAGAAGTGGAAATTCTAAACCTATAGAAATCCTAGCAACCATGCATAATACAAGACTACTAACCAAAGGAAATACCATACCTACAGAGCTACCAAGAACATGTATATCTCAAGAATTCAGGTGATGATAAATGAAACATGTAAAACAATAGAAGTGATAGTGATCACGGTACGTGATCATTAACCAAAGGATATACCCAGGATTTAGAATTTTCCTAGAACCCGCGAACAATATGAATTTAAAACATGATACTTGAGAATAATAAACCAATCAAACTTCATAGTAACCTTAACTAAGAACAATCATGTAAATGGAATTGCAAGGACTCATGGATGAGGTCCAAATGAAAACCACTAATATTAATAATGAAATACACTTGTCCAGATCCAAAACATAACATGAGTTAGGCTATATACTCATATAAACCTTAAGCAAACCGACATGCCTATTTAGGAATATGAAGCTACTTAACCCTCATATACAACAAAAAATTATTATTCAAAATTTGACATATTGACATAAGTTAAACCCAACATGGGCTTAACCACCAAAGTAACTTGCCACCTATGAATAAGTTAAACCCAACATGGGCTTAACCAATCGAAAAGTAACTTGCCACCTATGAATAAGTTAGACCATAGAGGCGGTTACACACTTGCCCAAGAAGTTGAATCACCTAAATGCATGGCATGTGTGTCATCACCACAGCCATTTAAGAACATTATAAATAGCTGGCCACCTGAGACCCCAGAGCTCACAATTCATTGGTCGAGCTCAGACCAAAAACATTCACACACTAGATAGATAGAGATCTGAGAGAGAAGAAGCAAGAAAGGAGGAGATGAACTTGAAGAACACTTCAATAATGATATGAGGAAGAAGAAGGAAGCTGTTATAGGTCTCCATCAAGCAAACTTGAGAATCTACAAAGGTTTAGCTTAGAACTCTAAGGATGGGTATAAGAATAGCTAAAATATTAGCTATATGGATCATTTGGATCCAAGGAAGGGTAGGAACATAGCCCTAATATTAATAATTAGAACTAATAGATCATATGTAATGACAATATCGTTGCTAGGAAGTAATCACAACCACAGAAGCATGATTATCATCTATGTACACTCAATAAACATGCATCACAAACAATAAACACGCAACCACACCCTACGCACAACCTATAAAACCTTTATTGATTGATGAAGATAAGACTAAGCATATTGTATTCCTAAGATCCATACTAAGAAATTCTACAAAATTTAATTAAGAAGAGAAGTATATATTAACTAGGGAATTGAGAAACACTCCATATTAATAGTAAACCTCATATCTAACTACAATCTCCACCAAGTGAGACTGCTTGACATCCCATTGATTGAGATTGCTAGAGAGAAGAATGAACTAGTATTAAGTAAATAAGACCATGCATACATCTACATTAAGAAACAAAGACTAACGAGAAGAAACTACAAAAACATTAATTCAATTGAGTTATGGATTTTAACTGTAAATAGATAAATAACTAGATAGACAAATATCACTTAATAGAACCAAAAACAAACCCTAAGCAGGATCATAATTGTATTAATCATACAAGTAAATGGATCCGCATCAAAGAACCTAAAACTAACTAGAAATGCAACCACACACTAATCCAAGACTTGACATAAGCACATGCTTAATACGGAACCCTAAGAACCATAAAACATAGACCAAACAACATTAATGTAATCCTAACCTAGCTCATGTCAAGCATCAAAGCAACAACAAACATACTAGAATACTCTAGAACATCCCAGAACTATCTAGAACCTACCATGAACCCTAAAATCGATATCAGTAGGAAGAATAGAGAAGAAACCCCTAGAATTTGGGGAAAATTCCCCAAGTGAACCAGCATGAGAAATTGTTATAGAAAAATATATAGAGGGAGAAGATTAACTTCAAAAAGTGGGAACCCAGCTCACTACTAGTTGAGAAGAGGAAGAAGAACAATAGCATGGCAGCGACTAGCATCATAGGGAGTACCCTAAAGGGGGCATCTCAACATGTGCCTTCCATAGAAGCCAGGAAGGCAGCATGGCCACCGCTAGAGGCCATCTCGATGGCACAGAGTACGCTGGATTTGCGTTAGAGTGCAACCGCATTGCCATTGTCAAAACCCTAGATTAGGTTAGGGTTCCGAGCGAGAAGTAGGGGGTGAGAGAGATGAATCTGGTCATTCAGATGGTAGATCAGGAGGAGGGGTATTAGTTTTAGCAGAGCCGATGAAGGCCTCAAGCGAGAGCCGGTGGAGCGACTCAAGAATGCTAGAGAGAGACAGAGAGAGAGAGAGAGGAGGGAGAGAGAGAGAGAGAGAGAGAGAGAGAGAGAGAGAGAGAGAGAGAGAGAGAGAGAGAGAGAGAGAGGATGGGTGGTCCTAGCATGTGGACCCAGTGGGTCTAGTTACTTAAGTGACTGGATTGACTGATGGGCCTAGGGGCATTTTTGTTTTTTCACATTTCTAGAAATACCCATTTAACAAAAAACAACCCTAGACATTTCAGAACAAAAAATACCATAGAAATATAAAAATGAGTAGAATCCAAAAGGTAATATTTGAGGATTTTAAAAATAGTTATAAAGTGATAAAAATACAAACCACTTAATAAAGGATTAAATCCATAAATGAAAATTCAAATTCCATAAAATAAACTAAAATAGTTCAAAATAGGAAAAATGTACGGAATGAGAAATTCCTACTTTTTGGAATTATTAAACAGTATAATTAAAAAGTCTCTAATAAAATTCTACAATAAATATTAATAACCAAAAAGGGGAGAAAACACTCCAAAAAAATGAAAATCCATTAAATGAACCTTGGATTATTCATGTTTATTGAGAAATGAACTTCCTAATAAATGTGCTATATAACCATTAATAATTGAAAACTCTAAAGGATTTATGAAATTCTAAAGAGAAACTAAAAATAAGTTAGAAAATACTTTAAATAAACCTTAAACACCTAAATTAGGGAAAGGGTGACCAAATAAAATAGAATAATTTAGGATCATAAGCATGCATTCTGATTTTATACATTATCCAAAGAAGGACAATGATGCTTATTTTTGAAACAAAGGTCTAGACTAGTATAGAAACCCCAAATTGGCCTAATTCGACAACAACAGCAAGGTCACTCTTGCATTACTTTGTGAGACAAAACTTGAAATATAAAATTGCAAGGAATTCTTACATATCCTTTTGCATATTTTAGAAAGTGTTTTCAAAACCTTATCACCTTTTATTTAAAAGCACAAAATATTATTTCCATAATGAATATGATATATGGATTATCGCCCTGGATAGCTCTGATAATATTAAATGGTGCAATGGAATCAGACAGAGCCAGCCACAAGTTCTAAATGTAATGAGAAGTTAGTTGTACCTTTTTTTCTTTCATATGTCCTCATATTCTAAGTTGGGCTAAGATCTAAAGGGGAGATCAGCGAGTGGAGCCCTCGATGTCCCTATCCCGTGTTCCGTAACGACTTAGCATATTAGAAGGGATGGTAATGGAGCATAGGTATTGTGACCAAAACTCGCCACAATGAGTGCACATCAAGGTCGTGGGCGAAGGGCGTGATCGACTTGGATCTTGAATGAGCCTCAACCAAGGAATTTTGAATGAGAAGGCATACCCTATTATGCACTCAATTTAAGGTCATTTGTGGAAAAGTAGTGTCTCTCTGAGAGTGTATAAAACGTGGCATGTTACTCCCTATCTTAGGAAAGGATTAAGAACGCAGAGGAAAGGGGTTTTGAAATCATGTACAACCTGTGAAGGCTAACATACATAGTTTTTGAAAGGCTAAAACTTAGCTTTTATAAAAGCCTAATTTTGAAAACTAAGAATAAGTCCAATTTTATCCACGACTTTAGAGTGAGTATAACCACCATAGAACTTGTTGTGTACGGTCATACCATATCTATACTTCTTAACCCTTACTTAGGTACCACAAAGATGTAAGACACAACTACCGCAGAAAACATCTCAGAGGAATTGAAGACGGATTATGGAATAGAATTTGAAACAGAGGAAGAAAGCGAGAATTAGAAGAATAGTTTCACACGCGAGGATAGTCGGCCGACCAACCTAGACCATACCCAATAAAGTTGTAACGCCCGATGGTGCTTAGCTTAGAAGTGCCATTGTATCTCAAGCTAGCGTTTATAGTAGAAGTGGATCCTCACCGCATCGAGGAGGATCTCAAGCCTGTATTGTTCTCTTGTTGTGAATATAGAATAAAGAATTTATTGGACCAAACGGTTTTGTTGTACTACTCGAGTGGTGTAATATTTACTAATAGGACTTTCGTAAGTGTTATACCAACGACACGCCTCTACAACATGCAAAGGAACGCTAGTTCACCGTAGAAACATAGGTATATAAACAAGTGGCAGGATTGGCAAATCTTAAATGGGCATTTCAGGTCCAGTGGGGATTGTTAGAAATATGGGCTAAATCATTTGTCCCATGTAATATTTTAGGTTTTCCTAAATTCAAAGCTTATGTGAAGCAGCCCAAGATGGTGGCAGCTCACATGTGTGTGGCAAGAGGAGTGAGAGCTAAAATTTAGTTCCATGTGAAAAGTTAGAGGAGAGTTGCACCACCTTATAAGGTGGAGTGTCTTACCATTTTGTAAGTGAGTGAGAAGAAAAGTGCTACACACTCACTCTCCCACCCGCCGCCTCGCTTTCGAGCCTCGAGCCGAGCTTTTCTTTTGCTGCTCAAAAACATCGCGGTTTTGAAAACGTGTCAATAATTAGACGGTTTAGGTCGCCCCGCATCATGGGCTATCAGAACCAACCCGAACTCGGCGCTTACGTGGCCTCGCCTACATTGTTTCATGTATGGTATTTTCCAAGCTTCTATATAAGCCTGTGCGTCTTTCACAACACACCACACCGAAACCAATCTACGGTTTTGCTAACCTCTCTATTTACACCGTCATCATAGTCTACTCCATCCTGAGCGCCGGCGTGCACCGGCGAATGGGATAGAAAGTCTCCAGAACCACCCATCTTTGACATCCTGTACGGGAGAGGGCGAATAAGGTTTTTTATAAGCGATCCGCATGACTGCTCAAGTTCTTCATCGCGGCCTGTCTTATAGGCCGCCGTTGTACCGTGCACGTTGTCTTTAATGCCATCTTCTTCGCAAGTCTAGGTAACCTCTCGCAAGAACGATAACTTCATTGGCAACCGATCAATATGTATATCGACATTCGATCTGGTACAATACTATGGTTGTTCTTGCATATGCAATGCTACTATTCATGTTGATTAGTATATCTAGTATGTTAGAGTTTCGTATGATTATAGTTGTTGTAGTCATAATTTATATTCAGAAATTAATTCTGAAAATTATGCTTAATAATCCAAAAAAAAGTTTTATGGAAAATACATCATGAACACAAATTTACACTAGAATTATATAAGTAAATAAATAACTATAATATTATTTGATGATACTATGCATTATAAAAATAATAGTTTGCCGGAAATGCGCAGTTGATCCCATGTGCATATGCTTCCTTTATTAAAAAAACATATTTTAAATTTTTAGAAAAGTTTCAAAAATATATTTTCATGTGTATCTGCACATTCTATATGCTCACATGTGGTTTCACGAAAAACCGATATGTTTTATGAACTATGTAAAAAGATAAAAACACGTTTTTTACACAAGACACACAAAATATTCATTTTTCAAGAAAAGGACTTTATACACACCTAACATGTGAAGATGTATACGCATGCATTTGTTTTGAAATATTTGACATTTTAAAATTTATTGAAAGTCAAATTCGTATAAAGAGAGCATATGCACCGAGAGCAGAATAGCCGTGTAGATTATTGCTGCTACTCTCCTATGATTAGTACTCCCTCCAGATCGAATTAGCAGGCGCGCATGGAAAACTGCTGGGACCTACACACTCATTGATTAGGAGAGAAAACGCAAGCCAATGCCTAATTATCCATCCTTAGTTGAGGCTATTAATTAGGGGAGGCAAGCAAACGTGGTTAATTAGGCCCACCCTCAAGCACTACAGTTTAGATTTGCATGGACTGTTTCGTAATCGAATTGGCCAAATGAAGTTCATACCGTTTGCAGATCTTATCATGTTCACACTGGTGCGATCGAGTACATAGGAAGCCGAAAAGAAGTGTTCCCTCTTTTTCAAAATAGGATACATATAGTTTTTGGCCAAAGTTAAAATTTTAAAATTTGATCAATTATATACTCTCGATTCATATTACTTGTCACGAAATGGATGATTCGTATAATGCTTTTAATGATAGATATATCAATTTTAACGACAAATAATATGGATCAAGGGACTAGAAAAATCGTGATTATTTTAAATTAGTATTGTTAGGATCATTATGAAATATATTTTTATTTATATATTCATATTCTTTTCACTATAATTGGTCAAATTTAAAAATTGCCTTTGACCCAAAACTATATGTATACTGTACTATTTTGGGAAGGTAGGAGTGTACGATGGGAGATGTCGTGAAGTAGTATGAGCGCGGCTGCTAAGAGACCATAAATGCTGCTATGAGTGTATGCGGAGGTAGCTGGATGCCTTTTTTTTTTGGGCGGAGGTAGCTGGATGCGATACTTTATGTACTCTTTTTTTGTTGAAATTATATTGCATATAAGGTTTTACTAAATAAAATTTTATAATGTTTTTTTATCAAATAGTTTGATATAAATATAAACCTATACAATGCTAAATTAATATTATAAGAATTGGTTTAAAATATATTTTTATATTATATGCATATATATCAAAATTTCCAAAATTTGATTTGCATGTAAAATTGTGCGCAAGATATTATGTGAAGGAGGGAATACTATGCTTTGATGTGGCCGTTACCTGCTTCCTGTCTAGTATTAAATTTAAGAGTAGTAGCAACATGAACTGCAAAAAAGAAAACACAGGCAGGAGGAAAACGACCAACACGTGAATTTCCTCCAAACGCCCGCACGTATTATTTCGTTCACACAAATGAGAGCACAGTTGTTGACTTAGTGGCCTGTCACCGTGAGACTGATGGACATGAAGAGGGACGTCCCGGAGGAACAGCAAAGAGGAGCGGTGGAATGTGTTGCACATACGTATATAGATCCACTAATTAATTAGGACCGATGATCAGCGCTCCATACGAAAACGACGACCAATATACAGACTGACATGTTGTCAACATGATGCACGGAGCATAATAATTATCCGAATAGTTCGCGGTTTTCACACGAACGCTACGAGCGAGCTTCTCCCTTCACATCATCACATGGGTGCTCGCTTGATGACCCACTGTCCCACTGACTACTGCCAGCGGGCTCTTCACTTGGACACTAGAAGCCAACGTCTCATTTATAAGCTTGGATGGCCTTTTTCACGTTCCATAGACTCAAGATCTTTCCAAAATTTATCATAGCTTTAGGTGACCTTTTCTTCATTAACAGTTATTTTCTCCGTCCTAAAAAGAAGGTCTCAAGTTTGTCTAAACTTGAATGTATCTAGACACTATTTATTATATAGATACATCCAAATTCAAATAAATTTGAGACATCCTTTTTAGGACGGAGGGAGTACCAACTGAAGTGTTCCTAGGTTAACCTTGATAATATTTACCCCGCAAAAAAAAACTTAATAATGTTTAAGCATCACGTGATCACCCTTTTTTTTAAATGTCACCCGCTATCCTTTAAGATCCGATGTATTGGCTTGATTTAGTTTTGAGTTAAATTTCCAAATAATCCTGAAATAGTTTCTTAATGTATCCTCTAGTTACATATTCCTAGTCCTATGCGGTACCCACAGGGATCTCGTTGTCGTGTTCTATGCATCAAGTTGTTGTTTTTTTGCGTATGCATCCAAAGAAGTAAAAATAATAATGCCCCCATTCTTATATGGATGCAATCGATAAAGAGACTAGAAAATGCAAGTATGACATCACCAAGATTTCTCTTGGTCTTAGATTTTTTAAAACTTTACCTTTTAAACCAATACCTCGTTTGACAATCCGCATAGGTTGCTGAAATTCTAGGTATAGTGTTGACATGTTTTAATAACGTTTTTAGTAGTTGCCATATTGTTTACACTTGTTACATTATATGGTCCATACCTACCAGATTACAATAACTCGGGTTGACAGGTTTTATGTGCTCTACAAGAATGTAAGTCGTGTTTGCTAATAATTTTGTGGTTGAAAAAAGGGATATCCGCTCTCTAGTTGCGCATCATCTTGCAATATCTAAAAACATGTGAAAAATACGTGGTAATCATGCAGTATTTTCGTTGTAGTTGTTCATTGTTAGTCTGGCTACAATAATAGTGTAATTTGGCCAGCAACACGACAAATAGACTTCATCGAAACATAAGAGCATGTCGACTAGTTTAAGTCCTGCTCGAGACAACTCGGTAGTATAAATGTATTCCTAATCGGATAAACTATTTTAGGAGATATTTGTTTTCAGTATATGAATTTATTTAGTGCAACGATGCTAGCATGAGGTGCCATGTTTTTTGCATGCATGTGCTCTCCATATGCATACATATGCTAATTAGATTTTCCATTTTATCTTTACTTGGGTCTTGATCGCATGTTTTCTATACGTAGAAAGATTGATAGACGCAATACAACTTCCTCAAGAAGTATGTGGTCGAATTGCGTCGAGATCAACTTGATGCAGCTCTTTTGGGAATCTTCTGATTCGGAACTATGGTGGGTACACAGTCCTATGTAGACCATCTATTTTTTAAGTTGAGATCCGTCCGTAGACTTTTTTTTTTGTTTTTCCCAAATGACAGGACATACGAATCTGTAACTTTACAGGTCAACAATATATTGCACCAAAAAATCTGGACTCGTTTTTCAAACATCAAAGTTTCAATATATTGTTGATCTGCCGAATTTCAGATTGTTATGTTTTATTATTTGGAACCAAAGAGAAAGAAAAATAAACACAACGAATATATAGTTTGGATTTTTCGCAATTTGTTTTTAGTTTGGATAGAGGTGTGTACTCATCGTAGTGTTCAGGAAACCAACCACCTCCTTTTCCCGCTATATGTTGTGGTGGACTTGGCTTCGTCGCCTGTGCTGTGATGACCAGGAAGTTGCGTAGTGGAGGACGTCTATCACATCTGAAGGTTGCCCCAATTGAAGGAGCAGGAACCCTAGCACTTAATGGCAATTTGCACAAAATAACCTAAAATGTAACAAATTCAAAAAGTAAACATTGGCCAAAACTATTTCGCAGGATTAACCATTTTTTGCCGCGTCAGCCGCCGGGCGCTGCACTACACTGTGTCACGCCATTGTGCATGGGGAGGGGGGCCAGCACAGTGATCTGCCACGCCGTGCTCCGCGGCGCCGCACTGTCAAACGCGCTACAAGAGATCAGTTAGCTAGCAGCTGAGCTGGGTCCGTACGTGGGTGAACAGATGGCTAGAAACTTATGACCTGCAAGAAAGGAAAGGGAACGTGGGCGTCGTGATTTGTTTAAACCGTGCTACAAAATAAGACATCTGGTAAACTGACGACGACCGTTTTGTACTATCATATTTTGCATCAGCTGTTAGAGATGCTGTGAGGCGCGTGGGACTTTGGACTTGGACACGCACGGCAGAAAAAGGAACTTGGGCCTCGTGGCTTTGGCAAGCTAATTGATAGCGGTGTCGGCTAATCCATATGCATGCTCGTGGACTTGGACACGCATGCCTCGTACATTCCTCTCTTACCTGGCACAAACATGTAGCGCATGAACCCTGACCGTTCTGGTCTTGCATGCATGCATGCGTTTAGCCTCAGGCCTGAGCTGGTCATGCATGGAAAATGCAAAGGCCATGCTAGTACTATTACAAATGGATCATCTCAATTAGTACAACTAGTCAGCTACGTTGATGATCACATTTCAAATTCACTATTTGCTAGTAGAAGGCATATAAATTCTTCAGTTGTCTAGTAGTACAATACATGCATGGTTGGATATGCGACCAATTTGGTTAAATCATAGCCACAAATAATAGATCTAACTGTTAAAATAATTTTGATTATATGAACTGAGGTGGTGTCTTCTGAAAAAACCCTTATATTGATTTCAGAATATAACAGATAAGTTCGAACATTATTCATTTCAAATATATAGAAAGAAAAATGTGATTAACATCATGTACTAGATCTCCCAGCTACAGATTTGATCTACTAGTAGGTGGGCGCCGTTGTTGTTTATTAACCCGCATCTTTATCGGCTGATGATGCAATCCAGATCACTCGTGGGGAGCTAGTAGTTGGCCGTCTGCGTGCATCGTACTACTAGACAAATTAAGTATAGCACCAACGAATCAGTTAGGTGCTAATTTCCTTTGTTTCAGGTCATGCATGCATGGTCCAATGAATTGATCGCTTCTACCCATCTGTTCACCCACGTATGTGGCTAAATCAGTTCAAAAGTGCGGTGCGACGCTCCGCGGCCCAGCAGATCACTGTGCTCTATGCAGCGCCCCTCCCCATGGCGTGGCACTTCCGTAGCTGAGGCCTGCGCGGCCAGTGTGGCAGCGCTGCGGCGCCATGCACGATGGCGTGACACAGTGTAGTGCAGCGCCCTAGCGACTGGCGAGGAAAAAATGGTTAGTTCAGTAAAATAGTTTTTGCTAGATTTTATTTTTAAAATTTATTATGTTTTTAGGTTATTTTTGTGTTTTCTGCCGCACTTAATAGCATTATTGTCACTTGTCAGTATAATTGTCTAGATTCGGTGAATGTGTTGGGGAACTCAGAATTTGCTAGGTCGCAGATCAGCGTGTTCTAGAGAGAAGCAAGGAGTATGTACCTACTGTTTGAGATTTTGTATGTATCAGGTGGTCAGCAAATTAGCTCAGTACTTTGGTCAATGGAACGGTTTTCCAAATCCAAAAATATTACTACTCCCTTCAACCCATATTAGTTGACTTAGATTTAGATAAATTTAGACACTATTTACTATATAGGTTCATCCAAATTTTAACAAATTCAAGTCAACTAATATGGGTCGAAGGAAGTACTAATATAGATCGGATCATTGCCCATGGCTGAATTGGTCATCCCGCAGGATTTGCTGAACCTCACACTACGCGACGGATGGGTGATGAGCCAACTAGAGATGAAACTTTGAAACATAGTTCAGCCTAGTTCAAATAAATGAACTAGTTTTCTCGAAAAGTGATGTTCTGTCAAAACTTAATTATTTTTTTTGCATTAAGTAGGTCACTGCCATCCCTAGAGCCAACGTGCCACTCCCACACGATTAGTAAATATGTGTGCGTACATGTCCATTCCCTCACACGCTTCGATATTTGCATCCCCAGTTGTACTAGAATTCCAGGCAATAGTTCATTAAAATACAGTAGTAAATCTTAGTTATGTTTGATTGTACACTTGATACACCATATTTATACATGAATTTCGGTATAGACTCAATTGCTAGATATACAAATGAAAGAGATATACTAACAAGATAATTTAATTTTCTTAGTTTCATATTTATCTCCATGATCGGTTCACCTTATAGATCTCTCACAGTCTTCTCAAGGCTCAAACTTGTATCCCTTGTTGAAACTTGTCAAGAACCTTTACGTTGGCGAAAATGGAGAGTATTTTGGAGGAGGTGTAACACATAGATTGCTTGTTTCTCACATGTTTACATAGAAATAAGAAATAAATCAGTTATTTGATTGGAGAGTACAGATCAATCACAATTCATCACAATAGATAACTACTTTAAAGCAGCATGAATGAATATTATAAAAGAAAGACGCGTAAGCCCTCATGATCATGTTGGCTAAATCAAGAAGAGAGGCGTAATTAAAGTCCTCAAGACAACGCTCGATGAAAAACAGTGCAGAAATCGGTTCCAGCCGCAACTCCCTTGCGTCTGCCGGGAACAACTAATCGGCATTGGCACCTTCGGCCAGGTGCTCACGCCGCGCATCAACAGCCTGGCCAGGCTGCACGCATGCGGCCGAATACGTGCAGGCGCCAGCAGGTCCCCGTTTGAGAAATCTATTGCACATGCAGGTGCACGGGAATCAACCCAGGCCACGATTAGTGATGGCCGCAGAGATTACACCGAGCAACATGATCTGCACGGCTTCGAGGAGCGACCACATCGACACCAATATCAAGATCTGCACTATTTCGCGACTATACCGACATCAAGATCTACACTCTTCAAGACACGACTACACCGACACCAAGATTTGTACCGCATCGCCGCATCAGACGATTCAACATCAACGTCAAGCTATACGACTATGCCAGAATACAAGTCAAGATCTTTGTTGAGCACATCAACGGAGAAGCGACATCGACATCATCCACACGCCAGGCCGGTGTGAGACACTACTACGCCGACTTCTTCGACATCATCGCCGCCACAAGGGACGCCTTCGAGCGACGATCATCGTCGACACGCCTACTCCATCGCCGACATATCATCGTCAAGGTCTACATCAGCGTGGTCTTCATCAACATCTTCGTCGACACATCGCCGCCGCTTATACCCGGCCCACATGATGGACATACAACCACGACGCCTCGACAAGATAATCAGAAGACACGACGACGGCATTGCCGCGCCCACGACCCCCGACGATCGATCAACAAACCGCATCACAAGACGCCCACGATCACAAGATATGGTTCCGCAAAACCTTGTGTGCTTGGTGGGTTCCTCGGTCCTGCAAAACCGGTGGTCTCACTTTATGACCGCCCAAGAGACGCCGACGTACCTCTACACGGTGCAAAACGCCCACAATCGCAGCTTCACAACAACAACAACAAAATCACGCATTTTTTTGCGCCCGCAATGGCGGCCACACCACACGACGATCACGACATCGACCACACCTTACATCGACCACGGCTATACCACCATTGGCTACCTCGACATCGACATCAAGAACAACTTCTACAACAACTCAAGAACTCTAGTCAACAGCGTCCGCGTCGTCACTTGTGTCAACGCCACTCCCGCTATGACTGCGGGAGGGAAGAGAGGCACTAGAAGGGGACGCAGTCACCGTCCTTAGGTGCCAGCCATGATCATGTTCATGTAGGTGATGATGACAAGGAGGTGAAGACGACGGAACTGCAAGACTTCAAATCCAGTCGCAAGTGTCCGCTCACCCCGCCTCACCGTGGGGGATGTTAGAGTACGATACGGTTCAGGCTAGAGATAGACTAGGACTCTACATCTTATACCCAAGTCTCCGTCACCCTGCACGCCTATATATACTCCCAGAAGGATCAAATCAATACAATCAAATATTAGGGATTCAATATTTTCCACAAGAGAGACACTTGACCCTCTCGCTTTAGCACGAACTCTCCCTCAGACTCACAACCACAGTTGATGACTCTTAACACAAGACTAGATAAGTGCATAAAACAATTATCATGTTAGAATATCAACATGGAAAATGTAGTTACATAAATTCAAGTTCAAATGATTAGGGGACTTAGTCTTAAGCATGTGCGGATGACTATGACGACTACTACATCGACATCAAGGGATACGGCAACAACTACTCATCGGCCACAACTCCGGTCAAATCATTTGCATCATCACTATAGCATCCACGAGACTCCTGTGACTGTGTGAGGGAACAAAAGAGAGACATGGATGACACTAGATGAGCATGATAGACATCTGTAGGTGACGATCATTTATCAACGATACAGTTGATGATGGTGAAGCAGAAAAGACGACAGAAGCACAAGGCATCAAATCCAGATGCAATTGTTCGCTTTACTCCCATTACCGACCGGGGGAAATGTAAGAACTATAATTAAGTTCGACTCACAGATAAGGAGACAGAGATGGAATAAGTTTAAGCCATGTACAACTTGTGGAATGCATGTATATGTATGCATGACTCTCGAATCAAATATAATTAAGTTTTTCTAATGTCGGGATACATCTGCTAGCATGGTTCTACGGATACTACTAGTAGGTACAGTGCAGCCCCAGATTGTTTTCCGGACAAATAGCACACAGTCAAAAGAGTAGAAACTGTGTGAAATGTTAGCCATGGAGCGGACAACCTGTTGGAACTAATCTTTTGCCATAGAGCTAGTAAGATGATACATAGTGATAAACTGTTTACAATAAACCCAACCATTCGCACACGGTTCTCTTCTGCGAGGCGTGTGCGAAGTTGAGCCCCTTGTAGACAGTTTCTTTAACCGTGTATGATCGATGTGCCCGCCCGTCATCGAGTAGAGATGGTTTAGTAAATCGTCTCTGATAAGCCATTTCAGCTCATGTGGGATGGTGTGATACGTACTATTGTTAGTTATGACACACACACGTCAAATCTTTGAAGAGATATAGATATTAACTCAGATTTGTTAGTTTTCGTTCTTGGTCATCTCTCTCGCCGTTGGATATGCTTCGTGATTCGTGCAATCTGAGAGTTGTACATGGGTTGCAACTGAAAAACAGCATGTTCACGTAGCACACAAAAATTTGTTCACGCGGAATCTTTTTTAGGTATTATTTTTTTTGCACCAAGTTAAAAATTGTGCATGTACCCTCAAAAAAAAATTGTGCATGTGTCACGAATAGTAGGCTGACTGAGATTTAGTCGACTGAGTCCTAGGCAGGCCCATATTAATTACTGGCCAGCAGGCTTTATATGAGTCATTGTTTTTTGGTCAGGTGTGCAACTATAAAACCTGAGCGCAGCAGAGCCCCTTAGACGCACTGCGCTACTTCTTCTAAAGATCCAAGCCACTCACAAGTACACAAGTACGTACGTAGATACACACAACACTACTCTCCAATTCCGTCGGCCATGACAAAAGCCAACGGCAACGGTGCGGCGCGTGACAGCCACCGGAGCATGCAGGAGCACGCGGAAGGCCCTGCGGCCATGCTCGCCATCGGCACGGCGAACCCGACCGGCGTCGTGATACCCCAGGACCAGTTCGCCGAGAACGTCTTCCGCGCGACCAAGAGCGACCACCTTACCGAGCTCAAAGAAAAAATGAAGAGAATTTGTAAGCATGAACATACTTTCTCCCTCCGTTCATGTTGACAAGTTATCATTTGACTAATCCCTTTGCATAAAATACAATCTGATCTAGCGTTGAGCCGTCGCCCTGCATGCAGTGGGATTTTCTAGCAGACACACTAAAAATACGAGGATTTTCTTTAATTTCCTTGCAGGCCAGAAAACAGGCATCGACAAACGGCACTTCCACCTGACCGAGGAAACACTCGCTTCGCACCCGGAGTTCCTCGACAGGGAGCTGCCATCCCTCGACAACCGCATCGACATGGCCGACACGGCCGTTCCGAAGCTCGCGCAGTGCGCCGCGGTCAAGGCCATCGCCGAGTGGGGTCGCCCGGCCACCGACATCACCCACCTCGTCTTCAGCACCTACTCCGCCTGGCAGGCGCCGAGCTTCGACCACCAGCTGGCCGCGCTCCTGGGGCTCCGCCCCACGGTCTCCCGCACCATACTCAGCCTCCACGGCTGCTACGGCGGCGGCAGGGCGCTCAGCCTGGCCAAGCAGCTCGCCGAGAACAACCGCGGCGCGCGCGTCCTCGTGGCCTGCTCCGAGATAACCCTCGTCTGCTTCGGCGGCCCCGACGGCAGCAACCTCATCGGCAGCGCCTTGTTCGGCGACGGCGCCGGCGCCGTCATCGTGGGCGCCGGGCCCTTCGCTGAGGGCGAACGCCCGCTGTTCGAGATGGTCTCTGCCACGCAGACGACCATACCCAGGACCGAGCACGTGCTCGGCATGCAGGTGTCGGGGGGCGGCGTGGACTTCCACCTCGGCATCCAGGTGCCGATGCTGATAGGGAAGAACGTCGAGCAATGTCTCGTAGACGCGTTCGGTGGAGACGATGCTCCGTGCTCGTGGAACGACATCTTCTGGGCGGTGCACCCAGGTGGCCGTCAGATCTTGGATAACATAGACACTGAGCTCAAGCTGGAGCCCGCGAAGCTGGCCGCCAGCCGGCATGTTCTTCGTGAGTACGGCAACATGAGCGGCGCCACGATCATCTTCGTGCTCGATGAGCTGCGGCGGCGTAGGAAGGAGGACGGCGATAATCTGCTGCCGGAGTGGGGTGCGATGCTGGCCTTCGGGCCAGGAATCACGATCGAGGCCATGGTGCTGCGCTGCCCACGCGCATCGTCTCTCAACAACAACTAATTACACCGATACTACTCATACGTGTGTCAAAGCACAAACGTGGGTCATGTCAAACAAAGGAAACCACGTCAAGAACACCTCCATCGTCATTACTACTCGATCGATATATGCTAGTAAGTAGTATGACTAGTACCACGTAATAATACTTATACCTGGGTAATAACATCCAGCCTATACGTATGTGAGTGAATATTGCCTCGAAATATTATTGTGTATGCACGTGTGTGTTGTCAAATCGTGTGTTCTTTATAGTGTTTTTACAAATGTTGCCCCGAAGTGCATGGGCAGACGTTGTGTAATATTTTGTTATGATTAATAAAGTTTCATATTCCCTGGAAAAAAATCCTCTATAGTCTAATAAAGCTCCGTGTTTTGATCAATTATTTTCCATGATGATTTTTAGCTTAAGTTTGATGTTTAATCTTTCTGGTTGTGTGATAAAAGTACTCCTATAGACCGAGTCTCGTGTCGACTGACTTCGGTGTCGCTGCCACTGCCGGTATCCCTTGCTTTAATTTGATGCCCTCCTCCTGGCCTATTGTGTCGTCGTCGTGCTCCTGGATGTGCATGTCTGCCATCATGGACGGGATGTCTCTATTTGGGCGTTGTGGAAGGAGCAATGACCGCATCTTCAAACTCTCGTGTTCCTTGGCGCAGGATCTTCTTGCGTGCATCACTGATGAAGCTTCGTCCTAGTCTTTTGCTGCGACCAAGCTATGGACACGCCGCGTTAGTAACGTGAGAGAGTAGAAATTTGTACTGGCCTCGCGCACCCCTCCCTGTAACTCGTGTGTCGATTCCTCAAAAATAATATACCCTTCCATCCTTGTCTACTTTGCATATGTAATCCATAAGGAAATAATTGGAAGCATGTATTTGATAATTTAAATTGTGGTTTGCCGTATGTCCTGGCATCGTGCCCACTAGAAATTTGATTTTCCCATGCATCGAAGATTTGATGTTCTCCTACGCATCGTTTGTCGACTTCACGGAAATGTGCTTCGTCTTATCAATTACACATAGATCAGTGCCAACACAACTTCATAGAGATAACCTTCTTTGAGAGAGAAGTATAATTCACGGCCCATACAAAATAAACAGATACATTGTTTCACTGAATATTTGGGATCAAAAGCTTGATGTTAGTACTCCCTCCATATAATAAAAAGATGACATGATTGAAATGCATTAAGTCAAATTTTAAAACTTCAATTAGGTTTAGATTTTTCTCACAAAACCTTTGGTGCCCTTTATCTTAATCTTCTAGGCCCTTGCTGGACAACATCTTGCTCGTTTCCCTTCTGCAATTTAGCCAACAAGCAAGTCAATCTAGTACTACTCGAGTAAATTTGCGGGATCAGAAGATTCTATAATAAATGATAGAATTGGGATCGGAAGTAAAATTAACCGAAATAAGCATTAATCTAGCTGAATAGTGCAAGTGATAATTGTTGTTTATAAAATATTGCACTCCAGGATGCGTGTTTGCACTTTGTAGAATCAGGACAGGACAACACTGGCCCACAAAAACCACAGACACCGACCCAAGTGTGGAATATTGAGGATTTCCACGGCGTGTGTTTTCGTCGGTGTCATATTCATTTTTCGCATCTGGCATCCAAACCTTTGCTGCCCAGCCGGTGCTGCCGAAAAAACAATTCTAGGCATCGCGATAAAAATATTGATTACATGGTCCATGAGAGAGAAGCACGGAGGCCAAACTCTAAGATAGTTCTCACCAATGCATGTACATAAGGTTAATTTTTTCTACAATGTACGCGCCTGAACATACATTACTTATATTTATAATTATAGCAATATAAAGATGGTACCCTATAAGCAAAAGAAAATAAGGAAAAAACAAACGGTTGGACAGCTGCAAACTGTTCTTGCTGCAACTATTAAGAACCTAAATCCTTCGTCGTCGCGAAGAAGAAGAAGATCATCAGCAGCTAGTCCACATTTTGGCATTGAAGAAATCCCTAGCCATGGGGCGTTAATGAGCCGCAATAACCACTAGCCACGTAAGACTTGATCTAGCTTGCTGCTAAGAAACATTGGTCGAAAGAGCCCTCCAAGTATCTTCAACGCCGGATCCAAGGCCAACGCCATCCCGCCTAACAAGCGACTGAATCCTCCACTATCCACCACAAACCATCAACAATTCGCACCGCCGCACTCCAAGGCCGCAAGGACCAGATTGGCGACGAGGTCAACACCACACAAAGCCAGAGCACACGTCCAGCGAAGACCATATCCCACAGGCTGCTCGACGCCGTAAACGTCGCCGAGATGGGGTTGAAACCGGGTACCTTTATTCAATATAGCGCATTCACCGGTATCTGAGTTGTGCCACCACGACGCTACAAAAATGCTAAGTTTAAAGACCTTGATGAATGCCGAGCGTAGGTCCTAGGTCCCCACCCCCTCCCTGAGCGAAAGCGGAGGAGGCGAGGACCTGTTGATCACCGCCGGGGGAGGAGGCGGCAGCGACGGCTGTGGCGTACTTGTTCGTGTACATAAGGTTAACTTTTTATTCATGCATGGCAGCATGTGGCCTTTGCTTGAAGCGATGGCAAATTTAACCACGCCGCAGGGTGGGTGTCAAACTCTTTTCATCTTGCAACCCTGACGTGGATTACTTTTCGTGAATGTGGCACCGCACACGCACACGCTGTGGAAGGCCCGACGAAGAGAATTAAGCAGCCTTTTAGCTTACAACTCACTGCACCCTCCAACCCACAATATCAAATGCTACTAACCAGTCGTCCAGAACGCAAGAAAGCAATGGTCCTTTACTGGGCCGTGAGGACTAACTCAAGAAAAGAGCTGTGAGCTCCCACACTTGCATCTCTCCTCGTTGAGGGCCCAAGCCGAGCCGGATCAATACTTTTTCTGCTACGGGGTTTGAATTTTCCTAACCGTCTGCCCACATGACTTCATATTAGGGATGTAAGTGGCACACCATTTAATCCCGCGTAATATCGTTTATTTGTATTCTAGTTTAACAAAGTTTGTTTTTTCTAAAACAAAGAATTAAGATTTTGAATAAACGGGACTTGCGGATGCCATTTAAGTGCCATTTACATCCCTACTACATACCGCGGACACCTGGCGATAGCTCAAAGCGCTTTCTACCTCTACAAAGGTGAACTGCCGTCGCCCACCGAAGCATCCCCTGTGTTGAGTTCGTCAGCGGACAGTTCTGGCTCGATGCCCAAGCTCGACACATAGGCTCGGCCGCCCGCCGCGACGCCTCCTAGTTCTCCTGGGGCGCCGCTCTGCCGGCCGCCAACTAAGCCCTCGTCACGCTCTGCCACAGCCTCTCCCGTCCCGGGTGCTCCCGTTTTCCTGACCCTCTCAGGGTTTGTCTGCTTCGTCGCCAACTTTGACTACAAGAAATGTGTTAACTTGTGACATTTTCATAATCAACGTGATTAAAGAATTGGTCATAAATCTATGACCATTTCAAACCAGATGGTCCTAGGACATTTAGAAGGGTCCAAATCCTGAAAAACTATGACCATTTTGAATCAGATTGTCGTAGGACATTTGGAAGGGTCCAAACCCTGAAAAATTATGACCATTTGTTGTCAGCAAGATCATAACTTATTTAGACCAATTGGTCATAACATACATGATACTGGTCTACGACCTTAAATTTAGGTGATCACAACCAATTGAAATGGTCATTGCTCCAAATTCACAATGATTAAAAAACTGATCTACTGCCTCAGCATATTTGCTTACGTGTCATGTCCATGTGTCAACTTTCGTTGATGTGTTCGTATATGTGTCATATACATGTCTCACGTGGAGCCTGCATATGTGCCACCTCGGTAGGTTCGCCTATGTGGCACTATGATGTGGGAGCTGTTCCACATAACTGACATGCAGGATCCACTGCTAGACACATGAAATTGATAGGTGGGACCGCCAGGCAACCTGCCTTCATGGGATTTAATTAGAGTAAAGAGGAAAACATGGGGATCAAACTCTTGACGGAACCCAACCATCGGGGCACTTTTATCTGCCACCTCATCAGACTCTCTTATGTGTCGTGTCCATGAGTCAACTTGCTGATGTGTTTGTATGTGTGTCATATACATGTCTCAAGTGGAGCCTGCATATGTGCCACCTCATCAGGTATCGCCTACGTGGCACTCTGATATGGGAGCTTCTCCACATAACTGACAAGTAGGACCCACTAGTAGGCACATGAAATAGGTAAAATAGGTTGTATTCAAGGAAAAATAGGGGAGGAGGGGAATCGAACCCATGACTTCAACAAACTCCAACGAAATGTTTCCACCTAACCACTGAACAACCTCATCTTTTGTGTTATGCATTTCCGCTTGGGATTTATCGAAGTAAATAATAGCACTAAATTGTTTTTGGCTCATACTGATATCCACGTCATCGCGATTATTTTCGACCATGGGATGAACGCCCGAAAGGACATCTTGTGCCATCTCTATGGATCTCTGCTCTTCCTGGAGGCAAGGACCGCTGCGAGCCAGGGGCAAAATATTCTCTGTTACGTACGTGTAGCATGCTCTCCGTCGTACACTGCGTCACGAGAAGGTGGGACGTGCATGCTACCTGGGCTCACCGTTAGTGTGCGTGAGCAGGACCGGGATCTATGAGAGGCTTTCTCGGTGCGACACGCCTCTGCACCCGCCAGGTGGCGGGGCCCGAACCGAGCCGATGTGGAAACGTGAGCCCATGCCGGCCGCGGTCATGGACATGGGTCTTTCCCAATGTCAATGTGGCGCGCTAAGCCCATGCCGGCCGCGGTTTCTCACAGACCTTAGACCCGTCGAGAGCATACATGGCACCATAGACTATAGCCGGCTGCGCTATTTCGTGTCTATGGGGTCGTTCATAGCCTACATGACGATGTGATGACTGTAAATGCACAAATCAATTGTAGCTAGTTTTGAAATAAGAGTATCGAACCCATAAAGAGCTATTTGGTTAGGGTATTTATGCCCCTCGTTACTTTCTACCAAATGATACTTGTAAGATGCCTTTGATATTAAGTAAAAGGGTGTTTAAAACGTTTTTGGTTTAATGCAAGAAAGTACATAAAACAAGTAAAAAAGTAAGGAAGTAAAAAGAGTGTATGGAATGGTGCTTGAGCTCAATAGAGCTAAGACGTTCTCGAGGATGTAGAATACACCTCTAGCATGTTGTAATTAATAATAATTAGAATAACTTATTTCCTGTGTCATGATATGTCTGGAGAGAGTTTCATAATAAGATGTTCACCAAGACTCGTAGGCAGTCACTTTGTTGAGCCAAGAATAAGGTCATCTCTAAATAACCACTGCGATGCCTGGAAGCAATCACCATATAAACCACCGCAATTAAGGGTTCCTCATGGATATCGTAATTAGCTTAGTGAATCTCCCTTTGGTCACCTTTGACCGTGTTGGGTGATAGCGGTGCTTATAGTCACAGTGGCACGTCCAAAGGGTTTCACCCTCTTACTTTAGACCCGAAGGTAAATGATATGTGGCTGTTACACATACCATCTAAAGGGAGATATTAAACACACATCATAGATCAATGGATCCTCTACACAAGTAATATATCATCTTTATTTTATTTCATAATAATGCTAGGGTTTCTCCATCTCCCAAGAACGAAGGGAACTACTTACACATGAATGAAATTAACAAAATCATCTTAATCAAATGGATGGATAAAATTAATGGGATGAATAAACCACAACTGAATCTGGAATTACAATAAGATCTACTAAATAGAAGATGGGGGTAGAGATGGTGATGGAGATGCAGCGATTGATGATGTAGGGATGATGCGTGGTCCTCCAATGATCCAAGTCCCTTCTCCTCTTGAGTAATGGTGATGGTGGAGATCTTGTGGAGGCGGCGGCTATGGAGTTTGCAAGGCGGCAGGGCTCCGCCTAAGAGGTATGTGGAGAGGGATGCTTCTCCCTTGGCTCCTTGCCTCTTTATATAGGCATGGGGGTGCCCCCTATATCCCCTAATACATTCCTTATTACCTAAGGAAGCTCTAGTAACCAAAAGATACAAATTATGTGAAGAAACCCGTCTAGAATAGCTATTTCTATGCGTCTAGACCCGTGGTACGGGCAGACGGTACGCCCGTACCCACCCGTACCGATGGTCGTTACACGAGCAGTATGCTTTCGTATTTGGGCCGCTATTTTTTCATACGAACTCCGATTTGGGTATTCTTAGGCTTGTTGAAATAGTATGGACGAGGGCTACAACACCATGGCCTTGGATCTTCATTTTGAGATAATGGGAGAATCCACTTTTTCCACCTCTAAAATGGCCAAGTCTAGTGCCTGCAGCTCCTCCATATTGCATCTTATTGTTTCCTTTTGCCTTGCTTTATCCATAATCCAAAACAACATGTACACACAAGTCAAAGACAAGAAAAAGTAACAGAATCCGAATAAAACTAACAATTTGTGAAAATGAAAGAGAACTTGTAATCATACACAATATGCATAGTTGTAGCTAGATATAGCATGTAATGAGCAATAATTTGAACAATTTATATACTTAAATATACGTCAATTTTGGACTCATCAACTTCCCCAAGGTAGACTCTTGCATGTCCCCGAGCAATAAGGTGTCTTATGGACAAGGTCATCATGTTCATGAGGCACGAGTCGATAACATAAATGAGGCAAAAATTGAAACAAAAGTATAATATTGGATGTAGAAGATCAATTCCTTGTATTCTTATTTCCCCTGCAAGCTCAAAGTATGAAAGAACATATTCATACAAGGCAACACAAGTTTAGTTATGTCAATTCATACAAGATCAATTAAAACTTCAATGCTCCATGTCAAAAGTGAATCTAGATTTGAAAGCAAACTTGTGATCCTCCTATTGAACCTTTTATGTTTTGTATTTCCTAATTTTTGTAAAGTAAGAGCTTCAAAAAGAATATGAATTCACTTACGGTTGACAGTCATATGCGTGCAACACTTCATCTATTTGAAAGGCTCATAAAAGTTAGAGAGATGACAAGAACACTATACAAGCATCAGTAAATCAAGGCAATCAAAGTAGAGTTTAATATAAGTATAAATAATTAGAAGTGTAACAATTAATCTAATTATTCTAGTTAACTCTCAGCTTGCCAAGGAATACTAGGATGCTTTAATAGCAAAATTGAGTAAGAGAGTTCATGTCCTAAATAGCATAATAGTAAAGTGTCTTATTCACACCCACATCGGTAGATCAAGACTATCAAAAGAAATTCTATTCCAACCATTGCTTCTCAATAAAATTCATAGATTAGTAATGAGATCATGCCAAAGACTTGTTATGTTGATCTTCATATTTTTCTCTTCTCTTTCTATTTTCCCCTTATTTTTTCTTCCTTCTTTTAAGAATATTTCTCAACAAGGATCATTGAGTGATTCTTTTAAACAATGGTTTGCACAACCTTCGAGAGTACTAATACTTTTGCCTATACAGTGACACATATTCCACCCATGTAATCAACTCATAGCTGAAATCCGGGGTTATACCATAGATCGTTCAAAAGCTAGAGGATTTATTGGCATCCAGAGGGGTGCATGAGAAACATAGAACTCTTTTAAACAGTATCACAGTTTGATCCACAAGGTTAGCTTTGGCATGCAATAACAATTACCACTATTACTGATATAGACTGGAAGTTAACTTCGAAAGAAAACGAAGTTAACTCACTAGACTTCATTTCAATCAAACAACTCCTTTCAAGAGCGCTGTCAAGTCTATAAAAATGTTAGTCCAACAACCAAACAAAGCAAACATATATTTTTGATGATAAAATTTCACCAAGATATGAAACACATGATTAGAGGAACAAATAATTCTACCTTTTGAAAATAGTCCGAAACAATAGAGAATCATGCAAATATATACAAGTGCCAATGGAACATGAATGCAACTAAACTGAAGGCACAAAATTAAGAAAGACACCTAAAAACTTATGGGTTGCCTCACTAGGAGCGCTTCCTTTAAAGCCATATCTAGGCTTCGAAGCTCCATTTTTATTTCAATAGATATCAACTAGAGATTTTTTTATTCGTACCTCACGTAGAAGTTTGGAGTACTTATTATAAAAGTGTAGAGGTCCCAACCTTTAATAAGGTAGAGATCCCTGCGTTTAAAATGCTAGTCCCTGGATCAATAGCTAGCATCCACAGTTAAGATGTAATATCAAGAAACAAAGTTCATATTACAACTTTATAACCAGGAATAAAATATTTCATTACATCTTACATAGCTCATTTGGCTATCTCATTACAATGCAGCAGAAATAACTATAGCATGGAGTCCTTCATCTTCAAAATGCCATAGGCAATCATGTTGGTTGTAGACTTGTAATCCTAATCAACACACTTCACTAACATCAAACAAACCTGCAACATAATAAGTTACAGCCACAAGGGTCAATACATTTGAATTGTATTGGCAAGTGATACTATGGTAGTATAGTGCAGTCTATCATCTATATGCATTTGGCTAAGTGGAGCTTAGGCTTGCTTTGCTCAAAATAGATTTTCCTTATCATTTGAAAACACTAAGTTTTTGTTTGTCAAAATCACCCAAGGCATCTCCCAATAGAAATTGGTGATCCTTTAACCCTTGTTCAACCACAAGTTTTTAACTTAGAAATTGGGATGAGGAGATTCTTGATAGCTTCCATGTCTTGATGCTCAAATTGTCCCTTACCGGGGACACGGCTAAGTACTTAGATTTTTTACTCTGCAGAGGTGGTGCATTTCCCCACAAGACTCGACATGCATCGAGACATGATCTTTCAGAAGCCTTCCTTTAGACCAGAATGGACGCGCTCCAACCTATCATCCCCTACCACGAACTATCCATTTGGCTAAGTTCTTGCAACCTATATGATCCAGGAAGAGCCCATAATGCCAAGTGGCTGCACTTAAAGCTTTTGAACATTTGACATCTCAAATCTCTTTGTTCCTGGGTGGAAATCCACAAGAGATATACACAAGGTAAACCATAGAAATGGTCCTTGTGTAACCACTCAACCAAAAACCACCAAGCAATTACCAATCCACCCAGGTGTTTCATTCACTTAGTTGTTTTATTAAACAAAAACATAAGTCCTTGACTTAGAAATATTCCATAGCATGAATATAATCCACCCTTGTTTTCTACTAGCTAGGCTAAGCATGATAGTAGTAGAAATCTTGACTTAGGAAAATTCTACTAAGGTTTAATCTACTAGGATTTCCCATGGCATAGTTTATACTTAGCAAAAATTCCATGCAAGTCCTACTTAGAAATAACACTAATGCATAGTGAAAATATTGGGACAAAAGTATGAAGCACCACTTGCCTTTTTGGTAGATAATATAAGTTCACTCCTTGATTTTGCAATAGTCACACTCTTGAAATTCCACTACAATTCAATCAAGCAAGTAAATATTCAATCTACCATTCAAGCAATCATCACATAGAATAATAAAAACAAAGCAATGCATGCAAACATGCCAAAGATTGTTTTATTTGAAAAATTGGTTTCTAATAGGTTATAAACATTATAAAACACCTATTGTCATTTATAAAAGTGGTAAAACCATTTGATATTAAGTTAGTGAAAAAATGGCCACTTTAAATCATTTTTGTTTTGTCAGAAATGATTTAAATCAAAGCAATACTTTCTAGTGTTTGACAAATATATTTTAAACACAAATTTTAGTGTTCTATGGTCAATTGTTTATTATTAAAACCATTTGCAAAAGGTTTTACTTATAAACCTTTTTTATACCAAAGCAATGTTTTATTTGTTAGAAATTCCTTTAAACAAAGTCATAATTTTTCTAGGGTTCACCAAATATATTTTTAAATCATAAAACTTGGTGTTTAGGGTCAGAGAGTTGAAATCTAATTATTTTCCAAAGGTTTTACTCAAAAAGCATTTTTATACCATAACTATATTTTTATTTAACTAGAAATGCTTTAATTCAAAGATTTATTCTTTAGCTTCACAAAATACACTTTTAAATCCATAAGTTGGTTTCTATGGTCAGTAGGTTCAAAAAAATCCATTTGCCAAAGATTTTACCTTAAAAATATTTTTAGAATAATTTTATATTCAAATTATTCCTACACAAGTTTCTATAAAAACAACCAATTTAACAAAATCAATTTACTAAACAAAGTACATGGTTGGAAAGTATTTGTTTTACTGATTCCATTGATATAAAATTTACAAAATTTGGACGTGTGGATCAAAAGTTATGCAATTTACAAATCCACACATCTAATAGAAAAGTTTCTGGTTTTAAAACATAACTCTGGCCGTGTGGTGTGTTCTGATTGGCCAAAAACGGTTCGTGCGGATCGGCTACTGTGGTGCGTTGGATTAAAAGTGAATTGTGCGGTACAGATCAAAGGATACCTCTTGGTTTAAGTTTCTATCGTATCCGCTGGATCAACATCCTACGGTTCACAGCACACCAACCACTAACTGGCGGCGCTGGCGACGAACACGCGGCGGCGGCGCTCTGTCAGCGGTGTTCCGGCGCAGCCAGAAAGCAAGGGAGAAAGGGAAGGGGCTCACCAGGTTCATCGTGGCGTGGGGATGCTCGAGGTGGTCGTAGGAGAGCAGGGGGCGCACGGAGTTGTCGTCAATCCCTCGCCGGAGTTCGAGACGGTGTCGGGTGCTCTCTATCATTGTCGGAGGCGAGGATACATTTCACGCCAAGACAAACAAATTATGTTGTTAGGTTTGCGCGAGAAAGGCGAATACGAGAGTATCGGTCAGAGGGGACGGGGTGGTCAGGAGTTACCAGGGGGTGTCGCTGGATTGGAGGTAGACGGCGGCGCTCTCGGTCTTGGTCGTTGCCGAGCCTAGGGAACGCGCGCGAGTGAGTGGGACATACTGGCAGGTGCAGAGGTCTATGGGAAACGGGCTCGCGTGGTCTAGGGGGCAAGGCGCGGTCTGGGCTCGCCGGAATTCATTGGTGAGCTCGTCAAAGGCAGTGAGATTCGGGCGAGTAATTCGTGCAGCCTAGTGGCGGGAAGGGTGTGTCGACGGAGGGGAAAGCGAGAGGGCGTCGAGGCGCTTTAACGGGCATGGTCGCGGCGTAATCGGCAGCAATAACTCAAATTGATTCGATTTTTGCAACGGCTGGTAACGGCGAGGAGAGAGGCGTGGTCAGCGCGCGAGGAAGAAGACGCTCGCGTGGCAGTGGGGCCTGGCGGCAATGAGAGAGAGAGAGGGTGCGATGGGGCCAATCGTTCAGTGACTGCGCAGGTAAAAGTTGCGGTGTGAAACGTTTTCCTGCGGGGAGAGAGGGATGGGCTTGTTGGGCCTGGTCTGGCTGGGTTGGGTTGTTTCCATTTTTTTTGTTCTGATTCATTTTTCTTTTTCTGTTTTGATTTTGTCCAAATGATTTCAAACCTTGTTTGAATTCAAACCCTTTTCAAATGTTTAGTATATTTCTATACTGTTTTAAATAGTTATTTTAAGTCTATTTTAGAATAGTTCCTTTATTATTTTATGGTTTATATTTTATTTAAAATAGACTCTTGCCCTTATTCAAATAAGATTTTAAAAATAATTTCCATTCTTATTGAAATTCAAAAAAAATTATCAAAACCTTTTCCAGTAGGTTTTATTTATTCAAAAGGGTGTTGAATAATTTCCCTTTGGATTATTTAAAGTATTTTAATATAATTATTAATCTTTTTAAATTGGGCAAATGTCTTTATTCCAATGAAATCAAATATGGTTTTTAATTCCATAAATTTTATTTAGATGATTTATTTGATTCCATTTAAGTTAATTAAGTAACTTTTATTCTACTTGGGTAAATTCCAATTATTATTTTCCCATGATTTAATTAATCATTCTCATTAGGGATTTGTCTTTATTCAAATAGAAATAGAATTTGGTTAATGCCATATTATTTTATTTGAATATTCTTTATCCTTCTATTTTATTTAGATTTAGATTATATTCATTCCATTTGCTTATGGATTAGGCCAAGTTTTAATTTGGCTTTTAAATACTCCTTATTTATTATTTCTTTCTTTGTCTTATAAAATCCATACCTTTTAATTTTAAGTTCCAAACTTGGTGATTCCAATTTGTAACATCTTATTTAATATTTGTTTATCCTTTATATCTCTTTAGGATTATTTGCTCACCATTTGGTATGGATTTTAGATAGGAGTTTTATTAGCTTTGAAAATTATTTACTTTCAACTTATTAGATTCATAAGTTTTTATCCATGGTTCCAAATTGGATGAAATCAATTTCTATGGTCTTATAATATCATTTTTGATCTTTTACAAATGTTTGTTGCTAAATTTTTATATGGATCAAATCCATGGTCTTAGAGAGATCTTGGAAGTTATTTCTTCCATTAAGGTTTTTAGGATTTTGGTTTACTTTCCAAGTGTTTAAATTTCAAGATGCATTTATGAAGAATGCATTTCACTTGATTTGAATTTAGTTGGATTCACTTTTCATTCAAAGTTTGTTAATGATGGGGTTTAATGTTTCCATTTGGAATCAAAAGTTTCTTTTCACCCTAAATTTCAAAAATTATTTATTTTGTTTATTTATTTTTCACATTTCAAAATTTGGAAAATTTTGGGGTGTGACAAAAAGTTTTGTCGAAGTCGCACCCGCTTATGGTGCATATATAGGAGTTTGGTAGATAAATAAATTGTTGCTTCCAAGTGATGATGGATATGGCATATATGATGAGCATGACTCCATAGATAGCTGAAAGGATACAGATGTTGTTGGGGAGGTGACCTCGGATAGGGTAAAGACGGGGAAAGACGGAAGGGTGTTCCCCGTCTAGTCTCCGAAGTTGATCTGAGTGGCGAATCCTGAGAGGTCGGTAGAGATAGGAAAGGCGGGACCCTTATGATAATGGCAAGGCATTACCGCCGAGATCTGCGTAAGTCGGCCGGGTTAGCCCGAGTAATCTTAATACGGTGAAGGACGAGCCAAATGCGAGGCGGGGCCGAATGATATGAAGCTTGCGGAGAAGGAGAAGCCTAAAGTCAAACTCTAGGCAGGCTAGGGAGAATCTGGCGGAGCCAAGCACAAGGGACAAAAGCATGAGAGCTGACAGGAGGCGAGAAGGAGGTCACGGAGGTGACATCCTGAAGCCCGAGGCGCGCAGGAGGCCCTCCGAACCTTGCCTAGTCATTAGAGGGGCGATAGGGAAAGGAGGCCGCCGAACTACTATATTGGGACAAGCATATTCCTCGAATATGCTTGCCACGTCAGCCCTAAAGGAACCCAAGGCTCTCCTTTATAAGGGGAGGCTTGGACCCTGAGGAGGGCATCGGCTCATTTAGTACCGTTAGGCTGGTAAAGTTCTTCCTTTCTCCTTGTATACAGCTCAAGGAGCACTTGTAGCCCAAGGAAGGAGAAATAAAGATCTTTGCCTTAGTCTTTTGTGTGTAGAATCAACTGCATCTTCCCTCCCCAGATCCCACTAGCATCCATTGGCCCCATACTTTAGCCTACCCATGGCATCTGCCGTGCCACCACCACGACAGTTGGCGCCCACCGTGGGGCCAACAGCGGTGCTAGCTGGAGTCATGATCCGGACGGGAAACTTCATCAACACTGGCGAGCGCGTTGTCTCTGGCTTGGTCTGGAGACTTGATCTCTGTGACTACGTCAGCGACAACGCAGGCAGGTTCAAAGGAAAAATTCCTCCGTGCAACGGCGTCTTCATCAACTTGGGCATGCACCAGATTTACGTCGGCGTCGACATCTCCGGCGTTTATCCTCACCAGGTTGTTGTTGAAGGAGAACCTCCCCTTAGCCCCGCGAGCAGTCCGTGCGGAGCGCCTGTCGGCCAGTGCCGAGGTGATGGTCGCAGCCGGCAAAGTGCGGAGTAGCGCGGATCAGCGAGACCCGGCGGTGGGCGTGCAGGTCGCGCCCAGGCACACAGCTCCACAACCCACCGAGGTAATCCCTTCCGTGGTCAACCAGGCCGAGGTGCAGGAAACAACCCCAAAGGCACCAAGGGTAAGAGGGCCACCTACGGAAAGACCAGAAAATATTCTTGAGCAACCATAGATAACTGACTACACTCAAGCGCCGATACTTGATCCAGCAAATGCTCAGGCAGAGTTGGAAGAAACCAGGCAAAAAGTGCTGGTAGATGCAAAAAAGGTGTCGGCCTTGCGGGAGTCCTTAAACAGAATCCTGCGAGAATATGCCAAGGCAACGAGCAGCGTCGCCCCGGCGGGTTGTGAGTTGAGATTAAGAGGAAAGAACCTCATAGATGATATCAACAAGGAGCATGATTCTCATAAGGCAGAATCAGTTGATTTAGGTTTGCCAAGGTACAGTACCCCGGCAAAGAACCTGAGAGCGGCAAATGCTGCAGCATTAGAGCTAGAAGGATTAACCAGCGAAGCCCGGCAGAAACAACAAGAAAGAGTGAATGAGCTGGTGCGCATTGCGAACCAGCAGAATGAAGAAATGCTCAGAGCAGACCCGGTGAGGCCAGGGGCCTCGCGAATGGTTCACTCGGCTGGAGCAGCACCTGCCTTATCTGTAGCAGCAACATCTTCACCCGGAAACAATGCACGAAAGGACAGAGCGGTAACTTTGGGAAAGAGAAACAAGCAAATTGTTCCCTATGATCCGGCAATAGCCGGAAAAGCAAACGAGAACAGAGGCAATGGAAGCCGAGGTAACAGTGGCGAGAGAAATCCCGGCCGTGCTGAGAAAGGCGGTGGAAGCCGAGGCAATGGAGAAATCGGCGGAGGAGAACTCGGAAGAGGAAATCATGAGAATAATATCCCGGTCGAAGGAAGGAGAGAACCGACACCCAACCCGCAGCCGAGACATGAACCTCGGCAGGAAAGAGAAGCGAGACCAGCTCGCCACAATTAGGTGAATGAAAGGTACAATGATGGTTATTCCGAGATGGAATATGCGATCCATGGTGGAAATAACCACTATGGAATGCAAGAGAGTTCTGCAGAGATCATGTCAAATGATGTCAGAGTAAAGCTAGACCGGCTATACCGATCCGAATTGCTGGAAGAACAGGGTCCACCGGGTCCGACATGCTTCGGACCACGGATCATGGGCGAACCGCCTGTGCCAAACTTTCAGCTAGCAAGAGGCACAAAAACATATAATGGGGGCACCAAACCACAAGATTGGCTGATCGATTATGCAACAGCTGTAAAAATAGCAGGTGGAAACTTACGATGGGCAGTGCGGTATGTCCCGCAAACCTTTGAAGGACCAGCTAGAGTATGGATGACTAATCTGCCAGCACGCAGCATCAACTGTTGGCTGGATTTTGAAGAAATTTTTGTTAGCAACTTCACCAGTACTTACAAGAGGCCAAACAGGCCGCAGCAGCTTGCCATGTGCAAGCAAAGGCCTAATGAGACGGACAGAGAGTTTTTAACTCGGTGGTGTAGCCTGAGAAATTTGTGTGAGGGAGTTATAGAATCACAAGCAATAGCTTGGTTCGCTCAAGGATGCCGCTATGCCAGTGTACTATGGCAGCTCGCGAGAGATATGCCAACCACATTGGCAGAAACCATCAGAATAGCGGATTCCTATGCATTGAGAGATCCGACGCAACCAGAATTAATGTCGGCAGATCATCGGGAGCATCAAGATCAATATGCAAGAGATGTGGCCGGGTCATCCAGGCGCAATGACTTCAGAGGAAGAAGAAGAGAAGAGAGACCGGATTATAGATATGGTTCAACTCAGGTGGCAGCAGTAGTGCAAGATTAGCCGAGACAAAAAAATACTCAACGACAAAAGAATGGTCCTCAGCAATGGACACCAAGGAATGAAGGAAAAAGACAGTGGACACCAGAACAAAAGAAGCAATGACAGGAGAGGCCGAAGTACACGTTTGAGTCTATGTTAGATCAGCCGTGTAAATTTCACACGTCAAACCCGGCCAAAGCCATAACCATACGACCCAATGTGCATGGATGAAAATGCAATGGTAACCACAGCATACATGCAGCGCCTCTCCAGCACATCGGCATCGACCACAGTTGTGGAGCAAATCACGAATCGATGTTACCACCTCCTCCCCCGAGATATGAAAACTCGGACTGGAGAGATGCGGTGCATCAAGTGATAAACCAAGGTCCGGATGGAAGGACAAATCCAGTAAATAATGGATGCAATGATTTCAGAGAACATCATCAGTCGTATTGCATGTTCACAACAGAACAGCAAGACAAGCAAAGTGTGCAGCGCCGGCATATGGAAGTAAATGCATTTATGCCGGCGGTACCAAGATATGTGCCTTGGTCGGATCAAGAAGTAACTTGGAGCATAAAGGACCACCCCAAGATAATGCCGAGTCCGGGGTCGTATGCACTCGTGTTAGATCCGACATTTGTCGGACCAAGCATTAATGTGAAATTTTCAAAGGTACTCATTGACAATAGGAGCAGTACCAATATCATGTACAAAGATAAAATGCATAAACTCGGAATATCGCAGAATATGTTGCAATCCACGAGGACCACTTTCCATGGGATAGTACGAGGGCTTTCATGCGAACCCATTGGTAAGGTTCGAGTAGATGTATTATTCGGCACAAGAGATAACTGCAGAGCAGAAAACTTAGAGTTTGAAGTGGTGGATCTAGAGAGTTGTTATCATGCTCTACTCGGACGGCCAGCATTGGCCAAATTCATAGGCAGCTGCCATGTAAGTTATCTGAAAATGAAGTTACCCAGACCACAAGGGATGATAACGATGAGGATTCTGAAGTCAATGGAATGTGCTTCAGGGTCAAATTTGGACGAATCATTGGTAATAGCAAGAGAAAAAGAAGGATTCAGGAGGTAGCCCTCGCTCGGTCGCTGGCAACCGAATATGCAAGATTAGCCAACCAACATGGAAGTGTCTCCTTTCACCGACTAAAGAAACAAAAAGTTCCAAATAGATGAGCAATTCCTGAGCGCACCTTCACTATTGGTGCCGCCTAAATGCTAAATAGGAAAGCGAGCTCACCAACTTCCTCCGTGAGAATCGGGATATCTTTGCATGGTCAACTCAGGATCGCAAGGTGTTACGAGGGAGTTGGTGAGCACTCTCGAATGTAAGGCCGGAGCAAGGCCGGTGAAGCAACCTCTCCGCCGCTTCGCCGAAGACAGGAGAAAAATAATAGGGGATGAAATAGCTCGGCTCCTTGCGGCCGGGTTCATCATGGAGGTGCTGTATCCGGATTGGCTATCAAACCCGGTGCTAGTAGAAAAGAAGAAGGATGATCCAAATGTAGCCATTGTATGGCGAATGTGTATCGATTACACGAACCTGAACAAGGCGTGTCCAAAAGATCCTTTTCCTTTACCTAGAATAGACCAAGTCATTGATTTGACCGCTGTTTGTGAACTATTATCATTTGTAGACGCGTATTCTGGTTTTCACCAGATACCGTTAAATCTGGCCGATCAAATAAAGACTGCGTTTATTACCCCGTACGGGGCTTATTGCTATCGCACCATGCCATTCGGCCTGCGCAACGCAGGAGCGACGTATTAGAGATGCATGCAAAAATGTCTACATGACCAGATAGGGAAAAATGTACAAGTATATGTGGATGATGTGGTTATCAAAACCAAAGAAAGCAAAATGCTACTGGATGATATCCGACAGACTTTCGTGAACCTGAGAAGGTTCCGAATGAAGCTTAACCCGGAAAAATGCACATTTGGTGTGCCAGTGGGAAAATTACTCGGTTTTCTCATGTCTAGCCGAGGTATAGAGGCCAACCCAACTAAGATAAAAGCAGTGGAAAGGATGGAGTTGCCAAGATGTCTAAATGGCGTACAAAAGTTCACATGTTGTTTAGCCTCGCTCAGTCGATTTGTATGTCGGCTGGGAGAGAAAGCACTACCACTTTATCAGCTGATGAAAAAATCGAATAAGTTCATTTGGACTCCACAAGCAGACAATGCATTTCATGAATTGAAAAAGATGTTGGTCACAGCGCCCGTCTTGGCTTCTCCATTATCGAAAGAGCCTATGTTACTTTACATAGGAGCCACAAACAGAGTAGTGAGCGCTGTGATCGTGGTGGAACAAATTGAAAATGATAAATCAGTACAAAGGTCGGTGTATTACCTAAGCGAGGTACTATCAGCCTCAAAACAAAATTACCCACATTATCAGAAGATGGCTTATGGGGTGTACATGTCAGCAAAGAAACTTAAACATTACTTCGAATAGCACCCCATCAAGGTGATTTATGAAGAACCCATAGCCGACATATTGAGCAACAAAGATGCAAGTGGCCGAATAGCAAAATGGGCAATTGAACTGTCACCTTATGCTCCGCAATTCGATAGGAGAGATGCAATCAAATCTCGGCATGGCCGACTTCTTAAATGGGTGGGCCGAGGTACAATATGAGCCACCATTACCAGATCCGAATTATTGGACGATGCACTTTGACGGTTCCAAACTAAGAAATGGTTTGGCGGCAGGAATAGTGTTAACCTCGCCAAAAAGAGACCAGCTGAGATATGTGCTGCAGATACATTTTGCTACGTCAAACAATGTAACCGAATATGAAACACTAGTCCATGGATTGAAGGTGGCAAAAGAGATTGGCATACGCCGAATCTTGTGCTATGGAGATTCAGATCTAGTAGTACAACAAGTCTCAGGCAATTGGGATGCGTTGGATGATAATATGGCTTTGTATAGATTTCATGTGCAAAAACTCAGTGGATACTTTGAAGGATGTGAATTTCATCATGTACCTCGGGTAGAAAACGACGCCGCAGACACATTGTCAAAACTCGGATCAACCAGACAGTCAATTCCCCCAGGTATCGCCCTAGAGCACCTGAGGAAGCCATCAATAACACCGTCACCAGAGTCCGAATCCATCTTTATTCCGGCAAAATCAATAAACGATAATGTGCTGATGGAAATTGACAAGCAATGTAACCTGGAATTTCAAAAAATAAAGCCAGCTGATGCAAGTATGAGTATGGAGAAATCCGAGGTAGTTATGTCGGCAGAAAATATGGAAATAGATAGTGAGGCTACACCATAGAAAATCACACCTATATGGGCGCAACCCATATTCTCTTTCCTTAGAGATGCAATTCTGCCTAACAACGAGATATTGGCAAGACAGACAGTGAGAAGAGCTAAAGCTTATACAATCATAAACAATGAGCTGTATAAAAGGAGTGTCACAAGTGTGTTGCAAAGATGTGTGAGCTCGGCGGAAGGCCAGGAGATCCTCCTAGATATACATTAAGGAGAGTGCAGACATCACGCCTCATCCCGAGCTTTAGTGGCCAAAGCATTCAGGCATGGGTTTTATTGGCCAACAACGTTGAAAGAGGCCAAAGAACTGGTCGAAAAATGTAATGGTTGCCAAAGGTATGCCAGCAAAATACATATGCCTTCGCCCGAGTTAAAGGCAATACCAATTACTTGGCCATTTTCTGTATGGTGCTTAGATATGGTGGGACCATTTAAGCCTGCCCGAGGCGGGATGACCCACATATTAGTAATGGTGGACAAATTCACAAAATGGATTGAAGTGAAACCAATAAAGAAATGTGATGGGCCAACAGTAGTGAAATTCCTCAAAGATATTGTCTTAAGATATGGGTACCCACACAGTGTTATTAGAGACAACGGTACAAACTTTGCAGAAGGAGCCTTCGCTAGATTCTGTCAAGAAAAGCACGTAAGACTAGATGTTGCCTCTGTGGCTCACCCAGCATCCAATGGGCAAGTAGAAAGGTCTAATGGACTAGTACTATCCGGAATAAAACCACGACTCGTCGAACCGCTGCAAAGGTCGACGGGATGTTGGATTGAGGAACTACCAACAGTACTATGGAGCCTCAGGACTACCCCAAACAGATCAACATGTTATACACCATTTTTCCTAGTGTATGGGGCAGAAGCTGTGCTTCCAGCCGACATAATACATGACTCTCCAAGGGTGACCCAGTATACAACTGCTGAAGTAAATGAGGTAGCTCGGCAAGATGATGTCGATCTGCTAGAAGAAGCCAGAGAGCTGACGCTATCAAGATCAGCTATCTATCAGCAGGACTTGCGACGATATCACAGCAAGAAGGTGAATCCAAGATTGTTTAAAGAAGGAGATTTGGTTCTCCGGCTGGTGCAACGCACGGCCGGCATGCACAAGTTGTCGCCTCCATGGGAACGACCATTCATTGTGAGCAAAGCATTGCACAATGATGTGTATTACCTAATCGATGCTCAATCACCAGGAAAGAACAGGGCAGACAAAGCCGGCGAAGAATCAAAAATACCATGGAACGTAGCTTTACTTCGTCCATTTTACTCATAGCAGTCATCTATGACACATTGTAAAGTGATGCCTCAGGATGGAGCACCAACTATGTATTGAACCTCGGCGTCCAGAGCAGTGACTCGGGGAATGCCATATGTTGTTTTAAATTTCATGTTGTGTATCAAACCTCGGCGTCCAGAGCAGTGACTCAGGGACTGCCATATGCTGTTTTAAATCTCATGTTATGTATCAAACCTCGGCACCTCGAGCAGTGGCTCGGGGACTTCACTATATTGTTTTTAAGATTGGTTTATGTATTAAACCCCGACACCCTGAGCAATGACTCGGGGACTGCCCCATATTGTTTCTAAGTTTGATTCATGTATTGGACCTCGGCGCTTAAGCAGTGGCTCGGGGACTGACATATATCATTTTTGATTTGGTGTTATATATTAAACCTCGGCACCTTGAGCATTGACTCGAGGACTGTCTTATATTATTTCTAAATTTGATTTATATATTAAACCTCATTGCCTTGAGCAGTGGCTCGGGGACTACCTTATATTATTTCTAAGTATGGGTTATCCTTTGTTACAAGAGTGGGTATCAAACTTAGGCTCCCAGAGTGATATTATTGTGCTCCCCCAAATACGGTCTTCAAGGTTTACGTCCAGATTAACAGTCCAAATCACAGTGGTCAAGTGGCAAAGTTTATCAAAGTCCGGCAATAGTGGACGCCGAGATACGGGAGAATAAAGGCAAATATATACTCCAAACTCAAGAAGTTGAAGGCCGCCAAAGCAAGGATTCGGACAAACAGGACCGGTTAAACAAAGCAATAACGATTACAACCACATGTGTCTCAGCGGCACACGGCAAAAGAAATTCATACCGCACAAAAGACGGATAAATGTCTGACATACATCATACGCCTCGCATACCAGGGGTAAGAAATGACTTAGAGTTATTTAGCTGGAGAGGCAGTGACTTGGTCAGGGGCTGGGCACTCTGAGGTAGGTGGAACTTCGGCCGAGGTTGCCTCGCCCTCCACAGACCCAGGAGCGAGTTCAGAGGAAGCCCGAGGCTGTTGAGGAGCGTCAGCTTGGCAGTGGAATTCCCAGTACCTTTGGAGGAAGATCGCGCGTAGCCGTTGCCATCCGAGCTCGAACTGGAATCACCAGAAGCAGTCGAGTCACCCTCATTTTCGCCCTGTTCAGCTGAGTTATCATCCGAGGCATCCTCAACTTCGACCTCGTCCTCCAGATTAGGAAGGAAACTCGGACCTTCATTCCACTTGTGCACGTCGGCATGCTCAACAAGCTGGAAGGCACGAGCTTGCCGAAGAGCGACAAAGTCTGGGTCCTCAACCCAACGGGATCCAGTGCGCAAATTTCTCAAAACATCAAGAGAAATATCTTCATACCATGACATGATGATAGTGAGAGCCATATCAGCACCGGCTCGTTTGGCCGATTCCCTCCAAAGACTTAGCTGTCTCAAAGATGCCATTAATCTTTCTACCAATAATTTGACCTCATCAATATTAGGAGTCCCAGAGGTATTCGGCCAGAGAACACGGTAGGCTCGGATAGCTGCCTGCACCAAATCCCTGCCCATTATCTTCATCGGACCAACTGCAGCGCCAACAGCAACCAAGAAATCTTCCATCGAGTACTCTAAGTCCGCATCAACAGGAACACCTCGACGCACACGAGCACTAATCACCGCTTTAGAGCTCACGGGCTTAGCCACGGAAAATGGTGCCGCAGAACACAAGGCGTCGATGGCGAAGAAAGGAAAAGATAACTCGGCCGGTGAAGCTTACGATGAATATAGCTCAGCATTATATGAAGATCTTTAGCCTAGTCAATCTTGCTCTTCTCAAAGCGGGTGATCTCCTCGCTCATCCCACGTGTCTTCAGTTCGGCAGTCTCGAGGAGCTCTTTATTTTTCTGCAATTACAGAGCTAGCCGATTTTTCTCCTCGGAGAACTCCTAGTCGACCTTTTCTAATTCAGACTTTTGAGAGAGCTTAAGGGACTCCACCTCGGCACGCAAGCGAGCTATCTCGTCATCTTTATCCTTCAGCTGCGCCGAGTGAGTAGCGCTTTGTTCTAAAAAATGCAGCATCACATCAGGCATGGGCGTGCAATCTTGGTGAGATGCTACAAAGGTTTGTAACTCGGCTTTACCAAAGCCAAAAGAGTTAAAAGAAACTTAGTGCACATTTCAAAGGGGATTATATAAAGTAAAAGAGTAACTAACCTTCCAGGGCCTTGACCTTCTTCTCAAGATGGATGTTAAGATTATTGATGTTCCCTGTTTACCGACAAAGTGAGCCAACATCTCGTGTACAAAACAATAAGAGCTTCGGAGGTGACGCAAGAGTTTGTCGACTTACCAGCTTTCTTCACCACAGGAATAACCTTCTCGTACTTTTCTTGCAATTTTCTATGCGCAAAAAGCAGCCTTTGGAATTCGGCGGTCCGCCGGTCATGCGCAACCTAAGCAATAGAGCAAATGGTAAATAGGTATTCGAGCCTAAGACAGATCCGAGTCAAGCAAAACTTAACCCGGATCTAGGTGGCTGGATATTCAAAGCTAAGACAGATCCGAGTCAAGCAAAACTTAACCCGGATCTAGGTGGATAGATATTCAAAGCTAAGACAGATCCGAGTCAAGCAAAACTTAACCCGGATCTAGGTGGCTGGATATTCAAAGCTAAGACAGATCCGAGTCAAGCAAATCTTAACCCAGATCTAGGTGGCTGGATATTCGAAGCTAAGACAGATCTGAGTCAAGCTAAACTTAACCCGGACCTAGGTGGCTGGATAATCGAAGCCAAAACAGATCCGGGTCAAGCAAAACTTAACTCGGACCGAGGTGGCTGGATATTCAAAGTTCAGACAGACCCAAATCAAGCAGAATTTAACGCAGATCTAGTTGGATGGAGGTTCGAACTCTAAGATAAAACTGAACTAAGTAAAGCATCATAAAACTTCCAAACGAATAACAAGTTATTCGGTTGCAAGTTTCGGGAACTAGAGTATATATAATAGCATCCGGAGAACTAATCAAAACTCCATAAAAACGATTACATCATTCATCTTGTCACTTTTAAGAACGATCTTGGCAGACTGATGTAGGCGGCTGCTGATATCGGATAGTTGAAATGGCTGGCTGCTTGGATTACCCTCGAACTGATCGACAGCGTTCCAATTGTTCGCATACTCGACCAACGAGCCGAGACTGTTCCCACTCTCCGTGCGAGTCAGAACTTTACCTCGGACATGTTGGGTAACAACCGCCGCCGCTGGACTCTTGTGAAGAGCAAGCTGTTTATCAGCAGCCCGGGTAACAGTGCTCTTGGTAGAGGAAATCCCCTTGTGCAGCGCATCAGCAATTGTAGGCTGGGATGAGCTGGCGAGTCCTTTGTGAGAGGGAAAAGGTTTGGTAAAAATGACCTTTCTTGCCTTAGGAGAGGCGTTAGTAGGAGCCAATACCTCGGCACTTGGAGCAGCGTCCTTGGGAGCCGGAGGAATTACGGTTGCAGAGGGCGCCGAGATATCGATATCCTCGGCTGGAGTTGGTGTCGCAGTAGAGACCACGGGGGTCGGAGGAATCTCAACAGAAACATGGGGGTTCACGGAGGAGGCAGCAGGTTCGGTAGGAATATCTGCGGGCCGAGATGTATCGACATTAACAGGAGAAATCTCAGGCGCATCATGGCGAGGTGGTGTCTGATTCGGAGCAGGAGGACAAGAAACGCGAGCAGGACTCGGAATTCTGGTATCCTCAGGAGGCGGAGGAGAAGGCGGCCGAGTCGTACGACTCGTCATGCTGGGACCGCTGGGCTTAACAGAGAGAGGAGCTCTGCAAAGACAGAAAAGGTCAAGTTAGAAAGGAGAAAGAGAGAAACAAGAAATACAAACAAAAGTAACTCACCCAGTAATCCTGGGCATAGTTTTACGCTTGGTCTTGGGTTCTTCTTGGGAGCAGCACGAGCCATCAACTGGAGCTCTCTCGTTTCCCAGGAGTAACGGGAGGGAGGAAAGAGGCTGGCGTTGTGAACTGACCGGCCAGATTAGGCGATAAAATAGAAGCGAAATGCATAAGAAATTGGCATTGCGGCAACTACCTCTAGAACTTGGACCTCGTCGAATCACCTTCCTCCTCGTGGGCGGGGCCTTCTTGTGTGGCCGGAAAAGATCGACTTGGGAACGAACTCTTCTGAGTCCGGTTCCCCGCTGTCCGGAGTATTCCGATCCGCAGGCCACGGAAGTGTCAAAACCTCGGCATCCTCAGTCTTCTGCTCCTCATACCTCTGCAGAACAAGAAAGATAAAAATTAGCAAGAAGAGTCACGAGCGCGATTAGGAAGCAAAACACAAAGGCATAAACTCACCTCGGGAGGGGGACGCTCGCGGGTGAACGGCTTCAATCCCCAGGCCCAGTCCTCAGGCATCTCCGTCTTAAAGATAGCCCGGACACGTTTGAAGATGAGGTAATTGTCTAGCTCCACCGTCGAGACTCGGTTGGGATCGAGAGGACCGCTAGTGTAGCAGAGCTTGTGTGTGTGTTTCTGGAATGAAGGTAGTCATCAAATATTCTCCGCGTAACCCGGAGCGCACCAATTCCTTCAGCCGAATCTCAAAAGCCTCGGCCAGAGCATGACTCTTCCTCGGATTATAGGTCCAGTTCTTCTTGGAAGGGGTGCCAATGGAAAAGGCAGGAAGCCGAGTCCTATCCTCATTCCCAGAGTTCTTGACACAAAAGAACGACTTATGCCACTTCTTGCATGATTCTAAACCTGCGAGGAAATTGGTTCCTCCGAGGTGTGATCGACGACACCACATTGGGTAGCGGCTTCTCGGAGGATGAAGAGATTTATGCAGGACAACGTTGGATCGAATCTGGAAAAACTTTGACCAACGTGCCTGACGGCCATAGGCGAAGTAACCCTCGAGGCACAAATGAAGGCGAAAGAGGCAATGGCGTTAGCGAGCGGGGATGATGCGGGCGAAGTAATCAAGGAATTCCCTAGCAAAGTCACTGAGGGGGAGACCAAACCCGCGGGCAAAATGTGACATGAAGACTACATACTCGCCCTCCCTAAGAACTGGAGAGGATTCGTTGCCGGGTAGGTGACAAGTTACCTCGGCAGGAATCCGGCGAGTTCGGATTAGCCACTCAATCTCACGGCGGGTGACAGAAGAGCCCTGCCACGAGCCTCGCTCGGGCCCAGAGGCAGCATCGTCATCCTCAATAAGGGCACCGCTGACTGAGCTCGACATGAGGTTGCCGGAGAAATCTACGGAGGAAGAACTAGCGTCCGAGGAGAACTTAGAACTGCACGGCCCCGTCGTGATTCTACACGGAAAAGGCGGCGGAGCAGAAAAGGAGCTACCACGCGAAAACGAAAGGGAAACAGAGGAATCTAGAGGAGAGCCTAGGCGATGGGACCGAAAGAACTCACCGGCGACGAACCATGGCCGAGGCGGGGCGGGCGGTGCGGCGAGTTCTTGCCGTCGGAGATCCAGGAGGAACGGCATGGCGGAGTCGCGAGCGGAAGGAAGAAGAAGAGGCGCAGGTGGCGGAGGAAGGTGAATCTCCGGCCCGCGCCTCTTTATAACCGAGCCCGCAAGGTAGTGGGATCGTGGGTGTGGCGGTTGGCCGTGTAGATCGTGTCGCCGCATGACCGCGCCGCTAAGCGAACCGCACCAAGGACCACGGTGGAAAGAAGGTCACGATCCCCAGCGGAAATGGCACACGAGGCATCGTGGCGCGGTTAGCGCAGTAGATAATGCTTGTACTGTCGAGAATACGATAGAGGAACAAAAACTATAGAAACAATGATGAGTATGACACGTGGGGCGAGGCGACGAGAAGATACGATGATACCTCGAGCGAGAAAAGATAACTCGGAAACAATGCGAGCGAGTCATGAAAGCCCGTCCGGCGAAGTTGTCGGAAGGGCCATACCAGCTTCGGGGACTAATGTTGGGGAGGTGACCTCGGATAGGGTAAAGACGGGGAAAGATGGAAGGGTGTTCCCCGTCTAGTTTCCGAGTTACAGTCTGAGTCGGCCGAATCCTGTAGAGATCGGCCGAGATAGGAAAGGGCAGGACCCTTATGATAATGGCAAGGCATTACCCGACCGAGATACTGCGTAAGTCGGCTGGGTTAGCCCGAGTAATCTTAATACAAGTGAAGGACGAGCCAAATGGCGAGGCGGGGAATGATCTGGCTTGCGGAGAAGGAGAAGCCTAAAGTCAAACTCTAGCCGCAAGCTAGGGAGAATCTGGCGGAGCCAAACACAAGGGACAAAGCGCGAGCAACAGAGAGGCGAAGGAGGTCACGAAGGTGGCAGTCTGGCCCGAGGCGCAGAGGAGGCCCTCTGGAACCTTGCCGTCATTAGAGGCGGCAGGAAAGGAGGCCGAACTCCTATATTGGGACAAGCATATTCCTCGAATATGCTTGCCACGTCAGCCCTAAAGGAACCCAAGGCTCTCCTTTATAAGGGGAGGCTTGGACCCTGAGGAGGGCATCAGCTCATTTAGTACCGTTAGGCTGGTAAAGTTCTTCCTTTCTCCTTGTATACAGCTCAAGGAGCACTTGTAGCCCAAGGAAGGACAAATAAAGATCTTTGCCTTAGTCTTTTGTGTGTAGAATCAACTGCATCTTCCCTCCCCAGATCCCTCTAGCATCCATTGGCCCCATACTTTAGCCTACCCATGGCATCTGTCGTGCCACCACCACGACAGATGTCACCTAGAGGGGGGGGGGGTGAATAGGCGGTTAAAAACTTTTCTGAGAGTGGCTCAACAAAGGCAGAATTAAACATGCGTTTACTTTGTTAAGCACAAAATCTAGAACAACTAGGGTTTACCTATGTGCACCAACAACTTATTCTAAGCAAGACAAACAAATATATGATACCAAGATATATACTTCAAGCATGAAGGCTATCACAAAGTAAAGTGCATAAGTAAGAGCTCAGATATAGAGATAACTAAGGCACGCGGAGACAACGATATTTTACCGAGTTCCTCCCAACATGGAGTACGTATTGTTTGGAGAGGGGGTGGTCTCCAACCGCCAACTCCACAAAAGGCCTCCCTTTTTCTCCTATGAATCTCACCCCAACGGGATTAGTCCATGCTTCCACTATTAGTGCACTTTTCGGTGGCAATCCGGAACCTCTCACAAGGTTGGGGCACTTCTCCACAACTTAATTGGAGGATCCCAACAAACAAGCTTTGGGAAGCTCCACTACTTAATTGGAGGCCGCAAGTAATCCATAACCCTGCAAAACAATCAAACCGTCTAGGGTTCCAAGAACCCAAGAGTAAAAAGCTTCTCAACTTTCACTCACCAAATCCTCTGAGGAGAACTCAAACCTATGCACCGAATGCAAATGGAAAGAACACCACAAAGGTGATCCAATCCCTCACTCTCAAGTTCCAACAAAGCTACTAAAGCTATTGGGGGAACAAGAGAGGAGGAATCAAAGAGGAACACAAAATCCCCCAAAATCTAGATCCCAAAGATACACTCACAAAGAGATGTTTTGGTTTGGTCAAAACGTGGATCTAGATCTCCTCTCTTTTCCACTAAAGTATGGGCAAGAATCATTGGAGGTGAAGATATTAATCAAGATTTTAGGGTGAGAGAAAATGGGGCAAAGCTTGGGCAAAATAGAGGAAGAAGAAGCAACTTACCAAAAATAGAGAAAGGGGCTATTTAAAGGGCCCAAGATTTTCTGCCTATTGGGTCCAGAAAACGGTCCGGTCCGGTAGTATCGGAAAGCCCCGGTACTACCGCACCTGCTAGTACCAGGCGAAGGAAAGCTGGGCTAGAGAGGCGCGCATTAGGGGATCTGGTCGACGCAAGCAAGCAAGCGAAGCGAGGCAGCACATGCGTGAGGTGGGGCCAGCAGCACGTGGGCGTGGGGCCAAAGCTAGTCAATGCATGCGCGCGAGCGGGGGCGAGGCAAGCAGCGCGAGCGGCGCGCGAGATCAACGGCAGCGAGCGGCGCTCGCGGTGGCTGTGGGAGGAGGTTGGCCAGCCTAGCACGCGGGAGTGGCAAGCGGCTAGGCAGATAAGCAGCGCGCGGGCGCGCAGAGAGAGGCGAGCGAGAGGCTGCACGAGGAGATGGGCTGGCAGCGCGGTCTGAGCTGGGCCGTGCCTACTGAATCCCAGCGGTAGTACGGGCTGAATCGGTAGTGCAGTTGTAGCCACCGGGAAGGAGCTGCTGTGAATCTTGGCATGTCCAGTCTTGGGCCTGGTAGTACCATACGGCCCACAAAAAGCCTTCCCTTTTTCCTTTTTCCAATAAGAACGATAGATATTCAAACGACTATAACTTTTGATTGGTAACTCCGATCGACCCGATTTCAATTGCATTGCAAATAGGACGACATGAGATCTCTCTGAACGTATCAAGTATTGGTTATCACCAAGTGAGAATGTACAAGTATAATGATGTGAGATACCTCACTTTGTGAGAGACCGAAAGCCGCATAGATCAAAATCGCAACAAGATACAAAAGAGAGATTCAATTTTGATGAACAAGAGCTTGTTATGGAGATTACCACAAGCTCTAAATCCTCACATAGAAAAGACCAAATAATGACCAAATACGATGATGCAAGTATGCAAAGGTTTGAGCTCTCTCTGAACGATATGATCGAGTGACTCATTCGAGAGCCCCTCGTGATAAATGCGGTTATCTATCCTAAACCCGGTCTCCCACACAACATGACACCGAAAAAAGGGAAAACCTATCAAGATTATACCTTTGCCTTGAGCATTCCACTTGAGCTTGATGTAAACGAACTTGACCTTCTCAAGATGGAACATATTTCTTGATTCCTCATCATCGATCCATGATCACCGAGGATGGCAAGCATCAAACAAGAGATCTTCTATAGATGACGCATTTTGAGCTTGCACACCATATCTTATTCTTCATATCATCGACCTTGAAGCCAACACATGCTCCAAGCGATGCCAATGGACAAATCCTACAAGTGCAACTTAATACACACATTAGTCCATAAAGATTGTCATTAATTACCAAAACCACACATGGGGGCCCACATGCTCTTTCAACAGCTTTATCAAAAGTATTAGAAACTTACATATGAATTCAAATGTTTTACCTTGGTTGGTATCATAAGGATATAATTCATAATACTCCTCCTTGGTTGCACTATCATGGGGCAACACTTCATAGCACCTTTATTTTGTAACAGGGAAAAATTCAAAGGTGTATTTCTCCTATAGTTCATCACACTTGTTAGCAAGTACATCGGTTCTAGAGATATCAAGCCACTCACCAAAGGAAGCATCATCAACAAATATTTCATTCGCAATGTGCTCTTCTTATCCCTACAGATTAGTACTATAGATTCTATCTCAAATTCATAATTATTTATGTTCTCCAAATGAGTATCTAGGCACAAGGCCTTCATAGATAAACTATGTTCAGTTTTAACATAATAAGAATCATTACTAGAGATATAAGCATCATAAACCGTTTTTTCATTTTTAATATGCCATATTGGTTCATGCTCATAAGTATATAATATGTATATAGGATTTGGAGTAGAGGGTATAGGTGAGTGATCACTTAGGTCATCCTCCTATTCTTGTTCCTCGTCTTTAGGTGTGGTATCGAGGATATTGTCTAGATCTTTCTTTGCAAAATCATTTGGGAGTGAGTCATTATTCACCATGCTTCTGTCCAGTTTAGTTTGTGGGGGTGCCAAAATAAATTGCTTCCAATTCTTCAATGGTTTTTTATTTCTCGATTTCAATCTTCTTTTCATATGGCAAATTTTTGAATTGACTGTAATTTACCTTGAGATCTTCTTCTCCAAACTATAAAGACATAGCTTGTTTCTTGGGATCAGCCTTAGGGGGTTTAACATTACAAGGTTTTTTGTAAAGTTCCCACTCCTTTGAAATATGCAAATGCTCAACATAGGTTTTGACAATTCTAATAATTATACAAGGGTCAAGATTAAAATCTCCAAGTAGTTTCTCTACTTTACCAGATGCTAGAGATTTTCTTAAGCAATCATATTCTACAGGATCCTTTTTATTAAGTTCAATTCCCAAATGGGCTTTTTCAATCATTTCATATCATATCTCCGTCATCTCATCATTGGTAATATATTCTTTGTACCATTCTTCATTCTCCTCTATTGAGGATTCATGTTGCAAAGCTGCATCGCAATACTCACAGAAAGTTTCCTTCTCAAGTTCCTCACCAAACTTAGGCCAATCATCATTAGAATCATTACTAGATAATGCGATATCATTTGCATACATACTATTTGTGTGTGGAAAGTTATACTCAAAAGTAGGAGATTCAAGTGGTTGATCAAGTTGATACTCTTCATTCTTACTAATATAATTTGTGAATAGATCAGGGATAGTCTTACCTTTGGGCTTACCTTCCACTAGTTGAGAGGGTGCAATGTCAAGTGCCACCTCTTTATTAACAATATGTTCCGGTGGTTTAGATGGAGGTTCTTTGAGTGTAGTTCTCTCCACATCATCCTTTGGAGCCTCCTGCAAAAGGTTAGATTCTTCCATGACGGCTTTAACCCGCTCAACAATAAATTCATTTTTAAGGAAATTATCTTGGAAATAACAGAATATAGGGTAAACTTCTTTATAGATCATATCAATTGCTTTAATTTCTACCTGTATATCTCTCAAATAGAATAACAACTCTTGGCAATCGGAAAAATCACAAATTGCAATCTATCCTCTATAGCATGGCATTTAAACTCATACCTACTATAGTTTGCTAGTTCGGTATCAAAATTATACTCACATTGATAATTGAGGTGACCTGTAGATTCACAATAATCACAATATAACATAGTATGGATGAATAATTGTCCCCCCAAGTCGGCCATTCTTTCAATATGACATGCATCTTCAATACATTTATCATAATCTCTCCCTTTAACTCATCCATTATAAATTACATCTGTTGAAAGATAGTCATCTTGGAAGACATGATTAGAAACAATAGTTTTCAATAAATTTTTGGTTTTTTAATTTTTTGATCTTTTAAAATAAGTAAAAGCAAAGGATAAAAATCAATAAACTAAAATAAATTGAAACTCAAACAAATTTAGTAAAGAAATAATAAATTAGCAACTAAGAACGAAGACCAAAAGCGCTTAGCTCCCCGGCAACGGCGCCAGAAAATAGCTTGATGACTGCAAGTGCACAATTCAATTGTAGCTAGTTTCGAAATAAGAGTATCGAACCCATAGAGAGCTATTTGTTTAGGGTCTTTATGCCTCTCGTCACTATCTACCAAAGGATACTTGTAAGGTGCCTTTGATTTCAAGTAAAAGGGTATTTGAAAGGTTTTTGGTTGAATGCAAGAAAGTCAATAAAACAAGTAAAAAGAAAGCAAGCAAAAAGAGTGTATGGAATGGTGGTTGAACTCAATAGGGCTAAGATGCTCTCAGGAATGTAGGATACACCTCTAGCATGTTGTAATTAATCATAATAAGGATAACCTATTTCTTGTGTCATGATATGTGTGGAGAGAGTTCCATAATAAGATGTTCACCAAGGCTCATAGGCAGTCACTTTGTTGAGCCAAGAATGAGGTCATCTCTAAACAACCACTGTGATGCCTGGAAGCAATCACCATGCAGACAACCGCAATTAATGATTTTCCCATGGATATCGTAATTATCTTAGTGAAACTCCCTTGGTTACCCCTTTGACCGTGTTGGGTGATGATGACCCACAAGTATAGGTGGTGTATCGTAGTACTTTCGATAAATAGGAGTGTCGATCCCAACGAGGATCAAAAGGTGCTGAACAGTGGTATGGAGCAGGCAATCCCTGTGAATACTTACACTACAAGAAATCTGGCTATATATGACCCTCCATTTTCGTCACAAAATCGTCATAGTAGTCCATTTATGACGATTCTGTGACGATTTTGAGATCGTCGAAAGCTGGGCGTCGCAAATGAACTATAACGACGTTTTTGGTAAAATCGTCATAACCGTCTATGACGATATTGGATCGTCATAACGTCTATGATCAATATCGCCACGAGCCATCTAGTCTAGCCAAGTCGGATCCTCGTGGCCGATCCTCGTGGCAAAATTATGACGAAATTAAATCGTCGTAGTGTTAATTCAGCCAGATCCATTTACGGATTCTACATGGGCTCGCCAACAATTCGACTTGTTTTTTCTCCTATCCATTATAGTCATCTACATGGGCCAAGCCCAATATTTTTACTTTGTTTTCGGGCCTTGGCCTTTTTACATATCATTTTCATTTCGGTTTGATCGGTATTTAATTTTTAATGTTTTGAAAGGAATGAAACAATTAATAATTTAATCAAAACAGATACAGAACACGAGTATCACATTCATTCGTAATCATACAGGACATGCATGCAACCCGAATACACCAGAAGCATAACTAGTACAGGATGTTTATAGAAACCACCTCAAAACACAGAAAAATGCAAAAAATTTCCTCGACAGGTTCCTGCACAACACAACCATACGCACAGCCAGTCTCGGCGATCGCGACAGCACCAGACAGGAACCACCACAGGTCAGACAAGAACCCTCACCATCATCCGGGGCTCCATGCCTTGTCCTTCAATAGCGAGTGGTTGTTCATTCTTCACATTGGACTTAGCAGGGTTCTAAAGCCCATACAGCCGCATCCTGGCACCCATGCTCATACTGATTTGTCAGAACTTCATCTTTGACATCTTCTAGAACTGAGTTGAATAGCTGGAATTGGTTCGAACACTCATATTTAGTTTTAGAACAACCCATGGAGAGTTGCAATCTTGTATATATAAATTTTTGCTACACCGGGAGTAGATATGTTCTCTGGATTGTAGCTGGACTAATACCAAGTCACTTTCCCATGCGATGCAACGAAAGCACTACCTGTAGTACCAATAACCACATATGCATGATTTGTTTACGCAAGACATAAACCACCTTAAATCAAAAATATTTAGGAACTACAAACTTCATGGAGGATGAATATGCAACGAGATAGGGTAAGGGATGGTAACAGGAAGGAATAGAAATCTCATCTTATTTCAAGTACCAAAAGAAAATATTGTTATTGTTATCATAGAAAGAACATAGCTCCACGAGAGGAATGAAATGAGGGCACAAACATCCGTACATGAAGACAAACTTATTAGTGGGAGGATAAGTGATGCTTATGATACTTGAACTATTTGAAGAAGTTGATACACCAAAATAAACTAATAACTAAGATGAAAAATAGAAAATAGAAACAACCTTATGGTAATATCTTCTAGCTTGCCCAAGGGTCTGGAATATCCATCGGAAGCATAAGCGAGAATGTAGTGAAATCAAATCAAAGTTCGAGAAAATTATTCAGATAATTGCGCGTGTTTTACCGCTTACCAAATGGTATTGTCTTGAGTGTATTCACTTTGTCCATGTATTATCTATGAAAAACTCTACCACTCGTCACTTTAACATTTTATGAAAGCAACACACTATTCTTGGGAAAATTTGCAGACTAAGTTGGCGAGTAAACATCAAGCCACATTCATCAGACTTCAAGAATAGCAGAACAAACATGGCACTGGGAAGGCCTAGCAGTGAAAGTGGGAAATGTGCAACATTTGAAAACTACAGGGAACATCGAAATCCTTGGTTATAACAAACACATTGTTAAATCCTAGAAACGGAGAATTGTACCCCAATACATATCAAACAATATACACCAATAAACAATTACTTAAAACATAAAAACTGAGAACTGTACCCCAAAACATATCAAGCATTATAAATCTATGTCAATTTCACATGTGATCATTCAATGAACGGATATTGTATTACTGCGGCTGTGCGAGAGATCTGAGGAGAGACACTTAGTGGCAGCAAAACTATTGTCACATCTAGCTAGCTGCAAAAGTGGGTTGCATTTTCAATATATCGGAGACACGAAGAGGAAGCATACCAATAAATTCAAGTCTAAACTGATCTATAGATATATAAAGATAAGGATATGTATTTTGTAAGTGGTATGCTTCAAACAAAATCATGTTTCTTCTGAGAATAATGGAGTAGACATTCCTATTGAATCACCCAAATCAAAAGCAGTACCACATTTCTTAGAAAGCAGTATATTCAAAGCAGGGAAAAAATAGATCTCTCGGTACTCACCTCCAAAGTTCTTATGTCCGATTATCAAGGCAAATAAGAAAAGGCAAAACAATGAGGATACATAACACCATATTTTTTAAGCATTATGCCCATAGATTGATGCTGCCGCCAAATGTACATGAATAGATTAGTACAATTACTTCAACCTAACGATATATGTGCTATAAGGCTAGTGAGTAGACGCAACAATAGCGCAGGATATACAAAAATGGACAACACAACTTTCAATTTTGATCATTCATAAAACTATGATGAAGGAAATGAGATCCCATTATTTCATTAAGGAAATCAGATCAAGAAATCACATGCGTGCTTTAGTTTGGTATAAGGACAAAGTTATGAAGATATAGGTGTTTAACTAGGAGAGCATAATAGCTGAAACATGCATGGTTCATTAGAAATAAAAATAGTGGTATAGTTTACAGATAGATAGAAATGCAGATATCTCAAGTTACAGAACAACAATGTATTAACCATCTCAAGTACATAGTTAAGCATGCCTATGAGACTCACCGGGCAAGCAGAACATACACACAAGTAGTCCCGAATCAAAAGGAAACCTAGAAATCAGAACATAACATCATGGTAGGGTCATTCCGCACTGCCAGCTGCTATGAGCTCCTCCCAAGGTTACTTGCTCCGCACAATCATCTCCCATATATACAAAATAAAGATATTAAATTAAGGCAAGAAAAAGAAGTTGTAATTTATGCTTATACACAGAAAGAACAGGAATGAAACTACAACTAATGTCTGGATGTTGTACTACTAATATTAAAACTGAACATATGTATGAATATCAAAGCTACAGAAAGCAAATGAATAACAGTAATGCTTGTGAACCCTATATTGAAGCAGAATAATCATGCATGATCAAAACATATTAAATGAGGATGCAGCAGTATCAACAACATTGGTTACAGCGCTAAATTGCATAAAATTCAGTCAAACACACTCTATTATGCATAGAACAGATCTATATTTACAATACAAAAACCCTAAGACAAGTTCAACAGGGCGTTTAACTGCAGAAACTGTATAAATCCAAGAATAAGCACACACTGATCCCTTGCATTCTAATAGAAAGTAGTGAATACAGTTTAGGATGTAAGCATATATATGAAGAAGGAAAAATGCATGCTATTAAATTTGAAGACATGTTTACGCGGATCTAATAAAATTACGATTACCAAAGCATCCATGTAGTTGTACTCTAAAGAGGAAACAAGAAATAAAGAGAGAGATTTTTTGTACATCTTTGGGAAGAAAAGGCGATGAAAACACTAAAGAACATCTGTGAGGCGCCCTCTGCGTCGAAGATGAACTTGTCGGTGTGCTCCACAGCTTGAGGTGGTGCTTCGCTCATGGAGGAGGTGGACGCGAAGCCGGCGGAAGTTGGAGTTACCATGGGCCACGGATCTGGGGTCGGTGGGCTCGGCCTTGATGTCCAAGGGTAGGACCTCTGCATCCTCGAACCCGTTGGTGCGGCCAGCATCCGAGATGGCGGTGAGGAAACATGAGGAAGCGGGCGAGGCGGAGGCCGTAGAGGTTCACCGCTCCTACGCGTTGGGGAACATGCGGGAACCAAGGATGAGATGGATCCACGCCTTGCAGATGCCAAAGGAGGAGCCGCACCAAGGAGGAAGAGGTCGCCACTCGTCGCTCTCCATCGCCATCGAGTAGCCCAGGCCCAGGGTCGCCGCTCGTCGCTCTCCATCGCCATCCATCACCATCGAGTAGCCCAGAGCCGCACCAAGGCACGGCCTCGCCGCTCTCCATCGCCATCCAGAGCCTGTGCCCGACCGATGGTAGGAAGGGCGGAGGAGATTAGGTGAGGATGGAGGGGATCAAGGGCGGAGGAGATCAGGGCACCGCCAAGGAGAAGGGAATGGAGATGGGCGTGGTGTGGCGGCGGGAAGAGATAAGAACTAGGGTTAGTCAAGGCGGGGATTGGCGTGCGCCAAAATATTCACTGCGTGTCTTGTGAGATGATGAAATATTTGCCGCGTTGGCACGCTATGGATGCCACGTCATCGATCCGCACCAAATTTCTATTATATCTTGACCTGTCTAAAAATTATGACGATTTTGTCTATAAAAATTACGACGTTTTTATACAAAATCGTCATAGTTTAAGATTTGGCCCTCCCAAATAGCTTGCGACCATCTAGTGTAGAATCGTCATAAATTTATGACGATTTCATTCAGGGTCACTACCAAAACGTCATAGTTTGACACATTCCTTGTAGTGTTAGCAAGCGGATTTTTAGTGGTTTTCTGACAAGGCAACAAAACAAAGAGAAAGTAACAGAAGTAACGAACAAATAGAACAAGTGGCCCAATCCTTTCTTAGCAAAGGACAAGCCGATGGAAATACTTATAAGGGCCAAACGTTCTCGAGGACACATGGGAATTCTGTCAAGTGCTTTCACTTCAAATAGCCGAGTAATCTTCTTTGGTATTTGTAAGTGTTGTGTGGGTGAACCTGTGCTAACATACTGCCCATCCTAGGACTAATACATAATTGTGATTAAACCCCTGCAAACATCTGTAACTATAGGAAAGTAATTAAGATATAAATCTAACCACGGCCTTAAACTTTGAGATCCTATGCTCCCTTGTGAAAAGGTGTCCTAACGGGGGTTCAGGTTTCTGTCACTCCGTCAACCCCACAATTAGTATCCAAATACACTAATACAGGTAAATTATGATATAGAATGGTGATGCAAATTGGCGGTATCAACTCCCCCAAGCTTAGACTTCGCTTGTCCCCAAGCGAAAATTGAGCTCAATAAATATGTCCACAGGTTTATGGAGTGAAGTGTTGATAAAATAATATGAACAAGAAGCATCACACTTACTATTGCACAACTCATAGAAGAAAGCAACTCACCATTATATAACTAAGCTTGCAGCCAAGTACAGAAGTCACAATAGAGATGTATAAAGATAAATCATAATTGGAATTGGCAAACTTGTTCTTGGTCAGAGAACACCTGGTAAACAGTTTCACAAAATCTTTTTGTTGAAGTTTCAAAACAGGAGCATTCTTTGCTCAAAAAGGTTTTTCACAAGTGAAGGCTTTCAAAGTAATACTCAATAGATAAGAGTTTTGTGAAAACAAGGAAGATAAAGAACATGATTGAATAAATCACCATATGAATGCTTGAAACACAATAACTCAAATGCTTGCTGGAGACAGAGAGGAAGTAGGTTTACTGACTTAAACTGGTAACTAGGATAAAGGTCCCTTCTTAGAGGGTAGCAGGGATTACAAGTCATAAAGAGCTTCCAAAAGATTATGGTACATACTATCTTTGAGCCCTCATTACCCCTATCATAAGAATCTTGAGATGATTAAGGTTAAAGTGAACAAGGATGGAGTATATGATTGACGAAATATAAGTTGGCAATCTCATGTCCCTTGAATATGAGGGCCACTCCTCATGCATACTCAACTTTGGGTCCAGGTAAGTTCTTGTCATTGTAAGTATTTGCATATCATTGAGAACCGCCAACGGGGTACCCCTTGCACTTGGTACAGGAGCTTTCCCATAACCAAAATGACAAGGCAAGCAGACAATGAGCATCTCAATGATCTTTTTATTTACTATGTGTATAGCTTTTTATTGAGGATGCTTCATAGATGACTCACTATGGTGATGCTGCAAGTTTCCACCATGATTAGGCATGGCTTAGACTAGCGGCCCAGGCGTTTCTCTAACACAGAATACAAACTCCATGGACTTACAAGTTCCCTCTTTATTTCACACCGTTGATATCCATAGACAAAAGAGCATGATATCAACTGATTACGACAAGGTACAAGTGCAGTGTTGAAAACGTTCCCCATGACAGCATGGTTCTGCTAATTCCAACGTATAGATGCAAGCATATATAACTTCGATGTTCACAATGGTACAAGTCTATTATGGGCAAGTAAATAAAGTGTGCCATCAAGTTTGTGAGAGCTTTACTAACTAGTTTTCACATAACAAAATAATTTTTAATTCGAAAGGTAGATGAAGCTTGAGAATTTGCTAGGAATAGCAAAAGCTACTAGGTAGATATGGTGGACACAAGTGGCAAAAGTTTTGGGTTTAAAGGATTTTGGAAATATGAGAAGTATGCCTTCTCAAAACAGGTTTTTGGCTAGCAAGGCTGGGTAGCAAGCAAGAGAGTTGAAAGAAACAAGCAAACATACAAGTAATGAAGCCAAACATGCAATCTTCCTTGAAGACACAAACGAATCTTAGATAAAGAATACTAAGCTTATGAGCCAACAAGAAAGAAAACAAATGATACCAAATACCTGTAAGCTTTTTCTTTCTTTCTTTTTCTTTCAAACTAAATCCACTAACCAGAACGTCATTTGCCAAAACCAATTTAGATCCACTTGATGATCCCAACGTGGTGCCAATACTGAACAACAAGATCCACCATATAATAGAGATTGCAAACTAAACATAAGAAGTGCAAAAGGGTAAAAGATGAGACTTCTCATTAATATTCAATAAAGGCACTCACACCAAGGGATACAAAGATAATCAACTAAAGGAGAGATACTTCCACATGCAAACCAAACTATAAGATAACCCCTCTACCACAGATATGAATCCACTAAAAAGGTAAAATATAAAAGATAATGGTGGTGATACCGCGGCACTCCCCCAAGCTTGGAACAAGCCAAGGGGATGCCAAACCTGATGACAAATTACTCCTTCGGTGGTGGTGGTGTTCTCTTGTCATGGGTCAGCAAATCTTCCAACATCTCATGAATCCTGTTATTCTCCTCTTGAAGCATAACCACCTTCATCCTCAAAGAACGGTACCTATCACAAAACTCATTGGTGGTCTGAAGGGCTTCCGCTGCCTCATGGCAGTATATGAGTTCTGTACCAAAGGCTACGATTCCCTGCATGTGACGAGAGAATGCATCCGCGGTGTTAGTTTCTCCTACAAAAGTAGGTTTTTGTTGAGGATATAACCCCAGGTACCCCAGAGTTGAGGTATAAAGAGACCCGTGTAAAAGAATAAACAATTTAGTAGAAAGAACGGGTGAAAAGATGTACTAAAAATAGAAGAAATAAGGATAAAACTGGTCTGGGCCGAGTTACACTTAACTCGGCCTGGTCAAAGTGATCGGAGACAGATTCTACCCCTCCTGGGCCGAATTGACTAGACAAAAGCCGAATAGAATCGGTTGTGCGCCGAATAAAGGAGAAACCCGCTTGGGACAAACTACCTCACGCGGCCCATCATAGCTCGGCCTCCAGCCGAACCAACCTCTCCCAGCGTCTCCGCTGCGATCCTGGGTGGGCCGGCTAGGGGGAAGCTCGGCCCACCACGAGGGTTCTCAACACCGGCCTTCAAGCTCGCCATTCCCGGGTGGGACGGCATCCACCTCACCCCGGCCTTCAAGCTGTGCCGATCCAGGCAGCTCGCCCACCGCGGGATCCACCTTCACCGGACCAGCGACCCGTCTGGGCCACACTCGGCCCAAGACGAATATCCCTCCAGGACGAATAAACACTAACCCGGCTGGGCCACCAAATAGTCTGGCTGGGCCCTTATCTTCTGCAAACATGACCAGGCCGAATCAACTAGGAAGCAGGCCGAATCACCGCTTCGTCAGGGGCTTCTGGGCCGAGTTATTTCACCACGTACGCACTCTTATTTGCCTCCAGGTGCTTCCTTGGTGCCCACAGAAGCACGCCATCGGATCAAGACAAGACCAACAAGTAATGTGCTAGTCTTGGGAGCCCACCAGCTTAGACTGGCACATGATGTAGGGAATATGCCCTTGGCATCTAACAAGATGCTAGGGATATGCTCTTGGCATCATATAAGATGCTAGGGAATATGCCTGGCATCTCCAAAGATGCCAAGGAATATGCTGAGCATCTCTAGAAGATACCCAGAATATGCCATCTAGATGCCAAACGTGTAGAACAAGTGTTGTCCTCTGGGCTCCCCTTTATAAGGAGCACCAGGGGATCGTTACAGAGAGGCCCCGAAGGGCTCCTCCCCTGTAACATCCCAAAAATACCAAACTTAGATCAACAAACACTAATCATCAAGATTAGGGTTAACACAAACTTTTCTAAATAAAATCATGAATGCATGTATATGTGTATGCATGGATTTTGAATTTCCTTAAAAACCACCTTGTTTGTGTGATCCATTGCTTGTAAAATGTTTCTTAGGTGAAATAAACATCATCTAAAACATTTCCCACACTTTTCCTAAAGACAAGTAAATCAAAACAAATATATTAAGTGAATGGTCATTTTGACCAATTTAACTCCCATGCCTACTTTGGTTGTCTCAAACTTTCAAAACCTAACAGAAACTTTTCTGGATCTTTGCACCCCTTGAATGTACTCATAACAAGGTATCAAGGCCCACTTTGTGATCATCCAGAAACTTTCAAATGCATGGTTTAAATGACAATTCAAAATTGAATCTTCTTCATATGGGAAGGTCCCACTTTTTCAAAACCCACTCAAACAAGCTCAATTTTAAAAACCCAAGCATCTGCAGACTCACCAGCACCAATCTAACAAACTCACCAAAATTCATTTCAAAATTCAAAACTTGGCTTCATGCGGCCATTTCATCAAACAGGTTGCAGACACAAATCAAACAAAACATCAAACACTATAGTGTGCAGTGTTTTGAGCCTAACTTGTTCCCTAGTTAGCTCACACACACCTCAGTAGATCATCTAGAAAGATTAGCCCAACACTAGCACCCCTATGAGCTTGCCATTGTCATGAATGGTGAACAACCGAGCACCCCCATGTCACCCCATTGTGGACAGCAGGCTAGAGGAAGAACTATCCGTGCCAACCTTGTCTGGGAGGCAACCCATCGTCCACTGCCACTGTCTGTCCCAGCCGCGAGCGTTGCCAAGCCCTGGACCACGCGCATGAGACAAGCCCAGACCATGCGGAGCGTGCGCCAGAGTGCCACCCTCGACCAGCGTCCATAGACCGCGCGCCGCCCTCACCGCGTGCACACACGATCACCACTAACCCAGGAGACCGCCAGACACCCCGTTTGCATGCCCGCCAGACCACCGCCCGTCGAAGACGCGCCGCCTCTGCCTTTGAGCACCGCCCGTTCCAGACCAAACCACACCGCCCCATGCCTCGCGACCATGTCATTGAGCATCGCCAGGAGACACAACACCGTCCCCTACCCTTGCACATGCCATTAGCCGCCTGTAACGTCACCCCCGACGAGCTCACCGTTTGCCCCGACGGTCCCCTCGCTCGACTATAAATAGAGGCCACCCCCGCATGATTTCTTCACACCATCTCACTCCCCTCTCCCCACTGACCGTGCCACACCATTCTCAGAGCAAGGCGAGCACCACCTCGCCGTAATTTCACTGGAGCCTGCCGCTGCCGAAGAAGAAGGGAGCCAGCGATTGGAGCCGCCCCAGGAGAAGCCACCGGTACCAGGAGGTTCGCCGTCGTCGAATTCGTCGTTCGCCCGCCTCGCCGACCTCGCCCGTACCCCGGTGAGCCCCCAGCACCCCTCACTGGCCACGCTAGGTTTCGTTCTCGCCGGAGTTGTCTCGCGTCGACGATGACCCCTAGCCGTTGGATTAGAACTAGATCGAACGATCCACGTTGCCCCATACCGCCCAACCCGTGTCAGCGGCAGTGGGGACACCCACTTAAGCAGCCAGCAGAACCTGCGCTTAGCAGCCGCCTGATAACATTTCCAGCAGACCAAAGAATTCAAATTATACCTTTTTCTAGTTCATTTCAAAAACACTTCAGCACCCAACTTCAAAAATCAACTCAGATCGATTCAGTGCATCAAATTGGATGAAACCAATTTTGTTGGAAAGGTCTATGAATTCTTAATCCAAGCCCGTTGGATTCAAGTCATTTGGATCTGTAGATCACCCATAGTAAAAAGAACAAGGCAGAAGATTTTCTGCATTGAAACATTTTTCAAATTTCAACCATAAAAGCTTTTGAGTTGATTCCAACTCTCAAAAATCACATTTAACCATACCTTTCAGAATATATAAAAATATATAGGTTTACTTGCAGAAATAATGTTCAAGTAATAAAAGAATGCTTCATAAGCATTTCTAGCCACTTTAATTAATTAAGATAAAAGGGTAAAACCTTATTAAATTCTGACACCACTTTAAATCACATTCCCATGGACTACAATATGTGGTGATGACATGTGTAAACATGATCCCATGTTTAGTTTGGAGAATATTAAATCTTAAGTAATTTTTCAATGAGTAGAAATTACTTTTCTAAAAATAAAAAGGATTTAAACCAAGCCTTAACCTTGTAATGTTAGATATGATGCTAGATCATCTATAGGACCCTTGTGTGTGATGATTGCAAGTAGTTAAGTATTGTTTGGTGATTGTGTACCTCGTATTTATTCATAGACGCTAGTACCGACCAAGGATACTACGAGGAGGAAGGAGGACACTATGAAGAAGAAGCCGAGGAGAACTTCAAACACTGCTCTGCACAGGGAAAGCTTATATTGACATTGATGCAAGCCTTACTAATCAAGTTGACCTATGCAAGCTAACACTTGCAAGATACCCTACTGATGCCACAAACCCATACTTGTGAGATGACTACTTTATGCCTTAAGCATATGTGATCATACCCACTTGCTAAACCAATCCTAGTTTTATGGCAATCTTCTTACTTTACTTCTTTATCAAAGCTTGTTTAGAGTCTACCTAAGAGTTTGGTAGATACTAGACAGTTGTGCTGAAGGTTGCATAAAGAGCATAAAATTTGGCCTAAGCTAGAAACCTTGATATCAACCTAAGATATAAGGTTGTACTTAGTTGAAACTCCACCATCTTACCACCCCTCATCATTACTACCCCCACCTGTAGATGCTAGTGCTAAGCATAAAACTTGATCAACTTTTAGATGGGAATACTTGGTGGAAAAATGGTTATGAAAACCTTGGAATGATGGATCATTCTATTGAAATGCTTTGGACATGTGTTTCCAAAGACTTAATGATTTTGGTGATGAAAATGTTGAGTCATGAGCCTTAGCCCTTTATAAAACTGATGGTTGTCTGGATGCGATACCATTCCAATTTTAGCGTACAACCACAATACCCCGAATATTGGGTAGGGCTTGACTGGAAACTTATATACCTTAGTATTAGTTCCCTCACGGCCAAGGTCTGAGCTGAGGCTACCTTGTGAAGATTGTCCACTGCGGTACCCAAGATGGCGGTGGTCATGGTTGGGAGGCCAAACTCACGGAGAGGTGCTTATACTAGGGAGTGTAATTGAAAGGTTAAGATTGATTATCGCATCTTGAGTATGGTGAATTCAGGATTTGTTCACGGATGTATCGAATGTTGTGGTGAAAGTGTACAATCTCTGCAGTGTCAAACTATTCGAATAGCGCGTCATGATTATGGACAGATGGAGTGGCCATTGTTCCCCGTCGAGACTTTTCAAAAGTGACTTGTGAAATGAATTGAGACTTTGACTTGACCACAACGAGTTGTGACCTGAATTACAAGATCCCATTTAGGAATTTATAAAATTGTGACTAGCTTCAGAACCTAGTAGAGATAAATCTGGCTTTTTGCAAAACAACCCTAGAGCCTCGTGTCCTATTATCCAAAAACCCCCTTTACTTGTTAGTATTAGTTTGCGAGTACTTAAAGAGTACTCATGGCTTTGTCTGGCTATTCCATGGCGGACTATGAAGAGGAGTACGGAGGATGAACCCCGGGAAGGTTCGACAACTAGGATCATCTCCCATCGTCGGCATTGCCGTGACCCGAAGATGGAGCTCGCCACGCTACCGTTATTATTACGTATTCCGCTGCTTGATGTTGTATTAAGAACTGGATCATGAGATCCCTATTTGTGTAAGAACCTATGTATCGTTGGTAATGGATGAAGTACTATGGTATCCAATTCTGTTATGTCTCGCAAAAATGGTAATCCTGGGATTGCGATGTATGGCATAACAGGCATCTTGGATTGAAAAATCCGGGTGTTGAAAAGTTGGTATCAGAGCCATCCTAACCATAGGAGACCCTAGTTAGATGGGACGTTGAACCAAAAACTTAGTTTCAAAACCAAAGAACAAAAATATTTACGAAAACTTATTCTCATTCTTACCTCTTTAATTCTTTAATAAAACTTAATGTTCCTCAAAAAACTCTTGCAAAATAGATAAAATTTTGACACACTTGATCACTCTGCTAATCTACTCATCCTCTATTTTTATAGCTGGATGTGAAGTACAGCAAGTTTTACCAACTCGGGAATGGAGGAGACCTTATCTTTGAGAGGATGCGGATCAACTTCGAACTTGGGCGTCCATCCCGAGTTCTTGAGCTCAGCTCAATGATCAAGGAGGAGAAGATCTGCGGTGGCTAATTGTTGCAAGTATCAGGAAAGATTGAGCCTCCCACTACGGAGGGAATTCAGTTTACCTTGAGGAAAACAAGCGGCTCGATGAACTGGCGAGCAATACAGAAGCTCTTTCCGTGCGTGTGGCGGATCATCAATCAGATCAAGGGTACTCGCTTTGAGTTTTGCCCAAGGCGTGATGCAAATGGCCAACCACTGGAAGCCCCATACCACCCGAGCTGAAGACTCAATTGGACCACCTTAGCTTCATGATGTATGATCGTCAGCAGGAGTTGGACAACTACCGTGACTATTGCAACCACAAGTCTGCCATCTTCAAGAGGAGGATCAGACCATCGCCATGCTAGCAAAGGATCGCAAGTCTCGTCGCCGTCAGCTCGACAAGAAGGAGCGCATTATTGCCCGTCTTCGCCATCGCATCTCATCTCTGGAAGAGACCATCCACGAGGGAGACATGCAGTTGGAGGAAAGGGAGAATGCCGGAGAAGATCTTCGTGGAGACCCTTACTCCTATCTCAGTGATGACGATGATTTTTTGGAGGATCAGGCCATGGACTTCTTCACCGATGAGGATGATTTCGCCTTCATCGATGATGCGGAAGATGATGAAGCCACAGACTCCGAGGAGTAGTAGCACTGAGCACTAGCGTAGTGAGTAGTAGTCGGTCCCACTGTATCGTAGTTTCCAGAATGGTTCTTAAAACCATCTGTTTTTCCTTGTTGTGGTGTGTGTTGTACTGTGTGCTATGAGTGAATGAATGAAAAAGCAAGTTGCTAGAAAACTTGAGTCAAACTCTAAAAACTTTTCAAAAACCCAAAACCTTAGAAATTTCCCTCTTTTCTCATGATCTATATCAATCTTCAGATGCCACGTGGAGGAAGTGGTTCAGCCCCGGACCCGATGTTGCAGATCCGCAAATGTTGACTTGACCGTGGCTGAAAGAGCGTCAAGCCAACCTAGCCACTCTGCAACAGATAGCCCAGCTAGCCCACAACAACCAAGTCCATGGAAATCAGGACAACCATGGATCTAAGCTCAAGAATTTCCAGAATACCAACCCACCCATTTTCACCAAGTCAGAAGAACCCCTAGACGCCGATGATTGGCTGCAAACCATGGAAAATAACTTAGAAGTAGCAGGAGTGGAAGCCAACGAGAAAGTCTTGTTCGCCACCCATTATCTAGCCGGAGATGCCAGGGCATGGTGGAACAGTGTGCGTGCAATGACCGGAGGCCAAATGATGTCCTGGGAGGAATTCAAGGTCAAGTTTAGCAGAACCCATGTGCCACCAGGTTTGATCAAGAGAATGAGAGACAAGTTCAGGGAGTTGAAGCAAGGAAGGATGACTGTAGTAGAATACCGTGACAAATTTTTGTCATTAGCTAGGTATGCCCCAGACGAGATAGACACCGAAGCCAAGAAGAAAGAAAGATTCCTGAATGGTCTGCATGACGAGATGCGCAGTGTTAGTCAATATCCCTTTGCGATATTGAAGCCCTTGTCGACTCGCTATCCGGATGGAAGGAAAGATCAACCAGGCCAATGAGAACCGCAAGCGTCGCATGATGCATCAACCAGAACCCATCGGACCCCAAAGTATCGCTAACCCATCTCCGTGATTTTCCCAAGAACCAACGGACCCCTATGACCCGTCACCTACCCCAACCGTGGAAACCCTAGACCGGAGGAAATCACAACAACCCGGCAACTCTAGCAATTTCACCGCGCCCCACCCAAGTTCAACACCAACAATGCTACCAACCCCAACACCTCCAGGATTTGGAAGCAATCTTGTGCTGTCGCGACCAAGGACAAGTCACAAGTGACCTGTTATTTGTGGAAATAAAGGCCACTATTCCAACGAGTGCCCCAACAAGAAGAATGCTACAGCCCCTAATACCAATGTCCCAGCTCAGCGGCGTTGTCGTGTCCACCAGGAGAAAGATTTGCCCAGAATTCACTCAACCGCAATGGCCGTCTTTTCTCATGCATCTTTGAAGAAGCTCGAGCGCCAGGGTCGTCTTGGGTATGTTTTCTGTTAATTTAGTAATTGCAAGAGTGTTGTTTGATTCTGGTGCATCGCATTCATTTGTCACTGAAGAATTTGCTTGCACTAGTAAAATTCAACCAACCAAATTGAAGCATGTGATGATTATACAAATTCCCGGATCAACCACCAAGGCTAGGAAAATTTGCAAGGCCGTCCCTATCCGAATCCATGGCATAGATTTTTATGCTAATCTAATAGTACTCGGAACTAAAGGTTTGGAAGTAGTACCAGAAATGGATTGGATGTCCAAACATAAAGGATTGATTGACTGTGCCAATAAAGCCATTATCATGACCAGTATCACCGGAATATCATTCGAGCATATATCTGAAATCTTACCTCGCCAATTCAAGTGTAACAAGAGTATAGCCCAACCTACCATTGACCAAGTTCGGATAGTCTGCGAATACCCCGATGTATTTCCAGATATTTTGCCCGGTATGCCCCTAGATCGGGATATCGAGTTTATCATCGAACTAATCCCCGGAACCGGACCCATAGCCCAGAGACCCTATAGTATGAACCCGTCAGAACTAGAAGAACTGAAGAAGCAACTGGATTCCATGTTGGAAATCAGATTGATTCAACCAAGTGCGTCCCCATGGAGGTCACCTGTCTTGTTTGTGGACAAGAAGGATGGAGGTAATCGTTTGTGTACGGATTATCGAAAGTTGAATGATGTCACCATCAAGAACAAGTACCCCTTGCCTAAGATAGAAGATTTGTTTGATCAGTTGACCGGAGCCCAGGTGTTTTCTAAGATTGATCTTAGAACTGGCTATCATCAACTTAAGATTCGTGCAGAGGATATCCCAAAGACTGCCTTTACCACCAGATATGGATTGCATGAGTATACAGTCATGTCTTTTGGATTAACCAATGCCCCCGCTTATTTCATGAACCTCATGAATAAGATTTTTATGGACTTCCTGGATAAGTTTGTCGTTGTTTTCATCGATGACATACTGATTTATTCCAAATCACAAGAAGAACATGAGCTACACCTAAGGACCATTCTTGGAACCCTTAGAGAGCATCAGCTGTATGCAAAATTTAGCAAATGTGAATTCTGGTTACAGGAGGTAGGATTCCTCGGTCACATTGTATCAGCCGGAGGAATTGCCGTTGACCCTGCCAAATTGAAAGATGTAGAAGATTGGCAAGCCCCAACCACTCAAACCCAAGTTCTTGCTTTTCTCGGATTGGCGGGATATTACCGCAAATTTGTAGAAGGATTCTCTAGTATCGCCAGACCCATGAACCAATTGCTGAAGAAGGACAATAAGTTTGAATGGACCGACAAGTGTGAAGCGAGTTTTCAAGAACTCAAGAGGAGATTGATTTCAGCCCCAATCTTGATTATGCCGGATATCACGAAGCCCTTCGATGTGTATTGTGACGCATCCAAGATTGGTCTAGGATGTGTGCTAATGCAAGAAGGCAAAGTTATATCTTATCTATCGCGACAACTGAAGCAACATGAACAAAATTACCCAACCCATGACCTCGAACTCGCAGCCGTAGTTCTAGCCCTGAAGACATGGAGACATTACCTGATGGGAAACCGTTGTGAGATTTATTCGGATCACAAGAGCCTAAAGTATATATTCACTCAGAAGGAGCTGAATATGAGGCAGAGAAGATGGATTGAGCTAATCAAGGATTACGACCTGGACATTCACTATCACCCTGGTAAAGCCAACGTGGTAGCCGCTGCCCTTAGCAGATTGCCGTGCGCTTGAACTCCATGATTTTGATGGAGCAACCAAGTTTGCACAAAGAGATGGAAGATTTTGAATGGAATTAGTAAGTGAAGGATTTTGGCTACCATAGAACTTCAGCCCACTTTGATCGGTCAGTTAAAGAAGCGCGAAGGAAATGCCGATGTCGGAATCAAGCATCATATCGGTACAGGCAAAGTACCGGATTCACCGAGCGAAGAAGGAGTTACGTGGTACAAAGGGCGCCTTTGTGTACCATGATTCGAGTTAAAAGAAGTTATCTTGAAAGAGGCTCATGATACTCTTTATTCTATCCATCCGGAGGAACTAAGATGTATCAAGATTTGAAAGAGCAATTTTGGTGGCATAAGATGAAGAGAGAAATCGGAAGCTATATCGCCAAGTGTGATATATGTCGTGAGTCAAGCGGGACATCAAAGACCCATTTATTATTGTTGCAACCTTTGCAGATTCGGAATGGAAATGGGATTACTGTAGGAATGGACTTTATCAACTGGACTACCTACTTCTAGTAGGGAAATGACTCTATTTGGGTCATAGTGGATGATTGTCCAAAGTCGCCCATTTCTTTCCTGTTAAAACTACCTATCAGAGTTCGAAGCTAGCAGAGTTGTATATCGCTAGGATCGTTAGTTTGCACGGAGTCCCCAAGAACATCGTATCGGATCGAGGAACTCAATTTACCTCGAGATTCTGGAAGAAAGTCCAAGAAGGTTTAGGCACTCGCCTAGATTTCAGTACCGCGTATCACCCTCAGACCGATGGACAAATGGAGCGAGTAAATCAAATACTCGAAGATATGCTTAGAGCATGTGTGCTAGAATATGGATCCAAGTGGGAAGACTGTCTGCCGTTTGCAGAATTTTCCTACAACAATAGTTACCAAGCCAGTTTGCAAATGGCCCCATTTGAATTTATGTACGGAAGAAAGTGCCGCACCCCTTTGAACTGGTAGGAAGTAGGAGAGAGTCAGATTTTCGGACCCGACATCCTACGAGAAGTAGAAGAGAAGGTTCACATTCGCGAGCACCTCAAGACAGCCCAATCCCGACAGAAGAGTTACGCCGACAAGAGACGTCGAGACCTCGCCTTCAACATCGGAGATTTTGTTTACCTGAAAGTGTCGCCATTGAAGGGAATGCAGCGTTTCCAACTCAAAGGAAAGTTATCCCCCAGATATATCGGACCTTTCAAAATTTTGAACCGTCGAGGAGAAGTATAGTATCAACTGGAGCTACCTGAAGAGATGTCAGCTATGCACAATGTATTCCATATCTCGTTACTTCGCAAATGTCTCGAAGTCCCCGAGAAGACCGAAGTGTTCAAGAATATCGATCACCGGACCATAGAGATCAACGATAACCTAACCTATCCCGAAGTACCCATCCGTATTTTGGAAGAAGCCTTTCGAACTACCAGAACCCGAAGCATCAAATTTCTCAAGATTCAATGGAGCAATCACACAGAAGAGGAAGCTACCTGGGAACACGAAGATCACATCCAAACGGAGTTTCCATATCTCTTCAAATCCTAGGTAATCTTTTCGTCCTTTTTTCAAATCTCGGGACGAGATTTTGTTTAAGGGGGGAAGGTTTGTAACATCCCAAAAATACCAAACTTAAATCAACAAACACTAATCATCAAGATTAGGGTTAACAAAAACTTTTCTAAATAAAATCATGAATGCATGTATATGTGTATGCATGGATTTTGAATTTCCTTAAAAACCACCTTGTTTGTGTGATCCATTGCTTGTAAAATGTTTCTTAGGTGAAATAAACATCATCTAAAACATTTCCCACACTTTTCCTAAAGACAAGTAAATCAAAACAAATATATTAAGTGAATGGTCATTTTGACCAATTTAACTCCCATGCCTACTTTTTGTCTCAAAATTTCAAAACCTAATGAAACTTTTACGGATCTTTGCACCCTTGAATGTACTCATAACAAGGTATCAAGGCCCACTTTGTGATCATCCGAAACTTTCAAATGCATGGTTTAAATGACAATTCAAAATTGAATCTTCTTCATATGGGAAGATCCCACTTTTCAAAACCCACTCAAACAAGCTCAATTTTAAAACCCAAGCATCTGCAGACTCACCAGCACCAATCTAGCAAACTCACCAAAATTCATTTCAAAATTCAAAACTTGATTTCATGCGGCCATTTCATCAAATAGGTTGCGAGACACAAATCAAACAAAACATCAAACACTATAGTGTGCGTGTTTTGAGCCTAACTTGTTCCTAGTTAGCTCACACACCTCGATAGATCATCTAGAAAGATTAGCCCAACACTAGCACCCCTATGAGCTTGCCATTGTCATTAATGGTGAACATGAGCACCCCCATGTCACCCCATTGTGGACAGGCTAGAGGAAGAACTAGCGTGCCAACCTTATGCGAGGCAGCCCATCGTCCACCGCCACTGTACCAGCCTTGGCGTTGCCAAGCCTTGGACCACGCGCACGAGACACGCCAAGACCATACCGAGCGTGCGCCAGAGCGCCACCCTTGACCAGCGTCCACAGACCGCGCGCCGCCCTCACCGCATGCAGACACGATGACCACCGACCCAGGAGACAGCCAGACACCCCTGTTTGCCGCCCCGTGCCATACAGCCACCGTCCGCCGTCGAAGACGCCGCCTCTGCCGCCCAGAGCACCGCCCGTTCCAGACCAAACCACACCGCCCCATGCCTCGCGACCATGTCGTTGAGCATCGCCAGGAGACACAGCACCGTCTCCTACCCATGCCCATGCCATTAGCCGCCTGTAACGTCGCCCCCGACGAGCTCACCGTGCGCCCCGAAGGTCCCCTCACTCGACTATAAATAGAGGCCACCCCCGCATGATTTATTCACACCATCTCACTCCCCTTTCCCCACTGACCGTGCCACACCATTCTCAGAGCAAGGCGAGCACCACCTCGCCGGAATTTCACTGGAGCACCTTGCTTGCCGGAGAAGAAGGAGCCAGCGATTGAGCCGCCCGGGAGAAGCCACGGTACGGGAGGTTCGCCGTCGTCGACTTCGTCGTTCGCCCGCCTCGCCGACCCTCGCCCGTACCACGGTGAGCCCCCAGCACCCCTCACTGGCCGCGCTAGGTTTCGTTCTCGCCGGAGTTGTCTCGCGTCGACGATGACCCCTAGCCGTTGGATTAGAACTAGATCGAACGATCCACGTTGCCCCATACCGATTCGCCCAGCCCCGTGTCACTGATGAGTGGGGACACCCACTTAAGAAGCCCGTGGGAGCACTGCGCTTAGCAGGCCGGCCCAGTAACATTTCCCGCGCAGCCTAGCAATTCAAATTATACCTTTTTCTATTTCATTTCAAAAACACTTCAGCACCCAACTTCAAAAATCAACTCAGATCGATTCAGTGCATCAAATTGGATGAAACCAATTTTGTTGGAAAGGTCTGTGAATGCTTAATCCAAGCCCGTTGGATTCAAGTCATTTGGATCTGTAGATCACCCATAGTAAAAAGAACAAGGCAGAAGCTTTTCTGCATTGAAACATTTTTCAAATTTCAACCATAAAAGCTTTTGAGTTGATTCCAACTCTCAAAAATCACATTTAACCATACCTTTCAGAATATATAAAAATATATAGGTTTACTTGCAGAAATAATGTTCAAGTAATAAAAGAATGCTTCATAAGCATTTCTAGCCACTTTAATTAATTAAGATAAAAGGGTAAAACCTTATTAAATTCTGACACCACTTTAAATCACATTCCCATGGACTACAATATGTGGTGATGACATGTTTCAACATGATCCCATGTTTAGTTTGGAGAATATTAAATCTTAAGTAATTTTTCAATGAGTAGAAATTACTTTTCTAAAAATAAAAAGGATTTAAACCAAGCCTTAACCTTGTAATGTTAGATATGATGCTAGATCATCTATAGGACCCTTGTGTGTGATGATTGCAAGTAGTTAAGTATTGTTTGGTGATTGTGTAACTCGTATTTATTCATAGACGCTAGTACCGACCAAGGATACTACGAGGAGGAAGGAGGACACTATGAAGAAGAAGCCGAGGAGAACTTCAAACACTGCTCTGCACAGGGAAAGCTTATATTGACATTGATGCAAGCCTTACTAATCAAGTTGACCTATGCAAGCTAACACTTGCAAGATACCCTACTAATGCCACAAACCCATACTTGTGAGATGACTACTTTATGCCTTAAGCATATGTGATCATACCTGTGGAATGAATGACCACGAGATGCCTGTCAATGAGTAGTAGAACGAAGGGCAAGGCCAGCCATCTGCGGTCGAGATGAGGGAGACTGGGTTTTACCAGGTTCGCCCCGGAGGGTAAAGACCTACTCCTGCTAGATTGTATTATGGAGGTGTTTACAATGGGCGAACTCGGCTTAGGCGGCGAGTTGCTTGGGTGTATGAGGAACGATCTCTACTCACCTTAGGGAGGTTTATATAGGCCTACCTCCCTAGGGTTTACATATCTCAACCGATTCGTTACAACTTTGTCAATCGCTTAACTCGGACCGATGGGGCCTATCTACTCGCTGGCCTTGACCTCCATCGCTGGTACCTGATGGGCCTTGATCCATTCATTGCTCGCAGCCCACTCGCATGACCTTTGGGCGATCGGAAGCGTCCGCCGAGGATACCCCAGAGGCATATCCCCATCAGTAGTCCCCGAGGCCGTCGTTGATTAGGCGCGGTGGCTTGGCGCCGGAGTATACGGCTTCAAGTTGGCATCGGTCGAATCGTCGGCGGGCTCTGTACAAAGGAAAAATCCGGCAACCGAGTCGCGTTTTGAGTGTACCGAACCAGCGGATCGCGGCCTCGGCGAATAACTCAGCGAGCCGAGTGTGGAGGCGGACCGTCGGGCGTGGTCAAACTAGCCGTTAAGGTAACTTAACGGTAACTTCGGCGTAATCATCGGCAGTAACGGCCCCTAATTTGGCGGGCAGCTCTCGCTATATAAGGGGAATGGTTGGCCATCGCCAACCGCCCACCATTTCTTCCGAGTACGCACATCTTTCGCCTGTTGATCTCGACCCGCAATCCTCCGACCTCCAAGCAAATCCTCGCCATGGCCCTTTCCACGAACCTTGGGCAGATCCAAGTGCACCATGGCGCAGCCTCCTTCGAGGAGGCCGAATCTGGGCCGCTTATTGGCGAATCCGCAGCCGAGAAACGATCCGAACCAGCGAGAGAGTTCATCTGCTTCACTAGTCACCTCGAGCGGGTTTAGGGTTTCCCACTTCTCTGTTCTTCCGCTCGCCTTACCACGGATCCAGCCCTCGATCTGGGTCCCCATAGTATCGAGCAGCTCGCCATCTTTGTATGCTGAGTGCTATGGGCTGCCCTATTTTCCCTTGTGGCAAGATCTGTTCCATGGACGGATCAGCGCGAGGAGGCTGACCCAATGCTAGCCGCGGCTTAACCTTCCACTGAAATCCAAAGCCTCCTTCGACTTGATGCTGCCGCCAAAGCGGCGATCGAAAAAGTCTTGGTTTTACGTGACCGAGGCGACCCGAGGACGAGGCGATCCCACGCTCGGCCGACCGCTCCGAGCCGCAATCTGTCGCCAAGCTTCCCGACGATCAGCGGATGGTCGTCGACAGATGCTCCAGACCATTCGCGTCTCAAGAAGAAGGGCTCAGACGGTGAACCTGCATAACTGTTGGCTTGGCGGCGATCCCCGCCGCCCAGTATGAGCACTACATGTACCAAGACAGGCCGAGAAGACTCGAAGGCCTGCCTCGCGAGTGGAAGCTGGAGGACTACCTCCTGGCTGAAGAGGATCACCCAGCGGCATACACGGATGCGCCGGGCTCCTCCATACACCACAGGCGTCCGGCTCCAACGGTAATAACCTGATCTTATTCGCAGCATATGCGCGTAATTCTAACTGTTCCGTGTTAATGCAGCTATTCCAAGTGGTGGAAGGGTGGCTTCCACCTGCCGATGACGAAAGCTCCGAGCCATCCGCCCAGGACACAAGCGAGTCGCCTCCTGCCAAGGGCAATGAGGACGATGAGGACGAATCCGAAGAGGAGATCGCCCCACTGGTCCGAAAGACCAGGGCAACGCGTCGGTACGAACTCGAGGCGGCAGAGCCTCGGCGTCATGACGATGACGAGGAACTCCGGAGACCACCTCGCTCCGTCAGGCCACTCCCAAGAAGAAGAAGGAGAAAGGCGAGGGCCCCTAAGGAGGAGGCGAAGCCGCCAAGACGGCCTCACCGCCAGTGAAAGCAGCTCCGATGCCCATAGCTCGGCCGGTGTGGGCGGCCCGGCAACAACCACGCTAGACGCACCATCCATGGAGGCACCACTGCCTCGATGCCCCCATCGCCAGCGATCTCGGGCTAGAAGGCTCAGTGAAGCGACTTGCCGCAAAGGGTCCGGCGTGGCGGTCTCGCCTCGTAAGGAGGCTCCGGCGACAGCTCCTAGCAAGGAAACCTCACGAGGCGCCGGAGGCGCCAACCGCTACCTCGACATCAAAGAAACCGTCTGTCACCTGGGCCCCCTGGCACCGGACTGGGCTCATCGGCTTGGCCCGAGCTGGAAAAACCGGCCGCCTTCGCAGGCTGCGTTCATTCCGTCGCCAAGTGAGTGTACTCGGCTTCGCCTTTCTCTTAATATTTTGAATGTTTTTCCTGAATTGTCTCGGCGTAGGACCGAGTGAAGAAGATGAGCCACCCGACGGTGGCCAAGGTGCCCTCCGCCACTAGCGGGGAGGACCTTCCCGTAAGAGGAAGGTGGATGAGGTCGCCGCTTCCACGGAAGGCAGCAAGAAGGCCAAGGGCGATGACATCGCCATCGCTCTGACGACACGGCGATCGCGGCTGGGCCCGCTGAAGCGACCGCATCACGAAGGAGGCACTGCCGTTGCCTAGACCGAAGAAGAAGCGAGCTCCTTTGGGCGGGTGCTACCTTCCCCGCTTCATGACCAAGGCCACGGCGAGTGAGGCATGACTCAACCCGCTCCAGGCGCCGACGCTGAGATTGACCAACGTCGCGGGCACACCGGCGCTTGCGTCCGTGGACGCGCAATCGCACGGCATGCTTGGCGCGCCATCCGGTACCTCCGGTCCCGAGGATCAGGTCGATGTTTTGCAGCGGCTGATTCTTTATAATTACTTGTTTCGCGTTGAGTCAGTCCCGAAAGTGCGTACTCGCTAAATTGTAGCGGTGGGCACTTAGTATTTCGAGCCACGGTCCCGAGCGCACCGCTAAATTGTAGCGGTGAGCACCGAGTATTTTTCGAGCCGCCGGTCCCGAGTGCGCACCCGCTAAATTGTAGCGGGTGCCGAGTTGTTTTTCGTGTGAACGACTTTGAAACTTTGGGGTTTACAACCGAGTCGGCAGAGCGATTACGCTGCAGCGTGCTGAAAAGGAGTTGGGCGCTCTCAAGAAGTAAACAAGGAGCATGCGTATTGCTTAGCGAGGTGGCTCGCCAGAGCTTGTCCTCGCTGGGCGAGCCGACGGCGAATCTGCGTTAAGCGCCTTGAGCAAAGGATTGCCGACCTCGGCGAACTGCGGAGGCGAAAGAAGAAGCGAGCTCGTGAGCAGGCGAGCTAAGGCCGCTGCGCTGGAGGAAGACGGAAAGTGTCGGAAGCCCTCATCGTTGGGCTTCGGGGCGAGAAGACATCGCTTCAAAGCTTCATTCTCGGGCTCGCCTACCGTTGATCGGTGAGTCGTCTTCCCGTCTTTTGGTTGTATTTTTGTGGTTTCCGTGGTGCTCACAACTGTTTCCATCTAGCAGGCCGTATGATTGGTAGCCATGAAGAAGCGAGTTCTCTTGATGCGAGTGCGTGAGCATGCTCGTCGACTTCGGCATTGACGGCGACTTGCATCCGCCTACCTTCAAGAGATGTCGCCACGAGGTTATTCCCAATGACCTCATTGAGGTGTGGAGTACTTGGAGAAGGCGCCGCTGTCGTGGAGTTCATGACGGTCGGCTTTTCGGAGCGTCGACGGCTCGAGTCGGGACTCGCCCACTTCCCGAAGATTTCGACCTCGACGTGGCGAGTGGTTATCCTTCATCGATGCGCCGTGTGGATCTGTCTCGAAGTTCTTAAGCTGCAGAGCGTCTCGCCAGCACTCGGGCGTGTTTGGGGCGACCTTCTCCCGCACCAGAAGCGGTCGTCGCGCCGAACGACGCCGAGCCGCCGCATCGCGACTTCAAGGTCGAGCAGCCCTTCCGCGCGGCGATGGCGGGCCAGCTGACGACTTATCCATCGAACCCGTATACTGTATTCATCCGGAAGCGCCGGGACGCTGGTGCATCATCGTCGAAGCCTGCGGAGTAGTGTTAGTAACAATTCTGCCGAGTAGGCATATTTTGTAATGTAAGACAATGCGATATGCGATTGAATGGAACGTTGTGTTCATTTTGCTATTTGTTTGCGTGTTTTGATTGATTTTGGTGAGTCCCCGAGCGTCCGCCCTTTTGCGGTTTCACCTTAAATATGATGTTTTGTTGTTTATCATGTGTGTTGTTGGTTGAGTCGATCGCCGTGAGAGCTGCCGCAAGGCGACTCCTCGAGTGCTCAGATTTTACCGTTTTCCGTCTGTGAACGGTGCGGTGGCCGAGTCCCCGGCGTGGTACTTGGTAGTTCAAGGCGCGACTCGAGGGTGGTTGAGGACCCAGCGCGTTTGTGTTAGCGCTCCGCCTGGCCCGGGTCGGGTCGCGTGGCGAGTCTGGCACGCCTTCTCTTATGGCGTTTTCCTGTCCGATCGAGACTGGTATCCAGTCCCGAGCGTACTTAGCCGTTCGAGTCGCTCGCCAAGGATGCGGAGGACCAGGTCGCTGTGGAAGCGAGAGATGTCTTGGTTCGTAAAACCAGTCGAGCTAGGCGACTCGATGGGGCTCCGGATTGGCGTTTTCGTGGACGATGCAAGACCTGAAATGACTCGGTGCTCTTACATCGACTACTTAGCCGTGCGGTCGCTGTACCAAGGGTTGACTTGTATTTTAGCATGACGCTGTTAATTACAGTGCGAGTGGCACAAGGAATGGAGAGTAGGCAATTTTTTGCGGTAACCGTTTCTTTTATTCATAGCGACCGGAGAGTACACATGGGGTTCTAGGTATAGAACTTCCGGAGGAGATTTACATTCCACGGCCGCTGACGCCGAGTTCACCGTCCCCGCGACGTCGACGAGGTAGTAGGCGTCGTTGCCGTCACGCGCCGATAGCGAACGGGCCTTCCCATGGAGGAGAGCTTGTGCATGCCCTTCTTGTCTGGATGAGGCGTAGCACCAAGTCGCCTTCTGGAAGGTGCGGGTTTTCACCGTCGGCTGTGGTAGCGACGGAGCCCTTGCCGATAGATGGCGGTGCGCGATCGGGCGAGGTCGCGGCTTCGTCGAGTTGGTCGAGCCCATCTTGGCGGGCCGATTCGTTATGACCTCCGTATAGTGGACGATCCGCGAAGTCGTGTTCGAGGTCGGTTGGCATGGCGGCTTCGCCGTAGACCATGAAGAAGGGGGTGAATCCCGTCGACCTGTTGACCGAGGTGCGAATTCCCCAGACGACGGAGGGAAGCTCTTCGACCCAGCACCCGGCGGTGCGCTCGAGTGGTACTTGGAGTCGCGGCGTCAGGCCGTGGAGGATGCTTTGTTGGCTCGTTCACCTGGCCGTTGGATTCGGGTGTCTGACGCGAGGTCGAGCGGATGTGGTGCTCCTCGCAGAACTCGCCATTGCTCCCTGGCGGTTTGTTCCGTTGTCCGTGATGATCTGTTGGGAAACCGTGGCGGTATATGAGCTCGTAGGAACTTAGTGGCGTCTTCCGTCGCATTTCCGGACTGGCTTGGCTTCTATCCACTTTGTGAATTTGTCGTGGCGACCAGCAGGTGGGTGTAGCCGAGGGGCCTTCTTGAAGGGCCGACCATGTCCATGCCCCATACGGCGAATGGCGGTGATGGGTATTGTTTTGAGCGCGAACTTGAACGCGGCGTGCGTTGGCGATTCGGCACCCGGCGATCGCTGACGATATCGACAGCGTCGGCGTGTCGGTGGGCGAGAAGCCGTGTCGCATGGCTTTGGCGACCAGGAGCTTGGCGGCGTGGTGGCCGATCGCTGAGTGGATGTCGTAAGATTTTGCGTCCTTCGCTGGTTGGACGCAGTTGCTGAACACGCCGTGACGCCGCGCTTGTGTAGCTCGCCATCGGCGATGGTGTAGGACTTGCATCGCGAACAATCATTCGGCGCTTGTCTCGTGCGGGCGGGCAGGTTGCCCGTCTCCGGTAGGCGATGTAGGGCTTGGTCGATGCCGTTCGTTCGTGACGAGTGCGACCAAGGTTGCCTCTGGTTGGGCGGACTCCGATGTCGATCTCCCGGAGGAGACCGACGGCGTGAAGATGGTGTCGAGAACACGCCGGGGTGGTGCGGATCGTGCCGACCGGCGCGAGAGGGCGTCGGCCTCCGTTTTCCTCTGTCGATCCACTCGACCGAGTATCCGTGAAGTGGCGCCCACCTTGTCCACCTCTTGGCGGTATGCCGCCATGGTAGGGGAGATCGCGCAGGTGGGCGACTTGACCAACGAGGTCGGAGTCTCCGTAGCATCGAAGGCGATTGACGCTCATCTCCTTGCGGCTCGCATGCCGGAGTAGGGCCTCGATTCAGCCATGTTGTTGGTGCGGGCGTGAATTGAGGCGGTATGTAGCGGAGCTTGTCGCCTTTGGTGAGGTCGGCACTATCCCGCCTCTGCGCCCGCGTTCTTGGACCCGTCGAATGCGGGCTCGATAATGGAGGTACGGCGGCTTCTCTGGCTCTTGGGCCTCTTCCCCGGCGAGGAAATCGGCCGCTCGACTTAATCGCCTGCGTACTCGTACTTAATGTTGTGGGCGCCGATCTCGATGGCCCACTTGGCGACCCGCCAGTCGCCTCGCGCGATTCGGATAATGTCTTGTAGTGGAGCGGAGGAGACGACCGTGATGGGGTGCTCACGGAAGTAGTGCGGCAGGCGCCATTGAGCTCAAGACCGCGTATACCAGCTTTTGGTATCAGGTAGGCTGGCGCGACTCGGTTAGGACCTCGCTGATGTAGTATACCGCCCGGACTGGGCGCTTTTTCTTCCTCTGTGGATCGACGACCATTACATATTGACGACGCTCGGACGCCGCGACGTAAACCAGCATGGGCTCCTTGTCGACGGTGCGGCGAGTAGTGGTGCGGCGAGTAGCACCTTTTTGAGGTCGCGAGCGCCGTCCGCCTCCTTGTCCCAATCGAAGGTGGGATTTCGCATCATCGCGGTATAGGGGCATCGCCTTTTCGCCCAGCGGGGATGAAGCGGCCGAGAGCCGCTACCGCCCGCCAGCCGGGCGTCGCCAGCACTCGGTTTGCCGAGCCGGGCGATCGTGTCGATCTTCGTTGGGTTTGCCTCGATCCCTCGTTTGGAGACGCACCTAGTAATTGCCGCGGGTACACGAAGGTGCACTTACTGGGTTGAGCTTTATCTTGTACCTCCGCAGGTTGGCGAAGGTCTCGCGAGGTCGGCAGTAGGTCGCCTTGGCGGCGGATTTCACGACCACGTCGTCGATGTAGACGTGGATGTTGCGGCCAATTTGGCTCATGAGGCATTCTTGCATGCACCGTTATACGTTGCTCGGCGTTCTTGAGGCGAAGGTCATGGCGGTAGCGAAGGCTCGAATGGCGTGATGAACGCCGTCTTCTCCTCGTCCTCGACGGCCATTTTGATCTGGTTATACCCGAGTAGGCGTCGAGGAAACACAACGACTCGAGCCCGGTGGAGTCGATGATCTGATCGATCATGAGGGACGAACTGCTCCTTTGGGCATTGCTGTTCAGTTTGTGTAGTCGATACACATTCTCGAGTCCCGTTTTCTTTTCGACCAGGACTGGGTTTGCCAGCCACTTGGAGTATTTGATTGGCCGATGAAGCCCGTGAGGCAGCTGCACTTCCTCGGCGATTGCCCGTGGCGTTCTTCGTTGAATGGCCGTAGCGACTGCTTGACCGGTCGCACTTTGGGGTCGGCGTTTAATTTGTGCTCAGCGAGCTCCCTAGGGACACCAGGCATGTCGGAGGGTTTCCATGCGAAGATGTCCCTGTTCTCACGGAGGAACTCGATGAGCGCGCCTTCCTATGCTGGGCTCATGCCTGTCCCGATCGTCACCGTCTGGCTGGGGTCGCCTGGGACCAGCTCGACGGTGCGGGTGTGCGTCGTGGCCTCAAAAGTTGAGGTGTTTGTGCCCTCTGAGTTGGGCTTCTTGAGTATTGTGGGGTCGTCGTTGTTGACCCCGCTCGCGTATTTGGCGAGCTCATCGGCGTGACTAGCTTCCGCCGCGATCACGGCGTCGGCGAGTTCGGCTCCTTTGGCCTCGCATTCGGCGGCCATGTCAGGGTCACCGTTGATGGTGATGACGCCGCACGGCCCGGGGAGCTTCATCGCGTTGTACGCGTAGTGGGGTGCCGCCATGAATTTGGCGAACGCCTGGCGCCCCAGGACGCAATGGTAAGGGCTGTCGAAGGGCACCAGCTCGAAGACGATCCGCTCGGTGCGGAAGTTCGCGGTGCGAAGGTGACGGGTGGCGTGACCTTGCCGATCGGGTACGCCTTCCGACCGGATGCGATGCCGTGGAGCGTGGTGTGGTTGTCTCGATCATCATTGCGGGAGCCTGATGCGCTGAAGGTGTCGAGGTAGAGGATGTTGATGGAGCTGCCGCCGTCCATCGAGTCTTGGGGAGCGATAGTCGCCTACCTTGGGCTTGACCACCAGGGCGACTCGTCACGGGTACTGGCGCGTGGCGAGTGGTCTTGCCGGCTCGGTGATAGGCTGCTCCGACCAGTTCGGGAAGGGGCGTCTGTCTGAGCCACCGCGTTGGCGGCAGCGGCGGCGATGACCTTATTCTCGCGTGTTGAAGCGGTGAAGGTGTGGGCGAGCGGCCACTTTGCGAATTTTCCGCCATTTTGCGGGTCGTTGTCGGTGTCCTCCCGCGTGCGTGCCTTCTCGATCTCCCCGAGGGTGTGGCGGTCGGCGGTGGTGTGCGTGGCGGGCTTTCCTTCCTGCTGTGAAACGCACATGGTTGGTTAAGGAGGGCGGGATCGAACCTTGGCTTGTTCTTGTAGTTCCCGCCGTCGCGTCGTTGCCCTCCGTCGCGGTAGCTCTTGGTCGCGTTATGCGTGCCCGGCATTGGCGGCAGTCGACTTCGCCATCGTTCGGGCGCTTGCTCGTGAGGCGAGTGCGTAGCGTAGGTCCTTCGGCGGCCCGTCGTTGCCGCCCGTCGTCGTTGTCCGCCGGACTCGTCGTCGACGTCTTGATTGGGATCTTCCTCGGCGTATCGTTTGGCGATCTCGAGGAGGTCGGATGTTGTCGAGTGTGCGGGCGTGTGAGCTTGGCGACTAGGGGCTCGTGGCGGCACGAGGTCTTGAAGCAATGGATGGCGGTGTCGGGTGGATGCCGACCGCCATGCAGCTCTTGCCACCGTTGGACCCACCGCTGGTCGACTCGCGGGGTCCCTGGACGCATCGTTCAGGTCCTCGATGGTGGTGGCGCGGGTGTAGGAGCACTTTCGAAGTGCTCGACGGCGTCGCATTTCCTCCCGTCGATACTGTCACGGGGAGCGTGTTGATCCATTGCCTGCGTCCCTCCATCATCGTGGGAGGTAACGGCGTAGTAGGTCGGTGTGACCCGCGATCCCCATTGCCATGAGGTATGTGTCAAGCGGCAGCGGGGTCGTCAGGAGTCGTATTTTCGATCTCCTTGGCGCCTTGAAGTTGGGTGGTACTTTTACCTCGGATCATTGGTCCGCACTTGGCCCTAGTCGATTGAAGCGACCCCATAGGCTCGCCATCGCGGTAGTAGTTAGGGTGCCAAGTCGTCGGTGGCGTGCGCGCCTTGCCAGTTGGCGATGATATGAGTGTGGCGTCGATTGGCTCTCCATTGGCGGCGGCGAGGTTGGTCGCCGGCCTGGGATCGTTGTGGAGAGTGCGCATTCGCGGTCGTTGGAGCTGCGGTGGCTCGGCGGGCAATTGAGGGTGTTGCCACGCTGGGCGGCCGCTTGAGGCCGCCCTACTTCCGAGGAGCGCGAGTACACCGCCGCGAAGTCGGCGCCGCTTTCGCTGTTCCACGGCCTTGAGTAGGGCCGGACGTCTTGGATCTGTAAGGCACCGCCGCCGGTTGTCGTCTTTGTCGGCGCGGCTCGCCTGCGAGGTTGTCCATCGGGTGGAGAAGCGATGGAAGGCCGTTCGCGTCGCGCTCTCGTGAGGAGACGACTATCCGCGGCTGGTCCCTGGGAGGGGTGCGGTTGGGTGGTGGTGGGGCACCCATCGCCGTTGATCCTGGCGGAGGGCGGTTGCTTCCTCCTGGTGGCGCGTTCTCGCAGATCGCGCGCTCGGCTATGCGAGCCGGGTCGTTCTCGTCGTCGAAGTTCAGGGCGCGCCCCTGAACGGTGGGGTTCAGGCGTGACCTGATCCGCTGCTGGTGGTAGCGCGACAGTTCCTGCGCTGTCACCTGCTCGAGGCGAAATTTTTCGCGCCGCCGCTCTTGCCTCCGCCCGATTGGCGGAGTTCCTCGACCTCCGTCGCCCGTGGCGTTAGGAGGGATCGGTGGAAAGGGTCCTCAGCCGGATCGGTGCGGTAGCCATGTAGGCGGCGTGGCGGTGGCACCGTCGTGGAGGTCGGCGGAGTTCTCCGACCGGTCGGAGTCGAAGATCCCGAGGATGGAAGGGTCCTCGAAATCTCGCGTTGGAGACTGGCGATGGAGCCAGCGGAGGGCGGTGATGGATCCGGTGAGTGACGCCGGGTCGCCGAGTCGGCGTCGTCGGTGAGGGTCGCGTCTTCCGCGGCGCTGAATTCGGCCACGTTCTGTGGGCGAGTCGTACTTTCGAGGCGGTGGATCGTGCGGATCTGGCTCTCGGAGAGCCGATCGCGTGGTGGCGACTTCGCGGATGCGAGCCGAGTCCTCCGAGGTGATGATGTCGGTGAGGCCGGAAGAGGCTGATCGTGCCGTGGCGGGATCACGCAGCGTGACGGTCGCGCCGCGGGGCGTAGCTGCTTGGCAAGATCTGGAGCATCTCGCCAATCGCTATCATGCGGCGGTGGCGACCGTCGTTGATGGGCAGATTGGATCTCGCCAGAACACCGGCAGACCGGCCAGGCCCAGTGGGCGCCAGCCGTGGGAATGACCACGGCGAGATGCTGCAATCGGGTAGTAGTAGAACGAAGGGCAAGGCGGCCAGCCATCTGCGGTGCGAGATGAGGCGAGACTCGGTTTTACCCAGTTCGGCCCGGGTAAAGACCTACTCTGCTAGATTGTATTATGGAGGTGTTTACAATGGGCGAACTCGGCGGCTAGGCGGCGAGTTGCTTGGGTGTATGAGGGAACGTATCTCTACTCACCCCTTAGGGAGGTTTATATAGGCCTACCTCCCCTAGGGTTTACATATCTCAACCGATTCGGTTACAACTTTGTCAATCGTTTAACTTTCGGACTGGGCCTATCTACTCGCTGGGCCTTGACCTCGATCGCTGGTACCCTGATGGGCCTTGATCCATTCGCCGTTCTGCAGGCCCACTCGCCAGCCTTTGGGCCAGTCGGAAACGTCCCGCTGAGGATACCCCAGTAGGCATATCCCCATCAATACCCACTTGCTAAACCAATCCTAGTTTTATGGCAAGCTTCTTACTTTACTTCTTTATCAAAGCTTGTTTAGAGTCTACCTAAGAGTTTGGTAGATACTAGACAGTTGTGCTGAAGGTTGCATAAAGAGCATAGATTTTTTCCTAAGCTAGAAACCTTGATATCAACCTAAGATATAAGGTTGTACTTAGTTGAAACTCCACCAGCTTACCACCCCTCATCATTACTACCCCCACCTGTAGATGCTAGTGCTAAGCATAAAACTTGATCAACTTTTAGATGGGAATACTTGGTGGAAAAATGGTTATGAAAACCTTGGAATGATGGATCATTCTATTGAAATGTTTTGGACATGTGTTTCCAAACACTTGATGATTTTGGTGATGAAAATGTTGAGGCATGAGCCTTAGCCCTTTATAAAACTGATGGTTGTCTGGATGCGATACCATTCCAATTTTAGCGTACAACCACAATACCCGAATATTGGGTAGGGCTTGAATGTAAACTTATATACCTTAGTATTAGTTCCCTCACGGCCAAGGTCTGAGCTGAGGCTACCTTGTGAAGATTGTCCACCTGTGCAGTACCCAAGATGACAGTGGTCATGGTTGGGAGGCCAAACTCACAGGAGAGGTGCTTATACTAGGGAGTGTAATTGAAAGGTTAAGATTGATTATCTGCATACTGAGTATGGTGAATTCAGGATTTGTTCCTGACGGATGTATCGAATGTTGTGGTGAAAGTGTACAATCTCTGCAGAGTGTCAAACTATTCGAATAGCCGCGTCCGCGGTTATGGACAGTTGGAGTGGCCATACTGTTCCCCCGTCAGACTTTTCAAAAGTGACTTGTGAAATGAATTGAGACTTTGACTTGACCACAACAGAGTTGTGACCTGAATTACAAGATCCCATTTAGGAATTTATAAAATTGTGACTAGCTTCAGAACCTAGTAGAGATAAATTTGGCTTTTTGCAAAACAACCCTAGAGCCTCGTGTCCTATTATCCAAAAACCCCCTTTACTTGTTAGTATTAGTTTGCGAGTACTTAAAGAGTACTCATGGCTTTGTCCCTGGCTATTCCCATGGCCAGACTATGAAGAGGAGTACCTGGAGGATGGACCCCAGGAAGGTTACGACAACTAGGATCATCTCCCATCTTCAGCATTCTCTGTGACCCCGAAGATGGAGCTTCGCCTACGCTACCGTTATTATTACGTATTCCGCTGCTTGATGTTGTATTAAGAACTGGATCATGAGATCCCTATTTGTGTAAGAACCTATGTATCGTTGGTAATGGATGAAGTACTATGGTATCCAATTCTGTTATGTCTCGCAAAAATGGCAATCCTGGGATTGCGATGTATGGCATAACAGGCATCTAGGATTGAAAAATCCGGGTGTTGACATCCCCTCTCTGCTCAGTAGGAGCTCTCCTTCTTCTTCCTCCACTCTCACAGAGATATCTAGATAGAGGCATAGGAGATACAACTCAAGGAGCATGATTGTAGCCACAAGTATGGCAAGATTATAAGAGATTAGATGTAGAGGAAGATGTGTTATCTCCACATGAGAGCCTCAATCCTAGATACATTGTATTTCTCTTTATTCATATGAGTGCGGTCTTCACTGCATCATCCCTCCCCGGATTCCTCCACGTCCATCGACCCCAACTTTAGCCTACCCATGGCATATGTCGTGATACCACCATGACATTTGGCTCCCACCGTGGGGACTTTTAGTGGCGTTGGTTGGGTTTCCATCCAGACGGGAGCATCTTCATCAACCTCATCTTCATGGAGCATCTTCATCAACCTCATCTTCATGGAGCACCTTCAGCTCCTCCAGGAAAACAGAGAACAGAGAGAGCACCTTCAGCTCCTCCAGGCGAACAAAGAACAGAGAGAGCACCTTCAACTCCTCCAGGCGAACAGAGAACAGAGAGAGCACCTTCAGCTCCTCCAAGCGAATAGAGAACATAGAGAGCACCTTCAGCTCCTCCAGGCAAACATAAAACAGAGATGAAAGCATAGGGTCTCCAAGTCTGACTTAGCAAGGCAGGTAAGACTCAGTAAGAATGACTCAAACTCTTCTCCAAGCTCACTGTAAGTAAAAGATAACTCAGCCAACAACATTCGATCCTTCACCCCGGGGAGAAAATAACTCAACCCGGGGACTAGCCAGCGTATCCATAGAATCACCTTTAGATGGAGAAAAACTTATATAGGTTTGGGTATGTATTTGACTAGCTTATTTATGATTCGGATAGAATTTGAGTCAGCTTATTTTTGATTCGGATAGAATTTGAGTTATCTCATTTATAATTCGGATAGAATTTGAGTCAGCATATTTATAATTTGGATAGGATTTGAGTTAGTTCATTTATGCTTTGGATTAACCTTTAACTCAGCTCACCAGCCAGCTTATTGACGATTCAGATAGAATTTGAGTCAGTTCATTTATGCCTCGGATTAATCTTTAACTCAACTCAGTAGCTTATCTTTGATTCGGACTAACATTTGATTCAGCTTGACAGGGTATATTATGATTCGGACTTGTATTCTAGTTTAGCCTACTAGCTTATCTCATATTTGGACTAAAGTTTGATTCAGGTTGCCAGATTGCCAGGTTATATTATGACTCGGGTTGATATTTCACTATCTTGCCAGGTTATCCCATATCTCGGATGACTAGTTGCCGACTTATCATAATCTCGAATCTATATCTCATATCAACATCTCGAATCATATATCTCAGCGATTAGCCCTAAAATCATATCCTAAAGCTTAATCTCGGATCTATACCTCGGATCCATATCAATGGCAAATTGACATCATCTCATCGGATCAAGATATATCTTGGCAATCAGATGACTGGGATTTGAGTCATATACCTTGGATTTGAGTCAGGTGACTCAGATTTGAGATGTAAGTCAAAATTGAGTAAAGTAACTCAGATTTGGAATCAGATAACTCGGATTTGAGTCATATACCTCGGATTTGAGTCAGATGACCCAGATTTGAGATGTAAGTCAAAATTGAGTAAAGTAACTCAAATTTGGAATCAGATGACTCGGATTTGAGTCATATACCTCGGATTTGAGTCAGATGACTCAGATTTGAGATGTAAGTCAAAATTGAGTAAAGTAACTCAGATTTGGAATCAGATGACTCAGATTTGAGTCATATACCTTGGATTTGAGTCAGATGACTCAGATTTGAGATGTAAGTCAAAATTGAGTAAATTAACTCGGATTTGGAATCAGATGACTCGGATTTGAGTCATATACCTCGTATTTGAGTCAGATGACTCAGACTTGAAACATAAGTCAAAATTGAGTAAAGTAACTCGTATTTGGAATCAGATGACTCGGATTTGAGTCATATACCTCGGCTTTGAGTCAGATGACTCAGACTTGAAACATAAGTCAATTTTGAGTAAAGTAACTCGGATTTGGAGACAGATGACTCGGATTTGAGTCATATACCTCGGATTTGAGTCAGACGACTCAGACATAAGACATAAGTCAATTTCGAGTAAAATAACTCGGATTTGGAAACAGATAACTCTGATTAAAACTTACCCAAACGGGTTATGACCAGTGCCCAAGAAGGCCAGAAGTCAAATACTTACCCAAACGTGTTATGACCAGTGCCCATGAAGGCCAGAAGTCGAAGAACTTATCCAAAAGGGTTATGACCAGTGCCCAAGAAGGCCAGAAGTCCAAGAACATTCCTAACAAGATTATGACCAGTGCCCATGAAGGCCAAACGTCCAAGAACTTACCCAAACGGGTTATGACCAGTGCCAATGAAGGCCAGAAGTCCAAGAACATACCCAAACGGGTTATGACCAGTGCCCATGAAGGCCAGAAGTCCAAGAACTTACCCAAAAGGGTTATGACCAGTTCCCAAGAAGGCTAGAAGTCCAAGAACTTTCCTAAAAAGATTATGACCAGTGCCCATGAAGGCTAGAAGTCCAAGAACTTACCCAAAGGGGTTATGACCCGTGCCCAAGAAGGCCAGAAGTCAAATACTTACCCAAACGTGTTATGACCAGTGCCCATGAAGGCCAGAAGTCCAAGAACTTACCTAAAAGGGTTATGACCACTGCCCAAGAAGGCCAGAAGTCCAAGAACTTTCCCAAAAAGATTATGACCAGTGCCCATAAAGGCCAGAAGTCCAAGAACTTACCCAAAGGGGTTATGACCACTGCCCAAGAAGGCCAGAAGTAAAATATTTACCCAAACGTGTTATGACCAGTGCCCATGAAGGCCAGAAGTCCAAGAACTTACCCAAAAGGGTTATGACCAGTGCCCAAGAAGGCCAGGAGTCCAAAAACTTTCCCAAAAGGATTAAAAGACCAGTGCTTATAAAAGTTAGGTATCACGAACTTACCCAAAAGGGTTATGGGACATAGAAGTATACAACCAAAATATATTAAGTCGGAAGGTAACGCTGAGAATATTTGAATTTTAAGCCTATGCACGATTCTACGAGTCCCACATAGCCTCGGGGACTAATGTCAGGGATATAACCCCTGGTACCCCAAAGATGAGGTATCAGGAGATACAATAGTATGATTCAAGATCCAATAAGATAAAAGTAACAGAATTTGAGATAAACAATACAAAGAAAATAGTAAAACAGAAAGAAGAAAAGATTACCTAGGCCGAATTAAACCAATCTCAGCCCAGCCCTAGGACTCCCAGGCTGAATCACCTCAAAAGAAGGTGTGACCCGGCTGGGCCTAATCTGACCGCCCGGATTTAACACGACATCCAGGCGCCTTACCTCAACCGGCTGGGCCAAAATAAAAGGTACTCGGCCCACCGCGGGACTCCTTCACAATGCTGACACAGAATCACCTGGGTGGGCCGAAGTGAAGGTCATTCGGCCCACCAAGGAGCATCATCGCCACCACAGTCAAAGAACCCCGGTGGGCCGACAGCAGCTTCGACCCGGCAGCCACCACGGGCCAGCGCTCCTCTGCTGGCTAGGCCAGCATCTGTGACCCTGCTAGGGTGGGTGAGTAAGCCGGCTATAACACCACTAGCTCGGGCCGACTAAGGGGAAAACAGGATGGGATACTGCTAAACCTCGGATGGGCTGGTTTATCTCCCAGGCCGGATTTCCCCTGCATCCAAAGCACTTGGGCTGAGTTATAATGATCCGTATGCCCCATTATTTACCTCCAGTTGACAAAGAAGGGGACTTGATGTCTATATGACAAAGAAGAAGACTTTATCTCTATATGCAATTCTGGGAACATTTTAGTATTAAGTCTATGAGAGACTCTACGAATCCCACATAGACTCGGGGACTAATGTTGGGGATATAACCCCAGGTACCCCAGAGTTGAGGTATAAAGAGACCTGTGTAAAAGAATAAACAATTTAGTAGATATAACGGGTGAAAAGATGTACTAAAAATAGAAGAAATAAGGATAAAACTGGTCTGGGCCGAGTTACACTTAACTCGGCCTAGTCAAAGTGATCTGAGACAGATTCTGCCCCTCCTGGGCCGAATTGACTAGACAAAAGCCGAATACAATTTGCTGCGTGCTGAATAAAGGAGAAACCCGCTTGGGCCGAACTACCTCACGCGGCCCATCGTAGCTCGGCATCCAGCCGAGCCAACCTCGCCCAACGTCTCCGCTGCGATCCCGGGTGTGCCGGCTAAGGGGAAGCTCGGCCACCATGAGGTTCTCAAGACCGCCTTCAAGCTCGCCATTCGGGTGGGCGGCATCCACCTCACCCGGCCAGCCCACCACGAGCCTGCAAGGCCGAGCAGTGCAACTCGCCCACCAGGGATCCACCTTCACCGGATCAAGGGAATATGCCACAGAGGCAATAATAAATTGTTTATTATGTGTATTCCAAGTATATGATAGATGTTTATTTTGCATGCTATAATTGTATTAATACGGAAACGTTGATACATGTGTGTTTAATAAACAAACAGAAAGTTCCTAGTTAAGCCTCTCTCATAAACTAGCTCGTTGATTAACAAGATGATCAAGGTTTCGATCATGGACATTGGATGTTGTTAATAACGGGATCACAACATTAGTGTAATGATGTGATGAACATTCATCCAAGTATAGCATTACGATCAAAGTCATTGAGTTTATATTGCTATAACAACTTACGAAGTGATCCTAATCCTTAGACCATGAGATCATGTCAATCACTAACACCGGAAGAGTTTCTTGATAACATCAAACGTCACACCGTAACAGGTGATTATAAAGATGGGTTCGAACTAATAAAGTGTTATGTTGAGGCTCATGGATCGAGAGTGGAATTTGTTCATCCCGATGACGGATAGATATACTCTGGGCCTCTCGGTGATATCACATTGATTAGCTTGCAAGCAAGTGATTTGATCACTAGAATGTTATATCACGAACGAGAAAAGAGTGCATGTCAGAACGAGATCAAACTAGGTATGGAGATACCGATGATCGATTCTCGGACATGTAATATATCGTGAGACAAAGGGATTAAGATACTAGCGTAAAGGTTCCGACGATCACAAGAAAGTCATCGTTGAATGTGTGGGAGTCGTATGGGTCTCCAGATCCCGCTCGATTATTGATCGAGAGGGTCTCGATCATGTCCGCATTATTCACGAACCGTAGGGTGACACACTTAAGAACCGACATCCAATTGGAGCAAAAGTTTCATGCGAAAGAATAAACAAGCGAGGAATTTATTTCACTAGATACCTAAACAAAGTTTTCGGTGAAATTGCATAAAGTGGTTATGCATGTGAAATAGAATTCTAGCAAGGGGTTATTGTGAATGTTTTCATTAAAGTAATTGACAAAATTCTGAATAAAATAAAAGAGTTTTATTTAATGAGAGTTTGCATTAAATTTGGTGGAAATTTAATGGGATCTTTGAGTGGGATTTTGAGTGGAGGAATTTGGAGGAGTTTTGTGAGTGGAGTGTCCACCCACATGAAGAGGGAGGGCAAGGGGCAGCCCCATGCGCCTGCCACCCCTTGGGGTTCCCCTCCTCCTATAAAGGAGCCCCTCCTCTCACTTCTCACTCACACCTCCTCGTGAAGGATCTCTCTCCCCTCTAGAATTTATCCCCATGGTCTCGGACTAGCGAGATACATGTTCCCGGTGGCTATTCGGCAAGAAAGAGTTGTGCTTCGCATCATTTGAGCGAGGAGGCGGAGGTTGCTCGGTGCCTCCGAACGTGTGTGCGAGCACGGATGCGCTGATTTGCGGCGCTAGGACTTCCTCGATCTTGAGATCGGCAAGAGATCGTCTACATCAACCACGAGTGGGACTCGTTAAACTTTGTCGGTCTTCAAGGGTATGTTCTCTACGGATATACATCCGCCGTTGTTTGTATCTAGTATAAATAGATCTTGGTATATAGTTCACATCGTAGGAAAATTTTTGTTTTCTATGCTGCGAACCCTTCATGGTATCAGAGCCGGATCTATGCGTAGATACTTTACACGGGTAGTACACATATGAGTATGTGGGTGATGATGATCATGTTGTTGCTCCTTTCTTGTGATTTTGGATATTGGTGGCATAGTGGGATGAAGCGCCGGACAAACTTTACATGTCCTCGCACATGAGACCTGTTCCACGCTTGACATGCAACTAGTTTGCATAAGTGGCTAGCGGGTGTCTCTCCTACTATAGTCAATATATATTTTGCAAGCGAGTTGTCAACAATTTGATTATCATCGTTGTGGTTCATGTTCGTAGGTAAGAACGGTTCTATCTCGAAAGCCTTAAGCCACGTAAAACTTGCAATGGATAAATTAGAGGCGTCTAGTTTAGATTGTTCTTTGGGCGTTGTTATGATATGGTAGTGTTGTAAGTAGAAGTATGAGATGATACTCTTACAACACACATAGCGTGTAAAATCCATAGACTGTGGATTTACACATATAGGTATGATAGTGATCATACCACGATGCACATGATAGAGATCATCTGCGGGAACCATATAATTTCACTAATAAACATATGATGTTTGATTGCATCTTATATTGCTTGTTTAGCGCTTTGTTAAGCATAATAAGATGATCCCTCATTTAAATATCAAGATAAGAATGTGTTCTTCCATTAGTATGCACCGATTATGTTTTAAATGGCTCCAAGACATCACGTGATGATCGGGTGTACTTGGATCCTCGACCATACTTGGTGTAAAACAGTTACACACGCAAATACTAAGGTTCTAACTTGGCGAGCCTAGCATGTCTGAGACATGGCCTCTAACACAGACGAAAGGTTAAGCATGAGTCATATAGTTGATATGATGCCCATTTGATGCTCGCCTTTGAAGCTATACCGACTCACGTGATGATCGGACTTGGTGTAGTGGATTTGGTTCATGTAATCACCAAAAGGACACGAGGGATGTCGCTTTTGAGTGGGAGTTCATTCGTAATATAGATTAGTTGAACTCAATCTATCATACACTTAGTCTAAACTTTACAAATTCTGTTGTAGATGGCACCACCTTTTAATTTCAATGCGTTCATGGAGAAAGAGAAACTAGCAAACGGTAGCAACTTTCTTGAATGGGCCATGAATTTGAGGATTCTCCTCTCTGCTGCACAAAAGCAATATGTGCTAGAAGCGCCAATTAGGCCCCACCTTTGACGATGCCCCTGACGAGGAGAAGAATGTCTATCAGACTCGTCAGGAGGACCACAACTTAGTTCATTGCGGAATATTGTATGGGCTAGAGCCGGAACTTCGAAAGCGTTTCGAAAATGGCAATGCTTTTGATACAATGGGTGAGTTGAAAATGATTTTCGACACACATCTTTCAGAGAGCTACAATGCTTGAGAAAAGTTCTTTAGCTGCATGATGGAAGAGAAACTCCGTTAGTGAGCATGTACTCAAGATGTCGGGTTACGCCGATAAGCTTGTGTCCTTGGGAATAACGATTCCCATTGACTTAGGCATCCATCGTGTTCTGCAGTCTACACCTAGCTATAAGAGCTTCGTGATGAACTATAATATGCAAGGCATGAAGAAGTCTCTCCCGAGCTTCAATGCTTAAAACTGCAAGTGGAGATCAAAAGGAACATCAAGTGTTGATGATCAATAGGAACACTGGTTTCAAGAAAGACAAGAAGGAAAGCGGAAGGGAAGTAAGGCGGCAAGCACATTGCGCTTTGAAAAGAAACCCGAGTTGGACCTAAGTCGATACCGAGTGCTACTATTGTAAGGGGTGACCCTTTGGAAGTGCAATCGCCCCAAGTATCTCGCGGACAAGAAGGCCGCAAGGCAAACAAAGGTATATATGATATACATGTTATTGATGTGTACTTGACTAGTGCTCGCATGAGCACCGGTATTTGATCCGATTAGGTTGCTAATATTTGTAACTCGAATCAGGGCTGAACGGCGACCGCTAGCAAGGGGTGAGGTCAAGATGCATGTCGGCAATGGATCAAACGTTGATGTGATCGCCGTCGAACGCTACCTCTCCACTTACGTCGGGATTAGTCATAAACTTAAATAATTGTTATTTGGTGCTCTGACCGAGCATGAACATTGTATCCGGATCATGTTTAATGCAAAGTGGTTATTCATTCAAATCGAGAACAATGGTTGTTCCATTTATATGAATGAAATCTTTTATGGTCATGCACCAATGTTGAATGGTTTATTTCGTTGGATCTCGATGATAATGTTACACATATTCATAATGTTGATGCTAAAAGGATTAAACTTAATGATGATATATCCGCATATATGTGTAATCGCCGTCTAGGTCATATTGGCATTAAGCATGAAGAAGCTCCATTCGGATGGACTTTTGGAATCACTTGATTATGAATCATTTGATACATGTGAGCCATGCCTTATGGGCAAGATGACTAGAAACGCCGTTTTCGGTTCAATGGAGCAGGCGGACGATTTATTGGAAATTATACATTCGATGTATGTGGTCCAATGAGTGTGTCGGTGAGGTGGATATCGTTATTTTGTTACTTTCACGGATGATTTGAGTAGATACGGTTATATCTACTTGATGAAACACAAGTCTGAAACCTTTAAAAGTTCAAGGAATTTCGAATGAAGTAGAAAATCATCGTAATAGAAAGATCAAATTTCTTGATCCGACCGTGGAGGTGAGTATCTAAGTTACGAGTTTAGCACTCACATGAAAGAGTGTGGAATTGTTTCACAACTCACACTGCGGAACACCACAATGAAATGGTGTGTCGAACGTCGTAATCGTACTTTATTAGATATGGTTCGATCTATGATGTCTCCGACGGACTTGCCGTTGTCTTTTGGGGTTATGCACTAGAAACCGCTGCGCATTCACTTTAAATCGGGCACCATCTAAATCCGCTGAAAAGACAGTATGAATTGTGGTTTGGAAACAAACCTAAGCATCATTCTTAAAGTTTGGGGTTGCGATGTTTATGTGAAGAAACTTCAACGGATAAACTCGAACCCAAAGCGGAAAAATCGTCTTCATAGGATACCCTAAAGAAACTATTGGGTATTCCTTCTATCACAAATCGAGGGCAAGGTTTTTGTTGCCAAGAATGGATCCTTTCTAGAGAAAGAGTTTCTCGCGAAAGGTGTGAGTAGTCGGAAGGTAGAACTCGAAGAGGTTGTGGAACCTTCTCTTCAAAGTATGGCGAGTAGCCTTGCCGGAAGTTGTTCGGAGTTGGCTCCACATTGAAGAGGAACTAATGATAATGATCATGAAACTCGAAAGAGTACTACCGAACCTCGCAGTCAAACAGGGCAGCGTCAGCTCCGAAATGTCGGAAATCTGTCATAAATTTCATGGTTGATGAAAATAATGACCTGCGACGTATGAAGAAGCGATGATGAGCCCGGATTCCAACAAATGGTTAGAAGCCATGAAATTCGAGATGGAATCCATGTATGAAAATCAAGTTTGGAACTTGGTGGAATTACCTCACGACCGAAAGGCCGTAGAGAACAAATGGATTTTCAAAAGGAAAAGCGTCTCGATGGTAATGTGACCATCTATAAAGCTCGACTTGTCGCAAAGGGGTTTCGACAAATTCAAGGAGTTGACTACGATGAGACTTTCTCTCCCGTAGCGATGCTAAAGTCAGTTAGGATTATGTTAGCAATTGCTGCATATTTCGATTATGAAATATGGCAGATGGATGTCAAAACCGCGTTTCTCAATGGTAATATTGAAGAAGAGTTGTATATGATACAACCAAAGGGTTTTGTCGATCCTAAGGATGCTAACAAGGTGTGCAAGCATCGATCCATCTATGGATTGAAGCAAGCATCACGAAGTTGGAATCTCCGCTTTGATGAGGTGATCAAAGAGTTTGGATTTGTCCAAACTTATGGAGAAGCTTGTATTTACAAGAAAGTGAGTGGGAGCAATGTGGCATTTCTGATACTATATGTGGATGACATATTATTGATCGGAAATGATATAGAACTTTTAAACAGTGTTAAAAGTTATCTAAACAGCAAATTTTCAATGAAGGACCTAGGTGAGCGTACATATTAGGCATAAAGATCTATAGAGATAGATCTAGACGCCTAATAGGGCTATTGCAAAGTACATACCTTGATAAGATTTTAAAGAAGTTTAAAATGGACGGAAGTAAGAAGGGTTCTTACCTATGTTGCAAGGCAAGACATTGAGTAAGACTCAAAGTCCGGCTTAGGAAGAAAGAGAGATAATGGACAAAGTCCCTATGCTTCACCATAGGCTCTATAATGTACGCCATGCTATGTACAAGACGGATGTGGCACACGCTATTAGTTTGACTAGTAGGTACCAATCGGATCCAGGTTGAACATCTGGATAGCGGTCAAGAATATCCTTAAGTACTACGAAGAACTAAGGATATGTTTCTTGTATCTGGAGGTGAAGAAGAGCTCGTCGCTAAGTGTTATGTCGGCTAGCTTTGACACCGATCCGGATGACTCTAAGTCTCAATCCGGATCGTATTTCTCATGAATGGCGAGGCGGTTAGTTGGAGGAGCTCCAAACAACCTGTGGTAGCGGGATCAACAACGGAGGCGAATATGTTGCTTTGCTTGAGCGGCTCGAAGCGCTTTGGATGAAGGAGTTCATATCCGAACTAGGAGTTGTGCAAGCGTTGGACCCAATGGTGATCTATTGTGACAACAATGGTGCCATTGCCAATGCCAAAGAGCCAAGGTCTCACAAGCATTCCAAGCATATTAAGCGCGGTTTCACTCCATCCATGAGCATGTCAAGGATGGAGATATAAAGATTTAGAAGTACATACGGATCTCAATGTAGCGTATCCGTTGACTAAAACTCTCCTAGAGCAAAACATGATCAACACGAACTCAATGGGTGTTAGATATATCACTATGTAACTAGATTATTGTCTCTAGTGCAAGTGGGAGACTGAAGGAATATGCCGAGAGGCAATAATAAATTGTTTATTATGTGTATTCCAAGTATATGATAGATGTTTATTTTGCATGCTATAATTGTATTAATACGAAACGTTGATACATGTGTGTTTAATAAACAAATGAAAGTTCCTAGTTAAGCCTCTCTCATAAACTAGCTCGTTGATTAACAAGATGATCAAGGTTTCCTGATCATGGACATTGGATGTTGTTAATAACGGGATCACAACATTAGTGTAATGATGTGATGAACATTCATCCGAAGTATAGCATTACGATCAAAGTCATTGAGTTTATATTGCTATAACAACTTACGAAGTGATCCTAATCCTTAGACCATGAGATCATGTCAATCACTAGAAGAGTTTCTTGATAACATCAAACGTCACACCGTAACAGGGTGATTATAAAGATGGGTTCAGAACTAATAAAGTGTTATGTTGAGGCTCATGGATCGAGAGTGGAATTTGTTCATCCCGATGACGGATAGATATACTCTGGGCCCTCTCGGTGATATCACATTGATTAGCTTGCAAGCAAGTGATTTGATCACTAGAATGTTATATCACGGGAACGAAAAGAGTGCATGTCGTGCGAGATCAAACTAGGTATGGAGATACCGATGATCGAATCTCGGACATGTAATATATCGTGAGACAAAGGATTAAGATACTAGCGTAAAGGTTAGACGATCACAAGAAAGTCATCGTTGAATGTGTGGGAGTCGTATGGGTCTCCAGATCCCGCTTCGATTATTGATCCGAGAGGGTCTCGATCATGTCCGCATTATTCAAGAACCGTAGGGTGACACACTTAAGACACCGACATCCAATTGGAGCAAAAGTTTCATGCCGAAAGAATAAACAAGCGCGAATTTATTTCACTAGATACCAAAACAGGTTTTGGTGAAATTGCATAAAGTGGTTATGCATGTGAAATAGAATTCTACCAAGGGTTATTTGTGAATGTTTGTCATTAAAGTAATTGACAAAATTCTGAATAAAATAAAGAGTTTTATTTAATGAGAGTTTGCATTAAATTTGGTGGAAATTTAATGGGATCTTTGAGTGGGATTTTGAGTGGAGGAATTTGGAGGAGTTTTGTGAGTGGAGTGTCCACCCACATGAAGAGGGAGGGCAGGGGAAGCCCCATGCGCCGCCACCCCTTGGGGTTCCCCCCTCCTATAAAAGGCCCCTCCTCTCACTTCTCACTCACACCTCCTCGTGAAGGATCTCTCTCTCCCCTCTAGAATTTATCCCCATGGTCTCGGACTAGCGAGATACATGTTCCGGTGGCTATTCGGCAAGAAAGAGTTGTGCTTCCGCTGCATCGCTGGAGGCGAGGCGGAGGTTGCTCGTGCCTCGAACGTGTGTGCGAGCGGATGCGCTGATTTGCGGCGCTAGGACTTCCTCTCGATCTTGAGATCGGCAAGAGATCGTCTACATCAACCACGAGTGGGACTCGTTAAACTTTGTCGGTCTTCAAGGGTATGTTCTCTACGGATATACATTCGCTCGTTGTTTGTATCTAGTATAAATAGATCTTGGTATATAGTTCACATCGTAGGAAAATTTTTGTTTTCTATGCTGCGAACCCTTCACGGACCAGCGACCCGTCTGGACCACACTCGGCCCAAGCCGGATCTCCCTCCAGGCCGAATAAACACTAACCCGGCCGGGCCACCAAACAGTTCGCCTGGGCCATTATCTTCTGTAAAAAGGACCAGGCCGAATCAACTAGGAAGCAGGCCAAATCACCGCTTCGTCAGGGGCGTCTGGGCCGAGTTATTTCACCCCGTACGCCCTCTTATTTGCCTCCAGGTGCTTCCTCGACCTCCACAAAAGCACGCCATCGGATCAAGACAAGACCAACAAGTAATGTGCCAGTCTTGGGAGCCCACCATCTCAGACTGGCACATGATGTAGGGAATATGCCCTTGGCATCTAACAAGATGCTAGGGATATGCTCTTGGCATCATATAAGATGCTAGGGAATATGCCTGGCATCTCCAAAGATGCCAAGGCATATGCTGAGCATCTCTAGAAGATACCCAGAATATGCCATCTAGATGCCAAACGTGTAGAACAAGTCTTGTCCTCTGGGCTCCCCTTTATAAGGAGCACAAGGGGATCGTTATAGAGAGGCCCCGAAGGGCTCCTCCTCTCTCTGCTCAGTAGGAGCTCTCCTTCTTCTTCCTCCACTCTCACAGAGAGATCTAGATAGAGGCATAGGAGATACAGCTCAAGGAGCATGATTGTAGCCACAAGTATGGCAAGATTATAAGAGATTAGATGTAGAGGAAGATGTGTTATCTCCACATGAGAGCCTCAATCCTAGATACATTGTATTTCTCTTTATTCATAGGAGTGCGGTCTTCACTGCATCATCCCTCCCCGGATTCCGCCACGTCCATCGGCCCCAACTTTAGCCTACCCATGGCATATGCCGTGATACCACCATGACATTTGGCGCCCACCGTGGGGCCTTTTAGTGGCGTTGGTTGGGTTTCCATCCGGACGGGAGCATCTTCATCAACCTCATCTTCATGGAGCATCTTCATCAACCTCATCTTCATGGAGCACGTTCAGCTCCTCCATGCGAACAGAGAACAGAGAGACAACCTTCAGCTCCTCCAGGCGAACAAAGAACAAAGAGAGCACCTTCAACTCCTCTAGGCGAACAGAGAACAGAGAGATCACCTTCAGCTCCTCCAAGCGAATAGAGAACATAGAGAGCACCTTCAGCTCCTCCAGGCAAACATAAAACAGAGATGAAAGCATAGGGTCTCCAAGTCTGACTCAGCAAGGCAGGTAAGATTCAGTAAGAATGACTCAAACTCTTCTCCAAGCTCACTGTAAGTAACAGATAACTCAACCACCAACATTCGATCCTTCACCCCGGGGAGAAAATAACTCAACCCGGGGACTAGCCAGCGTATCCATAGAATCACCTTTAGATGGAGAAAAACTTATATAGGTTTGGGTATGTATTTGACTAGCTTATTTATGATTCAGATAGAATTTGAGTCAGCTTATTTATGATTCAGATAGAATTTGAGTTAGCTCATTATAATTCGGATAGAATTTGAGTCAGCCTATTTATAATTTGCATAGGATTTGAGTTAGTTCATTTATGCTTTGGATTAACCTTTAACTCAGCTCACCAGCCAGCTTATTAACGATTCAGATAGAATTTGAGTCAGTTCATTTATGCCTCGGATTAATCTTTAACTCAGCTCAGTAGCTTATCTTTGATTCAGACTAACATTTGATTCAGCTTGACAGGGTATATTATGATTCGGACTTGTATTCTAGTTCAGCCTACTAGCTTATCTCATATTTGGACTAAAGTTTGATTCAGGTTGCCAGATTGCCAGGTTATATTATGACTCGGGTTGATATTTCACTATCTTGCCAGGTTATCCCATATCTCGGATGACTAGTTGCCGGCTTATCATAATCTCGAATCTATATCTCATATCAACATCTCGAATCATATCTCTCAGCGATTAGCCCTAAATTCATATCCCAAAGCTTAATCTCGGATCTATACCTCGGATCCATATCAAAGGCAAATTGACATCATCTCATCGGATCAAGATATATCTTGGCAATCAGATGACTCGGATTTGAGTCATATACCTTGGATTTGAGTCAGATGACTCAGATTTGAGATGTAAGTCAAAATTGAGTAAAGTAACTCGGATTTGGAATCAGATAACTCGGATTTGAGTCATATACCTCGGATTTGAGTCAGATGACCCAGATTTGAGATGTAAGTCAAAATTGAGTAAAGTAACTCAGATTTGGAATCAGATGACTCGGATTTGAGTCATATACCTCGGATTTGAGTCAGATGACTCAGATTTGAGATGTAAGTCAAAATTGAGTAAAGTAACTCGGATTTGGAATCAGATGACTCAGATTTGAGTCATATACCTCGGATTTGAGTCAGATGACTCAGATTTGAGATGTAAGTCAAAATTGAGTAAAGTAACTCGGATTTGGAATCAGATGACTCGGATTTGAGTCATATACCTCGTATTTGAGTCAGATGACTCAGACTTGAAACATAAGTCAAAATTGAGTAAAGTAACTCGGATTCGGAATCACATGACTCGGATTTGAGTCATATACCTCGGCTTTTAGTCAGATGACTCAGACTTGAAACATAAGTCAATTTTGAATAAAGTAACTCGGATTTGGAGACAGATGACTCGGATTTGAGTCATATACCTCGGATTTGAGTCAGATGACTCAGACTTAAGACATAAGTCAATTTCGAGTAAAATAACTCGGATTTGGAAACAGATAACTCCGATTAAAACTTACCCAAACGGGTTATGACCAGTGCCCAAGAAGGCCAGAAGTCAAATACTTACCCAAACGTGTTATGACCAGTGCCCATGAAGGCCAGAAGTCCAAGAACTTACCCAAAAGGGTTATGACCAGTTCCCAAGAAGGCCAGAAGTCCAAGAACTTTCCTAAAAAGATTATTATGAGTGCCCATGAAGGCCAAACATCCAAGAACTTACCCAAACGGGTTATGACCAGTGCCCACGAAGGCCAGAAGTCAAGAACTTACCCAAACGGGTTATGACCAGTGCCCATGAAGGCCAGAAGTCCAAGAACTTACCCAAAAGGGTTATGACCAGTGCCCAAGAAGGCCAGAAGTCCAAGAACTTTCCTAAAAAGATTATGACCAGTGCCCATGAAGGCTAGAAGTCCAAGAACTTACCCAAAGGGGTTATGACTAGTGCCCAAGAAGGGCAGAAGTCAAATACTTACCCAAACGTGTTATGACCAGTGCCCATGAAGGCCAGAAGTCCAAGAACTTACCTAAAAGGGTTATGACCAATGCCCAAGAAGGCCAGAAGTCCAAGAACTTTCCCAAAAAGATTATGACCAGTGCCCATGAAGGCCAGAAGTCCAAGAACTTACCCAAAGGGGTTATGACCAGTGCCCAAGAAGGCCAGAAGTCAAATACTTACCCAAACGTGTTATGACCAGTGCCCATGAAGGCCAGAAGTCCAAGAACTTACCCAAAAGGGTTATGACCAGTGCCCAAGAAGTCCAGGAGTCCAAAAATTTTCCCAAAAGGATTAAAAGACCAGTGCTTATAAAAGTCAGGTATCACGAACTTACCCAAAAGGGTTATGGGACATAGAAGTATACAACCAAAATATATTAAGTCGGAAGGTAACCCTGAGAATATTAGAATTTTAAGCCTATGCACGACTCTACGAGTCCCACATAGCCTCGGGGACTAATGTCAGGGATATAACCCCAGGTACCCCAAAGATGAGGTATCAGGAGATACAATAGTGTGATTCAAGATCCAATAAGATAAAAGTAACAGAATTTGAGATAAACAATACAAAGAAAATAGTAAAACAGAAAGAAGAAAATATTACCTAGGCCGAATTAAACCAATCTCGGCCCAGCCCTAGGACTCCCAGGCCGAATCACCACAAAAGAAGGTGTAACCCGGCTGGGCCTAATCCCCAGCCGGCCCGACGAACACGACATCCCGCTTGCGCCTTACCTCAACCGGCTGGGCCGGAATAAGAGGTACTCGGCCCACCGCGGGACTCCTTCACAATGCTGACACAGAATCACCTGGGTGGGCCGAAGTGAAGGTCATTCGGCCCACCAAGGAGCATCATCGCCACCACAGGCTGGCAAAGAACTTGTGGGCGGCAGACACCCGGCAGCCACCACGGGCCAGCGCTCCTCTGCTGGCTAGGCCAGCATCTGTGACCCGGCTAGGGTGGGTGAGTAAGCCGGCTGTAACACCACTAACTCGGGCCGACTGAGGGGAAAACAGGCTGGGATACTGCTAAACCTCGAATGGGCTGGTTTATCTCCAATGCCGAATTATCTCCTCCCAGGCCATATTTCCTCTGCATCCGAAGCACTTGGGCCGAGTTATAATGATCCGTATGCCCCATTATTTACCACCTGTTGACAAATAAGGGGACTTGATGTCTATATGACAAAGAAGAAGACTTTATGTCTATATGCAATTCTGGGAACATTTTAGTATAAAGTCTATGAGCGACTCTACGAATCCCACATAGACTCGCGGACTAATGTTGGGGTTATAACCCTAGGTACCCCAGAGTTGAGGTATAAAGAGACCTGTGTAAAAGAATAAACAATTTAGTAGAAAGAACGGGTGAAAAGATGTACTAAAAATAGAAGAAATAAGGATAAAACTGGTATGGGCCGAGTTACACTTAACTCGGCCTGGTCAAAGTGATCTGAGACAGATTCTGCCCCTCCTGGGCCGAATTGACTAGACAAAAGCCGAATAGAATCTGCTGCGCGCCGAATAAAGGAGAAACCTGCTTGGGCCGAACTACCTCATGCGGCCCATCATAGCTCGGCCTCCAGCCGAGCCAACCTCGCCCAACGTCTCTGCTGCGATCCCGGGTGTGCCGGCTAAGGGGAAGCTCGGCTCACCGCGAGGGTTCTCAGCACCGGCCTTCAAGCTCGCCATTCCTGGGTGGGATGGCATCCACCTCACCCCGGCCAGCCCACCACGGGCCTTCGTCTGCGCCGAGCCAGGCAACTCGCCCACCGCCGGATCCACCTTCACCGGACCAGCGACCCGTCTGGGCCACACTCGGCCCAAGCCGGATCTCCCTCCAGGCCGAATAAACACTAACCCGGCTGGGCCACCAAACAGTCTGGCTGGGCCCTTATCTTCTGCAAACAGGACCAGGCCGAATCAACTAGGAAGCAGGCCAAATCACCGCTTCGTCAGGGGCGTCTGGGCTGAGTTATTTCACCCCGTACGCCCTCTTATTTGCCTCCAGGTGCTTCCTCGACCTCCACAGAAGCACGCCATCGGATCAAGACAAGACCAACAAGTAATGTGCCAGTCTTGGGAGCCCACCAGCTCAGACTGGCACATGACGTAGGGAATATGCCCTTGGCATCTAACAAGATGCTAGGGATATGCTCTTGGCATCATATAAGATGCTAGGGAATATGCCTGGAATCTCCAAAGATGCCAAGGCATATGCTGAGCATCTCTAGAAGATACCCAGAATATGCCATCTAGATGCTAAACATGTAGAACAAGTCTTGTCCTCTGGGCTCCCCTTTATAAGGAGCACCAGGGGGATCGTTACAGAGAGGCCCCTAAGGGCTCCTCCCCTCTCTGCTCAGTAGGAGCTCTCCTTCTTCTTCCTCCACTCTCATAGAGAGATCTAGATAGAGGCATAGGAGATACAGCTCAAGGAGAATGATTGTAGCCACAAGTATGGCAAGATTATAAGAGATTAGATGTAGAGGAAGATGTGTTATCTCCACATGAGAGCCTCAATCCTAGATACATTGTATTCCTCTTTGTTCATACGAGTGCGGTCTTCACTGCATCATCCCTCCCCGGATTCCTCCATGTCCATCGGCCCCAACTTTAGCCTACCCATGGCATATGTCGTGATACCACCATGTCAGTTTTCTTCCCCTTGTTCCTGCGGTGGTTTGTTCTTCCAACTCTATCTCTACGGGCTTCTTTCCTTTGTCGTCGGCCCATTCCTCCCCCAAATTTCTTACCGTTTCTGTGTTGATTTCGCAGCGTTTATACGCGTTAATGGTCGATTAATTCTCGCCAGCATCCATGCCCTCTTAAACTACATCGCCCCCTCTCTCTTCCCCCTAGACGCCATTCTCTCTCCGCCTCCAGGCTGTTCCAATTTGAGCTCGAAACCGCCACTGCTCCGACGACATTTCCGGCCGATTCCGGCGACACCCGGCCTCCCCACTGCCTCTGGAACCCACTAGCTTGCTCCCAATCTCCTTGCGCTCCTCCTAGTAGCACTAGCTCACTCGTGCACACTCCAAAACGTTGGCAAGGACAACACTGTCTCGCCACCGACGGCTAGCTCAACTCCGGCGAACTACTGACGCCAACCCCGAGCGCCCCTCGTGTTCTGGTGAGTATCCCTACGACCCTCGAGACCGTGCGCATCCTCCTGACGCATCCGCTTGCTCGCTTGCATCCCAGGCACTCGTCTTCGACCACGTCCATGCATACCCAACGGAGGCAGAAACTACAGCGAGCAATCCCCGTCGTCCTCGTGCGCCCCTTCGCCAACAAAGACAACGTCGAGCTTCCCCATGTCACTGTGATCACTGTGAGACTCTCCTCCCTCTCCCGCGCTTCCTAGTTCACCAGAAACATCGCTGACGAGCGTCTGCCGTCATTGCCCCAGCGCCGCCAGTACATGGTCATAGCGCTCTGAGCCGTTAGATGTCGATCTAGTGGTCACGATAGAATCATTAGACGAAGAGGTATGCATCGATCCGTGCCGTCCGATTTACTTTAGATCCAACAATCCACAGAGCTCTATCTGAGCGAAACGGTATGCACCAATAGGATTAAGACACGTGGCTTGTAGTTTGTTTTAAAAATAGAAACATTTCTATTAGATGTTAGATTTTGCAAAATTCATAACTTTTGATCCACACGTCCAAAATTTGCAAATTTTATATCACTGGGTTCAGAAAAATGCAAACTTTCCAATCATGCCCTGATTTTAGTATTTTTGCCTCTGTAAAATTGTTGTTTTTGCAGAAACATTTCTAGGCCTATTTTGGTCATAAAATTTATTCTAAAAATGTTTTTAGGGTAAAATCTTTTGCAAATGGTTTGTTTTGAACCTACTTACCATGAAAACTAACTTTTGTATTTAAAAGTATATTTTTTGACAGTAAGGAATTATTCCATGAATAAAAGCATTTCTAGTAAAATAAAAATGTTACTTTAATTTAAAAAGGATTTTTAAGTGAAACCTTTTATATATGGATTTGTTTTAAACGCTTTGACCATAAACACTAACATTAGTGTTTAAAAATATATTTGTCAAACAATAGAAATTATTTATTTGATTAAAATCATTTCTAGCAAAACAAAAATGATTTAAATGGCCCATTTCCATTAACTTGATTTTAAATGGTTTTGCCACTTTTATAAATGACCAGTAGGTGTTTTAAATTGTTTATAGCCTATTAGAAACCACCTTTCCAAATAAAACCATCTTTTGCATGCTTGCATGGATTGTATTGTTTTTATCATTTTATGTGATGAATTGTTTGAATGCTAGAATGAATTTGTGCCTTGATTGAATTGTAGTGAAATTTGAAGAGTGTGACAATTGCAAGATCTAGGAGTGAATCTATATTCTCTACTAAAAAGGAAAGTGGTTCTTCATACATTCTGTCCTATTATTTTAACTATGCATTAGTGATATTTCTAAGTAGGACTTGCATGGAATTTTCTGTGTGTTAACTATGCCATGGGAAATCCTAGTAGATGATGACTTAGTAGAATTTTCCCTAAGTTAAGATTCCTACTACTATCATGCTTAGCCTAGCTAGTAGAAAACAAGGGTGGATTATATTCAGGCTATGAAATATTTCTAAGTCTATGACTTATGTTTTGTTTACTAAAACAACTATGTGAATGAATCACCTGGGTGGAATGGTGTGAATGGATTTATGTTGAGTGGTTACACAGGGCCAGTAAACTGTCGAATACTTGTGTATCTCACTTGTGGAAATCCACCCAGGAACAAAGAGATTTGAGATGTCAAATGTTGAGAAGCTTCAAGTGCATCCACATGGCATTATGGGCTCTGCCTGGATCATATAGGTTGCAATAACTTGGCCAGATGGACAGTTGGTGGTAGGGTTGATAGGTTTGGAGCACGTCCATTTTGGTCTAAGGTAGGGCTTCTGAAAGATCTTGTCTCGATGCATGTCGAATCTTGTGGGGAAAGTGCACCACCTTTCGAGAGAGTAAAATCTAAGTACTTAGCCGTGTCCCCGGCAATGGATAATTTGAGCATCAAGACATGGAAGCTATCAAGGATCTCCTCATCCCAATTTCTAAGTTAAAAACTTGTGGTTGAACAAGGGTTAACGGATTTTCAATCTTTGATTGGTAGATGCCTTGGGTGATTTTGACAAACAAAAACTTAGTGTTTTCAAATGATAAGGAAAATCTATTTTGAGCAAAGCAAGCCTAACCTCCACTTAGCCAAATGCATATAGAAGATAAATACCACTACTCTACCATAGTATCACTTGCCAATACAATTCAAATGTATTGACCCTTGTGGCTATAACTTGTTATGTTGTAGGTTTGTTTGATGTTAGTGAAGTGTGTTGATTAGGATTACAAGTATACAACCAACATGATTGCCTGTGGCACTTTGAACATGAAGGACTCCATGTTATATAGATATTTCTGCTGCATTGTAATGAGATAGCCAAATGAGCTATGTAAGATGTAATGAATTATTTTATTCCTGGTTATAAAGTTGTACTAGGACCTTTGTTTCTTGATATTACATCTTAAACTATGGATGCTAGCTATTGATCCAGGGACTAGAATTATAAACACAGGGATCTCTACCTTATCAGGTTGGGACCTCTACACAAAACCCCTCCAGCGCCGACCAGTTAGGCCCTACTGGGTGGGTTGTCCACCCGAACTCCGTTCCTCTTCAGTTTTGTCTCATAACTTCCCTTGTGTATTAAAAACATCAAAAATATAAAAAGATTGGGGTTTCACGAACCTTCTGTTTTCACCACTTTTACCTATTCAAAGACAAACTCTGCACATACTTTCCTCTTTCTCCTGAGAATTTCCTTCATACAAAACTTCTGCACAAAATCAAAGACAACATTATTGTAAGCAAAAACAACAAACCTTTGGTACACACTTCAACTTAAAACCCATCAAAACAAAAGCTTCTATAAGAGGCAAATGCAAATGATGGAAGAAATCTCTCAAAACAGACCAGTAGGTAAAGTTTGATTTTTTTTAGAAGACCTTCTGTTGCTTAAATCAAAAAGTGCAGAACTTATGAAAGTTGGGTAACAACTTGGAGAACAAGCTCAAAAAAATGAAGCTCCATCCGAAGTACTGAGCTGCCTCACGAATTTTTACAGTACAACAAAAAAATTTGTCCCAGGACAACCACTTTTCACAACTCCTCTACTTCACAAAAGTAGTTGAACTTGACACAAAAACCAAAACAAAAGGATAAGGAGCGGTTATTACAGAGGTAATAACTTCCAAGACTCGACAAAAACTCTTGGGTTATCTCCCAACAAGTACTTTTCTTTAATGCCTTTAAGCTAGGCTTGGAACTTCCAACGATGCTCACATAGGATATATATATCTGGAGTGAAAAAGAGCATCAAGAAGCAAATAACCAACACACTTGAGCCTAACACACTTCCTATGCATGGGGGTATCATGAGAAAACGAATTGTTGAAACAAAAATCCACAAGCATAGGAAGACAAAACAAATGGAACTTTAAAGCTTTCAACATAAAACGGGGAAACTTAACATCATTGAGATGCATAAAACCATGTTTCCCTCTCTCAAAATAACTTTCAGTAGCACTTTGAATAAAGTTGACAATATAACTATCACTGGAAACAACTTTATCATCAGAATAAGCATACTTGCAGTCATCAAAAAGAGGTCCAAGGTCATAGACTGGATCAATAGAAGCAATTTGTTCCATCCTGAAATCTTTATTAGGCAAGCTATTTTCACAAGGAGCTTTAGCAAATTTGGAAAAGTTAAACTCATAAGAACCTCCATCAAATTTACTTAAAACTTTTTCCTTCTTACAATCAATAATAGCTCCACAAGTATTCAAGAAAGGTCTACCAAAAATGATAGGACAAGTTTTGCTAGCTGCTGAATTGAGCACTAGAAAATCAGCAGGATACTTAATCTTACCATAGAGAACCTCCACATCTCTTACAATGCAAATGGGGCAAATGGTTTCCTTATTAGCAAGGTGAATAACCACATCAATGTCTTCAAGCTCACAAGGACCAATCTCATGCATAATTTCCCTGTAAAGCTCATAAGGAATAGCACTAGAACTAGCACCAATATCACATAAACCATAATAGCAATGATCACCAATTTTAACAGAAATCACAGGAACACTAGCTTTTCTAGCCTTACTAGGATGAGAAATAATATTAGAAGCGTCTTCACAGAAGACAATATGCTCATCCTCTATATTTCTAGTGACAATGTCTTTCACAATAGCTACCACAGGTTCATCACTCAAATGCTTACCAGGCTCCACATTTTTTAGTGTACCTTTGCTATTTGCACTAATAATCATAGAATACTCCTTTACCTTAGCTGGGAAAGGCATTTTCTCAACATGGGGTTCAGGCACAATATGATTAGTAGTACAAACTTGAGTACTTCTAACAGGAGCATGACTAACAACATCTTTATAAGGAGCATGGTACTTATTCCAGTTTTTCTTGGGAATTTCAATGTAAGATGCAAAGGCCTTAAAATAGCTAGCAATACTTTGGGAATCAAGACCAAACTCATTGCTAATATCACGGAAGCTATCAGTTCCCATAAAGGATTTAATGCATTCATAATCATAGTTTAAACCTAACTTTCTTCCTTTGTCATTCTCCCAAGCTTCAGTGTTCTCTTGAATACGGTCTAGTAAATCCCATTTAGCTTCTTCCTTCATACGTGTGAATGATCCAGCACAAGATGACATGGTTATACCCCGCGGGTACACGATCTTAGCATACCTAGTCCAGCCCAAGGAAGGCCCACGGCAAATATACGTCGGCCCATGAAGATTTTCGGGTGATCAAGGCCCATGACGCCTTCGGATCCTTGGAGAGCAAGACTAGAGTAGATAGGAAATTCAAAGGGGTAAACCCTAAAACCTGTAACCGACTCGATCTGTTCCTGGGACCTGCCTATCTCTATATAAAGGCCAGGAGGGCACGACAAGGAGGCTCTCTTACAATCTCTCGCACACCACCGCATACACACCTCCACGCCAGATTGCATCTGCGCACCCCTGTAACCTTCGGTTCCATCATAATCAGAGCAGACAAGCAGGAGTAGGGTTTTCCCTCTGGGGGCATGAACCTGGGTAAACCTCGTGTCCCCGTGTTTCTTGTTTGCTAACCGTTCCGCGATCTCCAGCATCCCCATCTTCTCCAAAACCCAAGTCCATAAAAATGGGCATTGACGAGATTAAACCTCGTGAATTGGTGCCGTCTGTGGGAACTGGGGACGCTGATTGTGCGATCGTGATGGTCCCAACCCGAGTGATCTACAACTCCGCGGTGACGAAGAGTCATCTCCTCTTTGGCGCCTTCGACTTCACCGCCCACTCACCGGCCACCATAAAGGACTTCGAGCCCGTTGGCGACGGACTCGAGATCCTGTTCGGGAGCTTCTGCTTCTAGGTGGGGCAGACCGGCACTCTCCGCCTTCCAGAGCGGGTGTCCCTGCCATCGATCAGGCCCGCTTCGTGAGCTCCACACCCTGTGCTACACACATCACCATCGACAGACGATTCCTATGACAACAGGAGCTGCAACTCCGATCTGTGCGATCTACCATCGGATGAAGGGACCTATGGTTCCGGATTTGAAAGCTGCGGCAGTAGCAGGCCGATCTATGAGTGCTCCCATTACACCGCAGTCATCCAGGATTAGGAACACAATCCGCCACCCAACCCGAAGGGTAGAAACGGTGGAAAAAGAAGAAGCCAGTCCCCCCACCAAATGGGGACAACAATAATCGGGTCATCCACCTCAACGAGGAGGGATGGGCGCAAGCACGCGAGGCCGTAGCAGGCAACAAGATCCTGCCCGCTGATGCCTCACGAGATCTGCTGATGGCATACCATATTCTCTTCATCGAGGAGCACAAGAAACAGATCAATATGCAGGAAGTGCTTGACAAGCGCAAGAAAGCATCTTCGGAGTCCAGTGCGCGACGAGATGCGGTCTCCGCCATGGGCATTGGCTCCAGCTCGCACGGCAACAAGCACCGTTCTCGGATGGAAAACATGGACCCTAAAGAGCGTCGCGAGGTGACCCGAGCCCTCAACGCGTCCTTCATGGAGATGGATGCGGACGGCAATGTCATCCCGAAAACGCCGCAAGCTGCGATCATGGCAGCCACCGCGTACCTCGTGTCCCATCCACCTCCGGAGGGGGACCCGAAGAGGGCCATGCACAAGTCCGCACTCACCAGACTCGGACTCGTTGGAGACGCGCTCCACGGAGAAGCTCCTGTGGAGCCAAAGAAGAAGGCCGCGGTCAGGTTCAACCGCAGCCCCACACCCTCATCCGAGGACGAATAGCACGACCTTCCTCGAAGGCATAAGAGCTCGCGCCGTCGCAACCACAACTACGACACTCGAAACGAGCTAACGCAGCGCAATATCGACAAAGCGCGCGCCAAGCGCGTATGATCGTCCGAATCCGAGGAGGACGACGATGAAGGATAACTCTGCGGAGCCCGATGCTTCAGCAGATCCGTCCGGCGGACGCGGATGACGCGAAACTTCAAGCTTCTGTCGGACACTCTGAAGTTCGACGGCACACATGATCCCAAGCCGTGGCTCAGCGACCACCTGTCGTCCGTCAAGCTACACGGCAGGAATAAGGAAACCGCCATGCAATGCCTTTAGCTGCAGCTGACGAGCGCAACCCGAATCTAGGTCAGCAGCCTATCCTCGGGATCCATCCGAAGCTGGGAGGAGCTGGTATACAGTTTCGTCCGAAACTTCAAGGGCACCAGCAAGAGGCCTGCCTCGATTGAGGAGCTACGGGCTTGCACCCAACAAACGGGCGAATACATTCACTCGTACATACTGTGTTGGTCCAACACCAAGAAATCCGCGGCGCACATCTATGAGGAGTGGCCTATGGACGCCTTCAAGCGCCAGGACTTCAAAGAAGAACTTAGGCGCGTCAAGCCCAAGACAATCGAACACCTCATGGACATCGCCAACAGGTGGGCCGACGGTGAGGACTCCGTCCACCGAGCGCACTCGGAGGAAGAAGATGACTACGGCCGGCGACTTGAACGCCGTAGCAAGAGAAGATTGCGCGTCTACGGCGATCGTGATGGACCCGACATGGTCGCGGCTGGCTACGCCGACCGCCGCAGCGATGGCAACCGCAACAGCGGCGGATACCGCGGAGGCAATTTCCATGATGGAGGACGCCCCGCACAGTCGTGGCGCCATGATCGCGATTGGACCCTCGACATGAAAACTGTCGGTCCATGCACCATCCACTTCTACATCGACAAGAAGGATGGTAAGAAGAAGGCAAGCCACATGCTCAAGGGCTGTCGCGAGTTCTAGAAACTCAACGAAGCATGGCTTAGATGAGCGAAGCCCGAACCACGGATTCGAACGCACCACTTTTGCCCGCAGGAGGCCCGAACCACCCAATCGCACCCGAGAGAATAACGGTGGGCACGGGTATCCCCCGAAGGAGCGCCGATGATCCAAAAAGGGCGTAGCGAATAGGGTGCAAAAGAAAATCACCGTCGATCAACCTGGTGTGTGGCTCCACCCGCCATCCCTGAGTACCTCAGCGGATCGGAGTCCTGCATCACGTTCAGCCGTTCGGATCACCCTTGCCAGGTCCCTCGCCCAGGTCATGCTTCCCTGGTGCTTGAGGCGCAGATCGGAGGGTTCGAGATGAGCCGCGTCTTCATGGACGGCGGCAGCGGCATCGACCTGATGTTCGCCAGCACCCTAGCATAAATGTGGATCCCGCTATGCAGCCTGGAACAATCAGACACAACGTTCCATGGCATCGTCCCAGGAAAGGGAATATTCCCCCTGGGAAAGATATGGCTCGACGTCACCTTCGGCAAGCCGGATAACTTCTGATGCGAGCGGCTCGAGTTCGAAGTGGTGGACTGGCCATCACAATACCACGCCATCCTCGGGCGTGTGGCATTCGCAAGGTTCCTCGAAGTACCACACTACGCGTACCTGCTACTCAAGATGCCAGGATCCAGGGGAGTCATCACGGTCCACGGGAGCTTCACCCTATCGGACCACTGCGACAGGGACTTCAACAGAATCTCCCAGTCATTCGGCATGCAAGAGGAGCTCGTAAGGCTCCGCGAGGTGAAGGACAATGGGGCACCCCCAGTCGCACGACAGAACGCACCATATATGTCCTTCCACTCCACCGTCAACACAAAGAAGGTGCAGGTCCAACCGATAGATGCCTCCAAGACGATGCTGATCGCCAACGATCTCAGCTCCGCATAGGAAAGCGCGCTCGTCGAATTCCTCCGTGAGCGCTGGGAAATCTTCGCCTGGTGTCCTGCGGACATGCCAGGAGTTCCCAGGGAATTCGCCGAGCATGCACTCAACGTGTTTCCAGACGCCAAGCCCGTCAAGCAGTCCATCCGACGGCTTTCTGAACCACGGGCCGAAGTAATTGGAGTCGAAGTCAACAGACTACTCGACACAAACTTCATCAGGGAGATCAAGGAGAGCGAGTGGCTCGCCAACACCGTAATGGTCCCCAAAAAGGACACGGACATCCTGTGGATGTGCGTGGACTTCATCGTGAACAAGCACCACGAAGGATCATTTCCTCTCCGGATCGACGGATCATCGATTGACGGCCAGGATGCGAGAAGCTTTCCTTCCTCGACGCCTACTCAGGCTATAACCAGATTCGACTGAAGGTCGAAGATCAGGAAAAAATGGCGTTCATCACGCCGTTCGGAGTGTTCTGGTACAACACAATGCCCTTCGGGCTAAAGAACACGGGTGCCACGTACCAACGGTGCATGCAGGCATGACTGAAGGACCAGATCGGTTGCAATATCCAAGTCTATGTCGACGACATAGTCATCAAAACCAGGGAGGAGAGAACACTCATCGACGATCTCCGCGAGACGTTCGATAATCTCGACCGCTACATGATCAAGCTTAACCCTGAAAAATGCGCCTTTGGCGTCCCATCTGGCCAGCTGCTTGGTTACTTCATCTCCCAGCGAGGGATTGAGTCGAACCCGAAGAAAATCTGGGCCATCATGGCCATGGAGAAGCCGAAGAACCTTAAGGGAGTCCAGCAGCTTGCAGGACGAATCGCGGCATTGAGCAGGTTCATCAGCCGCATGGGGGAGAAGCCCTGCCATTCTATCAGCTGCTGCGCAAGGCAGACAAATTTGAGTGGACACCTGAGGCAGATGACGCATTCGAAGATCTAAAGCGGCTGCTCTCTACCTCGCCCGTCTTGGTTACACCAAAGGAGCGCGAGCCTCTACTGCTGTACATAGAATCTACACACCAGGTGGTGAGCACCGTACTGGTGGTCGAGCGACCCGAAGAGGGCAAGACCCATGGGGTCCAACGCCCAATCTACTACCTCATGAGGTATTGGCCGACAAAGCGGTACCCTCACTACGAACTTCGCCTACGGCGTGTTCATGACAGCTCGTTGTGAGCCTATACTTTGGAGCACCGGTGATGGTTGTCGAGGCACCATTAAACAGCATCTGAACAACCCGGAGGCCACGGGGCGGCCCTATGGGGCATTGAGTCACCTCTAGACATCGTCTCTGAAGCGACTTCATGAGCAGTCTCAGGTCCTCCCGGACTTCCTTGTCCACTGGATGGAGCTGCAGATGCTATACACACCAGACATGACACAGTCATGTACGATGCACTTCAACGGCACCAAAAGCGAGGCTGGAGCAGGAGCCGGGGTCATACTGACCTCCCCGCAGGGCGACAAGATGAAGTACGTCCTTTAGATGAAATTCCGAGCTTCCAACAACGAGGCCGAATACGAAGCCCTCATCCACGACACGAGGATGGAAAATGTCGTGGGAATGGTCACGGCAGATGCTGCAATCGGCAGCGAGTAGTAGAACGAGGGGCAAGGGCGGCCAGCCATCTGCGGTGCGAGATGAGGGCGGAGACCCAAGGTTTTACCCAGGTTCGGCCCCCCGGAGGGTAAAGACCTAATCCTGCTAGATTGTATTATGGAGGTGGTACAATGGGCGAGCTCGGCGGCTAGGCGGCGAGTCGCTTGGGTGTATGATAGGACGTATCTCTACACGCCCTGCAGGGAGGTTTATATAGGCTCACCTCCCCTAGGGTTTACATATCTCAACCGAATTAGTTAAAGCTTCGGTACTCGTTTAACCTAATCCGAATGGGCCTATCTACTCGCCTAGGCCTTCAGCTTCCTGTCGCTTGGGTCCTCGCTGGGCTTTGATCCAGTCGTCGTCTTGCAGGCCCGGCCCACTCGCCAGTTCTTGGGCCAGTCGGAAACGTCCTGCTGGGTGTACCCTGGTAGGCACATCCCCATCAGTAGTCCCCGAGGCCATCGTCGATTAGGCATGGGTGGCCGCTGGCAGTCGGAGTATACGGCTTCAGAGTAGACATCCAGTCGAATCATCGGCGGGCTCCTGTATAAAGGAGAAAACTAGTCATCTAGATCGCAGCTTTGGCGAGTCGAGTCGGCGAAACACTGTCATAGCGATCAGGTCGGCGAGACGAGTGGCTGAAGTTGGACCGTTAAACGTGGTCAAACTAGCCGTTGGGGTAATCCAACGGTAACTTTTGTCGTAATCACCGCGTAGTAACGGCTCCCTGATTTGGCGGGTAACAACCGCTATATAAGGGGAATGGCAAGCGATCAGAGAGCCACCTTCTCGCCATTCCCTCCGATTGCGCGCACTTTCGCCTCCCTTCGCATCGCGATCCAACCGACCGGAAATCCTCCGACCCCCCACAGATCCTTCCGCCATGGTCCTCTCCACCGAACCCTGGGGTAGATCTAAGTGTCTGGCGCCCGGCTTCCTTTGAGGAGGCCGGGATCCTGGCCGGCTTTGGCGCATCCCAGCGGCGGAGAGGTGACCCTGAGCCAGCGAGAGAATTCATCGCTTCACGAGCCATCTATAACGGGGTTAGGATTCCCCCGCCTGTTCTTCCGGCGCTTACCTACTCGGGATCCAACCATCGGACTGGGTCCTCACGACATCGAGCTCGCCATCTTCGTGGCGTTCTGAATGCTACTTGGGATGGCCCTACTTCCCTCTATGGCAAGATCTGTTCCGACGGATCAGCCAGCGAGGCGGCCCAATGCTACGTGCGGCGACTAACTCGGCTGAATTGAAGGCCTCGTTCTTGACTTGATGCTGCTCGCCAAAGCGGCGACTGGAAGAAATCTTGGTTCTATGTCGCCGAGGCGGCCGGAGGAGAGGCGATCCACGGTATTCGCCCGGTCGAACCGCCGTCTTCAAGTCGGCAAGCTCCCGCGACCAGCGGATGGTCGTGGGCGAAATGCTCCAAACCATCGCGCACGAAGAAGAAGGGCCTCAGGCGATCAACTTGGCTGCTGGCTCGGCGGCGGCTCGTCCCTCGGCTCGGCGAGCACTACATGTACCAAAGACACCGGGAGGACTCGGCGAAGTCTGCCTCGCCAGTGGAAGCTCGAGGACTACCGTAGGCGAAGAAGATCACCGGGCGGTATACACAGGCCTTGCAGTGGGTCGCCCCTACACCGCAAAGCGTCCAGCTAGCGGTAATCACCTCGCTTCATTCGCGATCGTAATTTTTGCGATCGCGGTCATTCTAATTTCATCTTGCGTTCATTGCAGCTATTCCAAGTGGTGGAAGGATGGCTCCTCCTTGACGGCGAATTCGAGCTCGTCCGTCCGGGACATGGTGCGCCTCCGCCAAGGGAGTCGCGGGGCGGCGAGGTGACGGCGGCGAGTCAGGAGGAAGTCGCCCCACTGGTCCGCAAGACTCGCGGGCAGCGTCAACGTGAGCTTGAGGCGAGCAAAAGCCTCGAGCATCATGATGACGATGAAGAACTTCCGGAGACCACCTCGCGCCGCCAGGCTACTCCGTCGAAGAAGAAGAAGAAGAAGAAGAATGTGGCATCCCGCAAAACCACTACTAGAAAATCGCGTTGAATTTGTGCATTGTATCGTCATCATCATGCATTTTTTGCATAAAACTATGTTTGCAAAGCCCGTGTTGTTTTCTAAACGCCCTCTTTATTCAAATATCAAAGCCCGGTCTCCGGATTATTTTTGTTTGAATGCTATCGGTCTGCAAAAGTTGCAATTTAAATTAAATAAAAGAATTATATTATTTTAGTGGGGCAGTCGAACGGGCCGACCGACCCGAACGACCACCCCCAGAAAACTAATCGGTCCACCCCAACCAGCCCCTCTTAATCCTATAGCTACCCAAATTCCTACCCACCCCTTGCCTCCACATCACCCTGGCCACTCCCCTTGTGCCACCTCACTCTCACCCTCCCCCCTAGCCAACCAGAACCTGACACTTGGCTCACCCCTCTCTCCCTTTCCCCCACTCTCTCACCAAACGCACACCACACACCCCACCGCGCGCAGCCAGCCCAACCCACTCCCACCAACTCACCCACGCGCTCACGCCTGGGTCCCACCGCCTCCAGCTGACCCAACCGCCTGGACCCTCTCTCTGTCCTGCCACCGGGCCCCACCCCGTCCAGCCCTGGAACCGCCCATCCCCCACGCGCCCCTCCCTCCCTGCCCCGCGTCTTCCTCCCCTCTCTGGCAGCGGCCAGCGGTGCCCTCGCCCTCCACCGGGTCTCCTCACGTGACCCCTCTTCCCTCAAGCTCGCCCGCCCACGGCCCCTGCCAGTTCTCGCTTCCCTCGGCAGCCGCCGGCTCCGCCTCCCTGCCGTCCTGCCGCCATGGGACCAGTGACACGCCTCCAAAGCCGCCCCTTCACCGCCGCCTCGCCGCCAAGCTCGGCCGGGTGCCAAAGCGGCCAAGGCGCCGCCCAGGGCGCCCCCACCAGCGTCGCCTGCCTCGTGGTCCTCTCGAGCCAGCGCCGCCGAGCCTTCCACTTGCGCCCCGTGCGCCCAGGCGGCTCCGCCCGTCTCCCTGCGGCCACCGCTGCGGCAAAACAAGCCGGCGCCGCTGCGTCCCGTGCGCCGCCCGGCAGCACCTCGCGGGACGCGAGCACGCCGCCGCCTCGCCCGGCGCGTCCACGCTGCCACCTCCGCTCAGCGGCAGCCACCGCCTCGCTGAAGCTTCCTCCGATCATGAAGCTCCGCTGTGGCGCCTCGGCGGCCCGTGCCCGCCTCCGAGCTCGCAGTACCTCGTCGCCCTTGCCCGCCGTCAGCGTCTGCCCGCCCAGCGCTGCAGGCCCAGCGTCCACCTCCCTTCCCAGCGTCTGCTGACCCGGACTTGCCAGCGAGTGCCGCGCTCTGCATCCGCGCCGTTCGACCCCAACCCCGTGGGCCCGAGCCGCCAAGTTTTGCCTTCGGTGCCCGGAACCGAACCCCTCGCCAAGATCTTCCGAGGCTCAGATCTCGACAACAAGACCGGCAATGGGCAGCCCAAGAAGGACCATCGACGAGTTATACCCGATCTTCACGGGACCTAGACGCCGAGGCCCCTGGACCCGTCGATCATCTACATGAAACGCCGAAGCCGTTCCAAGTCTTCCGAGGACCTCGCCAAGGTCTACTGAAGAGTTGTGCACCAAGCCTCGCCGAAGACACATGCGCCTATTCAAGATCGTCAACAGGGACCCCGAAGACCGAACCCGTACCAACCAAGTTCTTCGACCCGGAGGTCGCAGACGCGACAAGTTCTTCACTCCCGAACGCCAAGACCGATACGATCTACCCGATCCGAAGACCCTGACCCCGAACGACAAGTTCTTCACCCCGGATGCCGAGACCGACTCGATGGCGCGGGCCGACAAGACCTCGCAACGGCAAGCTCGACCCCGTGGAACCCGTCAAGATCTGCATGGGACAAGAACAACCCCGACCCGGAAGAATCCGACGCGCCCGACACCGACCCAAGTCCTGCCGCCCGGACGCGACAAGATCTACCCCCCGATATCCGAGAACGACCCCGGAGCCCGAGAACGTTCCGTCGAACCCTGGACCCCGAGACCGACCCCGAACCCCGGAACCCTAACAAGATCGCCGAACCCTAAATGTGTGACCCTTTTCCTCGATACCCTATTTTTATAAATGATATCAACTTGTTGCATTAAATCATTCATCTCGCATGCATATCTGTGGTTTGGGGGCCTTATGCCGATTCACCTTATAATTAAATGTGGGGCCATATGCGGGCAAATCTAGTCTCATATCGGCCTCAATTAAACATGTGTAGCGAACCGGTTCCATCTGTTGTCTTGCTAAACAACATTTAATATGCGGGGTAGCTAAATAACTTGAACCATTTAAGTAATTGTCGGGACCCCGGTTCCGCTTAATATGACCTAACTGCATCGCACCTTTGCCATGCCATACATCATGCATGCATCATGCCGATCTTCTGCCGTTGTATTAAATATTGCATCCGGTGTTTCTTCTAGTGTTTTGCTTCCGGCGGATAAGGCCGTTGAGTTGATGTGAGCTTCGATCTTGGTTGAACCTTCGACAATGTTTTCGGCGAGCATCTCCCCTTTCTACCTATCTTACTTTTATAGTATTTACCTCCTGTTGATCTATTGCTATACGTGTTGATGCTTTAGTTTCCGTACTGTGATATACCGCAGCCCTATATTGCCTCGGACACATCCTATTACTGTTGTTTGGTAGATAGTTGGACTTGCGCGGCGTAGTTGCTTGCTCAAGTGTTGAGTGTCGTCATATGCCCGCGATTCTTGATGTATTGCCGCATGTTGACGTTGGAGATGATTCTAGTTTTACTTATCGTCACTTTAATTTCTGTTTAACAACTAAAATTGAAATAAGCGGAGGCATCGGTGGGTGATAGAAAATATTTGGTTTCGAGCGCACTTGTGTCCGTAAGACCCAGTACTTGATACTGTTCCTTGATTTATCGCGCTATCCACATCCGGAGGTATATGGGACCCCTGAGCGAGCTTGATTCATCTTATTTCTTGGGGCCACAAACTAGTTTGAGGTTTTATTTACGATCTGTACTTATGCCATGCTACTTTCTGTATTTACATTTGTGCGAGGAGCACACTGATTTAGGATCGTGGCACGATTCCGCGGTGTCGACAAGCCCAGCCACTTTTGGGTTCCCGATGCTCACAGCCGTCCCACAACCTTAGTCCGTCTCGGGAGCCCGGCCGTTCTATGTTCTACTTAAGGGTGGCCCCAAATATTTCGAATCGTGATTGTTCAATCGTGAAAGCCTCGTTGGGTTTGTTTTGGTTTTCGAGGTTGATCGAGCGTGTGTTGCTATTGGTGCACCCCGGCCGGGTAAAACTTTCTGAAAGCCGTGTCCGCGGATATGGACGACTTGGAGCACAGTATCTCGATCATAGACAAGCATAACTAAAGTTTATTGTTATAAATTTGACTTTATAATGACTAGTAATCAGCTTCACTATAACGGAATGACTAATAATACTGCCCACAATTGCTTGTTTGAATTGTCGCTTGCGACCATTGTACCTGACTAGTAAATCTTGCAACTACAACGAAATGGCTGAATAAAAGTACCAACAACTGCTGGGTTTTGGGATTATATCATGCTATCTGTATCTGATTAGTAATTGCTGCAACTATCACGGAATGATGAACTAAAAGGGCCCACTGTTTATTTTATCAGGACGATTATCTAAACTTGACTAGTAATTGCTGCAACGATAACTAAATAAGTAAACCTGCCAACTATGTGAGTTCCTCGGTTGACTTCCTCGTTTGGTCTCGAGGGGGAAACACCAGGATGGGTTTGTTTGGTGTTAGCTTCAGGTTGGATCCGGATAGGCCACTCTTACCCCTCTCTGATAACCGCCAGTTGTATCGAGTCTCTATAGGTTGTTTAGTGCACGCTGCCGCTGCCGCTTTAGTCTACCATACCTATGTAGGCGAGGACCGCCGAATTCTAGCCTCGCCGTGCAATCGGCCTCGATCGACGCTCCTTCTTTTCCTTTGCCCTTTGTCGGCACCCTTTTGTTTAAGGCTTTGAGATCGGCGTCGTTAGCGGTTACCCTTCCGCTTTGGCAAGAGGGTTATGAGCGCCATTGGTTATTCTTGAGGCTCTTAGCCCCATTTGCATCTTGTCCGTGGTCGGGCCTTATCGTTTTCAAGGTGATTTGGATCTTTGTACCGTATTTTTTTGTATTCTTGACTCATGGAGTCGTGTTGTATATATCTGCTCATGTGGGTCCCATCGAGGATTGTTGTGTAATGTTATTACTTCGTTTCCACCACGAAAGTGCTGGTGAGCACCTTTGAATCGTTTCTATGCGGGTTTGGCGAATTTTGCTCAAACTTGCATAGGTCCGATTCGAGGGTGTTACAAAGAAGAAGAAGAAGAAGGAAAAGGGAAAAGGCCCCTCAGAAGGAAAGACGGCCGACGAGGCGGCCTCGCCACCGCATTCGGCAGCTCCGACGCTAGCCCGGCCGACGGGCGCCCATAAGGCAACCGTGCTTGACATGGCCACCGTCGAGATGCCACTGGCTTCGATGCCTCCACCATTCGCCCCAGTTTCTGGGATAGGGGATGCTCCGGCTGCAGCGGCTTTGCCTCGCAGGGAAGCTCCTGCCGAAGATGTCCCAGAGGCTCCCGTTGCAGCTTCGACAACGAAGAAGCCGTCCGTGTCTTGGGCACGCGACGTCCTGGAAATAGGGCTCAACCGCCGACTGGGCCCTGAACTGGAGAAGCCGGCCGGCATCCGCATGGGGCTATGCTTCATTCCAGTCGCCAAGTGGGTTTGCTGACCTATCTTTAGTATTCCATAGCAGCTTGAATTATCTTGCTTACATGTTTGATTTGCAGGACCGGAGTGAAGAAGATGGGCCACCCGACCGTGGCTAAGGTGCCACCCGTCGTCGGCGAGGACGATCCTTCCCGTAAGAGGAAGGCGGACGAGGTCGTCGTCCCTACGGATGGTGGCAAGAAGGCCAAGGGCGATGATGTCGTCACGATCTCTGACGACACGGCGTTCGCGCCGTATGAACCCGCAACAGAGGCGGACGCATCCACTAAGGAGGGCGCTCCCTTACCTGGAACAGCCGAGCCGACCTCCTTTGGTGCGGGTGCCTCCATTGCGACATTCCCACGCTTCATGGCCAAAGCGGCTACAGCGAGTGGAACTTCGCCCTCGAGCCGTGCAGCTGGGGTCGCCGATGCGGAAGTCGAGCAGCGTCGTGGGCACACGCCAGCTCTCCTCGCGTCCGTGGACGCGATACAACTCCATGGCATGCTTGGCGCAGCCATCCAGGTATGTCCAGTCCTCGAGGATCAGGTCGGTGTATTGCAGCGGTTTGATTCTTTTGGTGTATAGTTGTTATTTTCCGCGTCCAGTCCCCGAGTGCGCACTCGCTGAATTTCAGCGGGTGGGCACTTAGGAGTTTTTGATTGCTAGTCCCCGAGTGCGCACTCGCTGAATTTCAGCGGGTGGGCACTTAGGAATTTTTTGATTGCCAGTCCCCGAGTGCGCACTCGCAGAATTTCAGCGGGTGGGTGCTGAAGATGTTGCTTTGATTAACTGTTTGAATAATGTGCAGGGTCTGCAACGTGAATCAGCTGACCGATTGGCAGCGAAGCACCGCGCGGAGAAGGAACTGGCCACCGTCCAAGAAGCTAATAAGGGGCTTCAGGTGGTTGCCGCGAAGGCGGAGGACGCTCGCCAGGGGCTTGTCCCAGCGGGTGAGTTGGCGGTGGCTCAATCGGCTCTGAGCTCGGCTGAGAAGCGGATCGCCGAACTCGAGCGCGAACTGAGGGAGGCGAAGGAGGAAGCGAACTCGGCGGATGGGCGAGCCAAGGCCGCTATTACCGCCGCCGCAGAGGATCGTAAAGTGTCCAACGCCCTTGTTGCTGGGCTTCAGGACGACTATACTTCGCTTCAATGCTTCATCACGGATCTCTCCCGCCCCTTGATTGGTAAATGTACCTGCCTCTGCCAATAACATGTGTTCTATTGTGATGCCCGACGTGCTCATTGTTGTCTTCTATTCGCAGGTCGCATTCTTGATAGCGCGGAAGAGGCGAGCTCGTTCGACGCGCGGCAGTGTGTGGCCACGCTCGTCGACTCGGCGACGTTGTCGGCGACGTGCATCCGATCCTACCTCCAAGAAATATCACCCACGGAGGCAATTCCCAGCGACCTCGTCGAGGTGTGGAAGTACTTGGAGAAGGCGCCCTCGGTCGTTGAATTCATGACACGATCGGCGTTTCGGTGCGGAGCAGCGACGACGCTTAGCCTTGGACTTGCTCACTTCCCGGAGGACTTCGACCTCGACGATGTGATGAGTGGCTACCCTTTGTCGACTGGCGCGGTGGAGCTTTCCGAGGTGCTCAAGTTGACGAACCGCGCCGCGATGTACTCCGAGCGTGTCTGGGCAATGGGCGACCTCCTTCCGTACCAGGAGACGGTCGTCGCGCCCAGCGACCCCGAGCCACCACACCGGGATTTCAAGGTCGAGCAGCCCTTCCGAGCGGCGATGGCGGGTGAGCTGACGACGTACCCGTCAAACCCGTACACGCCGTTCATCCGCAATCGCCGGAGTGCTGGCGAGTCGTCGTCGAAGCCTGCAGAATAGGATAGTTTGCCCTGGGGCGTTAGTAGCAGGTCTGCCGTATGGGCATATTTTGTAATTTGAGACAATGCGACATGCTATTGAATGAGACATCGTGTCTGTTTTGGGATTTGTCATGTGTTTTGTGATTGAGGTTTGAACGAGTCCCCGAGCGCGTCCGCCCTTTTGTGGGGTTTACCTCGTGTGTGATATATTTGTTGTTTTTGAATGTTTTGTTATTGCGGTCAACTCGCCCAGACTCGAAGAGCCAGTCTCTAGGCAACTCCCTACTTTGTCGTTATGCCTTACGCGAACGAGGTCGGGTGGCCGAGTCCACGAGCGTGGTACTTGGTTGTTACAGGCACGACTCGAGGGTGGGTGAGGACTTGGCGCGTTAGTTTGAGCGCATCACTCCTGCCTGGCCCGTGGGGTCGGCGTGTGAGTCTGGCACGCTCTCATACTTGGCGTTTTCCGAGCCGTCGCTGAACTGGTCAACAGTCCCGGCGTGGTACGTGGCGTTCGAGTCGCTATGTCGAGGATCACGGAGGAGGATCTTGGTTCTTTGTGAAGCGAAGGCGGTTGTCTTGGCGTAGAGCCAGTCGGGCTAAGCGACTCGGTGGGGCTCGGGTGGCGTTTTGTGCACGATGCACAACCCGAGGTGACCGGTGCTTGTGCATCGCACTATTAGCCGTGATTTATCGCTGACGAAGGTTGACTTCTGCGATTAGCAGCTGTTATTACGGTGCGAGTGGCACAAGACACGGTAGGCACAATTTGCGATAACCGATTCTTTTTATTTCATAGAGATTGGAAATGCGTATGTGGGGTTCTAGGGTAGAACTTCCGTAGGAGGTTTACATTCCATGGTAAACAGCGTCGAGTTCGCCGTCCTCGCGACGTCGATGAGGTAGTAAGCGTCGTTGCGGTACTACGCCCGATGGCGAATGGTCCCTCCACGGAGGAGAGCTTGTGCATGCCCTTCTTGTCTGGATGAGGCGCACTGTGTCGCCTTCTTGGAAGGTGCGAGTTTTCACCGCCGTGGTAGCGGCGGAGTCCTTGTTGGTAGATGGTGGTGTGCGGCGAGCTAGGTCGTGCCTCGTCGAGTTGATCGACTCCATCCTGTCGTCGAGTTCGTTTGCAGCCTCCGTGTAGTGGACAACCTCATGAGTCGTGCTCGAGGTCGGTGGGCATGACTGCCTGAGCGTCGTACACCATGAAGAAGGGGTGAATCCTGTCGACCTGTTGACCGAGGTGCGGATGCCCCAGATGACGGAGGGTAGCTCCTCGACCCAGCACCCGGCGGTGCGCTCGAGTGGTACTTGGAGTCGCGGCTTCAGGCCGTGGAGGATGCTTTGATTGGCCCGTTCCGCCTGGCCGTTGGATTCCGGGTGGGCGACTGATGCGAGGTCGAGCCGGATGTGGTGTTCCTCGCAGAATTCAGCCATGGCTCCTTTGGCGAAGTTGGTGCCATTGTCCGTGATGATGCTGTTTGGGAACCCGTAGCGATATATGAGCTCGCGTAGGAATTTAGTGGCAGTCTTCCCATCGCATTTCCGGACTGGCTTGGCCTCCACCCACTTTGTGAACTTGTCGACCGCGACCAGGAGGTGGGTGTAGCCAGAAGGAGCCTTCTTGAAGGGGCCTACCATGTCCATGCCCCATACGGCGAATGGCCAGGTGATGGGGATGGTCTTGAGTGCTGAGCTTGGCGTGTGCGTCTGGTTGGCGTACTTCTGGCACCCGGCGCACCGCTGGACAATGTCGACGGCGTCGGCGTGTGCGGTGGGCCAGTAAAAGCCGTGCCGCATAGCCTTGGCGACCAGAGAGCGGGCGCCGGCGTGGTGGCCGCAGTCACCAGAGTGGATGTCGTGAAGGATCTTGTGACCTTCGGCGGGTTGGACGCAACGTTGGAACATGCCGGTGACGCTGCGCTTGTGGAGCTCGCCGTCGATGATGGTGTAGGACTTGCATCGGTGTGCAATCATCCAAGCGTCCGTCTCGTCTGCCGGCAAGGTGCCGGCCTCCAGGTAGGCGATATAGGGCTTGGTCCAGTCGTCTGGCTCGGCGACGAGTGCGACTAGGGCTGCCTCCGGTTGTAACGGGACTCCGATGTCGATCTCCTTCGGGGGAGAGACTGATGGCTTGTTGATTGTGTCGAGGAAGACGCCGGCGGGTGGTGCAAGTCGAGCCGACCCGATGCGAGAGAGTGCGTCGGCCTCCTCGTTCTTCCGCCTGTCGATCCACTCAGCCTGTGAAGTGTCCGCCCAGCTTGTCCACTGCTTGGCGGTATGCTGCCATGGTGGGGGAGACGGCGTCGCAGGTGCCAGCGACTTGCCCAGCGACGAGGTCGGAGTCTCCGTAGCAGCGTAGGCGGTTGACATTCATCTCCTTGGCAGCTCGCATGCCGTGGAGTAAGGCCTCGTACTCGGCCATGTTGTTGGTGCAGGGTGTGAAGTAGAGGCAGAGGACGTAGCGGAGCTTGTCGCCCTTGGGTGAAGTTAGTACGATCCCTGCGCCTGCGCCATCCGTGTTCTTGGAGCCGTCGAAGTGCAGGCTCCAGTAATGGAGGTATGGCAGCTTCTCTGGCTGCTGGGCCTCTTCCCAGTCGGCGATGAAGTCCGCTAGGGCCTGCGACTTGATCGCTTTTCGTGGCTCGTATTTGATGTTGTGGACGCCGATCTCGACGGCCCACTTGGCGACCCGCCCGGTCGCCTCGAGGTTGCGGATGATGTCCTGCAGTGGTGCTTAGGAGACGACCGTGATCGGGTGCTCCTGGAAGTAGTGCGGCAGGCGTCGCTGATCTCTGAAGACCGCGTATACCAGCTTTTGGTACTACGGGTATCGCTGGCGCAACTCGGTGAGGACCTCGATGATGTAGTACACCGGTCGATGTACTGGGCGCTCCTTTCCTTCCTCCGGTCGTTCGAAAACCATGACGGCGCTGACGACGCGCTCGGAAGCCGCGACGTAAACCAGCATGGGTTCTTTCTCGGTGGGGGCGGCGAGTAGCGGTGCGGCGAGTAGCACCTTCTTGAGGTCACGAAGCGCGTCATCCGCCTCCTTGTCCCACTGGAAGGTGGGGTTCTTGCGCATTAGGCGGTATAGGGGCATCGCCTTTTCGCCCAGGCGGGCGATGAAGCGACTGAGAGCCGCTACTCGCCACCGGTTCGGGCGTCGCGCAGCACTCGGGTTTGAGCAGGCGATCGTGTCGATCTTCGTGGGGTTCGCCTCGATCCCTCGCTTGGAGATGACGTACCCCAGTAGTTGTCCTGCTGGTACATCGAAGGTGCATTTGCCTGGGTTAAGCTTTATCTTGTATTTTCGCAAGTTGGCGAATGTTTCCGCCAGGTCGGCAAGCAGGTCACCCTGGCGAGCGGACTTTACGACCACGTCGTCGATGTAGACGTGGATGTTGCGGCCAATTTGGCTCACGAGGCATTCTTGCATGCACCGCTGGTAGGTCGCCCCGGCGTTCTTGATGCCGAAGGTCATGGCGGTGTAGCAGAAGGCTCCGAATGGCGTGATGAACGCCGTCTTATCCTCGTCCTCGACGGCCATTTTGATCTGGTTGTACCCGGAGTAGGCGTCGAGGAAACATAGCGACTCTGAGCCCGCGGTGGAATCGATTATCTGGTCGATCCGCGGGAGGACGAACTGCTCCTTTGGGCAGGCGCTGTTCAAGTTTGTGTAGTCGATACACATCCTCCAGGTCCCGTTCTTCTTCTCGACCAGGACTGGGTTTGCCAGCCACTTGGAGTATTTGATTGGCCGGATGAAGCTTGCAGCGAGTAGACGCTACACCTCCTCGGCGATTTCTCGGCGGCGCTCTTCATTGATGGGCCGCAGCGACTGTTTGACAGGTCGCACTTTGGGGTCGGCGTTTAGCTTGTGCTCATTGAGCTCCCTAGGGACACCAGGCATGTCAGAGGGCTTCCATGCGAAGATGTCCCTGTTCTCACGGAGGAACTCGATGAGCGCGCCTTCCTATGCTGGGCTCATGCCCGTCCCAATCGTCACCGTTTGGCTGGAGTCGCCTGGGACCAGCTCGACGGTGCGGGTGTGCGTCGTCGCCTCGAAGGTTGAGGTGTTTGTGCCCTCCGAGTTGGGCTTCTTGAGTATGGTGGGGTCGTCGTTGTTGACCCCGCTCGCGTACTTGGCGAGCTCATCGGCGTGGTTGGTCTCCGCCACGATGACGGCGTCAGCGAGTTTGGCTCCTTTTGCCTCGCACTCGGCGGACATGTCAGGGTCGTCGTTGATGGTGATGACGCGGCCACAGGAGCTTCATCGCGTTATGCGGCGTGGTGGCGCTGCCATGAACTTGGCGAACGCCTGGCGCCCCAGGACGCAGTGGTAGGGGCTATCGAAGGGCACCAGCTCTAAGACGATCCGCTCGGTGTGGAAGTTTTCTGGTGTGCCGAAGGTGACTGGCAGCGTGACCTTGCCGATTGGGTACGCCTTCCGACCGGGGACGATGCCATGGAACGTGGTGTGGGTCGTCTTGATCATCGACTGCGAGAGCGCGACCGCTGAAGGTGTCAGTGCAGGATGTTGATGGAGCTGTCGCCGTCCATCAATGTCTTGGGGAGCCAGTAGTCGCCGACTTTAGGCTTGACCACCAGGGCGACTCGGCCTGGGTAATCGATGCGTGGCGAGTGGTCTTGGTGGCTCCAGGTGATGGGCTGCTCCGACCAGTTGAGGAACTGGGGAACGTCCACCTGAGCCACTGCGTTGACGGCGACGACGCGGGCGATGACCTTCTTCTCGCGCTTCGTGTTGAAGCCTCTGAAGGTATGGAGCGAGCCGGCCACTTTGCCGAATTTTCCGCCATTTGGTGGGTCGTTGTCGGGGTCCTCCCGTGCTCGCCGTGCCTTCTCGATCTCCCTGAGGGTGTGGCAGTCGGCGGTCGTGTGCGTTGCGGGCTTTCCTTCCCTGCTATGAAACGCACAAGGTTGGTTAAGGAGGGCCGCAGGGTCGAACCTTGGCTTGGCTTTGTAGTTGCCGACGTCGCAGTGTTGTCCTCCGTCTTGGCGGAAGCTCTTGGGCTCGCGTTGTGCGTGCGCTTGCCGGTGAGGCGAGTGTTGCTGTAGCGTAGGTCGGACCGTCGTCCGCTGTCGTTGCCGCTCCTGCGGCGTTGACCTCCCGACTCCTCGTCGGTTTCCTGGTTTGGATCTTCCTCCGCGTACCGTTTGGCGATCTCGAGGAGGTCCGGTATGTTGTCGAGTGTGCGAGAGTGTCGCTTGAGCTTGGCGACCAGAGGCTCGTAGCGGCATGAGGTCTTGAAGCAATGGATCGCGGTGTCCGGGTGGATGCCGACCGCGTTGTACCAGAGTTCTTGCCACCGTTGGACCCAGTTGCGGGTCGACTCGCGGGGTCCCTGGACGCATCGCTCCAGGTCCTCGATGGTGGTGGCGCGGGTGTATGAGCACTCGAAGTTCCTGACGAAGGTGTCGCGCATCTCCTCCCAGGAGTCAATGCTATCCTGGGGGAGGGTGTTGATCCACTGCCTGCATGTCCCCTCCATCATTAGGGGGAGGTAACGGGCGGCTAGCAGGTCGGTGTGGCCTGCGATCCCCATCGCCATGAGGTATGTATCGAGCCAGACGGCGGGGTCGTACGAGGGGTCGTACTTTTCTATCTCCTTCGGCGCCTTGAAGTTTGGCGGGTACTTCGCCGGATCATTGGTCCGAAGCACTTGGGGCCGAGTCGTTGGCGACCCATGGGCTTGCCATCACGGCGATTGGTTAGGGTGTGTCGCAGGTCGTCGGGCTGGCGTGCGCGCCAGCTTTGGTTGTTGATGATGTGGGTGCGGGCGTCGATGGGTTGACCGTTGGCGGCGACGAAGTTGGTCGCTGGCCTGGGGTCGTTGGTGGAGAGTGCCGCGTTCGCGGGTCGGTGTTGGAGCTGTAGTGGCTCTGGTGGCGGGCAGTTGAGGGTGTTTGCCGCCATTGGGCGGCCGCTTGAGGCCGCTCTGCTTCCCGAGGAACGCGAGTATACTCGACCCTGCGAGTCGGCGCCCGCGTTTTGCTGCTCGACGGCCTTTGCGAGCAGGGCCCTGACGTACTGGATCTGTAGGGCGCCGTCGCCGGTGGCCGTGATGTTGTCGGCTGCTGCTCGGCCTGCCACGAGGTTGTCCATCGGGGTGGAGAACAGTGGGAGGCCGTTTGCGTCTCGCTCCCGTGAGGAGACTACTATCCGCGGCTGGTCCCTGGGAGGTGTGCGGTTGGGTGGAGGTGGGGCGCCCATCGCCGTCGACCCTGGCGGGGCCGAGACACTTCCCCGGTGGCGCGTTCTCGCAGATCGCGCCGCCACACGGGCCGGGTCGTTGCGTCGAAGTTCAGGCGCGCCTCAACGGTGGGGTTCAGGCGCGACCTGATCCGCTGTTGGTAGCGCGATAGCTCCTGCGCCGTTACCTGCTCGAGGCGAAATTTTTCGCGCTCGGCTTGCTCCTTGCGCACTGCCTCCGCCAGTTTCAGGCGGAGTTCCTCGACCTCCGTCGCCATGGCGTTAGGAGGGATCGGGGTGGAGAAGGGGTCCTCCGGCGGCTCGGTGCCTGTCGCCATGTAGGTCGCGGCATGGCGACCGGTGCCGTCGCGGAGGTCGGCAGAGTTTTCCGACCCGGAGTCGAAGTCGAAGATCCCGAGGATGGAGGGGTCCTCGAAGTCTCCCATGTTGGAGACCTGGGTGATGGAGCCCGCGGGTGAAGCCGCGGTGATGGATCCGGCGAGTGACGCCGGGGTCGCCGAGTCGGGCGTTGCGTTGAGGGCCGCGTCTTCCGCGGCGGCTGAGTTCGCCACGCCGAGTTGTACTTTGAGGCGGCGATGGATCGTCGCGGATCTAGATCTCGGAGAGCCGATCGCGTGGCGGCGACTCGCGGATGCGAGCCGAGTCCTCCGAGACGCGACGCCGGTGAGGCCGACGAAGAGGCTAATCGCGACGGCAGGATCACGCTGGCGTGACGGGTCGCGGGCCGAGACGTAGCTGCTCGGCAAGATTTGGAGCATCTCGCCGATCGCTATCATGCGGCCGGTGGCGACCGTCTCGTTGATGGGCAGATTGGATCTCGCCGCAGAACACCGGCCAGGCCCCACGGTGGGCGCCACTATCGTGGGAATGGTCACGGCAGATGCTGCAATCGGCAGCGAGTATTAGAACGAGGGGCAAGGGCGGCCAGCCATCTGCGGTGCGAGATGAGGGCGGAGACACAAGGTTTTACCCAGGTTCGGCCCCCCGGAGGGTAAAGACCTACTCCTGCTAGATTGTATTATGGAGATGGTACAATGGGCGAGCTCGGCGGCTAGGCGGCGAGTCGCTTGGGTGTATGATATAACGTATCTCTACACGCCATGTAGGGAGGTTTATATAGGCTCACCTCCCCTAGGGTTTACATATCTCAACCGAATCAGTTAAAGCTTCGGTACTCGTTTAACCTAATCCGACTGGGCCTATCTACTCGCCTGGGCCTTCAGCTTCCAGTCGCTTGGGTCCTCGCTGGGCTTCGATCCAGTCGCCGTCTTGCAGGCCCACTCGCCAGTTCTTGGGCCAGTCAGAAACGTCCTGCTGGGTGTACCCCGGTAGGCACATCCCCATCAGCAAAGATCTGCGGCGCAACGCACCTGGTCATCTACGGAGACTCGAACCTCGTCGTCCAGCAGACGATGAATGAGTGCGACACACACGCCAAAAACATGATCGCGTAGCGCGCACTCTACAACTCACTCGAGGGAGAATTCGACGGCTGCGAACTTTGGCACGTTGGGAGAGAAAGCAACAAGGAGGCCGACAGACACGCCAACATCGGCTCCACCTGTGCACGGGTGCCACCAGGCGTGTTCCTCGAACAGATCTGCGTGCCATCCATCAAGCGGAAATTCCCAAAGGGATCACCCCGAAGAAGCAGAACACTCGGGGGCTGCGCTACTTGACGGACAGGAACGACCCGAAAAGCTCGACACAGAGGTCGCTGTGGTCAACCTGATGCAGGTCATGGAATTCGAAGAAACTTGGACGCAACCATACCTCAAGTACCTGACAGACGGCGAGCTGCTTGATAGCCCGACAGATGCCCGGCGCATATCTCGCTGGTCAAAGGCCTTCACCATCATCAATGGCGAGCTGTACAAGAGAAGCATTTCGGGTATACTCCAAAGGTGCGTCACCATCGGTGACAGGAAAACCATCCTCCAAGACATCGACGAGGGCATCTGCGGCCATCACGCGGGAAGCCGCGTCCTTGTCGCCAAAGCTCTGTGAGCCGGATTCTAATGGCCAATGGCCATGAACGACGCCAAGGACATCGTCCGAAGATGCAACGGGTGCCAAAGGTTCACCGACAAACCACAGGCACCCGGATCAGAACTCAGGCCCATACCTTTGGCCTGGCCCTTCGCCCAGTGGGGCCTCGACATGATCGGCAAGCTACCAAGTTCCTCGAAAGGAGGTCACGTCTACCTCTTGGTCGCAGTCGACAAATTCACCAAGTGGATTGAGGCCATGCCAGTCACTAACCAAAAGGGAAAAATTGCCGTCAAGTTCTTTGAATCCATTGTCTACAGGTTCGGCGTGCCGCACAGCATCATCACCGACAATGGGTCGAACTTCACCTCCAAAGAATTCCAGGACTTCTGCGAAGACCTCGGAATCAACATCACATACGCCTCCGTGGCGCACTCGCAAACAAACAGGCAGGTCGAGAAGGCCAACGGCCTCGTCGGTGCTGGCATCAAGAAGCGCCTAATGAGCCCACTCGAGCGACTTGCGGGTGCCTGGACACAAGAGCTACCTTCGGTCCTGTGGAGCCTGCACATAACGCCAAACATCTCAACTGGCTACACGCCTTTCTTCATGGTGCACGGAGCCGAAGTCGTACTACCAGCAGAAGTACGCCACAAGGCCCCATGGGTCATCGCTTACAGCGAAGCCGAATCGACGGTTGCACTCGAAGATGCCGTCGATACACTCGACGAAGCCTGCGACATAGCAGCGACTCGATCAACGGTGTGCCAACAGAGTCTCCGCAACTACCACAGCCGAGGGTTGCACTCAAGGTCCTTCGTCGAAGGAGACCTGGTCCTACGACTCAAGCAAGAGTGACCGAAGAAATTCGAGTCACCATGGGAAGGGCCCTACATCATCATTGAAGTCATCTCAGGTGGCGCCTATCGCCTCAAACACGTGGAGTCTGGAGTTGCATACTCCAACCCATGGAACGTCGCACAGCTGCGACGCTTCTACCCCTAGCTACCCTCCTCTTTTACCTTCAATAAGGCCATTTAGCCAAGGCTACTCAGCCGAACAATGTACCTCCTCCGTTACGATATGAATAAAGCTAAGTGTCTCGCCCCAAAATTTGTGTTTACTATTTTGCATTTTACTCCATGCCACAAACGCACTCGGGGGCTCCCCCCACCTCACGACTTAAATCGAGGATACCACGTGTACACACAGTAGTGACCACGCCAAAGCTAAAAAGGGCACGTATATAAACAAAGCACTACGTGTTAAAACAACAACCAAACCCTTACAACAAAGGGCAAAACACGCCCAGTCAAATATATACAAATTTTACATCTATCTTCTTTACAGGTACTACCTATTCTGAAGAATAACCTGAGCACGCTGCTCAAACAGATCTACGATCTGTTCGGCATACTGCCTTACAGCCGCATAATGTGGACCGATATCCCACTCGCCACCATCTGGCCGAAGAGGCGGCCCAGCCACAAGCAGATCTACATCAAGGCGATGTAACCAAGACAAGGAGAGCGCAGCCTTCACCGCTGACAGCCGATGCCGCACAGCCCTGACACAATGCACACTCCGAAACTTCAACAACAGGCCAAAGAGAGCTGACGGTGCATCATCCAGCGGAAACATCACATGCAGAACCGACGCCAGCGAAGACTTCACTTGACGCAGACCATGATACAGTGGATACGATCATGCACTGTCGCAAGGACCAGGGCATGATCACGGTCCATCCATAAAAACCCACCGGCCTCCATGTCCTGCTGAGTCAAGCAATTGATCTGAACAGCAACACGCTCCTTTTCCTCCCTCGGAGCAAGGTTAGCACCTGCAATACTTCCAAGGGTAAGGCGAAAGGCCAACAAAGATCTGAAACAATGAGCGAATAAAAACTCACATTCTGTTGTTCGCCGCAGCGCAACTCCCCATCAAAATTTCCTCTTGAGCAGCGCCTCGCTCCGCCTTCGACTTCCAAACATCAGCATGGCCACGCACTCCAAGCAACTCCCTATCAAGACTATGGATGCGGTCTCGAAGAAACACAAGGTGCGACGCACCATCCAAGGATGGCCGCAGCTGTGGTGCAGATGAAGTGTCAGCGGGATCATCACCCGAAGGATCTTAGAGTAAAAGAATACAAGGATATGAACAAACAAACGAATGAACTCAGAACTCGGAAATTCATTATGTACAGCAAAAAGCCTCTACGTGGCGCAGGGATTATTCATAAACATAGTTAAAAAAGCTAGAACCAAAAGCTATCCTACTACTACAAAGCCTACGAAGCTACATCCTGAGTAGCCTCGGAGCCGGACTGCCTCGCCTTAGCCTCCCCCTGCTGCCTCAGCGCATACTCGGCCAGCAGGTCAATCAACTTCGGCCCATAATGCTTACAACGAGCAGCATAGATGGCGAAGGATACCTCGGATACGTCAGCAGCCGTCGGCATCCGGGAGGTGATCTGAGGAAGATCCAGCTCATCTCCAGACGCCAAGGCCATGGCCAGCCCAACAGAGGCGCCGATGCCTTTATGCTTATGCTGCAGCTTATCGACAAAGTGCTCCGCCAAGGCATCGACATCTTCAAGGGCCACGCCCTTGGGGACGAGCTCCTTGTACAAGCGCCCAAGGACCTCCTTGGCCTTGGCAAGCGAGCTGAAAACGGTACTGCAGCGGTCTTCGACTGCCGCAGCAGCATCATCCAGAGCACTTCCATGCTCCAGAGCACCGCGATCAAACTTGATGCCCGCGGCATCTAAAGAAACAAAGGAAGCAGCATAAATAAAAGCACTACAAGGAAAGACAAGGAAGCCGAAAGGGGAAGGCGAAGAAACACACCCGAAACAGCCTTGGCAGCTGCCATCAGCTTGCCAGCTACCTCTTTCTCGCGCGAAGCCGTGGCGGTGGCGAGCTGCTCCTCGCGATCTGTAGCCTCCTGCTGCGCCCTTGGCCGCGTTGGCTAGCTCCAGCTCGAGTTCCTTCACCTAACGGGCGACCTCGGCTTTCTTCTCCGCCTGCCCAAGGCTCTTTTTGAGAGCATCAAGCTTGCAGAGAGAGACATTGTGGTCCTCTACAGTCAGCAACAAACCTATTAGATCAAAGGACGAAAATACATAAAGAAGAAAAAATACCAGGTCGTAAACATACCTTGAAGCTGTTTGAAGCTGGCCTCCAATGCCAGATGCTGCTGCACCAGCTGGTTGGCGCCTTGCACAAAAGGCTGCAAGAGGAACCACTCTGCAAAAGGACGGCTCGGGGGCTACGCCCAAACGAATGAGCAGAAGCACGTTACACATACGAAAAACGCTCGGGGGCTCCCCCTGAGACAAGAAGCAAACAACAAGGATCAGCAAATCATCCGAAAAACGCTCGGGGGATCCCCCCCGAGACAAGAAGCAAACAACAAGAATCAACAGATCATCGAAAAGGCTCGGGGGCTTCCCCTGCGGCAGAAAACAAAAATTACTTACGTGGTTAGACGGCGACTCCGAAGGTCCGCTCGCAGTCTTCTGAGGGACAACCACCCGATCCTCCTGTGGGGAAGGGTTCGGGGCAGCGCCCTCAGAGGTGGCCACCATCTGAGGAGGAGGAGGCACAACCTTCGACTCCCCCACCATCTCCCGAACGCCATCATTGGAGGAGCCGTCGGAGGAACTGCTACAAAATAAAAATCAGCAAAGCTCAAAAACAAACAGACAAGAGAAAGCAAAAATGGACTGAGGAAACTTACGAGTCGAGATCACTCAAGTCGAAGACAGGAGGGGTCTTCCTGCCCTTTTTCTCTTCCTTTTTTTCTTCCTTCTTCCGCTTCGCCGGCGGGTGCGGTGCCAAAGCCCGCATGGGAACGGCAAGAAGAGCCCCCATGCCCATCACTGTGACGCTCAAGGCACAACGGGTTCCTAGGCATCAGCGGAGTCGAGTCATCCGACGATTCGCTGGAGCTCCTCGTCCGCTTGTGAGTGTGATCCTCGCTCAACTCGTTGGCCTCTTCAGCCGGAGATCGCGCCGACGGTAACTCGGACATGGAATCCACCACCTCATTGTCCGGAGCATTCGGAAATAGTTCGGGCAATGGAGGCGACATGCCTGGCACCTTGAATTCCTGCGAAAAGATAGCAAAAAGTTTCAGTACAGAAGGTGGAAAACCAAACGCAGTCGAAAAATAGCGCTGCGCGCACATCACAGTTCTACACCTGCGGAACCGGATGGGAAGCGGAGAACGGAGAAGTCAACGACTTCCCCGGAAGATCCTCTCCAGCCTTGAACTTTAGCAGCGGATGAAGGATCCCGTCGAGATCCCCCTTGGAGAATTCCTCAAACGAAACCCTCGTTGGATCACGGCGACCTGAATAAAGAAACATCGGGTGCGCCCTAGCCTGGAGCGGCTGCACCCGACGTTTGAGAAAACTGCGGATGAATCCACACCGTTCACCTCCTTATCCGGAATCAGCTGGAGATCCTCCACCGGATGATAGAGCCCCTCTATCTCCGCCACCTCGCCATCCAAGATCTGGTTCTTCCAGGACCTCTTCAGCTCGATCTTTTGGGAGGGTCAAAAGGAGCAAGACCAAAATCCTGCCCATCCACCGTGGAGTCGCGGATGTAAAACCATCGCCTCCGCCAGTACTGGACAGATTCGAACATGGAAAAGGAGAAGAAAATAAGATTGGATCGAAGGGAAATGATGCAACCCCCAATGGGATAGACACCATCAGAACCAGATTTCCTCTTCACTGAATAGAGTTTCCGGAAGAGGCCAAAGTGCGGCTCGATACCGATCCAGCACTCACAGAAAGTGACAAAACAAGCAATATGAAGAAGAGAGTTGGGGGAAAGATGATGCAGCTGGATGCCGTAAAGAAAAGGCAGTCCACGAAGGAAATTGTGGACTGGGAAGGAAAAGCCCTGAAGAACAAAAGCGAAGAACATAACCCGAAACCCAGCGGGGGGACAGGGAATTACCTTGTTGCCAAGAAGTTTGACGGCCTCCCTATCCTGCGGGATCAAGCCCCGCTCACGAAGCTTGCGGAGATCACTCTCCAGCGTCTCCGATCGCCGCCATCCACCGTCGGTGACACGGGCAGCGGTAGAACCTTTCTTGCCACCAGGCGTATTTGGTGCCAACCGTGAAGAGGACTTCTTAGATTCCCCAAGGTCGCGGTACCAATGGCGGCGAACGTAGGATCAAAGAAGGAAATGTTCGAGGATATTCCAGCGCGCAGCAAGAAAGCTTAGAGAAGAATGGAGCAGTGAAACAAGAATGGCTGCGGTGAAAAAAGATTAACTTTTCCCCAATGATTATAAGGACGAAGACGATGCACGAAGACCGTCCATCGGGAAGACCTAGAGCCAACTGCAAGATCTGATCGTCCATGTGTCAGCACATCAGCGAACCGTCTCTCACACGCCGTCCACTACGTGTGGAAATCGAGGCGATGACGTAATTATCTCCACGCCGCGCGTGACCGGTCAACTCAAGGTCAGAAGGTGGGACCCATGTTCATCCAGTCACGTCATCTCTGGCGCCGCAGACGCTTGAGGTCACCGATTGTCAGCACTGATGTCATCAAAATCTATGCTAGCAACGGTTAAAATTCTTCGGCTATACAATTAAGAGTACTCACTCGAATCTACAATTTGACTAACTACTCGGGGGCTACTCCTATCAGGAGCGCTGGCCGCGCACCCGAAAAGTGAACAAAACACTACATCACTGAATTATTTCTTCGAGTCCTATGTCGAGTCTACGACTCCACTACGGACTCGGGGGCTACTACCATAGGGAGAATGGATTCAAGCATCCGAAAAATTTGTGTCCTACGGACCTGAAGCTGAACAACGACTGAATTAAAGTCTCCGCTCGAGTCTATGACTCGAACAGACACTCGGGGGCTACTCCCATAGGGAGAGCTGGTCGCGCACCCTATGAATTCTTCAACTGATATCCTTCGGATCAACATGCAAAACTTTTTCGGCAACTCTGCCCCAATTAACGCTAAGTGAGCAACATTCTCCTTGGCCACCCGAAACACCTCCGCGGTGATAAACATTCGGATGCTGTGTCTGCGACGCAAAGATAAGACCTAGAGATATCATCTGATGGTCTGGCAACGCACACGACTGCACTCTGCTAGTATGAATCCTTGCCAACAGGCGCGATGAAAAATCCCGACGGACGCGTTGGGTACATCATTTAAATTCACTGGAATTCCACTCATGTAAGTCCTCCGCGGCCTGAGTCGAATAACTCTAGCATATGTTCAGGGTTCTAGTCGAGGGACTCGAACCTGAAGAAGATCATGTTTGAAATGGATCGTATGGGCACCTAGAGGGGGTAAATAGGTGCTAACCATTTTTTAATACTTTTTCAATTTTAGGCTTGACACAAAGTAAATTGTGTAGATATGCAACTACGAGAATTTCCCTATATGTAACCCTAACTAGTAAGCACGTAAAAGAGGAGCGAGGAAACCGTAGTGGAGCACGCGGAGACACAGGGATTTGTTTTACCGCAGTTCCTTCCTTGTTAAGGGACGTACATCTGCGTTGGATGGGTGGGTGGTTCTAAGACCACCACGCCACAATAGGCCTCACCCTATTCTCTGATGGATCTCGCCACGAGAGGCCTGATCCACCTTCTCCACTATTGGATCCCTTCGAGGGAACCGTGCCTTTACAACACTATCGGGCACACACCCACAACAATTGGGGCTCGAGATGACAACAAGATGCCACAAGAACAAGGTTTATCAATATAAACAAAAACGAGGATCTAGATATTTGCAAGAAATACTATATTGGAGGTTCTCCAAATGAATGGAGAGGAGATGAAGCGCTTGATTGCTGATGATGAAGATCGAGTCCTACTCCTTCGATTCCCAAAGGGATGGGGCCTTTGGGTGGATCTAGGTGGAGCACTCTTGGATGGAGCTTTGATCCGATCTGGTCTTTTCGTGATGAATCAAGAGTTCGGGAGGGAAGCCTGGCTTACCCCTCCCGGATCCGGCCACAGACAACTTTGGGGGCGGATTATCCGCCCCCTGGGAAAACTCCGCCCCAAGGGCGGATTCTCCGGGGGAAAGTCCACCCCCCTCTGGCGCTTGAGAGGAACTTAGTAAATCTTGGGCGGATAATCCGCCTCTGAAGCGGATTATCCGCCATGCCGAAAGTCCGGCAAACTCCGCCTCCGGGCTTGCGCCTTGGCGATGAGCAGGGGGGCGGATTATCCGGCCCCCTAAGGGGCGGATTATCCGGCGGGGCCGGAAAATCCGGCCAAAACTCCGCCCCCCTTCTAGGGCTTGCGCCTGCTTGGGCAAAGGGAGGGGCGGATTATCCACCCCTGGTTGGGCCGGATTATCCGCTCCCAAAGGCAGAGTTCTTTTCCCTTTATTCTCAAAATAGATATGCAACACTTCAACACACATTAAATGATCCTTGGTATTGTTATCTAACACACAAAACACTAGGGATTAAGAAATGTTCTTTCAATCTCCCCCTTTTTGGTTTTAGATGACAATACTAGGATTTGCAATGAAACCGGCTATCGCCACCTTAAGATGAAAGGCGCTCCCCCTAGATGTGTGCATATTTAAAATTTTGCATTTGAATACAAGTACACACACTAGAGAGAGCACAACTTCCATGGCAAAGATAATTGGAACAAAAGTGGATTGAGGGACAAGGTCATACCACCGGGATGAGAATAGCCAAAGCATACATAGATAATCCCATGAAACCATATGCCATCAAATATGTTCCATAATTCCAGACTTCCATGGGGTCCATAATAGATAAATCTAGAATTCCATGGATACCCAACATAGTACCAAACACAGTGGAGTATGACACAGTCTTACATAAGCACACACAAATAGCAAATGAGTTCACGCTAGAAAAGAGGCACAAGCAAGCAAATAAAAATGACTAAAATCAACAAGCTTGTGCCCGACCCTTGCAAATCCACGAGCCCTAATAGAACTATTTCCCTTTGGCATCAAACGCCAAAAGGAAGAAGAGGGCTAACGCCTCAAGATCACTCAAGAGATGGTATTACACCCCAAATTTGCAAAATCAAATCAAACAAAAGCCAAATTTGAGTGTGTTTTCCATAAGAACATGAGATATGCAAGAAAATCCAACAAGACCCATAAAAACAACTCTTCTCAAGGAAGAGGGCGGTCAAGCCACCATGTTGGAGCGCATGGCATGACACTTGAAGATGTATCTTGAGTTCAAAACCAATGCTCATCGATGACCCACATATCACAAAATGATATTAAGGGAAATGATTTTACTTGCTTTCGGCATTATGGGGGGAGGGTTGGCCCAATCAATTAGGACCACACTCCCCCTATGTCTATGCCCGCATCTAAACCAAATACATGAATAAGCGCAAGTGAGTGTGCAAGGGTAGTCAAGCCAAGATCCTTGAATCTATGATATTTAGCTCATTCCTCAAATAACAGAATCTTGCCTCATCAAGAGGCTTCGTGAAAATATCAGCAAGTTGGTTCTTCGTGCTTACAAAGGATAGAGCAATATCTCCACGAGCAACATGATCCCGAATAAAGTGGCTGCGAATCTCTATATGTTTTGTTCGTGTATGCTGCACGGGATTGTACGCAATTTTGATAGAACTTTCATTGTCGCATAATAGAGGCACTTTGTCACAATTGACACCATATTCCTTTAAAGTTTGCCTCATCCATAAAAATTGTGTACAAGCACTTGCAGCAGCAACATATTCAGCTTCGGCGGTTGAGAGTGAAATACAATTCTGTTTCTTTGATGACCAACACACTAGATACCTTCCCAAGAATTGACATGCACCAGAGGTTGATTTCCTATCATCTTTGTCACCAGCCCAATCTGAATCAGTGTAGCCACATAGAGAGAAACTTGAACCCTTGGGATACCATAACCCAAAATTTGGGAATGAACCAAATATCGGAAGATTCGCTTGACCGCCACTAAGTGGCTTTCTTTAGGAGCGGCTTGGTACCTTGCACACACTCCTACACTCAACACGATATCGGTCCTAGATGCGCAAAGGTAAAGGAGAGATCCGATCATGGATCGGTATACCTTTTGATCCACGTCTTTACCCTTGGGATTGAGCTCAAGATGACACTTGGTTTGCATTGGGGTAGCAACGCCATTGAGATCCGTCATCTTGAACCTTTTGATCATGTCTTGGATGTACTTAGCTTGATTAATAAAGGTTCCCTCTCTAAGTTGTTTGATCTCAAATCCAAGAAAGAACCTGAGCTCACCCATCATGGACATCTCAAACCTATCAGTCATAAGCTTCGAAAATTCATCGTTACAAGCTTGGTTAGTAGGCCAAAAATGATGTCATCTACATAAAGTTGGCATACAAAAAGCTCCCAATTAACCTTCTTAGTAAAAAGAGTGGGATCGATTTGCCCAACTTCGAATCCACGGTCTAGCAAAAGCTCTTTAAGGTGCTCATACCACGCACGTGGGGCTTGTTTAAGGCCATAGAGCGCCTTATCGAGTTTGTATACATGGTTCGGATATTTGGGGTCCTCAAACCCCGGGGCTGCTTGACGTAAACTAACTCATGTAGAGGACCATTAAGGAAAGCGCTCTTAACATCCATTTGTTGTAATTTAAAATTATGATGGGCTGCATATGCAAGAAGGATACGAATGGACTCAAGACGAGCCACAGGAGCATAAGTTTTGCCAAAATCAATTCCCTCCACTTGAGAGAATCCTTGAGCCACGAGTCGAGCTTTATTCCTCACAACAATGCCATTTTCATCATGTTTGTTCTTGAAGATCCACTTGGTGTCGATAACATTGCGGCAATCCTTTGGCTTTTCTACGAGCTTCCAAACTTTGTTGCGTTCGAAGTTATTTAATTCTTCATGCATTGCAACAACCCAATCGGGATCTTCAAGAGCATAAAAAACCTTCTTCGGTTCAACCATGGAAATGTGAGCTTGATGATCACAGAAGCTTTCCAGTTCTCTTCTAGTGGATACCCTTCGTCGTAGATCACCAACAACCTTGTCAAGAGTGTGACCTCTTAGTTCAAGATTCCGATCAGCACGAGCCTTGCGACGAGCCTCAATGTCCTCATTGTTTCTAGAGGGAGTTGATTCACTATTTGTATCCTTGTCTTGATTACTGCCTTGCCCTTGGTCTTGGTCATCGTTTCTGCCAGAAGATTGTTGCTGAACATTTTCTTTAGGCCCGGATAATCCGCCCCTTGGAGGGGCCGGACTATCCGGCCTGGGAGGTGAAGAACCTGAGCCATCTTCTTGAGAATGCCTGATGAGAGTTGGAGACCCAGGGCCGGATGATCCGCCCTCGGGGGCCAGAGAATCCGTCCTGGGAGCTTCAGAGTTCGACTTCTCGGATCCTCTGAATGAGTTGGAGTGCTAGGGCGGATTGTCCACCCCTTGAGGGGCGGATAGTCGGCTGGGACTACCAACTTGTCCAGAGGATTGATCTTCGAGATTGCGGTGTTGATGCAGGTTTTCTCCAACAGTAGGAGCTTATTGATCTTGTGTAGATGAGGGCTCCACATGTGTGGAGCATTGTCCTTCGATCCGCCACAAGGGGTTCCTCAATGGGGCGGAAAAATCCCACGCCCATTCTTCTTATGGCATCTTGGGGTATTTCAACATCTACATCACAAACATCAACTTGCCCTACAAAGGAGCCATTATTTTCATCGAACTCCACACTACAAGATTCTACAACAATCCCAGTGAGCTTGTTGTAGACTCTATAAGTGTGGGATTCGGCACCGTAACCAACAAAAATACCTTCTAAAGCCTTGGACTCAAATTTTGACAAACGGACACCTTTAATAAGAAAGAAACACTTACACCCGAATACCCTGAAGTATGAGATGTTGGGCTTGTTACCGGTAAGTATTTCATATGGGGTCTTGTCCAAGATCTTCCGAAGGTAGAGCCGGTTTGATGAGTGACAAGCAGTGCATATGGCTTCAGCCCAAAAATTATAAGGAGACTTGAATTCAGCTAGCATAGATCTTGCCATATCCATCAAAGTCCGGTTCTTCCTCTCGGCTACACCATTTTGTTGAGGGGTGTACGCAGCGGAATATGGGTGTCTAATCCCCTCTTCGCTAAGAAACTCGTTTAAAGTGTAGTTCTTGAATTCTGAGCCGTTGTCACTTCTAATTGCCAAGATGGGAACATTGTGTTGACGTTGAACTTCATTGGCAAAGTCGATGACAGTTTGTTGAGTCTCACTTTTCAGCTTGAAGAAATATACCCATGTATATCTTGAGTAATCATCGACAATGGCCAAGCAATATTTCTTCCCACCAAGAATTGCATGAGAAGGAGGACCAAATAAATCCACATGAAGTAATTCCAAGATCCTCTTTGATGACACAATAGTCTTCCTCTTGTGGGGAGAGTCATGCATTTTTCCTTCAACACAAGCCCTGCAAACACGATCTTTGGCAAAAGAGACATTGTCTTTTAGTCCAAGGATGTGGCCACCCTTCGTGATACTTTTCAAAGGTCTCATGTTGACATGGGCTAAAGCGATGCCATAGCCACCCGTCGCCTTTCCGAATAGACACATCGGACCCGAAGTGGTTTTCCCTGAGAAGTCCACCACATACAGGTCATTTTCGACGTATCCAACGAAAGCGACCTTTAGAGACTTGATCCACAAGAGTACCACCAAATCATCATCGATAAAAACAGAAAAACCCATCTTGCCAAGGGCACGAACAGAAAGAAGGTTGTAACCAAGGGTCTCAACAAGCATGACGTCCACGAGAGAGATATCGTAGGCAACCACAACCTTGCCAAGACCCAATACCTGAGATTTTTGACTTATCACCATAGGAGACTGTGATATTATCATGATTTGGACGCATCTCTGTGATGATCTCATTGCTTCCGTTCATATGACTAGTGCAGCCACTATCTAGCACCCATTTTCACCCACCGGAAGCATAGCCCTACAAGAGAATTACTTCTTGGTTTTAGGTACCCATTTTTCAATGGGTCCTTTCATGTTAGTAACAAGGGTCTTTGGGACCCAAATAGACCAAGTAATATATTCATCAAAAGGACCAACATAATAAGCATAAACATCGCCATAGTCATCACAAAAGAGTTCATAATTCGGATTGTGAGACCCTGCAAAAACAATATCATTAGTCTTGTCTTTTGTGACAATCTTCTCAGCAGTGCTTGTCTTTAATTGCACATTCTTGGTCTTGTTCTTCTTGGTTTTCTTCTTCTTGGACTTGGTGACATACCCAAGTCCCTCTTTACCATGATTTGACCTTTGCTTGCCAAGGACTTCATCAAGCACACATTTGTCCTTTGTAGTGATGTCCTTGATCACTTCTTTTTCCACACTAGCATTTTTCTTGTTACTATATGTTGAGTTGGACGAGCTAGGAGTATCATATTTGGCCAATCGACTTTGAAGCTGATCATGTGACTCAGTGAGAATAGAGAACTCGTTTTTCAATGCCTTGTGAGTATTGTCAAGTTTCTCCAATTCCTCGGAGAGTCTATCATGAGCAGCCCCAAAGTCAATCCTTTCCTTCTTTAACTTCTTTGCTTTGGTGACAGCATTGTCACGTTCCTTAACAAGTTTAGTCACAATTTCTTCATGTGACTCTTCCATAGACTCGAGCCTATCTTCAAGAGAGACCCGAGCTTCTTCTTCTTCAAGAGCATTTTTTAGGTTGCATCCTCCCTTTCAATTCTGCCCTTTTCTTCGAGGAGTGCTTCGTTTTGGGCCAGCTGATCCATGAGAGCTTCCAAACGAACTTTGTGCTCACCTTGCAAGTTAGTGTAGAAATAATCCAAAGCAATAATCTCTTCTTTAACCTTAAGACTAGTAGGATCATCCATGTCTATCATAGTCTTGGGAAAAGAAGAGTTAGAAGAAGTTACCTCAAAGCTTCGTGCCATGAGGCAAGTAGCATTCTTGTTGATGATGTTTTCGTTCGGAGAGTCGAAGAGAGATGTTGATGTAGATGTGGTGGCTATATCAGCCACCTCTTGAGGGCTATCGTCCTCATCCTCATCTTCACTCCCCGATGAATATTCTTCTTGAGCCACTAGAACAATCTTTGGTTGCTTCTTGAAAGGAGCATTCTTCTTTACAAACTGTTTCTTACGTGGAGCTTTTGATTTGTCCTTGAAAATGAGTCTTCCTCCATTATCCTCTCTACTTTGATATGGACACTCAGCCACGGTGCAATGGTCACCACAATTAAAGCATGTTCTCAGCTTGGGACCATTTTCTTTTCTTCCATAGGCTCCACTCTTCGATCTAGTTCAGCTTTAGCCTTGGATCTTTCCAAAAGTTTCTTGCATAAAGAGCCAAGTATTGTCCGTGGATCCTTTTTATATCTTCGGGCGATCCGGACCTTCTACCGCATATTCATCATGATCAATCACACTAGTCTTCAAGGCCATGTTGACCCCTTTGCATCCCCATAGCTTGAGCACGAGCATCTTGACATTCTTGGCAGCCACTTTGAAAGCGGCCATTTCTTGCATTACCTCATTGGATGACATGAGGTGATAGTTATGCCTACCTTGGAGACTTTTCAAATCTGTGGGCTCAAATGGCATAAGAGCACTGACATACTTGCGCTTGATCCAAGCATCATCAACATGAGCTGCACCGTGGTTTCTGAAGGTTGTAGCTATTGCCTTGAGCCTCCTATACATGTCCTCGTGGTCTTCTCCATCCATCATATAAAATCCTTCAGCTTCATTGCTCAAGGCATCATATCTATTCCTTCTCATACTTTCATTTCCGATGAAGAGCTCGGTGAGGGCATCCCAAGCTTCTTTAGCTGTGCTAAGATGCTGAATGTGTTGCATGTCTTTGTCACCCACACCAAGCTGTACCATGTGTAGAGCTATAGCGTTGAGTTGGCTATCGACCACTTCTCTTCTTGTGAGATTGTTGGGGTTTCCAACATGAAGACCATTTTCGATGATCTTCCACAACTCTATGGAGGAACTGCACACATGAGATTTCATCAAAAATTGCCATTGCGACAAAGTAGATGCTGAAAGTTTGGGTGGGTCACCCCTATTATGTATATGTGCGTGAGGGATAGGCGTATCAGGGGAATACACATGAGAAACCTCATTGTATCCATCCTTACCGCTATCCTTTTTCGAGGAGGAGCTCTTGCTAGTATCATCACCTACCACTTCGTTATCTTTGGAAATAGTTTTACCCGTTTCCTTGGATTGCGGAGTGGTATCCTCAGAGTTAGATGGAGGTGATGCTGCGGATGTGGAGAGACGCATTATCAATTGACGCATCTCTTCCATCTTAGCCTCCATTGAACTCACCAAGGTTGTTTCCAACGTCTTCAGATCGTTCATGGTGACTACCTCCGCAGCATCACTCCCATCTCCCTTGAAACCCATACTCCTCTTAGGCGGTTAAGCCCGAAATAAGAGCCGAGGCTCTGGTACCAATTGAAATGGATCGTATGGGCACCTAGAGGGGGGTGAATAGGTGCTAACCAATTTTTAATACTTCTTAAATTTTAGGCTTGACACAAAGTAAATTCTCTAGATATGCAACTACGAGAATTTCCCTATATGTAACCCTAACTACTAAGCACGTAAAAGAGGAGCGAGGAAACCGTAGTGGAGCACGCGGAGACACAGGGATTTGTTTTACCGCAGTTCCTTCCTTGTTAAGGGAAGTACATCTGCGTTGGAGGGGTGGGCGGTTCTAAGACCACCACGCCACAATAGGCCTCACCCTATTCTCCGATGGATCTCGCCACGAGAGGCCTGGTCCACCTTCTCCACTCTTGGGTCCCTTGAGGCGGGAACCGTGTTTTACAACACTATCGGGGCACACACCCACAACCGAATTGGGGGCTCCCGAGATGACAACAAGCTGCCACAAGAACAAGGTTTATCAATATAAACAAAAACGAGGATCTAGATATTTGCAAGAAATACTAGATCGGAGGTTCTCCAAATGAATGGAGAGGAGATGAAGCGCTTGATTGCTGATGATGAAGATCGAGTCCTCCTCCTTCGATTCCCAAAGGGATGGGGCCTTTGGGTGGATCTAGGTGGAGCACTCTTGGATGAAGATTTCAGATCTGATCTGGTCTTTTTCGTGATGAATCAAGAGTTCTGGCAGGAGGGGGAAGGCTGGCTTAAATACCCCCTCCCTAGATCTGGCCGTTGCACAACTTTGGGGGCGGATTATCCATTCTTCGGCAGCTTAGACCATTCTTTAGAGTAAAAGAGAGATGACATCTCCTCCCATTCCATGGATTGTCCATTCTTCGGCAGCTTAGACCATTCTTTAGCTCTCCCTTTTAAGGATATGGAGAGTAACTTTTTCTTCACCTGTTCAGTTGTCATACCTGCACACTTAAACAACCCGCATAATTCATGGATGAAAAGCAAGTGATCACCGGGATGGACAGTTCCATCCCCAAAATAATAATTATCCATAACACGATTAATAATACTTGTAGTATCTTAAAAGGATCTATCTCAACAGGAGGTGGTTCATCTACTACCCTAGCAATGGTAGTAGTTTTCCCAAACAGAAAACCAAGTGGATTATCCATATTGGAAACAAAGTAACAAGCAGTAACAAAAGCAATACTCACAGTGAAAGTTTCCCTTACCAGTTCCACTCTTCAATAGCGCTTCACAACCTGGCAACGAGGCCAGAAAATAGTCTTGATGACCCACATGTATAGGGGTTGTATCGTAGTACTTTCAATAAATAGGAGTGTCGATCCCAACGAGGAGCAAAAGGTGCTGAACAGTGATATGGATCAGGAAATCCCTGTGAATACTTAGCAAATGGATTTTTAGTGGTTTTCTGACAAGGCAACAAAACAAAGAGCAAGTAACGGAAGTAACGAACAAACGGAAAAAGTGGCCCAATCCTTTCTTAGCAAAGGACAAGCCGGTGGAAATACTTATAAGGACCAAACGTTATCGAGGACACATGGGAATTCTGTCAAGTGCTTTCGCTTCAAATAGCTGAGTACTCTTCTCTGGTGTTTGTAAGTGTTGTGTGGGTGAACCTGTGCTAACATACTGCCCTTCCTAGGACTAATACATACTTGTGATTAAACCCCCTGCAAACATCCGTAACTACAGGAAAGTAATTAAGATATAAACCTAACCACAACCTTAAACACTGAGATCCTACGCTCCCTTGTGCAAAGGTGTCCTAACGGGGATTCAGGTTTCTGTCACTCCGGCAACCCCACAATTAGTAGCCAAATACATAACGCATTCCCCTAGGCCCATAAATGATGAAGTATCATATATTCGACGTTCACATGACACCACTAGAAGAATAGCACCACAACTTAAATACTAAACCATTGAATAATAACTCATCACAGATTCACTACTAACAACATGACTTCTTCCATGTGCTCAAGAACAAAACGAACTACTCACAAGACATCATATGGATCAAGATCAAAGATGATATTGTAATGGATAACAATCTGAACATAAACAATAATCCAATGGTCCCACTCACAAGCATCAACTACAATAGTAATCAACACCTGGAAAGTTTCCCCTAATGAACTAAGCAATATCCAACACAATTGTTACAGCGGGACAGAGTGGTGATGATGGTGCTGGTGGAGATGATGGTGTAGATGATGATGATGATCCCGATGAAGCCTATCTTGATGACAGTATTGATGGCGACGGTCTCCCCTCTCCGGGAAGGAATTCCCCGACAGAAATCTGTCTGCCGGAGAGATCTTTCTCTCTTGGTGTTTTCCGCCCCCAGAGGCGGTGGAAATCTATCTGTGGTCCCTCCCCTGGTATTAGGGTTCTAAAGGGAAGATATAGGCGAAGGGGGAGAGTCGGAGGACAGGCAGGTGGGCCACACCTGCCTTAGGCGCGGCCTCAGGTGGGCCCGCGCCTAGGGGTGGGCCCCCTATGGCCCCCTTCGCTCCTCCTTCTGGATTCCTTCATCTTCTGGTAAAATAATATGTTTCCATATTTTCCTGGTATTTTTCTGATCTTCACGAAATTGCACCGAGACGCCTTCTTTTCCATTAGAATCTAGACTCCGGCAGTCCATCCTCCAAGAATCATCTAACATGCATAAACAGATGAAAAGCATAAGTAATACCTCATAATAAGACAAATATCAATGAACAGAGGTAAATTATGATATAGAATGGTGATGAAAATTGGGCGTATCAGGTGATAGCGGTGCTTATAGTCACAGTAGCACGTCCAAAGGGTTTCACCCTCTTACTTTAGACCCGAAGGCAAATGATATGTGGCCGACTACACATACCATCTAAAGGAAGATATCAAACACACATCATAGATCAATGGATCCTCTACACAAGTAATAGATCATCTTTATTTAATTTCATAATAATGATAGGGTTTCTCCATCTCCCCAAGAACGAAGGTAACTACTTACGCATGGAAACAATCAACAACATCATCATAATAAAATGTATGGATAAAAGTAATGGGATGAATTTAGTACAAACCACAATTAAATCTGGAATTACAATAAGATCTAATAAATAGAAGATGGGGGTAGAGATGGTGATGGAGATACAACGGTTGATGATGTAGGGTATGATGTGTTTTCCTCCAATGATCCAAGTACCTTATCCTCTTGAGCAATGGTGATGGTGGAGATCTTGTGTAGGCGGCAGCTATGGAGTTTGCAAGACGACAAGGCTCCACCGTGCAGGTATATGGAGAGGGATGCCTCTCCCTTGGCTCCTTTCCTCTTTATATAGGCCTAGGGGTTCCCTTATATGTAAGACCCCACCTTTGTAAGGTAAAGGTCCCTGTGATTGCAATGCTAGTCCCTGGATCAAATGCTAGCATCCACAGTTTATGATGAATTACACAGATACAAAGGTCTTAATTACATCGTCATTCCAGAGATTAACATAGTATTTTACAACTCATAGCCAAAGGCTAGTACAAGATTTCATAACATAAGAAAATAAAGTAAAGTCTTCATCTTCATGTGCCACATGCAAACATGTTGAGTGTAGACTCATAACCCTAATCCTCATCAGAATAACCCGCAACATCATAAGTTACAGCCAAAGTGGCTCAATACGTTTAGAATTGTATTGGCAAGTGATACCATAGTAGAATAGTAGTATCTAACATCTATGAATATGGCTAAGTGTACCTTAGGCTTGCTTTGTTCAAAAATAGGTTTTTCCTATCAGTTGAAAAACACTAAGTTTTTGTTTGACAAAAACTCTCAAGGAACCACCAATAGACATTGGTGAACCTTTACCCTTGTTCAACCACAAGTTTTAACTTAGAAATTTGGATGAGCAGATCCTTGACAGCTTCAATGTCTTGATGCTCAAATTGTCCATTGCCAGGGACACGGCTAAGTACTTAGGTTTTACCCTCTCGAGAGGTGGTGCACTTTCCCCACAAGACTCGACATAAGCCTTCCCTTAGACCACCATGGACGCGTTCCATCCTATCACCCTACAACCAACTGTCCATCTGGCTAAGTTATTGCAACTTATATGATCAAGGCAGAGCCCATATGCCATGTGGTTGCACTAGAAACTTGTAAACACTAAGTATCTCAAATCCCTTTGTTCCTGGGTGGCTTTCCACAAGTGATATACACAAGTTAAACCATAGACATGGTCCTTGTGTAACCACTCAACATAAACCATCATACCATTCCACCCAGGTGATTGATTTACTTAGTTGTTTTATTAAGCAAAAACACAAGTCAAAAGACTTGGCAAAAATTCCATAGCATGAATATATTCCACCCTTGTTTGATACTAGCTAGGCTAAGCATGTTAACATGGCAAGTATCCTAACTTAGAGAAAATTCTACTAATACTACAACTACTAGGTTTTCCCAAGCATAGCATATAGATACTTAGTAAAAATTTCATGCAAGCCCTATTCAAAATATCACTAGTGCATAGTAAAAAATAATAGAAAAAATACATGAATCACCACTTGCCTTGGTACTTGGGGGAGTAGCAACAATCTTCACAATCACAATCACCACTAGCACCAAAATCTACACATAAAATAGTAGTACCAAATTTACATTCAAATAATCAAGCAAAAAATTTATATGAATGCATGCAAATGCAATGGAATGAATTTTCTACACTAAACTATTCAAACCAAACAGTATTGAACACAAAACTAACTATATTTAGTCTAAATAAACTTAAATTTGCTTTAAAAACATTTTCTATAGAATTTATATAGTCAAAATAAGCCTATATTTGATTCTGCATAAATACCCATTTTTACAGAATCAAGATACAAATTTAATCCCACAGTAGTGTAGGATTTAATTTTCTGAATCCATTGATATATTATTTGCGAAAGTAGGATAAACAGAACTAAAGTTATGAATTTTGCAAGTTAAATCAACTAATAGATAAAAATCTGGTTTTTAAATCAAAAACCTAGCCACGCGACAGCATCTGATTGGACGGTACCGTTTTGGGTGGATCACGCGCATGATCCGTTGGATCTAAGTGTGATCCTGCGGCCTAGATCTGACTATACATGTTCGTTGCTAGATCTAATCTAGGCCACTGGATCTAGATCCAGTGGATCATATCCACTTGACCAAATCCTAGCGGCGCGCATGGATACAGCGGCGGCGACGCCACCGACGGTGATGCACCGGTGATTCTAGGGGGCAAGTGAGGGCGCGCTGATGCTTACCTGGGTCACAAGGACGAGGCGAATCTCAATGTGGTCGCGGTTGGGGAGGGGGCGCACGGACACGGTGACGAATCCTCGTCGAAGTTGAGTTGGGCTTTGGGCGCTTGCAGACGTCAACAGAGGCGAGGCCCTGGTGTGAAATAAAGCAAGCAAGGAGTGTCAGGATAAGAGCAAGGCGATGGCGAACGAGATCGTGTGATCCAGAGAGCGAGGCGCGCACGAGACTCACCGAAATTCGTTGTCGAAGCTCGTCAGAGCAGCGGTGGTGCGAGGGAGAATTTGTGGAGCCTGGCGGCTCTCATGAGTGAGGGGAAATGCTACGGGTGCAAAGGTTGTTAAGTAGCCAGCACGGGGGAGTGATTTATGCCTTCCATCAACGACAATTACACGCGAAATCAACGGGAGGAAACGGCCGCGGCGGTGCTAGTCTTGCGCGAGGTTTGGGGAAGAAAGATGAGGTGGCAGTGGGGGCCACTGTCAGCGAGGGGGGTACACTCGCGCAGGTAGGAAACAAAGAGGGGAGAGGAGGGGGTTTCCCGGGTGGGCTGTGAGTTGGGCCGTGGGGTGGGCCGAGCAGTTATTAGTCTCGCTTCTATTTTTTGTTCTTTTGTTTTTTTGCTGATTTGATTTTCTAAATAAGATTTGAAAGCTCAAATCAACTCCAAATCAATTCAAATTTCCACCAAAATTTTGTGAGACCATTCTAGTGTCCAAGAGTGTGTTAAGCACATAAATTCACTTAGAATCACTTTTCCCCTTTGATAAATAAAACAAAACCATGCATCATATGATTGATAAAATGGGCATAAAATGGTTTTGTTTGAATTCAAACTTTGAATTTTTTTGTGCTAGCTCTAAGTGCTTTTACAATACGAATGCATTGCATGCTTTTGTAATTCATTATTTTTGGGATGTTACAAATCTAACTCCCTTAAGATGAATCTCGCCCTCGAGATTCAGATTGGTTAGCAAATAGGTGAGGGTGATCTTTCCTAAGGTCGTATTCTCTTTCCCAAGTTGCTTCCTGTTCGGAATGATGGTTCCACTAAACTTTACAGAATTTGATAGTCTTGGTACGAGTAACTCTCTCCGTAGTCTCAGTAATTTTGATAGGTTTCTCCTCATAGGTGAGATCACTCTCCAATTGAACCTCTTCCAAAGGTATAGTATCCTTCAAAGAAGTTTCTTCCATCTCCGGATGGCATTTCTTCAACTGACTCACATGAAACACATTGTGAACTACTAATAGTGATTCGGGAAATTCAATCTCATAAGACACTTCTCCTTTACGGCTCAAGATCTTGAATGGTCTAACATACATTGGTGCCAACTTTCCTTTGACTCCAAATCTCTTCACACCACGAAGTGGTGAGACTGTAAGGTAAGCTCTATCACCTACCTCATAGGTGACTTCTCTATGCTTTGGATCTGCGTAGCTCTTTTGTCGGGACTGTGCAATCTTCAATCTGTCTCTTACCAATTTAACTTTCTCTTCAGCTTCCCTAATCAGTTCTGGTCCGAAAAAAATTCTTTCTCCAACACCACTCCATAGTAATCGTGTAGTACACTTTCTTCCATAGAGAAATTCAAAGGGTGCCATCTCAATACTAGATTGATAGCTGTTATTGTAAGAGAATTCTGCATAAGGCAGACTTTCATCCCAACTAGCACCATAGTCTAGGGAACATGCCCTTAACATATCCTCCTAAATCTGATTGGTCCTTTCTGTCTGTCCATCAGTCTGGGGGTGAAAAGCTTTGCTGAACTCTAACCTTGTTCCTAGTGACTCGTGCAATTGTCGCCAAAAATGCGAGGTGAACTGAGTTCCTCTATCAAACACAATACTCTTGGGTACTCCACGTAGACACACAATCATGTTCATGTAGATCTTGGCTAACTTAGCACTTGTATAGGGTTTCTTCACGGGTATGGAATGATCCACTTTAGTTAGGCGATCTACCACAACCCAAATGGAATCATATACAGATCTAGTCCTTGGCAGTCCAGTGATAAAATCCATACCAATCTTGTCCCACTTCCAATCAGGAATAGGTAGTGGTTGTAATAACCCTGCCGGTTTCTGATGTTCCGCCTTTACTCGACTACACACATCACACAAGGCAATATGCTCCGCAATATCCTTCTTGAGGTTGTTCCACCAAAATCTTTATTTCACATCCATGTATATTTTGGTGTTACCTGGATGAATGGAATATGGTGAGTTGTGTGCTTCTTGCAGATTCAGTTCCCGAAGCTCCGGATCTTGCGGAATGCAGATACGTTTTCCATACCATAAAGTACCTTGTTCGTCTTCATGGAATCCATTGGATTTCCCTTTGCTAATTTTACCCTTTATCTCTTCAATTTTCTTGTCCAACTTTTGGGATTCTTTGATCTTTTCCAACAATGTGGGTTGAACATCCAATGACATGAGATGTCCTTCAGGCACTATCTCCAATCTGAGATCTTTTAATTGGGCACAAAGATCATCTGGCAATTCTCCCTTAGTAAGTCCATTCACATAAACCTTACGGCTTAAAGCATCTGCTACAACATTTGCTTTACCGGGGTGGTATTGCAAACTCAGTCATAGTCCTTGATGAGTTCAAGCCATCTTATTTGTCTCATATTGATTTCCTTCTGAGTGAAGATATATATCAAACTCTTGTGATACGTGAACACTTCACAACATTTACCCAAAAGATAATGTCTCCATGTTTTGAGTGCATGGACAACAGAGGCTAACTCTAAGTCATGAGTAGGATTATTCACTTCATGAGTTTTGAATTGTCTCGAGGCATAAGCCACAACTTTCCCTTATTGCATCAATACTCCACCCAATCCTTGGTGACATGCATCACAATATACATGGAAATCCTTCTCCAAATCTGGCAGACATAAGACTGGTGTTGTCACTAGTATCTTCTTCAATTCTTGGAAAATGAGTTCACATCCTTCAGTCTAGTCAAACTTCTTATCTTTCTTAAGTAACTCCGTCATTGGCTTCGCTACCTTTGAGAAATTCTCAATGAACCTTCTATAGTATCCTGCCAATCCTAGGAAACTGCGAACTTCTTTCACTGACTTGGGAGATTACCACTTAGTTACAGCTGACACCTTTGCAGGATCGACAGCTATACCATCTCCCGACACAATGTGTCCGAGAAATACCACTTCATTCAACCAGAATTTACACTTGCTGAACTTAGCATACAGATTGTGCTCCCTGAGTTTCTCAAGTATCAAATGCAAATGTTCTTCATGCTCTTCTTTGCTCTTAGAATAGATCAAAATGGCATCGATGAATACGACAACAAACTTGTCAAGAAACTCCATGAACACCTTCTAGCTGATCAAATAGATCGTTGATTCTATGCAAAGGATACTTATTCTTTATAGTCACCTCATTGAGTGAACGGTAATCTATGCATAACCTTTGAATTCTATCCTTCTTCTCAACAAACAGAACTGGTGCACCCCAAGATGAAGAACTTGGTTGAATAAATCCTTTCTGGAACTGTTCTCCAAGCTGTTTCTCAAGTTCTTTCAACTCATCAACTGACATCTTGTAGGGTCTCTTTGCTATTGGTCCTGATCCTAGTAGTAAGTCAATCAGAAACTCCACATCTCTATCTGGTGGCATTCCTGGCAACTCTTCCGAAAACACGTCCGGAAATTCTTTCACAACTGGTACACCATCTATGCTAACCCCCTTAAGAGAATTTAGTTTACTCCCTTTTGATTTAAAGTTATACTTGAATCTAATCCTTTTCTTATTCGGGGTTGTGAGTGTAACAGTACGATTGGCACAATCTAGTACTCCTTCATACTTAGTCATCCAATCCATACCTAGAATTACATTCAATCCTTGGGAATCTAGGATTATCAGACTAACTGGACACTTATACTTTCCAAATTCTATCACTAGATCATGGCATCCAAAATTCACTATCATCTCTCCACCGGGAGAGCTTACTTCTATAGGACACCCAATAATTTCAGTTGGAAGTCTATTTTTATCAACAAATGCTCTTGATATGAATGAATGTGATGCGCCGGTATCAAAAAGAACAAGTGCTGGAAAAGAATTAAGCTTGAACTTACCAGCCATAGCATCAGACTCTTCATAAATTTCTTCCACATTGATGTGGTTCACTTGTCCCTTCTGGAAAGGGTTGGGTTTGTTGGCTCCTTCAACTTTCTTTTCTGGGCATTCATTCGCATAGTGCCTAGTTTTCTTGCATTTGAAGCACTCAACCTGACTGATGTCTCTTTTTGCAGGTTGACTCCCATTACCATTTCCACTATGGTGGCTCTTGTGTCCACTCTTGTGGTTCTTATACTTGTCATTATCATGACTGCGATGATGCTTGTTGTCATGGTGATAGTTGTGGTTGTGGTGGCTATTATACTTCCCATGCTTGTGGAATCCAGAACCTCCACTATCATCATTATGGGAACGCTTGTGAGATGATCCCGAGCTATGCTTATCAAAGTTATGCTTCCTCTTCCTGCCCTCAATCTGTTTCATCTTGTTTTCCAAGATGGTGGCCTTGTCACAAAGTGATTGATATGTTGGTACATAGGCAACAAATAGCTGCAGGTTCAATTCATCATTCAATCCTTCGAGGAACTTCTCTTTCCTCTTGGCATCAGTATCAACCTCATCCGATGCATAGCGCGCCAGATTGTTGAACTCCTCAATGTACTCAGCCACACTACGGTGACGCTGTTTCAGATTGTGGAACTCTTTCTTCTTCAAGTTCATCACCCCTGATGATATGTGGGAAGTGCGGAAACCATCCTCAAAGATAGCCCATGTCACATCCTCAAGGGGAGTGGTGATCTAAAAGTTATCCCACCAGGTTGCTGTTGGTCCTTTAAGCAGATGTGCTGCGAATCTGACCTTTTCTTCATCGGTGCAGCCAATAGTGACTAGGTGTTTGTTCACGGAACGTAACCAATAATTGGATACCATTGGATCAATTGTTCCCGAGAACTTGGCTGGCCTCAACCTCAAAAATCTGGTAAGCATGTCAAATGCTGGTGGATTGTTGGGATTGTTGTTGTTGCTATTTTGATTTTGGTTTTGATTGGCCATGAACTGGGTCATCATCTGCATCAGTTGAGTTTGAGCTATCATCAACTGCTGCATCTCAGGATTGACATTATTGTTGTTATTGGTTGGGTTGGGATTGGCATGATGGGGAGGCATATGTGGTTTCAATTAGGATAAGTAATGAGATATAACCCATAGATGTTATGCACAAAAACATTCACAAAGCAATAAACAAAATAAACAATCACAAGATAAAACATAGAGTTTGAATAATGTAAACAAAAAGTTTTGGAAAAAGTGTAGGGTTCGCAGCATAGAAAACAAAAATTTTCCTACGATGGGAACAACTATGTACCAAGATCTATCTACTAGATACAAACAACGGGCGGATGTATATCCGTAGAGAACATACCCTTGAAGACCGACAAAGCTTAACAAGTCCAAACTCGTGGTTGATGTAGACGATCTCTTGCCGATCTCAAGATCGAGAGGAAGTCCTAGCGAAAAAAAGCAGCGCATCCGTGTCGACACACGCTCGAGGCACCGAGCAACCTCCGCCTCGCCCAAATGATGCAGCGGAAGCACAACTCTTTCTTGCCGAATAGCCACCGGGAACATGTATCTCGCTAGTCCGAGACCATGGGGAATAAATTCTAGAGGGGGAGAGAGATCCTTCACGAGGAGGTGTGGTGTGAGAGGAGGAGAGGGGGGACTTTTATAGGGGAGAGGGGCACCAAGGGGCATGGCGCCCAGCCATGGGGCTGCCCCACCTCTTCCACATTCATGTGGGTGGAGCTCCCACTCAAAATGAAAAGCCTCCACTCCCATTAAAAGCCTCCACTCAAAAATCTACTCACATGCATTAAATTTCCACCAAATTTAATGCAAGCTCTCATTAAAATAAAACTCTTTTATTTATTTATTCAGAATTTTGTTAATTACTTTAATTAACAAACATTCACATAAAACCCTTGCTAGTATTCCATTTCACATGCAGAACCAGTTTCAAGAATTTCAACCGAAACAATTTAGGTGTCTAGTGAAATAAATTCTCGCTTTCCTTTTCTTTTCGGCATGAAACTTTTGCTCCAATTGGATGTCGGTGTCTCTTAAGTGTGTCACCCTACGGTTCATGAATAATGTGGACATGATCGAGACCCTCTCGATCAATAATCAAGCGGATCTGAGACCCATCGACTCCCACACATTCAACGATGACTTTCTTGTGATCGTCGGAACCTTTACGCTAGTATCTTAATCCTTTGTTTCGCGATATATTACATGTCCGAGATTCGATCATCGGTATCTCCATACCTAGTTTGATCTCGCACGACATGCACTCTTTTCTCGTTCCGTGATATAACATTCTAGTGATCAAATCACTTGCTTGCAAGCTAATCAATGTGATATCACCGAGAGGGCCCAGAGCATATCTATCCGCCATCGGATGAACAAATTCCACTCGATCCATGGGCCTCAACATAACACTTTATTAGTTCTTAATCCATCTTTATAATCACCTTGTTACGGTGTGACGTTTGATGTTATCAAGAAACTCTTAGGTGTTAGTGATTGACATGATCTCATGGTCTAAGGATTAGGATCACTTCGTAAGTTGTTATAGCAATATAAACTCAATGACTTTGATCGTAATGCTATACTTGGATGAATGTTCATCACACCATTACACTAATGTTGTGACCTCGTTATTAACAACATCCAATGTCCATGATCGAAACCTTGATCATCTTGTTAATCAACAAGCTAGTTTATGAGAGAGGCATAACTAGGAACTTTACATTTGTTTATTAAACACACATGTATTAACGTTTCAGATTAATACAATTATAGCATGTAAAATAAACATTTATCATAAATAAGGAATACGATAATAACCACTTTATTATTGCCTCTCGGACATATTCCTTCAGTGTCCCACTTGCACTAGAGACAATAATCTAGTTTGAGAACTTTGCGTATTGAACACCTATGGCTTTGGTGTTCCATATACGCAATTGCAAGTGGTTAACATAATCTACGATTTGACGCTTTCAGTCCGTGTGTATTTGCATGTCTTTGCGTCTTCACGCATCACTCATTCTCCAATGAGATGGCATTGTATAAATTTGGTCTTCGGTGAGACCTTTAGTTCCTTGGGTTAAATCATGTCGATACTATTGTCATACAATATATCTTTAGTGTTAGCTGCTATTTGAACCACACCTTAGTTTGATAACAAACTACTTGACACAAATTCCCTCCTTTGTCGCTACTATAGTCATATACTTAGCCTTTTGTTGTAGTATCCGTCATAATGTCTTAACTTTGGAACTCTTCCAAATCCATCATGAAAACTTTCTTTCCATTTCATTGTGCCACTCATAGTTTAAATTGAGATAAACTTAATTTGTATCTTGTGACAAAACTAGTATCAATGTAACGCTTTACAATGAACTATTTATAATTGTTTGTCACCTCTACACAAATATATTCTTAGTTCTTCCAAAAGATCATAAGAATATCCTTACTATCATCCAATGATCATTTTATGATTCATTCGGTATTTGCTCATAACACTTAGAGCATAGGACATATCTGGATGTGTACATATCATGGTATGATTGATCAAAACATTCTCGTGATTTCACTCATCAAGTGTCAAAGCACTTGAATCTTGTTTCACTTATAAAGTGTCGATACACTTGAATCTTGATTCAATTCCTTTCCATGACAAGAACTGCTTGTTGATTCTATATTGAACTCCTTCAATATCTCATATATGTACGTTTAATAACCATCTTGGCGTTACTCATCCACTATAGACATTTACGCTAAATATTCGGGTTTTGCCTAAGTCTTCCATCGAAATGAAATTCTTAACCTTTGTCAATAAAAGATACATCATTTCTAATCAACAAGATGTCCTTCACATAATGTATTAGAAATATGTCTCGCATTCCCACTTAATTTCTTGCAAATGCAAGCATCTTCATCGTCTCGATGAAAACTCATTGTTCATCATGGTGAAGATTCCAACTCTGCGATGCTTACTTCAACCATTGAAGTTTGCATGCCCTTTTAGCATCCTTTGAATTTAACAAAACCCTTTGGACCGTGTCATGTACACGTCCTAGGTAACCATTCTATTAGAAGAACTTTGTTTTGTTTATTCATCTACCATATACCAAATTATATGTAGTGGTTGCTACTTTAATCCGTTCAGACTAAATATCGCTATGAAAGATCAAATCTTGTCATAGTCAACTCTTTGAACATTGTCATAAAATACTTTATGACATGTCGAATATTTCATAGATGTGAGACATCCATGTCTGTTTCTTTATAGATCCAAATACGACCGATAGGTTTTACACCTTCAGGAGGGTCTTCCAAGTTCAAAACTTGATTTCTCGTGTATGGAACTATCACGGATTTTATGGCTTCAAGCCATTTGACGGAGCTAGGGCCCATCATCGCTTCTTTGCATATAGTAGGTTAATCATTGTCAAACAATGATGATTTACTCTCAAATCTTAGTATTTGATTGTTTATCCGACCGACTTGGTTCAATAAGAACTTAGATCGCCGTGACCACAACCTTTGAGGCACATAAGCTATGAGCATTATGGCAGCCTCCAGAACGATTTCTGGCGCTGCGCAACTCAGCACATTTAGCTAAGGTTCGTTAACCTTATCAAAGTTCTATTGTCCTCCCACTTAACTTTTATGAAAAATTCCTTCTTCAAGAAACTTCACATTTCAAGCGACAAACCCTTTTGTCCTCGGTGTTATGGAGGAATAACCAATTGTTATTCGAAATAACCTACAAAGACATGCTCATCCGACTTTGGTTGTAAACATCTTACTTATGTTTAGCATACCAAAATTTAATAAAGGACAACTTGGGTTTTACCCCAAACCATAACTCATATGGTGTCATTTCAACGGATCAAGATGGAGCTCTTTCAAAGGTAAAAGCGGTAGTCTCTAAAGCTTTAATCTTTTAAAACATAATGGCTTTTATAAATAACACCTTTGATCCAACCATGTCTCACAAGGTTTCATTACAAATCTCAAACACTCCATACTCCTATGGTGTTTCGGGATATGTAAATCTAGGTGTTTTGCTAAACTTGCAACTCAAATAAATCCTTTATGATAAAATCATAATTCATTTATTTTTCTTGTTACACTTGTAACTCAAATAAATCCTTCATGATCAAATCATAATTCATTTATTTTCTTGTTACAATGATTTTCCACTTCATCTTGAAAGTCTTTGAAACATTTTCAAATATTTCATACTTCTTTCTCATTAAGTGAACATTCACTCAAAATTCGGAGAAAGCATATGAAGTTGAAACCATCGCCATTTACTACACATAATGGACTACATACATCGATATGTATAAATTCCAATAATTTAGTCGTTCGTTCTTCTTTGGCCTTTGAACGAAGTTTTAATTATCACTTGGAAAGTCTCACAAGCGTCACTTGATCAAATTAAAGACTCCAAAAATCCATGAATATGGAGATTCTTCATGTTTTCTTTCCAATATAATTTAAAATGATGTCACTTCATAAGTGATCTTTTCAATCATTTGTCTTGCAACATTTTAGCATTAGGTTTTATGGATGTGATTTCTTCAACTAGATTTGTAAATCATCCATCTTATATGGAATACGGTAATTATTTGAACAACCTTTGTTCTTACAATACCTGATTCAAATAACAATTATTAAAACAAATCTTGAAGTCAAGCTTTGATGTCAACGAGAAATACAAACAACGGTTTGTTTGTTTTCGATGAACATCATCACATATTCTCTTGCTAGTTACTCAGGCCATTGTGGTTCATGAATTGCGTCATTCCGTATGAAATTTCATACCAACCAATTCGGTATCTAATACCCAAGAACCACATTGTTTAACAAGCAAAGAATACAACCATAACATGTATATCATCTATATACCTAAATTGGATATTTCCAATCTTTTCTTTTCTGCCAAATATATTTTATAGATTCTCTTTCAGCATTTCGTTTTCCTTTTAAAAGAATCTATCAACATCAAAAGTGGCGCCATATACATGACACATAGTCCAAAGCGTGTATATTCAAATAATAATACCTTTGGACTTGCACTTTGAAGTAGATCACCATCATCAAAATGATCGGTATTCTTTCAAAATCCATTCTTTAGTAATCTTTTAGTGTAGTAAACACTTCACATACATCTTCTATTCATCCTTATCATGACGACTTTCATGATCAAGCCAATTTAGCTTATAAAGGAGAATCGTGAGTATAACATTACTTTCCAAAACCCTTTTGGATGATTAGGATGTCTAGCATCTCCTAACCTTCGTAAATTCTCATCCAATATGATAACATATATTATACTCTATCATATTGCAACCAAAACATTGTTTCAGATATCGTTATATCTGCCACACATGATGGTTTCTGAAACAATTCTTTCAGCTCCTAGATAATCTTGATATTAAAACAATCAAGAATCATGGAGGCAAACATGATACTTAAGATACTAACACTGTAATTGTTACTCTCGATTTAATACCAACTATTAAATTTCACGGAGTAAATATAGTTTGCTGAAAGTTTGCAATAGGACTTTAAACTTTAGATTGACACTCAACACAATACGATACCAGTTCGTAAAGTAAATATCCAGAATTCTATAGTTCTATTATCTCAATTACAACTATGCATAAGGTGGTGAACGAATGCCAATGACTACAACAAATTATGCAAATTCACTTTGATTTAATTTATGATAAATTGAGTTCTTCTAATCCAAATTAGAAATGAACTCCCACTCAAAAACGACATCCCTCGTGTCCTTTTGGTGATTACATGAACCAAATCCACTACACCAAGTCCGATCATCACGTGAGTCGGCATAGCTTCAAAGGCGAGCATCCATATGGTCATCATATCAAAACATATGACTCATGCTTAACCTTTCGGTCCGTGTTCCGAGGCCATGTCTGTACATGCTAGGCTCGCCAAGTAAGAACCTTAGTATTCGCATGTGTAACTGTCTTACACCCGAGATATGCTCGTGGATTCAAGTACACCCGATCATCACATGATGTCTTGAAGCGACGAAACATTGTCGGTGCATACTTAAGGAAGAACACATTCTTATCTTGATATCTAAATGAGGGATCATCTTATTTTGCTAATAAAACGCCAAACAAGCAATATAAGATGCTATCAAACATCACATGTTTATTAGTGAAATGTTATGGTTCCCGCAGATGATCTCTATCATGTGCACCGTGGTATGATCACTATCATACCTATATGTGTAAGTACAAGGTCTATGGAGATTACACGTTATGTGTGTTGTAAGAGTATCATCTCATACTTCTACTTACAACATCACCATATCATATCACTAGCCCAAAGAACAATCTAAACTAGACGCCTCTAATTTATCCATTGCAAATTTTACGTGGCTTAGGGCTTTCAAGATAGACCCGTTCTTACCTATGAACATGAACCACAACGAGGATAACCAAATTGTTGACAACTCGTTGCAAATTAGATATTGACTATAGTAGGAGAGACAGACACCCGCTAGCCACTTATGCAAAACTAGTTGCATGTCAAGCGTGGAACAGGTCTCATGTGCGAGGACATGTAAAGTTTGTCCGGGCCGCTTCATCCCACTATGCCACCAATATCCAAAGTACAACTAAGAAGCAATAAAATGATCATCATCGCCCACATACTCATATGTGTACTACCCGTGCAAAGCATCTACGCATAGATCCGGCTCTGATACCACTGTAGGGTTCGCAACATAGAAAACAAAAAATTTCCTACGATGGGAACAACTATGTACCAAGATCTATCTACTAGATACAAACAACGGGCGGATGTATATCCGTAGAGAACATACCCTTGAAGACCGACAAAGCTTAACGAGTCCAAACTCGTGGTTGATGTAGACGATCTCTTGCCGATCTCAAGATCGAGAGGAAGTCCTAGCGCCGCAAAACAAGTAAGCATCCGTGCTCGCACACGTTCGAGGCACCGAGCAACCTCCGCCTCCTCGCCCAGCGATGCAGCGAAACACAACTCTTTCTTGCCGAATAGCCACCGGAACATGTATCTCGCTAGTCCGAGACCATGGGGAATAAATTCTAGAGGGGAGAGATCCTTCACGAGGAGGTGTGGTGAGAGGAGGAGAGGGGCCTTTATAGGGGAGAGGGGCACCCAAGGGGCATGGCGCCCAGCCATGGGGCTGCCCCCACCTCTTCCACATTCATGTGGGTGGAGCTCCCACTCAAAATGAAAAGCCTCACTCCCATTAAAAAGCCTCCACTCAAAATCCACTCACATGCATTAAATTTCCACCAAATTTAATGCAAGCTCTCATTTAAATAAAACTCTTTTATTTATTTATTCAGAATTTTGTTAATTACTTTAATTAACAAACATTCACATAAAACCCTTGCTAGTATTCCATTTCACATGCAGAACCAGTTGACAATTTCAACCGAAACAATTTAGGTGTCTAGTGAAATAAATTCCTGCGCTTTCCTTTTCTTTTCGGCATGAAACTTTTGCTCCAATTGGATGTCGGTGTCTCTTAAGTGTGTCACCCTACGTTCGCGAATAATGTGGACATGATCGAGACCCTCTCGATCAATAATCAGAAGCGGGATCTGGAGACCCATACTGACTCCCACACATTCAACGATGACTTTCTTGTGATCGTCGGAACCTTTTACGCTAGTATCTTAATCCTTTTGTTTCGCGATATATTACATGTCCGAGATTCGATCATCGGTATCTCCATACCTAGTTTGATCTCGTTACCGACATGCACTCTTTTCTCGTTCCCGTGATATAACATTCTAGTGATCAAATCACTTGCTTGCAAGCTAATCAATGTGATATCACCGAGAGGGCCTAGAGCATATCTATCCGTCATCGGGATGAACAAATTCCACTCTCGATCCATGGGCCTCAACATAACACTTTATTAGTTCTGAATCCATCTTTATAATCACCCTGTTACGGTGTGACGTTTGATGTTATCAAGAAACTCTTCCGGTGTTAGTGATTGACATGATCTCATGGTCTAAGGATTAGGATCACTTCGTAAGTTGTTATAGCAATATAAACTCAATGACTTTGATCGTAATGCTATACTTCGGATGAATGTTCATCACACCATTACACTAATGTTGTGACCTCGTTATTAACAACATCCAATGTCCATGATCAGGAAACCTTGATCATCTTGTTAATCAACGAGCTAGTTTATGAGAGAGGCATAACTAGGAACTTTCTGTTTGTTTATTAAACACACATGTATTAACGTTTCCGTATTAATACAATTATAGCATGTAAAATAAACATTTATCATAAATAAGGAATACGATAATAACCACTTTATTATTGCCTCTCGGGCATATTCCCTTCAAAAAGTAAACACATAAGCAAGCCATCCACATGTTGGATGATCATTGCGACTCAATAATCAAAGTATGATAGATAAAAGATAGTCGAGTAGTCTACACTACTCCTCCATGTAGACCTCCACGTCCACAAGAGTAAGTCCGGCTGTCTCCATAGCTGACTTGTACTCCTCCACACTGGTGGTCAAGGCCTCAATATTCGCGCGAAGAGCTCTCTTCTGCGAGCAAAGCCTCTCTATCACTCCCTGGCGAGTCTCTAACTCGAAGTCCTTGGCCTGTATCTCGGCCCTCATGTCCTTGATCTTCTTGTTTCTGTTCTGAACTCTCTTCTCCTAATTCTTGAACTTCTTGTCATGGCTCTCGAATCTGGCCTCCATCTCCTTGAAGATCTCATCTTGCTCCGTGAAGAGCTTGTCCTTGTCCCTCAACTGAACCTGGAGCTCGTTATTTCTAAGCATTATGTTGGTCCTATCTGTGTCAAGGTGTTTAATAAGTCCCTCTAGGTCCTGGAGGTACAGACGAACTGGCTCAATCGTCTCTCTAGCAGCTCCCTCATACACCAATGCCTCTCCCTCCTCGTCATGTATCCCGAACGGGTGGAAGTAGAGGCCTATAAGCTCAGTGGAGTGGCGTCCGCAGAGGCGTCTGAGTAGCTCCTGCATGACTACATCTAGACCCTTCTCTTTGTCATCATGCATCAACTTGAAGGAAATCTCCTCCGCCAGTGGCTCCGTCTGGCGTCCTGGCTGTGTGACTCTAAAGCCCCAAAGGTCCTTCCTCTCAAACTTGGTAAGCTAAAGTGCCTTGATACTAGGAAGTGGGAGGTTGAGCACACTAGTAAACTACACGATGCGTGAACCAAAACAAGTTCCATTGAACTCCTCGGCAGTGCTGATCACAAAGCTAGGCATCTAATGTAAGATAGAGAAATATTAGAACAACACAAGTAAGCTAAAAAAACAAGATAGTAAAATGAAAGCAAAAGCATACATCACCCATAAAACATACACGTCATGGCATACAAATTCTACCACAATCACTAAGATTTAAACATAACTTAGACAATTTTTTGCGAGAAAACGACAAGTGTGGTGGTCCAACTAGCGAAATCCGTTACAATTCTGACTCATATGATAAGTCTATGATATCTTCCCATAGACGTTTTATGGCGGTCTCTAAGTCTTGGGTATACTTCTTCTCCTCCTCAAGGTAATTTTTAGTGTTGAGAATTCTACACTTGAGTCTTTCACCAAGCTCCTTGATAGCATTCCAAGCTGCATTTCTTACAGAGTGAAAAATGTCGTATACATTTCTGAGTTGGCGCCCATGTAGAATCTGTTGGAGATATGCCCTAGAGGCAATAATAAATGTAGTTATTATTATATCTTTGTGTTTATGATAAATGTTTACATTTATGCTATAACAGTATTAACAAGGAAACATTAATACTTGTGTGATTTGTAAACTAAATAAGAGTCCCTAGTAAAGCCTCTTCATAATACTAGCTTGTTGGTTAATAGATGATTGTGGTTTCCCTATCATGAACATTGAGATGTTATTAACAACAAGATCATATCATTAGGAGAATGGTATGAAGGACATACTCCTATAGATAAGCGTAGCATAAAGATCAAGTCATTTTAATAGTTCAAATGCTATAAGCTTTCTGATACATAGTAACCTAATTCCTTCGACCATGAGATCATGCTTATCACCATCACCGGAAGGATGCTTTGATGACATCAAACACCACACTGTAACTAGGTGGCTATAAAGGTGGCATTGAGTGTTCGGAAAGTATGGGTTGAGACACATGGATCAAGAGCGGGATTTGTCCATCCATATGACGGATAAATATACTTTGGGCCCCCTCGGTGGATTGTCATCCAATTAGCTTGCAAGCATGTGACTGGATCACAAGGGATCACATACCACGGGAACGTGAAAAGAGTACTTATCGGTAACGAGGTTGAACTAGGTATGCAGAGATACCGACGATCAAAACCTCGGATAAGTAAACTATCGTGAGACAAAGGGAAATTGGTATCGTATGTAAGTGGTTCATTAGATCGCAAAGTAATCGTAGAAATATGTGGGAGCCATATGAATTTCTAGATTCCTCTATTGGTTATTGTTCGGAGAAGTGTCTCGATCATGTCCGCATAATTCACGAACCGTAGGGAGACACACTTAAGGATTCGATGTTGTTGAGTAGTTATGGAATGATGAGTAAGAGACCGAATGTTGTTCGGAGTCTCGGATGGGATCCGGGATATCACGATGAGATCCGGAATGGTCCGGAGAATAAGATTCATATAAGGAAAGTCATGTTTCGGAGTTGGAGAATGATTCCGGTGTTTTCATCGGGAATGTTCTAGAAGGTTCCGGAAGGTCCGACACTCCGGAGGGGAAGGGTACATGAATGTGTCATGACAATGTGGAATGGTTGCATCATGTACTAGGTATCATGGCTGATCAAAATAAAGGGAGAAATCAAATCCTAGTTTGAAAAGTCAAACGGCAAGATTGCTTGGTGGAGGGAGAGTAGGAAATCTACTTGGGGAGGAAGCCCTCCTCCCTCCACCGCCGGCCAAGGAGGCCGACTTGGGGGAGGACTCCCTCCCCCTTGTCCGCGCCCTCCCACCTATAAAAGGAGGGGTAGGGCTACCCCTCTAGAACACACCTCTCACACCCAAAACCCTAACCCTAGCCGCCGACCTCCTGCAGTCGCCGCCGCCCTAGGGTTTCCTCCTAGCCGTCGAGTTAGGGCTCTCCCCAAGCCCTAGCCGCCGGCCAAGCCTCCTCCCTTGGTCTCTCTAAACCCTAGATCGCCAAGGCCTCTCTCATAGTCCACCATACTCGCTCCGGCTTAAGGAGAAGCCCTGCGAGATCTCCCTACTCTACTTACGGCGGTCATGCCGGAATCGCGAGGAGAGTGCTACAACCTCCGCTGCCTGCTGGAACAAGGGAGAGGAAGGTCTTCATCGAGTACCGAACGTGTGAACGACTGCAGAAGCGCTGCCGGAAGGATCGTCTACGCGATCTTGAGATCGGCAAGAGTACGACTACATCACCCACGAGAATCTGCTCACGTTAAACACTTTGGAATCTTCGAGGGTGAGTTCCTCTATCGACTCGCTGCTACAATCTAGTAGATAGATCTTGGCTTATTTGTTTGCATGCGTTAGAAAATTTTGTTTTCCATGCTACGAACCCCTACAGAATCCCGACCCTTTGTGGTTATCTCCCTTGTTTTTGTACATGTTAAGTTGCACCCACCAATATTCTTCTCCTTCATCCATTACTGCAAATCTCTTGTACACAGCCTCACCATGTATCCCCAAGCTAACCATAAGGGTTTTGAGTGCTTTGGGAAACTGTGTCTCACATTCTAAAGTCATGGTCATGAGTGGTCCCTTCTTGACGGCTTCGTTGATGGTGGCCATCTACAAATTGAGATGGGAAAGAAGATTAGAAGGGTTTACAAGAAGAAAAAGACAAGTGTGGAATTTGCAAAGAGTTGCATTTTTCCTTAGTGGTTTTCTTAGTATAATCCATCCTAGGGTCATAATCCTACAGGCAACACAGTGCTTTGATACCATCTGTAAGACCCCACCTTTGTAAGGTAAAGTAGCCTGTGATTGCAATGCTAGTCCCTGGATCAAATAATAGCATCCACAGTTTAAGATGAAGTACACAGGTACAAAGGTATTTATTACATCGTCATTCCAGAGATTAACATAGTATTTTACAACTCCATAGCCAAAGGCTAGTACAAGAGTTCATAACATAAGAAAATAAAGTAAAGTCTTCATCTTCATGTGCCACAAGCAAGCATGTTGGGTGTATACTCATAACCCTAATCCTCATCAGAATAACCTGCAACATCATAAGTTACAGCCACAGTGGGTCAATACATTTGGAATTGTATTGGCAAGTGATTCCATAGTAGAATAGTAGTATCTAACATCTATATGAATATGGCTAAGTGTATCTCAGGCTTTCTTTGCTCAAAAATAGGTTTTTCCTATCAGTTGAAAAACACTAAGTTTTTGTTTGACAAAAACTCCCAAGGAACCACCAATAGACATTGGTGAACCTTTACCCTTGTTCAAACACAAGTTTTAACTTAGAAATTGGGATGAGGAGATCCTTGACAACTTCAATGTCTTGATGCTCAAATTGTCCGTTGCCAGGTACATGGCTAAATACTTAGGTTTTACCCTCTCGAAAGGTGGTGCACTTTCCCCACAAGACTCGACATGCATCGAGACGAGACCTTTCAGAAGCCTTCCCTTAGACCACCATGGACGCGTTCCATCCTATCACCCTACCACCAACTGTCCATCTGGCTAAGTTATTGCAACTTATATGATCAAGGCAGATCCCATATGCCATGTGGTTGCTATGGAAGCTTCTAAACACTAAGTATCTCAAATCCCTTTGTTCCTGGGTGGCTTTCCACAAGTAAGATACACAAAGTAAAACATAGACATGGGCCTTGTGTAACCACTCAACATAAACCATCATACCATTCCACCCAGGTGATTCATTTACTTAGTTATTTTATTAAGCAAAAACACAAGTCAAAAGACATAGCAAAATTTCCATAACATGAATATATTACACCCTTGTTTGATACTACCTAGGCTAAGCATGTTAACATGGCAAGTATCCTAACTTAGAGAAAATTCTACTAATACTACAACTACTAGGTTTTCCCAAGCATAGCATATAGATACTTAGTAAAAAATTCATGCAAGCCCTATTCAAAATATCACTAGTGCAGTCAAAAATAATAGGACAAATACATGAAGCACCACTTGCCTTGGTAGTTGGGGGAGTAGCAACAATCTTCACAATCACAATCACCACTAGCACCAAAATCTACACATAAAATAGTAGCACCAACTTTACATTCAAATAATCAAGCAAAAATTTTATGCGAATGCATGCAAATGCAATGGAATGAATTTTCTACACCAAACTATTCAAACCAAACAGTACTGAACACAAAACTAACTATATTTAGTCTAAATAAACTTAAATTTGCTTTAAAAACATTTTCTAAATAATTTATATAGTCAAAATAAGCCTATATTTGATTCTGCATAAAAACCCATTTTTACAGAAGCCAAATACAAATTTAAGCCCATAGTAGTGTAGGATTTAATTTTCTGAATCCATTGATATATTATTTGCGAAATTAGGATAAACAGAACTAAAGTTATGAATTTTGCAAGTTAAATCAACTAATAGATAAAAATCTGGTTTTTAAATCAAAAACCTAGCCACGCGACAGCATCTGATTGGACGGTACCGTTTTGGGTGGATCACGCGCGTGATCCGTTGGATCTAAGTGTGATCCTGCGGCCTAGATCTGACTATACATGTTCGCTGCTAGATCTAATCTAGGCCACTGGATCTAGATCCAGTGGATCATATCCACTTGACCAAATCCTAGCGGCGCGCATGGCTACAGCGGAGGCGATGCTAACGACGGTGATGCGCCGGTGAGGATATGGGGAAAGTGAGGGCGCGTTGATGCTTATCGGGGTTGCAAGGACGAGGCGAAGCTCAACGTGGTCGCGGTTGGGGCGGGGGCGCACGGACACAGCGACGATTCCTCGTCGGAGTTGAGCTGGGCTTCGGGCGCTTGTAGACGTCGATGGAGGCGAGGCCCTAGTACGAAATAAAGCAAGCGGCGAGTGTAAATAGAAGCGCAAGGCGATGGCGAATGAGATCGTGTGATCCAGAGAGCGAGGCACGCACGTGACTCACTGGAATTCATTGTCGAAGCTCGTCGGAACAGCGGTGGTGCGAGGAAGAATTTGTGGAGCCTGTCGACGCTCGGGCGTGTTTGAGTGAGGGGAAATGCTGTGGGTGCAGAGGGAATTAAGTAGCAAGCACGGGGGAGTGAGTTACGCCTGCCATCAACGGCAATTACACGCGAAATCAACGGGAGGAAACGGCCACGAGGGCGCTGGTCTCGCGCGAGGTTTGGGGAGGAAAGATCAGGTGGCAGTGGGGGCCACTGTCAGCGAAGGGGGTATGCACGCGCGGGTAGGAAACAGAGAGGGGTGAGGAGGGGGTTTCCCGGGTGGGCTGCGAGTTGGGCCGTGGGGTAGGCCGAGCCAGTTGGCTGGTATGCTTCTATTTTTTTGTTCTTTTGTTTTTCTTTTTCTGATTTGATTTTCTAAATAAGATTTGAAAGCTCAAATCAACTCCAAATCAATTCAATTTCCACCAAAATTTTGTGAGACCATTCTAGTGTCCAAGAGTGTGTTATGCACATAAATTCACTTAGAATCACTTTGCCCCTTTGATAAATAAAACAAAACCCTGCATCATATGATTGATAAAATGGGCATAAAAAATGGTTTTCTTTGAATTCAAACATTGAAATTTTTTGTGCTAGCTCTAAATGCTTTGACAATATGAATGCAATGCATGATTTTGTAATTCATGATTTTTGGAATGTTACACTATATCCCCCAATACGTTCCTTATGACCTAAGAAAGGTTTAGGAACAAATAGAGACGGATTCTATGAAGAAACGTGTCCAAATAGCTATTTCCGCCCATCTAGACCCGTGGTATGGGCGGACGGTACGACTGTAACCGCCTGTACCGATGGTCATTACACGAGATGTATGCTTTCGTATTTTGGTTATTATTTCTTCATACAAACTGCGATTGGGGAGTTCTTAAGCCCGTTGGAATCGTATGGACGAGGGCTACAACACCATGGTCTTGGATATTCATTTGGATATAATGGGAAAATCCACTTTTTTCACCTCTCAAATGGCTCCTCCATATTGCATCTTATTGGTTCCTTTTGCCTTGTTTTATCCATAATCCAAAACAACACATACACACAAGTAAAATACAAGAAAAGTAATAAAATCCTAATAAAACTACTAGTTTGTGCAAAGTCCATGTGAAAATGAAAGGGAACTAGCAATCATACACAATAGGCATAGTTGTAGCTAGATGTAGCATGTAATGAGCGACAATATGAATAATTTATATACTTAAATATGCGTCAATTTTGGAATCATCAACTTCCCTAAGCTAGACTCTTGCTCGTCCCTGAGCAATTAGGTGGCTTATGGACAAGGTCATCATGTTCATGAGGCACGAGTCGATAACATAAATGAGGCAAAAATTGAAACAAAAGTATAATATTGGATGTAGAAGATCGATGCCTTGTATTCTTATTTTCTCTGCAAGCTCAAAGTAAGAAACAACATACACTACTAGGAAAACCCTCATGTGTGGCGCATGGGCATTGCCCTTCTGTGGCACCACTATTACGTCGCTACTGAAATGCACTTATCAGAAGTCCTCAAACTTCTGGGCGCATATTTTCAATATGCGCAACAGAACTGTCTTTTCGAATTTCAAAAAAAGGCGGGTTGGATCCTGCCCAAAATTTCAAATCGCAAACTTATGTGGCGCATATTGCGATATGCGCCACTGATTTTTTTTATCGAATTTCAAAAAAAAAGCAGCCTAGATCTGACCGTAGTGGGAGGTGGGTGGAGGAGGAAGGTCGCCAGACTAGGAGGCCACCGGTGTTGGAGGAGTAGGAGGAGGGGTTTGAAGGGTTTCGCAGCATAGTAAATCAAAAAAATTCTACGGATGCGAATGGGAAAGCCAAGATCTAATCTAGGAGATGCAAACAACGAGAGAGATTATATGAGATCTTCATACCCTTGAAGATTCGCTCAGCGGAACGTTCGTCGGAACGTGGGTGATGTAGTCGTACTCGCTTCTCCTCCCCGCGATCTGTTCCGATCTAGCACCTCAAGTGGCGATGCCTCCATGAGATGCACACGTGCAGCACCTCGATGTCTCCTCCTTCCTCGGTCCAGCAAGTATGGTGGAGAGATGTATTGGATCTACAACGCGACGGCGCGGTGCAAGTGGTGGAGAGTTTCTGCAGCAGGGCTTCGCCTACACGCAGTCGGGAGGGAAAGAGAGAGGAGGGCAGCAGGGTGGCTAGGCTAGAGGGGAAGGTGTGGGGGGCTGGTGCGCCCCCATCCCTCTTTATATAGAGGGCTGGGCGCCAACCCTAGCCCCTCCCCCAAGCCTTGGCCGGCGGCCAAGGAGGGAAGAGTGGGGGGCAAGTTTCCCCCCTCCTTCTAGAAGCTCCAATTAGGGTTTCCCCTTGTTTGGCCGGCTGGGCCCTATGGGGCCTTGTTCCCCTGGCCCAATGCGGCCAGGGCACTCCCTCATAGGCCCATGCCCCCTCCCGGCAGGTGGGGCCACGTTGGTCCCCCTCTGGAAGGTTCTAGAAGCTTCCGGTACAATACCGATTAACCCGAAACAATTCCGAACTCCAAAAACTGCATTGCCTTATATGAATCTTATTCTTCGGACCATTCCGGAACCTCTCGTGATGTCCCGGATCCCATCCGAGACTCCGAACAAAAACTCATAAACCAATTATCCAATATATCCTAGCGTCGAGACACGTTAAGTGTGTGACCCTTCGGGTTCGAGAACATGCGCACATGATCTTCTATCAATAATCAACCGGGTCTGAAACCCATATTGACTCCCACATTCATCGATGATCATATCGGATGAACCACGATGCCGTGATTCAATCAATCCCATATATATATTCCCTTCTGCTCGCGATATTTTACTTGCCCGAGATTTGATCGTCATGCGTCATACCTAGTTCAATCTCGTTCACGCAAGTACTTTACTGCCCGTAATCCGATATCACTTTGTGATTAACTCCTTAACCACATGCTTGCAAGCGGTGTTGATATCGATTACCGAGTGGGCCCGAAGTATATCTCTTCGACTTGGGAGGGACAAATCCCATCTCGATACATACAACCCAACAGGTACTTTCCGATCACCTTAGAGACACCTTTATGATCACCCTCTCATAGGATGACGTTTGATGACCTCAAAGCTTTCTTCCGATACCAGGGAGTTGTATTATCTCATGGTCTAAGGAATACAATATTTGACATAAGAAAATCTTCGCAAAGATGAACACGATGACACGATCTAATTGCTCTGCTTAGTTTGGGTCTGTCCACCACATCATTCTCCCAATGATATGATCTCATTATTAATTGACAACTCATGTCTATGGTTAGGAAACATTAACCATCATTAATCAATGAGCTAGTCCATCGAGGCGTACTAGGGACACGGTGTTGTTCACAAACCACACAAGTATTAAAGTTTCCGCTTAATACAATTCTAGCATGGAATATAAACATTATCATGAACAAGAATTATAATAATAACATCTTTATTATTGCCTCTAGGGCATAATTCCAACAGTCTCCCACTTGCACTAGAGTCAATAATCTAGTTTACATTTGGCAACAATCTCACACCCATGGCACTAAGGTGTTGATCATGTTTTGCACGTGGAAGAAGTTTAGTCAATGGATCTGCGACATTCAGATCTGTATGTACTTTGCTAATCTTCAGATCTCCATATGCTATATAATCTCGGATTATATGAAACTTGCGGTTGATATGCTTGGTCTTTGGATGATATCTTGGTTCCTTAGCGAGTGCTATGGCGCCAGTGTTGTCACACAATATCTCCATGGGTCCAATGCACTTGAACCACGCCAAGCTCGATGATGAAGTTCTTGATCCAAACTCCTTCACTTGACGCTGCAGCAGCCATGTATTCCGCTTCTCATGTAGATCCCGCGATCACGCTTTGCTTGCACTTCTCCACTCACAGCTCCTCCATTCAAAATATAAACGTATCACGTCGAGATTTAGAATCATCCTTGTCGATGTCGAAACTAGCGTCGACGTAACCTTTACTGACAGCTGTTCATCACCCCATAGACTAAGAACATTTCTTTAGTCCTATTTAGGTACTTTAGGATGTTCTTCACGGATGTCCATGTTCCACTCGGATCACTTTGATATCTCGTCACAAACTAAGAGCATTGGACACATCCGTCTAGTACACAAGATGGCATACATGATAGAACCTATGGCCGAGGCATAAGGCACTTTGCTCATAGCTTCCCTATCATTTACCGTAGCTGGACACTGAGCCTTGCTCAATATCTTACCTGACAACATAGGCACTGAACCTTTCTTTGCCTTATCCATTCTGAACCTTTTCAGAACTTTGTCTAGGTATGTACTCTGGCTTAAAGCTATCAAGCGTCTTTGCCTATCTCTATAGATTTTGATGCCCAATATATAAGCAGCTTCACCTAGGTCTTTCATTGAAAAACACTTGTTCAAATAACTCTTCACATCGTTAATCATGTTACTGTCATTTCCAATAATCAATATGTCATCCACATATAGTACCAGAAATGTCACCGAGCTCCCACTCACTTTCTTGTAGATACAAGCTTCGTAGCAATTTGGAACAAATCCAAAGCTCTTGATCACTTGATCAAAACGAAGGTTCCAACTCCGAGATGCTTGCTTCAGTCCATAAATGGAACGTTGAAGCTTGCACACTTTATCAGCATCCTTAGGATCGACAAAACCTTCGGGTTGCATCATATACAACTCTTCATCAATGTTGCCATTGAGGAACGCAGTCTTGACATCCATCTGCCATATTTCATAATCATGAAACGCAGCAATTGCTAATAAAATCCGAATGGACTTAAACATCGCTATGGGAGAGAAAGTCTCATCGTAGTCAACACCTTGAACTTGTCGAAAACGTTTCGCGACAAGCCGTGCTTTATAGACGGTAACATTACCATCCGCGTCCGTTTTCTTCTTGAAGATCCATTTACACTCAACGGCCTTTCGGTCGCTAGGAGGGTCCACCAAAGTCCATACTTGGTTTTCGCTCATGGATCCCAATTCGGATTTCATGGCTTCTAGCCATTTCTCAGAGTCTGGGCTCATCATCGATTCCTCACAGTTCGTAGGTTCACTGTCTTCTACTAACAAGACAAGACAGGTTGTCGTTACCACTCGGGAGGGGCACGCGACCTTGTCGACTGCGACGCTCGGTAGCAACATCGTCCAAAGCTTCATGATCCTTGTCATTAGCTTCCTCTATTGTTGGTGCAAAGATCGAACAATTTCGTGTGCGCTACTCTCCAACTCAAGAGAAGGTTCCATAACCTCGTCTAGCTCTACTTTCCTCCCACTCACTTCTTTCGAGAGAAACTCCTTCTCAAGAAAGGAACCGTTCTTTGCGACAAACACTTTTCCTTCGGTTCTGTGATAGAAGGTATACCCAATAGTTTCCTTAGGGTATCCTATGAAGACGCATTTCTCCGATTTGGGTTCGAGCTTGTCCGGCATCAACTTATTGACGTAGGCTTCGCATCCCCAAACTTTAAGAAACGACAACTTAGGTTTAGCACCAAACCACAGTTCATACGGTGTCGTCTCAACGCATTTAGATGGTGCCCTATTTAAAGTGAATGCAGCGGTTTCTAATGCATAACACCAAAATGATAACGGCAAATCAGTAAGAGATATCATCGATCGGACCATATCTAATAGGGTTCGATTCCGGCGTCAGACACACCATTGCGCTGTGGTGTTCCGGGTGGCGTGAGTTGCAAAACGATTCTGCTTGCTTTAAGATGCGTGAGAAAATCATAACTCAAATATTCACCTCCAATATCGGATCGTAGAAACTTAATCTTTCTGTTACGATGGTTCTCCACTTCATTCTGAAATTCCTTGAACTTTTCAAATGTTTCAGATTTATGTTTCATTAAATAGATATACCCATATCTACTTAAGTCATCGGTAAAAGTGAGAAAATAGCGATATCCACCGCGCGTCGAAACACTCATCGGTCCGCATACATCGGTATGTATGATTTCCAATAAGTCCGTTGCTCGCTCCATCATACCGGAGAACGGGGTTTTGATCATCTTGCCCATGAGGCATGGTTCGCATGTGTCAAATGATTCAAAATCAAGAGACTCCAAAAGTCCATCAGAATGGAGTTTCTTCATGCGCTTTACACCAATATGACCTAGACAACAGTGCCACAAATAAGTAGTATTATCACTATCTACTTTGCATCTCTTAGCCTCAATGTTATGGATGTGTGTTTCATCCCTTTCGAGATTTAGAAGAAATAAACCATTCACAACAGGTGCATGACCATAAAAGATGTTACTCATATAAATAGAACAACCATTATTCTCCGATTTAAATGAATAACTGTCTTGCAATAAACAAGATCCAGAAATAATGTTCATGCTCAACGCAAGCACATAATAACATTTATTGAGGTTTAAAACTAATCCTGAAGGTAAAACTAAGGAGAGCGTGCCGACGGCCTCCGTTGCCAACGCGCATCGTCACCTCATCCCTCGCAAGCCGCCATCTATTCCGTAGCTCCTATTTCGAGTTACCAATATTAGCAACTGAACCAGTATCAAATACCCAGGCACTACAACGAGGGCTAGTAAGGAAAACATCAATAACATGTATATCAAATATACCTTTGATGGTGCCAGCCTTCTTGTCCGCTAAGTACTTCGGACAGTTGCACTTCCAGTGACCCTTGTCCTTGCAATAGAAGCACTCAAAGGTCCGCTTAGGACCAGACTTGAGCTTCTTCTCGTGAGGGCAATTAAGCCGCCTTTCTTGAAGGGCTTCTTTGCACCCTTACCTTTCTTGAAGGTGGGGGCTTGTTGACCATCAACACATGATTATCCTTTTGATGTCCACCTCAGCCTTGACTTTGCAAAGAGCTCGTGATCATATCGATGGAACCAATCGATTATGAGTCACTACAAAACTTTTGTAGCTGGGAGGAGTGATTGCAGAACCTGTCAATCTTGAGCTCCTCTCGAATCTTGCGAAATTGCTCAAGGCGTTGAGTGTAGCCTGACATCTTAATGGCGTGCTCACTAACGGAACTCCCTTCCTCCATCTTGCAGTTAAAGAATTTCTCAGATATCTCATATCTCTCAGAACGGGCCTAAGTCTAAAACATGGTTTTTAGCTCCTCGAGAATCTCAAAGGGCCCGGGATAGTCTTCAAAACGATTTTGAAGGTCCGATTCCATAGCAAACAACATGGTGCTCTTAATCAAACCATAATCATCTTTGTGCGACTGATAGACAGCTTTCTCATCAGCCGGCGCATCTACAGCAGGGGCGTCACCTAGCACATTTTCAAGGACATAGTCCTTTTGACCGCCAGAGAGAATGATTCTCAGATTGCGGAACCAATTGGTGAAGTTAGACCCATTGTTTCTAAGCTTTTCCTTCTCAGCAAAAACGTTGAAGTTGAAGTTGGACTTAGCCATTTGATCTACAATATTTACAAGTACAAATTAGACTATATTCATGATAACTAGTTCAACTTTTAATCAAATTACTAGATGAATTCCCACTAAATTCAACAACCCTCAAGTTGTTTAGTGAACATGATCCAAATTCACCACACCTAATCCGATCTTCACGAGAAGAGATGTGGTTTCAATGGTGGACAACAAAGTGTCGATCATATCATTCATATGACTCATGCTTAACCTTTCGGTTCATGTGTTCCGAGGCCATGTCTGTACATGCTAGGCTCGTCAAGTTAAACCCAAGTATTTCCGCGTGTGCAAAACTGGCTTGCACCCATTGTATGCGAACGTAGAGTCTATAGCACCCGATCATCACATGATGCTTGGACACGATGAACTTTCGCAACGGTGCATACATGGGGAGAACACAGTTTTATCTTGATCTTTAAGTGAGGAATCATCTTATAATGCTACTGTCACGATCTAAGCATAATAAGATACATAAAAGGATAAACATCACATGCATATAACTTTATGTGACATGGTATAGCCAATCTTCGCGCAATGATCTCCATCTTGTGCGTGCCGGCATGATCTCCATCACTCCACCATGATTGCCTCCATCATGAATAGCAACTACAACTATTGCTAACTACTTAGCGATAAAGTGAAACTATTACATGGCGTATAAAAAGTTGACACACAGGTCATACACAATTATAAAGACAACCATATGGCTCCTGCCGGTTGTGTACTCATCGACATGCAACTCGTGAAACATTACAAAACATGATCATCGCATACAATATACACATCACATCTTGGGCCATACCATATCACAGAAGACACTCCCTGCAAAAACAAGTTAGACGCCTCTACTTTGTTATTGCATGTTTTACATGGCTTATGGGAGTAGAAGCTAAGAACGATTCTTACCTACGGAAAGCCACAACGGTGATATTATGGTTGCCAAACTCCGGTGTAAATCCCATGACAACTATAGTGAGAGAAACTGGCATCCACCAGCCGCATGTGTGGAACAAGCCACACGTCAAGTGCGGAGCCGGTCTCGCGAACGACGTCGCGTAAGGTTGGCCTGGACCGCTTCAATCTCACTATCCTGCATCATAAGAAGAACACAAACAAGAGGCTTGCAACAGAAAACATCAACGCCCGCAATAACCATGTTGTGTTCTACTCGTGAAACACATCTAGGCATAGATCTAGCTCTGATACCACTGAAGGGTTTCGCAGCATAGTAAATCAAAAAAATTCTACGGATGTGAACGGGAAAGCCAAGATCTAATCTAGGAGATGCAAACAACGAGAGAAATTAGATGAGATCTTCATACCCTTGAAGATTCGCACAGCGGAACGTTTGTCGGAACGTGGGTGATGTAGTTGTACTCGCTTCTCCTCCTCGCGATCCGATCCGATCTAGCACCGCAAGTGGCGATGCCTCCGTGAGATGCACACGTGCAGCACCTCGACGTCTCCTCCTTCCTCGGTCCAGCAAGTATGGTGGAGAGATGGGTTGGATCTACAATGCGACGGCGCGGTGCAACTGGTGGAGAGTTTCTGCAGCAGGGCTTCGCCTACACGCAGTCGAGAGGGAGAGAGAGAGGAGGGCAGCAGGGCGGCTAGGCTTGAGGGGAAGGTGTGAGGGGGTGCGCCCCCAGTCCTCTTTATATAGAGGGATGGGAGCCAACCCTAGCCCCTCCCCCAAGCCTAGGCCGGCGGCTAAGGAGGGAAGAGTGGGGGGTAAGTTTCCCCCCTCCTTCTAGAAGCTCCAATTAAGGTTTCCCCTTGTTTGGCCGGCTGGGCCCTATGGGGCCTTGTTCCCCTGTACCAATGCGGCCAGGGCACTCCCTCATAGGCCCATGCCCCCTCCCGGCAGGTGGTGCCACGTTGGTCCCCCTCCGGAAGGTTCTAGAAGCTTCCAGTACAATACCGATTAACCCGAAACAATTCCGAACTCCAAAAACTGCATTGCCTTATATGAATCTTATTCTCCGGACCATTCCGGAACCTCTCGTGATGTCCCAGATCCCATCCGAGTCTCCGAACAAAAACTCATAAACCAATTATCCAATCTATCCTAGCGTCGAGACATGTTAAGTGTGTGACCCTTCGGGTTCGAGAACATGCAGACATGATCTTCTATCAATAATCAATGGGGTCCGAAACCCATATTGACTCCCACACATTCATCGATGATCATATCGGATGAACCACGATGCCAGGATTCAATCAATCCCATATATATATTCCCTTCGTCTCGCGATATTTTACTTGCCCGAGATTTGATCGTCGATACTGTCATACCTAGTTCAATCTCGTTTCGCAAGTACTTTACTGCTCCGTAATCCGATATCACTTTTTATTAACTCCTTAACCACATGCTTGCAAGCGGTGTTGATATCGACACGAAAGGGGCCCAAGTATATCTCTTCGACTTGGGAGGGACAATCCCATCTCGATACATACAACCCAACGGTACTTTCCGATCACCGAGAGACACCTTTATGATCACCCTCTCATAGGATGACGTTTGATGACCTCAAAGCTTTCTTCCGATACCAGGGAGTTGTATTATCTCATGGTCTAAGGAATACAATATTTGACATAAGAAAAGCTTCGCAAAGATGAACACGATGACATGATCTAATTGCTCTGCTTAGTTTGGGTCTGTCCACCACATCATTCTCCCAATGATATGATCTCATTATTAATTGACAACTCATGTCTATGGTTAGGAAACCTTAACCATCATTAATTAATGAGCTAGTCCATAGAGGCGTACTAGGGACACGGTGTTGTTCACAAACCACACAAGTATTAAAGTTTCCGCTTAATACAATTCTAGCATGGAATATAAACATTATCATGAACAAGAATTATAATAATAACATCTTTATTATTTCCTCTAGGGAATAATTCCAACAGGGTTGCCGGAGTAGGATGTCGCCGGTGTAGGTGGAGTAGGAGGAGGAGGGGTCACCGGAGTAGGAGGAGGGGTCACCGGAGTAGGAGAAGGAGAAGGAGGCCATTGGTGGAGGAGGGGTCGCCGGAGTAGTAGGAGGTGGTGGAGGAGGTGTCACCGGAGGTGGTGGAGGCCATGGACGGAGTAGGAGGAGGAGTTGGCCCGAGAGTGGAGAGGATGAGGAGAAGGGGAGGAAGAGAAGAAGTGGAGGAAGAGAAGAAGTGGAGGAGATGAAGAGAGAAGAAGTGTAGGAGTGGAGGAGAGAATAAGTGGAGGAGTGGAGGAGAGAAGAAGTGGAGGAGAGGAGTAAAGGGGAGACGTATAAAAGAGAGGGAGAGGGCACCGTGGGAATTCAAAATTCCAATCCCAAGACTTCTATGGCGCATATGGGAGAAATGTGCCACAGAAGTTTCTCCCTCTTTTTATTTTTTTTAGAAAAACGATCTTTTGACCATAACTTTTTACTATTTTTGAATTTTGAAAATTTAAAAAATCGCAAAACGACCAGAGGTCGTTGCGAGCGGGTGCGAAATCTTTTTCCAACATCGTATGCAAAAGTTATGACCGTTTTACCGAGCCATGACCTTTTTTTTTGCAACATACATAAGTAGAGGAAGTTCAAAGAAAAGTTAGTAAGGCTAAAAATATAATTTCAACGTCAATTTTTTCATCGAATCGATATGATATAAAAATCAATTTGGTTCATATTGAAGAGATGCATAACTTCCTTGTTGGTAACTTTCTCATTTTACATCATCTAGAGTGCATGATTTACTTTTTTTCCTTGTTGTGTTTTCCAAATGCGATCAAAGCGGCAACATTGTTTGTTACGGGTTGAGTATTGCAAAACTTTCAGTAGATCTCTGATAAAATAGCGTATTGTGAACCTAAAATAATTTTTTAAGAAATCATGAACAAACTATCATGTACCTATAGTTCAAAGCTGGCCCACTTCCTACCGATTCGGCGGAAATTTGTATTTTTTACGAGAAATGGATGGAAAGGATTTACATACCCCATTTGGGACATTATCCATGAAATGTGGTCTAGTATTTTTGAAAAATGCAGTGGTAACATTTTGAAACTTACTTTTGGTGGTTGGTTGATAATGCACCTTGTTATTACAACCCAGAAAAGAGAAAATGATTTTTTCGTGTGAAAACGGAAACATCCTTCGACAATATTGTTCGCCATTACAAGATTCACATGCGTGTGCAATATGGGCATGTTATCACAAACTATTCCGTGATTTTCCCCACGACATTGATCATTTGGTCTAAAAGACATAAAACTTCCTACATGATAGCTCATTTCTGAGAACTGTTTTCCAGGATATTCAATATATATCAAGTTTCTTTTTTGTTTTATACTATTCTTAAAAAATGACATAATACGAAGTTTTTCCATTTTTTTGATTTTTTAAGTAGTTACTGCAGATTTCAAGATGCAGTAAAAAATGTGAGGAGTGACCGTCCTCATCTAGGGGCTGAGTCTTGCTAAAATTCTAGTGGATGATAAATTAGCATATGTTTAACCTAAAAATGATTTTTACAAAAATCATGAGCAGTACATCATGTATCCGTAGTTGAAAATTGACCCACTTCCTTTCGATTCGGTAGACATTTTTCTTTCTTACTAGAGGTGCATGGAAAGTTTTTAGATACCCTAGTTGGGACATTGTCCATGTAATATGGTCTAGCATTTTTGAAAAATAGGATGGTAACATTTTTAAACTTACTTTTGGTGGTTGCCTCACAAAACACCCCGTTTTTAAATCGGAAAATGAATATTGGTTTTTAAGTAAAATGAAAACTTTCTCCGGCAACATTGCTCGCCATTCCAAAAGGCACATGTGTGCATAATATGGTCACATTATCACAAATTATGCCACGATTTTGTCCATAACATTGTTGGCCATTTGGTCTGAAAACAATAAAACTTCATACATGATACCTCATTTATGTCGATCGATTTACTCGAAATAGGCTTTCGTCCCGCTATGTTAATACATCAACCTCTGGATACTATGATACAACTGATGGGGCCTCGACACAGGCAAGCCCAAAAGAAAGAAAAGAGAAACACAAAAGAAAGAAATGCCAACAATGGCAGATCGACTAAACAAAGACAATTCCCAACCGATGCGCCCTACCAGATGTCCAACCACATTCCTAAGCCTCCAAAGCGTCGCGTATCAATCCCCCTTAAGAAGGGATGTGACGATGACGACGCTGTTGTTCGGACTGACCTAGGGTTTCCCCCGTACGTGAAAGTTAGTGGGAAATGGGTATACCCGACGCCCTTCAAGAAGGACGGACGACACCGGCATGCGTCAACCCATTAGTTTTGGCAAACCAAAAAGGATTTCTCTCGACCCCAAAACACCACTACCCTGAACGCTCTGTTGGCTTCCACCCATCTACGCCGCCCACGAACATGCGCCACCACGGTCTTGAAGCCACCAACGCCGTCTCACTATGACCTGATGTGGGGCCTTGAGGACGGAAAACTTGGAACAACATGTGATGGGGGCGATAATGCCATAACCGGTGGGAGGGAACTGCCTCTATCGTTGTCGCGGTAGCCGACCAGACACAAAAGCAAGGGCACACCTCAAGGAGACAACGCCACCCTACAGAGCTTCTGGTCCGCCCATTTAGCTATACCTAGGCTATCTTGTGGAAATTTCATTCATAGGATTCGGCCGCATTTAACACCACTTTCTAAAATTAATTTTCACCCTACAAGGATTACATTTAAAAAAATTCAACCAGATGCTTTACAAAATACCAGAGAGCCACACGATTGTATCCCTAAAACCAAACGGAAAATAAACCAGAGCACCGCGCCCCTTTGGTAATCGTTGTTAGGCCTTTCACAATAGGGGATTCTTAGCTCTATATCCTAGACATTTTTCTTATGTGGCATTATAGTTAATGAAGAAAGAGATTGAGGTTGTATCTTAGCTATAAGACTGGTCCTAGTGAGAGTATCATACCGGCAAAATTTTGATGTAGCACAATAATTAATGAAGAAATAGATGGTTAGAGTATCATAGGTAGATACCATATCATAGCACGTAAAACTAAAAAATTCTACTAGTTGTCACTTAAGATACACCACTACCTAGAATAACGAGATAAAATACTCCCTCCATCCCGGTTTAAAGGACACAATTTGCAAACCATGCAATCCCAAAATATTTAGACACAAAAGCATTTAATCTTTGTAATTACTCCCGTGTGAAAACAATAAAATGCTTGCATTCACATGTGTGAACAAATGTGAACGCTTTGCTAACTCTTCTTCTCCTCATGCATGTCCTTTTTCATACTATTAAATGGACCAATTAGAGGACACCTAGGGCCCAGAGAATTGCAAATTGTGTCATTTAAACCGGGATGGAGGGAGTACACTTCATTGTGAAAGGCCTAAGAAACATCTTTTGCACAAAACCATAAACAAAAAACATTGTTAGCCGATTACATACATACATGTCTTCTAAATCATTAAATACAGACACTACGTACACTTAAGAAACAATGCATTGGAAATACTCCGCACAGAACAAGTCCCTAAACGTCTCACTGTCACAGCGAACCATTGTGATCGTCTGATTGAGCAGGGCGTTTCAAATGTCGAGGCAAAACTTCAACTCCTGCCTCGCTATGTTCCCAACACATTCAGCCAATGCACATTCGCCCCAGCTGAAAGCCGCGCGCGCATGCAGGGTTGCAGGCTGCGCTCGTATCCTGGAGTACTGTGCGTTATAAAAAACCACCAATCCCACCTCATTCTCTGCCAGTCTATCCGAGTCCCCCACCTTCGGCCACTCCAGTCTCCAGGGAGGGCATCCTTTTCATCCCCACGAAGCGACAACGCGATGCCGATGATATGGGCCGTGACCCTGGCGGTCGTGGTCGTCGCAGTGTACGCCTACTTCTTCTCGCCGGTGGATATGATGAAGGCGCCAGACGCTGCCGGGATGTTCATCTCGCGGGAGGCGTTCGAGGCCATCCCTAAGCTCTACCTCTTCCTTCTCAAAAACTTCGGAGGCGGCGTCGCTGCTTCCGTGTTTAGCGGTTTCCCCGGTTCCTTGATCTGTATCCTTTCTTTCCTTTGTCGCTTCCTCGTCACCGGTTTCGTGTATGTTGCTCTTCGCGGCTGTTCCCCGTCCTCTGCTCTCTTTTCAGCTTCGTGCGTGCCATTGCCAGCATCTTCTACGGTAGTCTTCTGTGTGGTTTCTTCGTCCCCGTCATGTGTTCTCTTCTAAGCTTCGCGGGTGGCGTTGCTTGTTTCATCTATGGTGGTCTCATCCGTGGTTTTCTTGTCCCCGTCCTGTGTTCTCTTCTGAAACTCGTTGGAGACATCGTTGGCATCATGTATGGTGGTCTTGTTCGTGGGTTTTTAATCCCAATTGTGTCTTCGCTTCTCAGCTTCGTCGTAGACCTTGCTGGCATCATGTACGATGGCCTTGTTTGCGGCTTCATGATCCCTGCCGTATCTTCCGTTGTGAGCTTCGGAGGCGGCGCGGCTAGCTTCATCTATGATCTTCTTTCTCCTGATTTCCTCATCCCTTTCCTGCTTGGTCTTCTTGTTGCCCGTGTCATGCGTTTTCTTTCTTTTCGGATGACTCGTGACAACATAAAGTGCATATAATATCTTTCTTGAGTCTTGACTGGTGTCTGGTCAAATAGATCTCATGGCTATGTAATGCTCATTATTGAGTACTAATTTCTATTGTTAATGCCAAGTCGTATTCCCATCCATTGTTAATGTCTTGTCGTTTAAGTGCAACCCAAACGCAAGGATGCAAAACTATATTCATTTGTCGTCAGTTTGAAGCGTGGCGCGAACACAGCATCGGAGTTCGGCCGTTGTCCGCGGGTGCACTGGGTAGGCTGAAAGAGTACATAATTCGTAATTTAAAACTAAATTAGGCATAAATTAAAATAAATAAACTAGACATCATCATATAAATGTGGACTTTCAATTTATTGTGGACAAAATGGCAAAGAAGCTTCCAATTGGTCAAGGAAAATTCATCACCACACAGCCAGGGAGAACGACCCTCATCAAATCCATGACCATCTTGTTCTGAAAATGGCAAGCAAAGCAAAAATAGAGTCAGACGCTCGAATCGGGAAGATCCTCTCAATCACCATCTTGTTCTGAATATTCCACAACGTCCAAGAAATGGCCGCAAACGTGAGCCAGAAGAGGCGCCCCCCCTTAGCCTGTTCTGGATCTGTAGGAACTCCCCCAGTTCCCATGCTCGAGTCGGGCCTGGGCCTCGAGCAAGCTCCACAGAAACTGCGCCGCTGAGCACGAGAACATAATATGGGCGCAGGTCTCCGGTGACCCGCATAGGGGGCAGCGGCCGTTACCCGGGCCATTGCGCTTGGCCACCTCAACCCCCGACGGCAGCTGATCACGGAGAAGCTGCCAAATGAAAATAAGAATACTGAGGGGGAGGGGGCCTTTCAAAGGGGAGAGGTCCAACGCAGCTCCGGGCCCTGGAAGAGGGCGTGGTAAGCCGAGCCCACGGAGAACTCCCTCAATGGCATCAACCGCCAAGAGGCCGAGTCTGGGGACTCAGAGTGCGCGGCAGGGAGGACCACATCAGGCGACGGAGTTCCGTCGCTTCTACCATATTGAAGGTACGGCGAAACAGGATGCTCCAGCGAGCCGCGCAAAAGACCTCGACAGTCAGAGCCGAGGGGGAGGCGTAAATGGCGAAGAGGGCGGGAAACTGGACCCCTAAGGGAACATGAGAGAGCCATGGATCCAACCAAAAGCGCACCCCCTGGCCGTTTCCCGCGGCGAACGAAATGCCTAATCCAATGTGGTGTTTAATCTCCTGGATGGCTCTCCAGAATTGAGAGCCCTCCCGGCGCTCGCATGCTAAGAGGGGTCGGCCCCAAAGGTATTTGGCTTTAATGAGCTGAAGCCAAATACCCCCGTCATCCCTCAGGATACGCCAGACCCACTTCAGCATCAAGGCCACATTAAAGCGGCGCGAGTCTAGGATACCTATGCCCCCAAGGCATTTGGGGGCGCAAACGTCTGCTCATTTAACCATATGGTACCTCTGGTGGCCGTCCCTCGCTGCCCAAAAGAACCTAGACAACTCCTTAGCAAAGTCAGCATGTGTCCCCTCCGGCAGCAGGTACAGCCCCATCTGGTACATGGGTAGACTCGAGAGACAGGAGTTAATCAGGACCGTCTTGCTACCCTTAGTCGTGAGTCGCGCTCTCCAGGGTTCAGCTTTGGAGCGGACCCTCGAGACCAAAGGGGCAAGGTCCCTAATAAGAACCTGAGTCTCTTGAATGGGCATCCCCAGATAGGAAATGGGGAAGTTAGACAGCTTGCAGTTGAGATTGTCAGCAATCCTCCGCCTGTCCTCCTCCGAGTAACTGAGGACGATCACTTCACTCTTGTCAAAATTGATTTTTAGGCCTGACATGGTCTCAAAGTAGAGCAGCAGGAACTTGAGGTTGATGATGTCGAGATCCGATCCCTGAACCATGATCATGGTATCATCCGCATACTGGAGGTGGGATATGCCACCCCCGGGAATAATATGCCCTACCACACCAGAGATGTGGCCAGCGATTTTGGCTCTATCCAAAATCTCTGCCGGGGCATCAACCGCAACATTGAACAATAGGGGATAGATCGGATCCCCTTGCCTAACCCCACAGGAGGGAGAAAAGTAGGGGACAATCTCGTCGTTGATATTGATCGCCGTCCTCCCGCTCATCACAAATTGCATGATCCAGCATATCATGCGGTCATCAAAGCCCCTTCTCTCCAAACCAGCCTTAGGAAAGCCCAGTCCAAGCGGTCATAGGCTTTCTAGAAGTCCAGTTTGAGAAACCCCCCCCCCCCCTTCTGATGTCGTGACTTGACCTCATGAATGATTTCATGGAAGGCAAGAACATCATCATGAATGAGGCGTCCCTTTAGGAAAGAAAACTAGAGAGGGTGGGTGAGCCGCTCCATCACCGGGGCTAGCCGGAGGGCACAGACCTTTGCGAAGAGCGCTAGATAACATTGATCACCGTGATTGGACGGAATTGGCAAATATCGGTGGCCCCTAACACCTTGGGGATCAAGGTAATAACCCCAAAGTTCAGCCGGGACATCACCAGCGTCCCAGTATAGAACTCCTGGAACATCTGGAGGATCATCGGCTGGAGCTGGTCCCAAAAGGTCTGGAAGAAACTCACAGGGATCCCATCTGGCCCTAGAGACTAGTCTTCATGGATTTCAGGGCAGCAGCCACCTCACTTGGGAGAAAAGGACGGGTAAGATCCTTATTCTCCGCATGGGTGACCACCGCCCCCTCAGACCAGAAGCGCGGGGCGAGGGAGAGACCAAAGCGAGGGGCCGACATGAAGATCTCCTTGTAGAAAGCATAAATATGGGAGGAGAGTACCTGTGGGGACTCCAACAGCGACTCCCCCTCCCAGAGGCAGGGGATCGAGCACTTCCTCCTCCTACCATTAGCAATGGCATGGAAGTAGACCGTGTTCGACTCCCCCTGGACCGTCCAATTTTGGCGACTCCGCTGACGCCAAAACCCCTCCTCTCCCTTGTAGATCTGCATAATGGAGTTCTCAAGGGAGTATCTATGGGACTAGGCGTCCATCGAGAGGACATGAAGGTCTGCCTCCCGATCCAGAGCCTGAATTTCCCGCAATATGATGTCCTTATGTTCTCTGAGCTCCTCCCCCAAGTTGGCCCCCAGCCTCGCATGAATTGGCGGGATATTTTGGCGCAGTGATGCCAAATATCAACCGCGGAAAAGACACGAGGGGTGAGGCCGCCGCAGCGAGCCACCAGGTCCGAACCGCCTCCACGAATCCCTGCTTCTGGAGCCAGAAGGATTCAAAGTGGAAGCGATTGAGCCGTGGGGTGCGCCCCCCCCCCCCCTCTAGAGGGGAGAAGAAGGGGGTATGGTCTGTACCAATCCGTGTGACCGTCTTTAAGGAACATAGGGGGAAAGCAAGCTCCCAATCCACCGAGACAAATACCCGGTCAAGTACACTACGAATCGGGTTGAGCTTCTTATTTGTCCAAGTATATCTAGTGCCCACCCGCGCAATCTCGCGGACAGCAAGATCCGCAATGCAGTCATTAAACATACACATCCTAGGGAGGTCCACATTAGCCGAACTCTTGTAGTCGGCGGAACAGATCGGGTTGAAGTCACCAGCTATCACCACTGGGACCTCCGCCAATTCCACCTTCGACTTGAGCTCGAGCAACAAGTGAGCGGACCTCCGATGGTCCGCGGGGCCATAGACAATGATCATTTCCCAATTGAAGCGGACCTGTCTATGGGTGAGGGACATGCTCACAAAGAATTCCCCGCGGTCCATATCATCCACCTCGAAGGTATCATCCTTCACCCCGAGGAGGATCCCCCGGAGTGGCCAGACGTAGGGAGCCACGACCAGGAGAATTTGCAGTGGCTCAGCCCTTCCAGCTCCGCGATGGAGAAGTCATGCCGAATCGTTTCTTGGAGGCCGACAATATCCGGCGCTTCCAAGCAAATATACTGCGGATGGACCAAAGGAGGTCCATCAGGAGACCTCAAGCCTGCGGGGTCCCCATAGCGGGGACCGAACGGGCATGACAAGCCGGGGACAGGACCGAGGACGCCTTGGGAGGTCTCCCACGTGGCCTACCCCGAGGGGCAGGCCTGTGGGGGATCCCCTGCTCATCAGGTGCAGGGGGAGGATCCTCGCTGAGGCCAGCCCCGGAGGACCTAGCGTCGGCAAGGATCAGAGCGCATTCTCGCTCCGAGGCGTCACGCGCCCGGGCAGCAGCGATCGCACCCGCATACTCCTCCCGTGCCTTAATGGCAGCGATCTGCTCAAGCCTGGGTCCCTTCTCGCCCCGAAAGACAATCCCACGGTCATCGACAACTTCGCCCAGGTGGGCAAGCGACACCTCGGAGAGTATACAAAACGCAGAGCCAGGCAAACCAGAAGGACCGGGGTCAGAAATAGGAGGTGGGGCAGAGGCGGTACCTGGAAGCTCGTCATGAGCAGCGACGCGACGGGAAGCCCTCTCTGCAACCGTTGGCTCCGGCCCAGACAGGCCCGTCCGAGCACCCACGAGGCGAACGCTGTGGCGGGAGGGCGGCGGGGGCGATGGACGGGGGGCCCTGGAGAGACGCAGCCTGGAGGTGGCCACCGGCGAGTCGGGGTCGGAGGCGCCAGCGGCCACGATCGAGGGATCGGGGTGTCGGGGGCGAGGGAGTAGCACACCATCCCGGGCGAGCATGGGGACTGGTGCACGCAGATCACCATCCCACACTCCTTGAGGTGTCCATCGCCGGGGACCGAGGAGGGGAGGCGGGGGAACCAGGAACCGAGGAGGAGGTCAAGGCGAGGTTGGAGCCATACTGGGCGATGTCGAGGATGAGGGGCACAACATGGTCGAGGCAGAAACAGCGGGGGACATCCATCGGTGCCAGCTTGGCCAGCACGCTCAGTGACAGGGGCGACGGTCCGGGAAGAAAGGACCACCACCCGCAGCACCGATCGCTAGCGAGCGAGATTAGGGGCCCCTGGGGCCCCCTTCAGGTTATGAGGGGGGAGGGTATGCGTCACTGGCCAGCGGGGACTACGGGTCTGACCCGGAGTCGCTGTCGTCCGATCCCCCGACCCTCGAACCTCCTCCCCCCGTGCCAGCACCGTCCTCGGCAGGGGACGGGGGAGGGTGGGGCGAGGGGCTAGCCTCCATGCCGGGGCCCTCCTCCAGCTCAACCAGAAGGTCCCTGCCCACCCGGTCGAAGAAGACACGAGGGAGGGAGACCGGGAAGGCAGGTGTCGAGACGGAGAAGCCATGGCGGGCCAGTGGGCGATACGTCGGAAACGTATCTATAATTTTTGATGTTCCATGCTTGTTAGTATCTACTTTGCTTTGCTTTATCTACACTTTGAGGTGCTTTTTACATGTTTTCTGGTACTAACCTATTAACAAGATTCCACAGTTCAGATGCATGTTTTCTGTTGTTTTTGGTTTCAGAAAAGCTAGTAAAGAAATATTCTTGAAATTGGACGGGACAAACGTCAAAGTCAATTACTTTCCGTGGGGAACAAGAATCCAGAAGACGAGACCGAGACGCAAGCCAGGGCGGCCAGACCCCCGTAGGCGTGGGTGGGCCCTGCCTCGGGCCTAGGAGGGGTGTGGGGCCCCTGGTCGCCTCCTCGGCTTCCCCCTTCACCTATAATAAGCCCCCTATGCAGAAACCCTAAGCACCCAATCATATCTCCAAGAAACCGTCTGTAGTCGCCGCCACCATCGTCCCTAGATAGGGGGATCTGAAGTTATTCCTTACACCCTGTCGGAGGGGAGATCATCCCAGAGGCCTTCTCTCCGGTATGATGCGTGAGTAGTTCCACCTTGGACTATGGGTCCATGTAGTATCTAGATGGTTGTATCTCCTCCTTTGTGCTTTCATGTATATTGTGTTTGCGGGGATCCGATGGATATTGAGATTATTATGTTGGTTTGATTAATGGTTTTGTCTTTATGATTCTATCATGTCTGTGTTGTTTGTGATCTTGCATGCTCTCCATTGTTAGTAGCCATCTTGGCCAAGTAGTTGCTAGTGACTCCAAGAGGGGGTATTTATGCTCGATAGTGGGTCCATGCCTATAGTTTCCAAGGGAAGTGACAATAATCTCTTCGGTTGTAGATGTGTTGTTGCCACTAGGGAGAAAACAACGGTCTCTTGTTCATGGAACATGTGGACTGTTTACCTTACACAATTTGCTTAAAGCAGTTGTCTGTTGCTTGCAACTTAATACTAGAGGGGGTTCGGGTGATAACCTGAAGATGAACTTCTAGTCATAGATGCAGTTGGATGGTGGTCTATGTATCTTGTTGTATTGCCCAATCGAATCTCATAGGATCTTTCTGACTAGTAGTTGCATTGTTATGCCTTGCTCAGTTCCTGTCAATTGCCCTGCTGTAATTTGTTTACCCTTCATGCCATGTTGCTTATCTAAGGAGAGAACCTCTAGTGAACTATGGACCCCGGTCCAATCTTTACCATTGATACATCTTCCACTGTTACTTGTTTATTTGGTGCAAACCATTACCTTCCACACCATACGTTTAATCCTTTGTTACAGCAAACCGGTGACCTTGACAACCTCACTGATTCATTGGGACAAAGTCTTGAGTTTGTGTTGTGCAGGTTTCCATGTTGCTTGCAACACCTTTGAGACGTTTCCTTCCTCCTTCAGGTTCGATAACCTCGGTCTCTACTCAGGGAAACTTGCTGATGTGCTCATCACACCTTGCTCTTGGGGTTCCAACGAAGTGTCCCACGTCAACACTAGGTGCACGCATCAAGATTTCTGGCACCGTTGCCGGGGAGGCTAAGTACGTCTTCACTAGGGGAGTCCTCCACTTCCTTTCTCGTTACTTTGATTTTAGTTTGCTTTGTTTCTTTTGCTTGGTTTTGTTTGCCTCTTTTCAAAAAAAAAACCAAAAAAATAGTTCCTACTATAGTTGCTGGTCTGTTGTTGCCTTGCTTTGTCATGCTTTCTATCAATGGTTGGTTTCTTTGAAACTAGTTCTTATTGGCAAGGTGGGTTCACGGAAGAACAAATTGCTGAAACATGAAGCTCATTAGATGAAAAAGAGGAGGATGAATGTTATGCTCTTGTGGATTCTTTTGAAATATCTATTATAGGTAAAACTTGTGATGATGTTCATATGCCTGTTACCTATAGTAGTGATCATGATTGGGAAAAGCACACTACTTTTGATATTGAAAATCTCTTTGGTACCAATTCTGAAAATTATATTGCCTATGATGATACTTTACCTCAAATTTATGATGATTACAATGATGATATTGATATTTTCAGTCCACCTACTATTGAGGAGAAAATTTATTTTGATTACAATATGCCTCCTATATTTGATGATTATGGTGATGAGAATAGTAATGATAGCTATTTTGTTGAATTTGCCCCCACTACTTATGTGGAGAGTAATAATCATTTTATGCATGTGGATCATGATAAGATTGTTTTTTGTGATAGTTATATTGTTAATTTTATTCATGATGCTACTAAAAGTTATTATGAGAGAGGTAAACATGGTCTTATGTATCTCAACAATATTAAGTTTCCCCTCTTTATGTTGAAAGTTTTGAAGTTGCACTTGTTTTGCTTTCCTATGCTTGGTGCTTTGTACTTTCATGACTTGTTTCTTTACAAGATTCCTATGCATAGGAAGTAGGTTAGACTCAAATGTGTTTTGAATTTGCTTCTTGATGCTCTCTCTTACTTCAACTCATAGTTCTTATGTGAGCATCTTCTCAAACTATCAAGCCTAACTTAAAGGCGTTAAAGAAAAGTACTTGTTGGAAGATAACCCAAGAGTTTCCTTGAGTCTTGGAAGTTATTACTTCAGTAATGACCTCTTCTTATCCTTTTTGTTTGCTTTTTGTGCCAAGAATGACCTCTAATGAGAGGGAAGTAATATTTGGGGAGTTGCTGTCCCGAAACATATTTATGTCCTCCACCATAAAAATTAGTGAGGAGTCTCTATAACTCTGGTTAAGCTAACAATTTACTAATAAATCCCCAGTATGTTAACTAACTTTCGTTAGTTCAACACTTTTTGATTTGAGCAACACAAGATGTTCGAAAAAATCGGTTTCTGCCTGCTGGTCTGTTTTGACAGATTTCTGCCATTATTTGTATTTGCTTCTTATTGATTCCTTTTTGAGTTATCTTTTAGGGAATTGAGATTTTTGAAGGAGTTACTATAGTATCTTGTGTTTTTAGTGAAAATCCTTGCTGTTCCAAAGATTTTCCAGAGGTCTAATATCTTTTGAATAAACTAATGTTGCTAATGAAGATTGTGTGAAGTTTTGGATGAAGGAAAAAATTCCAGGTGTAGAGAGAGAATGATGCAATGAGATGAAGAATGGAAAAAATATAAAGCTTGGGGATGCCACCATGGTTCACCCCAAGAAATATCCAAGAGGTACAAGCGTCAAAGCTTGGGGATGCCCAAGGCATCCCCTTCTTCATCAATAAAAAGCTCAGGTCTGTCTAGACACTTCGTTTTTATTGTTTCATGCACAGTTGTGTTGTTCTTGGAGTGTCTTAGTTTTAGTTTCCTTTTCTTAGGTTGTTTAGTTTGCTTGAATAAAGTAGTTTGGATCCCCGTTCTCGCTGTGTTGTTTTCCAAATAAGTTGCTTGGTGTTGGAAAGGAGTAGTAAGTTCTTGCTTGAAGTGTAAGAGAAGCTTGCACTGACTGTGACTTAGACTTTAGCATGACATGCTAGGTGTTGTTTTGGAATTATGCTTAGTGATTATTGATGTAGTATGTCTTGTTCCAAACAATTGGGATTGCTTAGTGTGCCTTGAAGAAATTATGTGTTGTTTTAGCATGCAAAAGCATAGTATTGTCGTATTCTCCTTTGATGCTTTGCTCGGGTTGACTTGGCACATGCTCACACCATGTTATGACTATTACAAGTCACCATTAGCCTCTATGATCAATTAGTCCTTGACTTGTAGTACCACTCTATGCTTTGATTAGTAATGTTTTGTTGCTCTGCATGATTATGGTCATTATGCTCTCTTAATTTGTTGCTCCCAGTCTTTTGCTAGCCTCCACTTGTACGAGTAAGCTCTACTCATGCTTCCAACTCCCAAGAAACCAAGTTTTTCCAAAGTGTCCACTATAAACTCCTATGCATGGTGTGTTACACCATTCCAAGTATATTCTTGTTTTCAGCTATCTTCCAATTAAAAACTATTTTGTTATGTGAAAACTTAGTGATTAAAGCCCTCACGAACTTGATGACACACTTTATATTCTTTGCCACTAATAAACTTGAACCATTATGGAGCTATGTTGTATATGCTTGCACTTATACGTTGGAATTAGCAGAACCGTGCTGTCACGAGGAACGTTTTCAACATTGCACGTGTACTTTGTACTCAGTTGATATCATGTTGTGGATGTCATCGGTGTGAAATAAAGAGGGAACTTGTAAGTCCATGGAGTATGTATTCTGTGTTAGAGAAACGCCTAGGCCGCTAGCCTAAGCCATGCCTAATCATGGTGGAAACTTGCAGCATCACCATAGTGAGCTATCTATGAAGCATCCTCAAAAAAAACTATGCATATAGTAAATAAAAAAATTGCTGAGATGCTCATTGTCTACTTGCCTTGTCATTTTGGTTATAAGAAAGCTCCTGTACCATGTGCAAGGGGTACCCCGTTGGTGGTTCTCAATGATATGCAAATACTTACAATGACAAGAACTTACCTAGGCCTGAAGTTGAGTAGCATGAGGAGTGGCCCTCATATTCAAGGGACTTGAGATTGCCATCTTATACTTCGTCAAGCATATACTCCCTAGTTTGTTCACTTTAACCTTAATCACTTCAAGATTCTTATGATAGGGGCAATGAGGGCTGAAAGCTGACAAGTACCATAATTTTTGGAAGCTCTTTTTGAAACTTGAAATCCCTGCTTCCTTTACAAAAAGGCCTTTCTTCCACCACTATTGAGTCTCCACCTTCTACGTTTAGGCACCATTAAGAAAGCATAGTTGTCATTCTGTGTGTAGTGTTCCAAAGCTTATTGATTGATGCATATTTTGATATTACTTGTTCTTGTGCTATTTGTTTCTAGTCACCCTTGTGAACTTTGAAGGTTTCCTATGCATCTATATTGTTACTCTATGAGGGACAAGCTGATTTCCACTATGCTATGTTTTCTGTATGTGAAACAAACAAACGTTTTTCAATGCATGTTATTCATGATCTTTGTTTGTAGTATTTCATGTTGCATGCACAGTTACTATGTCCTATTGTTAGAACCCCATCTTTCATGCACATGTTTAGAGTTCTTTGATCCCAGCTTTCAATGCTTGCAAATAGTTGGATCTTTATTGTGAGGGTGCATGTCACCTAAAATATTATTCTTTTATCACTTACCTACTCGAGGACGAGTAGGAGTTAAGTTTCGGGATGCTTGATACGTTGGAAACATATCTATAATTTTTGATGTTCCATGCTTGTTAGTATCTACTTTGCTTTGCTTTGTCTACACTTTGAGGTGCTTTTTGCATGTTTTCTGGTACTAACCTATTAACAAGATTCCATACTGTCAGATGCCTATTTTCTGCTATTTTTGGTTTCAGAAAATCTAGTAAAGAAATATTCTCGAAATTGGATGGGACAAACGTCAAAGTCAATTACTTTCCGTGGGGAACAAGAATCCAGAAGACGAGACCGAGACACAAGCCAGGGCGGCCAGACCTCCCTAGGCGTGGGTCTGCCCCGCGCCTGGGAGGGGTGTGGGGCCCTTGGTTGCCTCCTCGGCTTCCCCCTTCGCCTATAAGAAGCCCCCGATGCAGAAACCCTAAGCACCTGATCAAATCTCCACGAAACTGTCTGTAGCCGCCGCCACCATCGTCCCTAGATAGGGGGATCTGAAGTTCTTCCCGGCACCCTGCTGGAGGGGAGATCATCCTGGAGGCCTTCTCTCCGGTATGATGCGTGAGTAGTTCCACCTTGGACTATGGGTCCATGTAGTAGCTAGATGGTTGTATCTCCTCTTTTGTGCTTTCATGTATAGATCTTGTGAACTCTGTTCATGATCAAGATCTAATCTATTTGTAATCATACATGTTGTGTTTGCGGGGATCTGATGAATGTTGAGATTATTATGTTGGTTTGATTAATGGTTTTGTCTTTATGATTCTATCATGTCTGTGTTGTTTGTGATCTTGCATGCTCTCCGTTGTTAGTAGCCATCTTGGCCAAGTAGTTGCTAGTGACTCCAAGAGGGGGTATTTATGCTCGATAGTGGGTCCACGCCTATAGTTTCCAAGGGAAGTGACAATAATCTCTTCGGTTGTAGATGTGTTGTTGCCACTAGGGAGAAAACAACGGTCTCTTGTTCATGGAACATGTGGACTGTTTACCTTACACAATTTGCTTAAAGCAGTTGTCTGTTGCTTGCAACTTAATACTAGAGGGGGGTCGGATGATAACCTGAAGATGAACTTCTATTCATAGATGCAGTTGGATGGTGGTCTATGTATCTTGTTGTATTGCCCAATCGAATCTCATAGGATCTTTCTGACTAGTAGTTGCATTGTTATGCCTTTCTCAGTTCCTGTCAATTGCCCTGCTGTAATTTGTTTACCCTTCATGCCATGTTGTTTATCTAAAGAGAGAACCTCTAGTGAACTATGGACCCCGGTCCAATCTTTACCATTGATACATCTTCCATTGTTACTTGTTTATTTGGTGCAAACCATTACCTTCCACACCATACGTTTAATCCTTTGTTACAGCAAACCGGTGACCTTGACAACCTCACTGATTCGTTGGGACAAAGTCTTGAGTTTGTGTTGTGCAGGTTTCCATGTTTCTTGCAACACCTTTGAGACGTTTGCTTCCTCCTTCAGGTTCGATAACCTCGGTCTCTACTCAGGGAAACTTGCTGATGTGCTCATCACACCTTGCTCTTGGGGTTCCAACGAAGTGTCCCACGTCAACACTGGGTGCACACATCAGTAGCGAGCTCACGTCCACCGTGGTGAGCTTGCCCACAGTCTGGGACATGAGCGCCACCACCTCAGGCATCCTGGCCTCAGACGGGACACCGATCAGGAGCACCCAAACCTCCGAGAGAGTGGCCACTGTCTCCTGGGCGGCCGAGGAAGGATGTATGGAGACCTTCAGCTGGTGGATCGAGAGAGTGAAGGACGTGCCGCAAGCACACATGCGCATAATCGCCACAGACAGGAAGGACACCACAAACTCTAAGGCGGAGACACGGCGAACCGGCCATTCATGACCGGGCAACACCGCGCTGAGCTCCTCCTGGATCAAGCCCTCCGTCACCTCCACCACGAGGGGGGGTCCTGAACAGGAAAGATCGTCACCATGGCAGGGTCTCCGATACGGTCATCGGAACTCCACCCATATCGATGAAGTAGAAGCCGCCATCAACCTCGTGCCCGTAGTACTCCAGAGTCTCTCTGCGACGCGGGATGGCCGCAACCGTCAGAGAGCCGCCCCCTGTGGCGAGGCGCGCCCCTGGATGGGAGCCGAGCACACCGGGGGCAGGATCATCCACTGTCGAGCTTCTCGTGGAGGTGGCAGACGGACCCTTCTTATTCTTCTTGCTCTTCCTCTTCCTCTTCTTCTTCTTGGGCGGTGCCACATCACCGCGGTCGCCATCACGGCGGGCAACCATGCTGGATCCCACGTCCTCGGTCGGAGGGGTCGACGCCCGGTCAGAATGCCAGGGCCCCGCGTCTGCGCGTCCAGGGCCCGTACGGGAAGCCTCCGGTGAGGCACAGTCCTGCATCACCTCAGCCCTGAGCCTCTCCTCCCACGCCAGCTCCTGTGGCCGAGGGGGAGAGTGACTCGAGTCGTCCAGACGGCGGCGTGCGGGGGGAGTGAAGGGAATATGCCCTGAGAGGCAATAATAAAGTGTTTATTATGTGTATTCCAAGTATATGATAGATGTTTATTTTGCATGCTATAATTGTATTAATACGGAAACGTTAATACATGTGTTTTTAATAAACAAACAGAAAGTTCCTAGTTATGCCTCTCTCATAAACTAGCTCGTTGATTAACAAGATGATCAAAGTTTCCTGATCATAGACATTGGATGTTGTTAATAACGAGGTCACAAAATTAGTGTAATGATGTGATGAACATTCATCCGAAGTATAGCATTATGATCAAAGTCATTGAGTTTATATTGCTATAACAACTTACGAAGTGATCCTAATCCTTAGACCATGAGATCATGTCAATCACTAACACCGGAAGAGTTTCTTGATGACATCAAAAATCACACTGTAACTGGGTGATTATAAAGATGGCTTCAGAACTACTAAAGTGTTATGTTGAGGCTCATGGACCGAGAGTGGAATTTGTTCATCCCGATGACGGATAGATATACTTTGGGCCCTCTCGGTGATATCACATTGATTAGCTTCCAAGCAGGTGATTTGATCACTAGAATGTTATATCACGAGAACAAGAAAAGAGTGCATGTTAGTAACGAGATCAAACTAGGTATGGAGATACTGATGATCGAATCTCGGACATGTAATATATCGTGAACCAAAGGGATTAATATACTAGCATAAAAGGTTCCAACGATCACAGGAAAGTCATCGTTGAATGTGTGGGAGTCAGTACGGATCTCCAGGTCCCGCTTCTGATTATTGATCGGAGAAGGGTCTCGATCATGTCCATATTATTCGCGAACCGTAGGGTGGCACACTTAAGGGACACTGACATCCAATCGGAGCAAAAGTTTCATGCCGAAAAGAATAACAAGCGCAAGAATTTATTTCACTAGATACCGAAACAGGTTTTCGGGTGAAATTGCAGAAAGTGTTTTTGCATGTGAAATGAAATGCTAGCAAGGGGTTATATGTGAATGTTTTTCATTAAAGTAATTTACAAAATTCTGAATAAATAAAACGAGTTTTATTTAATGAGAGTTTGCATTAAATTTGGTGGAAATTTAATAGCAATTTTGAGTGGGATTTTGAGTGGAGGGAATTGAAGAGATTTTTGTGAGTGGAGTGTCCACCCACATGAATGAGGGGATGGCAAGGGGGCAGCCCCATGCTTCGGCCACCCCCTTGGGGTCCCCCCCCCCTCTCCTATAAAAGGCACCCCCTCTCCTCTCTCTCACTCACACCTCCTCGTGAAGGATCTCTCTCCCCCTCTAGAATTTATCCCCCATGGTCGCGGACTAGCGAGATACATGTTCCCGGTGGCTATTCGGCAAGAAGGGTTATGCTTATGCTACATCGCTGGAGTGAGGAGGCAGAGGTTGCTCGGTGTCTTGTACGTGTGTGCGAGCACGGATGCGTTGCTGCTTTGCGGCGCTAGGACTTCCTCTCGATCTTGAGATCGGCAAGAGATCGTCTACATCAACCACGAGTTTAACTCGTTAAGCTTTATCGGTCTTCAAGGGTATGTTCTCTACGGATATACATCTGCCCGTTGTTTGTATCTAGTAGATAGATCTTGGTACATAGTTCCCATCGTAGGAATTTTTTTGTTTTCTATGCTATGCGTAGATGCTTTACATGGGTAGTACACATATGAGTATGTGGGCGATGATGATCATTTTGTTGCTTCTTAGTTGTATTTTGGATATTGGTGGCATAGTGGGATGAAGCGGCCCGGACAAACTTTACATGTCCTCGCACATGAGACCTGTTCCACGCTTGAGATGCAACTAGTTTGCATAAGTGGCTAGCGGGTGTCTGTCTCTCTTACTATAGTCAATATCTATTTTGCAACGAGTTGTCAACAATTTGGTTATCCTCATTGTGGTTCATGTTCGTATGTAAGAACGGTTCTATCTTCGAAATCCCTAAGCCATGTAAAACTTGCAATGGATAAATTAGAGGCGTCTAGTTTAGATTGTTGTTGGGCTAGTGTTATGATATGGTAATGTTGTAAGTAGAAGTATGAGATGATACTCTTACAACACACATAACGTGTAAGATCCATAGATCTTGGCCTTACACATAGAGGTATGATAGTGATCATATCACGGTGCACATGATGGAGATCATATGCGGAAACCATATCATTCCACTTATAAACATGTGATGTTTGATAGCATCTTATATTGCTTGTTTGGCGTTTTATTAGCATAATAAGATGATCCCTCATTTAAATATTAAGATAAGAATGTGGCCTTACTTTAGTATGCACCGATTATGTTTTCGTCGCTCCAAGGCATCACGTGATGATCGGGTGTTCTTGGATCCACGACCATATTTCGGGTGTAAGAAAGTTACACACGCGAATACTAAGGTTCTAACTTGGCGAGCCTAGCATGTACAGACATGGCCTCGGAACACGGATCGAAAGGTTAAGCATGAGTCACATAGTAGATATGATGCCCATTTGATGCTCGCCTTTGAAGCTACACCGACTCACGTGATGATCGGACTTGGTGTAGTGGATTTGGTTCATGTAATCACCAAAAAGGCACAAGGGATGTTGTTTTTGAGTGGGAGTTCATTCGTAATGTAGATTATTTGAACTCAATCTATCATAAACTTAGTCTAAACTTTACAAATTCTGTTGTAGATGGCACCACCTGCTTTTAATTTCAATGTGTTCATGGAGAAAGAGAAACTTGCAACGAACGGTAGCAACTTTACCGAATGGGCCATGAATTTGAGGATTATCCTCTCTGCTGCACAAAAGAAATATGTGCTAAAAGCGCCGCTAGGCCCCCCACCTTTCGATGATGCCCCTGACGAGGAGAAGAATGTCTATCGGACTCGTCAAGGACCACAACTTAGTTCATTGCGGCATATTGTATGGGCTAGAGCGAACTTAAAGCGTTTGAAAGCGGCAATCCATTTGATACAATGGGTGAGTTGAAAATAATTTTCGACACACATCTTTGTTGTAGAGAGCTACAATGCTTGAAAAGTTCTTTAGCATGATGGAAGAGCACAACTCGTAAGTGAGCATGTACTCAAGATGTCGGGTTACGCCGATAAGCTTGTGTCCTTGGGAATAACGATTCCCATTTACTTAGGCATCCATCATGTTCTGCAGTCTCTGCCACCTAGCTATAAGAGCTTCGTGATGAACTATAATATGCAAGGCATGGAGAAGTCTCTCCCGAGCTTACATCGATGCTTAAAAGCTGCAGTGGAGATCAAGAAGGAACATCAAGTGTTGATGATCAATAAGAACACTGGTTTCAAGAAAGACAAGAAGGGAAAACGGAAGGGAAGTAAGGGCCGCAAGTCGGTTGCTGTGCCTGAAAAGAAACCTCGAGTTGGACCTAAGTCTGATACCGAGTGCTACTATTGTAAGGGGACTGACCACTGGAAGCACAACTGCCCCAAGTATTTGGCAGACAAGAAGGCTGACAAGGCAAACAAAGGTATATATGATATACATGTTATTGATGTGTACTTGACTAGTGCTCGCAATAGCACCTGGGTATTTGATACCGGTTCAGTTGCTAATATTTGTAACTCGAATCAGGGGCAGCGGAACAAGCGACCGCTAGCAAGGGGTGAGGTCAAGATGTGTGTCGGCAATGGATCAAGCGTTGATGTGATCGCCGTCGGAACGCTGCCTCTCCACTTTCCGTCGGGATTAGTAATAAACTTGAATAATTGTTATCTGGTTCCAGCACTGAGCATGAACATTGTATCTGGATCGTGTTTGATGCGAAGTGGTTATTCATTTAAATCCTAGCATAATGGTTGTTCTATTTATATGAATGAAATCTTTTATGGTCATGCACCGATGATGAATGGTTTATTTCTATTGGATCTTGATAATAGTGTTACACATATTCATAATGTTGATGCTAAAAGGATTAAACTTAATGATGATATATCCGCATATATGTGGCACTGCCGTCTAGGTCATATTGGTGTTAAACGCATGGAGAAGCTCCATTCCGATGGACTTTTGGAATCACTTGATTTTGAATCATTTGATACATGTGAGCCATGCCTTATGGGGAAGATGACTAGAACGTCGTTTTCCGGTTCAATGGAACGGGCGACAGATTTATTGGAAACCATACATTCTGATGTATGTGGTCCAATGAGTGTGTCGACGCGAGGTGGTAATCGTTATTTTGTTACTTTCACGGATGATTTAAGTAGATATGGTTATATGTACTTGATGAAACACAAGTCTGAAACCTTTGAAAAGTTCAAGGAATTTCAGAATGAAGTGGAAAATCATCGTAATAGAAAGATCAAATTTCTACGGTCCGACCGTGGAGGTGAGTATCTAAGTTACGAGTTTAGCACTCACATGAAAGAGTGTGGAATTGTTTCACAACTCACACCTACCAGAGCACCAGAGCGAAATGGTGTGTCGGAACATCGTAATCGTACTTTATTGGATATGGTTCGATCTATGATGTCTCTGACGGACTTGCCGTTGTCATTTTGGGGTTATGCACTAGAAACTTCTGCATTCACTTTAAATCAGGCACCATCTAAATCCGTTGAAAATACACCATATGAATTGTGGTTTGGAAACAGACCTAAGCGGAAATGACACCTAAGCTGTCATTTCTTAAAGTTTGGGGATGTGATGTTTATGTGAAGAAACTTCAACCGGATAAACTCGAACCCAAAGCGGAAAAATGCATCTTCATAGGATACCCTAAGGAAACTATTGGGTATTCCTTCTATCATAGATCTGGGGGCAAGGTTTTTGTTGCCAAGAATGGATCCTTTCTAGAGAAAGAGTTTCTCGTGAAAGGTGTTAGTAGTCGGAAGGTAGAACTTGAAGAGGTTATTGAACCTTCTCTTCAAAGTATGGCGATAGTAGCGAAATGGATAAGTCGTTCTGGAGTTGGCTTCACCAGTTGAAGAAGGAACTAATGATAATGATCATGAAACTCCGAAAGAGAGTACTACCAAACCTCGCAGGTCTAGCAAGACGCGTGCAGCTCCCGAGCTGTACGGAAATCGTGTCATGAATTTCATGGTTGATGAAAATGATGATCCTACGACGTACGAAGAAGCAATGATGAGCCTGGATTCCAATAAATGGTTAGAAGCCATGAAATCCGAGATGGAATCCATGTATGAAAATCAAGTTTGGAACTTGGTGGACTTACCTCCCGACCGAAAGGCCATGGAGAGTAAATGGATTTTCAAAAGAAAAACTGATGCTGATGGTAATGTGACCGTCTATAAAGCTCGAATTTTCGCAAAGGGGTTTCGACAAATTCAAGGAGTTGACTACGATGAGACATTCTCTCCCATAGTGATGCTAAAATCAGTTAGGATTATGTTAGCAATTGCTGTATATTTCGATTATGAGATATGGCAGATGGATGTCAAAACCACGTTTCTCAATGGTAATATTGAAGAAGAGTTGTATATGATACAACCAAAGGGTTTTGTCGATCCTAAGGATGCTAACAAGGTGTGCAAGCTTAAGTGATCCATCTATGGATTAAAGCAAGAATCACGAAGTTGGAATCTCCGCTTTGATGAGGTGATCAAAGAGTTTGGATTTGTCCAAACTTATGGAGAAGCTTGTATTTACAAGAAAGTGAGTGGGAGTAATGTGGCATTTCTGATATTATATGTGGATGACGTATTATTGATCGGAAATGATATAGATCTTTTAAACAGTGTTAAAAGTTATCTAAACAGCAAATTTTCAATGAAGGACCTAGGTGAAGCGTCATACATATTAGGCATAAAGATCTATAGAGATAGATCTAGGCGCCTAATAGGGCTATCGCAAAGTACAAACCTTGATAAGATTTTAAAGAAGTTTAAATGGACGAAAGTAAGAAGGAGTTCTTACCTATGTTGCAAGGCACGACATTGAGTAAGACTCAAAGTCCGGCTACGGAGGAAGAAAGAGAGATAATGGACAAAGTCCCCTATGCTTAAGCCATATGCTATATAATGTACGCCATGCTATGTACAATACCGGATGTGGCACATGCTATTAGTTTGACTAGTAGGTACCAATCGGATCCAGGTTCGAAACACTGGAAAGCGGTCAAGAATATCCTTAAGTACTTGCGAAGAACTAAGGATATGTTTTTTGTATACGGAGGTGAAGAAGAGCTCGTCGCTAAATGTTATATCGACGCTAGCTTTGACACCGATCCGGATGACTCTAAGTCTCAATCCGGGTACGTATTTCTCATGAATGACGGAGCGGTTAGTTGGAGGAGCTCCAAACAACCTGTGGTGGCGGGATCAACAACGGAGGCCGAATATATTGCTGCTTCGGAAGCGGCTCAGGAAGCAGTTTGGATGAAGGAGTTTATATCCGAACTAGGTGTGGTTGCAAGTGCGTTGGACCCAATGGTGATCTATTGTGACAACAATGGTGCCATTTGCAATGCCAAAGAACCAAGGTCTCACAAATATTCCAAGCATATTAAGCGCCGGTTTCACTCCATCCGTGAACATGTCAAGCATGGAGATATAAAGATTTGTAAAGTACATACAGATCTCAATGTAGCAGATCCATTGACTAAAACTCTCCCTAGAGAAAAACATGATCAACATCAGAACTCCATGGGTGTTAGATACATCACTATGTAACTAGATTATTGTCTCTAGTGCAAGTGGGAGACTGAAGGGAATATGCCCTGAGAGGCAATAATAAAGTGTTTATTATGTGTATTTCAAGTATATGATAGTTGTTTATTTTGCATGCTATAATTGTATTAATATAGAAACGTCAATACATGTGTGTTTAATAAACAAACAGAAAGTTCCTAGTTATGCCTCTCTCATAAACTAGCTCGTCGATTAACAAAATGATCAAAGTTTCCTGATCATAGACATTGGATGTTGTTAATAACGAGGTCACAACATTAGTGTAATGATGTGATGAACATTCATCCGAAGTATAACATTACGATCAAAGTCATTGAGTTTATATTGCTATAACAACTTACGAAGTGATCCTAATCCTTAGACCATGAGATCATGCCAATCACTAACACCGGAAGAGTTTCTTGATGACATCAAACGTCACATCGTAACTGGGTGATTATAAGGATGGTTTCAGAACTACTAAAGTGTTATGTTGAGGCTCATGGACCGAGAGTGGAATTTGTTCATCCCGGTGACGGATAGATATACTTTGGGCCCTCTCGGTGATATCACATTGATTAGCTTGCAAGCAAGTGATTTGATCACTAGAATGTTATATCACGGGAACGAGAAAAGAGTGCATGTCAGTAACGAGATCAAACTAGGTATGGAGATACCGATGATCGAATATCGGACATGTAATATATTGTGAAACAAAGGGATTAAGATACTAGCGTAAAAGGTTTCGACGATCACAGGAAAGTCATCGTTGAATGTGTGGGAGTCAGTATGGATCTCCAGGTCCCGCTTATGGTTATTGATCGGAGAAGGGTCTCGATCATGTCCGCATTATTCGCGAACCGTAGGGTGGCACACTTAAGGGACACTGACATCCAATTGGAGCAAAAGTTTCATGCCGAAAAGAATAACAAGCGCAGGAATTTATTTCACTAGATACCGAAATAGGTTTTCGGGTGAAATTGCAGAAAGTGTTTTTGCATGTGAAATGAAATACTAGCAAGGGGTTATATGTGATTGTTTGTCATTAAAGTAATTGACAAAATTCTGAATAAATAAAAGGAGTTTTATTTAATAAGAGTTTGCATTAAATTTGGTGGAAATTTAATAGCAATTTTGAGTGGGATTTTGAGTGGAGGGAATTGAAGAGATTTTTATGAGTGTAGTGTCCACCCACATGAATGAGGGGAGGACAAGGGGGAAGCCCCATGCGCCGGACACCCCCTTGGGGGTCGCCCCCCCTCTCTCCTATAAAATGCACCCCCTCTCCTCTCTCTCACTCACACCTCCTCGTGAAGGATCTCTCTCCCCGTCTAGAATTTATCCCCCATGGTCTCGGACTAGAGAGATACATGTTCCCGATGGCTATTCGGCAAGAAAGGGTTGTGCTTCCGCTGCATCGCTGGAGCAAGGAGGCGGAGGTTGCTCGGTGTCTTGTACGTATGTGCGAGCACGGAAGCGCTGCTGTTTTGCGGTGCTAGTATTTCCTCTCGATCTTGAGATCGGCAAGAGATCGTCTACATCAACAACGAGTTTAACTTGTTAAGCTTTGTCGGTCTTCAAGGGTATGTTCTCTACGGATATATATCCGTCTGTTGTTTGTATCTAGTAGATAGATCTTGGTACATAGTTCCCATCGTAGGAAAATTTTTGTTTTCTATGCTGCAAACCCTACAGGGAGACCTCGACGGGCGGTGCTTGTGAGGAGACCTCGACAGTGACTGGGAGGGAGTCGTCGTGCAGAAGCGGCAATGGCCGGGGATGTCGGTAAGCCCCCAGCTACACACGCGCAGGAGGTAGCAGCAGGGTTGATCGAGGACGGCGCGGCGGTGAGGAAACTACGACGGGAGGGACCAGCAATGGCGGCTGTGGACTCTGAGGGCTCCATGAGCGCGTCCCGGTAAGACCTAGGTTCCGACGCGGCGGGGGAAGGCTGCTAGGAGCGCGCAGAGGGAGGGAGGTGGGGTAGTGGTCAGGAGCACCGGCGGAGGAACAGGAGCCAGGAACTCCCGAAGCTAGGGTTTGACCGAGCCAGGGGCGCTGCGGCCAGGTCGTTGTCGGGGTCATGGGCTTGCGGCCCGTCCCACTAGGGCCGCCCGCGCGGTAGGTAAGCGGGGGTGCTAGCTGCCGTTGGTCCAACTGCACCAGGCCGCTAGCTAGCCAAGGCAAGCGGCCAAATGTCACCCAAAGATCGGCCTTCCCCATCCACTAGGCCCGCCGACTGTCCCACCCCCAGGCCTGCTGGCACCGCCAGGACGCCGACGACAGCCCTCCTCACGACGAGACCATTGGCGAAGCAGTCCGCGAAGCGGAGGAACTCCCGAGGGAAGGCGAGGAGGGAAGACACGGCTGGGCGTAGGGACCCCATGCTCCCCATACGAAAGCTCGTCCCCCGCCCGAATGCCATAGGTCGTCTCCGTCTCCGGTGATGGCGCGTCGGCCGGCGCTTCGTCCTCCTCCACATCGCCCCAAGCCAGACCATGGAGATTCGCGAGCGCGGCCCGCTCAGTGGTAGGGGCCGGAAGGAGTGAGGACCCGCGGCAGAGGGGGAAACGGGCCGCCAGCGGAGGCGACCACCAACTTCGCACCGCTGCTCGGGAACGTGAGGGACGAGCCGCCGACAAACTCGCCGCCGTCCCTCGCGTCGATGACGATGCCGCCTGTTGAGGAGAACGAGGCGCCCTCGGCGACCGGATCACGTCATGCGGAGACCAGCCCGGCCGGCAGCCAGCGAAGATGGAGGAAGAGGAGGCTCGCCAGCGCAGCGGGAGCGCCTCCTCCGCGGGGGAGGGGCATGCCATCGGTGCGGCCGCCACCGCGATAGCTAGGATGCCGCCCGCGAGAATTCAAATTTCAAATCGTATCCCGCTTGTCACCGTCCTTGAACTCTACCGCCACAATTGGAGATCCACCGCCGATCACTCTCTCTCCCACGGAAGACGGGGCCACTTGGGGCAGAAGGAGCATAGAACACCGAAAATGCTTCATGAAAAGGGCCACATCATAGGTTGCACTGATGCCAAGAGAGGCATCTGGAGTGGTCACTTGCAAGGCCAAAGACCATGAAAGCAGTAACCGATTGCCATGTGTTCATCTTTTAAAGTACCCTCAAATCAATATAAGTCATCCATTTTAGATATAACGGACCATATAATTTCATACTAGTGGTAAAAACCTGACTAGTACAAATTATACTAGTACTTCCACCGTGGGCAAAACTGGGACATCATGGCAAGAAATCATCGGACGTAGATAATTCCAGTCCAACGGACGGAAATGATTCCACTAATTCGGATTTCAGTGCCGCGTGACGGTACGCTGCTCGACCTGCTGGGACAACGAGCGCCCCCTGTCTCCGTTGGCGTCATCTAATGCCACGCCATGGCGCTGAGACAGACCCGCCGGCGTTGTCGTCGGACGTTGGACTTTGATCTGCCGGCCACGCGGCTCGCGGCTCGCGCCACAGCTCACAGGACCATCCGAATGAAGCTCCGCTTCGTTAGCTGCCGTTGTAACCACACCTCACATGCGGACCCGATTCCGCCGGAGCAGAGTTCCTCGGCGGCGGACAATCTCGCTGCCAGCTCGTCCCGTCAGCGACCGACCTCACCTCCCGCCGCGCCGGCACCCTCGAACGTACGTGATGGCGCGCGCGTCCCGTCCATGGACCCCACCGCGCTGTCACAGTCTGGTGTGTCGTACATGGCGGTGCGCGCCGGTCCGCCAATCCCAACGCCAACTATGGCCCGCCGCCGGTGTTGAACATCAAAGGCGCGTAGAACCACGATGCCGGCTTGGGCTGTGGGCCACGATGCAGTCCTGTCGGGAAGGAGCTCGCCGGTCCCAGACGTGTGCGAGCCAGGCGCCACCATGAGCGAATGACGAGTAGGCCTATTTTTCTACGCAGAACCAGTGGAGTTTCATCGGGGGCCTAATCTCCGTCATGTCGGGAAAAAAACTATCATAGAAAATGTCTAAAATACCCACATATGTTCACCTTTGGATGAGTTTATACTAGTCTCTATCCTAGCAGTAGTAAAAGGTACCATAAAATCTCCTAAAATGACATACTAAAGCCGAAGACCACCAGAATGAGAGCCCATGATCCATCTATTCTTGGTATCTCTGAGCAAAAGAACCTCACGTACGGTTCACAAGACCCTAAGTGATGATTTTTGGATAAGAAACTTAATCTTGGGAGGTGGCATACCGGTCCTTCATGTTTCCGAGTTCGAACGGGATTCGATTGTTTGGAAGCACGGGAATGATGGAATATATTTCATATCCTTGGCCTATATGGTGAAATTTGAGACGGCTCCACCTCAATCATGAAGCCGTCCGTGTGGATATACCTGTACACGAGCCAACTCGGTCCGGCTCGGGCCAGGCCAGAAAGCTCAGCTTTTTCCGGCCGAGCCAGCTCGACCTCTTGGCGAGCCTTACAGGAGCTCGCCCGAACTTCCCAAAACCGCGGTTTCGGTGCGGCTGCGAGCCTAGCTTGTCCGACTCACTAACGGGTGGGAGTGCGTCTTCAATAGCGCCCGGAGGCAACGACGATGGTGCACGACGATGATGCATGGAGGCTGCTCGATCTCCTCGTCGACGGCGCGTGCGTAGGCGGCTGGAGGGCGTCGGAGATGAGGGTGGAGGAGAGGAGCGAGGCCAGCGCGGGTGGCATCGGAGATGGGGTGGAAGAGAGCCAAGCCGTGCGGGTGGCGGCTGCGTGAGATTCAGACTAAAACATGTCTAGATATATCTATTTCTGTGACAAGTAATTTGGATCGGAGGAAGTATGTTCGTATTCCAAATGGATAGCTAAATGGACGTTTTGGACCATGCCCTCTGTCCGCGCCTATAAGTGGGATCGGTTAGAGTAAGTAGAGGGGAGTAAATGAGGGACAATAAATGTATAAATTAGTCTAATTTTTGAAACCTATACTAGTCCTATAATCCGAAATAGAGGGAGTACCTCACATGTACTATGTCCGTTTATAAATAAGTGTTCTTCTAGCATTGTGTCTTAAGTAAAAAATTAAGATTTGACCAAGTTTTTTTATAGTATGTAGCAACATTTATCACATTAAATCAGTATTGCTAGATTTATTTTGAAATAGAGTTTCGTAATAATACTTTTTTCCAACAAACATGGTCAAATTTAAAAGTATTTGATTTATTAAAATCCTAGTAGTAGTATGCGATGGCAATGTTTGCATTCCACCTCGTGACAGTACACCAAAGCACGTCAGCCCTGGAATTTCAACGGGTCGCCTCGTACTCACTGTTGAATACCGTGTCTTCCGCTTCCTAGCTCCGAACTCTTCCTCTCCCGAGGAAGCAACAAATGCACGCGGGCGCACAACACTGGCCGCACCCTCCACCCCCACCCCACCCACAAAACTCTCGGATCGAGCGACCGATGGGGGTTCCCGCGGGTTTCATCATCGGGGCAGCCGCGGCCGCGGTGATCGCCGTGGGCGCGTACATGTTCTTCTGGCCGGCATCGGCGGCGGTGGCCATGATGAAGGCCCCTGGATCCGGAGGGCTCCTGATATCCCGCTTGGCGTTCGAGGCCAACCCGCAGCGCTACTACCATCTCCTCCGCACCGCCGGCGCCGCGGCGGCTGCTGCCGCTTTCGCTCCCTGAGGACTGAGGTGACCTGCATGCCATCGTAAGCTGTAGCGTCGAGATTCTCCGTCGTATCTATACTACTGTACTCGGTTGTCAAATGGAGTATCTACCACTCTGTTGCTATGCATTTCAGTAGCATGTTTTACATTTTCGTGCATGTTCTTTGCGGCTCGATTGGTGATCTGATTTACATTTTGAGTTTTATAAGTGACGTGTTGTACCAGATGATGATGAACCCATCACTTTGCAGACGTCACTCTAGATTTGTTGAGCTCCAATGTTGATATTCAGATCTTAATTAGTTTTGCTACGTATCTCGTCTTACTATTTGCACAGCAGTACAACCCAAGCAGGCGCGCATGCTACAGTTACTGACAGTTGCAACGAAGCATGCTTGCCCTAAGCTGATAAAAATATATTGATCGCATAAAAGGGACATTTGGGGTTAGATTTGCATAAATATATGATTTTCCCGTTAGCATTAGTACGCACGATGGCACAACGCTCTGGCCTTGGGTATCCGACTGGGTGCTTAACAGCGGATTGAGGAAAGCGAATGCATTTATTTATTTGAAAAGAGTATACATTAGTATTATGGAAATATTTTTTTTAGAAAGTCCTGCTACTATAGAGAACTATTTCTCAAAACAATGACGTTGACATCAACAGAACAACACCAGTAGTCCAACCACTCCAATAACAACGCATTCAATAAGAAAACAGTGCACAAGTGCCGTCGTCTTCCTATCTAATATCGTAGGTTTTCACCTTAGAGAAAGTTCTCGCTTGCATAATGCCTTCAACAAGGTTTTTGTCAGGCACAACCAATTAAGTTCAGACCTTAGATTTTTATCTTGCTAGATAAGATTGGAAACTCCTGTGTTGTCTCCCCTACAAACAGTCTCTGTTGCGAGTCACGGATCTTGCGGCCAGTTCCTTGCCACCACAAAGACTCAAATCATCATCGTTTCCCTCATGTTCCTGCTTTCCTGACAGTGTCCGCATCTGACTTCACCATTGCTCGTTAAAGATGACACATGATGGTAACAAACAGGAGAGCTTTACATAGGTACGCATGAAACCAAATGGACAAAAATCATAGGTACGCATGACCGAATACCTTCCGATACAGCAATCTTCAGGAGTGATGCACCCATGGGAGTTCGCCGGTGGAGTCTTTCGGAACTCGAAACTTCGGCCAGATCAATGAGGGCAAGCATCAAGCAGATCTTTTTCTTCGCGCGAGAGGAACCCTAGGACCGTCTCTATTATTCAAGCACACCAGCAAGCCCCCACATCACCGATCAGAACATCGAATGAGAAGGCAAGACAACGGGGGACAGGTACCAGATCGGACCTAGAGGTCCAGATCAAACCCATCTCTCCGCGAACTCACTTTCCCACTCTGGCTCGCGCCCACCGTGGCTAGAAGGACCATGGCCTTGTCTGGATCCTGCTGTCAATCAGGGTTAGAGGGCCGATTTAGGTCTTCCAAAGGAATCCCCAACTTCGGCGCCTCCTCCACCAGATCGCCGCCATGGAGAACCGTCGCCGCCACCCCAACGTAGGGACGTCGCCCAGGTCACAACGCATTGGCCTCCGCTGCCACCGCCGCCGCCCAGCAGCCTCGCAATCGCGTCATTACACCACCATCCTAGCCACCTTCGCGCTAGGTCATTGCCGCCGCGGCGAGGGGACCCTGGTGGCGTGAAAATCGCCACTGGTGCCACCTTGGGGTGCGTCATGGGGGAAAGGGAATGCGTAGGACAGTGTAGTCTGGACTAGTTTGCGAAAACAAAACGTAGTGTGGACTGTGGACTGTGGAATACTGGAATATGACATCTGAATTCCGTGAGTGCTCTCAGCCAGCTTCAAACTTTCGGCCCACTTAACAAGTGTGCCAAACCGGGCGATCCGCCGTCTATTGATAATTATTTGGTGCTAAAAAGTTTAAAGGAAAACTTTTTTTTTTGAAAGGGACGAAAAAAATGCTGTGACTTGTCAGAATGTTTGCTTTGAGGAAAAGTTAAAAAAAAGTTGCGAATCTTTATTCGATAATGGAGACAGTGAATGAGAACACAGCTCATTCTAAACAACTGATGGACCAAGCATAGAGTCCACAAGCGAATCACGCATGCAGATAGACTTGTTTATAATTCACGAATTAATCCAAAGCATGTCGACAGTCCAAATCATGGAGCCGCGAGCCCCGTGCCACGGAACTTCTCACGGACGATCTCATCCAGCCGCGTCGCCATATCCGTCGTCATGTGGTTCACCCAGTCTCCGGCGACCCCTTTCCTGAAGAAGGCGTCGCGGGGCATGGCGTGGTACGCCCCCGCCGAGCCCTTCTTGTTCACCTCCAGCCCCTTCATCTTCTCGAAGCTGCACAGTTCCACCACGGCCTCGACGGCGCCGGCGCTCTCCTCGGCGGCCGAGAACGGCCGGCCCATGAACTCCGCCAGCCGCCTCACGTGCCTGCCCGTGTCCTGCAGCAGGTTCTCGTACCTGAGGAAGAGCACCCTGTCGGGGCGCGCGAGGCTCGCGTGCCAGTAGGTGAGGACGTGGTCCCAGATCGGGCCGACGGCCACGGCGCCGTCGCAGACGTGCTCGAACAGCTCGGCAAACGAGAGGTCCGGCTGGCGTCGCCGGAGGAAGTGCCACAGCGAGACGACCATGTCCTTGGGGTCCCTGCAGATGTACACGACCTTGCAGCCGGCGCCGGTGGTGACCGACTCGGGGAGCAGGGTGTAGGGCATGTGCGTGTTCGTGAGGCGCGGCGACGGGAGCTTCTCGAGCTTGGCCTCCTGTCCGTCGGCGAAGATCTCGTCCAGGAACGGGATGCAGTCGTGCGGGTTGAGGCGGAGGAGCGGGTGCTGCGCCGGCTCCGGGTACGCGTCGCGCGCCATGGTGGCGAAGGCCAGTGCCTTCAGCCACGTGGTGCCGCACTTGGGGTAGCTGGCGAGGATCACGTCGTCGCGGCGTGGGACGAAGCGGCGCTGGAAGAAGACGGTGCCGGCGACCCAGTGCTCCGGCAGCCAGAAGCCCTGGTACAGGCGCAGCTCCAGGCCGGCCTGTTGCTTCCACGGCAGCGCGGTGACGAGGTCCCCAAACTCTTCCTTGGCTGGGCGCTTCGGCACCGTACCGTCGTCGACGTCCGTGAACGGAACAGGGCCGGAAGTGATTGCGGCGATGGCGGCCATGCGAGATGGTAGCAGAGTTAACTGTGTATTGCTAGCGAGCAAGTGATCACTGGATGACAGCTCCACATTTTTGGGGGAGAATATATAGGTCGATGCATCATGTTCGTGATTATTTGACTCGCCACGAACCAAACTTTGACTTGAGCTGGTATCTTGCGTGCCCGCCAAGAAGCAGAGGCCCATCCCGACATGCTTAGGCCTGGGCTTAACTTCGAGAGCTTCGCCATTTTGGAGGCTAAAATAAGCATGTTAAACAAATTTGGGCGCCAAATTTTTGAACCGCTTCCTAAGCTTCGCAGGGCAGTTTCTGGAAGAAGCCACCAAAAGAACTGGGCCTTAGTTGTTTTAATACTACTAAAGTGAAAATGATGGAGTACAAATTTGGACACGCTCAACACGAGTTCAGCTCCAAAGTACTGGAAGTTGGGAATTTGATCCATTTTTTCTTAGAAAACTTAAGAATGTGAATTGAAAAGAGATGCTCCCTAAGGTATCTCCAGCGCCGACCCAAACGAACCGGGTTGTCCGAACCTGTCCGATTGGATAGGGGGCGCGCGAGCCAAACGGACCGCATGTCTAGAACAGGTCCGCGACAACTCATTCCCTAGTCCTAATTTGGTTTGGCTTAGCGTCAAGCCGGACAGTGTGCGTCCAACCGCATCGCCCTCTTCTCCTCCCAACCCCCTAGCTAGTGGCTCAACACCTCGCTCGTCTCCCTTCCACTTTCATATCGAATTTCTCTGGCGCCAAATCCATAGCCAACGATGGAAGATGGCGCCGCCACCCCCACCCCCACAACCAAAGCTAGCTGCAAGACCTAGGGGAAGGCCCTTCTCAAGCTGAAGAAGGAGCTCACGGCGGAGGAACGGACTTCAGAGACCAGGAAACGCGTCGGCCGGAGAGAAGCGTTGAGGGCACGGGAAGCAGAAGCAAAAGACCAATCGAGGAAGCAAAGCAGGACGAAATCGTCACCGCCCTCCTGACCAAGGCCAGCGTCGAGGTCATCGCCAAAGGGCTCGCCTCCCAAATCGTTCTTTACACGAAATAGGAGGCATCACTAAAGCCTTGGCCTTGGCGGGCGGCGACGACGTTGCCAGCGCATCATCGATAAACTCGGTGTCATCGAGAGCTCATGGACGCCTCTTATCCCACGGCCGCCTACCACATAGGCGGGGGAGGTTGCGCCTGCTCCAAACTTCCGTGTGCTCTCTAGCTCGGGCTCCCAATAATGCTGTCGAAGATAACATCGATGGCAGAGGAGACTGCCATCAATCTCAACTGCACCCCCGGATCCGGTAAGGTAATGCGGGACCATAGCAAGGGGAACACTAGATCCTAGTGTCGAACATGCCCGCGTCCCACATCCTGTTCGACGATTTGCCACATCGGGTGTCCACTAGAGGGGAGGACAATGAGGTCATCTTGCACGAGATGATCAATGAGGCCAAAGCCTAGATGACGAGCCTGAGGAGGCACTCAACAAAATATGGTCGATATCGATGGCGAGTCATTGTTTGGGAATAATTTCAAGCCTATGGGTGTCGATGGAGGTGAGGCGATGTAATGATGTCGTTGCTGATGCGGATGAAGCCGAGCCTATCAATGTCGCAACACAAAAGAGGAAGAACCAAATGACTGGTGGCTACACCATCAAGGAGGAAAAAAAATCTTTGTGAGACGTGGATGAGAATTGGACAAGATCCAGTTTGCAGAGCCGAGCAAAAAAGGATCACAATATTGGCAGAGAATTGGAAAGTACTTCCACAATCACAAGAATTTCAAGGCCTAGCGCATCCATAGTGATCTAAATGACCTATCTCTTCAAAACATAAGGGGTTTCATTAAGTCGGAGTGCAACAAATTTTGCAATGCGCATGAGCATGTGGAGGCTCGGCCCGTGAGCGGCATCGACATTCAATACATGGTAATATCTTAACCATTTTGGTTCACATACATTGCATATGTAGCATATTTTGTGGATTCTCATCATTTTGTGTAGGTCACCCAAGTTATAGAGTACTTCAAAGAGAAGTACGAGAACAAGCCATTCACGTTGAGCTATTGTTGGATGATGGTTAAGAAATATCTGAAGTGAAAACGATTTTTTCCTTTTATCAAAAGAGTCTTGATGGCTCGAAGAAGAGCGAGAGAGTGAATCACTGTACTACAAAAATACCTCCTGTGCACGAAGATGGTTGTGAAAATAGCCATGTTTATTCACGTTTATGTCTTATATTAAGTCAAGCAGTTGAAAAAATATCTCTCTAGCCTTGCCACTAACAACTAATTATTAAAAAAATATGCAAATCCTTGTTTTATATTATAATGTGCAAGAAATCACTCTTTTATGGCGAAATCAGGAGCAATTAAGGGAGAATCACACGTTGCCAGCTCAACCAAGTCAACTGGAGTTGAAAGCCAGTGTTATGTAGTGTTAACAAGAACTGTTACGGGCGGATCTTGCCAGTGCCGTGCGCCCGTATCACAGGACGGCGGCTTCCTCGGGTCAAACAAAGAAACTTTCGTGAAGAGCCTATATATTTGAAGATGCCCTGTCGCCGCAAAGAAAGCCACCATTCTTAGATTGCACCTAAAACACACCAAGAAAGATTCACCACTTCACCACCACCATAGTTCAGCATCTCCATCTCTAGCTCCATCCATAGCCATAGCCATAACTTGTATTCAAGATCGCTCGACTCCAAACCCATCCCATCCCTCTCCGGTCTCGTTGTAACACAAGATTCCATCCCCATCCCTCTCTGGCCTACACTAGTGTGCAATACTAATCCCAAAGATCACATCATTTTTCCCGGCATGTAGTGGCCAAGTAAAAGCATTGTAGGTTGGCCTCGGGTGTTACCCTACCACGAGTATCTGCTTCACCTCTTCTACAGATCGGGTTTCGTTTATTTTTCTATCTCCTTGGTAATCTATTTTATTGCTATTCCAAATCCGTCGTGAGGAGGCCGACTGCTAGATCCGCTCGGAAGAAGGCTTGTAGATCGATAGCTAGGTTGTTTGTAGTACGAAAATTTTGTAACTCCGATTTATGCAGAATCTGTGTAGAATGGCAAGATGCTTTAGAACTACAAAAATTGAAGATTTTTTCTTAATAATCTCTTTTTTTGAATTTTTTCTAGGTAGAAAGACATAAAATCAATAGCTTCTCTCTTACAAAATGGAATTTTATAACTTCAATGTAATGGATGAAAGTGGAATTATATATCTTAAATATTATGAAAATTATTATTAATTTGTCTTTGAGAAAAAGATTTATTAAGGATGATTATTATTAACTTTTATGTCACTCTTATATGAATCACGATAGTAAAATGCGACGCACCTCACTATTACGCTACACTAAAATTCCGTCATCATCTGTAATGTACCGAGGCTCATTCTCGGTGGTGTCGCGATGGTGCTAACTTGATAGATGATAATGTGTCGAGCGAAAAATAGCGTCGTCTATTCATATTCACTTTCCCCGACGTAGTTATCTTTGACGGATTTTTTTTGCCGTGCCAACGCAAGCACAACGATTATACATGTGCCTCAACATTTACAAGCGCCAGCGCCAGCTCTAGACATCTGGCTCGTATTGTAGTGTCGGTCATCGGTCTTGATGAGGATGGAACAATCACGGTTAGACCAAGCAATGGTCCTGAGCCAATGGGGAACAAGTGTTGGAGATATGCCCAAGAGGCAATAATAAAGTGGTTATTATCGTATCTTCATACTTATGATAAATGTTTACATACCATGCTAAAATTATATTAACCGAAAACATTAATACTTGTGCGATTTGTAAACATAAAAGAGTCCCTAGTAAAACCTCTTGTTAAACTAGCTTGTTGGTTAATATATGATCATGGTTTCCTAATCATGAACATAGAGATGTTATTAATAACAGGGTCATATCATTAGGAGAATGATGTGATGGACATACTCCTATAGTTAAGCGTAGCATAAAGATCAAGTCATTTAATATAGTTCGTTTGCTATAAGCTTTCTGATACATAGTAACCTAATTCCTTCGACCATGATATCATGTTAATCACCATCATCGGAAGGATGCTTTGATGACATCAAACACCACACCGTAACTGGTGGCTATAAAGGTGACATTGAGTGTTCGGAAAGTATGGGTTGAGGCACATGGATCAAGAGTGGGATTTGTCCATCCATATGACGGATAGATATACTCTAGGCCCTCTCGGTGGAATGTCATCCAATTAGCTTGCAAGCATATGATTGGCTCACAAGGGATCACATATCATGGGAACGAGAAAAGAGTACTTATCGGTAACGAGGTTGAACTAGGTATGCAGGGATACCGACGATCAAAACCTCGGATAAGTAAACTATCGTGAGACAAAGGGAAATTGGTATCGTATGTAAATGGTTCATTCGATCGCAAAATAATCGTAGAAATATGTGTGAGCCATATGAATTTCCAGATTCCTCTATTGGTTATTGATCGGAGAGGTGTCTCGGTCATGTCCGCATAATTCACGAACCGTAGGGAGACACACTTAAGGATTCGATGTTGTTGAGTAGTTATGGAATGATGAGTAAGAGACCGAATATTGTTCTGAGTCTTGGATGGGATCCGGGATATAACGAGTAGGAATGGCCCGGAGAATAAGATTCATATAAGGAAAGTCATGTTTCGGAGTTCGGAAATGATTTCGGTGTTTTCATCGGAAATGTTCTAGAAGGGTCTGGAAGGTCCGGCACTCCGGAAGGGGAAGGGTACATGAATGTGTCATGACAATGTGGAATGGTTGCATCATGTACTGGGTCACTTGGCTGGGCAATATGAAGAGAGAAATCAAATTCAAGTTTGAAAGTCAAACGCCAATTTGAAAAGTCAAATCCGAACATTGCTTGGTGGAGGGAGAGTAGGAAACCTACCTAGGGTAGGAGTCCTACTCCCTCCACCCTCCGACCATGAAGTGGAGTTGGGGGAGGACTCCCTCCTCCCCAAACCGCCTCTCCCCTCCTATATATTGAGGGGTAGGGCTCCCCTCTCCCATACAACTCCAAACCCTAGCTCTAAGGTGCCACCACCACCTCCAAGTGCTGCTGCCGCCGCCACCTAGGGCTCCTCTAGCCGCCGAATTAGGGTTTCCCCAAACCCTAGCCGCCAGCCAAGCCACCTCCCCTTGGTGCCTCTAATCCGTAGATTGCCAAGGCCCTCTCTTACTCCACCATACTCGCTCTGGTTTAGGCGAAGCCCTGCGGGATCTACCCTCTACTTCCGACACCACGCCGTCGTGCTGCCGGAATCACGAGGAGAGTGCTACAACCTCCGCTTCCTGTTGGAACAAGGGAGAGGAAGGTCTTCATCGAAAATACGAACGTGTGACCGATCAGGAAGCGCTGCGAACGCAGCGCGGAAGGATCGCTCACGCGATCTTGAGATCGGCAAGTGAACGACTACATCACCCACGAGAATCTGCTCTCGTTAACCGCTTTGGATCTTCGAGGGTTAGTACTCTATCAACTTGTTGCACCGATCTAGTAGATAGATCTTGGCTTGATCATAGATTAGATCTTGATTGTGTGTTCATGCGGTAGAAATTTTTTGTTTTTCATACTACGAAACCCTACAACAAGTCCACCAAAAAAGGGTAATAGGCCGAAAAATATTAAAAAGCCGACCTTCTTAAAGATCTGACCCGCGCGTCGTCATCACACCAAGTGACGTCTTTTTTCACGCAGTCCTCCTAATGGTGCTTTTAATGCTTGCAAAGTATCGCAGCAAGAAGAAAATGTGGAACTAGGATGAGAGAGAGTGAGATACGGAGAGTGGGATTATAGATTTTTCCTTTTAGTTTTTAATCCGATGATTCAAAACCAAATATCTTGAGAACCGTTTGTTAATACGAACCATTTTCATTTTTTAGCTCCTTATGCCGAGATCTTTAAAACTAGATATAGGTTTCAAACAACTTTTTTTATACTTTCAAAACCGTTGCGTTTGTACTTTAGATTACTTCAGTTTTATATTTTTTTATACTTCGGATTTTTACTGTACTTTGTACTCGGGTTACTACACACTTGTAATTCCGTGTACTTTGACAGTGAATACACTTGTATTTTTCTATACTTCGGCTTACAGTAGTACTTTCGTGTACTTGGCTCTAAGTACGGTTATACTTTTACTTTCTTGTACTTTGACTCCTATTATGGTTACTGGTTGAATACCGTACGTTGCTACGGTCTTTTTAATGTTTTTATCGACACACATCTCATACATGCAAACATAAAATTCAGACACATATTTATGTACATCGAAAAAGACGGACACATAGTGTTCTAAATTCATTAGAATTCTATTTCACATAATTCGATAACATATGCATATTGCGTGTCTGTTTCAAGAAAAAGAGAATATAGATACATTGACCAAGAATGTCTTGTAATTTTTTCAATAAATCAAAAACTTTCTGAAAAAATCGATGAATATTGCAGTACATGACCAGGCTATGGGGTACCCGAAAGTAAAATATGAAGGTATTAGAAATGCACAGGTTAGGTTCACAGTGTGCATTGCATTCCTCTCAGATCCTGATGCAGGATCCTGGAGTGACTTGATCTTCACGGTGTCCATTGCATTCTTAGATTCTTGATGGAGGGTGGTAGTGCTAGAAATATCAACCCAATTATCCAAGGACACATTCTCAAAACTGAGATGCCCCTCGAGCTACAAAACAGAGCTTCGAATGGAACCCGTAGGAAATGCACAGGTAGTTTCTCTCTTGAATAAATCTCAATCGATGGCCCAAAACTGTGTCAAAGTTCATAATATTAGTAATACCAGAAAGTGAGGCTGTCGTACAAATATAAATTATAATGCACAGTTAGCCTTGTGTTCAAACTTCCGAGATATCTTTGGCAATGAACGATATAGGGCTAGGTTGGGATCAATACGTATGAATGAGTGCATATGGATATTCACGACTTGCCCTAGAAAAAAAATACACAGTCGCCACCTTTGCTCACGGCGTAAGATTCCATTGTAGTTTGTGCTCTAGAATAAGGAAAGAATGAATCCAAACTAAAATCTACAATTATCATTGATCACACATAATTATAAAACATAGATCTCTTTGGACCTTGGCTCAATGTATGCACATACAAAAGCAAGGCTATATGTTAAAAAACATACATGTACAACTTTAAACATCGTTTAGTGGTATTTGGCAGTACAAACATGTACAAGCTTAGATCAGCTACTTCAATATTGCTATGGTTTATTTGGAGTACTCTTATTCTTCGCATGTCTGATATTGTTAGATGATAATGTCAAACTGAGTGTCCATTACCCTACAGAATATATGCATATTCCAGACTGTATCTGAGCATCTGTTGAAGCTCCAATCATATTGATCAAAATGATGTTTCATGTAATATCTACAGTCTTTAGTTGTATGATGAAATTAAATTGAAGTCCCTTCATTCCTTCCTCACAGGCTCACAGCACAGACAAGTAAAACATTATCAGATCGACTCTTGCTCTATCGAACTATCTATTAAATTCACCTCATAACACCTTATAAATTAGATTGATCCCAAAAATCCAATAAAAAAAGTTGGTCTTCATACCTATCGGTACTTCCCATGAAAAGATTATGCACTATACAGGGTGAGAGAGAGCCAACAGTTGTGTTCTGCATCATCTCAAGCAGAACGATGTAAGCCCTGCAGTAGCCATGCGTTGTCTTTTCAGCATTAACAAATCAAAAATTCCAGCAAAACTAGTTCACTTTGCCATTTGTAGGATACTTTACATACTTCTTTCTATGTTACCCCATGTTGGCCAACCGATTTAATTGATATAGCCTATGGAGATTGGAGACCAAAAATAGATGCTTGGTTACATGTTATTCAGAACTTGTAAAGTGAAAACTCGGTTGGGAATTGCATCAAGCATGTATCAGGTGTATACATCTGTAGTATATTTATTTTCTCCAATAGAAGTGTGTGATGCCACCGAGTCGAGTAGTTGTTAGAAAATTCAGAGAGAGGCTAAATCCAAGATATACATATTGAAATGAAATATTGGAATTTTAAAGAAGGTTTGTGGAGAAGCGCAGAAAGATTTAGAGACTAAATCCAAGATATACAGTCTGGAATGGACTGATTTCAGTCTCATGAGCAAGAATGCTTTTGTCATCTCAGCACGGTAATAAAACATTGGAGGGGACAATTTAAAAACATATGTAAGATTATGTGCATTTGTACATACAAACCATAGATTTGGCAGAAAAAAAAGAAATACCGGTGCAAGAGAAGTAGTAGATATTCAAAAGGGCAAGAAACAAATGGAGAGGGAATCAAGTCCATACCTACAAAACGCAAGACTCAAGTCACATCTACAATAGCATATGTTGTTTCAGTGCTACCAATAATGCGACCATACCAAAATTGGCAGTAGCTAAAATCATTTAAAGATTCAGTTTTAGGAGTATAGGTCCTATTTGTGATATCCATACAAATATTAGATTACCGACTTAGTTTGGTCATACAAATTTTTATCGGAGCAACATTAAGGTAGGAGATTGGCCTGGCCCATGTCAATGAAACTATTATTCCTCAAGATGCAAAGCCCTGGCATTTTCCTTCTCGAAAATCCTAATCTTTACCAATAGCAAAAAAATGATCATGTTTGTTCTGGAAACTAAATCTGTAAGGAGATTATGCAGTAAAACAGAGCTACTCCACAAAATTCATTATATTGTAGGTGAGTTTCTATTTCCACCGACACATCTCTTGTTGCATACTATATCACTACATATGTTTGAAAAATGCGAAGTAAAATATTATGTGCATCTCATATATAATCAACACATATATCAATATCGTAATTACTTCTTGCAAAACAGTAGATGTACGATAATTAGCACATCACAATCGACTGAATAAGAGCTCGTTTCAGGTTAATTTAATCCGTGATAAAATACCTGGCCCATTACGATCTATTCTGCAAGACGGCATGGCCAAGATGCTCCTGTTGCTTCAGTGTGTAAAGGTTCAGATAAATTCGTTAGTGCACCGGCAGTAAATACCACATCTTTGTCACTACTATGACTATCCGTTGCTATGGCAACCAATCATCCATGATATGTTTCTTCATTATATGCCCCATCAAAATTCACTTTGACCCGAACCAGCCACTCTTGCAGTCTGAAAATAAAATCTAATACTTCAGTGTATGAGAAAAATGTTTCAAGTGAACTTTTATTTTGAATCATAGTCATACAAGGTATATGATTAGAGATGGATCATCGGGATCTAGCACCATTAAAAAAGGAGGAATGAATAGATGATCTAGAATCTATCTGGACAAGCTCTAATATTATACATAGTGTTGCTCATGAATTTTAAAATGTGCTTACACTTACGCAATTGCATGGAGCCATTTCTAGTTTGGTCCCAATTTGCAGAGACGGAAGAGGTGCAAAGCTTAAATACCATACTACTTGCTTCTTTGATCAACTCATGAGTTCAGGTGTAGCACGAGGCATAAGGCTTCCAGACCCGGTCCAAAAACTGATATATCCACATTCAGATAAGCAATAGGTCCCGAGGCAATCATATCCATGTTACCTTACGCCTATTTTGTAGATCCTAAATATTTCGGAATTTCTACATTTAGCGCTTACACCTGCGAATAACCAACATATGAGAGCATGTGAGCAAGAACATATCAGCACAAACTCTTCTACAACCCAACTACAAACGATAATTCTTCGCCTTTGTCTTCATCCTTTCTCGTCTAGCTGGACAACAACCTCTCTGTCTCGCAACCTATAACCAAAATTATGGTACTGAAATTATCCTCAATAGTAGACACACCCAAAAGTCAAAACAGTTCCATATTGATTCCAGCATAGTTGTCCCACTGTTGGGACCACTACATCAAATGTCAGTGCATCGCGATGGTTGCCTCTGATCACATATCTACAAAAATAGAAAAACAAATTTAACATTGTTAGCTATGATTTTGGGCAAGGAATTATCCCGGCTACGCCTAAATTACCCATGTTGGACTCTAGTGGTTGCCCTACAACTCAATGGAGCCACGCTACCAACCATCGCCTTTTGGATTGTCTCTGCGTCCCACTTGGACAACAACATCATGGGGATGCAAGACATTGCCTCGCTCCCATCTAGATCCGCCAAGCTTAGACGCATGCGGTCCTCCTATGCAGTGCACGAAACCAACATCAGTGTGGTTGGGTCATCGTCATGTATTTTAGGATCACTACCTGAATGTATAAGAACTAATCTTTGTCTGAAGATGAAAAAATAATTCCCTCTTGTGATGGCTCATGAAAAAAAGTTGTATCAGTTTGTTCGCTAAAGGTATGGCAAGGAAAGAAACAAAATCACCACCATTCCCTATTATAATAGGTTTCTCTACTCATAATAGTCACATCACATTAATTTACCATGTATCCTCCTCACAAGCGTGATTAATCTGTCTTCCTCACAGATTTCTAGCTTACAGAACTTTATCTGGCAAAAATTGTGGCCAATGATGGAAGTCCCATGGCTTCCACACACATAATAGAATAGATTAAACTAAGCAACCATTGGAGGTCTCAATATGATGTTTTCTTTTTTCGATGCTCTCAGCACAAGCATCATGTTCTCTACAATACTCACAGAGATACTGTGATTTATCAGTATTCAACAAGTTATTTTGAATAGGACAACTGTATGACACACATTGTCGAGTCAAGTTCATGCATAAGATTTCAAAGAGATGGTTGAGAAAACTTCATATAAACATACTTAAATGTTTCTTTTATTCATGTTTTCTAGTCCATCCAATCATCTGAACCAATCATTGGTATGTGATGATAAGACAACATTATCACTAATCAGAAATGTTGTTTCATCTATACGATGGGACAAAATGTTTCGCAGTACTGAATTTTAGCTGATAAATAGAATATAGCACAAATTAACACCATTTAGAACAGATTCCCAAATGAACCATGTAGAGAAGAAAGCGATGCAAGGAAACATTGCATTTCCATCATCAGTCAGTCCGGTAGTGTAACAAAGATAAATGAGGTTACAGGCTTGGATCGGCGGCCGCTGTGGAAAGGAAACGGAGGTTTCCCAGCATCTCGTCCTCTGCAAGACCAGCAGAGGCCGATGGGGTCTTCGGTACTGGCACCCGTGGCCGTGGGTCTCGACCCGGTTATTCCTAGGACTGCCGTCTTGGGCGGAAACGGCCTAATGTCGCTCAACTCGATTGCTCGACGCGGTGATGGCTCCGACGAACCGGTGGAGGTGGCTTCCCACACGGAGCATAAGTTGGCCTTTTAGTCGTCGCTGCTTCTTGAGGCGTGGCACCACGCGGTGCAGTCGGTAAGGCGACGACGGCAGTTTTCTCCGGCCAGCGTGCAGGCGGAGAAGCCCTCCGGCCCGACTGTACTCTCCCAACGCCCTTGATGCGGCGGTTCGGGCGTGGCGTGAGACGGAGTGAAGGCGGAGGAACGACGCATCTATTCGGAGTAAACGAGAGGGATCTATGGTGGAGGATTTTGGCAGAGCTGTCGGAGGATCGTGCTTGCGTGATAGAACTGCCCCGGATTTATCGCGAAGGAGATTGCTGGTTCGCGCACGTTTTTAGTGATGCATATCTTTTTTCGTGCGTGGCGCGAGGGAGATGGCCGACGTGCCCTGGTTTTCCTATACATGGTTTTATTCCGGTTGTTTCAGCAATGAGTTTTCTTTGTGCGGGAGTGAAGGCCTCATTCCTGGATACGGTTTGCATTCTAGTTTTTCTCAGCAAGCGGGTACGCGGGGCGGGAGGCCGCGTACCACCATATTGTCCACTTCTCCTTTAATAAGTAGTAAAGATACTTTTATGTACTTCAGTTTTAAGTACAGTTGTACTTTTGTGTACTTAGTGTTTAAGTACACTTGTAATTTCGTGTACTCGACGTGAGTACTTTTATATTTCTATGTACTTTGTCTATTAATACAGTAGTACTTTCGTGTATTTGACACTAAGTACAGTTGTATTTTCGTGTACTTCGACTCCTAATACGAGTATTTTGGCTCTAAATACAGTTATTTTTTGTGTACTTAGTTTGTACATATAGTTGTACTTCTATGTACACTTATAATTATATTATCGCTATTTTATTCTTGTGGAACATCATTAGCATGCCACATGTCAGACGCGAAGCAACTTACTCGCGAACTGACCTTTATATATAGGGCACCACTAGGAATCAGATACCGATACTGGCTTTCGATCGGACCAGTGCATGGCCATAGGATTGAAACCACCTCGACCGTTTGATTTTGCAACCAAACCTGCGACCGATTTGTATGTTTCCGTTAAAAACAGATCTCGTAATCAATGTAGGTCCGTTATTGTCGCTGCTCCTAGTAACTACCCTTTCTTGATTATTAGGAAAATTGTTTAGCCTTTAATGAAAATAATAATTAAGCCAAAAATAGTCTGCCGTGACATCTAATTTACTTCCTTACCTATCTAATTGTGTTTCTAATACTAGGTATATTTGCTTTCGATGGGCTCAAAGTTTGTGTTTCAATGCTACTAAATTTTGGTTTGATCTAAAATGATGCTACTATGTATATGTGCTTCCGAGGGGATTGAATTTGTGTTTCCAATGCTACTAAAATTTTCTTATAGTGGAAGCAAAATTCGCTTCGATTTGAAAATAGTTGGAATGGCATGTTTCAAAAATATCAAAACCACGCTTCTAGCGACTAGATAACTTGCTTTTTTCACCACCGGGTTTTCTTCAAATTGAACGTAACTATTACATGTACATATGTAACGGGATATTGTTTTCCAAAAACATTTCAGTATTGTCCATAAACAATGGCTTAGAATGGTTTCCAACGACAATAGTTTTTTTTTTGAGAAACACGGTATAAACGCAGACGCTCACAATACATACATATACTCATCCCTATGAACACACCCACGCACATTCTACCCCTATGAGCACCTCCGAGAGATCGAGCCGACGGATCTTGAGATTGACGAAATCACCACAGGCGCCTCGCTATCGACGGAAATTTTGCTTCCACATAAAGGATTATTACAAGTGTTTCAATATAAAATATGAAAAGTGTCCAATGTAACTGTATATTATTGATACCACAATGCTTCATCCATCCATATTACATGTTTCCCACAACCAAACATTGTGTTCCTTCAATTACCCGATAATATAGAGCTTCATATTCTCACAACACAAGCTTACTATTAGGGTACATCTATGTTTCCATCCACTAGCAAGTATGCTTCCTTACATGTTTCATATATAAATAACAATATGTTACAAACATTCAAGTCCTTTGTTTCTATGTCACGGAGAAAATAGCGAGTCATGCTGGCTATGCCACTATGCATGATGAGGGTGGACACATGACGGACATGGGCAGACCCAAGTAGAAGCTATTGGGGTCCTTGGCCCCCACTCAAATTTTGAATCTTCACTAAAATTTGGTCATTTTTAGTAGAGAAATATTCAAAATAGGTGAACTTATACAAGAAATGCCCCCAGTCACATCATTTTCTCCCTCTCAAACTATTTTTTGGGTCCGCCCCTGATGACGGAGGACATGAAAAGAACTTCATGGCAGCTCCGATGGCGGACTTGTGGTGGTCAAAGGCGAGACAAGACCTGAAGCAACGTCGAACTCTTTCATGGTACGACAAAGCTATCAGACGAGGCTATGCGCCATGTTCATCGCCCTCACAAAATACGATGCGGCAGTCATTTTCATCACTATCGCTGCCTGATGAATCATGAACCTGACATGTTAAAGTCAAGAGATACACATGACTTGTTAGTAGTCACAATGATTATTCAAAACCAATGATAAAATTCGAAACATTGCTAGCATGAATCAAAATTTGATAACACTGCCAGTCTGAAACAACAATGGAGATATAAGAAGCAAAAACTGATATTTCTTGATGCAAAATTAAAATTAATGAAATATAGATGCTAATGGTCGTAGCAAAGTTCAATTATAATAGAAACATATATCACAAGGAAAGGAAGCATGTATAGGTATCAAACACACACATGGAACCTAGGTCAGTTGCTATACCTTCTCCTCATATCATCAAGACTATGATCATGAGCGGTGTCTAAAGCTTCGGCCGGGTTTGAGGCTTGCTGGCTCGGTTGAGCCGCCACTTAGACCTAATTAGCCAGGTAGCTGGTCGGTGACGCCGCAACAACGTCCTCCCACGGAGGAGTTTTGAGCTTGTCGACGCTCGAGACGGACCAGGTGGAGACGGATATGTCGGCTTGGGCAAGGATGATGTGCACTCATGCATGGTGATGAGGAGAGACAAGAAGAACATGGAAGAAGGGCGGCAGGGAGGCGGGGCAACGATTAGGGCAGGATCGCGGGGGCAGCACAAATCAATTAGGTAGGTGTTTTGGGGAGCGATTTGGGAAGGCAAGGTGGAAGGAAGGTTTGATTAAGACAGACCAGAAATTACGGGAATTCGGGTCATGAAGACATGCTGGATTAACGGGGGAAGTTGGATGCAAAACCATGCCATTTGATAGATACTAGTAAGAGGTATATACACTTTTAGTCCCACATCTTGCACTCTAGGAGCATTTTAGTCCCACATCTTGTAAACTGAACAACATTAGTCCCACAAATTGTATCCTAAGAGCATTTTAGTCCAATTCAATCGAATTTCTACGATTTTAACCGAATTCGTTCACTAGTGGATCGAAACACATTCTAGAGCTAACATGTGGCGTCGTATTTTCTATAAAATGGCCCCTGTATAACTTTGAGACGGCTTCACCTGTCAGTAATTGTACAACTATATGTAAGAAAATAAATAAGAAAACAACAATGAAAAGTGGGAGTTGAACTCATGACTAGAATGGTGCTAATACAATAGATGCTTGCCACTACAGCGCACGAGGGATATGTTATTTCAAGAGCATCCGATGCGTCCTAGTTTGGCTATAAGCATGTACGTTAGCCAATATGTTAGCTATCTCTTTGGCTCAAAGATAAAACACGGAAAAAAAGTTATGTATACCAAAGCACGGTAAACTGAAGCTTAATTGATTGAGCGTATACACCCAGGATACATTCTCAAAATACCGCAACATGTTGGACCTTCAACTTCCTCGGAGCACCGCCTTGTTGTTGCACACCACCTTGTTTCCTTTGTTGGACTATGGAATAGATGGGGCACTGTATAGGGACATGATTATTTCCTTCACATAGGTAACAAGTAGCTTGAGATGTGGGGCATTGATTAGTTGGATGTTTCTCTTCACAATTGGGGCATTGATCTTCATGCTCCTTGGAAGTGTGATCTTGTCTCCACAAATATTTCAAGCTTGGGTTCCTTCTAGAATATCATCCTTGACATCCTTGTTGTCACAAACTCCTTAGGAAAGGTTGTCTCCCATGTTGATCATTTGATCTGTCATCTTATGCAACAATTGGGTTTGGGTTTCCAAAAACCTTTGCATGGTTGGATCTACCTCCTCGGTGAGAGAGGTCACGGCGACACCATCCGAGATCTACGGGGCGAGCTCAACCCCTGCCGCCACCACGGACGCAGTAGCCGCGAGCGCCACCACCTGCCGCTGCCTCGAGATGTAGAAGGCCGCAAGGCCGTCGGGCGCCACTGCACCAGGCCTCACCAACCTCTGCCGAGCCAAGATCAAGGCCAAGACTCCTTCGCCCCGGAAAACTAGCGCCGGGGGAAGGAGGACCCGTCGCCACCGGCACTGCGCGGGCTTTTCCCGGCGGCCAACGCCGGCGACGGTGGGAGGGAAGAGGGTGGGGAGGGGCGACAGGGAGCTAGGGCTTGGGGGCCGCTTCGGTCGCCCGCATACATGTAAGTATTTATTTTGGACATTCAACAATACGTTTAATTCAAAATAATTTGTGTTTTGTGCTACATAAGAAATACAAAAGTAAAAAATCTGGGTTTACAAACTATGCACCTTGAAATTCTACAAAAGTTATCTCTTTTTTAGCCCCAATACAAATCATTCAGGTTTAAAATTTTGCACAATAAAAATGCTTACATCATTACACACACGTATATATTTTTTGAATTGTATTTTTAGCGTGTGCTTTCATCTTATATAAAAGACATACGTCTTCGTAATTGAAATGTAGATTCTGTTAGAGTAGTGGTTGTGTCTGTGTTCGAGTCCTTTCCAAGCTATTTTATTTTATTTGTACGTCTGATCAGTCTATTAGTCTGCAGGACACAAATATCAGAGAAAAATACACATGGATGATTATGAAAAAATTACAACGTCGTAGGTGGACAAATTTAATGAGACTTGCTGAAATTTAATCAAGTTGGACTAAAATGCTCTTAGGATACAAGTTGTGGAACTAATCTTGTTCAGTTTACAAGATGTGGGACTAAAATGCTTTTAGAGTGCAAGATGTGGGACTAAAAGTGTATATACCTCATACTAGTAAACGTGCAAGTGCAACGCACGTCTTGACTAATACACATTTATATCAAACTTAGCAGATTCTATTCAAATGTAGGATAACTTTTTCATCCAAAATTTAAATTTTCCACCAAGTGCATAATTAATATTTCCCGGCTCGTATAACATTTGAAATATCATTTTTCCATCACCAAAGAATCCTAACTACATAAATTATCCTCGCCTTCTAGTGCATGTAGCGACACAGCAGTGATGTAATCTTCAACTAATGCTTCTCCATCGATGACAATGGTTTTGTCCAATCTCAAGTCACATGAGGCACAGTGGCACCAAGCTAGACTATTCACGGCAGAGTTTGCTTCTCACCATCAGTGCTCCCGAGATCATGTTTGGGCGAGTAGTTTGCTCTGTTTTCTTTTGGCTTGATTGCCAGCGTTCTAAGCCATTCAATGGTATTGTATCAGCCTTCTCTTGCTCTCCTATAAATTTGATACACCTTCGCAGGATGTAGCCTTGAAAAGAATTAAATAACCATTCAGTACGAACAAAATTTAGTAAACAACTATTATTATGAGAAAATCAAGTATCATACACAAAAGTGAGAAAGAGTACTGTCAGTATAGAGGTACTTGCCTTGAGTGACTGCAAATTTGTGAAGATAGATAAACTTATCGGAAAATGTCACACATGTGCAAATAGCTAGAAAGCAAGGCAAATCAAATATGTGAAGATGATAGACTCATTAACATTCGGCAACTGTCAACCTACAGATTACATACTTTAGATAAAAAGGCTTGTATGACATGTCAAAGAGACCGCCATGAGCACATCAAATCCAAGATATGTTAAGAATGCCAAAAAAAACACCTATATAGTGTATTTCTTGATGTCAGTTTAAACTCAGGTAAACAACAATTAGGTAGCTTGTTTTCTACTGAGAAAAAAAAAAGACCGCAAAATTCATAGGCAACAAACATATGGATGACACACATGTAGGTAGAACAGAAGAATTAAAAAGGAAATAAGAAATAAATATAACTAGTTGAATACCCGTGCGTTGCCACGGTTCTTATATATTGTCGGCTCACATACCGCAATCTAAACATAAAATTCAAGTATAATAGCTTGCTAAAAAATCTTATATTGTGAAGGAGTATATCTTAGCCACGTAGATTTATATGTGTAAACGTGCATGCAAATTTGATGTTTAAAATTAGCAAAACATAATCGGTGTGATACTTCTACGGAACTCTTAAAAACTGGTACAAATCGACTTCGGTAGATAGAAATCCAGATAATAACAATTCTCAAGGACCATCATGCATACCCTGCCTTTTCCTCTCCTTCATATGCCTACATTGTTCTTTCTCTTTAATATCTTGACACTCCATTTTCTGTCGGTATGGACTATTGTATGTTAGACTCCAAAAAATCTCCACCTATTATAACAACACTCTCCTCTGTGAACTATATTCTCAGAGAAGTAAGGTCTGGGACGATGCTAAATTCTAGAGAGAAAGGTCCATATAAACGATCAAACTGTTTCTTAAATAGGTTCAAAAAAATTACCATTATCACATCAAACTAAGTGAACGTAACTAAACATCTAAGAATTTTTGTGATCCTCAAATATGTTTAGTCTTGTATTATACCTGCCTAGACAAGATCAATCGATCTATTATTTTCTCGTTACTGCCAATACATGGTGCCACCAGATCGAACAGGTAGAATCGAATGATTGATTATAGCATATGATAGAAGGGCAATGAGGACGCGCAACATCGACGCAGTTTCTCGTGAGACACGAGTGACCTCCTGAATGGCGCAAGCTCGTCTGCTAGTGCTTCCGGTCACCTAATCTATAAACAACGTTAGTTAAGATACTATAGTGAAAAATTAATTGGCATAATATGCACTATGTGATGATTCCCGATCCCAATTTAGCACCCTCCAATTCATAAAGGAACATGATCAAACTTTTTGAAGTGTCATTTCCTTTTATCTATCAATAGAACTCTTGCAGAGATGTTATAGGTACTATGATGAATTAATTTGACGAGACACCAAAACAATATATTATAGAATTCTCAACCTTACTATGTTGGTGATTACAGACTACTCTTGTTTAATGTAAGTGATTTATAGCATATATTCAGCTATTCCTCTGCATTCTGCAAGACAGAATTGCCGAATTCCCAACCTCCGTGTGGTGGTTACAGACTAATCTTGTCTAATATGAATGATTTAACTATTTCCCTACATTCCGCGTCATAGTTCTTGTGTAGTGTCTCCTCCATGGTACTAATCGGCATGTGCCATGACCTTGACTTCGTCGCTATGCTTGACCAGACTCCACCCTTGTACACCTCAGTATAGGAGCAAGTTAGGAATTATAAAACATACACTCTGCAAAATAGAAATTAGTCTACCATTAATTTGTACTAAATGTTCCCAATTGTTGATGTTTAGAGCTTTGCATAATGTGCATACCGATATAGATCTATTTTGTGTGTCATAACACTATGTTTTCTCACGGGTGCTCATATGTAGAGTAAAATGTGGACGGTTAATCAATATGGCAAGGTGCTAATATCTTGAAACAATATAGTGAAGGTGCTTCTATCATTCACAAGAGGACATCTTATTTTGACTTTTAACAAAGGAGAAGCAACCATGTACATGTTATCGAGGTTATCACGAAGAAGGTCTGGCGCTTTCATGCTCCAAGACCATGAATCAAAGGGTCAAAATTTGATAGCTCATGCCTATGGAAGCGCAAAGATACTCACTACTTTAAGCGAATATATGACCATAGAAATCAATCAACAATCCTCAAAAAGCAATGGGTATGTTCAATAAGCCATATTCGGAAACAAATGTGCTCTTCTTGATGGCACATTAAGAACAATAACATAAAATACAGAGTACCCATCAACTTCGAGATTTCCGAAGGCTGAAGTAGACATCACAACCGTTTGTATTATTCCACCGCCTTCTTTGGATATTCATGGATCTTTATAATAGTTTAATGCTGGAAAAAGACTAACATTAGATTAATTAATTTGTGTATTAATTCTAGGACCTTAACTTCTAAAGTACATATCAGATTATTTTGGAGACAGAGAGAGTGCCTCATCGACCTACACCTCATTTTATTACCCTCTTAGTGTCATGCAAAAACATGTCATTAGATCTAAATAAAGTTTCACTGGGTGACATTTTGTGGCGAAGGACTTTCACACATTCAATTACAAAAGAAAACTACAGATACAACCTCAGTCACCCATAGTACTATTTTTTGAGAATCAGTCACCCAAAGTACTTAAAATTATATTTACAGGTTACTACCAGAGACTGTAAGAAATATAGGAGGCAACTCAAGGAATCCATCTTAATATTAGTAGCGTTCTAAATATTCTCACAAGTGTGGTCGACCTCATAATTACTTCATCTAATTATAGGTAAATACAGAGCTCACAAACAGCTAACCGGCTGATCCCTTTTTCACGGACATGCGATCCTGCTCCATTCCCTGCCACGACGGCGATGCTGCTGTGAGTGTGCAGTGAGTTCGGTAGAACGGAGACTATGGAAGACATATGACGGTTTAGCCAAAAAGTTCGTCTTTGCTTCTGAACTTGACGGAGGAGAAATCTCACACCCAATTTATTGTAGTTTGTTTGCTTGGATAACTAAGAGGAGAGATTCGTGGTTGACTTATCTAATCCGTTTGTGACGTTACCGATCCAATCGGCAACAATAAACAAATCCGATAGAGTATGTATGGTTAACCGGACCAGATGGCATTTTCTATGTAATATCCGTTTTGGATTTGTAAAGATGAGGTGTGGAGTGGCATTTTCTTAGTAATTTCTTAAAGTGTGACACCAGGCATTCACCACGCTTTTGAAATTAATAGTAAAGATCATCTCTTAAGCATTTGATGTAGCAATACATGATGGCAATTTCACGGTACAGATGGGCCGCCAGTGAAGCAGTAAATTAACATAATTGCGAGGATTCTTATCTGGTTTTCACAAAGAGGGGGACTTAAGGAAGTTAGACTGAACAAAGAGCGCAAACAAGCACCATCAAACTTCAGGCAGGGGCTTGGCACGTCTGTGATGCAGGGATACTAAGTGCATCGCGACTGAGGAGAAGTTGCCCGGATGTTGGGTAGGGCAGGGTGGCGGCCAACCTGCTGGGAGAGGCGGCGTAGTGCGATCCTCTAAGCAGGGTGCAGCGGCAGGAAGATGCTGCCATGGCGGGCTAGGTCCAGGATGCGGCGGCCATGCGGTTGGTGGTGTCGAGCTGCTGCCGTGGCCATGCTCCGAGCATTATGATCTTTGAATCAGAATGAACAAAGATATCATAAAGAACATGGCACTACAATTCCAAATTTGAAAACAAACAAAGTTTTCAAATGGCGGTCAATACAGATATCAGTCTCCTTGCTACAGAAATTTGCCACCCTGTCTGCTTATAACCTGCAGTTGCAAAGGATGGTTTCCACAGTCTAAAAACATAATAGTGAAGCCTATTTGTGAGGCAGTTTAAGTAACAATATCTATATATCAATTATCAACAAGGCAAAAACTTTGAATGACTAAAATGACAGAGACATAATAAAGCTAACCAAATATATGCAACTTCATAGCATCAGTTAACTTGAAAAGGTCGAGAATAGTAGTACTATATTGGCAGCTTCATGGCAACGACAATAGAATGACATCAACTAACTTTAGGTCGAAAGAAATGTGAAACTGGGAACTACAGGCCAATAAATGACAGATTGAAATAGGGGAAAGTAAATTAAATCCATTGTTTCAACGAATGTCTGTCAAATTACTAAATGTCACATGTGGCCATATTAGAGAGAGATAATGAATCTTGAATGAACTCTCGGATCTGATAACAATAAATATCTTCGGGGTATTATGTAGAGCTACTTCATTTGCAATATACTGACTATTCAATATCTTGATTGCTAGGAGCAGCCACTGATAGAAAATGCCTTCTTTCAATTTATTGATGTTAGTTGAAAGCCATAATTTTCGCAGTGAGGCGATGCTTACAGCGGAAGAGCTGCGTTTGGAGCAGTAGCTCATGTTAGCCTTTGCAGTCAGTTCCCAGGTTCAAGTGAGAGTGGATCGTGTGTGCATTTCTATTTGGGAATACATGTAATTTGACTGACAACATATGGTATTGTTAGCTTACATGGCACCACAGATAAAAGAAACTTCAAGCCATATCATGGGCGATGTCGATTGCCTACTATTTCTGCCGTGATGTTCTGTATCAAATGGTGGATGTCTATATCGGTCCCTCAGCCTTGACCATGAACATTCCTAAGACTGTTTTCGTGATCCATCGATTGACCTTTGGCACAGAAAATTGAGCTAGTCTAGACGTGTTCAGATGCAGGCTACACTATATGATTTCCTGTTCCATGGTTCATGAACCGAAAAACGAAAATCAAACGTCCTAGACTACACCACAGGGGATTCAACAAGCAAGCTAATGAGAGAACCTGCACGTCCGAGCTGGGCGCAGATGGACGACAGCTGTAGTGCGGCGTCGGCGGCGTCAGAGGCGGGTACTGCAGGCGCGCAGTGCGAAGGCGTGGCGGCATCCCAAATCGCGTAAGGCAGAGGGACGTGAGGCACGGCGACGTGCAGGTCGGCGTCGAGGGCAGCGCGGTCGTGGCCTGTTGGTGCGGCCCTGGAAGCGCTGCCCTATAATGCACATGGCGCGGGGGACTCTGCGGCGACGGCTGTTGGCGCGGGGGGCTCTGCAACGGCGGCGATTGGCTTGGGAGGGCTATATGGCAGAGGCGGCGCCTGGCGCGGAGGGCTCTGCGGCGGCGGCGGGGGGCTCCATGGCAGAGGCGGCGTCTAGCGCGGGGGGCTCTGCGGCGACTGTCGTGGGGAGGAGGGTCGATGTGGCGGCGGCTGTCGCGATGTGGGGTAGCAATCGGGGTGGCAGTTCGCGGCGTACTGCGCGATGCGGGGAGCCAACTGCGGCGGCAGTTTTGCCTGGAGCGCAGGTGGATGCATTTTTTTTTACAATCGCGATGGGGAGTGTTCGTGTGTTGACGCGTCTAACCATGTTTTACTGTAAATCTGAGCCACTGATTCTGGGATTAGATGGTTGAGATACTTTGGATCTGCTGGTCTGGGCTTTTTGATATTATTAGTGGAGATAACCATGTTTTACTGTAAATCTGAGCCACTGATTCTGGGATTAGATGGTTGAGATACTTTGGATCTGCTGGTCTGGGCTTTTTGATATTAGTGGAGATTAGTGGAGATGGAGATGAGATGGTCGGCTTTGGAGAGTTCCGGAAATTTGCTTCTTATCGGACTCAGATAAGTCGTATTTACCTTATGTAAAGGTCATTCTTTTTTTTAGCGATACCCGTAATAGTCCGGCTCATTTAGCGCTCGCTTCAGGCAGCGCTTGCAAACAGCACGCCCCTGTTTCGCCGCCGGCCCCTCTCGGCACAACATGTTCCGTTTTCTCGGCAGGGCCTCGTTGGCGCTCATAGCCATAGAGAAGCGTTCTGAAGCCCATAGGCCCGATATGTGTGGGCGTGGGAGTTCTCTGCCTGCCTGAGCCTGAGAGAGAGATACTGACGACAACGCAAGCAAACGGCAAACCGCCGCCATCGTCCCCCTCGCGGCGCGCGCCAAAACCCGCCGCCCGGGGACCCGCGCTCCCGCACGAGCCGCGGCGGGCTGGTGGCTCTCGTAGCACCCCAATGGCACAGGAGGAGAGGGAGCTCCAGGTCCGAGCCCTCGACGGGCGGTCCACCGCCGTAACACTCGCCGCCGCCGCGTCCGTCCGGGACCTCAAGGCCGCGCTCCGGAGCTCCTTCCCTCCCGCGCAGATCTCCCACAACTTCCATCTCTTCCTCAAGGTGCACCCCCCACCCCCTGCCTCTCTGACCGTGTTGGTTGATGCCGTTGCCAGCGAGTTTGTCACGCTTCGCGGCATTGCTGCACATACGTCTCTACGCTCGAAAACTGCTCTAAATACCTGCAGCTTTTCTGATGATAGCATGTTTCTCATGATAAAGGGTGCTAAACTGCGCTTAGAGGCCAAGATTGGTAGCCTTGTCGTCGGCAATGGTGAGCTCATTGTCCTCGTTCCCTTTACACGGAAGTCAGCGCAGGCTTCTCCAGTGCCCACTTCAGGCGAAGAGCAGAGTGCAAAGCCACCAGTATCATCGGAAGTGGCAGCCGGGGCTAATTCGGCCTGGCAAGACATCATGGATGACCTGTCATCAATACCGAGTAGCCCACATGCTGCTGATGTTGCATTGAAAGATTTGTATTCCTCAAGTATCCCGTGTGCTGGTAGCTATGCAGAAGATGCGTCAACAGTTAAAAGCCCGCCGACTGGATGTTCAAGGAAAAGGAGAAAACTATGTAAGGAGAACGGAAATAGTTCCATGGATACATCTGGAGTGGAAGGTGCACCGGAGCAGCCTAGCATGAGTAAGAAGAGTGGTTTTGTCAAATCTGCTGCATCATCGTGCCATGTAGGTTTCTCTGACGATTCAGTTCTCTGTTTTGCCTTGTCAATTTTACCTTAGCTTTCATGCCAGGTTGAATAATCCAAATTGCAGCATAGTGTTGTTTGACCAAAGTGGAGCATTAGGCATATGGTACGCTAGTAGGGCAGTATGTTGATGGTGCATTTGGAATTGCAGGATAAACACCCCCTAGGACCTGCTGAAATGGTTGAACATCTGAAAAAAGGCCTTGGAAAGGAGGGACAGGTTTCCACTCTATTTGATATTCTTAAAGTAACAATGCCAATAAAACCATAATCTTTATTGATTTGGGATTTATGTGTTTCAGATTGTACATATTGAGGAGATATCATGCAGAGGGGCATCATATGCAGAACTTCCTCGTCATCTTTCACAAGCTATGAAGGAAGCATTAGAAAGTATTGGAATATCTAGATTGTATAGCCATCAGGTATTATGGAGTATGTCGTCTACTGTATTTCTTATACGCTTTTGTTGAGGCTAATTTCTTTTGTTGCCTCGAACACAAGTACAGTCTGAAGCTATACAATCTTCCATTTCTGGGAAGCATGTTGCGGTTGCAACCTCAACATCAAGTGGAAAGTCTTTGTGTTACAACATTCCTGTTCTCGAATCTCTCTCTCAAGATTTGACGGCGTGTGCTCTTTATATATTTCCAACAAAGGTATAGGCAGAACCCACTATGTTGTAAGCATGGTGATGTGATTTTTTTTCCAGAAACCCACTTGGCTATTGTATCGCAGGCTTTAGCTCAAGATCAGTTGAGGACTTTATTGGAGATGAAAAAAGCATTTCACACTGATATTGATGTTAACATCTATGATGGAGATACTCCTAGAGAAGATCGTTTGTGGATCAGGGATAATGCCCGGCTGGTAAATAGGTGGTCCTGGGGCTATAGAGTTGTGCTTAATTTAATTTATTTATTTCAGCACGTCTGATCACTTCTCATTATCAGTTAATTACCAACCCAGATATGCTGCACGTGTCAGTCTTGCCATGTCATGGTCAATTTCAAAGGATTTTGTCAAATCTCAGGTAGGAGCAAATGATTTCCTTAGTCTTTCCTATAATTTTATTTTGTCGTCAAGTATAAATTCCTGAATGAAGTATGGTACCATTTCTGTGTGTTCGATTTAAAATCAGGCTTATGAAAACTGGTCAATTCCTAATATCAAATCTCAGGTGGAAGGGATGGAATTTCCTTGTGTTGTTTCGTTCATGAGTTAATTTCATCATCTAGTGTAATTCTTGTTTCAGTATGCCTTTTTGGTTAAATATACCATTTCTTGTGCATTCCATAACATGTTTCGGCCGAATGTACTCAGGTATATTGTCATTGATGAAGCACATTCATATCAAGGAGCATTTGGCTGCCATACTGCACTTATACTTAGAAGATTGAGGCGCATTTGTTCAAATAGTATGGATATTTTGTTGAACCATATTTTAGTTGTTGACACAAGGCTTCATTTATGTTTCTACCAGAACTCTGGATTGCCGATTAGCTCCCTAACACTCTGCTCTTCTATATTTCCAGTTTATGGCAGCCATCCTACATTCATGTTTTGTACAGCTACCTCAGCAAACCCACGTGAGCATGTTATGGTAGGTCATATCTTCTCTTCACTATAGTTTAACAAAGATATGGTTGTACCTAGAAAAGGATAAACTTCTCTCCTTAACAATTTTACTGTATGTATAAAACTCGCTCCTGCTCATTTTATTATATCAGCCTCGGGTCATTTTTGTCCAAATGCAAGCTTTTCTCCCCGTGAATGTCCTTTTTTCCGAGATAAACATTATTACTTGAAACACCTATTAATTAGTTGACCAAGATCTTACTTACCGTAGTAGATAATATCATTTTGAGTTGGCATCTTAATTTATTATTTTTGCAGACTTAACTTATATCCACTCTTTTGGGAATTGCGTGCAATTGTCTTCAGGCATTTTGTTTTTACCTCAGGAGCTGGCCAAATTGGATAATGTTGAGTTGATTCAGAAAGATGGAAGCCCGTGTGGTTCAAAATATTTTCTCTTGTGGAATCCCCCACTACATGGGACAAAAGAGGGAGGTTCAAAAGGTAGTTCAGTAACTAGACGCTCAAGGTATTTACACCCTTTATCTAATTATTGTTACTGTTACTTTTGTTCATTGCAAGTCTACAATTCAAATTTCACGTATAATCACCTCTCTGTTCATCACATGCGATTGTTCTTTGGTGGCTGGCATGACATTAATAGTTTCCCCATTTTCATTTTCATTTGGTTCAAAGAATCATTGCTAATAACAGTTGTATTGCCAGCTAGACTCTTAAGAGGATGGCTCAAAAGTTTAAATGTAGTTTAACTTTAACATACCATATTACTTGAGATTGAGAGTTTGAGACCTTCTATCAAACTCTATACTACCATATTGTGACACCATTATTCAAAAGTACATACACCTAAAGTAAGGCATATTTGCCTAAATAAGGTATTGTAATTGCTTTACATCAAAATATACGATGTATAAGTTCTAATACAAAAGGAAACTATTTAGTTTCTCTCCACCAAAAATTGGGAACCATGACCCATCAGACCTCACACATATTCAGTTTTCTACTGCATGCCAGTTATTAGTTGTTTGTTCATATACTATGCAGTTTCAGATAAGTTCTATTTGTGAAAGAACACTAATATATTATATTTATTTGTTAGCCCAATAGTAGAGGTTTCGTATCTGCTTTCAGAGATGGTTCAGCATGGGCTCCGCTGCATTGCATTCTGTAAAACAAGGAAGCTCTGTGAGCTTGTTCTATCTTACACGTAAGAAACATTTCTCCTCATTTTTTACTTTTCATTTTCTCTGGTTTTCTTTGAACTTCTATCTGCATGCATTTTCGTAGTTTTATTGATGATCCATCTGTTATTGTAGGCGTGAAATTCTTGAGGTGACTGCAACAGAACTGGTAGATTCTATCTGTGTATATCGTGCTGGCTATATTGCAGAGGTTGTTATTTTTATTGTTTTACCATTTCCCTAATGTGTTATGCCATTTTATATGACTTTTCATTCTATTCTAGGATTTAGCATGAAATTTGGCATTTTAACAGTTTTAAGTCTAACAAGTGGTTTGTAACATGTATAGATCTCTAATGCATAATAAATAAATTCTCATGAAACAGGTGTTAGAAGCAGTTGCATCACTTGCACCTTAGGTTGATGTTGTAGTGGATAAGTTTTTTATAAGATAGTGAAGCCCATGTTTACATTTTGATATAAGCTGGTACAGAAGAGTAAAAAAAGTTGCTTAAGTATTAAATATGGACTCAAAAATAAACTATTGCAGGATAGAAGAAAAATTGAGGCTGATCTCTTTGAGGGAAAACTTCGTGGTGTTGCTGCCACGAATGCTCTTGAGCTGGGAATTGATGTTGGACATATCGATGCAACATTGCATCTTGGATTTCCCGGGAGTGTTGCCAGGTAAGTGAAAGTGATCTGTCCAGTAGAGTTTTTATGTTTCTCTGTGAACCTACTAAGATACAGAATTTTAATTGTAGTTTATGGCAGCAAGCCGGAAGATCTGGAAGGAGAGCAAAACAATCATTAGCCATTTATGTAGCATTTGAGGGGCCTTTAGATCAGTATTTCATGAAATCCCCACATAAACTATTTGGCAGACCAATTGAGCACTGCCAAGTTGATTCACATAACCCGAAGGTAGGTCCATAGATCTGTGCTTACTGAACCGACTATATTGGTAAGTTTAAATACTTAAGTATCTAACTTTTCCCTTGGTTTTTTGGAATCTGAAACTCATTAAAGGTTTTAGAACAACACCTTGCATGTGCTGCTTATGAGCATCCAATATGCCTGCAATATGATGAGGATCACTTTGGTTCTAGTCTGGATAGTATAATGACGACTCTAAAAGAGAAAGGCTATCTGATTAACAATCCGCCTGGACCTTTTTCTTCGACTATGTGGAATTATATTGGACGAGAGGTTTGTCCATTAGTTATTCTCTATTGTATAAATTAATACCTTTTCTTTTTGTGTCAACAGTATTTTGGTTTCTGCAGAAAAGACCTTCACAGACAGTGAGCATACGAGCAATTGAGCATGACAAGTACAGTGTGATAGACAAGTTAAATAACAGATTACTTGAGGAAATTGAGGAAAGTAAGGCATTTTTTCAGGTAATATGTTCTAACTGTTATATGACTATCTGTTATACTTGCATAGCTCTTTGAATACTCCTCACTGTTGTCCAAGCAAGTATCTAAATTCATGAATTTGCAATCAGTGCATCATACCTTGTTATTTTAAATAATTTACATATTTTGTAATGTTTTAAGATTGCTTATCACGTGTTCCACGTGATAAAAAATAATATACATATGTGTTCTGAGTTCTGGCATTAGTAGTGTATTATCTCAAGAGTCTTTTTCTCGATTTCAGGTGTATGAGGGTGCTATTTACATGCATCAGGGTGTCAATTACTTAGTTGAGGAGCTTGATTTGTCATCAAGAACAGCTTTCTGCAGGAAAGCTGATGTGAAATATTACACAAAAACACGAGACTACACTGATATCAATGTCATCGGAGGAGATTTCGTATGTTCTTGAAAGCATTACAACACTTGATCTCATATACTCTTGAAAGTATTCTGCTATTATTAAGTTGCATCCCCTCCAATATTGTTGAGCAATATAGTTTATATCTCTTCTATCTTTATTTTATAGACCTTAGTTAATTCACTAATTCTGAGAACTATTGTCCATCTTCTTTTTTGTTAGGCCATGTACAATGCAAGGTCAAGGTGCTTAATAGGATGCTAACAGAAATAAACCAGACTTTTTCGTAAGCACTAGTGCTTATTTCTATAGGAGGTGCCTAGTTAAGCATATTCCTTATACAATTAAGCACTATGCTTAAACAAAATCCGGTTTATTTTTGTAAGCACCTTGCATTGTACGTTCCCTTAGATGTCAATGGTATCACCTTTTACTGTTCATTGATTTGCTTGAATTTAACTGAGTCCATTCAATCTATGTCTTGTTTCTCGTTTTTTTTTTCTTGAAGAAACCCATGTTGTCCTGGTGTAATAGCAGAAAATAGGATAAATGTTCCTCCTACAATGCTTGACCACACTTGTTTCTTTTTGTTTCATCTAAAAAAGGGACAATTTTATTAATGTCATCAAGTCATGAGCCTCTCCCTGAGTGAAATCTTTGGTGTACTGACATTTTGTTCTCAATGATTACTTGGCTCTTCTCTTGAAGGCTTATCTTCCGACAGTTACATGCAAAATTAACTGTTTGAAGACAACCGCCCAAGCAAATAACTGCCAGGTGACAACCAAATGGTTTGGCTTTCATCGCATATGTAAATCAGGCAATAAAATATTGGACAGCGTCGAACTTAGCCTACCTCCGTATTCCTACAATTCTGAGGTCTGTGGATCAAATCTTGGTAACACTGTGATGCATTTCCCACGATGCTTCAACTTGTGTTTTGTATATGAAATTACAGGCTGTTTGGATAAGGATTCCGCAGTCAGCAAAAATTGCTGTGGAGGAAAGGAAACTAGAGTTTCGAGGTGGTTCACATGCAGCTTCACACGCTATCTTGAATATATTACCTTTGTAAGTTCTCAATTATTTCTCTCATAATCATTGATACAAAAATAGTTTGCGGTGCACATAGAATTTTTTTAAGGACAGTTGTTTGACAGCATGGTCACATTGATAAAGAACGGTACTGCATTTTTTATTTCCTTGTTATAATTTGTCAACCACTTGTTGGTCCACTGTTAACTATGTTGATGTGTTAAGTTCTATCATAATTTTATTGCACACTTTAGTAATTAGCTCTTTTAATTGGGGTTGATTGCGGGTTGATTTGCGCAGGCATATGATGTGTAGTGCTTCTGACCTAGGAACAGAATGTGTAAATCCTCATGCAACCCGTGGTATGCCAGAAAGAATTCTTTTATACGATAAGCATCCCGGTGGTATCGGCATAGCATCAAAGGTAATAGCAAAAATAGCATATACTCGACCATGTAATACAGGCTATGTGAATGATCTGTGTGTAAACCACATCATTTGTTTGTTTGTTCAATCTTGTAGGTCAAAATGCTTTTTGGGGAACTTCTACTTGCTGCTTTAGAGCTTGTTTCGACATGCAGTTGCACTAGTGTTGCTGGTTGTCCAAATTGTATCCAAGTAAGTTTAAATATTGTACCGAACTCATTGTTGAGGCAAAAAATGAATGTTAGCGTCTTAGATCTGAAACGTTTCTGCTTATTCTTTTCAGTCGTTGACATGTAGCGAATACAACGGGGTTTTGGACAAGGAGGCGGCGATTTTGATCCTGAAGGTTTAATGATTTGTGTTTGTTACGTTTATCCAATCACTCTATCCTGCAAAATTACCACATAAAATTGTTCTTGCCCTGAGAGATTCGCTGCATATGCAGGGAGTCACTGAACACGAGAGAGAGGTACAGACTCTGAGTTGAGACACGTTAACTAAACATTCTTTCTAGGCCTTCTCCATTATAGAAACATATAAACAACCGTGTGGTTGCCAACTGATTCATTGCATGTGAACACAATTGGATTTCAATTATATGTCCTCTATGATTCAAATACATGGATTTGATGGCATTTTAGAACCACCAGCTCCGTGCACTTTCTTTGCAAGGAATCAGAGCTCATTTAATCACACAGAGTAGAAGTACAATCAGGTTGGTTAAGTTGCGTATAAGGAAGTATTTCTGAAATTGGCTAAAGCAATTTTATTCAGATCCGGATATATGAACATTCGCTCTAAAATCCAAAACCACATTTTTTTATAGTATTTGTTAAATAAATCCGGAAGTGCGAAATGGATATGAAATCCCACAATTTTATCTCACGGATGGTCGGAAACTCAGAATTGGTTGAAACTCAGAATTGGTTGGACGCTGTTGGATAACCTCAGGATGGCCCGCTCACTCTGTCATGGAAAACCGTGTTGGTATCCTAGAAAGTTGAATAAATTACTCTCTTCGATCCATAATAAGTGCCATTGATTTGATACATAAAACTAACATATAATTGAAGCTAGATTAACAAGTTAATACCAATTTTGCTTTTTTTCTAAAAAAAAGTAGTACCAAGTTCGAGGCATGGCATGGATTCACAAATCGATCACTATCGCATTTTATTGATTTTGTGTCGACGAGAACCCCTGGTTGCCAAAAACCACCGAGTGACGATCAAATCGTGACCGAACTAGGTCAATGTTACATGGTCGAACCCAACGTCCCAAGCAAAATATAAGAACTCGCCTATGACTGCCCTTGTGATCTCGTCTCAACTTTCTCCCATGGGAGTCATGACGAGATGGAAGAAGATGTTGAACATTATGAGCGGCACGTCAAAGACATGACACCCTCAAGCGAGGAAGCTACTGCAGCGAGAGGTTGAGACAGACCACATGAGTGAGAATCTTGACCATAGGATGGGGACTTTAGATGGGGACGACTCCTCTGGTAGTGTGCCTCTGCCCTGGCCTGCCTCCTTTCCTGGCGACCTTTTCGGCACCTCCCCCAAGACATAGCGGGAGAGGCAAGAAAAGAGAGAAAGGAGGAGAGGCTGAGGATGACATGTGGGTCATACCTCCACTTTAGCTCCATGTCCACATATGCCGCCTCGCCACCTCAACCCTGACAAATGGGCCCCACCAGTTAGGAATGCTGTCTCTCGAAATAGGCTTTCGCCCCGCTTTATAAATAAAGCACACAGGTGAGACCGTTGCTGGGCCAGACAGCACAACGCCCAAAGGAAGGACCAAACACTCTTGGGGCGAAACAAGCACAAAGCCCAAGAAAGCAGGACAAAGAAGAAAAAAGAAAGAAATGCACAACAAGATTCGACCACCGACGAAGAAGCGCGGCCATTGCCCTCGAGAAAATCCCACGCTCCTATGCCGATGAATTGTCGGTGTACCAAGCAGACCTTCAAGAAGGGGCGATGGCGACTCTGCTTGCCCGAACTACTCCTAGGATTTCTCTGGTACACGGGAGTGAGAGGAGGTACATCCGTGCCCTTCAAGAAGGAAGGCGGCACCCTTGAGATGTCTCATGGCCGGAGCCGACCGACAAGAATTTCTCCCGACCCCAAAACTCAAACCCGGTCAATCGGCACTCCACCAACAAGCCGACCACCAACATGCGCCAAAGCGGTCTCGCCGTCATCGCCAGTCTCGCCATGGCAAACACCATGAGGTTGGCCAGCGAGGACCCCGAACAAGGAACAAGCGTTGCTGCAGCGTGGGAGGAGCGACCTCCACCGGGGTGGTAGTAGCAGACGGGCGGCGGGGAGCATACCAGCCAACAAGGCCGAGGCCAGCTCGGGCTCGTGAAGCCCCGCCGCCACGCTGCAGCGACACATTGGCAACACCGCTCCTCTGTCTCGAGGCGTACCCCAAACCAACCATGGGCGACGAGAGAGCAAGCCGGGCCGCCAAACCCAACCTAGGGTTCGGAGCCCGGCCAAGCTCGTCTCGGCCACCACCGCCGCCAAGCAGCAGCGCCCTCGCCCTGCCGCCATCCAGAACACCGCCGGAACGCCGCCTGCCGAAGAACACAAGGCGCCTTCCGAAGCCACCTCCGCCGAAACGACGCCTTGCGGACCACCTTCCGGGGCCGCCGCCCCGGCGTCCATGGGCTCACACCCAAGACAGGTGCTTTGCGTGACCTACGAGGGATGGAATAGGCTGGCCGACCCAGGTTGGTGGCAACAAGACGGCCAGCGGAGCCCGACCTCCACGCCAATGGCGGTTGCCGTCCGGACGCCACGAGGGGCAAACCGGGCCTTTCGGCCCGAGCCTCGGAAACCCGTAAAGACCCGCCGCCGCAGCTGCGGCCGCACCGCGTCACCACCCTCCCACGCTCCCACCCCGCCCCACCATCTCCGGCGAGACCGTACGCTAGGCCCGTCCCAAACCCATATTGGGCCCAAGAGGGCCCGGATCTGGGCACAGAGCTCCAAGGAACGGGCCGGGCACCTCCTGCCGCCATCGCCGGCATCACTGCGTTACCCGTCCAAGGCCTGCGCCACGCCAGAGGGGCCGGCGGCCCGCCAACCGCCACCGACGCCCGGATCACGGCGGCCGGTCACGCAGGCGAGCCACCATCCACGCCACCTTGCAGCCCTCCACGAAGACCGGCCGTCGCGACCTTCCGCCGCCACGCTTCCACGCCACCCGCGCGTGTCGCTCAGCTTGCCCGGCCTTCCGCGACCCGCCGAGGAGAAGAAGAAGAGGCCCCGCCGCCGATGACGCCGGCCGGGCTTCGCCCGCCAGCCGCGGCGGCGAGGGAAGGAGCGGCGGCACGAAGGACCTAGGGTTTTCCCGGTCGCTCATGAGGCGACCGGAGGGGACTCGTCTTAGTTCTCAGAAAATCAGGAAAACGGCTATAAGTGCAATCTGTGAATTCATGCATCTGTAAATCCATGCCTCAAACTTTGTGTAGTTTTAAAAAAAAGTTCGATACTTCGGCGATCGCCGCACCAGTTAGGAGTACTCCTATAACTAACCTAAGCCTTAATTGACCTCTCCCGCACTCCCCAGCTTGAGTGCCACGCCGTCCCACTCCCAGCCTCCCACGATCACGATCGCCGCATCAGTGGGCGCCCACGCCGCCGCGAGAGCTTCCGCCACCAATCGTCCGGGCTGGCTCGCGCGAGAGTCGAAAGACGACTCTCGTCTCACTGAAAAATATCTCCATGGCCCCCCTCCCGTTGAGGCGTTGTCATCACGTTGACATTCTTCTTGCCCACCTCACGATCATCCGTCACGCCGCACGCGCATTCCCAGTTCGAAGTCTAGCCGCCCACGCCCGTTGACACCGCCCCCTTTTTGGCCTGGGTGCCTCGGCAGTCGGCACGGTTCGTTGTATCGTACGTAGGCAGCACCCGGCTCCGACCAAGGTGCATGCAGATGCTAGCTTATGGGTTGACCCACGGATGCAACGTGGTACCATCGTTGATTATCATAATATCTCCAACGCGTCGTGCTGTCGTGAAGTGGTGGCTGCAGCCGTGTAGCCACTACGCATGTGTATTCTGCGCACGCACGATACGAGCGAGTGCTTTTGGCTGTTTTGATTGACTTTGGTGGCGTTGACCACTCGTCCTCCCTACGGTTGCTGTCGTGGGTCAACTCATACTATACGACTCTCTTTTATACAGAGTAGAAAGTCAACTGCTCTTTGCAATTGCAACACAGAACCAAAAAAAAAAACGGCCACGCATCTCCCTCCGTCGCAAAATAGATGTCGTAGATTTATCAAAATTTAGTTAAACTTATATACGGAGTACGAAATAGTATCTAAATTTATCTAAAATTAAAAAAATCTGAAACACATCTATTTTAAAACGGAGGGAGTACTATTTACGCAATTGCGCAACTCACCGATATTGGGATAGACATACTCACATTATTTTGCGTAAGGTAAGAGCATCAAGATCCGAGCCAAGTTGGAGTTGTATTTCTCAACTTTAAAGCCAAGATGATTCTACGAAAAACGCTTTGTTAAGGACACGTATGATTTCTCAACTGTCTGTAAAATATGTTACTTATGAGTGAAACGAGTGGAAATAATATAGTGAGATAGTGCAGTATAAGTTCATTTGATTAGCTACAATTTGCATTAGCCAGCTCCGAACCCTTTTGATAAATGAAATAATCACGAGATCATATCACAAGACGCTTAGACAAGAAAGGACAAGAAAAAGAAAGAAAGAAACCCGGAAAGAAGTTATGTCCTAGACAAAAGCACAAAGTCCTATACTTAGCACGCAACACCAGATGAACACGCCGAGAAGAGCATCCGAGACAACTCCAAGAAACATCACCCTCTAGCCCGAAAATCATTATACACCTCGCAACACAAGGGGGGTAACATTCCTCGTCAAAGGGCATCACACCACCTAGGTCAAATCACGAGTCGTCGATGCGATCAAATGGCAATGGTCCAACGGTGACTAGTCCACCTCTTCTTGGTCTCAATTTCGACAATCATTACCATACAAGCAAACAGAAGCACTATGCCAGGCGGCATGAGCCTCAAATGCCATCGATCAACTAAGACCTCACTGCCAACATGAACATCTCAAAAAGACGGTTAACCATCAAGGCGGACAAACCAGGGTACTTAACTTGATACGGGGGGAACATACCATAGCACAAAGAAGGGATCTCACCGAGCACAACAATGCTGGATATGCACCAATGATGAGAGGCGGGATGGGTATTTACAACAAGACCTTCATGGAATAAAACGATGAGCACAAGCGTCGCCTACACTGGCACTACAAGTAAGTGAAGAACTTTCGTCTCACATATCCAGTCTGCACTTGGCGTGCCCTTAGCAACATCGACATGCACGCCCGAGGTGCAATGCCTGACATCGATACAAGATTTGGGGTTCCTTGGCGATTACTCCAAGGATGGCAGTGATGCTTGCAAGCAACACTATCATTGAGCTTATCCTAGAATCCGAAGCTCCAACTCTAAAGCCCCATCGGTAGGGACTCGAACGACCTCATAGAACACTGTCATGGCCAAACATTGATCTGGTAATGAAAGGTGTTGATGTGGACGAAGAACTCTTATCTAGTAGAGCACCCAAAGGCTAGAACTATAACATGTCCCCAGGGTTAGCTTGGAGATGGGATCTGAGGCGATCGATCCCTAGGACCAAATTTGGAGATAACGTATTGTCGGGCCAAGCCACCTCGCGTCGAAGGACGCAACACATATGATCTCAAGCGTAGAGCCGAGCAAGAGGCAACAACAACAACGAACAGAAGCGGAAGCACAAACAAGCATTGGATCTAACAGGGTGAAAGTGCATATAGTGCCCTCTAGTGGGGTTTGGATGATTGATGACAACATAATTAAGGGGCTAACATTCATATACTCCGTTTGTATACATCTCTGTCTATGTGCTTCAGCCTCTTGTTCTCTACTTAGTGCTTCTTCTGCTATATCTACTAGTTTTATGTTGCTTCGCGTAAAACTGTTCTAATGTGCAGTATTTTTTTTTGGAAACTCGTATATTCTGTTGGAATTTGGTGTATATTGGGCTATTGGACCATTAGACAAATTCTGAAATTCTCTTTGGCCCACTTGTGTATGGCAGCATGTGGCTGTGCTAGTGGTGCTAAAGTTTAGTCCCACATTGCTAGTTGAAGGGGAGTTGGACCACCTTATATAGTAGAGTGTTGCACCACTCACTAAGGTGTTACAAGAAGAGTAGCCCTCGCGCACTCCTCCTCCGACACCGCCCGCCTCGTCTCGCCTCGCGCGCGTCGCGGGTCGCGGGAATCTCGCCGAGCCGAGCTTTATTTTGCTTGTTGGGAAAACTGATTATAAGTCATTAACGGACACGTTAATTACAGCCGTTTCCAGTTTTTATGGACGTGGCTGTTACCGACTCGGACGTGGGCTGAGCCCACGATCCTCCTAACCTGCACTATATAAGCGTCCGGGCTAAACCTAATCGGCATCGTATCAATACACACACGCGCCTACCTCCAGAACCTTGCGCCGCCGCTTTCGTCTTCCCCATCCCGGCTTGCGGCGTGCACCGCAGATCAGGACAGTAGGCCTCCGGAACCCCGCCTCTCGTGAACCTGTACGGGTGAGGGGCGATCAGGTTTTTGGGGAGCGCTCAGCGCGACTACTGGCAACCACGACGTCGTCCGACGGCGAGTTCCCGAACGACGACTTCTTCCCGGGCGTGAACGACCTCTTCGACAGTCTCAACATGGGTGACGCTGCTGCAACCGCTGCGGCTGCTATTCAGCCTACATCGTATGTGATATAGATTTCTCTCTTTCGGATTATGCTAGAGTTCTTTGTTCTGGCGTTTGGTGTAGATGTGATAGGTTTATCTTGTATAGATGTAATCTATTCATCTACTTTGTTGATCTGCATGATTGGTTTTACTATTGTCTGTATGATCATGATTTATCAGTTTATTATTCGGATTAAATCATATGGATTATTGATTATATTTCCAACAATACAAAAACCTGATTATAGGCAGCGAATTCCATGGTGTAGCTGGCTACTAGGCCGCCTCCTTTGATGGCATGCACTATAAGAGATGGCAAGAGAGCGGATCTGGTTTGAAAATCTAAACTGCTATAGCGCCACTCTTGGCAAGCTGAAAGATCTTCTTTGGCGAGGCGAACTTTAAAAAAGCCGATACCATGTTTATGGCGGCTCTGTTCAGTGTTCTTGGGGACAACATTGTTGACCTTTATATGTCATTTGATAATGGCAAGGACGCGTGGGAAGCGCTCGAGGCCAAGTTTGGGGTCTCGGACGTTGGCACTGAGTTGTATGTCATGGAGAAATTGTATGACTACAGGATGGTTGATGAGCGCTCCGTCGTTGAGCAAGCTCATGAGATACAATCACTTGCCAAAGAACTTGAGCAGCTCAAGTGTTCCTTACCGGACAAATTTGTGGCTGGTGGGATTATTGCCAAGCTTCCTCCTTCGTGGAGGAACTTTGATACTTCTCTGAAACATAAGAGACAAGAGTTTTCCGTTACGGATCTCATTGGGTCTCTTCATGTGGAAGAGAAGGCTAGAGCAAAGGACAAAACTGCTCGAGGACTTGAGGGAGGTTCTACTACCAATTTAGTGCAGAGGAAAAACTTCCAATCCCACAAGTTCAAGAATAAGAACAAAACTGAAGGAAAGGGAAAGTTTGATGGCAAGAACAAGGTCACGCACTCTACCAACTTCAAGAAGAAAAATGATAAGAGGAAAGGCTCTTGACACGTCTGTGGTGATCCTGATCATTGGGCTCCTAACTGTCCTAATCGCTTTGACAAGCGTCAACATGGAAACAGCGGCAAGGCCGCTAATGTTGTTATTAGCGATACTGAGATGAAGGATGCTGGGTACGGTATTTTACCTATTATCCTTGCAGTATGTCATTCTCCTAATTGGTGGATAGACACGGGTGCTAATACACATGTATGTTCTGATATTTCCATGTTTACCTCTTATCAGGTCTCAAGGACCTCTTCCGTGCTGATGGGAAACGACTCACGTTCTTCTGTTCATGGTGTTGGTACGGTAAATCTGAAGTTTACTTCAGGGAAGACCGTACAGCTGAAGAATGTGCAGCATGTTCCCTCCATCAATAAGAATCTCGTCAGCGGATCGCTTTTATGTCGAGATGGCTTTAAGTTGGTTTTTGAGTCCAATAAAGTTGTAATTTCTAAATATGTACAATTTGTTGGAAAGGGTTATGAGTGCGGAGGTCTGTTCTGCCTGTCTTTATCAGACTCATGTACTAAAGTTATTAATCATGTTTGCAATGATAATGAGTCCAATGTTTGGCATTCACGACTCTGTCATATTAACTTTGGTTGCATGACGCGGCTAGCCAATATGAGTTCCAAAATTTACCACTGTCAAAGGTTCTAAGTGCCAAGTTTGTGTGCAAGCAAAGCAACCCCGCAAGTCTCATACGGCTGCGGAACCGAGAAACTTAGCACCGCTAGAACTTATACATTCAGATCTCTGTGAGATGAATGGTGTGTTGACAAAAGGTGGAAAAAGATACTTTATGACGTTGATTGATGACTCCACTAGATACTGCTATGTTTATCTCCTGAAATCTAAAGATGAAGCTTTGAACTTCTTCAAAATCTATAAAGCTAAGGCAGAAAACCAACTTGATCTTAAAATCAAGCGGCTAAGGTTGGATCGTGGTGGAGAGTATTTTTCAAATGAATTTGATTTATTCTGTATGGAACACGGTATTATACATGAGAGGACGCCTCCCTACTCACCTCAGTCAAATGGGGTGGCCGAAAGAAAGAACCGCACTCTAACTGATCTGGTTAACGCCATGTTAGATACATCTGGTCTTTTCAAGGAATGGTGGGTGTCGTGGTGGTGGCACGGCAGATGCCATGGGTAGGCTAAAGTACGGGGCCAATGGATGCTAGAGGGATCTGGGGAAGGAAGATGTAGCTAATTCTACACACAAAAGACTAAGGTAAAGATCTTTATTTCTCCTTCCTTGGGCTACAAGTGCTCCTTGAGCTGTATACAAGGAGAAAGGGAGAACTTTACCAACCTATGACTAAAATGGTGATCCTCCTCGGGTCCAAGCCTCCCCTTATAAAGGAGAGCCTTGGGTTCCTTTAGGACTGACGTGGCAAGCATATTCGAGGAATATGCTTGTCCCAATATAGTAGTTCGACGGCCTCCTTTCCCTGTCGCCCATCTAATGACGGCAAGGTTCCAGAGGGCCCCTCCTGCGTGCCTCGGGCTTCAGGACTGTTGTAGCATCCCAGTTGTCTAACCCCTGTAATGCTACATGTCATAATAATAAAAAGGGCCACTTCCAACATATAATTGTTGCATCATCATCATATCATGCTCATGTCATCATGTCCCCTTGCATTTGAGCATCATATAAAACCTTTTTCTTGTTTGGTTCTTATCTCATGTGCATGATTAATTGTAGTTGCCTCCTGATATTGTATTTGGTTCTTACTAAATTGTTAAATGCCCAAGTTGAGTTGGGGGCATCTCTCTTTTGACTCCACCACCTTATCTTTCACCACCTTATAATTCCACCATCCAATAATATGGGCTTGGCATTTTATTGAGTTATCTCAAGCCCATGTTGTTGGTTGGATCCACCCATAATCTTTTGTTTGGCCTTTGCCCACTTTTTGGGAATGCAAGGATTAAAGCCACATGGAATAATGTTGTTTTTCACAATATAACCATTGGGCATTAATTGTGTTGCATGGGCCATGCAAGTGCCACCTAATCTAGTTTTTGGTTTTATTTGAATCCTAGTTGGATCTTCTTCCTTGGTTTAAATCATGTGTTGGCTTGTAGTTGGTTTTCTCCTTATCTCCTCTCCCTCTTCATCCCTAAGCTAAAACCCCCCTCTCTTTGGATCTTGCTTGGTCCTTTGTTGGATCATGCATGGGCCATTAGAACCACCCCATCACCATATGACCATCTTTCTCACCTCCCCCTTTTCCTTGCATGACCAAGATTAGTACCACCATCCTTGGCCTACCCTCTTAGCAACCTCTAAAACCACCCTTGCCTCTATTTTCTACCCTAAAACCAAAACCCTATTTTACATCTATCCTAAACTAAACCCTACACTACACCTCCCTCTAACAAAACCCAAACCCTACCCCCAAACCATCTACCCTTTATCTCTAAACAAACCCTAATCTACATCTACCTAAACAAAACCCTAAACTCCCTTTTTCCTCTAAACAAAACCTAGCTACACCATCTTTTCCCTCTCACCTCACCTCTTCACTCCACCCGAGCTACCCCACCCCATCCTAGCTCTACCTCTCTCTCTCTTGATCACATGCCCGAGCCCCTCCTCTTCCTCTCTCTTATCTCCCCGCCACAACACCCACCTCCCCTCCTCCCCGGGTTCCTCTCTACACAGAGAAGAGGAAAAGGGGAGACACGCCGAGCCAACCTCTCACCTTTTGCAAGCCACCACCGCCTTGTGCTTTCCTCCCCACGCAAGATACTCAACCCTACCGCCTCTGGCGTCCCTTATCCTCACCTCTCAGCCTCTCATCCCCGCCTCCTTCTTCTCCACGAGCGAACTCCCCATGGCCACCTAAAACCCTAGCCTCACCTCTGCCGTCTTCGATCGGTGGCGTCGAGAGAGAGCGACGGATCCCGAGGCCGTCTGCTCCTCTGCCGCCAGACACGAGGACCCAGCCAGCCGGAGTGACCACGCCGTTGCTGCACGGAGCGAGCAAGCTCGACTCGAGCCCGCCGGATCCAGACCTTCCGAGCCCGGCCACGCACCGTCAGCGCTAGTGAGTCCCTCCTCCCTGCACAACCTCTTCCTCTCCCAGGCGCCTGCATGATCTGGCTGAAGCGCCGCGCTGCAAGGCTGGCTGCACAAAGAAGCTGCAGCCATAGGTCCGGGTCGTTTTGAGCCACCCCGCGCCCTCTGAGCCACCTCCGCTAGCATCTGTACAAAGGTTGTAGGCCCACTTGCCTCTGTTTTTCGCTTTGGGGTCGAGGTTAGGAGCAGCTGCGTCGCCATCGACGGCCAGACGTTAGCCGCCAAGCAGCGCCCTTGTTGCCGACAACAGGCTTACTTTGGTAAATCGCCCTTCCCCTTTTCCCGCCTCGATTCAGCGGTCCCTTAGCCACTCGCCAATGCCGGTGGGATTTTGCAAAAAGGCTCCGCGCTTGCTAGTTTAATCAACCCGCGGTCCTTTCTGCGCCACATCGCCGCCTCGCTAAGCGCGTCTGCGCTTTTGCACTTAGTCCCCTGTCCTTTTGGTTCACCAACCCGCAGTCCCTGAGAGCCCCCTTGTCAGTGCCTGTGTACTCTTTGCAGTTAGGCTCCCTGGCTTTTCCCTAATCAACCCGCGCTCCCTCCTGTCCCCAGACACTGGTGTGTGGGCCAGAGAACCCCCTGGCCCACCTGTCTGCGACTCAGGCTGGGTCAGTCTGAGTAAGAAACTTCCAGGAACTGTTTTTAAATTCAAAACCTGTTTAAATAAATTCAAATTCAAATTCAAATTCAGTTTTCTATAACTTTTTCATACTTAATCCAATTTTGGCAAATGATATATGTTTGGATATCAGCAAGATGAGAGGAATTCAAATATGCCATCTATTTTGACTTTTGCACAAGTAAAATTCCAAGTTTAATTAAATTACAACTTTTGCCACTAGAATTTAAATATTTAATAACTTTTGTATTATAATTCCAAATTAAGCAAATGAGTAGTCCAAATTGATCAGCTCGACGAGACCTTTCTGTTTATGATATCCATGACTTCAATTGCAGCATGCATCATATAAATATATGTTGAACAACAAATGTTATGGCAACAAAATATGACTAAAACCCAATTCAAATGTTATTTTCTTGTCCTCCACACCTCACCCATGCCATGCTACTTATTGCCATGGAACTTGTGCATCATTCATCATGGCATGATTGTTTGCTTGACGCATTTAATTCCAATGCTTGTGCTCTATATTCATGTTGGCCTTGTTTGTTTGGTTTTTCTCGGATAGACACTGAGCAGGGGCTGTATCAAGAGAACCAGGAGAACCACCCAGAACCGTCCTTTGCTTCAACAGAGATACCAGGCAAGCACTACCACATGCTTGCATACATACAGTACCTATTGCCTCTATCTTTTTCTTGCATCATTGAGTCGCGATTGCATTAAATTGAATCCCAAGTATGCATAGCCTTTACTTTTCAACCCCACTAAGCTTGTCCCTCCATCCCATGAGCCACTACTATAGGAGTTGTTTGAGCCATGCGAGTCGAGAACAAAGATGTGTAGGGTTTGTGAGAGTCTGGATAATGAGGTACTTAAACAACTTAACTCGAGTAGTTCGGGATAACTAAAGAAAGTGGCACCGTGAGCAACATCTGCTATTTGGTTTTTCCTGCTCACTTGTGTCCTGAAGACCCCGAGTACTTGATTCATGTTCCTTGATTTATCGCGCTATCCACATCCGGAGGTATATGGGACCCCCGAGCGATCTTGATTCCGTCTTATTTCTTGGGGCCACAAACTAGTTTGAGGTTTTAATTACTATCTGCACTTATGCCATGTCGCTTCTGTATTTAATTTGTGCGAGGAGCACACTTGCATTGTTAGGATCGGACACGATTCCGGTGTCGACAAGCCCAGCCACACTTTCGGGTTCCCGATGCTCACGGCCTCTACCCAAACCTTGAGCCCGTCTCGAGTCACCGTTGCTATGGATCTACTTAAGGTGGCCCCAAATACTTCAATTCGTGATTGTTCACGTGAAAGCCTCGTTGGGTTTTGATTTGGTTTTTCCGAGGTCGATCGAGCGTGTGTTGCTATTGGTGCACCCGGCCGGTAAAACTTTCTCGAAAGCCGTGTCCGCGGATATGGACGACTTGGAGCACGATTTCTTGATCATAGACAAGCATAACTAAAGTACCGCTTTTAATCTGACTAAAGTAACTTTGACTAGTAAATAGTGCAATACTCATGGAATGGTTAATAGAATTGCCAACGAATGGGGGGGGTGCGTCCGCTTCCTTGTTGGTAGCGGGAGGAGGATGGATCGGATGAGATTACCATTATAACTGTTGTACTTAAATTCACGGACATCCGCTCATCATTGGTTAGGCGGATGGTTAGCGCTTATCTGTAGAATTGCTAGGGTTTATCTTTTGCGCAATTCGCCACCCTGTGTTGTGTCCCTTTAGAGGCATTAAGACTTGCTGAGTACCCTTAGGGTCTCACACGATAAATTCTTGATTCATGAGCAGTACCTTCTCGTGAATGACGGATCTTGGGTGGAAGAAGTCAAGATGTGGGCAACGATCGTATGGTGTAGAGATTAGGAACGGGATCCATGAGACTGTAGTTGGGATGTGCTTATTTCTCCGGCATCTTATGCCGATTTGCTTCTTATCCGCACTCGGATCTTGTTTGCCGCCCGCATGATACCGATGTGTTGTATGAGGAGTTATCCTAAAATATAGTTTATCCAGGTCATTTGAATCTTGCCGTATGGCGTTGGTATATTTTCTTCTTTCTAGATGGGATGGCTGTGATGTACTCTTGTATGGTGGCTATGACATACCCACTTGTGTAATGAGTTGATCCCTTCGCCGACCACGCCGCCTGACAGTCCCGTTGAGAGGGTAGCGGTTGGGACGTCGAAGGACTACCATGAGTGGCTTTGGGGCCCCACCGTACTATTTCAACCGCTACCACTCATCCAGCTTGTATCTAGGAGCGTAGTTCACCGAGGTAGTTACAAGCCACCTTCGTGACCTCCTACGCCTCCTCGCGCCCTCTGCGCCTTTGTCCCTTGTGCTTGGCTCTCAGATTCTCCCTAGCACGTGGCTAGAGTTTGACTTTAGGCTTCTCCTTCTCCCGCAAGCTTCAGATTACCGCCCCGCGTAACTCGGCTCGCCCTTCACCGCATTAAGATTACTCGGGCTAACCCGCCGACTTACGATATCTCGGCCGGTAATGCCTTGCCATTATCATAAGGGTCTGCCTTTCCTATCTCGGCCGACCTCTGTGATTCGCCGACTCAGATCAGAACTCGGAACCGGACGGGAACATCCTTTCGTCTTTCCCCGTCTTTACCCTATCCGAGGTCACCTCCCCAACATTAGTCCCCGAAGCTGGTATGGCCCCGCCAACAACTTCGTACGGGCCGTATCTGTTTCATGATATTCGTTCTGCATTGTTTTCGAGTTACCTTTTTCTCGTTCAAGGTATCATCATATCTTCTCGCGTACGCCTCGTCCTACGTGTCATACTCATCATTGTTTCTCTAGTTTTTGTTCCTCTCAAGATTATCGACAGCTACGATTATTCTGCGCTGTCGGCTTGCCACGCGACGCCGTGTGTCGTTCCGCTGGGATCGTGACCTTCTTTTCCACCGTGAGGTCCTTGGTGCGGTTCCATTTAGCGGCGTGCGGTCATGCGGCGCACACAATCTACACGGTCAACCGCCACACCCACAATCCCACTACCTCGCAGGCGGCACGGTTATAAAGAGGGGCGAGGGGCTGGGAGATTCACTTTCCCCCTCCGCTCACCTGCGCCCTTCTTCTTCCTCTCACCTCTGCGCCCGTTCGCAACTCCGCCGCCGTGCTTTCATCTGGGTCTCCGACGGCAGGGATCCCGCCGCACTGCTCCGTTTGCCTCGTCCCTGTTCGCTTGCTCCGGCCGTCACGTGAGTTCTTCGGTCCCATCGCCTAGTCTCCTCTAGACTCCTCTGCTTCCCTTTCGTGCTGCGGTAGTTCCTTCTGCCGCTCATTGCCGTTCACAGAGAATCACGACGGGGCCGTGCAGTTCTAAGTTTTCCTCCGCCGCTAGTTCTTCCTCCGTAAATTTCTCCGGCGACCCCATGTCGAGCTCCGTCAGTGGTGCCCTTATTGAGGATGACGATGCTGCCTCTCGGGGCGGGGCTCGGCGGTGGCTCTTCACACCCGCCGAGAGGTTGAGTGGCTAATCCGAACTCGCTGGATTCCTGCCGAGGTAGCTTCATGTCACATTTTGCTCGCGGGTTTGGTCTCCCTCTCAGCGATTTCGCTAGGGAGTTCCTTGATTACTTCGGCCTTCAGCCGCATCATCTTCCTGCTAACGCCATCACCTCTCTTTCTGCCTTCATCTCCGCCTCGGAGGGATACTTCGGCCTATGGCCATCTGTGCATGTTTGGTCAAAGTTTTTTCAGATTCGATCCAACGTCGTCCCAGAAAAATCTCTGCAACCCTCCGAGAAGTTGCTCACCCAATGAGGTGTCGCGTCCATCACACCTCGGAGGAAATCCGTATTTCCTCGCGTTGCAGGTCTAGAATCATGCAACAAGTGGCATAAGTCATTCTTTTATGCCAAGAACTCTGGGAGTGAAGATAAGATTCGGCTCCCTGCTTTTTCCATCGGCCCTCCTTCCAAGCAGAACTGGACCTATAATCCGAGGAAGAGTCATGCTCTGGCCGAGTCTTTTGAGATTCGGCTGAAGGAACTAATCCGCTCCGGGCTACGCGGTGAGGATCTGATGACTACCTTCATCAGCAGCCGGATCTGCCCATTCCAGAAATGCACACACAAGCTCTGCTATATGAGCGGTCCTCTCGGTCCCAACCGAGTCTCGACGGTGGAGCTGGACAACTACCTCATCTTCAAGCGTGTCCGGGCTATCTTTAAGACTGAGATGCCAGAGGATTGGGCCTGGGGATTGAAGCCGTTCACCCGCGAGCATCCCCCTCTTGAAGTAAGTTTACGCATTAGTGTTTTGCTTCCTAATCGCGTTCGTAACTCTTTTTGCTAATTTTTCTCTTTCTTGTCCTGCAGAGGTTTGAGGAGCAGAAGACTGAGGATGCCGAGGTTTTGTCACTCCCGTGGCTCATGGATCGAATACTCGGACAGAGGGACGGACTCGAAGAGTTCGTTCCCAAGTCGGATCTCGCTCGGCCAAGGCCATGGCAAGACCCGGCCCACGAGGAGGAAGGTGATCTGACGAGGTCCAAGTTCTAGAGGTAGTTGCCGCAATGCCAATTTCTTTTGCATTTCGGCTTCTACTTTCTCAGCTAATCCGCCGGTCAGGTTCACAACGCCGAGCCTCTCGCCTCCTGGCCTCCTGTTACCTCGGGGAAACGTAGCGCTCCAGCTGGTGCCTCAGAAGCGGCTCCCAGGAAACGAATAAATAAATCAGCCCAGGATCCTCCGAAGCGCAAAACTATGCCCGGGGTTACTGGGTGAGTTGATTTTGTTTGTATTTCTTGTTTCTCTCTTTCTGCTTTTTGACCTGATCTTCTTGTCTTTGCAGGGCTCCTCTTTCTGTTAAACCCAGCGGTCCTAGCATGACGAGTCGTACGACTCAGCCGCCTTCTCCTCCGCCTCCTGAGGATACCAGAGTTCCGAGTCCTGCTCGCGTTGCTTCTCCTCCTGCTCCAAATCAGACACCACCTCGCCATGATGCGCCTGAGATTTCTCCTACTGATGATGATACACTTCGGCCAACAGATATTCCTACCGAACCCACTGCCTCCTCCGTGAACCCCGATGTTTCTGTTGAGATTGCTTCGACCCCCGCGGTCTCTACTGCGACACCAACTCCAGCCGAGGATATCAATATCTCGGCGCCCTCTGCAACCGTAATTCCTCCGGCTCCCAAGGACGCTGCTCCAAGTGTCGAGGTATCGGCTCCTACTGACGCCTCTCCTAAGGCAAGGAAGATCGTTGTTACGAAGCCTGCGTCCTCTCGGAAAGGACTTGCCAGCTCATCTCAGCCTACAATTGCTGATGCGCTGAGGGGCTTCTCCGCAAGAGCACTATTACCAGTGGCCGATACAGCTTGCCCTCCATAAGAGTCCCAGGCGTGTGGCTACCCAACATGTCCGGGTAAAGTTCTAACTGACGGAAAGTGGGAACAGTCTCTCGCTGGTTGGTCGAGTATGCCCACAATTGAACGCCGATCAGCTCGAGGGTAATCCAAGCAACCGCCGTTTCAACTCTCCGACATCGGCCAGCCTTACATCCGCGCCAAGATCGTTCTTGACGGTGACAAGATGAATGAGGTAATTGTTTTATGGAGTTTTGATTAGTCCTCCGGATGCTATTATATATACTCTAGTCCTCGAGCTTGCAAACCGAATAACTTGTTATTCGTTTGGAAGTTTTATGATGCTTTACTTAGTTCAGTTTTGTCTTAGAGTTCGAACCTCCATCCAACTAGATCTGCATTAAATTCTGCTTGATTTGGGTCTGTCTGAACCTTGAATATCCAGCCACCTAGGTCCGAGTTAAGTTTTGCTTGACTTGGATCTGTATTAGCTTTGAATATCCAGCCACCTAGATCTGGGTTAAGTTTGCTTCACTTGGATCTGTCTTAGCTTTGAATATCCAGCCACCTAGATCTGAGTTAAGTCTTGCTTGACTCGGATCTGTCTTAGGTTCGAATATCCAGCCACCTAGATCCGAGTTAAATCTCGCTTCACTTGGATCTGTCTTAGCTTTGAATATCCAGCCACCTAGATCCGAGTTAAGTCTTGCTTGACTCGGATATGTCTTAGGTTCGAATATCTTATTACTATTTGCTTTATTGCTTAGGTTGCGCATGACCGGCGGACCGCCGAATTCGAAAGGCTGCTTTTTGCGCATAAAAAATTGCAAGAAAAGTATGAGAAGGTTATTCCTGTGGTGAAGAAAGCTGGTAAGTCGACAAACTCTTGCATCATCTCCGAAGCTCTTATTGTTTTGTACATGAGATGTTGGCTCACTTTGTTGGTAAACAGGGAACATCAATAATCTTAACATCCGTCTTGAGAAGAAGGTCAAGGCCCTGGAAGGTTAGTTACTCTTTTACTTTATATAATCCCCTTTGAAATGTGCACTAAGTTTCTTTTAACTCTTTTGTCTTTGGTAAAGCCGAGTTACAAACCTTTGCAGCGTCTCACCAAGATTGCACGCCCATGCCTGATGTGATGATGCATTTTTTAGAACAAAGCGCTACTCACTCGGCGCAGCTGAAGGATAAAGATGACGAGATAGATCGATTGTGTGCTGAGGTGGAGTCCCTTAAGCTCTCTCAGAAGTCTGAATTAGAAAAAGTCGACCAAGAGTTCTCCGAGGAGAAGAATCGGCTAGCTCTGCAATTGCAGAAAAATAAAGAGCTCCTCGAGGCTGCCGAACTGAAGACATGGGGGATGAGCGAGGAGATCACTCGCTTTGAGAAGAGCAAGAGTGACTGGGCTAAAGATCTTCAGATAATGCTGAGCTATATTCATCGTAAGCTTCTGACCTAGGCCGAGTTATCTTTTCCCTTGCTTACTGTTGACCGACGCACTTCTGTTTTGCGCAGAACATTTTCCAGAAGCTAAGCCCGTGAGCTCTAAAGCGGTGATTAATGCTCGTGTGCGCCGAGGTGTTCCTGCTGATGCGGACTCAGAGCACTCGATGGAAGATTTCTTGGTTACTGTTGGCGCTGTAGTTGGTCCGATGAAGATTATGGGCAGGGATTTGGTGCAGGCAGCTATCCGAGCCTACCATGTTCTCTCGCCGAATACTTCTGGGACTCCTGATATTGATGAGGTTAAAGTATTGGTGGAAAGATTAATGGCATCTGAGAGACACCTAAGTCTTTGGAGGGAATCGGCCGGACGAGCTGGTGCTGATATGGCTCTCACTGTCATTATGTCATGGTATGAAGATATTTCTCTTGATACTTTGAGAAATTTACGCACTGGTTCCCGTTGGGTTGAGGACCCAGACTTTGTCGCACTTCGGCAAGCTCGTGCCTTCCTGCTTGTTGAGTATGCCGACGTGCATAACTGGAATGAAGGTCCGAGTTTCCTTCCTAACCCGGAGGAAGGTCGAAGTTGAGGATGCCTCGGATGATAACTCACCAATGTAGCAGGCGAAGATGAGGGTGACTCGGCTACTCGGGTGATTCGATTCGCTCGAGCTCGGATGGTAACAATGACGCGTGATCCTCCTCCAAAGGTCTGGCATTCCACTACGCAGCGACGCCTCAATAGCCTCGGGCTTCCTCCAAGTCGCCTCCCTGGTCTGTGGAGGTGAGGCAACCTCGGCCGCAGTTCCACCTACCGAGTGCCCAGCCGACCAAGTCACCGCCTCTCCTAAAAAACTCTAAGTCATTTCTTACCCTGGTATGCGGGCGATGTACGTCAAACATTTGTCCGTTTTTTGTGCGGTATGAATTTCTTTTGCCGTGTGCCGCTGAGACACATGTGGTTGTAATCGTTATTACTTTGTTTAACTAGTCCTGTTTGTCCGAATCCTTGCTTTGACGGCCTTCAGTTTCTTGAGTTTGGAGTATATATTTGCCTTTGTTCTCCCGTATTTCGGCGTCCAATATTGCCTGACTTTGATAAACTTTGCCACTTGACCACTGTGGTTTGGACTGTTAATCTGGGCGTAAACCTTGAAGACCGTATTTGGGGAGAGCGAAATAATATCACTCTGGGAGCCTAAGTTTGATACCCTCTCTTGTAACAAAGGATAACCCATACTTAGAAATAATATAGGGTAGTCCCCGAGCCACTGCTCAAGGCAATGAGGTTTAATATATAAACCAAATTTAGAAAAAATATAGATCAGTCCCCGAGTCACTGCTCAAGGTGCCGAGGTTTAATATATAACACAAAATCAAAAATAATATATGTCAGTCCTCGAGCCACTGCTTTAGCGCCGAGGTCCCATACATGAATCAAACTTCAAAACAATATGGGACAGTCCCCGAGTCACTGCTCAAGGTGCCGGGGTTTAATACATAAACCAAACTTAAAAACAATATAGTGCAGTCCCCGAGCTACTGCTCAAGGTGCCGAGGTTTGATACATAACATGAAATTTAAAAACAACATATGGCAGTCCCCGAGTCACTGCTCTGGACGCTGAGGTTCAATACATAGTTGGTGCTCCATCCTGAGGCATCATTTTACAATGTGTCATAAATGACTCCTACGAGTAAAATGGACGAAGTAAAGCTACGTTCCATGGTCTTTTCGATTCTTCGCGGCTTTATTCCGCCTGTTCTTTCTGGTGATTGAGCATCGATTAGGTAATACGCATCATTGTGCAATGCTTTGCTCACGATGAATGGTCCTTCCCATGGAGGCATGACAGTGCATGCCGTGGCCGTTGCACCGGTGAAGAACCAAATCTCCTTATTTAAACACTCTTGGATTCACCTTCTTGCCGTGATATCGCCGCAAGTCCTGGCGATAGATAGCTGATCTTGATAGCGCTAGCTCCGCTTCTTCTAGCAGATCGACATCATCTTGCCGAGCTACCTCATTTACTTCGGTTGTATATCTGGGTAACCCTTGGCAGTCATGTATTATGTCTACCGAAGCACTTCCGCCCCATACACTAGAAAAAATGGTGTATAACCTATTGATCTGTTTGGGGTAGTCCTGAGGCTCCATAGTACTGCTGGTAGTTCCTCAATCCAACATCATGCCGACCTTTGCAGCGGTTCGACGAGTCGTGGTTTTATTCCGGACAGTACTAGTCCATTATACCTTTCTACTTGCCCATTGGATGCTGGGTGAGCCACAGAGGCGACATCTAGTCTTATGTGCTTTTCTTGACAGAATCTAGCGAAGGCTCCTTCTGCAAAGTTTGTACCGTTGTCTGTAATAACACTGTGTGGGTACCCATATCTTAAGATAATATCTTTTAGGAATTTCACTGCTGTGGGCCCATCACATTTCTTTATTGGTTTCACTTCCATCCATTTTGTGAATTTGTCCACCATTACTAATATGTGGGTCATCCCACCTCGGTCCGATTAAATGGTCCCACCATATCTAAGCACCATACAGAAAATGGCCAAGTAATTGGTATTGTCTTTAACTCGGACGAAGGCATATGTATTTTGCTGGCATATCTTTGGCAACCATTACATTTTTTGACCAGTTCTTTGGCCTCTTTCAACGCTATTGGCCAATAAAACCCATGCCTGAATGCTTTGGCCACTAAAGCTCGGGATGAGGCGTGATGTCCGCATTCTCCTTGATGTATATCTAGGAGGATCTCCTGGCCTTCCGCCGAGCTCACACATCTTTGCAACACACTTGTGACACTCCTTTTATACATCTCATTGTTTATAATTGTATAAGCTTTAGCTCTTCTCACTGTCTGTCTTGCCAATATCTCATTATTCGGCAAAATCGCATCTCTAAGGAAAGAGAATATGGGTTGCGCCCATGTAGGTGTGATTTTCTCGGGTGTAGTCTCACTATCTATTTCCATATTTTCTGCCGACATAACTACCTCGGATTTCTCCATACTCATCCTTGCATCTACCTTTTATTTTTGGAAATTCCGGGTTACATTGCTTGTAAATTTCCATCGGCACATTATCCTCTCTTGATTTTGCCGGAATAAAGATGGATTCGGACTCTAGAGACAGTGTTATTGATGGCTTCCTCAGGTGCTCTAGAGCGATACCTGGGGGAATTGACTGTCTGGTTGATCCGAGTTTTGACAATGTGTCTCAAGGGCTGCTTTCCGAGGTACATGATAAATTCACGTCCATCAAAGTATCCACTGAGTTTTTGCACATGAAACCTATACAAAGCCATATTATCATCCAACGCATCCCAATTGCCTGAGACTTGTTATACTACTAGATCTGAATCTCCATAGCACAAGATTCGGCGTATGCCAATCTCTTTCGCCACCTTCAATCCATGGACTAGTGCTTCATATTCGGCTACATTGTTTGACGTGGCAAAATGTATTTGCAGCACATATCTCAGCTGGTCTCTTTTTGGCGAGGTTAACACTATTCCTGCCCCCAAACCATTTCTTAGTTTGGAACCGTCAAAGTGCATCGTCCAATAATTCGGATCTGGTAATGGTGGCTCATATTGTACCTCGGCCCAATCTACGAAGAAGTCGGCCACAGCTTGAGATTTGATTGCATCTCGCCTATCGAATTACGGAGCATAAGATGACAATTAAATTGCCCATTTTGTTATTCGGCCAGTTGCATCTTTGTTGCTCAATATGTCGGCTATGGGTGCTTCACAAATCACCTTGATGGGGTGCTCTTCGAAGTAATGTTTAAGTTTCTTTGCTGACATGTACACCCCATCTGCCATCTTCTGATAATGTGGGTAATTTTGTTTTGAGGCTGATAGTACCTCGCTTAGGTAATACACCGGCCTTTGTACTGATTTATCATCTTCAATTCGTTCCACTACGATCACAAATACCACACTGGTGGTGGCTGCTATGTAAAGTAACATAGGCTCTTTCGATAATGGAGAAGCCAAGACCGCCACAGTGACCAACATCTTTTCAATTCATGAAATGCATTGTGCGCTTGGAGTCCAAATGAACTTATCCGATTTTTCATCACCGATAAAGTGGTAGTGCTTTTCTCCCAAACGACATACAAATCGGTGGCGAGGCTAAACAACTGTGAACTTTTGTACGTCATTTAGACATCTTGGCAATTCCATCCTTTCCACGCTTTTATCTTAGCTGGGTTGGCCTCTATACCTCGGCTAGATACTGAAAACCGAGAAATTTTCCCTCTGGCACACCAAATATGCATTTTTCCGGGTTAAGCTTCATTCGGAACCTTCTCAGGTTCGCGAAAGTCTGTCGGATATCATCCAGTAGCGTTTTGCTTTCTTTGGTTTTGATAACCACATCATCTACATATACTTGTACATTTTTCCTATCTGGTCATGTAGACATTTTTGCATGCATCTCTGATAGGTTGCTCTGCTATGCAGCCGAATGGCATGGTGCGATAGCAATAAGCCCGCACGGGTAATAAATGATCTTTATTTGATCGGCGGATTTAATGGTATCCGTGAAAACCAATACGTCTACAAATGATAATAGTTCACAACCAGCGGTCGAATCAATGACTTGGTATATTCTAGGTAAAGGAAAAGGATCTTTTAGACACGCCTTGTTCAGGTTTGTGTAATCGATACACATTCGTCATACAATGGCTACATTTGGATCATCCTTCTTCTTTTCCACTAGCACCGGGTTTGATAACCAATCCGGATACAAAACCTCCATGAGGAACCCGGCCGCGAGGAGCCGAGCTATTTCATCCCCTATTATTTTTCTCCTTTCTTCGGTGAAGCGGCGGAGAGGTTGCTTCACCGGCCTTGCTCCCGGCCTTACATTCAGAGAGTGCTCAGCCAACTCCCTCGGCACACCTTTCCTGAGTTGACCATGCAAAGATATCCCGATTCTCACGGAGGAAGTTGGTGAGCTCGCTTTCCTATTTAGCATCTAGGCCGGCACCAATGGTGACGGTGCGCTCTGGGAACTGCTCATCTATCTGGAACTTTTTTGTTTCTTTAGTCGGCTGAAAAGTGACACTTCCATGCGGGTTGGCTAATGCCGGCATATTCAATTGTGCCGACTGAGCGAGGGCTGCCACCTCCTGAATCCTTCTTTTTTCTCTTGCTATTACCAATGACTCGGCCAGATTTGATCCAGCTGAAGCACACTCCATTGACTTCCTGTAATCCCCTGCTACTGTTATCACCCCTTGTGGCCCGGGTAACTTCATTTTCAGATAACTTATATGGCAGCTGCCCATGAATTTGGCCAATGTTGGTCGTCCGAGTAGAGCATGATAGCAACTCTCTAGATCCACCACCTCAAACTCTAAATTTTCTGCTCTGCAATTATCTCTTGTGCCGAATAAGACATCCACTCGAACCTTTCCAATGGGTTCGCATGAAAGCCCTGGTACTATCCCATGGAAAGTGGTCCTCGTGGATTGCAGCATGTTCTGCGATATTCCGAGTTTATGCATCGTATCTTTGTACATGATATTGATACTGCTCCCATTGTCAATGAGTACCTTTGAAAATTTCACATCAATGCTTGGTCCGACAAATGTCGGATCCAACACGAGTGCATACGAGCCCGGACTCTGCATTATCTTGGAGTGATCCTTTATGCTCCAAGTTACTTCTTGATCCGACCAAGGCACATATCTTGGTACTGCCGGCATAATCGCATTTACTTCCATATGTCGGCGCTGTACACTCTGCTTGTATTGCTGTTCTGTTGTGAACACGCAATACGACTGATGATGTTCTCTGTAATCATTGTGTCCATTATTTCCTGGATTTGTCCTTCCATCTGAACCTTGGTTTATCACTTGATGCACCGCATCTCTCCGGTCCGAGTTTTCATACCTCGGGAGGAGGGTAACATCGATTCTTGTGCATTTGCTCGATCAATCGTGGCCGATCTTGTGCGGAGAGACGCTGTCTGTATGCCTGCGGGGTTACCCATTGCATTTTTCATCCATGCACATTGGCAGGTTGTATGGTTGGCTGGTCTGGCCGGGTTTGACGTGTGAAATTTACACGGCTGATCTAACATAGGCTCAAACGTGTACTTCGGCCTCTCCTGCCATTGCTTCTTTTGCTCTGGTGTCCACTGTCTTTTTCCTTCATTCCTTGGTGTCTACTGCTGAGGACCATTCTTTTGCCGCTGATTTCCGTGACTCCTGATCTTGCACTCACCGCCACCGAGTTGAACCATATCTATAATCGGTCCTCTCTTCTTCTTCCTCTCAAGTCATTGCCGGATGACCTGGCCACGTCTCTTGCATATTGATCTTGATGTTCTCGATGATCTGCCGACATTAATTCTGGTTGCGTCGGATCTCCCAATGCATAGGAATCCGCTATCCTGATGGTTTCTGCCAATATGGTTGGCATATCTCTTTGCAGTCGCTGCCATAACACACTGACATAGCGGCATCCTTGGGCGAACCAAGATATTTCCTGTGACTCTATAACTCCCTCGCACGAATTTCTCAGGTTACACCATCGATTTAAGAATTCTCTGTCTGTCTCATTCGGCCTTTGCTTGCACATGGCTAGCTGTTGCGGCCTGTTTGGCCTCTTGTAAGTACTGGTAAAATTGCTAACAAACATTTCTTCAAAATCCAACCAACAGTTGATGCTGCCTGCTGGCAGGTTATTCAGCCATACTCTAGATGGTCCTTCCAACATTTGCGGGACATATCGTACTGCCCATCGTAAGTTTCCACCAGCTATTTTTACAGCAGTAACATAGTCAATCAACCAATCATGTGGTTTAGTGCTCCCATTGTATGTTTTTGTGCCTCTTGCCAGCTGAAAGTTTGGCACAGGCGGCTCGCCCATGATCCGAGGTCCGAAGCACGACGGACCTGGTGGACCCTGTTCTTCTAGCAGTTCGGACCGGTATAGCCGGTCCAGCCTCACTCTGGCGTCAGTTGACGGCAAATCTCTTTACAGAACTCTCTCCTGCATTCCATAGTGGTTATTTCCACCATGAATCGCATATTCCATCTCGGAATATCCATCATTATACCTCTCATTCACCTGATTGTGGCGAACTGGTCTCACTTCTCTTTCCTGCCGAGGTTCATGTCTCGGCTGCGGGTTGGGTGGAGGTTCTCTCCTACCTTCGACCGGGATATTGTTCTCGTGATTCCCTCTTCTGAGTTCTCCTCTTCCGAGATCTCCATTGCCTCGGCTTCCGCTGCCCTTCTCACGACGGGTTTCTCTCGCCACTGTTACCTCGGCTTCCATTGCCTCTGTTCTCATTTGCTTTTCCGGCTATCGCCGGATCATATGGAACAATTTGCTTATTTCTCTTTCCCGAAGTTACCGCTCTGTCCTTTCGTGCATTGTTTCCGGGTGAAGATGTTGCTGCCACAGATAAGGCAGGTGCTGCTCCAGCCGAGTGAACCATTCGCAAGGCACCTGGCCTCGCCGGGTCTACTCTGAGCATTTCTTCATTTTGTTGGTTCGCAATGCGCACGAGCTCATTCACTCTTTCTTGCTGTTTCTGCCGGGCTTCGCCGGTCAATCCTTCTAACTCTAATGCTGCAGCATTTTCCGCTCTCAGGTTCTTTGCCGGGGTACTGTATCTCGGCAAGCCTAGATCAACTGATTCTGCCTTATGAGCATCATGCTCCTTGTTGATATCATATATGAGGTTCTTTCCTCTTAATCTCAACTCGTCAACCCGCTCGGGGGCGCCGTCAAGCTTGTTTTCCCTGGCATATTCTCGCAGGGTCCTGTTTAAGGACTCCCGCAAGGCCGACAACTTTTTTGCCTCTACCAGCACCTTTTGCCTGGTTTCTTCCAACTCGGCCTGAGCATTTGCCGGATCAAGTATCGGTGCTACAGGTGTAGTCTGATTATCTATGGTTGCCTAAAGAATGTTTTCTGGTCTTTCCAGAGGTGGCCCTCTTACCCTTGGTGCCTTTGGGGTTGTCTCCTGCACCTCGGTCTGGTTGACCACTGAAGGAATTACCTTAGTGGGTTGTGGAGCTGTCTGCCTGGGCGCGACCTGCACGCCCGCCGCAGGGTCTCTGCTTGATCCGGCACCTGCTACTCCCGCCTGCACCCCTGCTGCGACCATCACCTCGACGCTGTCGGCGTGGCGTTCGGGCGGATCATGGCGCTAAGGAGGTTCTCCGCAACAACAACTGGTGAGGATAAACGCCGGAGATGTCGACGCCGACGATCCGTGCATGCCCAAGATGAAGACGCCCGTTCTGGAGGATCTTTGCCCTTGAAGCTGCCGTTTGTCGACGTCCACGAGTCAGGATCAAATCCGGACCAAGCCAGAGACAATGCGCTCGCCAGTGTCGATGAAGTTTCCCGTCCTGATCATGACTCCAGCTAGCACCGCTGCTGGCCCCACGGTGGGCGCCAACTGTCGTGGTGGTGGCACGGCAGATGACATGGGTAGGCTAAAGTACGGGGCCAATGGATGCTAGAGGGATCGGGGGAGGGAAGATGTAGCTGATTCTACACACAAAAGACTAAGGTAAAGATCTTTATTTCTCCTTCCTTGGGCTACAAGTGCTCCTTGAGCTGTATACAAGGAGAAAGGGAGAACTTTACCAGCCTAACGGTACTAAAATGAGCCGATCCCCTCCTCAGGGTCCAAGCCTCCCCTTATAAAGGAGAGCCTTGGGTTCCTTTAGGACTGACGTGGCAAGCATATTCGAGGAATATGCTTGTCCCAATATAGTAGTTCGACGGCCTCCTTTCCCTGTCGCCCCTCTAATGACGGCAAGGTTCCAGAGGGCCCCTCATGCGTGCCTCGGGCTTTAGTACTGTCACCTCTGTGACCTCCTTCTGCCCCTCTGTCGCTCTGCGCCTTTGTCCCTTGTGCTTGGCTCTGCTCAGATTCTCCCTAGCATGTGGCTAGAGTTTGACTTTAGGCTTCTCCTTCTCCCCGCAAGCCAGATCATTCGGCTCTGCCTCGCGTAACTCGGCTCGTCCTTCACCTTCATTAAGATTACTCGGGCTAACCCGGCCGACTTACGCAGTATCTCGGCCGGGTAATGCCTTGCCATTATCATAAGGGTCCTGCCCTTTCCTACAGGATTCGGCCGACTCAGACTGTAACTCGGAAACTGGACGGGGAACATCCTTTCGTCTTTCCCCGTCTTTACCCTATCTGAGGTCACCTCCCCAACAGTGGGGGAAGGCGCTAATGACTGTGTGTCATGTCCTAAACCATGTTCCTGTAAAGGATAAAACCATGACTCCATTTGAGGAATGGGAAAAGAAAAGTCTTAAACTCTCTTACTTACGAACTTGGGGTTGTTTGGCGAAAGTTAATATTCCAATACCTAAGAAGCGAAAGCTTGGACCAAAAACCGTTGATTGTGTTTTTCTGGGATATGCTTTTCACGGCATTGGCTATAGATTCTTGATAGTAAAATCTGAGGTATCCGACATGCATGTTGGTACAATTATGGAGTCGAATGATGCGACTTTCTTTGAGGACATATTTCCTATGAAAGGCATGTCTAGCTCATCAAATCAGGAGATGACTAGTTCATCTAGTCAGGAATTTTCTATAATTCCTGAACCCACTATGCCGATAGAACACTCTGATGATCCTGTGGATGATGACAATGAAGCTCCCAAAAGGAGCAAGAGACAAAGGACTACAAAGTCATTTGGTGATGATTTCATTGTGTACCTTGTGGATGATACTCCCACTTCTATTTTAGAAGCCTATGCATCTCAAGATGCTGACTACTGGAAGGAAGCTGTCCGAAGCGAGATGGACTCCATCTTAGCTAATGGTACTTGGGAAATCACCGATCGTCCTTATGGGTGCAAACCTGTAGGATGTAAGTGGGTGTTCAATAAAAAGCTTAGACCTGATGGTACTATTGAAAAGTACAAGGCACGTCTTGTGGCTAAGGGTTATACCCAAAAGGAAGGTGAAGATTTCTTCGATACCTACTCACATGTAGCCTTGACCACTATTCGAGTACTACTTTCCTTGGCTGCCTCATACGGTCTTCTCGTTCATCAAATGGACGTTAAGACAGCTTTTCTAAATGGAGAGTTAGATGAGGAAATTTATATGGAGCAGCCTGACGGATTTGTGGTAGATGGTCAAGAAGGAAAGGTGTGTAAGTTAGTGAAGTCTTTGTATGGTCTTAAGCAAGCTCCTAAGCAGTGGCATGAGAAGTTTGAAAGAACTTTGACTGCTGAAGGCTTTGTTGTAAATGAAGTTGACAAATGTGTGTACTATCGCCATGGTAGGGGCGAGGGATTTATTATGTGTCTCTATGTTGATGACATATTGATATTCGGGACCAACCTCGCTGTTATCGAGGAGGTCAAATAGTTCCTATCTCGCTGCTTTGAGATGAAGGACTTGGGAGTGGCTGATGTAATCTTAAACATCAAGCTACTAAAGGATGACAATGGTGGGATTACATTGCTTCAGTCTCACTATGTGGAAAAGATATTGAGTCGCTTCGGGTATAGTGACTGCAATTCTTCTCCAACGCCTTATGATCCGAGTGTGCTACTTCGAAAGAATCGAAGGAATGCTAAAGATCAATTGAGATATTCTCAAATTATTGGCTCACTCATGTATTTAGCCAGCGCCACTAGACCAGACATCTCCTTTGCTGTAAGCAAACTGAGTCGATTTGTGTCAAATCCTGGAGATGATCATTGGCATGCTCTTGAAAGAGTTTTGCGCTATTTGAAAGGCACTGCGAGTTATGGTATTCACTATACTGGGTATCCTCGGGTACTTGAGGGTTATAGTGATTCAAATTGGATATCTGATGCCGATGAGATTAAGGCCATAAGTGGTTATTTGTTTACACTTGGTGGTGGCGCTGTTTCCTGGAAGTCTTGCAAGCAGACGATCTTAACGAGGTCAACAATGGAAGCAAAACTCACAGCATTAGACACAACCACTGTTGAAGCAGAGTGGCTTCGTGAGCTCTTGATGGACTTACCTGTGGTTGAAAACCAATACCCGCCATCCCGATGAACTGTGATAATCAAACTGTGATCATTAAAGTAAACAATTCTAAGGATAATATGAAGTCATCAAGGCATGTGAAGAGGAGATTGAAATCTGTCAGGAAACTGAGAAACTCCGGAGTTATTGCGTTGGATTATATCCAAACAACTAAAAACCTGGCAGATCCCTTCACAAAGGGTTTATCACGCAATGTGATAGATAATGCATTGAGGGAGATGGGTTTGAGACCCACGCTATGAGTTGATCCCAGTGGCAACCCACTCTATGTGATCGGAGATCCCGTGAATTAGAGTTGGGAGACAAGCTGTTGGTCATCTGAGAGGAGAGTATTCCCATATTATATTTACATCTCCATAAAGATGCAATACTCTCTTAATCTGCATGGCAGGTTGTTATTTATCTTAATGTGTTCCAAGTGGATTTTTATAAGCGGAGATGTTGTCCTGCAGAACATCTCTTGAGGAACACACCTATATGAGTCTGACTGTCAAATGTCGTAGTCTGTGAGAGTTTGGTGCTCTCTAATGAACTCATGAAAGGCCCTGGAGTATGACACATAAGCTCCAAACCGCGGGGAAGCCGACGGTAGCCCTGTACCGGTCTAGATTTTGTGTAAAACTAGCGCACAGAAAACTTGTAGTTCAAGGCATAGTCCACTATTCAAGTTGCTAGCTAGTGTAGCATGAAGTTTAACGTGGAAGTTTAACTTAATCTCCACTACACCGGTATATAAAACAATGTTCTGGAAGAAAAGTGATGTGATGTGCCAATGAGACTTTGTGGGGGATTGTTGGAATTTGGTGTATATTGGGCTATTGGACCATTAGACAAATTCTGAAATTCTCTTTGGCCCACTTGTGTATGGCAGAATATGGTTGTGCTAGTGGTGCTAAAGTTTAGTCCCACATTGCTAGTTGAAGGGGAGTTGGACCACCTTATATAGTAGAGTGTTGCACCACTCACTAAGGTGTGACAAGAAGAGTAGCCCTCGCGCACTCCTCCTCCGACGCCGCCCGCCTCGCCTCGCCACGCCTCGCCTCGTCACGACGCGCGCGTGTCACGGGTTGCGGGAATCTCGCCGAGCTGAGCTTTATTTTGCTTGTTGGGAAAACTGATTATGAGTCATTAACGGACGCGTTAATTACAGCCATTTCCAGTTTTTATGGACGTGGCTGTTACCGACTCGGACGTGGGCTGAGCCCACGATCCTCCTAACCTGCACTATATAAGCGTCCGGGCTAAACCTAATCGGCACCGTATCAATACACACACGCGCCTACCTCCAGAACCTTGCGCCGCCGCTTTCGTCTTCCCCATCCCGGCTTGCGGCGTGCACCGCAGATCGGGACAGTAGGCCTCCGGAACCCCGCCTCTCGTGAACCTGTACGGGTGAGGGGCGATCAGGTTTTTGGGGAGCGCTCAGCGCGACTACGGGCAACCACGACGTCGTCCGACGGCGAGTTCCCGAACGACGACTTCTTCCCGGACATGAACGACCTCTTCGACAGTCTCAACATGGGTGACGCTGCTGCAACCGCTGCAGCTGCTATTCAGCCTACATTGTATGTGATATCGATTTCTCTCTTTCGGATTATGCTAGAGTTCTTTGTTCTAGCGTTTGGTGTAGATGTGATAGGTTTATCTTGTATAGATGTAATCTGTTCATCTACTTTGTTGATCTGCATGATTGGTTTTACTACTGTCTGTATGATCATGATTTATCAGTTTATTATTCGGATTAAATCATATGGATTATTGCTTATATTTCCAACATATTCATCCTCCTTTAGTCATCATATGTCCATATTTCAAGAGGAGTGTGACTTGGGATGTTGTGAGGATGCCTCACCGCCTGCATCGGTTGGGACGATGACGTGGGTCATGCTTGAAGCAATGGCGGCGGTGGTTTTATCGCGAGTGCCGAATGGCGGCTCGGGAGGTTAGGGTTTCTCCAACAAAATATTTTCTTGCACCCACGGATTGTGATGGTCCATCTAGGACTTTTGGCTCTTGCGATTGTCACGTGGTATATCTTTTTAGCAAATAAATATAAAAGTGTAAAAAAATCAAAAAATTAGAGTGAGTCATCAACCAACAAGATTTTGTGAAAACAAAATCTACTACTGTACTTGTTTGCCTTGGTGTAAACGTAACAATTGAAGAACCAGAATAACATGTCCAGCCTTCTAGGCGTTAAAAAAAGTGTCAAGGTTTGCTATTTTCGACGTCTCACAAATGAGTTGCGATTTTCAAAAATTCTAGAAATTTGGAAACAATACCGATACATTTACATGTCAGATTTGCTAAAATGAAATTAAAGGCCTGCAATTTTTGAAGCATGATCCTTATTTTTTGAGATTTATTATCACAAAGCAGGATAAAAGTTTTAGCGAGTCTATATATAGACATAGACTGTCCGTAGATACACCGGTATGTATCTTAACGGTACCATTCCCTTCCCTGACCTAAATTAGCATCGTTGTCCTGAAGTTCTTCGCCTGAAATTCTGCACACACATATCATATATCCTCTCATAACCAATTGGCAATTGGTATGTTCTGATGCTAAGGTGCACAGTATACTTTCCCCACCCCCATGTTGTACCTCGTTCTCCTTTAATTTAGTCCTTTGCATCAAGTCGATTCTTTCTTTTGGCCTTCACATGGGCGAGAATATCTCACCTTTGATTTTCCCTAGCAACAGGTGTCTCCATGCATGCTAGATTCTCACGCATAACATAACAGGGACATCGACCTTATACGAATTAGAAACGTCAAACCAGACTTTTAGGCATACTCATCCCATGCAGTATCTCTCCTTTTTTGGGGAAAGGCTGAGGTGGCCCTCCCTACACAGGAGCACTTGTAGGGAAGAAGAAGAAGAAGCCCCAGGCGGTGCCAAGGCAAAGGCAAGCATCATGTACTAGTACCTGTCAAGCCAATCAGCCAGGGAGATCTTTCCGTGGCCAATGGAATCCAGCCTCACTTGTCTCTGCCCCCAAAAGGCCAGTGGAAACTTCCACCCCCGAGTCACCCATCCCAAGTGCTCCATCGAGCTATCCATCCGTCATTATCAACCCCCTTGCCTTTTCTCCTTTAATTTTGCCCGTTCTTGCTGCCTCTGGGTGAAGGATAAGTGCAACTAACTGCTAACTGATCCGTGCCAATAGAGGATAACACTGCCTGAGCATATGTGCATGCTCAGTCTTCATAAACTCTGTTTACCATTGTTTATGGAGTTAGAGATTTGGTGTACATAGGCACCGGTGATCCCGTTTCTTAAAAAAATATCCGAAAATCATATTTTTTGTGTATTTAAAAAATTCAGGAAAAAACTAGATGTAGCCAATGATATATCACGCAAACATGTAAAATGTCAGTTTCAAATACTTTGTATTATGAGATACAGAAAATGAAAAAAAATTGGATCTGAGTATGCATAGTCTCAAATCTTAAAATTTTATTCGATTTTGTCATTTATTTTGGTAACCCACAATATAAAGAATTTTGGATTATGATTTTGCATGCTTGTAGGATACAATATTGGCTATGTCCAAATTTATTTCTTGCACTACGGCACACTGGCTCTTTGCCGTGTGGAAAAAACGACACGACAAAGGCCAATCAGAACACGACAATCCTTTGTCGTGTGTATATACACGGCAAAAGCCACACGACAACGATCGCCACGACAAAGGACTTTGTCGTTTGTATTCTGTGGCTGCACGGCAAAGTAAAGGCACTTGATGGTTTCGTGCGGTTGACGGTGCCAGCGAGTCTTTGCCGTGTGACCCTATCATGTGTGATAAGGTGTGGTGGAATATTAATATGTTCAAAACCTGGTTTACAAGTATGACCCTCTTCGCAGACATGTGCTGTCACCTAAAAACGGAGGGTCTGAAATTTAACTATTAGGGGGAAAGTCTCCATTTTGGTGAAATCGGGGTTGATCTTGGCACAACATATGCCCAAACATGGTTTGGAATTGTCCTATGACCTAACCAAGAACAAACCCTCGTGTGGTCCACAATTCGGTGCAGAGAGAGCCACCCCCCGAGGAGGTGGTACATCGTCGTGTCAGGGAGGAGGATGAGCACGTCTGTCTCTATATGGTTGTGTTGGACGTCAGAGTCTCTGGTACCTGACAAATTTTTCAGGGATCTCACCTGAGCTATGCTCCTGTGATGGTTCCTTCTCTTTGGGTGTTCACCGCCGCGACTCAGGATCCGGGAGTCGACGTTCAGTTTGATTGAGCGAAATGTATTAGTTATATTGAACCGCTTGTGATGTGTTGAACTGCTTGTGATGTTTTTAACTGCTTTGTTATATGATAATACATTTTCTGATGTTATATTGCACCATTTCTAAAAATATGTTTTGTTTTGCTGTCAATATTCAATTAGATGTACCAGATTTGTTTAACCGCTTGTAGGCCTAAGTATGACACACACGGAAAAGGAATCTTAGAAGACAACTAAGCTCCCTAGAATTGAGCTCTTCTGGTTGCTCGAGAGGTCTACTTAGGTGGGGTCCACCTCGTGATGTGCTGGAATGGTCCAAACACTATGGAAAAAATTGTCGCTATCGTGGCCTCCCGCCTTTGCCGTGTGGCACCAAGTAAACACATGGCAAAGATCAGCAACACGACAAAATTTAGGAAAAAATACAAGACAAAGAAATAAACACAGCAATCAGCCACGACGGGAACATGGCAAAGAAATGGAACACGACAAATTCTAGGAGACACTGAAGGGTTTCGCAGCATAGTAAATCAAAAAAATTCTACGAATGCGAACGGAAAAGCCAAGATCTAATCTAGGAGATGCAATCAACGAGATGGATAGATGAGATCTTCATACCCTTGAAAAAATCGCACAGCGGAAACGTTCAACAGAACGTGGTTGGTGTAGTCGTACTCGCCTTCTCCTCCTCGCGATCCGATCCGATCCAACGCCGCAAGTGGCGCCGCCTCCGAGATATACACACGTACGGTGCCGCGACGTCTCCTCCTTCCTCGGTCCAGCAAGTGGGGTGGAGAGATAGATTGGATCTACAACACGACGGCATGGTGCTATGGTGGAGAGTTTCTGCAGCAGGGCTTCGCCTACACGCAATGGGAGAGAGAGGTAAAGCGGTGGAGGCTAGGGTTTGAGGAGGGAGGGTGCCCCTGCCTACCTTATATAGGGGCAAGGGCCCCTTGACCCTCCTCCAAGCCCTAGGCGGGCCCCAAGGTGGAGTGGGGCAAGTCTTCCCCCCTTCTAGAAGGTTTCCTAGGGTTTCCCCTAGGGTTTTGGCCGGCTGGGCCTATGGGGCCTTGTGCCCCTGGCCCAATGCAGCCAGGGCACTCCCTCGTAGGCCTACGCACCCCTACGACAAGTGGGGCCACATTGGTCCAACTTCGAAACCTTCTAGAACCTTCCGGTACAATACCGATAAACTCCGAAACGATTCTGAAATCCAAAAACTGCTTTCCTTTATATGAATCTTATTTTCCGGACCATTCCGGAACCTCTCATGATGTTCTGGATCTCATCCGAGACTCCAAACAAAAAACTCATAAACCATTTATCCATTCTATCCTAGCGTCGAGACACGTTAAGTGTGTGATCCTACGGATTCGAGAATATGCAGACATGATCTTCTAGCAATAATCAACAGCGTGATCTGGAAACCCATATTGACTCCCACATATTCATCGATGATCATATAGGATGAACCACGATGCCAGGATTCAATTAATCCCATATATATATATATATATATATATATATATATATATTTCCTTCGTCACGCGATATTTTACTTGCCCGAGATTCGATCGTCGGTATCGGCATACCTAGTTCAATCTCGTTCACAGCAAGTACTTTACTCGTTCCGTAATCCGATATTACTTTGTGATCAACTCCTTAACCACGTGCTTGCAAGCGGTGTTGATATCGATTATCGAGTGGGCCCGAAGTATATATCTCTGACTTAGGAGGGACAAATCCCATCTCGATACATACAATCCAACAAGTACCTTCCGATCACCTGAGAGACACCTTTATGATCACCCTCACATAGGATGACGTTTGATGACCTCAAAGCTTTCTTCCGATACCAGGGAGTTGCATTATCTCATGGTCTAAGGAATACAATATTTGACATAGGAAAAAACTTCGCAAAGATGAACACGATGACACGATCTAATTGCTCTGCTTAATTTGGGTCTGTCCATCATATCATTCTCCTAATGACATGATCTCATTATTAATCGACAACTCATGTCTATGGTTAGGAAACCTTAACCATCATTAATCAATGAGCTAGTCCATAGAGGCGTACTAGGGACACGGTGTTGTTCATAAACCACACAAGTATCAAAGTTTTCGCTTAATATAATTCTAGCATGGTATATAAACTTTATCATGAACAAGAATTATAATAATAACATCTTTATTATTGCCTCTAGGGCATAATTCCAACAGTCTTCCACTTGCACTAGAGTCAATAATCTAGTTTACATCTGGCAACAATCTAACACCCATGGCATTAAGGTGCGGATCATGTTTTGCTCGTGGAAGAGGTTTAGTCATCGGATCTACGACATTCAGATCCGTATGTACTTTGCTAATCTTCAGATCTCCATCTGCTATATAATCTCGAATTATATGAAAATGGCGGTTGACGTGCTTGGTCTTTGGATGATATCTTGGTTCCTTAGCCAGTGTTATGGCGCCAGTGTTGTCGCACAATATCTCCAGTGGGTCCAAGGCACTTGGAACCACACCAATATCAGTGATGAAGTTCCTGATCCAAACTCCTTCACTTGACGCTTCTAAAGCAGCCATGTATTCCGCTTCTATTGTAGATCCCGCGATCACGCTCTGCTTGCAGCTTCTGTAGCTCACAGCTCCACCATTCAAAATATAAATGTATCCTGTCTGAGATTTAGAATCATCTGGGTCGGTGTCGAAACTAGCGTCGACGTAACCTTTTATGATGAGCTGCTCATCACCTCCATAGACCAAGAACATTTCTTTAGTCATATTTAAATACTTTATGATGTTATTTATGGCTGTCCAGTGTTCCACTCCTGGATCACTTTGGTATCTGCTCGTCAAACTAAGAGCATTGGACACATCCGGTCTAGTACATAGCATGGCATACATGATAGAACCTATGGCCGAGGCATATGGCACTTTGCTCATGGTATATCTATCATTTACCGTAGCTGGACACTGAGCCTTGCTCAATATCTTACCTGACAACATGGGCACTGAACCTTTCTTTGCCTTATCCATTCTGAACCTTTTCAGAACTTTGTCTAGGTATGTACTTTGGCTTAAAGCTATTAGGCGTCTTTGTCTATCTCTATAGATTTTGATGCCTAATATATAAGCAGCTTCTCCTAGGTCTTTCATTAAAAAACATTTATTCAAATAACTCTTCACATCATTAAGTATACCAACGTCATTTCCAATAATCAATATGTCATCCACATATAGTACTAGAAATGTCACTGAGCTCCCACTCACTTTCTTGTAGATACAAGCTTCGTAGCAATTTGGAACAAATCCAAAGCTCTTGATCACTTGATCAAAACGAAGGTTCCAACTCCGAGATGCTTTCTTCAGTCCATAAATAGAACGTTGAAGTTTGCGCACCTTATCAGCATCCTTAGGATCGACAAAACCTTCGGGCTGCATCATATACAACTCTTCATCAATGTTGCCATTGAGGAACGCAGTCTTGACATCCATCTGCCATATTTCATAATCATGAAATGCAGAAATTGCTAATAGAATCCGAATGGACTTAAACATCGCTACGAGAGAAAGTCTCATCATAGTCAACACCTTGAACTTGTCGAAAACCTTTGACATGTCGAGCTTTATATCTGAACATTACCATCCGTCCGCTTTCTTCTTCTTGAAAATCCATTTGCACTCAACGGCCTTACGGTCGCTAGGAGGGTCCACCAAAGTCCATACTTGGTTTTCGCTCATGGATCCCAATTCGGATTTCATGTCCTCTAGCCATTTCTCAGAGTTTGGGCTCATCATTGCTTCCTCATAGTTCGCAGGTTCACTGTTGTCTACTAACAAGACAGTTAAGACAGGGTTGTCGTACCACTCAGGAGGGACACGCGACCTTGTCGACCTGCGACGTTCAGCGGTAGCATCGTTCGAAGTTTCATGATCCTCGTCATTAGCTTCCTCTCTTGTTGGTGCAGACGGCACTGGAACAATTTCAGGTGCTGAGCTACACTCCAACTCGAGAGAAGGTTCAACAACCTCGTCTAGCTCTACCTTCCTCCCACTCAATTCTTTCGAGAGAAATTCCTTCTCAAGAAAGGATCCGTTCTTTGCAACAAACACTTTGCCCTCGGATCTGTGGTAGAAGGTATACCCAATCGTTTCCTTAGGGTATCCTATGAAGACGCATTTCTCCGCTTTGGGTTCGAGCTTGTCCGGCATCAACTTCTTGACGTAAGCTTCGCATCTCCAAACTTTAAGAAACGACAACTTAGGTTTAGCACCAAACCATAGTTCATACGGTGTCATCTCAACGGATTTAGATGGTGCCCTATTTAAAGTGAATGTAGCGGTTTCTAATGCATAACCCCAAAATGATAATGACAAATCTGTAAGAGACATCATCGATCGCACCATATCTAATAGAGTTCGATTCCGGCGTTCAGACACACCATTGCGCTGTGGTGTTCCTGGTGGCGTGAGTTGCGAAACGATTCTGCTTGCTTTAAGATGCGTGAGAAAATCATAACTCAAATATTCACCTCCACGATCGGATCATAGAAATTTAATTTTCCTGTTACGATGGTTTTCCACTTCGTTCTGAAGTTCTTTGAACTTTGCAAACGTTTCAGATTTATGTTTCATTAAATAGATATACCCATATCTACTTAAGTCATCAGTAAAAGTGAGAAAATAGCGATATCCAAAACACTCATTGTCCGCATACATCGGTATGTATGATTTCCAACAAGTCGTTGCTCGCTCCATTATTCCGGAGAATGGGGTTTTGATCATCTTGCCCATGAGGCCGTGTCAAATGATTCAAAATCAAGAGACTCCAAAAGTCCATTAGAATGGAGTTTCTTCATGCTTTTACACCAATATGACCTATTGCCACAAATAAGTCGAATTATCACTATCTACTTTGCATCTCTTAGCCTCAATGTTATGGATGTGTGTTTCATTGCTTTAGATTCGTAAGAAATAAACCATTCATAGCGGTGCATGACCATAAAGATGATACTTATATAAATAGAACAACCATTATTCTCCTATTTAAATGAATAACCGTCTTGCAATAAACACGATCCATATAATGTTCATGCTCAACAGGGCACATAATAACACTTATTAAGGTTTAAAACTAATCCCAAGGTAAAACTAAGGAGAGCGCGTCGACGGCCATCACATCAACTCTTGATCCGTTGCAACGTGCATCTTCACCTCATCCCTTCGCTAGCTCTGCTTTGAGTTACAAATATTAGCAACTAAACCAAGATCAAATACCTGCACTACAACGAGTGCTAGTAGGGTAAACATCAATAACATGTATATCAAATATACCTTTAATGGTGCCACCTTCTTGTCCACTAAGTACTGACCCTTATCCTTGCAATAGAAGCACTGTGGGCTTAGGTCCGGACTTGAGCTTCTTCTCAGGGCAACACGCTGCCTTTCTTGAAGGGATTCTTTGCACCCTTACCTTTCTTGAAGCTAGGGTCTTGTTGACCATCAACACATGATTATCTTTCTTGATATCCACCGCAGCTTTTAGCTTAGCGAAGAGCTGGATCGTATCAAAGGAACCAATCGATTGTGAGTAACAACCTTTGTAGCTAGGAGGGAGTGATTGTAGAACTCACAATCTTGAGCTCTTCAGAATCTTGTAGTCTTGCTCAAGACGTTGAGTGTGCCCGACATCTTAATGGCGTGCTCACTAACTCCCTTCCTCCATCTTGCGTTAAAGAACTTCTCGAGATCTCATATCTCGGAGAACGGGCCGAGTCTCAAACATGGTTTTCTTCGTTCCTCAAGTATCTCAAAGGGCCCGAACTCCTCAAAACGATTTTGAAGGTCCGATTCCATAGCAAACAACATGGTACTCTTAATCACTCCATAATCATCTTGCTTTTTTCATCGTACGCGCATCTATATAGGGCGTCACCTAGCGCTTTCTCAAGGACAAGTCCTTTTGTCCGTCAGCGAGAATGATTCTCAAATTGCGGAACCAGTTGGTGAAGTTAGACCCATTATTCTTAAACTTTTCTTTCTCAGCAAAAACGTTGAAGTTGAAGTTGGACTTAGCCATTTGATCTACAAAATTTGCAAGTACAATTTAGATTATGTTCATGATAACTAGTTCAACTTAATCAAATTAGTAGATGAACTCCCACTAAATTCAACATCCTTCAAGTTGTTTAGTGAACACGATCCAAATTCACCACACCTAATCTGATCTTCACGAGAAGAGATGTGGTTTCAATGGTGGACAACAAAGTGTCGATCATATCATTCATATGACACATGCTTAACCTTTCGGTTCGTGTGTTCCGAGGTCATGTCTGTACATGCTAGGCTCGTCAAGTTAAACCCAAGTATTTCAAGCTTTTGCACTGTTGTATGTGAACGAGAGTTTATAGCACCCGATCATCACGAGGTGCTTGAACACGATTTAACTTTCGCAACGGTGCATACATGGGGAGAACACAATTTTATCTTGATCTTTATGAGGAATCATCTTATAATGCCCGTACCGATCTAAGCATAATAAGATACATAAAAGGATAAACATCACATGCATATAATTTTATGTGACATGGTATAGCCAATCTTCGCGCAATGATCTCCATCTTGTGCGCCCGCATGATCTCCATCACTCCACCATGATTGCCTCCACCACGAATAGCAACTACAACTATTGCTAACTACTTAGCGATAAGGTGAAGCTATTACATGGCGTATAAGAAGTTGACACACATGTCATACACAATTATAAAGACAACCATATATTCGCCGGTTGTGTACTCATCGACATGCAAGTCGTGAAATATTACAAAACATGATCATTGCATACAACATACACATCACATCTTGGGCCATACCATATCACAAAACACTCCCTCCAAGAACAAGTTAGACGTCTCTACTTTATTGTTGCATGTTTTACGTAGCTTATGGGAGTAACAAGCTAATAACGATTCTTACCTACGGAAAGCCACAACGGTGATATTATGGTTGCCAACATCTGGTATAAATCCCATGACAACTATAGTGAGAGAAACTGGCATCCACCAGCCGCATGTATGGAACAAGACACACGTCAAGTGCAGAGCCGGTCTCGCGAACGAGGTCGCGTAAAGTTGGCCTGGACTGCTTCGATCTCACTATCCCGCGTCATAAGAAGTACACAACAAGAGCTTGCAACAGAAAACATCAACGCCCGCAACAAGCATGTTGCGTTCTACTCGTGAAACACATCTACGCATAGATCTAGCTCTGATACCACTGAAGGGTTTCACAGCATAGTAAATCAAAAAAATTCTACGGATGCGAACGGGAAATCCAAGATCTAATCTAGGAGATGCAATCAATGAGAGGGATAGATAATATCTTCATACCCTTGAAGAAATCGCACAGCAGAAACGTTCAATAGAACGTGGTTGGTGTAGTCATACTCGCCTTCTCCTCCTCGCGATCTGATCTGATCCAACGCCGCAAGTGGCGGCACCTCCGAGAGATGCACATGTACGGTGCCGCGACGTCTCCTCCTTCCTCGGTCCAGCAAGTGGGGTGGAGAGATATATTGGATCTACAACACGATGGCGTGGTGCTATGGTGGAGAGTTTCTGCAGCAGGGCTTCGCCTACACGCAGTCCGGAGAGAGAGAGAGAGAGAGAGAGAGAGAGAGAGAGAGAGAGAGGTAGGGAAGCTGCTGGCGGCTAGGGTTTGGGGTGAGGGGAGGGTGCGCCCTCTGCCCACCTTATATAGGGGGCTGGCCGGCCCCTTGCCCCCTCCTCCAAGCCCTAGGGCGGTGGCCCCAAGGGTGGAGTGGGGGGCAAGTCTTCCCCCCCTTCTAGAAGTTTTCCTAGGGTTTCCCCTAGGGTTTTGGCCGGCTGGGCCTATGGGGCCTTGTGCCCCTGGCCCAATGCAGCCAAGGCACTCCCTCGTAGTCCCATGCACCACTCCGACAAGTGGGGCCACGTTGGTCCCACTCCGGAAGCTTCTAGAACCTTCCGGTACAATACCGAACATTTCGAAACGATTCCGAAATCCAAAAACTGCTTTCCTTTATATGAATCTTATTCTCCGGACCATTCCGGAACCTCTTGTGATGTCCTGGATCTCATCCGAGGCTCCGAACAAAAAACTAATAAACCATTTATCCATTCTATCCTAGCGTCGAGACACGTTAAGTGTGTGACCCTACGGGTTCGAGAATATGCAGACATGATCTTCTATCAATAATCAACAGCGGGATCTGGAAACCCATATTGACTCCCACATATTCATCGATGATCATATCGGATGAACCACGATGCTAGGATTCAATTAATCCCATATATATATTCCCTTCGTCACGCGATATTTTACTTGCCCGAGATTCGATCGTTGATATCGGCATACCTAGTTCAATATCATTCATAGCAAGTACTTTACACGTTCTGTAATCCGATATCACTTTGTGATCAACTCCTTAACCACGTGCTTGCAAGCGGTGTTGACCGAGTGGGCCCAAGTATATCTCTTTGACTTAGGATGGACAAATCCTATCTCGATACATACAACCCAACAAGTACCTTTCGATCACCTGAGAGACACCTTTATGATCACCCTCACATAGGATGACGTTTGATCACCTCAAAGCTTTCTTCCAATACCAGGGAGTTGCATTATCTCTTGGTCTAAGGAATACAATATTTGACATAGGAAAAAGCTTCGCAAAGATGAACACGATGACACGATCTAATTGCTCTGCTTGATTTGGGTCTGTCCATCATATCATTCTCCTAATGACATGATCCCATTATTAATCGACAACTCATGTCTATGGTTAGGAAACATTAACCATCATTAATCAATGAGCTAGTCCATAGAGGCGTACTAGGGACACGGTGTTGTTCATAAACCACACAAGTATCAAAGTTTCCACTTAATACAATTCTAGCATGGAATATAAACTTTATCATGAACAAGAATTATAACAATAACATCTTTATTATTGCCTCTAGGGCATAATTCCAGCAGACACATGGCATAGGATTTATCACGACAAAGAGGTGGGACCCGTGGCACCTGCTGGTGAGGGGCTGACGGCTGAAGACGGAATGATATGTGTTATTAGGTGCTTCTATTCATAGGATCATGGGCACAAATATATGAATAGGTTGTTGTGGTCTATCATCATCCCGCTTGCATGCACGTCTTGTGATGAAATGGTTCTTGTTGTGTGGCTCGGCTTCGTCGACTTACGCCGTAGATATTTTTCGGACAAGGGTAGTCTGGTGGAATTTTATCTTGTTGTGGGTTATGTTTTTAGTGCATAAGATGGTGCCAACCCATGTTGGGTCATAAGCTGTGTCTAGAGGTATTCTGATGCATGTCCCGAAGCTAGCGCTTCTTCCCATGAAACCCTGATTTTGGACACTTGGGAACCAGGTTTGAGAAGGGGGTCACACTTGAGAACCAGGTTTTGGACATTTTAACATTTCACCACACTTTAATACACATGTAGGGTCACCTTCATGGTTTGGAGGTGTTCCGACGCCCCGAAGCGCTTCTTCCTACGAAACCCTGATCCCTGGGTCCCAGATCGTCTATCCCATAGATGTTCTTTCTGACGGGACTAGCCCGATGGAATTTTTTGTTGGTTTGTGCTTGGTTAGATCATAGGACAATTCCAAACCATGTTTAAAACAAGTTTTGCTAGCACTCTGTAAAAAAATCTCCAAAACAACATGGCGCATCTTAGAAGAGAACTAAGCTCCCTAGAATTGAGCTCTTGTGGTTGTTGGAGAGGTCTACTTGGGTGGGGTCTAGCTCATGGTGTGCTGGAATGGTCCAAAACAAGTTTTGCTAGCACTCTGTAAAAAAACCTCCAAAACAGTATGACACATTAAGTGAGAAAAACAATTCAATTGCCAAATGTGGTTTTCACGTGTTTTTTCTTGCCTAGGCAGCGGGAAAATAGGGCATGCATTGGCTTACCCTCTCTGTTTCGGTTTACAAGTCATGCACATATACCTAAGTCGCCAATTTGAATATTAAATGTAAATTGTATAGTATTAAAATTATATCAATTGAAAATTTTAGATGTTATATTTTAAAATGGTATATTTTTTTGTATTATACAGTTTATATTTTAGTGGTCAAATTGGTGATCTAGGTATAACGCAGGACTTGTAAACTGAGTGAGCAACTTTTTTTCCCACGTATTAACTGCTTTAATTACGGGAGAGAAAATGATGGCATGGGAACACTAATATCTAATTTTAGCTTTCGAATTGGGTCCCATGATTGTCTTGGTTATGTCTTTTTGATTGGGCCCTAGCTGTTGGTGTGTAACCACCGAGAACTGAGCACCGTCGTTTTGTGCAGGCCTGCATGCGTGCCTTTTGTGTATGTGGTGTTGCGGCGGTCCATGTTTAGCCGCATGTGTTCTAATGTGGAAGGGAGAAGCGCAACGCGGGGTCGGTTTGTGCTGCTTTGACCGTTGGGACGGTCTCTCTCTTCCTTTTCTTGATGCGGCAGTGGTTTTCTTTGGCTCTATTGCAACCTACTGATTCTTCGCCCCATGAACTTCGTCGGTGCGAGATGGTTCTAGGTGTGCTGCTACACCCATTCATGTTCTCTAGGGTTGCCCCCTCTTCGGTCTGTTCCTCTGTTCACCGCTCTGTGTTTTTCTTCAATGTGTGTGATGTGAATCTATGGTGGTCATGGCGCCTGGCCTCAGGTCGAGACCGGTGGCGAGTGTGTTGTGGTTTTGCGGATTTGGGGGTGCATGGGGCGCAATTCATGGTCGATTGATCTGGTGTTTCATTTGCTCTCGTCAGCCTCCAGTGTACTATGAACAAGCTTAAGCTGACGAACTGAACCAAGCCACAACGAACGAATACAAAACCATATATACTCCAGCGAAAGAACACCTTGCCATAGAATATAAATACAATTAGTAGAGGATGATGCGGCGAAGCGCTCTAGGTCCACCTAGTAATCTCAACTATGACCACAATGAATAGCAATACACACGATGTCAAACCAAACAACCTATTTATACATGTATGCTCATGATCCTATGAAATAACACCATCTAACATATATGTAATAAAAGCCTTGCTAATTAAATAAAAAACTGTCCTCTGCCGTGTAGACAGACAAATACACATGGCAAAGGCTGATCTTTGCCGTGTATCTAACGTCAAGGGCACACCGCAAAGATTTCTCGCCGTCTCCAGTCGTCCGCTCCTCCCCGTTGGGTGCACGTGTGGGGCCGCGGGTCTCACGTTGTTGCGGTGAGTAAACCTATGCCGTGTGTCCTTATGGTATTTGTCGTTTGTTATTTCTTTGGCATGTTCCCTGATTTGGCCATTGTCGTGTTCTGTTCTTTGCAGTGTGCTTTTTTAGGAATCTGCCGTGTTTGTTCTCTTTGTCGTGTGCTTTTGAGGGCACACACGGCCGTGACAGTCTTTGCCGTGTTCCGGGCCTATAGGCACACGATAAAGGTGGGCAGCGACGTCAGCGATAAATTTTTCCATAGTGTTGTAAATATGATTTCTGATTTTTTAAAATAAAGAAAGAGAGAGCACTGAAACTCGGGATCCAAAGACATTTTCCAATTGTTTATAAAGAACTTAAGGTTGGGTTGGTGACTCATCACGGATCAGCAGTTTGTGTATTGTCGTTACTTGCACACTAAGTACATATAGCCTCACGATACTTTATTTTAATGATGCTGTTTATTTGCAGCTTGTATCCATGTGTCGAGATGGGAGACGCCGGGAAGGAACACGAGGGGAAACAGATGTACTAGTCGTAATGTCTTCAGTTTTCTTTTGTGTTGTTCTTTTCATTTCTACTAGTTCTCATTTTAATTAATGAAAATTACCATCATAGCCATGTGGTTATAACACACGGTAATCAGCTTCAGGGTTCAAACCCCACAATCAACTTGTTCCCCAGGCCAGATAAAAAAAAAGTTCCTCGGGAAAACCACTCTTATATCTTCTCAGTATACTACGACAAGGTATTACCTAATTTCTTCTCTCTAATTTTTTCTTGAAAGGATTATCCATGCCGACACCTGAGATCACACAACCGACACCCAATATTCCAAATTATCCGGACAGAAAGTACCAATCAGGTAGTACTACAAAACCGGCCAAATAAATAGAGAAAGAGCCCACATTGAAAAGAAACCGTATGCGTATTCAGGTCACCATAGGACATACAGTACTCATCACACTAGTATCTTGTCAAAATGCACTTGCCATTGACTTTAAGAAATGTACCTTGTCAAAAGCCCATTTTAGCAGCACAGATGGTGGATCATCAAGAGTAGGTTAAATGCAACTATGGTGATGATGCTAATTAACAATAAAATGACTCGCTTAAGCATTACATTTAAAGCACAAGAAATGTAGGAGGTTAATTACTTAATTAGCCTTTCCACGGCACCACCTCCAACCTCCAGTTACCAGTAAAACAGATACGCCGACCAAGAAGTTCGTGCAGCAGGTACACTCATGTCCTGTCTTGCCTGCCGAACCCTGACGGCGACGACGTCCCGCCGCTGGCACCGCCATCTCCGTAGCCGTATCCGCCTTGCCCTCCCGTCATCATCTGGTGGTGATGCGGCGGGTGTTGGTACCCTGATGCCGCCGGCGGGGAGCCGTACATGGGCTGCCCCATCATCATGAACATACCGCCGCCGCTGCCTCCTGCTCCGGCGCCACCGTACATGCCTCCGTAGCCGCCGGCTTCACCGCCTCCGCCATTGCCCCTTGGCGTCGTCGACTCCCTCTGCTGCGAGACGGAGCCGCCGGAGGATGCGACGCCTCCGACGGCCTTCTCGCCCTCGAGCTCGCGGAACTTGTGGAGGTAGAGCTTGAGCGGCTCCATGTAGTCCTCGAATCCGAGCGTGGTCATGGCCCAGAGCAGGTCGTCTCCGTTGATGGTCTTGCGCTTCTCGCGCTGGCACTTGTCGGAGGCCTCGCCGGTGATGAAGGAGATGAACTCGGACACGCACTCCTGCACCGTCTCCTTGGCGTCCTTGGAGATCTTGGCGTTGGCCGGCAGCGCCTTCTTCATGATCCGGCTCACGTTCGCGATCGGCAGGAACCGGTCCTGCTCCTTGGGCGACGAGAAGTCCGCGTTGCTCGGCCCGCCGGAGTCGTTGTCCGAGTCCGGCATCCCTCCCTGAACAAACAAACAGAGCAACCTCTCTCTCTTCTCCCTAGCCGCCTTTCTCTCTCCGGTCAGCTCTCAAGCCGATCGAACGGAAGGCTCCAAGAATCAACGGCACCAAGAACAGCAGTGGAAACGTGTCAATCGCAGGTCGAACGAGCGAGACGACGGGAATTTGTAGAGAACCGGAGGAGGGTCAGCTAGTGGCGAATGGGGTGTGAAGGTCTGAAGGTTTGATGAGGGGAGAGGGAGGTAGTGGAGAATGGCAGGGCCCGTCCGGTCCGACGGATCGTGGGGATAAGAACGCATCGAGGGGGTGACGTGGCGCGAGGTGGGTCGTTTGTTTGTCGATAAGTTGGCTCGGCCGGCGCCCGCGACGCCGTCCGCCGGTGCCACGCTGGCGGCATCCGGGAGAATTCGGTGCATCGATCTGCGCGGGTGGAGAGGTCTGCCACGCGGGGTGCCGACGTGGAGCATCTGGGTGTGACGTGGCCATGCTCACGAACCTCCCGGGAGTTTTAATTTTAAACTCGGTGTAGCAGTAGTAAGAATCTCGCTGTCACTTGCCTCCATTATTTGGGGGCTTTGAGCACCTACTCGCCTTTTTAGCGACATCCCGATCAAAGTTAATGACAAGATCCTCCATAATGCAATCAAGTGGCACATGGTATCTAAACATTATTATCACCAAATATCTAGTGAGACATGAGTCCATTGGTACAAAAGATCTCATCTTCTCCAGGACCCAAAACCCAACCCAACCAGTAAATATTTGTTCTACGTTGACTAGAGATTACACAAACTTTCATCTCTCTTATCTTTGACTTGTTTTTGTTTCTCATCACTAGATATTCATTCAGATATTTTTACCGTGCCACGTGTAAGAGAAGAGCTAGGATGAATACTTAGTGCGAAGCCTCACTATCTAACCTAGTAGTAGTGCACGACAAATGTTCCGGCCAATTGAATATGTCTCCATCGGAAATTATACCACGTCACTCCATGCCACCTATCAAGCATTGATCCGATATAAAAAAACACATTAGCTTTTTTGCCACTAGGCACCAACTGCTTTGAAAAGAAGTGCTATTCCTGAGTGATGCAAAAGCTTGCTGACCACGTTGATGAGCACCAAGTCAAGCCTTTTTACATACTGACAAGTGGCATCAGGCTGAGTGCCATCTCCTTTTGCACGTTTATTCTTTTTTTTCTCGCTTGAAAGCTAGTAGTGCTTATAATCGCTTTTTGCCAGCACATGGAATTCAATTTCTGGCTTCTAAAAACATTGCAACTTTCTTGCGCCTTTTAAAGCTTGGCCTCAATCATTTAGGTGTATGCAACTTAAATTAGTATCGTGTGAGTACAATATATCTCGAATACAAGACTCAACCAATATATATAGTATTTAGAAAAAATATTAGCGGCTACATCAATGCATATAGTCTACATGTGCGTACGAAGAAGGATAGCGATCAGTCTTGGAGTACATTTTGTCCCGATTGGTTGAACTTTTGGTAGAAGGGATCACGCATACAATTCAACATATACAATACGAGGGAAACGATATTTTGGATCAAGACCAAAGTGACACAACAATTGAGGACAGATTATAATGCGAAGTCGTCTCTCTCACTTGCCTTATCACACGCCTCCATTGATGTGGATATAGCTGGCATTTCTATCCGTCCCTTAATCGAACTTGAGCTCCTTTAGAGCATCAGGTTGAGTGCCATCTCCTTTTGCATGTTTATTCTTTTTTTTTCTCACTTCCAAGCTAGTAGTGCTTAAGCATGAACCATAATCCTGTTTTTTCCATGACACCAAATTCAATTTCAGTTGGCTTTTAAAAATGCAACTTTCTTGCACCTCTTAAAGCTTGGCGCAAATTATTTAGATGTATGAAACTTAATTAGTATCATGTGAGTACCAATATATTTCAAATTCAAGACTCAACTGATATACTCCCGTTTGGTCTACATCAGTGCATATAGTCTACACGTGCAGAGGAAGAAGGACAAGAATCAGTCTTGGAGAACATTTTCTCCCAATTAGTTGAACTTTTGGTAGAAGGGGTCACACATGCAATTTAGCATATGCAATACGAGGGAAATGTATTTTGGATCGAAGACCAAAGTGACACAACAATTGAGCACGATTATAATGAGATGTCATCTCTCTCGCTTGCATTACCACATGCCTCCATCGATGTGGATCTATTAGGCATTACCAACGCAACCAACAAATGAATCGATGGAAAAGCCAGCAATCCACTTATACATTTCAACATCCCTCTCACGTGTGACGGGAAAGTCAAAGACGCAACCGGAAGAGAGCGACGGCGCGCGAAACTCACGTATGACTCAAGAGACCTATACGTGGACACAAAGGTGTCAAGAACAATTTTAGGATAAATTGCAAAAGCCAGGACTCAAACTCGAGACCTTAGGCTCTGATACCATGTCAAGCTTCATGCATTAGCCAACGCAACCAACAGTCCGAACTGATGGAAAGGGCTAGTGCAATCCACTTATACACTTCAACATCCTTTAGGGCATGTAGAATACAACCCGTTTCGAGAGGTGCCTATTGTTATTGGACGTGTATTTAAGGAAGCACATTTAGTGTAGAAATAAGCATTAGCGCTTAAAAATAACTAGTTTATTTGTGTAAGCACCTTCTTAAGCACATTGCATTGTACATGTTAATCCTATGGCCAAGACAAAATTTTACTATTTGGTAGGTGTTAACGGACATTTGAAATGTATGTTTCACTTGAAAGTATTTCTGATATCCAAAAAATTATATATGAATATGTATGTGAACTATAAGATCCTCTTGCATATCCGTGCTTGAATTATAACATTAAGTTGGCTCGCTTCTCTGAGGCTCCAAGCCCAATAAATCAAGATATTCGTAGTCGTATCTAGTCGATGAGAAAGCAGTTTAAGACAGGGCGACCATGGCCAGAATATGTCCTCTTTGGCTACAAAGCATATGCGATCAGGGTTAGTGGTGCCAGATGCCATTAGTTAGTGGTGCCAGATGCCATTAATTGTGTGTCCAAAGTGATGCGCCTTTTCTCCGTGCAAGTCAAATATTACGTAGATATTTTTTTGAAACAAGGGTAAAAGCTTTGCTCATTTTCATTAGTTAAGCTAGAGGTTTAGAGATTTTACAAATAAACGCCACAAAAGGGCCGAATAAAAGATAGGAAGTACTCTCGTGGCATTATGCTTCTCAAGTGTTAAGATACGATGCTCCAAGCCTCTCTTTCGTTGTCTTGTCAAAAATGGCCGACCGCATGGAAGAAGTATTTCATGAAAACTCTTGCATTTCTTCGTTCCATTATTCCCAACATATTAGCATGATTAATTGATCGATGAATTTCAAAATTAAAGGAGAAAATATACAGTGATCGATCAGGCAGCGATGCTGGGTCTTGAATCTGTCCGTATTCGAAGTGATCGTGTAGATTTGAGTAAAAGGGATGCCGTGGATGAAAAGATGCGTCGCATTCAAGCTCCGGACATATCCACTCCGATCCGATGGTTAACCGATGACCATAAGTTAAAATCAGATACTCCCTCCGATCCATATTAGTTGACACAATTTTGTCTAGATTTGAATGAATCTAGACACTATTTAGTATATAGGTTTATCCAAATTTTAACAAATCCAAGTCAGGTAATATGGATCGGAGGAAGCACCGTTAACACTCCTGCATTTATTACGTGCATGGCCGGCGGCGATCGATCAGGGGACGTCTGCCTCCGGCATGAGGTCGTGGATACGCTGGCGGCTGCCGGCGGATTAATGCGGCTGAGATCGAGCCTGAGATGACGCTGGCCGGCCGCCGGCCTGGCAAGCCCGCCGGATTGCCCGCTCCAGCCGGCAACTGCAACCACGAAACTCGTTTTCGATTCTCAAAACAACCGTCTTGCATCCGGACGGTGATCGATATATCTAGGGGTTGACTTGCCTGCGAGCTACGATTCCTTTTGCATATGCCTTTGGAAATTTCACCGATCCACAATACAGCTAGTAATAAATTGGTCCAGCCACAGCCACCTCCATCACATGATAGTAACAGTAACAGTGACACGCACATGTAGGCCATCTCGCCTGCTTCTGTGCAAACATGGCTCCCATTTGGGGAGATGTAGATCAGGGCTAGCTAATCATTGCATGTTTTGGTGCCATGGACATGCAATTGGTCATGGAACGCCGTGGTCGCTAGAATGTGCTTTGAATGGGGTGCCTGTCGGCTATATATGCCTATAAAGACGACGGTTGACTTGCAATAGATCTCCGCACTCGGATGCCACCAAGTTCGTGGAGCCTAGCTTTTTTGATCGCTATGATCTTTGGAGAAATTGTTTCCTGTCAGCTGTGGAGACTGTCGGTTTGTCTGAGTCTGGGAAGATGTGTCCGGCAGGCAGCAATACTTAGGACATGGCCTATGTATGTGAAAGAACTTGTCTATAAGCTGGGACCCACATACCACATCACAAGCTTATTGATTACATCACAATGTATCTAGTTGAATTTGTCTACAAATTGGCCCCAAATGTCAGATAAAGTTGCACATATGCAAGAAAGAGGGGAAAAACTAAAATAATATTTTATTGCTTATGGACAACTCACAAGCTTGTAGGTCACCCTTAAGGTTTTGAGCTAATGGATAGCTTATTGATAGTCTCCACTATGTATGTAGAACACTTTATTGGCTACTTTTTGCTTATGAATAGCCTTATTGCCAACATAGTGAATGCCCTTATCGCTCTCTGTAAAAGGTAGATTATGTGGGTTATTATTAGGTCATTCTGAAATTTGAGAAAACAATCGTTTCCTTTCTTCCTTTACCATTTACTAGGTAATCTTTCGCGGCTACACGCCGCGCCCCTGGCAGCAACGATATTTTTAGCTAAGTGTTTATTTGGATAATCTGTTAGTATATGATAATAACAAGTATGAGGGGCAGTAACACCATACATGTATAATATATAATAAGGTTGTATTCAGTAAAGCCATTAGGAACCAATAGAGGACACTGCATAAAATTAAATATAAGACCAATGAGTCTTTTTGCACCAAAAATTCAGGATTAGACATTGCAGTATACACCCAAAAAAAAATAGAATGGCAAACGGACAAAAATTGGCAGAGGTCTCGATCAGCCTAGATTGTTAAACATCATGAGTAATGAGATAAGTAGCTGGTGTACAACCATGCTAAACTATAGCAAACAATAACATTAGCTACAGATCGAATATACATGGCGAAAGGCAAAAGCCAGTTTTTCTCAACATGCAAGCCCCATTATATACAGACTGAAAATAACGAAGAGCAGTCAGATTATATGTATGCCCTAAAGATCAGCAAGTATTTCCTGGTAAACTATATTTCTCGTATCTGTTGTCGGTTTTCCATCCTCATTGAGTGCAAGTACCTTTAGACCTTTTCTGGAAGTAACTCTTGATACAGCAACATAGAGTTGGCCATGAGAAAATACAGGTTTTGGCAAATAAACGCCAACCTTGTCTAGAGTCTGTCCTTGACTCTTATTGATTGTCATAGCGTAACAAAGACGCACAGGATATTGACGGCGTTGCAAAGTAAAAGGCCATTTTGTAGGTGCATGCAGCACAATTCTTGGTATACAAACATGCTCTCCTATGTTGCTCCCAGTAATTATTTTTGCCTCAAGAACCCACTCGCCCAATCTAGTTACTATCAGTCGAGTACCGTTGCAAAGCCCAATAGCCTGATTTATGTTGCGCAAAAGCATCACCGGAACTCCTATCTTCAGTGAAATATTATGCTTAGGAAAATTAGGAGGTTCAATCTTGTGAAGGAATTCAGGAGGATATAATAAAGCAGTATCTGCTATACCATCAGTTGATTTGCAAGTAGTATCGGAGCTTTCAAATATTGTTGCATCCCCAGGAACCATAGAAAAGAGAAGATCGTTGATTTCATAGGCAACCTTATTAGTAGGACATACAATTGCACGTTGAGCCAAGTAGGAGACTTCAGAGAACTTCACATGGAATGAGTCATAGACTTCGTTAATAATAGCTGAAACATAGTCTTCAGTTGGTAACAGTGCAATATCAGTTGGTAACGAAAGCCAAGAAGGAACCATTTCATCTCCTCGTGTCTCCATGGGAACTGTTCCATTACCAATACTAAGCACCCACTCGGCAAACAAATCGAGCTCAGTTTTTTCTTCAGCAGACAATAGTGGATTAGATAACCTCATGTTTTCCCGTAGCTTAAGCAAGGTCACATGCTGCCATAGGGGTGATCTAATAAGATTAGAATTAACAATTTCGCTTCTCGCTGCCCCTTCCAGCACAGGTAGAACTTGTCTGAAATCTCCGCCCAAAACTATTGTTTTGCCGCCAAAAGGAATTAATTTCTTAGACTTGTCATCTATGGACAGAATATCTCTCATACTTCTATCCACTGCCTCGAAACAACGCCTACGCGTCATTGGAGCTTCATCCCATAGTATGAGAGACGATTTCTGTACTAATTCGGCCAAATTTGTTCCTCGTGATATGTTGCATATAGTGTGTTCGCCGATTTGAAGCGGTATTCTGAACCGTGAGTGAGCAGTCCTCCCTCCGGGAAGCAATAAAGATGCTACACCTGATGAGGCGACAGCAAGAACAATATGATCATCATCTCGTAAAGTTGTAATGATGGCATTCCATAAAAATGTTTTTCCAGAAACAAAAAATAGTTTGCCAACCGAATCATCAATTGTTGCTTTGATCTCATCATAGATTTTCCGCTGGTCCTCATTTAATCTTTGATGTAGAGAGGCTGCTCTATTTTTCAAATCGTCCTTGTCATACTGCATTTCCTCCAAAATCAATCTGTTTCCAAGTGATATTCCACTTAGTGAAGCATCTGTATTTATTTCAAAAGATGACAGAGAATATCCATTTCTAGCAAACACCAGCGATTAATCTTGTAGCAGATAGGAATATAAATAATCAGATGGAACTGCAAAACACATGTCGCCCATGGACTGAATAATCCGGGCAGACAGGTCGTCAGTCGTATACGTCCAATAATTGTCAAGTATTTTCTTCCCATCAGAGACATCACAAAATATGAGGACAGTCATGAACAAATGTCTGAGCTGATAAGAAGATGCCCATTGAATGGATTCATCAAATAATAGAAACCACTCCTTGTCATCACCGACTAACCCACGGGCTTGGCAAGCTCCTTTAAATGAATCATACTGAACGCCACGGTATGACTTAAGATCATTAAAACACGTAGCACCTGGCATAATATTCAATAGCATCCACAGAAAATAAAGCTCCTTTGTGGTAGGATGACAATTATAAATCCGTCCAATAGGAGGACCAAACTTTGGTTTCCGTTTGCTCTCTGGTTTTCTTCTTCTCCACTCTTTGCGTGTACCATCCCAGATCCACTTAGACGGGAACTCCAGATATGTCAAAGACCGGGCATCACTATAGCAGAGGTTGGCAGTAAACCATTCAGTAAGCATAGTCTTGTACTTGTTGGGGTTGCTTATAACCTCTGCAAGATTGTCGTCTTCTGCGTAAATGATCCGGTTCATATTAGGTAGATGTACCACCAGTCTGTGAACAGAAGGCTCACGGACATGGATATCAAATGCAAATATGCGCCAACACGCTTCACATGTAGATAAGTACCTACGTGATGATATAGACTTCATTAGTAGTTGGTCAGAAAAAAACACCTAAGGAGCAACAGCTGAAAACAATCTAAAGAGATACATTTTATTGAAAGCTGACAAAACGTCTGCAGAACGCATGCAAATAGTATCTGTACTTAGCATACTCATCGATTTCGTTGATTCCTGTTGACTCAGAGCCCGGAGTTTGGTACATAGAATGCAGATGGTCATATCGTGCCCTTTAGCAAGATATTTAAAAAGATACTTCAAAAGGTTTGTCTTATTACACCATTCTACATTGATGTGTGTCTGAAATTTTTTCAACAGTGATATGTTGTATGGCACAATCCACTTATTGTCAAGAGGAATTCCATTTTTCATTACGAAGCGGCCATTTTTTCGACGACGATACACGGGAAAACCAAGCCCATCAATCGTCGTCTCTTCATTATATTCTTTAGGATAATGCTTAGAGCAAACTCCGTTCTTCATGCAAGGAGATTTTGAATTATATTCTCACATGGACCGTGAACCATAAACTCCTCCACAAGTGCATACGCGAGTGGATCCGTCTTATAATCTGGTATCTCTGCAGATATGTAAGAATTTATAGTGTCTGGCGTGGGATCTTCAGTATCAACCTTTAACCACACAAGAGAATGTATGTGCGGCAAACCCCTTTTCTGGAACTCGACAACATATAAATCTGCATAGTAACACGGAGTGAAAGATCACGAAAAGTAAAATAGAAAATTGTAAACATGGAATGGAGAAAAAGAAAGAAGAAACTGAATAAGAAAAGAAGTAGTGTTTCATGAAAGCAAAAACCTAGGAAAGGAAAGTCAAGTACGTACATGTATTCACAGGCCCGAAAGTTTTTCCTTTTCTAACATCCTTACTATACTCATTAATCTTCATCTTGAACGCACGTGTTACAATATCCGGCCTATCAGGAGCAGTTTGGCCAGGTTCCATAAGAAGCGCGTCAGATATTTCATCCCACTTGGGATTGCATGTAAAAGTAACAAACAGGTCTGGAGCACCGTGAACACGGCAAATAGCCATTTCATCTTGATAATTTTGGATCATATAACGGGGACTACCAGTGTAGCTAGAATGTAAAATATACTCGACCCCTACATTCTTTCCTATGGAATTTCCTTCACCAACAGCGTCAGATATGCCTTGATAACTCTCTGACCGGAGACTATCTTGATTCCAAAAATGAAAACTGAGCCGACACGACTCAACGCAAGAAAACGAGTCAACCTTAAGCTGGTGAGATAACCGGCCACAGCAAGTAAATGTATTAGGTTCTTCTTTCCAATACATCTGTAACAATAATATTCTAGCATAGAAACATCCGGTCTTCCACGAACAGGAACACCATTCACGGACCGAAACTTGATACCAAGATGAAAGCTCATGGAAGCATGGGGTTACAAAAGTGGATATTGAAGGGCCATAAGGGAAGGATTAAGAGGAGACACACGCTGAAAACGTCCTGCTTCTTTCTGTACAATAATATCAAAGCTTTCCCCCTCCCTCGTGTAATATCAAATCTATTTACTTCTACAGAGAATTCGTCGACAATTAAAGCAGCCAATTTAGATGCAACTGGAAGAGAATACCGATTGCCATGCTCTGCTCCCTCGTGTCCAAACAACTGGATGGCAACTTCAGGAGCATCAGGGGAGAACAATCTCTGTTCATCCATACGGAACGTTTGAACCAAGGAATTATGAGTATTTAGCATTATTCTGAGAGCATCAACAACTTCACGATCAGGTTCTTCCCTCCGAGGCCGGGACCGGCGGACAGAACGAACAGGCCTTTCACCCGATGGCACATCAGGTTGTACATCTCTCTGGACACCACGAGAATGCGATGAAGAGGAGAACTGATCAGTAGAGGCAAGCACTTCATCGACATCAGCATCGTCAGATGAAAATATACCCATCCTATGATCAAGTTCATTCTGTGTATCGTAAATATAAAGCTGAGCAAACTTAGGGACAGGATTATCCTCAGGAGGAAGGAGTAAACCTATTTCATGACAAACCACTCCACATATTTTAAAAACATAAGGACCTCGTCCAATATTCACACTATTGTCAACCTGAACGCCAAGAGAAGTGAAAGCAAACATGGAGTTGTACTCACGAATCAAGCGAAGAAAATCAAGCGAAGAAAACGACTACACTCGGTACCGCCATCGAACCGCAACAATTCAGCCAATGGAGACGGCCAGTCAGGATAAGCAGGAAGAGAAATTTTTCCAGCGCGACAACAGTGCGTATATACAGGTTTCTTTTTTGTACTAAGATGCTTGCAACGCTCTTGATACCAATATCTAGCATCGCAATGCGGACACACATAGTGAGGACCACCATAATAGGACCTCTCTGGCCAAGAACCTGAAGGTATAAACAACCCATTAGAAATAAGGCAACAAATGGATAAAACTTGGTAAATCTAAATATAAAAACAGAAAGGACATAAGGAAACTCACGTTTCAGCAAGGTGATAAATTCATTAGGAAGAGGAAGATGGATATTTCCAGGTCGAAAGCCTGCTCTAACCAACCGACGGTGACGACGGATGCCCATACGCATTTGCTGATTCGAGCTGATAGTATGCGCGGGAACAAAAGGTGTTGGGGAGACTGGAAAGACAACAACACCAAAAAGAAATGTCAGCATTCGGATGGAAAGCACCAAAATTAGAAAAGAAAAGATAAGCTACAAATAGAATTCTTACCCCGAGACAGACCAACTGGCAATGCATCCGAAAGGTCGTCCAGATCAACATCAGATAAAACATCCGGAGAAGCTGTGTAGAATTCAGAGGGAGCGCTGGCGAAATCCCCATCCGGATGCGCTGAACTTGAAGAGAAGGCATGTGGAAAAGGAGCCCATGAAGCCGGAGTAGATAGACGCGAAGCAGAGCTAGGATTGATGCGTGGCCAATCACTAAGAGGAATATAGTCATCAATAAAGTCAGCAAGCATAGCTGACCAGCCGCCTGCAGAATCATCGTCAAAAGAATCCACACACGGCACTACAAAGAGCACAAAGCAGATAAAGGTAAAATAAAACACATGTAGATTGTATCCAGCGTCCTTACACATGTAGACCGTATCTAGTATACGCGCAGATACACTGTATCATTTTCCAACTAATGGCAATTTTTAGAAACGTCAAGAACAAATCTGCAAAATTAACTCTTAAGATATGCACAAATGAAGGCACAAGGCAGAATGCATAAGATCGTCCGACGAACCATATAGAGTTGAAAATAGAGAGAACGGGTGATAGCATTTAAAGTAAATGCGAAGATGATAATGATGAAAATGAGATCGCAAAGGTATTCATAGTAAACATTATTCCCAAATTACATGCAAATCACAACAGCGATAAGTAAGTACTATCCTTAGATTAGATACAAACTTGGAAAAGTGATAACCACAGAACGTGCATGAAAGGCCACAGAACACGTAGGCATACAGGTAAGAATGTAGTACAGAACAAAATCAGTCAAAATACATCTAGCAGAAAATCTGGAAAACCATGACTAATTAGCAACAACAGGGACGGCAAACACACCGTAAGTAGAAGAACTTGCACCAAGAAATGGAGGCAATACATGGCGGACAGGTCGAGTAGAATCCGAATAACTTGCAGACGAAAGAACACACACTGACAAACAATCAACTACCTCCAAAGTGCATACACAGAAAGAATAAAGTGAGTAGAAAAAAGTGATCCGGGCAAATGAAGCAACCCTAATACCTGGCATATCATGCATTGGCCGTTTACCCAACGCAATCTCTCGGCATCGCGCATCCTGCTCGGCCGATAGAGTCCCAATATCAATGTTGCAAGCGAGAACACCGGAGAGGCCGGTAGAAAGACCATGAGGCAGTGCAGCTGAATAAGAAGGCGAGGCAGAAACAACAGATCGAACTAAAGAAACAGACGTACGTGAAAGCCGGTCGTGCGATCCGCGGACGCGAGCGCGATCTGGCGCCCTGGCAGCGGAAGCAGCCACCAGCGACCCATCGTTGGCAGAACGGCAAGAAGAAGGCACGTCATCCGCCAAACCTTGCGCGGGCAGAGGAACAGGACGGGTTGAACGGCCGCGAGCAGGACGCGACATGAAGGCAGCAGACACGGACAGCGCGCTTGGATCATGGGCAGTGGAGGCAGCTCTGTGAAGACCCATGTCCGCCGCAGCAGGCGCACTTTCCGACAGACGCCGTCGGCGCGACGCAGGAGCAGAAGACGCAACAGCGGAGGAGCTCCGCCGGCGAGAACCTCCCACAGCAACAGAAGGCACGTCCGCATGAGAACAATCGGCAGCCACCCTGGGCACGCCGACGATGACCGGAACATCTTCAGAGAGTCGTCGGAAAGGCGACGACGATTGAGAGGAGGCAGCAGCAGGACGCGGTGTACGGGAAGAACCAGCTACCGTTACAGAAGGCGCGGCCGTGCGCGGCAGAATACGCAGCGTGGTATCGGCGCGGAAGCCCGCGGACCGGCCTGAAGAAGGACGACCCGGCCGCCGACCACGCTGCCGGCGCGGAGCAGCGGCCGAAGGCGTAGTGTCTTGGATGCCCCGGCAACGGCGCAACACAGGAGGAGGCAAAGTAATAGCACGCCCTCGAACTGGTTCCGGAGGATCATTCATCCTAGAACTCACCAAAAGGGAAAATCAGACACGGATAAATCCCAAAGAAAAGAAGTTCAGAAGAAGAAGAGCAGGACAGACCTAGTGGCTGATCGTGACGAAAGATTAAACAGCCAGACTGATCTAGAAGAAGAGAATGACAAGTAGTTATCATAGAGAGAAACGTGGCACGGCAGCACCGCTGAAGGGAGGGCAGCTGGCTCGTGGCGAAGCGGGGAGCGCGTCAGGAAGTTATTGGTAAAAACTGTTCATGAACAGTAACCGAACGCATGACAGTCGTCGAAAGCTTAACGCCTTAAGGGCACGTACAGCGCCGGTGTTAAGGAGCGACGCTAGGATTAGATTCCTGGCAGTTTTTACGGAATCCCGACTGATTGTAGAAAACCAGGAAGCGTTGGCGCAAACTGAGCCGTCGACGCTAGAAGTATGTAGCAAACGATTTTTTTAGGCAGACTGTACAAACGGGACAGAAAACAATTCTTTTTTAGCGCCTTGGTTAACGCCTGCGTTGGAGGATGGTACTCTTGGCTACTTTTGTTTTCCAGTACGAAGCACCCACCTAAACGTCTACCAGTATACATGCCCTAATACAGGGCTATATATAATCACAAAATAGTAATCATGGAAAGGCAAAACATATTGTGAACTACAAATATACGCCAATTTTTGTTTGGGTCAAGAAGTGGTGGAGTGAAGTTATTTATACAAGAGGGGTCTCCAAGGAAATCTTTGGCTTCTCTATAAGGATGGTAATGGGCAGTGCATGGACATGGTAGAGTAATACCATATCCATACCCGTATAGTCAATGGGTAGAAAACTTTACCCATATCCGTACCCGCGGGTATAAATCTTTACCCATGCTCATACCCGACGTGTACCCGTACCCGTTGGGTACCCGATGGGTAGATCCAATAGTAAACAATTATTCATAATTTTATATTAATCAATATCATATTTGACAAGAAAATAAGTATCGCTATTCAATAATAGGTAGACGAGTACATGAAAACTATCAACCTTTAGAAATCGCAATCTCATACTTGCTCTTAAGCTACTCGGCCACATAGGTTGAAACTCTATAGATAAGTTTTACAAGTCAGTATAAATGGGTAGGGTATGGGTATACCCATGGGTACAACCCTATAATCGACCCGTGACTTAACGGACAGGGTATGGGTATTACCCATGGGTATAAAGTATGCCCATATCCTACCCATGCGGGTACGGTACCCGTGGGTACCTGTAACACCCTCGCCTGATAAGGCTGAGTTTATGTGTATAGTGCCAATCCCTGGATCGGTTCACTGGCACACACAGTATAAAATAATACCAATATAACTGTGCATCATAAATACAACGAATCTGATCCAGAATTTACATTATTTATTCAAGTACACAGCGGAAAAAGAATACAAGGTAGATCTCCATCCTTCAAATGTGCCATAGGCGAACAATTGTTGAGTGGAGTCTCGCGACCTATGAACGATCACTCAAATACGATATAACCTGCAACATGAAACATTGCAGCCACGAATGGTCAATACATTGAATGTATGGCAAGTAGGCTAAAGTGGTTAACAACAGATCTATGAACTACATGCTTATTTGGCCAAGTGGAGTTCAGGCTCATTTGCATAAAGAAACAGTTTTATCCTAACATTTGTAACAAAGTAGTTTTCCAATACGATAAATAGGACACTCTGGTTCACTCCTAGGTGCTCCTACCCAATTATGTTCACCCAACAAGTTTTAAGTAATTAAGAAATAAGGATGAGTGAGAAATATCATAGTCTCAGTATCAGGTCACTCAAATTGTCCATAACCGGAGACACGACTAAGCACTTAGTTTTATACACCCTGCAGGGGTTAGTATACTTTACCCATGTGACTTGGCCAGCCCAGCTCGTACCACCACTCTCATATTGGGTGATGATAGGGAGAAGTCCAAGAAGGAACCGTTCGGGAAGTTGCTCCCCAATCCCGACGCGCACCGGTCCAACCTACACTATCTACATCTCTGGATACGCGGGTTCGAGTTACCACAACCTACTGAGTTCAACCAACCGCCCATTTCATTATTGGCACATGGTTGCACACGAAAGCTTCCAAACAAAGAAACCAATCAATTCTTAGTGTCCTGGGTGCCTTTCCGCAATGATACCACCAAAAATTATCAATCTCATCACACCCAGGATATTCATTGATTAAGTTGTTTTAGTTTTCGCAAACCAACACATTTAGAATCAACATCAGTGATGTAACCCAGCCCTCGTTCATCATAGCATGGCTAAGCACATCTACCAACGGTGGCTCATAAACAAGGAATGCTAGGGAATAATATGGGACATAGCATAGCATATACACATCAATTCCTACATATGCAATTATACAAAAACATCTATAATGCATAGGAAAACAGTAGGACATTTATGACCAAGATAGCACCGCTTGCCTTTGTTGTAGATGTAGTCGATTAGATAATTCTCACAATTCTCATAGATATAATGGTTGCTCTCGTCATAACCACAATACTTGCAATCATAGTAGTTGCAATCACACACATTGCACTCCTCGCAATCTATCGATCAAACAATTGCATACAATATAAACAATAGCACATAGAGATCAAACAAATACAACAAATGCATGCATGAAAATTTAATATGTCACAATGGTTGTTACTTTAGTTCTCTAAACAATATTGAAGTATATGATGCATGCAAGAGACCAATTAATGCAATGGAGTACTTATTATTAATAATTACTTGCCAATATAGGGTTTTTAATAGTTCTGTTGTAACGCATGTTCTAACTGTCGGATTAAATTTGTTTCTTGGGTTTAATGGATAGAGGACATTAATACGAACCAGTAGGCATTGGATTCACCCTAATCGGAGTTATAGATCTTTTTGTATGATTTAAATAGTGTTTAATGGTTTTAAATGATTCATATAGTTTCTGTTGTCTAAAAATCAAACTAAAATTATATCTGTAATCTCCACGGAATTGTGATTTCAGGGACATATTATTTGTAATTTTCTGAATAGTATTTATTTTCTTATGAATTTATTACTCTAAATAGGCCATTAAACCATTTAAATCTTCACGGCAAACCTTACAGTAAAATGCTGAACTAATTGCATATTGATGATCTACATGGAACCTGCTTTCCATCGGTATATCATTTATATTTTTGTGAGAAGCAATTAATTTACTATGAATTTAATAATTTATAAAGCCATTAAAACTAATTAAATTGCTACGGGTTAAATAGTCGGCAAAGGCTAGATCCAACCAGATATTATTAATGTATATTACAGTAGCTTCAATTTGATATATTGTTCATATTTTTCGGAGTTACAGATAATTTCTTATGAATTTATTAACCTAAAAGACCATTAAAACTAATTAAATTACTGCAGTAACCACGTATAGTAAAAGTTGGATCTATTCTGATAATATGATTCTAAGTGAAATTATCTTCAATTTGATATATTATACGCAATTTTTGGACGTGGTATGAATTTCTAATGAATTTTACAAGTTAGATCTATAATGTGCAATTTTAAATTCGAACGGAATATTTCAGGGAATATTCCGCTGACTGGACAGGTTGACTTTGCACGCTGACTGGGACTAGATGCTGACCTGACGATGATGTGGCGTTGATGAGGAAGCTGATCGGAATAACGACATGGCACGCACCGGTTTGATTGGATCTCGACCGTCTGGATAGGATCCGGTGGCTAGAAGAAGAGATTGACCCGATTTTGGCTCAGAATAGACAAAACAGATCTGTGTTAGAGAGACAAATCCGTAGGTCAAATTGAAAAAGTTAGAACACGAAAGTTGTTGGGGAATCATTATTCCTACTTTCTCACCAAAGGAATTTGGATTTGAAGAAACGAGCGCGAGTACATCTTGGATTTACACCTTAAGATCTGAAATATTGTGATGCGAAATTCTCTGGTTGTGGTGGATGAAAAGAGGTGAGGTTTGTCGGGATTGAAATATTTCGACGCGTTCTACAACTTTCGTTTTTTGACCGAAGGCAAACAACGAAGTCTAGATGGGTTAAAAAGCGAAATAAGATTCGGGCATATGTAGAATCGGGTTTTCGAGGAGAGAAACTCGTATAACTGTGGCTCCACGAGTTTATATGGAGATTTAGTATGTTGTAGAGATAGGTATTGGAGTAGGGAACAAGTAAAAACAAACGGAAGTTAATTCGGAGTTGTAGATAAAAAGTTATAGCAGTTTGAATAGAGATAGCTTTGACAAAACTCGTTTTGCACGCCTTTTAAAGCAAACCTGGGCACGTATGTGCACACGTGTAGCTGCTCCGGTCGGTCCGAGTGGGCCCGTTTAGGTTTTTTTTACTTGTTTCTCTCATATCTTTTGCATACGAACTCCAAATGACATGATTCTTGTTTCTAAAATTTTCTAAAATTGAATAGATCATTGTAGGATCAAATTTGTAATTTTTTTACTAGTTTGGAAGTAGTGGATTTACAAATCCTTGTATATTTCATTTTATTTATATCTTTATGTGTTTGTATTTATTTCATAACGTTTTCATACTAGCTCCAAATGAGCTCAATTTTGTTTCTAAAATTTTGTAGTATTAATTGGATCTCTTTAGGCTATAATTATCAATAATTTATGTCTTAGCAACAGTGGGTTTTAATAAGTCAATTTAATTACCCTTAGGAACATTTGGGCGAATCAACTATAGGATTTAGATACCAGGATTTGGATTTAGTTTGTGAGAACTTTGCATGGATGTAATGAAATGCTTCATGATTTTCATTTTGAAATCTTGCACACCAATTCTACAATCCATAATCAATCCATGCCCTTTTGCCTATATGGCTACTTAGGTCATAATAAAAGAATATAAGATTTTGAATTCAAGGTTGAGAGGATTTTCTATTCAAAAAGTTTCATCTCATTGAGAATTTTCAACATAGTCAAACAATCAATCAAACTTATTTATTTCACATTCCAAAATTAGGAGAATTTTGGGATGTGACAGTACCTGTACCTGTGGGTAAAATTGTCATCCTTACTTCTCTAGCAATATTAGTTTCATGAGAGATTTGGAAAGAAAGAAATTGTAAGATCTTTAGAAACAAATCATCAACCGTGACCTTGCTCATCGCGAAGATAAAAGAGGAGGCGAATATGTGGAGTCGATATTGCCAGGGAAAAAGGCACTTTGTAATACCATGTTGTGAGAGTTTTTTTTGTAATTTGGCCTTGGTTATGCCAAGGCCTTGTAAGACATCTAAAACATTTTTCTTAGTCAATACAAATGACAAATCTTTTGCGTTGTTTCGAATCATTTGGGTCAGATAGAAACACAAAGCAACATATATTGCTCAATCACAAAGATAAAAACATCAGATTTACGAGAAAAGAGGTCATCAAAGAGAGGTTACACTGGAGCCTGATACGTTAGAAACGTATCTACAATTTTTGATGTTCCATGCTTATTTAGTATCTACTTTGCTTTGCTTTATCTACACTTTGATGTGTTTTTATATGTTTTCTGGAACTAACCTATTAACAAGTTGCCACAGTGTCAGTTGCCTGTTTTCTTCTGGTTCTGGTTCCAGAAAGGCAGAAAATCAATATTCTCGGTATTGGACGGGACAAAATCCAAAGTCAATATTTTACCGTGGGGAACACAAAGTCCAAAGGAGAGACGGAGGAGGTCCTCGAGGGGGCCACACCCCCTGGCCGCGCGGGTGGGCCCACCCCACGCCTGGGGGGGTGAAGCTGCCTCGGGCACCCCCTCGGCCTCCCTCTTCGCCTATAAGAAGCCCCCGATGTAGAAAACCTAGGCACCCGATCAAAACTCCACGAAACCTTCTGTAGCCGCTGTCATAATTGTCCCTAGATCGGGGGGATCTGAAGTTCTTCCCGGCACCCTGCCGGAGGGGAAATCATCCCGGAGGCCTTCTTCTCCGGTATGAAGCGTGAGTAGTTCACCTTGGACTACGGGCCCATGTAGTATCTAGATGGTTGTATCTCCTCCTTGTGCTTTCATGTATAGATCTTGTGAGCTCCGTTCATGATCAAGATCTAATCTATTTGTAATCATGCATGTTGTGTTTGCGGGGATTCGATGGATATTGAGATTACTATGTCAGATTGATTAATGGTTTTGTCTATTTGATTCTATCATGTCTGTGTTGTTTGTGATCTTGCATGCTCTCCGTTGTTAGTAGCTATCTTGGCCAAGTAGTTGCTAGTGACTCCAAGAGGGGGTATTTATGCTCGATAGTGGGTTCATGCCTCTAGTTTCCAAGGGAAGTGACAAAAATGTCTTCGGTTGTAGATGTGTTGTTGCCACTAGGGAGAAAACAACGGTCTCTTGTTTATGGAACAAGTGGATTATTTACCTTACACACTTTGCTTAAAGCAGTTGTCTGTTGCTTGCAACTTAATACTAGAGGGGGTTCAGATGATAACCTGAAGGTGGACTTCTGGTCATAGATGCAGCTGGATGGCGGTCTATGTATCTTATTGTATTGCCCAATCGAATCTCATAGGATCTTTTTGTCTAGTATTGCATTGTTATGCCTTGCTCAGTTCCTATCAATTGCCCTGCTGTAATTTGTTTACCCTTCATGCCATGTTGTTTATCTAAGGAGAGCACCTCTAGTGAACTATGGACCCCGGTCCAATCTTTATCATTGATACATCTTCCATTGTTACTGTTTACTTGCTGCAAACCACTCATCACCTTCCACACCATACAATTATGAAGGAAATATGCCCTAGAGGCAATCATAGAGATGATTATATTTCATATGTATCCATGAGTTATTGTAATGTTCTTTGAATATCCATATCAGGCAACTTGTATTGATTGGCAATTATGTGAATTGTTTGTGAAACTCTTTACTTGTATGGTTATTTAATAGCTGTCCCTAGTCGAAGTTCATGTGAGTACACACGTGAATATTAGACTAGCACATCGATTGGTTGATGACTATGTTTCGCAAGTCATAGACATGGAGATGCCAAACCAATGATATGGACACATGTTATGAACATGGGGTTGGACTGACTCAACTTGAGACTAGCAATTAGACTTGCAGCTCGCTCTACACATCGTGTACGTTTTGTCCTTAGACCTGAGATTGTCGCATGTACTTGAGATGTGGATCGACCTACTTTGGGGCTATCAAACGCTGCTCCGTAACTGGGTAGTTATAAAGGTAGCTTTCTGTTGGAATTATGCCCTAGAGGCAATAATAAAGATGTTATTATTATAATTCTTGTTCATGATAAAGTTTATATTCCATGCTAGAATTGTATTAAGAGGAAACATTAATACTTGTGTGGTTTGTGAACAACACCGTGTCCCTGGTACGCCTCTAAGGACTAGCTCATTGATCAATGATGGTTAAGGTTTCCTAACCATAGACATGAGTTGTCAATTGATAATGAGATCATATCATTGGGAAAATGATATGATGGATGACCAAACTAAGCGAAGCAATTAGATCGTTCATCGTGTTCATCTTTGCGAAGCTTTTCCTATGTCAAATATTGTATTCCTTAGACCATGAGATAATGAAACTCCCGTACCGGAAGAAAGCTTTGAGGTCATCAAACGTCATCCTATGAGAGGTGATCATAAAGGTGTCTCTCGGTGATCGGAAAGTATCTGGGTTGTATGTATCGAGATGGAATTTGTCCCTCCCAAGTCGGAGAGATATACTGGCCCAATCGGTAATCGATATCAACACCGCTTGCAAGCATGTGGTTAAGGAGTTAATCACAAAGTGATATCGGATTACGAACGAGTAAAGTACTTGCTATGAACGAGGTGAACTAGGTATGATGCATCGACGATCGAATCTGCAAGTAAAATATCGCGAGACGAAGGGAATATATATATGGGATTGATTGAATCCTGGCATCGTGGTTCATCCGATATGATCATCGATGAATGTGGGAGTCAATATGGGTGCAGGACCACTGTTGATTATTGATAGAAGATCATGTCCGCATATTCTCGCAGGTCACACACTTAACGTATCTCGACGCTAGGATAGATTGGATAATTGTTTTATGAATTTTTGTTCGAGTCTCGGATGGGATCCGGGACATCACGAGAGGTTCGGAATGGTCCGAGAATAAGATTCATATAAGGCGGCAGTTTTTGGAGTTGAATTGTTCGGGTTAATCGGTATTGTACCGGAAGCTTCTAGAACCTTCCGGAAGGGTACCAACGTGGCCCCACCTTCCGGGAGGGGGCATGGGCCTATGAGGGAGTGTCCTGGCCGCATTGGGCCAGGGTCACAAGGCCCCATAGGGCCCAGCCGATCCTAGACCCCACTCCTTATCCTTTGGGCTTGGGAAGGGTTAGCTGCGCCCCCTATATAAAGAGGGGCGCACCAACCAACACACCTCTCCTCCAAACCCTAGCCCTTTCTAGCTTTCCTCTCCTCCCGATTGTTGTAGGCGAAGCCTGCAGAAATTCTCCACCATATACACCACGCCGTGTTGTAGATCCAATCTATCTCCACCATACTTGGTCCGAGGAAGGAGGAGACGCCGAGGTGTCGCACGTGCATCTCACGGAGGCACCGCCGCTTGTGCTAAATCGGATCGGATCGCGAGGAGGAGAAGAGAGTACGACTACATCACCCATGTTAATGAACGCTCCGCTGCGTAATCTTCAAGGGTATGAAGATCTAATCCAATCTCTCTCATTGATTGCATCTCCTAGATTAGATCTTGGCTTTCCTCTGTTCGCATCCGTAGAAAATTTTGATTTACTATGCCGCCAAACCCTCGGGTATCGAGCTAGATCTATGCGTAGATGTGTTTCACGAGTAGAACGCAACATGGTTGTTGCGCATTGATATTTTCTGTTGCAAGCCTCTTGTTTGTGTTCTTCTTATGACGGGATAGTGAGATTGAAGCGGTCCAGACCAACCTTACGCGACGCCGTTCATGACCGGCTCGCACTTGACGGTGGCTTGTTCCACACATGCGGTGGTGGATGTCGGTTTCTCTCACTATAGTTGTCATGGGATTAACACGAGTTTGGCAACCATAATATCACCGTTGTGGCTTTCCGTAAGAATCGTTCTTAGCATCTACTCCCATAAGCCACGTAAAACATGCAACAACAAAGTAGAGGCGTCTAACTTGTTTTTGCAGGAGTGTTTTCGTGATATGGTATGGCCCAAGATGTGATGTGTATATTGTATGTGATGATCATGTTTTGTAATGTTTCACGACTTGCATGTCGATGAGTACACAACCGGGAGCCATATGGTTGTCTTTATAATTGTGTATTACCCGCGAGTCAACTTCTTATCGCCATGTAATAATTTTACTTTATCGCTAAGTAGTTAGCAATAGTTGTAGTTGCTATTCGTGGTGGAGGCAATCATGGTGGAGTGATGGAGATCATTAACGCACAAGATGGAGATCATTGCGCAAGGATTGGCTATACCATGTCACATAACGTTATATGCATGTGATGTTTATCCTTTATGTATCTTATTATGCTTAGATCGCGACGGTAGCATTATAAGATGATTCCTCACTTAAAGATCAAGATAAAACTGTGTTCTCCCCAAGTATGCACCGTGTGAAAGTTCGTCGTGTCCAAGCATCACGTGATGATCGGGTGCTATAGACTCCACGCTCACATACAACGGGTGCAAGCCGCTTTGCACGCAGAAATACTTGGTCTAGCTTGACGAGCCTAGCATGTGCAGACATGGCCTCGAACACAAGAACCGAAAGGTTAAGATCATATGAATGATATGATCGACACTTTGTTGTCCACCATTGAAACCACATCTCTTCTCGTGATGATCGGATTAGGTGTGGTGAATTTGGATCGTGTTCACTAAACAACTTGAGGGATGTTGAATTTAGTGGGAGTTCATCTAGTAATTTGATTAAATTGAACTATTTATCATGAACATAGTCTAAATTGTACTTGCAAATACCGTAGATCACATGGCCAAGTCCAACTTCAACTTAAACGCTTTTTCTGAGAAGGAAAAGCTTAGAAACAATGGGTCTAACTTCACCAATTGGTTCCAATCTAAGAATCATTCTGTCATGGACAAAAGGACTATGTCCTTGGGAAAACGTTAGGTGACCCCTGCCAGAATCGCCTTGGCCGATGAGAAAGCTGTCATCGATCGCAAAGATGATTATGGTGTGATTAAGAGCACCATGTTGTTTGCTATGGAACCGAGCTTCAAAATCGTTTTGAAGAGTATCCCGGCCCTTCGAGATTCTCGAGGAGCCGAAAACCATGTTTGACTCAGCCCGCTCGAGAGATATGAGATCTCCGAGAAGTTCTTTAATGCAAGATGGAGGAAGGAGTTCGTTAGTGAGCACGCCATAAAGATGTCGGGCTACACTCAACGTCTTGAGCAACTGGAATGCACGATTCGAGGAGCTCAAGATTGACAGGTTCTCGCAATCACTCCTCCCAGCTACAAAAGTTTTGTAGTGACTCATAATCGATTGGTTCCATCGACACGATCACCGAGCTCTTCGCAAAGTCAAGGCTGCAGAGGTGGACATCAAGAAGGATAATCATGTGTTGATGGTCAACAAGCCCTCCTTTAAGAAAGGTAAGGAGCAAAGAAATCCTTCAAGAAGGGCGGTAAGCGCTTGATGCCCCTTGAGAAGAAGCTCAAGTCCGTCCTAAGCCCGAATCGAGTGCTTCTATTGCAAGGACAAGGGTCCTTTGGAAGCGAATCGTCCGAAGTACTTAGCGACAAGAAGGTGGCACCATCAAAGGTATATTTGATATACATGTTATTGATGTTTTCCTTACTAGCCCTCGTTGTAGTGCGGGTATTTGATACGGTTCGTTGCTAATATTTGTAACTCGAAATAGGAGCTACTGGAATGAGCGGCGACTGCGAGGATGAGGTGACGATTGGCGTTGGCAACGGATCAAGAGTTGATGTGATGGCTGTCGCACGCTCTCCTTAGTTTTACCTTGGGATTAGTTTTAAACCTTAATAAGTGTTATTATGTGCTGCGTTGAGCATGAACATTATTTCGGATCGTGTTTTTGCAAGATGGTTATTCATTTAAATCGAGAATAATGGTTGTTCTATTTATATGAGTAACATCTTTTATGGTCATGCACCTCTTGTGAATGGTTTATTTCTTCTAAATCTAGAAAGGATGAAACACATCCATAACATTGAGGCTAAGAGATGCAAAGTAGATAGTGATAATACTACTTATTTGTGGCACTGTCGTCTAGGTCATATTGGTGTAAAGCGCATGAAGAAACTCCATTCTGATGGACTTTTGGAGTCTCTTGATTTTGAATCATTTGACACATGCGAACCATGCCTCATGGGCAAGATGATCAAAACCCCGTTCTCCGGTATGATGGAGCGAGCAACGGACTTGTTGGAAATCATACATACCGATGTATGCAGACCGATGAGTGTTTCGACGCGCGGTGGATATCGCTATTTCCTCACTTTTACCAATGACTTAAGTAGATCTGGGTATATCTATTTAATGAAACATAAATCTGAAACATTTGAAAAGTTCAAGGAATTTCAGAATGAAGTGGAGAACCATCATAACATAAATATTAAGTTTCTACGATCCGATCGTGGAGGTGAATATTTGAGTTATGATTTTCTCACGCATCTTAAAGCAAGTGGAATCGTTTCACAACTCATGCCACCCGGAACACCACAGCGCAATGGTGTGTCTGAGCACAGAATCGAACCCTATTAGATATGGTCCGATCAATGATGTCTCTTACTGATTTGCCGTTATCATTTTGGGGTTATGCATTAGAAACCGCTGCATTCACTTTAAATAGGGCTCCATCTAAATCCGTTGAGACGACACCGTATGAACTGTGGTTTGGTACTAAACCTAAGTTGTCGTTTCTTAAAGTTTGGGGATGCGAAGCTTACGTCAAGAAGTTGATGCTGGACAAGCTCGAACCCAAAGCGGAGAAATGCGTCTTCATAGGATACCCTAAGGAAACTATTGGGTATACCTTCTATCACAGAACCGAAGGCAAAGTGTTTGTTGCAAAGAACGGTTCCTTTCTTGAGAAGGAGTTTCTCTCGAAAGAAGTGAGTGGGAGGAAAGTAGAGCTAGACGAGGTTATTAAACCTTCTCTTGAATTGGAGAGTAGCGCAGCACCTGAAATTGTTCCAAAGTGCCGCACAACAATAGAGGAAGCTAATGACAAGGATCATGAAGCTTTGACGATCGCCATCGAATGTCGCAGTCGACAAGGTCGCGTGCCCTCCGAGTGGTACGGAACCTGTCGACTGTCTTGTTGGTAGAAAAGTGAACCTACAAACTATGAGGAAGCGGCGATGATGAGCGACTACGAGAAATGGCCGGAAGGCATGAAATCAATTGGGATCCATGAGCGAAAACCAAGTATGGACTTTGGTGGATCCTCCTAGCGACCGAAAGGCCGTTGAGTGCACATGGATATTCAAGAAAACGGACGTGGATGGTAATGTTACCGTCTATAAAGCACGGCTTGTCGCAAAAGGTTTTCGACAAGTTCAAGGTGTTGACTACGATGAGACTTTCTCCGTAGCGATGTTTAAGTCCATTCGGATTTTATTAGCAATTGATGCGTTTCATGATTATGAAATATGGCGAGATGGATGTCAAGATCGCTTTCCTCAATGGGAACATTGATGAAGAGTTGTATATGATGCAACCAAGGTTTTGTCGATCCTAAGGATGCTAGTAAAGTATGCAAACTTCACGTTCCATTTATGGACTGAAGCAAGCATCTCGGAGTTGGAACCTTCATTTTGATCAAGTGATTAAGAGTTTTGGATTTGTTCCAAATTGCTACGAAGCTTGTATCTACAAGAAAGTGAGTGGGAGCTTGACGTTTACATCGTATGTGGATGACATATTGATTATCGGAAATGACATCAACATGCTTAACGATGTGAAGAGTTATTTGAACAAGTGTTTTTCAATGAAAGACCTAGGTGAAGTTGCTTATATATTGGGCATCAAAATCTATAGAGATAGACAAAGGCTGATAGCTTTAAGCCAGTACATACCTAGACAAAGTTCGAAAAGGTTCGTAATGGATAAGGCAAAGAAAGGTTAAGTGCCTATGTTGTCGTGTAAGATATTGAGCAAGGCTTAGTGTCCACTACGGTAAATGATAGGAAGCTATGAGCAAAGTGCCTTATGCCTCGGCCATAGGTTCCATCATGTATGCCATCTTGTGTACTAGACCGATGTGTCCAATGCTCTTGGTTTGACGAGATATCAAAGTGATCCAGAGTGGAACATCGACAGCCGTGAAGAACATCCTAAAGTACCTAAATAGAACTAAAGAAATGTTCTTAGTCTATGGGGTGATGAATAGCTTGTCGAAAAGGTTACGTCGATACTAGTTTCGACATCGACAAGGATGATTCCAAATATCGACGAGGATGCTTATATTTTGAATGGAGGAGCGTGAGTGGAGAAGTGCAAGCAAAGCGTGATCGCGGGATCTACGATGGAAGCGGAATACATGGTCACGCAGAAGCGTCAAGTGAAGGAGTTTGGATCAAACTTCATCATCGAGCTTGGCGTGGTTCCAAGTGCATTGGACCCACCGGAGATATTGTGACAACACCGCGCCATAGCACTCGCTAAGGAACCAAGATATCATCCAAAGACCAAGCATATCAACCACAAGTTTCATATAATCCGAGATTATATAGCGATGGAGATCGAAGATTAGCAAAGTACATACGGATCCGAATGTCGCAGATCCATTGACTAAACCTCTTCCACGTGTAAAACATGATCAACACCTCGATTGCCATGGGTGTGAGATTGTTGCGGATGTAAACTAGATTATTGACTCTAGTGCAAGTGGGAGACTGTTGGAATTATGCCCTAGAGGCAATAATAAAGATGTTATTATTATAATTCTTGTTCATGATAAAGTTTATATTTCATGCTAGAATTGTATTAAGCGGAAACATTAATAATTGTGTGGTTTGTGAACAACACCGTGTCCCTGGTACGCCTCTAAGGACTAGCTCATTGATCAATGATGGTTAAGGTTTCCTAACCATAGACATGAGTTGTCAATTGATAATGAGATCATATCATTGGGAGTGATATGATGGACAGACCCAAACTAAGCGAAGCAATTAGATCGTTTCATCGTGTTCATCTTTGCGAAGCTTTTCCTATGTCAAATATTGTATTCCTTAGACCATGAGATAATGCAACTCCTGGTGGGAAGAAAGCTTTGAGGTCATCAAACGTCATCCTATGAGAGGGTGATCATAAAGGTGTCTCTCGTGATCGAAAATATCTGGGTTGTATGTATCGAGATGGAATTTGTCCCTCCCAAGTCGAGAGATATACTTGGCCCACTTTAATCGATATCAACACCGCTTGCAAGCATGTGGTTAAGGAGTTAATCACAAAGTGATATCGGATTACGGAATGAGTAAAGTACTTCCGTGAACGAGATTGAACTAGGTATGACCAGACCGACGATCGAATCTCGCAAGTAAAATATCATGAGACGAAGGGAATATATATATGGGATTGATTGAATCCGGCATCGTGGTTCATCCGATATGATCATCGATGAATGTGTGGGAGTCAATATGGGTGCCTGCACTGTTGATTATTGATAGAAGATCATGTGCATATTCTCGAACCCGCAGGTCACACACTTAACGATCTCGACGCTAGGATAGATTGGATAATTGGTTTATGAATTTTGTTCGAGTCTCGATGGGATCTGGGACATCACGATAGGTTCGAATGGTCGGAGAATAAGATTCATATAAGGCGGCAGTTTTGGAGTTCGAATTGTTCCGGTTAATCGGTATTGCAGGAAGCTTCTAGAACCTTCCGGAAGGGACCAACGTGGACCCACCTTCCGAGAGGGGCATGGGCCTATGAGGGAGTGTCCTGGCTGCATTGGGCGGGGGCACAAGGCCCCATAGGGCCCAGCCGATCCTAGAGAGTTTAAATCGTTTAAACTAGAGATAGGGTTTCTAGAAGAGGAGAGTCCATGCCCCACTCCTTATCCTTTGGGCTTGGGAGGGTCTAGGGGCTGCGCCTCTATATAAAGAGGGGGCGCACCAACCCAACACACCTCTCCTCCAAACCCTATCCTTTCTAGCTTTCTCTCCTCCCATTTGTTTGTGGCGAAGCCCTTGCAGAAATTCTCCACCATATACACCACGCCGTGTTGTATATCCAACCTATCTCTCCACCATACTTGCTGGTCCGAGGAAGGAGGAGACGCCGAGGTGCTGCGTGTGCATCTCACGAGGCACCGCCACTTGTGGTGCTAGATCGGATCGGATCGCGAGGAGGAGAAGCGACTACATCACCCACGTTAGATGAACGCTCATGCGAATCTTCAAGGGTATGAAGATCTAATCCAATCTCTCTCGTTGATTGCATCTCCTAGATTAGATCTTGGCTTTCCCTCTGTTCGCATCCGTAGAAAATTTTGATTTACTATGCCGCGAAACCCTTCACTTTCGGGTTTGTCCTGAAGCATGCTGCAAGGCATGGTCAATCAAGATGGGATTTGCCCCTCTCTACTTGAGAGAGATATCTCTGGGCCCCTCGAGTGATCGGATCCAGAAATGCATGGCCGTGCTACATAATGTTAAGAGTTAACCTAGTAAAGGGATTTCGAATCACGGTATCGAGAAAGAGAGGTCAGCTTGGAGCTAGACCAAATATTATGAGGCAAAGGGAAAGACATGTACTAAACCTTGTGATGGTTCGTCCGATATGATCTTTGTATGCGTTTAGGAGTTGGCACGTCTTGCTAGAGGCTGCTACCAACTATTGACAGAATAAGTGTATTCGTGTCATGTCTACACGTATATGAACCTATAGGGTCACACACTTAAGGGGCTAGAATCCTAATGAGGATTAGATCCGAATTATACCAGGCTTAGGCCACTAATGGGCTGCTAATGTAGAAGCCCTCTAGGGACGCCTATATAAGAGAGGGTGGGGCGAGCTGACCAGGGTTAGACCATTCCACCCAGCCGCCACTCCTCACGCCTGTGTTGCACGCGCAGACCTAGCAGTCTGATGTATAATGCTTCCACCCCGCACGTGTGGATACCTCGGAGGTGCTGCATCTGTGGCACTTGGACGAGCCGCGCAAGGGGAGCTTCACATGGGACGAGGACAAGGAGAATACGTGGAACGTCTGCACTGCCTCGACGCGCTTTATCAATTCCGCAAATGCGCGTCTAGTGGTAATCCCGTGATCTATGACAACAGTATTCCTGGTTTACGCGGTAGAAAATTTTGATTTGCGCTAGTGTAGCCTACCCGTATCCCTTCAAATTAATCCTTTGTTACAGCAAACCGGTGAGCCTGACAACCTCACTGTTCGTTGGGGCAAAGTCTTGAGTTTGTATTGTGTAGGTTTCCACGTTGCTTGCAACACTTGTGTAATGTTTCTTTCCTCCTACTGGTTCGATAACCTCGGTTTCTTACTGAGGGAAGGCTTGCTGTTGTGCTCTCACACCTTACCCTTGGGGTTTCCGACGAAGCGCTCCTACATCAACCCAGCGCTCCATCAAGCTTTCTGGCGTTGTTGCCGGGGAGGCTAAGGACGTCTTCACAAGGGGAGTCCTCCACTTCCTTTCTCTTTACTTTGTTTTTAGTTTGCTTAGTTTCTTTTGTTTGGTTTTGTTTGCCTCTTGGTATAAAAAACTCAAAAAAATAAATTAGTTTAGTTTGGTTTGCTTTATCTTATCAAAAACACAAAAAAATTAGTTCCTACCTTGGCTGCTACCATGTCTGGTGTTGGTCCAATCTCTATTACACCCATGGAAGAGATCTCTACTTTTAAGCAAAAAAGTGAAGAGAGTTTTCAAGAAGCTTGGTCTAGAATCTCTGCTTTACAAAGGGAAACTAAGCCTAAGATGAGTCTTAGCATGGTTATTAATAGTTTCTACCGCGATATTGCTCTTCGTTATAGATATGCTTTGGATGTTGTGGTTGAGAAAGATATTTTTCAATGTAGCGAGGATGAAGCTTTTGATGCCATAAAGAAATTGATTATAATTTATAATATGCTTGGCAAGTCTAATTCCTCTTTCATAAATATTTTTGCTAGGTTGAACACTCTTGAGTCTAGTAATGCTGCTTTGAACAGTTGCTATCACATACTTAGGGCATACCATGATTATGTTCCAATAAATTTTGAGCCTTCAAAGTGGTTTCCCACAATCAAAGTCTCTATAAATACTACACATTTTGATGCTCGTTGTGATATCATGTCTGAATTTTGCCTTATGCCTAAAAATATTTATGAGTCTTTGAATCTTTGGGGCTTTCTAAAGGAGGAGAGGAAATATATATTACTAATAATGCCACTTTATTACCCATTGGAATAGCTGAAGGTGCGTTTGCAAAAATCTCAGGAAAATGGTGTCTACTGATTATCTTGTTATTAAATGTGTAGGCAAAGGACAGATCAAATTGAAAGATCGCTACTGAAACACCTTGGAGCAATAATAGATATGGGAGAAGACATTATGCATTTTGATCCTCCAGTAAGCAATCATATTTTCCATAAAGAGAAGAAAAAAGGTAAGGAAAGAACAAGAGAGTTAATGCCTCATTCGAAAATACTTGATTTCTTGCTTCTTCTGCCTAACTTAAAGGCGTTAAAGAAAAGTACTTGTTGGAAGATAACCCAAGAGTTTCCTTGAGTCTTGGAAGTTATTACTTCAGTAATGACCTCTTCTTATCCTTTTTGTTTGCTTTTTGTGCCAAGAATGACCTCTAATGAGAGGGAAGTAAGATTTGGGAAGTTGCTGTCCCGAAACAAATTTCTGTCCTCCACCATAAAAATTCGTGAGGAGTCTCTATAAATCGGATTGAGCTGAAACTTTACTAATAAATCCCCCAGTATGTTAGCTAAGTTTAGTTAGTTCAACACTTTTTGATTTGATCAACATAAGATTTTCAAAAAAATCGGTTTCTACCTGCTGGTATGTTTTGACAGATTTCTGCCATTATTTGTATTTGCTTCTTATCGATTTCTTTTTGAGTTCTATTTTGGGGAATTGAGATTTTTAAAGGAAGTTGCTTCAGTATCTTGTGTTTTTAGTGTAAGTTTTGTTGTTCTAAAGCTAAACCCAAGGGTATATTATCTTTTGAATACACTAATGTTGCTAATGAAGATTGTGTGAAGTTTTGTATGAAGGAAAAAATTCAGGTATAGAGAGAGAATGATGTAATGAGATGAAGAATGGACAAAAGCTCAAGCTTGGGGATGCCACCATGGTGTCACCCCAAGAAATATCCAAGAGGTACAAGCGTCAAAGCTTGGGGATGCCCAAGACATCCCCTTCTTCATCAATAAAAAGCTCAGGTCTGTCTAGACACTTCGTCTTTATTCTTTCATGCACTGTTGTGTTGTTCTTGGAGTGTCTTAGTTTTTGTTTGCTTTGCTTAGTTTGTTTAGTTTGCTTAAATAAAGTAGTTTGGACCCTCGTTCTTGCTGTGTTGTTTCAAATAAGTCGATTGGTGTTGGAAAGGAGTAGAAAGTTTTTGCTTGGAAGTGCAAGAGGAGCTTGCATTGACTATGACTTAGACTTTAGCATGTCATCCTAGGTGTTGTTTTGACCTTATGCTTAGTGATTATTGTTGTATCATGAATTGCTCCAAGTCATTGGGATTTCTTAGTGTGTCTTGAAAGAATCATGCGTTGTTTTAGCATACAAAAGCATAGTATTGTGGTATTCTTCTTTGATGATTTGTTTGGGTTGACTTGGCACATGCTCACACCATGTTATGATTATGAACAAGTCACCATAGCCTCTAAGATCATTTAGTCCTTGACTTGTAGTACCACTCTATGCTTTAATTAGTAATGTTTGTCGCTCTGCATGATTATGACCAGTATTGCTCTCTTAGTTGGTTGCTCCCAGTCCTTTGCTAGCCTCCACTTGTATGAGTAAGCTCTACTCATGCCTCCAACTCCCAAGAAACTAAGTTATTCCAAAGTGTCCACTATAAATTCCTATGCATGGTGTGTTACACCATTCCAAGTATATCCTTGTTTTCAGCTATCTTCCAATTAAAAAATATTTTATTATGTGAAAACTTAGTGATTAAAGCCCTCACGAGATGGCACACTTTATATTCTTTGCCCCTAATAAACTTGAACCATTGTGTTGTCTATGTTGTATATGCTTGCACTTATACGTTGGAATTAGCAGAACCATGCTGTCATGGGGAACGTTTTCAACATTGCACTTGTACTTTGTACACCGTTCATATCATGCTCTTTTGTCTATGGATGTCACCAGTGTGAAATAAAAAGGGAGCTTGTAAGTCCATGGAGTATGTATTTTATTAGAGAAGCGTTTGAGCCGCTAGCCTAAGCCATGCCTAATCATGGTGGAAACTTGCAGCATCACCATAATGAGCATTCTGTGAAGCATCCTCAATAAAAAGCTATGCACATAGTAATTAAAAGATCGCTGAGATGTTCATTGTCTGCTTGCCTTGTCATTTTGGTTATGGGATAGATCTTGTACCATGTGCAAGGGGTACCCCGTTGACGGTTCTCTATGATACGCATGTACTTACTATGACAAGAACTTACAGGTGAATGAAGTTGAGTGGCATGAGGTGTGGCTGAGATTGCCAGCTTATACTTTGTCAAGCATATACTCTATAGTTTGTTCACTTTAACCTTAATCACTTCAAGATGCTTATGATAGGGGAAATGAGGGCTGAAAGCTAACAAGTACCATAATTTTTGGAAGCTCTTTTTGAAACTTGAAATCCCTGCTTCCCTTTATAAAGGGTCTTTCTTCCACTATTATATTGAGTCTCCACCTTCTACCTTTAGGCACCATTAAGAGGATATAGTTGACATTCTTAGTTCTACGTGCAATGTCCCAAAACTTATTTATTGAGGGACAAGCTGATTGCCACTATGCTATGTTTTCTGTATGTGAAACAAACAAACATTTTTCAATGCATGTTATTCATGATCTTTGTTTGTAGCCTTTCATGTTGCATGCATAGTTACTTTGTATTATTGTTAGAACTCTATCTTTCCCATGTTTAGAGTTCTTTGATCCTAGCTTTCAATGCTTGCAAATGGTTTGATCTTGGTTTTGATGGTGCATGTCACCTCAAAAATTATTCTTTTTATCACTTACCTACTCGAGGACGAGCAGGAGTTAAGCTTGGGGATGCTTGTTACGTCGGAAACGTATTTATAATTTTTGATGTTCCGTGATTGTTTAGTATCTACTTTGCTTTGCTTTGCTTTGCTTTGTCTACACTTTGAGATGTTTTTGTATTTTTTATGGAACTAACCTATTAACAAGTTGTCACAGTGCCAGTTGCCTATTTTCTTCTGTTTTTGGTTCCAGAAAGACAGAAAATCAATATTCTCGAAATTGGACATGACAAAAGCCAAAGTCAATATTTTACCGTGGGGAACATGGAGTCCAGAGGAGAGACGGAGGAGGGCTTCGAGGGGGCACACCCCCTGGCCGCGCGGGTGGGCCCACCCCATGCCTGGGGGGGTGCAGCCGCCTCGGGCACCCCCTCAGCCTCCCTCTTCGCCTATAAGAAGCCCCCGATGCAGAAACCCTGGGCACCCGATCAAAACTCCACGAAACCTTCTGTGGCCGCCGCCACCATCGTCCCTAGATCGAGGGGATATGAAGTTCTTCCCGGCACCCTGCCGGAGGGGAAATCATCCCGAAGGCCTTCTTCTCCGGTATGAAGCGTGAGTAGTTCACCTTGGACTACGGGTCCATGTAGTAGCTAGATGGTTGTATCTCATCCTTGTGCTTTCATGTATAGATCTTGTGAGCACCATTCATGATCAAGATCTAATCTATTTGTAATCATGCATGTTGTGTTTGCGGGGATTCGATGGATATTGAGATTACTATGTCAGATTGATTAATGGTTTTGTCTATTTGATTCTATCATGTCTGTGTTATTTGTGATCTTGCATGCTCTCCGTTGTTAGTAGCTATCTTGGACAAGTAGTTGCTAGTGACTCCAAGAGGGGGTATTTATGCTCGATAGTGGGTTCATGCCTCTAGTTTCCAAGGGAAGTGACAAAAATCTCTTCGGTTGTAGATGTTCTGTTGCCACTAGGGAGAAAACAACGGTCTCTTGTTCATGGAACAAGTGGATTATTTACCTTACACACTTTTCTTAAATCAGTTGTCTGTTGCTTGCAACTTAATACTGGAGGGGGTTCAGATGATAACCTGAAGGTGGACTTCTAGTCATAGATGCAGTTGGATGACGGTCTATATATCTTGTTGCACTACCCAATCGAATCTCATATGATCTTTTTGTATAGTATTGCATTGTTATGCCTTGCCCAGTTCCTGTCAATTGCGCTGCTATAATTTTGTTTACCCTTCATGCCATGTTGTTTATCTAAGGAGAACACCTCTAGTGAACTATGGACCCTGGTCCAATCTTTGCCATTGATATATCTTTCACTGTTACTGTTTACTTGCTGCAAACCACTCATCACCTTCCACACCATACAGTTAATCCTTTGTTACAGCAATCCGGTGAGCTTGCAAAGTCTTGAGTTTGTGTCGTGTAGGTTTCCACGTTGCTTGCAACACTTGTGTGATGTTTTCTTCCTCCTACTGGTTCGATAACCTCGGTTTCTTACTGAGGAAAGGTTTGCTGCTGTGCTCTTCACACCTTGCTCTTGGGGTTTGCAACGAAGCGCTCCTACATCAACCCAGCGCTCCATCAGAGCCCCTTCAAAAATGAATCTTAAAATGTCGAAGGTTTGGGAGTCATTCTATAGCGGCTTTCTAAAAAATGCGTACTATGTTTTATTTGTGGTTTAAACCATGGCACATATAACTATTTCATGCCTCGGGAGCATATCATTTGATGTAATTTATGTTCAACCTAGAATCATTATTCTTGATCTTGTGTTCACGAAATATATCGACAAAATGTAGCTCCATTTGCATATTTTCTCCTCTTTCATTCTATTCTTGCTTCCTCCATCTTCCGGGTTGCCTCCAATAGGTTCTCTTCAGATTTCCTCTACTTTCTTAATTGGGTTTTGTTTCCTCACCGATTGTGAAGTTCAAATCTTTTAAAACAAGTAATTTCCCTTCAATACAATACCTATACTCTGCTTCCCGATGTCATTGTTGTCCCTCCACTCCTATAGTGGCCACATTAGATGCAACGCCTCTTTGCCGATCTTTAGACGCAATTCCATCGATCGCGTGACACCGAGTGATGCAGCGCATCAAAGAGTATTAGTATTGTTGTGCATATCGATTTACATTAGGTTTTCAATCTAGTCGTATATTTTCTAGAAGTTTCCAAGCAAGGCCTCATACCCTACTTCTCTAGAGATTGGTAGACATATGTGATATCTCTTTTCCTTGGAAATAAAAATTATTTGAACAAAGAAAAGCATCAAACAAAACGAGAAACATAATTTGCCTCGGTATGAAAATCTATGTTATTTGAAAAAAATCAAATAAAAATATAAAGTGGAAAAAGAAAGACCCAATAAATAAAGAGAATAGAAAATAAAACAATGAAAAACTACAAAAAAATGTGAGATACCATGATAAAAAGGAACCGCTCAACCCGGGACGAAAAATGTTCGCATACGTCTTTTTTCATGGGCTGCCACAATTGCGGCCCAACAATACAGGTCATGTATTTTTTGTCCTCTTCTCTTATTTTTTTCTTACACCTGTTAACTTTGAGATTTTAAAAAATATATTCAGATTTCTAACCATGTATACATTTAAAAATGTTCTAATTCGAAAATATTCAAATTTAAAAATTATTCAGAAATAAAATATTTAAAACAAAAATAGATTTGAAAAAGACCAATTTTTGAAAAGTTTAAATTTAAATTTTCTAGTTTTTTGAGATTGTTCATATTTAAAATTTGGTCCGGTTTAAAAAATATTCAAATATAAACGTTCCATTTTTCAGAAAAAAGGAAAGAAGCTATACCTAGGCCAGCCCAGCCGACACTGTGACACGAGCGTTGCATCCCGCGGTTAGGCGGAAAATAGGGTTCATAGAAATCCTAAAATAAGGCCGACCTTCCGAAAGGTTTGTTCCTCGAGTTGTTATCGCGCCAAGTGGCGGATTCTCTTTCGCTCGGTCCTCGTAGTGAGACTCTGCATGCTTAACAAGTGTCCCAAAGAGAATAAAAGTGGGATTAGAATGAGAGGGAGATACCGCAGCGAGCGTACAAATTTTCTCTTTTATTTATTTAAATCAGATAATTCAAAACAAAATATTTTAAGTACCGGTTGTTCATTACGATCCGTTTCACTTTTGAACTTCTTGTGCCGAGAGTTTTAAAATTAGATCATATATTGATAGGTTCTGAAAAACTTTTTTTGTACTTTCAAAATGGTTGTGTTCGTATTTTAGATTTTTAGTTATGTACTTTTTGTAATTCGGGTTCTTAGTGTACTTTGTACTTAGGTTGCTATACACTTGTACTTTTGCATACTTTGATGGTGAGTACACTTATTTTTTTTGTAGTTTGGCTCTAAGTATGGTTATACTTTCGTATACTTCAGCTGTTAGCAAACTTGTACTTTTCTGTACTTTTCCTCTTGGTACAGTTATACTTTCGAACTCTAGTTGTAAGTAAATTCGTACTTTTCGTGTACGTTTGTTGTGAGTAAACTTGTATTTTTCTGTATTTTTATTGTGAGTAAACTTGTATTTTTGTGTAATTTGTTTGTGAGTTAACTTGTAGTTTTGTATACTTTGGTTCTCTGTACAGATGTAATTTCATATTTCGGTTGTGAGTAAACTTATATTTTCGTATAATTTGTTTGCGAATACACGTATACTTTTATGTATTTGTACTCAGATGTCTGTGTTTTGTTTCAAGATTACGTACGAGAGCAAACTTATCTATACGCGCGACATGTGATGTTTACTGAAAGGGTGCGTGGTCGTTGAACAAAGATTTAAGAAGATATCCCATTTTCTAAGGATACCCGTTTACCGAGCATGTCAGCGTAACAAGTAAACGCGAAAGCACCTAGTGGGCCGGGCCAAACCGCGCGAGCGTGTGCTCAGAGGGCTTTGCCCGCATCCAGCGTTGAACTTCTTCATACGGCGTGATCGCCTGGATGGGCCGAACGCGAAACACTTCTTCATACCCGCGACTAGCTCAACTGGTTCGGCCCATCCTGCTAATCCCTTTGCCTGCACGCACCAACAAATCAAACAGCTGTTTCCTTATCCTGCACCCGCGACCACCTCATCACTCGGGGCACCCGGAACTGGAAGGCGAGGAGCGTAAGCGATATGGTGTCGTTGGATCCTCCGCCGCCGGGGAAACCTCCTCTATCATGGCGGACGCGCCTGCTCGTGGGCGCAGTCTCCATCCTTCACTCCGCGTCCCTCCGCGCCGACGGCACGGCCAACCGTTTCCTCCTCTCGCTCTTCGACCGCACCGTCCCTCCTAGCCTCGCTCCCGACGTTGCCGGCGTTTCGTCCTCCGACCACGCCGTCTCTGAACACCTCCGAGTCCGCCTCTTCTTCCCATCGGCCTCTGAAGGCGGCAGGAGCCAGCTCCCGGTGGTCGTCTACTTCCACGGCGGCGGCTTCGTGTTCCACTCCGTCGCGACGGCGCAGTTCGACGCTCTGTGCCGCCGCCTCGCCTCGTCCATCCCGGCCGTGGTCGCCTCCGTCGACTACCGCCTCGCACCCGAGCACCGCTGCCCGGCCGCCTACGACGACGGCGAGGCGGCCCTCCGCTGGGCACTCGCCGGCGCCGGGGGCGCCCTCCCGTCTCCCCCCTCCGCCGTCTTCGTCGCCGGGGACAGCGCGGGCGGCAACGTCGCCCACCACGTCGCCGCACGCCTGCAGGGCAGCGTGGCCGGGCTTGTCCTGCTGCAGCCGTTCTTCGGCGGCGAGGCGCCGACGAAGTCCGAGCGGCGGCTCCGCGACACGCCGTTCGGGGCGCCGGAGCGACTGGCGTGGCTGTGGCGCGCGTTCCTGCCGCCGGGCGCCACGCGGGACCACGAGGCGGCCGACGTGCCGGCCGCGGTCCGGCGCGGCGGGGAGCGGGGGTGGCGCGCGTTCCCGCCGACGCTGGTGTGCGTGGGCGGGTGGGACGCGCACCAGGACAGGCAGAGGGCGTACGCGGACGCGCTCCGCGCCGCGGGCGCCGAGGAGACCACCGTCGTTGAGTTCCCCGACGCCATCCACGCGTTCTACGTGTTCGAGGACCACGCGGACGGCAAGAGGCTGCTGAGCGACGTGGCCGAGTTCGTGAACCGGCTTGCCGCCAGCGAGTAGCCGATCATTGTCTCTCCTGCTACCCGTGGTTCATACTAGTTGGTTTCACCGACTGATGAACTGATCTCAGTTCTCTGTTCAGTTCAGCGTTAGCAGAAAAATAAAATGGTGAGCCCTAGTAATTCATCGAGCTGTGTGTGGTGTGTGAGACCGCACGACTTGAGGGCACATGTGACGTACCGACTCATCCATAACGAACATGCCTTGTTCCGAGTGCCTGATTGGACTGCACGGTGTGAAGCATGTGAACGAGTTTTTCGTTGGTTTTCTGAATTGTGAAATTGGACGCAAGCGGCCGACAATGCCATGGATCGCATTCATCGCGCAACAGGATCATGCGTGCGATATTCTCGCCGAGGCGAATCATCAAGTCATAATAATGGTGCAACCACGCAGACAGATGCAGTGTAACGTAGGCCCGCGATCTGCAGAAGGCCAGCATGGCCAGAGCATCTTCAGCAGTTCAGCTGCCAGGCTCGGCTAGATATCTGAAGGAAGAGAATGCCACATCCGTGTCACCGTCCAGCCGGAGCCTCTTCTCTGTGTCGCGCTTCTGGCCGCCGCATACACCGCTTGTCACGTCGTGTCGCGTGTACAGTGTACCGAGCCACAAATCACACCAGCGCCACTACGCGCCACCGTGTCTCGACGATTTTGAATCTCTGAAGGGAAACGGACGACGCTCCACACAGAACCTTCTTCTGATTTCTAGAAATGGAGATTAACTCGGTATCAAACGAAGCTTAGAAGATTTGTTCTTGAAGACCCTTACATCACGGTCTTTCTAAATCTCCGAGTAGACAAGTAGCGTGGCTGACCTCAACCCTTTTCTAGAGAAGCTGTTGTGATTAGAGCAAGTCCAGCAGGTCCATATAGCTACGCCATAGGAAGTATAGGGAGAGAGAGAGAGTGAAAAACAAACTTACAGCAGCTCCCTTGCACACCCCTCTTCGATGAATCCGCGCCTCCAATCCACCCCTCCTTCTTCCCTATATATTAGGGGCATGGAGGGCTCCCCTATACGTGTGTTCTACGTGAATAAGTGAGTTGTTGGATGATAAAAATTTATAAAGTGTGCTTCCCTATTAAAAAATATGTAGTTATAATATAGGAGAGATAATTTAAGGTAGCTACTGGAGATAAACAAAATTTAGGAAAATATTCTTTTTAAGACGGGCCTCTACATACACACATAGGGAAGAAAATATAGGGATACTGCTGGACTTGCTCTTAGCAAAGTGCTCATTTGCGATGACGGAGGTAGAGGCCGGAGCATGGAGTAAATCCGCGCATCGGAACCAAGCAGACATTGCATTCTAAATTCTTGTGTAGTAGAGACATTTGAAGAGCATTTGTTTAGCAGATTTTGGCGGTGCTTTGCATAGCTGGCAGAGAGGGTCATGAGGCCAACCTCTGGTGCCTAGAGCCTATTCAAAGAGGCCCGGAAGACGAATATTTTGCACTTTGTGTGTGTGTGCGCGCGCGCGTGTGTGTAGGGGTGGAAGGTTACCCACATGATGTTATGGTGGCTTGAAGCAACTAACCCGAGAAGAATTGCGCCGGATAAGCTGATGCAGTCGTGTAGAGGCCACTAGCGTTTAGGTTCTAGGATATCTGGTCAGGCAGTGGCGGAGCTTGCCAAGACTGCGTGGGGGAAATGCAATTTTGAGTTCTTGGGAGGGGGGGGGAGGCTAAACTACATTAAGCTCCACCATTGTGGTTAGGATTCCTAGAATAAGGGTGCAGACCGTAGCTTGTTTCATAGAATGGAGAATTTGACCAGGTGGTTGGCGGAGAGAAACTTAGGGCGCAGGTCAAGCATCCAAGTGTCGTGATCAAGGGCTTGCATCACCATATTACCATATTATTCTTGCGATTGGAGGATCCAAGGAGGCGTATAGTAGAAGTGCCATCAACAACAAAGGAGAGCCTTCAACAAGCCACATTGACTTATATAATTTGGCCTATCTCCATCCCCTAGGGTTATCGTGGTATGGGAATCGAAAAGTTGCTGCTCCATGTCATCGCAAGGCATGGAGAGGTCGACCCTGTGAAACAATGAAGACACGATGTGGGGGAAGGTCCTCAACGCTTAACATGGGATCAAAGGCTAACTTCTTATTTTATTAACAAATAGCTTACATGTAGGGTCAGCTACAATTAGAGTCTAAAACTAACTCTACAAACTATGATACAATACAGAGTATAGCTGCCCAATTTCAATTATGGACAAAATATTGAGATTGCAATTACACTCTTCAAACATTGAAAGAGGTAGTGGTTTGGTGAAAATATTAATAAGTTGATCTTTAGAACACACAAACCTAACTTCCAGCAACTTCTGAGCAACTCTTTCACAAAAAAGTGAAAATCAATTTTAATATGATTTGTCAGTGTGTAAAAGACTGATTTCAACTAAAGATAAGTAGCACCAATGTTATCACACCATTGAACATGTGGAGACCGTTGTCGAATGCCAAGTTCTTTCAATAATATAATGATTTAAACCAAATGACTTCAGCAATTTTTCATATTTTGCCTCTATGCTAGAGCGAGAAATAGTAGCCTATTTGCGAGCACTCCTTGCGATCAAGTTTCCACCATAAAACACAGCAAATCCCCGTGGATCGCCTATCATCAACATCCCCCACCAAGTCAGCATTAGAAAACGCTGAAAGAGTGCTAGAGGCTAAAGAGCGAAGAAGCAAGCCATGACCAAAACTGTGCTTGACATACCGAAGTATCCACCTAACATCAGCAAGATGATCCTTAGTTGGGGAGTGGAGAAACTAGCAAACATGATTGACAGCAAACAAAATATCAAGGCAAGTCAGCTGAGATAGTGCAGGCCACCAACAATACTCCAATAATCAGCGGCATCATCATCACCAAGGAGTGCATTATCCGCATTAAACAACTTAACTGTCGTCGTCATATGTGTAACTTCCATCTTGCATTTAAGAAGACCAAAAGGCTTCAACGGATCACTGGAATACTTACGTTGAGTAAGAGTAAGTACAATAGAGTTAAGAGCAACCTCTAAGCCAAGAAAGAAGGGAAGAGGTCTAATATCCTTCACAACGAACTCTTGACCAAGACGGTCAACCATTTGTGACGAAGAACTGAGCACAATAATGTCAATAACATGGACAATAAGTATATAGTCACACCAAGCCGATAAAGAATGGATAACGAAGTGTCAACGGTAGATGGTAAGAACCCATGTTGACGAAGAACAACCCTAAAACGTGCATGCCAAGCTCATGGGGACTATTTAAGACCATAAAATGCCTTATCCAAGTGTTAAAGATGATGAGGACGCTCCGAATCTTCAAAACCAGGAGGTTGATGCATAAACACCTCTTCCTCAAGAAAACCATTGAGAACCGCATTGTGAATATAAGTTGATGAAGTACCAGGCGACGGGTAACAACAATGCAGAGCAAGAAATTAATGGCAGTAGGCTTGACCACTAGACTGAAAATATCCTCATAATTCAAACCATAGCATTGTTGGAATTATGCCCTAGAGGCAATAATAAAGATGTTATTATTATAATTCTTGTTCATGATAAAGTTTATATTCCATGCTAGAATTGTATTAAGCGGAAACTTTAATACTTGTGTGGTTTGTGAACAACATCGTGTCCCTAAATGCGCCTCTATGGACTAGCTCATTGATCAATGATGGTTAAGGTTTCCTAACCATAGACATGAGTTGTCAATTGATAATGAGATCATATCATTGGGAGAATGATATGGTGGATAGACCCAAACAAAGCAGAGCAATTAGATCGTGTCATCGTGTTCGTCTTTGTGAAGCTTTTCCTATGTCAAATATTGTATTCCTTAGACCATGAGATAATGCAACTCCACAGTATCGGAAGAAAGCTTTGAGGTCATCAAGCGCCATCCTATGAGAGGGTGATCATAAAGGTGTCTCTCGGTGATCGGAAAGTATACATTGGGTTGTATGTATCGAGATGGAATTTGTCCCTCCTAAGTCGGAGAGATATACTTGGGCCCACTCGTGTCGATATCAACACCGCTTGCAAGCATGTGGTTAAGGAGTTAATCACAAAGTGATATCGGATTACGAGTAAAGTACTTAACGTGAGCAGATTGAACTAGGTATGAATGCAAGACGATCGAATCTCGGGCAAGTAAAATATCGCGAGACGAAGGGAATATATATGGGATTGATTGAATCCGGCATCGTGGTTCATCCGATATGATCATCGATGAATGTGTAGAGTCAATATGGGTGCCTGGACCCACTGTTGATTATTGATAGAAGATCATGCGCATATTCTCGAACCCGCAGGTCACACTTAACGATCTCGACGCTAGGATAGATTGGATAATTGGTTTATGAATTTTGTTCGAGTTTGGATGGGATCCGGGATATCACGAGAGGTTAGGAATGGTCAGAATAAGATTCATATAAGGCGTGCAGTTTTGGAGTTGAATTGTTCCAAGGTTAATCGGTATTGTACGGAAGCTTCTAGAACCTTCGGAAGGGACCAACGTGGCCCCACCTTCGGGAGGGGCATGGGCCTATGAGGGAGTGTCTGGCGCATTGGGCTGGGGCACAAGGCCCCATAGGGCCCAAATGATCCTAGATAAGTTTAAACTCGTTTAAACTAGAGATAGGATTTCTAGATAAGGAGAGTTTAAATCGTTTAAACTAGAGATAGGATTTCTAGATAAGGGAGAGTTTAAATTGTTTAAACTAGAGATAGGCTTGGAGGAGGGGCAAGGGCTGGCCCCCCTCTATATATAGAGGGTGGTCGCCTCCCTACAACACACCTCCTCCAAGCCCTAGTAGCCTGCCTTCCTCTCTCCCTCCCGATGTTTGTAGGCGAAGCCTGCAGTGAAATTCTCCACCATATACACCACTCCGTCGTGTTGTAGATCCAATTTATCTCTCCACCATACTCGCTGGTCCGAGGAAGGAGGAGACGTCGAGGTCGCTGCGTGTGCATCTCACGGAGGCACCGCCACTTGTGGTGCTAGATCGGATCGGATCGCGAGGAGGAGAAGCGACTACATCACCCACGTTCCGGCGAGCGTTCATTGTCTTGAATCTTCAAGGGTATGAAGATCTAATCCAATCTCTCGTTGATTGCATCTCCTAGATTAGATCTTGGCTTTCCCTCTGTTCGCATCCGTAGAAAATTTTGATTTACTATGCCGCGAAACCCTTGATGGTATCGAGCTAGATCTATGCGTAGATGTGTTTCACGAGTAGAACGCAACATGGTTGTTGCGCGTTGATGTTTTCTGTTGCAAGCCTCTTGTTTGTGTTCTTCTTATGACGGGATAGTGAGATTGAAGCGGTCCAGGCCAACCTTACGCGACGTCGTTAGCAAGACCGGCTCCGCTTGTGTGGCTTGTTCCACACATGCGGTGGTGGATGTCGTTTCTTTCACTATAGTTGTCATGGGATTAACACGGAGTTTGGCAACCATAATATCACCGTTGTGGCTTTCGTAGGTAAGAATCGTTCTTAGCATCTACTCCCATAAGCCACGTAAAACATGCAACAAAAAGTAGAGGCGTCTAACTTGTTTTTGCAGGAGTGTTTTCGTGATATGGTATGGCCCAAGATGTGATGTGTATATTGTACGATAATCATGTTTTGTAATGTTTCACGACTTGCATGTCGATGAGTACACACCGGCGAGAATATATGGTTGTCTTTATAATTGTGTATGACTGCGAGTCAACTTCTTATACTCCATGTAATAGCTTTACTTTATCGCTAAGTAGTTAGCAATAGTTGTAGTTGCTATTCGTGGTGGAGGCAATCATGGTGGAGTGATGGAGATCATGCTTAACGCACAAGATGGAGATCATTCGCGAGGATTGGCTATACCATGTCACATAAAGTTATATGCATGTGATGTTTATCCTTTATGTATCTTATTATGCTTAGATCATGACGGTAGCATTATAAGATGATTCCTCACTTAAAGATCAAGATAAAAGCATGTTCTCCCAAGTATGCACCGTTGCGAAAGTTCGTCGTGTCCAAGCATCACGTGATGATCGGGTGCTATAGACTCTCGCTCACATACAACGGGTGCAAGCCCGGTTTTGCACGCGGAAATACTTGGGTCTAGCAGCGAGCCTAGCATGTACAGACATGGCCTCGGAACACAAGAACCGAAAGGTTAAGCATGAGTCATATGAATGATATGATCGACACTTTGTTGTTCACCATTGAAACCACATCTCTTCTCGTGATGATCGGATTAGGTGTGGTGAATTTGGATCGTGTTCACTAAACAACTTGAGGATGTTGAATTTAGTGGGAGTTCATCTAGTAATTTGATTAAGTTAAACTATTTATCATGAACATAGTCTAAATTGTACTTGCAAATCTTGTAGATCACATGGCCAAATCCAACTTCAACTTCAGCGTTTTTTTGAGAAGGAAAAGCTTAGAAACAATGGGTCTAACTTCACCAATTGGTTCCAATCTAAGAATCATTACATCTGGCGGACAAAAGGACTATGTCCTTGGAAGCGTTAGGTGACGCCCTGCTATAGATGCGTACCGATGAAAAGCATTATCGATCGCAAGGATGATTATGATTTGATTAAGATCGTCATGTTGTATGCTATGGAATCGGATCTTAAATATCGTTTTGAGGAGTTCGCCGGGCCCTTTGAGATTCTCGAGGAGCTGAAAAACATGTTTCAGACTCAAGCCCGTTGTGAGAGATATGAGATCTCTAAGAAATTCTTTAACTACAAGATGGAGGAAGGGAGGTCCGTTAGTGAGCACGCCATTAAGATGTCGGGCTACACTCAACGCCTTGAGCAACTGGACTGCAAGATTCCAGAGGAGCTCAAGATTGACACTCCTAGCTACAAAAGTTTTGTAGTTGATCACAATCGATTGGTTCCAATCACGATCACCGAGCTCTTTGCTAATATGAAAGTAGCGGGTGAACATCAAAAGAATAATCATATGTTGATGGTCAACAAGCCCCCCTTTAAGAAAGGTAAGGGTGCAAGGAAGCCCTTCAAGAAAGGCGTGACAAGCGTTGCCCTCGCGAGAAGAAGCTCAGTGCGGTCCAAAGCGGACCTCGAGTGCTTCTATTGCAAGGACAAGGGTCCTTTGGGCGCAATTGTCCAGTACTTAGCGGACAAGAAGGTGGCACCATCAAAGGTATATTTGATATACATGTTATTGATGTTTTCCTTACTAGCCCTCATTGTAGTGCTGGTATTTGATACGGTTCGGTTGCTAATATTTGTAACTCGAAGCAGGAGCTACGGAATGAGCGGCTTGCGAGGATGAGGTGACGATGCGTTGGCAGCGGATCAAGAGTTGATGTGATGGCCGTCGACGCTCTTCTTAGTTTTACCTTGGGATTAGTTTTAAACCTTAATAAGTGTTATTATGTACTGCGTTGAGCATGAACATTATTTGGATCGTGTTTATCGCAAGGCGGTTATTCATTTAAATCGGAGAATAATGGTTGTTCTATTTATATGAGTAACATCTTTTATGGTCATGCACCTCTTGTAAATGGTTTATTTCTTCTAAATCTCGAAAGGGATGAAACACACATCCATAACATTGAGGCTAAGATATGCAAAGTAGATAGTAATAATACTACTTATTTGTGGCGCTTGTCTAGGTCATATTGGTGTAAAGCGATGAAGAAACTCCATTCGATGGACTTTTGGAGTCTCTTGATTTTGAATCATTTGACACATGCGAACCATGCCTCATGGGCAAGATGATCAAAACCCGTTCTCGGTATGATGGAGTGAGCAACGGACTTGTTGGATATCATACACACCCGATGTATGCGGACCGATGAGTGTTTGACGCGGTGGATATCGCTATTTCCTCACTTTACCGATGACTTAAGTAGATATGGGTATATCTATTTAATGAAACATAAATCTGAAACATTTGAAAAGTTCAAGGAATTTGAGAATGAAGTGGAGAACCATCGTATGAAAGATTAAGTTTCTACGATCCGATCGTGGAGGTGAATATTTGAGTTATGATTTTCTCACGCATCTTAAAGCAAGTGGAATCGTTTCACAACTCACGCCACGGAACACCACAACGCAATGGTGTGTAATAAGGCATAATCGAACTCTATTAGATATGGTCCGATCAATGATGTCTCTTCTTGATTTGTTATCATTTTGGGGTTATGCATTAGAAACCGCTGCATTCACTTTAAATAGGGCTCCATCTAAATCCGTTGAGGCGACCTTTGTATGAACTGTGGTTTGGTGCTAAACCTAAGTTGTCGTTTCTTAAAGTTTGGGGATGCGAAGCTTCGTCAAGAAGTTGATGGGACAAGCTCGAACCCAAAGCGGAGAAATGCGTCTTCATAGGATACCCTAAGGAAACTATTGGGTATACCTTCTATCACGACCGAAGGCAAAGTGTTTGTCGCAAGAAACGGTTCCTTTCTTGAGAAGGATTTTCTCTCGAAAGAAGTGAGTGGGAGGAAAGTAGAGCTAGATGAGGTTATTGAACCTTCTCTTGAATTGGAGAGTAGCGCACACACTGAAATTGTTCGATGCGCTTTGCACCAACAATAGAGGAAGCTAATGACAAGGATCATGAAGCTTGACGATCTTTGCTCTTGAGCGTCGCGGTCGACAAGGTCGCGTGCCCCTCCCGAGTGGTGCGGCAACCTGTCTTGTTGTCTTGTTGGTAGAAGGCGGTGAACCTCACGAACTATGAGGAAGCGATGATGAGCCGGACTACGAGAAATGGTGGAAGCCATGAAATCCAATTGGGATCCATGAGCGAAAACCAAGTATGGACTTTGGTGGATCCTCCTAGCGACCGAAAGGCCGTTGAGTGCAAATGGATATTCAAGAAGAAAACGGACACGGATGGTAATGTTACCGTCTATAAAGCACGGCTTGTCGCAAAAGGTTTTCGACAAGTTCAAGGTGTTGACGATGAGACTTTCTCTCCCGTAGCGATGTTTAAGTCCATTCGGATTTTATTAGCAATTGCTGTGTTTCATGATTATGAAATATGGCGGATGGATGTCAAGATCGCTTCTTTCCTCAATGGCAACATTGATGAAGAGTTGTATATGATGCAACCCGAAGGTTTGTCGATCCTAAGGATGCTAGTAAAGTATGCAAACTTGACGTTCCATTTATGGTGAAGCAAGCATCTTGGAGTTGGAACCTTCGTTTTGATCAAGTGATCAAGAGCTTTGGATTTGTTCCAAATTGCTCTGAAGCTTGTATCTACAAGAAAGTGAGTGGGACTCGGTGGCGTTTACGGTACTATATGTGGATGACATATTGATTATTGGAAATGACATCAACATGCTTAACGATGTGAAGAGTTATTTGAACAAGTGTTTTCAATGAAAGACCTAGGTGAAGCTGCTTATATATTGGGCATCAAAATCTATAGAGATAGACAAAGGCTCGATAGCTTTAAGCAGTACATACCTAGACAAAGTTCGAAAAGGTTCGAATGGATAAGGCAAAGAAAGGTTCGTGCCTATGTTGTCGGTAAGATATTGAGCAAGGCTCGGTGTCCGGCTGATGAAATGATAGGAAGCTATGAGCAAAGTGCCTTATGCCTCGGCCATAGGTTCCATCATGTATGCCATCTTTGTTTACTAGACCAGATGTGTCCAATGCTCTTAGTTTGACGAGAGATATCAAAGTGATCGAGTGGAACCTTTGGACAGCCGTGAAGAACATCCTAAAGTACCTAAATAGAACTAAAGAAATGTTCTTAGTATATGGGGTGATGAACAACTTGTAAAAAGGTTACGTCGATGCTAGTTTCGACACCGACAAGGATGATTCTAAAATCTCGAACGGATACGTTTATATTTTGAATGGAGGATTGGTGAGAAATTTGCAAGCAAAGCGTGATCGCGAGATCTAAAAGATGAAGCGGAATATATGGCTGCTGCGAAGCGTCAAGTGAAGGAGTTTGGATTAGAAACTTTATCCGAGCTTGGCGTGGTTCCAAGTGCGTTGGACTTTGGAGATATTGTGACAACCTTGGCGCCATAGCACTCGCTAAGGAACCAAGATATCATCCAAAGACCAAGCATATCAACCGCAAGTTTCATATAATCCGAGATTATATAGCAGATGGAGATCTGAAGATTAGCAAAGTACATACTGATCTGAATGTCGCAGATCCATTGACTAAACCTCTTCCACGTGTAAAACATGATCAACACATCAGTGCCATGGGTGTGAGATTGTTGCCAAATGTAAACTAGATTATTGACTCTAGTGCAAGTGGGAGACTGTTGTAATTATGCCTTAGAGGCAATAATAAAGATGTTATTATTATAATTCTTGTTCATGATAAAGTTTATATTCCATGCTAGAATTGTATTAAGCGGAAACTTTAATACTTATGTGGTTTGTGAACAACATCGTGTCCCTAGTACGCCTCTATGGACTAGCTCATTGATCAATGATGGTTAAGGTTTCATAACCATAGACATGAGTTGTCAATTGATAATGAGATCATATCATTGGGAGAATGATATGGTGGATAGACCCAAACAAAGCAGAGCAATTAGATCGTGTCATCGTGTTCGTCTTTGCGAAGCTTTTCCTATGTCAAATATTGTATTCCTTAGACCATGAGATAATGCAACTACCTGGTATAGGAAGAAAGCTTTGAGGTCATCAAACGTCATCCTATGAGAGGGTGATCATAAAGGTGTCTCTCGGTGATCGGAAAGTATCATTGGGTTGTATGTATCGAGATGGAATTTGTCCCTCCCAAGTCGGAGAGATATACTTGCCCACTCGTGTCGATATCAACACCGCTTGCAAGCATGTGGTTAAGGAGTTAATCACAAAGTGATATCGGATTGAACGAGTAAAGTACTTCGTGAGCGAGATTGAACTAGGTATGGCGGTCAAGCGATCGAATCTCGGGCAAGTAAAATATCGCGAGGCGAAGGAATATATATATGGGATTGATTGAATCCTGGCATCGTGGTTCATCCGATATGATCATCGATGAATGTGGGAGTCAATATGGGTGCCTAGACCCGCTGTTGATTATTGATAGAAGATCATATGCATATTCTCGAACCCAGGTCACACACTTAACGTATCTCGCTAGGATAGATTGGATAATTGGTTTATGAATTTTTGTTGGTCTCGGATGGGATCCGGGATATCACGAGAGGTTAGGAATGGTCGGAGAATAAGATTCATATAAAGCGCAGTTTTGGAGTTGAATTGTTAGGGTTAATCGGTATTGTCTGGAAGCTTCTAGAACCTTCGGAAGGGGACCAACGTGGCCCCACCTTCCGGGAGGGCATGGGCCTATGAGGGAGTGTCCTGGCGCATTGGGCCAGGGCACAAGGCCCCATAGGGCCCAGCCGATCCTAGATAAGTTTAAACTCGTTTAAACTAGAGATAGGATTTCTAGATAAGGAGAGTTTAAATCGTTTAAACTAGAGATAGGATTTCTAGATAAGGGAGTTTAAATTGTTTAAACTAGAGATAGGCTTGGAGGAGGGGCAGGGCTGGCCCTATATATATATAGAGGGGTGCACCCTCCCCTACAACACACCTCCTCCAAGCCCTAGTAGCCTGCTGCCTCTCTCCTCCCGATTTGTTTGTAGGCGAAGCCTGCAGTGAAATTCTCCACCATATACACTGCCCGTCGTGTTGTAGATCCAATCTATCTCTCCACCATACTGCTGGTCCGAGGAAGGAGGAGGCGTCAGTCTTTGCGTGTGCATCTCACGGAGGCACCGCCACTTGTGGTGCTAGATCGGATCGGATCACGAGGAGGAAGCGAAATGCGACTACATCACCCACGTTAAATGAGCGTTCCGCTATGCGAATCTTCAAGGGTATGAAGATCTAATCCAATCTCTCTCGTTGATTGCATCTCCTAGATTAGATCTTGGCTTTCCCTCTGTTCGCATCCGTAGAAAATTTTGATTTACTATGCCGCGAAACCCTTCAAGCACTGTTTAAACCCTTTGGCAACAATATGAGCTTTGTACCTCTCAATTTGATCATTGGCATGACCTTTATAACCTTAAAGATCCAATTTGAATCAACGACATTTATACCAGAGACGGGAAGAATAAGGTGGCAGGTATTATTCTTAATCAATGAAGAAAATTCTTGTTCTATTGCCTCACGCCAGTGAAGAATCCTAAGAGCAGATCGAAGATGTCGAGGTTCATACATAGGATCCACAGTTTCTTCAACCATACATGCCGCCATCTACGCGATAGTACCATCAGAACGCTTTTTTTTGACTGGTGGACACCATGCGAGCTACACATGACCGGTCTCAAAGAATCCTAACGTAGGGATACTGGTACGGGAGGGAGCTATTGTAGAGAAGTTGGGCGATTATATCCGTGAGGAACAGGTGCACGCACATATGCAAGATCTCGTGGAGTATTTGTGGATGCTTAGAGTAAACGCCGCCGTCCCCTTGGCTTGATATATTTGAATTTTAAATTATTGTGTGAACTATGTTATTTTAATGTCTGAATTTGTTGTAATAAACTTGAAATTTATTAAAATTTTATTTGCTTCAAATATGTGGTATATTGGTGAAAGATGTGAACTGGCCAAAAAATTATTTGGGATCGTTTGGCCAGTGTGGGTGGGTCTCCTCAAAACGCCGACAGTTTGAGCATGCCTCCACAAAGTCACTCTAGGCGTCGTTGCTTGCCACCCTTTGGGGTGCCGGTGGAGATGCTCTTAGGGCATGTACAATTGGATGATGTCGGTCTTTTCTTATGATTAACACCTTGTATTTTTTTTAGTTGGAGGAGAAATAAATAAAAAAGAAGGTTGTCTTTTCTTAGCTAAAGGATGATCTCTTACAATAAGAGAAGACTATTTTCTTGGTTATACTTATACCATATGTCTTCCCTTAGCAAAACAATTTTTTACTAGAAATAATCAATTCCTATGCATGGCACTAAGAGATAATGCATTGTATGATTTATGTATATTTTCTTCTTTAGATTTCGTGGAAGATTACGGAAAGACATGTTTTCCCTAGCATTGTACTTCCCTTAGAGCATATCCAACAGGCGCTGGAAAATCGCACGCGCTAAAACTGGTTTGCAGCGCCGGTTTTTGCTATAGAGGACACGCTATCTGCTGACGCTTCACCGGATGCGCTATTTTTGCTGCGCACTGGAAAATTGTAAAACTGACCATTCATCGGAAGCACTGTTTTGCAGCGCGTGCTAGCGCCACAAAGAGGTTCCACACACATGTCTACATGACAAAGATCAGAAAAACTAGAAAAAATAGACTGGAAAATATAATAGATGCAAATCGGTGTGCAAACACACACTAGTTCGTAACGTCGGTGCTGATCGATGGTAGCAACGAAGTTAGACTACCTAACTTCATTACTACCACCAACCAGCTTCCATGTTGCGAACTAGAAATCAACATCGTCCTCCTCCTCCGCCGACGATTCCACCAGTGTCGGGCGCTTGTCGGCTGATACCTTGCCGGCGTTGCAGCACGGTTGGTGGTGGCTGCGGGGCGCCAGCGCTTGTGTTTGGCCTCGGCGACATGAAGAGGAGACGGGCGGCGGAACTGCTCCCAACGACGGTAACGACGCTAGGGTTTGGCGCGGGCGGCAGCGAAACTGCTCCACCAACGGCGGTAGTGGGGCGTAGGGGACAGTGTATATTGTGGGCTCGCTGGCGTGCCAGAGGTCCCGTCCACGCCGGATATGTTGGCGGCCACGTGGAGAAGGGAGGTGGCGATGGAGGTCGTGCATGCCTGAGGCCTTGTTCGGTTGCTGATGGTTCGTTTCCACGTGAAACCAACCCCTGCAGGGATTGGGGTGATCCTCGCATGTCACCCAAACCCCACCAATCCCTTCTCTACCAATCCCTATAGTAAAACTCTGTTCGGTTCTGGCTAGTAGCATAGAAAATTGATAAACCCATGTTTCAGAACGTTGTGCCTGCCTCAACTTTGAGCAGCCTAAAATTTGCAACACTGCCAGGAAATCACACATGCTCATAAAACATGAGACATAACGAAATACAATGTCGTCGATATACAGTAGATGGAACATATGTATCTCAAAAATTCTATATTTCAAGCTGGAGTCTGACTTGTTTTCAGAAAAAAAAGTGACACAGCAACAAATAAAACCCAGCGAAATAATATGCAGTCTTTCTTACGAAGCTTCCTCATGTAGAACTCTAGTTCTTTACCCTACAACATGCCATCTGAGCTCAGCGCGCTGCACCTCCAGGTTGCCGCCTATACACTTCACTGCAGAGTCACCTCCAACTAGCAAGGGATCAGGCGTGGAAGGAGGGAGCACCTCACAATCTAGGACCCTCGCGGACAACGACGTTTGCTCCACCACTCGAGATGAGCCCAAAAACATAAAATGCATGAGGAAAAAGCAGATCAAGATATCCATCGCGGTGCACCTTTGCCGCAAGGAGCCAAAACAAAATAGCCGCCGAAAATGTAAGCACAAGGCTCAGCTAGAAAAAAATGGTATCAATGTTGAGCATGAGATCACATGATGTAGGCACACAAAAATCGAATCACTCAACTCCATACACCCATAAATTTCTCAAGGAATACGGCTGACCTGGCTAAGTATAAATTTACAAAATTGAAGTAGCCACACAAATATGAGATACCTCAAAATTTCTTGCATTATACTGAGATGATACTGGACACACATACCAAATGTGTTTCACTCTGAACCTTTAGTTCTTGTAATAGCCAAATCTGTCACATAGCCTTAACCGACAGCACTAGAAACCATACCAAAGAACATCAATTAAAAGATGAATTAAGCATACAAGTACACATGAGAAGACAAAGCTGGTGAAAGCAAAATACCATGGTGAAAGCAAAATCACCATAGACAACAAAATTGAGCTGGCATCTCAATGACGATTAAAGATCTGGATAATTAAACACAAGTGCTATATGATTTATGTAATTTTGCACAAATACATATATGACTAAATATTACATGAGCACAAATGGACAACACATTAGAAACTGAAGGTTGCTATCCATACATTTACACCTACGTTTCCTGATTACATTTTATTACCAGATAATTACTGAAATAAAATTACCTTGTGAAGGTGGAAAGATACCTCCCTGACCTTAGAGGTAACATGGATGAGAAATCTAGTTGTGCAGAACCTGTAACGCCCACCAGAAAATGGACATCAGCCAATCACCATCACTGATTTTCTTCTTCTTTGGCTTGCATAGTTTTAAAGAAAACACCTGCACTATTCTGGCATTTGAGCTATACCAAACCTTAAATCTGGTCATGTACATCAATGCTAGAGGCTACAGCAACCAAAGCGTTCCATTATTCAGTTAGCCAAAAAACACCAAATGCATGAAGCAACTGTTCCTCAATTATTATTACTCCCTCCGTCCCAAAATAGATGTCTCAGATTTGTCAAAATTTGGATGAATCTAGACATTATTTAGTATAGATTCATCCAAATTTTGAAAAATCAAGACATCTATTTTAGGACGAAGGTACTAAAAGGTGCTCTTCAATTTACAATCCAGCTATACATAGAATGAAGGCCTGCACAAGATTTGAGCGCTTCGTTTTCTTTATGTTTAGCCTACAATCTTTATGCTGACATATCTATCTTGTCCATTGCAGAGAAACAGCAGCGATGCACAAAAATAGTACAGATCTTCACAAGATCACCAAATCTCCAATAGAAAGAAAAAACTAAAATTCTGGCATCAAGTTTTTTGGGAGTGAAATTGGAGGCGTACTGGAACACTTACAGCACAGAGGCCAGAGAAGTAGATCCAGCATGTTGCGGACAGAGGCTGCGGACGGACGGAAGAAGCGGTGGCGGTACAGCATGTTGGACGGTGGCGGGGGAGGGGGATCAGAGCCGCCGCCGTCTCCTCCGGGTGCACCGTCATCTTCTCCTTCGTTCGCCCTGTCCCCGCTGGCGCGTTCGCCGCCGCCGCCGCCTCGGAATCGCCCGTGAGAGAGGGAGGTAACAATTCGGGGCGAGATTCCGGGAATACTTCCACGGGCTCGGACTAGATGTTTTTTACCCTCCCAGAATGGACGGTATTGGCAGGGAATTAGTCGGTATGCAAACCCGACGGGGGTTAACCGAATGCACTTTCTACCGTATGCCGGGATTAAACCCCGGTCGGACCGATCCCGGCAGACCCGCGTGGATTGGAGTCTGATCCCGGCCGGGGTGGAAATAAACGAACAAGCCCTGAGGAATTTTTCTGAACGGTTGCCTGTTCGCGCGCGTGGTCAACGATAGCACGCACGTACTATCATGCGCCGGAGCGTAAAATGCCACCCACGCTAAAAATTTACAGCAAGCGCCAGCGCCAGCTGGAGAGCCACATGCTCCCGCGTGCTATCCTTGCGGTTTATTTAGCAGTTGCAAAAAGCGGTTCAAACTGTGCTATGAGTCGATTCGATACACTGCGCAACATTCATTCAAGCGGTTCTAAGAAAAAAGCGATTCCCAAACTTGATTTGCTTCTACCCTGATACAAGCAGACACAGGCAATAAAGAAAGAGAGCCATGTCTAGATGGGAAGAATATAAGGCAGAAAAAATGTTTTCTTACAACAACTGGGTCCCACGCTACAATACGAACGATTCAACACGGTGTAGCAAAACGGGATCGATTCGCTCTTTTTCATGCGTCGCACCACCGGTGTGGCCGGTCTTAGACCCCTGGCTGCAATCCTTACGCACTGCTCTATTTTGCGACGCAATCTTCTCTTTCCTTACGCTTCGTTCTCCGTGGTTATTCCTCTGTTTATGCACTATACGGTCCAGATTGAGTACTAAGATAGTAGGATATATCAAAATCTCGCTTTAAGTGCCTGTCATAGGAATCATCAGATTATCTGGCGATAGTAGCTCGCGGCATCAAACACCCGAAAAGAGGGCGACATTTATTCGCAACAGAAGCCTCTTGTTAAAGATGCTGAAGGTAGCCGTCGGGGCTTCCAGCCGAAGGCATTTTTCCTTTCCAATACGAGGGTCCAGCTTTACGCCTCGACAACAGAGAGAAGCCAAGCTAGCAACTTCCATGATGACACCTTTTCTGACTAAAAGCTTACTGTGTTTTCCACAGGATGATTTCGATCTCGTTCTGCTTTCTGCCTGTACCAGGCTGGATTTGATTAAGCTAATTCACGATTTCTTGCTCCCGGGGGGCAGCGTTTGCATGTCTTTACCAATAATTATTAGTGTTGTGACTGGTGTCCTGATTGAGACAATCCATGGTTTTTTCTTGACCAGCCTCGCTGTCTGATTGATTTGTTATTTGATTAGGCATAGCTGATCCACTAGACCAATCAAACTGACCAACCATTGAACAAAAACACATTAAACAGACATGCTCTTAAAGCTCTCTAAAAAAGCTATACTCCTAAAGCATTTATCATGACTTGAAAAACAAACTATATCTAAGGATAAACGTATTGGTTAGGACATGCCACACAAATTCTTCAGAAATTGGCAGAGCTTCCCCTCTTGCCTCTCCTTCGACCTTCGAGCTGCACTGCTGGCCCTGGCCCTCTCTCTGCTTGCTGGCACAGTCGGCTGGCGAGAGGATGGTCTATGTGGTATGGCCTCCTCGGTAAATATCAGAGTACTCTCTCAGTTCTAAAATACAAGATGTTTTAGTCTTTTTTATAAATATATGTATCTAGACGTTCACAACCTAAAAAAAATTAAAAAAAAATAGCGATCAATTTCTTATAGCAACTATACTAACATCATCAAAACAACACCAAAATTCCAACCTCTCTAATAGCGACTTCTTCCAAAAGGAAACAGTGCACAATTGTCGCCGCCTAGTCAAAGATCATAGGTTTTCACCTGGAGAAAGTCCTCACTCACAAAACAATGTCTTTAATAAGATCATTGTCAGTCACAACCAATTAATATCAGACCTTCGATTTTCACCCTACAAGGTAAGACTGTGAACTTCTCCTATGTTGCCGGCCCATTAACAGTTGCTATTGCGAGTCATAGATCACCAAGTCAGTTTCTCATCACCACAAAGACTGAAACCACCATCACTAGCCCTCATATCCTTGCTTTCATGACATTCTTCATATATGACTTCACCATGGATCGTCGAAGACATGACTGTTGTGGATATGACATGCCGAGTATCCTCACAAGCCGATTAACGGAAGTGATAGTGGGCCCATGGCTGCCCCTGGTGGGATTACACGGACAAACAAGGCCTGAGCGGCATAAGGCCCGATCCTTAGTCGGTTCAAGATAATCGTGTAAGATACAAAGAATATGATCTTGGAGTATAAGGCAATAAAATCGTAGTCGGCATCTGGTGCTCGGTTAGGACTCTAGCCCCTGCATGGACACATTAGATCGTAAACCCTAAGTTGACCATGTTATAAGTCCGTCTTTGGGTTAGAATCATGAGTCTCCTTTTAGCTCGAAATCTCCCCCTGAGATACCTCCATAATCTTGCGTGCAGAATCGCACAAGTATAGATCTCGCTCGCAATAGCGCAGAGCTCAGCCGAGAACTATTGTAACTTGATACACAAACAAATACAATAAAGTAGGACGTAGCCGGCGGAACCATTGTAAGTTGATACACAAAGCAATACAACAAAGCAACACGTAGGTCTTTACCTCTAAGAATGAAGGGTCGAACCTGGATATCTCGCCTATACCAATCCCGTCCCTGATTCACTTGATGTCGCTGCGCTCCGCATCTTCGGTCCCTCTTGCGATGGTACCCGTCGTGGTATTCCCACGACAATGAGACGTGATGGTAACGGATAGAAGAGCTTCGCAACGCTTCCTATGACACCAAATTGTTAGAAAAAACACGGGTACGTACGACTGAAGTTCTTCTGATCCAGCAATCTCCAGGCATGATTCTCCCATGAGAGTTCGTCGACGGAGCCTTCTGGAACACGCCGCTCAAGGACAAATCAACAAGAACAGGCAGCCAACAGATCTTCGTCTTAGCGCGGGAGGAACCTAGGACCACCTCCTTTATTCATGTAGATCCACCAGTCCCCACACCGTTAGCCGGCTCACGGCGATCAGAATGAGCATGCCAACCTCCGACCCAAACGATCCCAAGGTAGCCCCAGATCAAGCCTACAAATCGAGCCAAGGAGATATAACACCGCTGTCAGGAAGAGAAGGCCGCGCCATAGCCTCCGGCCATCTATGCGTCCTTCTCAGCCCTCCTCCGCGCCTCCTAGCCATGCATGGATGAAAACATCGCCGTCCCACCTGAGGGAACAGCGCCGTCCCACCATCACAAACATCGTCGCCCCGCCACACAGACTCATCCCGCGACGCCACAGTGTCAATCTCTCACGTGTAGGGTTCCCGACGGGGCGGGCAGAGCCCGCTCACCGCCTTAGGTAACAGGGGCATGGATTCCACCATTGGCGCCATGACGCTAGCGGCCGGGGATATGAGCCAGAGGTGGAGGTTTTTAGGGTTTGGAGGGATCCTCCGAAGCCGCCACGCGCGAGTGGCCCATGTTGGCTTTGTGTCGGAGTCATGGAGTGAGTCGCCTGAGATGGGTGGAATCCGATGGCGACCGAGTTTTCCTCTTCTAGGCGCTCCTCCAGTTGTCTGGGTCGAAGGCGGAGAAGTTTGTGACAGTTGGGATCTGTGTAAATAAGGCCAGTTTTGTGGCCTCGGAAATCGATGCATTTTCTCCCATGCTTCTTTCGTTGTGCCATGGTAGCAGAGTGATGTGCAGGCTTGGGATGGAGAGGTATGATACGTCATAAACGTATCTATAATTTTTGATGTTTCATGCTTGTTTAGTATCAGCTTTGTTATGTTTTGTCTACACTTTGAGGTATTTTTTTACATTTTCTAGGACTGACCTATTAACAAGATGCCGCAGTGCCAGATGCCTGTTTTCTGCTGTTTTTGGTTTCAGAAAATCTAGTAAGGAAATATTCACGGAATTGGGCGGGACAAAATCCAAAGTCAATATTTCCCCAGAAGGAACACGGAGTCCGGAGGGCAGCCAAAGTGGGGCACCGAGGCGGCCACACCTGGTGGCGGCACGGCCAGGGGGGTAGCCCTAGGTGTGGGCCCCTCGGGTGCCCACCGACCTTGCCCTTTCGCCTATAAAAGCACCCCGATGCAGAAACCCTAAGTACCCGATCAAATCTCCACGAAACAGTCCGTAGACGCCACCACCATCGTCCCTAGATCAAGGGGATCTGAAGCTCTTCCCAGCACCTTGCCGGAGGGGAGAGATTATCCTGGAGGCCTTCTTCATCACCATGCCAGCCTCCGGAGTGATGCGTGGGTAGTTCACCCTTGGACTATGGGTCCATACAATAGCTACATGGTTGTTTCTCCTCCTTTGTGCTATCATGTTTAGATCTCGTGAGCTCCGTTCATGATCAAGATCATCTATTTGTAATCATACATGTTGTGTTTGCGGGGATTCGATGGATATTGAGATACTATGTCAGATTGATTATTGATTCTATCATGTCTATGTTATTTGTGATCTTGCATGCTCTCCGTTGTTAGTATCTATCTTGGCCAAGTAGATGCTTGCAACTTCAATAGGGAGTATTTATGCTCGATAGTAGGTTCATGCCTCTAGTAATCTGGGGAAGTGACAGAAATATCTAAGGTTGTAGATGTGTTATTGCTACTAGGGAGAAAACAACAATCCTTTGTCCATGGGGCAATTGTATTGTTTACTTTACACACATTGCTTAATGCAATTATCTGTTGCTTGCAACTTAATACTGGAAGAGGCAGGATGATAACCTGAAGGTGGATTATTAGTCATAGATGAAGTTGGATTACGGCCTATGTGTTATGTTGTAATGGCCAACCAAATCTCGTAGGAGTCAAGATGTCTAGTATATGCATTGTTATGCCTTCTCAATCTATCAATTGCCCCGCTGTAATTTGTTCACCCAACATGCTATCTATCTTAAGGAGAACACCTCTAGTGAACAGTGGACCCCGGTCCAATCTTTATCATTGATACATCATCTACTATTATTGTTTACTTTCTGTAATCAATCACTATCTTCCATACTATACGTTTAATCCTTTGTTTTCATCAAACCAGTGAGATTGACAACCTCACTGTAAGTTGGGGCAAAGTTTTGAGTTTGTGTTGTGCAGGTTCCAAGTTCTTAGCAACGCCTTGGAGTTATTTCCTTACTCCTACTGGTTCGATAACCTTGGTTTCATAACTGAGGGAATAATTGATGCTGTGCTCATCACACCTTGCTCTTGGGGTTTCCCAACGAGGCTCTACAGTCAACCGAGCCGCATCAAGATTTTCTGGCGCCGTAGCCGAGGAGATAAGGACAGCTTCAATCTCTTCCTCCTCGTCAATCATTTTTCTAGGAGAAAGAATATTCTTGCAAGGGAAGTCTCTCACAACCAATCTATTTACTTTATTTTTGTTTTGCTTAGTTTATTTGCTTTGTTTTGCTTGTTTCTTTTTATCAAAAAATACACAAAAATAGTTATTTGTTTTGCTTCTTTTATCAAAAACACATTTTTTTTGTTCCTAACTTAGTTACTATTTCTATTTGGTTTGCTTCTTTTTGTCAAAAACACAAAAAAAATTAGTTCCTACTATAGTTGATATTTTTGTTGGTCTGTTATTGCCTTGCTTTATCATGCTTTCTATCAATGGTAGGTTTCTTTGAAACAAGATCTTATTGTCAAGGTGGGTTCACGGAAGAACAAAAATATTATTAGGAGGAACACCGCTTGACACAAAAAGAGGAAACACTTATGGAAACAAATTAATAAATTGCATACCATTGCTAGAAACGTGTGCTCTACTTATAATGTTACTTATTGCTTTGATAAATCTTGTTGCTGTAGGAAGTATAAACACCTACCTTTTCAATGTGAGTATAATGATAATGTTACCATATCTTCTTATGTTAAGGGAAATTATGAATTTGATGATGTGGAACAAATTGAATAATTTATTGCTTGGAAGGGTGCATTCAGGATTGCTAATTTGCTTGAAAATATTGATGATGCACCTTATAAATATGAGGTTTATGATATACTTAAATTTTGCTTTGATAATTACAAGTAAGAAAATGGCTACATTCTTGAATATTTTAATAGATGCTTTCCACCAACAGAAGGGACTAATGCCTTGCAGGAGCCTATGAAAGAAGAAACTGGTTAAACTGGAAGCTCATTAGATGAAAAAGAGGAGGATAGTGATGAACAAAAGGAGGAAGAATGGATTAGCTACCCATGCCTACCTTCCAATTAGAATAACTCTTTATCCATTTCATTATTTGATTGTCCCCCATGTTTACCAAAGGAGGATGAATGTTATGTTTCTGTGGATTCTCTTGAAATATCTACTATGGGTAAAACTTGTGATAATAATTATGCTCCTGTTATCTATGATAATCCTTTATTTGTGCCTAACTTCGAGATGCATGGTACTAAAGAGTTTTGCTTAGAAAATGTTTATGATAAATCTCTATATGATGGTCCTATATTGGTTGATATTAATTGTACTACTATTGAAAATGAGATTAGAGGAGTCTTGACTTTATCATGGAAGCCCATGCCTCTTGAGAATGATCAGTCATCTTGTTATAAAATTGTTAAAACTGGGTTTGAAGGTTTTAATTCCAATATTTTTGAGCTTGATAAAAAATATGTGTCTGGAGATCATGAAAAGCATACTTTATGTGATAGTTATAATGTTGAGTTTATTCATGAGTCTACTGGAAATTATTATGAGAGAGGAAAATATGGTTGTAGAAGTTTTCATGGTACTGAAACACCTCTCTATGTGCTGAAAGTTTTGAAGTTACTCTTGTTTTATCTTCCTATGCCTGTCACTTTGTTCTTTGTGAATTTATTTGCGTACAAGATTCCTATGCATAGGAAGTGGCTTAGACTTAAATGTGTTTTGAATTTGCTTCTTGATGCTCTCTTTTACTTCAATACATATTTCTTATGTGAGCATCTGTTGGGCCAAGCAGAGATAAAACAAAACTTTTTCCTCTAACATGGTGATCCCAAGATCTAGCTGAGGTAGAAGGCCACGAGGATTACCACTAGACGTGTGGTTGCGGATTACTGATGAAGCGCGTCAGTTGAATGCAGTGCAGTCCTCAAGATCCGATCTGATCACGATCGTCCTGGTGTTGATCGTACATAACCTCTGCTGGTATCCACACGTACAAGGAGGAGCACCGGTGGCGAACTGCTAGGTTCGTAATGACGGCTGGATTGCTGTGGAGCTAGGGTTTCCAACAAATGGAATGACCTAATCGATCAACCCTCCTGGGTTTCTGCGCCCCACTATATATACGGTGTGAACATGGGCTCCACTCACTCGTGGCCCATTCACTAAAGCCCATATAATATTAGTCACCGTGAGTCCGACTCGCTGACTCAATCCAAATCTGGCTCATGTCCAACCCAACCAGATTTCCGGTTCAAATCCAATCCGAACTTGCTCCCGCTCTTAAGTGTGTGACCCCGCAGGCTCATGGCAACTTGGACACGATTGGAGTCCAACTCTCAATCGATCAGTCGGTAGCGGCTCCTAGCAGAACGTGCCACCTCCCAAGTACCAGAGAGTCATGACGACTTGTCTTTCCAATGCGACTTGCATCTGAGTCCGTTTTGCCTCACGATATACCTTGTCAGACTATATGCGAACATTTGTCATCCTTTAAATAGTCTGACTCTCTTCTCGATCCGAGATAAGTGATTCATCTGACTAACTCTTAGTCGATCGCCTCGGTTAACAATTAATCGAGTCGTGCATGGCCACGCTTTTCGAATCATATCATACAAGAGGTCCCAGAGAATATCTCTCCAAGTTGAGGGGGAAAATCCCATCTTGGTTATTCACATCACGACCCGAACTCTGCCTTTATAACTGCCCAGTTACGGATCAGCGTTTGACAGAACCTAAGTCGGTGATCCTCAACTCGGACTGTGTAACAACCTCAGGTCTAAGGATTACATTGATTGAGATACAAATGACAACTTGTTCGGTGTACCTCAATATGGGTCAATCCGACTCGCTGAACTCTTTAGCCGAATCTATGTAAGTCGGAATAGCATCTCCATGCCCATAACAAGTGAAACCGAGTGTTGCCTCACAGAGAGGACTTTGTTGGAAACCCCAAGAGCAAGGTGTGATGAGCACAGCAGCAAGTCTTCCCTCAGTAGAGACCGAGGTTATCGAACAAGAAGGAGGAAGGAAACATCACACAGGTGTTGCTAGCTACGTGGAGACCTGCACAACACAAACTCAAGGCTTTGCCCCAACGAATCAGTGAGGTTGTCAAGCTCACCGGTTTGTTGTAACAAAGGATTAAACATATGGTGTGAAAGGTAATGGTTTGCAGCAAGTAAACAAGTAACAGTGGAAGATGTATCAATGGTAAAGATTGGACCGGGGTCCATAGCTCACTAGAGGTGCTCTCCTTAGATAAACAACAAGGCATGAAGGGTAAACAAATTACAGCAGGGCAATTTTCAGGACCTGAGCAAGGCATAACAATGCAATTACTAGTCAGAAAGATCCTATGAGATTCGATTGGGCAATACAACAAGATACATAGACCGCCATCCAACTGCATCTATGACTAGAAGTCCACCTTCAGGTTATCATCCGAACCCTCCGATTATTAAGTTGCAAGCAACAGACAACTGCTTTAAGCAAAGTGTGTAAGGTAAACAGTCCACATGTTCCATGAACAAGAGACCGTTGTTTTCTCCCTAGTAGCAACAGCACATCTACAACCGAAGAGATTTCTATCACTTCCCTTGGAAACTAGAGGCATGAACCCACTCTCGAGCATAAATACCCCCTCTTGGAGTCACTAGCAACTACTTGGCCAAGATAGCTACTAACAACGGAGAGCATGCAAGATCACAAACAACACAGACATGATAGAATCATAAAGAAAAAACCATTAATCAAACCAACATAATAATCTCAATATCCATCGGATCCCCGCAAACACAACATGCATGATTACAAATATATTAGATCTTGATCATGAACGGACCTCACAAGATCTATACATGAAAGCACAAAGGAGGAGATACAACCATCTAGCTACTACATGGACCCATAGTCCAAGGTGGAACTACTCACGCATCATAACGGAGATAAGGCCTTTGGGATGATCTCCCCTCCGGTAGGGTTCCGAGAAGAACTTTAGATCCCCCCGATCTAGGGACGATGGTGGCGGCGGCTACAGACAATTTTGTGAAGATTTTATCGGGTACTTAGGGTTTCTGCATCGGGGGCTTCTTATAGGTGAAGAGGGAGGCCGAGGAGGCGGCCAGACGGGCCACACCCCTCCCAGGCGCGGGCCCACCCTTGGCCACATCTACAGGGGTCTGGCTGCCCTGGCACGCCTGTCCGTCTCCCCTCTGGACTTCTTGTTCCCCACGGGAAGTTATTGACTTTGACGTTTGTCCCGTCCAATTCCGAAAATTTTTCCTTGCTAGCTTTTCTGGAACCAAAAACAGCAGAAAACAGGCAACTGGCACTGTGGCAACTTGTTAATAGGTTATTACCAGAAAACATGTAAAAAGCACCTCAAAGTGTATACAAAGCAAAGAAAAGTATATATTAACAAGCATGTAACATAAAAAATTATAGATACGTTTCCGACGTATCAAGCATCCCCAAGCTTAACTCCTGCTCATCCTCGAGAGGTAAGTGATAAAAGAATAATTTTTGAGGTTACAAGCACCCTCGCAATAAAGATCCAACCATTTTCAAGCATTGAAAGCTGGGATCAAAGAACTCTAAACATGTGCATGAAAGATGGAGTTCTAACAATAGGACATAATAACTATGCATGCAACATGAAAGGATACAAACAAAGATCATGAATAACATGCATTGAAAAACGTTTGTTTGTTTCACATACAGAAAACATAGCATAGTGGCAATCAGCTTGTCCCTCATAGAGTAGCAATATAGATGCATAGGACACCTTCAAAGTTCACAAGGGTGACTAGAGACATATAGCACAAGAAAAAGTAATATCACAATATGCATCAATTAATAAGCTTTGGAACACTCACATAGGATGACAACTATGCTCTCTTAATGGTGCCTAAAGGTAGAAGGTGGAGACTCAAGTAATGGTGGAAGAAAAGCCTTTTGTAAAGGAAGCAGGGATTTCAAGTTTCAAAAAGATCTTCCAAAAATTATGGTACTTGTTAGCTTTCAGCCCTCATTGCCCCTATCATAAGCATCTTGAAGTGATTAAGGTTAAAGTGAACAAAGATGGAGTATATGCTTGGCAAAGTATAAGTTGGCAATCTCAAGTCCCTTGAATACGAGGGTCACATCTCATGCTACTCAACTTCAGTCACCTGTAAGTTCTTGTCATTGTAAGTATTTGCATATCATAGAGAACCGCCAACGGGGTACCCCTTGCACATGGTACAGGAGCTTTCCAATAACCAAAATGACAAGGCAATCAGACAATTAGCATCTTAGTGATCTTTTTATTTACTATGTGCATAGCTTTTTATTGAGGATGCTTCATAGATAGCTCACTATGGTGATGCTGCAATTTTCCACCATGATTAGGCATGGCTTAGGCTAGTGGCCCAGGCGTTTCTCTAACACAGAATACAAACTCCATGGACTTACAAGCTTCCTCTTTATTTCACACCGGTGACATCCATAGACAAAAGAGCATGATATCAATTGAGTACAAAGTACAAGTGCAATGTTGAAAACGTTCCCTGTGACAGCACAGTTCTTCTAATTCCAACGTATAAGTTCAAGCATATACAACATAGATGACACAATGGTTCAAGTTTATTAGGGGCAAGGAATATTAAAGTGTGTCATCAAGTTCGTGAGGGCTTTAATCACTAAGTTTTCACATAACAAAATAGTTTTTAATTGGAAGATAGCTGAAAACAAGAATATACTTGGAATGGTGTAACACACCATGCATAGGATTTTATAGTGGAAACTTTGGAATAACTTGGTTTCTTGGGAGTTGGAAGCATGAGTAGATCTTACTCATACAAGTGGAGGCTAGCAAAAGACTGGGAGCAACCAACTAAGAGAGCAATAATGGCCATAATCATGAAGAGCAACAAATCACTAATCAAAGCATAGAGTGGTACTAAAAGTCAAGGACTAAATGATCATAGAGGCTATGGTGACTTGTTCATATTAATAACATGGTGTGAGCATGTGCCAAGTCAACCCAAACAAAGCATTAAAGGAGAATACCACAATACTATGCTTTTGCATGCTAAAACAACGCATAATTTCTTCAAGGAATACTAAGAAATCCCAATTGTTTGGAGCAAGACATGCTACAGCAATAATCACTAATCATAAGGTCAAAACAACACGTAGCATGTCATGCTAAATTCTAAATCACAGTCAATGCAAGCTCCTCTTGCACTTCAAGCAAGAACTTACTACTCCTTTCCAACACCAAGCAACTTATTTGCAAAACAAAACAGTGAGAACGGGCGTCCAAACTACTTTATTCAAGCAAACTAAACAACCTAAGGAAAGCAAACGAAAACTAAGATGCTCCAAGAACAACACAACTGTGCATGAAATAATAAAAACGAAGTGTCTGGACAGACCTGAGCTTTTTGTTGATGAAGAAGGGGATGCCTTGGACATCCCCAAGCTTTGACGCTTGTAACTCTTGGATATTTATTGGGGTGACACTATGGTGGCATCCCCAAGCTTGAGATTTTATCCATTCCTCATTTCATTGCATCATTCTCTCTCTACACCTGAAATTTTTTCCTTCATACAAAACTCCACACAATCTTCATTAGCAACATTAGTTTATTCAAAAGATATTAGACCTCTGGCAAAGCTTTGGAACATAAAGGCTTTTCACTAAAAGCACAAGCTACTGTAGTAAATCCTTCAAAAAGCTCAATTCCCCAAAAGAGAACTCAAAAAGGAATCAATAAGAAGCAAATGCAAATAATGGCAGAAATCTATCAAAACAGACCAGCAGGAAGAAACTGATTTTTTCGAAAATCTTATGTTGCTCAAATAAAAACGTGTTGAACTAACTAAAGTTATATCACATACTGTGGGATTTATTCGAAAATTTTGAGCTCAATCCTAGTTATAGAGACTCCTCACGAATATTTATGGTGGAGGACAAAAATCTTTTTCGGGACAGCAACTCCCCAAATCTCACTTCCCTCTTATTAGAGGTCATTCTTGGCACAAAAAGCAAACCAAAAGGATAAGGAGAGGTCATTACTGAAGTAATAACTTCCAAGACTCAAGGAAACTCTTGGGTTATCTCCCTACAAGTACTTTTCTTTAACGCCTTTAAGTTAGGCATGAAAGTTGGAGAAGATGCTCTCATAAGAATTATGAATGGAAGTCAAAGAGAGCATCAAGAAGAAAATTCAAAACATATTTAAGTCTAACCCACTTCCTATGCATAGGAATCTTGTATTAAAATAAATAAAAGAAGCACATATTAACAAGAATGGGAAAACAAAACAAGTGCAACTTCGAGATTTTTAACAAAAGAGGGGAAACTTAATATTGTTGAGATACATAAGACCATGTTTCCCTCTCTCATAATAACTTTTAGTATCATCATGAATAAACTCAACAATATAACTATCACATAAAGCATGCTTTTCATGATCTACAAACACATAATTTTTATCAAGCTCAAAAATAGTGGGATAAAAACCTTCAAACCCACTTTTAGCAATTTTATAATAAGGTGACTGATCATTCAACATAGGACCATCATCTAGAGCTTTATCATAAAAAATTTCTAAGCAAAACTCCTTAGTAACATGCATATCAAAGTTAGGCACAAATATAGGATTATCATAGATAACAAGAGCATAACTATTATCACAAGATTTACCCATAGCAGATATTTCAAGAGAATCCACAGGAACATAACATTCATCCTCCTTTGGTAAACAAGGGGGACAATCAAATAATGTAAGAGGTAAAGAGTTACTCTCATTAGAAGGTAGACATGGGTAGATCCATTCTTCCTCCTCTTGACCATCACTCTCCTCCTCTTTTTCATCTAATGAGCTTTCAGTTTTAGCAATTTTTTCTTTCATAGGCTCCTGCAAGGCATTAGTCTCTTCCATTTGTGGAAAGCACCTATTAAAATATTCAAGAATATAGCCATTTTCTTCCTTGTAATTATCAAAGCAGAATTTAATTATATCATAAACCTCATATTCATAAGGTGCATCATCAGTATTTTCAAGCAAACTGGCAAGTTCAAATGCACCCTTGAAAATAATAAATTCTTCAATTTGTTCCACATCATAAAAGTCATAATTTCCTTTAACATAAGAAGATATGGTAACATTATCATTATACTCACATTGAAAAGGCAGGTGTTTATACCTCCTACAGCAACAAGATTTATCAAAGCAATAAGTAACATTATAAGTGGAGCACACCTCTCTAGCAATAGTATTCAACTTATCAGTTTGTTCCCAAAAGTGTTTCCCTTTTGTTCTTCCGTGAACCCACCTTGCCAATAAGAACTAGTTTCAAAGAAACCATCCATTGATAGAAAGCATGACCAAGCAAGGCAATAACAGACCAGCAAGCAGAGTAGAAACTAATTTTTTGTGTTTTTGAATAAAGAAAGCAAACCAAACTAGACTAATTTTTTTCGTTTTTTTTAAAAGAGGCAAACAAAACCAAGAAAAAGAAATAAAGCAAACTATAAACAAAGTAAAGATAAAGGAAGTGAAGGACTCCCCTTGTGAAGACGTCCTTAGCCTCACCGGCAACGGCGCCAGAAAACTTGTTACCTGACAGAGAGGTCTTCGTTGAAAACCCCAAGATCAAGGTGTGATGAGCACAACATCAAGTCTTCCCTCAGTAGAGACCGAGGTTATTGAACCAGAAGGAAGAAGAAAACGTCACACATGTGTTGCTAGCAATGCGGAGACCTGCATAATACAAACTCAAGACTTTGCCCCATCGAATCACTGAGGTTGTCAAGCTCACCGGTTTGCTGTAACAAAGGATTAAACGTATGGTGTGGAAGGTAATGGTTTGCAGCAAGTAAACAAGTAAAAGTGGAAGATGTATCAATGGTAAAGATTGGACCGGGGTCCATAGTTCACTAGAGGTGCTCTCCTTAGATAAACAACATGGCATGAAGGGTAAACAAATTACAGAAGGAAATTGACAGAGGCGAGCAAGGATAACAATGCAATTACTAGTCGAAGATCCTATGATATTCGATGGGCAATACAACAAGATACATAGACCGCCATCCAACTGCATCTATGACTAGAAGTCCACCTTGAGTTATCGTCAACCCCTCCAGATTAAGTTGCAAGCAATGATAACACTTTAAGCAAAGTGTGTAAGGTAAACAGTCCACATGTTCCATGAACAAGAGACCGTTGTTTTCTCCCTAGTAGCAACAGCACATCTATAACCGAAGAGATTTCTGTCACTTCCCTTGGAAACTAGAGGCATGAACCCACTATCGAGCATAAATACCCCCTCTTGGAGTCACTAGCAACTACTTGGCCAAGATATCTACTAACAACGGAGAGCATGCAAGATCACAAATAACACAGACATGATATAATCATAAAGACAAAACCATTAATCAAACCAACATAATAATCTCAATATCCATGAGATCCCCGCAAACACAACATGCATGATTACAAATAGATTAGATCTTGATCATGAAAGGATCTCACAAGATCTATACATGAAAGGATCTCACAAGATCTCTACATGAAAGCACAAAGGAGGAGATACAACCATCTAGCTACTACATGGACCCATAGTCCAAGGTGGAACTACTCACGCATCATACCGGAGAGAAGGCCTCCGGGATGATCTCCCCTCCGGCAGGGTGCGAGGAAGAACTTCAGATCCCCCCGATGTAGGGACGATGGTGGCGGCGGCTATAGACGGTTTCGTGGAGATTTGATTGGGTACTTAGGGTTTCTGCATCGTGGGCTTCTTATAGGAGGAGGGGGAGGTCGAGGAGGCGGCCAAAGGGGCCACACCCCTCCTAGGTGCAGGACCACCCCTGGCCGCGCCTAGGGGGGTCTGGCTACCCTGGCACGCCTGTCCGTCTCCCTTCTGGACTTCTTGTTCCCCACGGAAAGTTATTAACTTTGACATTTGTCCCCTCCAATTCCGAGAATATTTCCTTACTAGCTTTTCTGGAACCAAAAATAGCAGAAAACAAGCAAATGGCACTATGGCAACTTGTTAATAGCTTAGTACCAGAAAACATGTAAAAAGCACCTCAAAGTGTAGACAAAGCAAAGCAAAGTAGATACTAACAAGCATGGAACATAAAAAATTATAGATACATTTTTGACGTATCATCGAGTCATCAAGCCGACTTTCACATTTGTCTAAGTTCTGTGTCCAACACAACCTCAATGACCAAGGATATTTAGTACAAACAACATGAATGCATAGTTCCACAACTGAATCACATATTCAATTATACACATAAGATGTTTATACATGGAAAACTTAATATCTTTATGAATACAATGGGAAACATCATCATACATGATTGCCTCTAGGGCATATTCCCAATAGTCTCCCACTTGCACTAGAGTCAATCTTCCGACATCACATGTCTAGGCATCTAATGCTCATAGCTCTTAGGTGCGCCTCATGCTTTGGCTATGGTAGAGGTTTTGTCAACGTATCCGCAAAATTTGCATCCATGTGTACCTTGCATAATTTGATATTACCCTGATCCACGAACTGACGAATCAGGTGGTACCGCATGAGTGTGTGCTTGTTCTTCTGGTGTTGTCTAGGTTCCGAGGAAATCCCTCATCCAAACAGCTTCCTTTGCTGCCTCCGAGGTGGCAATGTACTCAGCCTCTGTTGTAGATGTAGACACAGTCTCTTGCGTGGAACTCTTCCAGCTCACGGCCCCTCCGTTTATCACAAACATATACCCGTATTGTGAGCGAGAATCATCAGAGTCGTTAAGATAACTCGCATCCGTGTAACCCTTTATACTGAGTTCATCTTCACCTACATAAACCAAAAATGTATCCTTAGTCCTTCTCAAGTACTTTAGGATATTTTTAGCTATTGTCTAGTGGATTTCTCCAGGATCATCCAAGTATATGCTCACAACACTTAGAGCATAGGAAAGATCCGGCCTATTACAAATCATGGCATACATGATGGATCCGACTACTGAGGCATATGGAATCGCACGCATCCGACTTTGCTCATCAGTTGTCGAAGGACACTGAGTCTTGCTAAGTTTTACACCATGGGACATTGGTAAGAACCCCTTATTAGACGATTCCATGTTGAACTTCTTCAACACTTTGTCCAAATAAGTAATCTTACTCAATCTAATGAGCCGTCTTAATCTATCTCTATAGATCCGGATTCCGAGGATGTATGTTGCTTCACCCAAGTCTTTCATTGAAAAACTCCTTTCCCAAATGATTCCTTGGTTTCTTGCAACATATGGACATCATTTCCAATCAATAATATGTCATCCACATATAAGATTAAAAAGTTTACTTTGCTCCCGCTAAAATTCTTGTATAAACAAGAATCATGATTGCTCTTGATGAAGCCAAACGATTTTACTACCTCATCAAAGCAAATATTCCAACTCTGAGATTCTTTCTTCAACCCATAAATGGATTTCTGAAGTTTGCACACTTTTTCAGCATTAGCCGGATCGACAAAACCCTCGGGTTGTATCATATACACGTCTCCGTTAAATTTCCGTTAAGGAAAGCCATTTTGACGTCCATCTGCCATATCTCATAGTCGAAATAGGCTGCTATAGCTAGCATGATCCAAACTGATTTAAGCATCGCTACAGCGAGAAGGTCTCGTCGTAATCAACTCCTTGAACTTTTCAGAACCCCTTCGCGACAAGACGTGCTTTATAGACGAAAACATTTCCATCCATATCAGTTTTCTTCTTAAAGACCCATTTGCACTCGACGGGTCTTGCACCGTCTGGCAGATCAACCAAGTTCCAAACTTGATTTTCATCCATGTAATTTAACTCGGATCTCATGGATCCAAGCCATGATTCGAAATTATATCCCACCATCGCTTCCGAATAATTTGCCGGCTCATCACTGTCTAACAGTAACACATCACGAACACTTCGTAATCTTGTCAATCTTCATACTACAGGTGCCGCTGCCGGCTCAGCCACAACGACCGGCTCAACCTCCAAGGTTTTTGCCGACTCGCTATTAGCCGGTTCATCTCGAATTTCTTCTAGATTCACCGTTGTAACATCCCAAAAATATTAAGCTTGGATCATCAAACTCTAATCATCAAAATTAGGGTTAACAAAAACTTTCCCAACTAAAAATATGAAAGCATTCATATGTGTGTGTATTCAAAAATTGGATTCTTTTGAATTGCCATGGTTCTGTGTTTCTTTGCTTGTAAAATGATTATTAGGTGAAATAAACATCATCTAAAAAACCCCCAAACTTTTCCCAAAGGCAAACAACTCAAAATGAATAAATTAAGTGAATGGTCACTTTGGCCAAATTTACTCCCATGCGTACTTTGGCTATCTCTAATTTTCAAAACTCAACAGAAACATGTATTGATCTTAGCACCCCTTGTTAGTACTCATAATAAGGTACCAAGGCCCACTTTGTGATCAACCAAAAACATTCAAATGCTAAGTTTAAATGATAGTTTAAAATTGAATCTATCTCATATGGGAAGATCCCACTATTTCAAAAACCACTCAAACAAGCTCAATTTTGAAAACCCAAGCACCCACAGAATCCTCAACACATGCCTAGAACACCCACCAAAAATCTTTTCAAAACTCAAAAATAAATTTCTTGCGGCCATTTCATGAAACACTTGGAGACAGAAATCAAATTGGCCAAACTTCACTGTTTTGAGCAGTAATTTGGCTAAGCATTGTTCACCATTGATCACACTTGTCTCCCCAGTGCCAACCAGTGCCTTGACCACCCCTATCCCCTACCCGTTGCACCATGCCATGCCAACCCGAAGGAACCCTTGCCATACGACCATGGCTAGCTAGCCAGAGCAAGCACCAAGCCTAAACACCATGTCTAGGACGCACGCCACCATCCACCGCCACCCCTCCGGCTTGAACCACTCGACCATCGAACCACACGCCCAAGCCATGCCAAACTTCTCTGAGAGCATGCCGAGAGCGCGCTAGAGCGCCACCCTCGACACACGCCCACAGACCGCGCGCCGCCCTCGCCGCGTGCACGTGTGATCACCACCACCCCAGTAACCCCGCAGACACGCCCATTCGCCGCCACGCGGACCACACGCGATGTGCGCCATCAAAACCTCCGTCGGACCCGCTCAGAGCGTCGAAGTGTTCCGAACGATCAGCACCGCCCCACGCCTCACCACCACGCCATTGAGCTTCGCCAGGGAACATATAACCGCCCCTACCGTCGCCCACGCCAATAGTTGCCTGTGCCGTCGACCACGACGAGCTTAGCTCACGCTCGTCGGTCCCCTCTCGCCACTATAAATAGAGGCCTTCCCCGCTCGATTTCTTCACACCATTTTGTTCCCCTCTCTCTCAGAAACATCCCACACCCTTCCCAGGAGCAAGGCGAGCACCAGGTGGCCGAAATTTCACCGGAGTTCGCCGCTGCAGAGGAGGAGAGGCGCCGTCGATTGGAGATGCCCCAGGATAAGCTGACGGTGCCAGGAGAATAGCTGTCGTCGACTTCGTCGTTCGCCCTCATCGCCGACCCTCGCCTGAGCCCCGGTGAGCCTCCCACGACCCCCACTGAGCCGCTAGGGTTCGAGCTCGCCGATGACATGTTCATCGTTGACGACGACCCTCAGCCGTCGATCACCCTTCTAATCCAACGCACCACATCGCCCCGTACCGCTTCACGGGTTATGAGCCACTGATGGGTGGAACCCCCCTGTCAGTTGAGACCCGCGCTGCGGAGTGACACTGGGCCGGCCCATTAGCATTTCCCGCCGAGCCCAACCATTTGAATTTAGATTTTTATATTTCAATTCAAACTCAGTTCTGTACCTAGTTTCAAAAATCAACCCAGCTCGATTCAGTGAACCAAATTGCATGAAACCAATTTTGTTAGAAAGGTACTGAAATGCTTAGTCCAAGACCTTTGTATTCAAATCATTTGGATCTGTAGATCAACCTTGGTAAAAATAACAAGTCAGAAGCTTTTCTGCATTCAAACATTTTTCAAATTTCAACCATAATAGCTTTTGAGTTGATTCCAACTCTCAAAAATCACATTTTATCATACCTTTCAGAATATATAAAAACATATGGGTTTACTTACAGAAATAATGTTCAACTAATAAAAGAATGCCACATAGGCATTTCTAGTCACTTTAATTATTTAAAATAAAAAGGTTAAACCTTATTAAATTGTGAAACCACTTTAAATCACATTCCCATGTACTGAAACATGTGGTGATGACATGTGTCAACATGATCCCATGTTTGAGTTGGAGAATATTAAATCTGAAGTAGTTTTTCAATGAGTAGAAATTAATTTTCTCAAATTAAAATAAATAAGGAAAATGCTTTAATCTTGTAATATAGGTGATGATGCTAGATCATCTATAGTGCACCTTTGTGTGATGATTGATAATAGTTAAGTATTGTTTGGTGATTGTGTACCTCGTACTTATTTATAGACGCTAGTACCGACCAAGGATACGAGGAGGAAGGAGGATACTACGAAGAAGAAGCCGAGGAGAACTCCAACCACTGCTCTGCTCAAGGCAAGCTTATACTGATACTTATGCAAGCCTTACTAACCAAGTTGACCTATGCAAGCTAACACTTGCAATTATGAAAGTTAGATAACCTATGCAATGCACTAAGCATGCTTGGTTAGACACATTTGATGATACCCAATCCTAGTTTTACTTGTAAGCCTTATACTTTATTTCTTTATCAAAGCTTTCTCTTAGAGTTTACTTAAGTGACTTGTAGATTCTAGGAAGATAATTGAAGGTTGCATAAAGAGCATTAAATTTGTCCTAAGCTAGATAATTTTGATGTCATCCTAAGGCATGAGATTAAACTTAATTAATCACCACTTGTTTACCACCCCTCATTAGTACTTACCACACTTGTAGATGCTAGTGCTAAGCATAAAACTTGATCAACTTTAGATGGGAATACTTGGTGAAAATGGTTATGAAAACCTTGGAATGATGAGTCATTCTACTGAAATGTTTTGACATGTGTTTCCGAACACCAGATGATTTTTGATGATGAAAATGTTGAGGCATGAGCCTTAGCCCTTTATAAAACTGATGGTTGTCTGGATGCGATACCATTCCAATTTTATCGTACAACCAAAATACCCAAAAATTGGGTAGGGCTTGACTGGAAACTTATATACCTTAGTATGGGTTCCCTCACGGCCAAGGTCTGAGCTGAGGCTACCTTGTGAAGATTGTCCACCTGTGTAGTACCCAAGATGACAGTTGGTCATGGTTGGGAGGCCAAACTCACAGGAGAGGTGACTATACTAGGGCGTGTAATCGAAAGGTTAGGATTGATTATCCATCATCGAGTATGGTGAATTCAGGATTTGTTCCTGACGGATGTATCGAATGTTGTGGTGAAAGTGTACAATCTCTGCAGAGTGTCAACCTATTCGAATAGCCGCGTCCGCGGTTATGGACAGTTGGAGTGGCCATACTGTTCCCCCGTTAGATGTTTTCAAAATGACTTATGAAATGAATTGAGGTTTTGACTTGATCACAACAGAGTTGTGATATGAAATTCAAGTTCTCACTTAGGTGTTATAAAATTTCAACTAGTTTCTTGCTTCTGAACTTAGTAGAGGTAAATCTGGCTTTTTGCAAAACAAACCTAGAGCTTAGTGTCCTAGTACAAAAACCCCGTTAACTTGTTAGTATTAGTTTGCGAGTAATTAAAGAGTACTCATGGCTTTGTCCCTGGATATTCCCGTGGACAGACTATGAAGAGGAGTACCAGGATGATGGACCGCAGGAAGGTTACGACAACTAGGATCATCTCCCATCATCAGCATTGCCTGTGACCCCGAAGATGGAGCTTTGCCTATGCTACCTTTATTATTACGTTATTCCGCTGCTTGAGTTGTACTAAGAACTGGATCATGAGATCCTTATTTGTGTAAGACCTTATGTATGGTTTGTAATGGATGATGTACTGTGATATCCAAATCTGTTATGTCTCGCAAAAATGGTAATCCTGGGATTGCGATGTATGGCATAACAGGCATTTGGGATTAAAAATCCGGGTGTTGACAACCGTGCTCCCACTGACTCCCCGATGAGAAACTATTTCTCTAGGAAGACACCGTTCGGAGCGACAAACACTTTGCCATCTTTTCGGTTGTAGAATTAGTATCCCAAAGTTTCCCTTGGATACCCCACGAAAATAAACTTCTCCGACTTGGTCGTAAGCATGTCCGACTGAAGTCGCTTGACAAATGCTTCACAACCCCAAATCTTAAGAAAAGACAGACTTTTCTTTTTGTTGGAATTATGCCCTAGAGGCAATAATAAAACTGTTATTGTTATAATTCTTGTTCACGATAAAGTTTATATTCCATGCTAGAATTGTATTAAGCGGAAACTTTGATACTTGTGTGGTTTATGAACAACACCGTGTCCCTACTACGCCTCTATGGACTAGCTCATTGATTAATGATGGTTAAGGTTTCCTAACCATAGTCATGAGTTGTCGGTTAATAATGAGATCATGTCATTAGGAGAATGATATGATGGACATACCCAAATTAAGCAGAGCAATTAGATCGTGTCATCGTGTTCATCTTTGCGAACCTTTTTCTTATGTCAAGTATTGTATTCCTTAGACCATGAGATAATACAACTCCCTGGTATCGGAAGAAAGCTTTGAGGTCATCAAACATCATCCTATGTGAGGGGTGATCATAAAGGTGTCTCTCAGGTGATCGGAAAGTACCTGTTGGGTTGTATGTATCGAGATGGAATTTGTCCCTCCCGAGTCGGAGAGATATACTTCGGGCCCACTCGATAATCGATATCAACACCGCTTGCAAGAACGTGGTTAAGGATTTAATCACAAAGTGATATCGGATTACAGAACGAGTAAAGTACTTGCTGTGAACGAGATTGAACTAGGTATGCCGATACCAACGATCGAATCTCGGGCAAGTAAAATATCGCGTGACGAAGGGAATATATATATATGGGATTAATGGAATTCTGGCATTGTGGTTCATCCGATATGATCATCGATGAATATGTGGGAGTCAATATGGGTTTCTAGATTCCGCTGTTGATTATTTATAGAAGATCATGTCTGCATATTCTTGAACCCGTAGGGTCACACACTTAACGTGCCTCGACGCTAGGATATAATGGATAATTGGTTTAGGAGTTTTTGTTTGGAGTCTCGGATGAGATCCAGGACATCACGAGAGGTTCCGAAATGGTCCGGAGAATAAGATTCATATAAAGGAAAGCAGTTTTTGGATTTCGGAATCGTTTCGGAGTATTCGGTATTGTACTGGAAGGTTCTAGAAGCTTCCGGAGTGGGACCAACGTGGCCCCACTTTTCGGAGGGCTGCGTGGGACTAAGAGGGAGTGCCTTGGCCACTTTGGGCTAGGGGCACAAGGCCCCATAGGCCCAGCCGGCCAAACCCTAGGGAACCCTTCTAGAAGGAGGGGGGAAGCCCCCACTCCAACCCTTGGGGCCACCGCCCTAGGGCTTGGAGGAGGGGACAAGGGGGCCGGACATCCCCCTATATAAGGTGGGCAGGGGCGCACCCCTGCCCCCGACTCCTCCAACCCTAGTCGTCGTCCTGCTGCCATCCACCTCTCTCTCTCTCCCGACTGCGCGTAGGCGAAGCCCTGCCGCAGAAACTCTCCACCATAGCACCACGCCGTCGTGCTGCAGTTCCAATCCATGTCTCCACCCCACTTGCTGGACCAAGGAAAGAGGAGACGTTGCGGCACCATACGTGTGCATCTCTCGGAGGCGCCGTCACTTGCGGCGTTGGATCAGATCAGATCGCGAGGAGGAGAAGGCTAGTTCGACTACATCACCCACGTTCTGTTGAACGTTTCCGCTGTCTGTTTTCTTCAAGGGTATGAAGTTCTCATCTATCTCTCTAGTTGATTACATCTCCTAGATTAGATCTTGGCTTTCTTGTTTGCATCCGTAGAATTTTTTTGATTTACTATGCTGCGAAACCCTTCAGTGGTATCAGAGCCAGATCTATGCGTAGATGTGTTTCACGAGTAGAACGCAACATGCTTGTTGCGGGCGTTGATGTTTTCTGTTGCAAGTCTCTTGTTGTGTATTTCTTATGGCGCGGCATAGTGAGATCAAAGCGGTCCAGGCCAACTTTACGCGACCTTGTTCGCGAGACCGGCTCCGCACTTGAAGTGTGGCTTGTTCCACACATGCGGCTGGTGGATGCCAGTTTCTCTCACTATAGTAGTCATGGGATTTACACCGGATGTTGGCAACCATAATATCACCGTTGTGGATTTCTGTAGGTAAGAATCGTTCTTAGCTTGTTACTCCCATAAGCCACATAAAACATGCAACAACAAAGTAGAGGTGTCTAACTTGTTTTTGCAGGGAGTGTTTTGTGATATGGTATGGCCCAAGACATGATGTGTATGATGTATGCGATGATCATGTTTTGTAATATTTCACGACTTGCATGTCGATGAATACACAACCGACAGGAGCCATATGGTTGTCTTTATAATTGTCTATGACCTGTGTGTCAACTTCTTATACGCCATGTAATAGCTTTACTTTATCGCTAAGTAGTTAGCAATAGTTGTAGTTGCTATTTGTGGTGGAGGCAATCATGGTGGAGTGATGGAGATCATGCTGGTGCGCACAAGATGGAGATCATTGTGTGGAGATTGGCTATACCATGTCACATAAAATTATATGCATGTGATGTTTGTCCTTTTATGTATCTTATTATGCTTAGATCGCGACGGTAGCATTATAAGATGATTCCTCACTTAAAGATCAAGATAAAATTGTGTTCTCCCCATGTATGCACCGTTGCGAAAGTTCGTCGTGTTCAAGCACCTCGTGATGATCGGGTGTTATAAAACTCTACGTTCACATACAACGGGTGCAAGCCAGTTTTGCACACGCGGAAATACTTGGGTTTGACTTAACGAGCCTAGCATGTACAGACATGGCCTCGGAACACACGAACCGAAAGGTTAAGCATGAGTCATATGAATAATATGATCGACACTTTGTTGTCCACCATTGAAACCACATCTCTTCTCGTGAAGATCGGATTAGGTGTGGTGAATTTGGATCGTGTTCACTAAACAACTTGAGGGATGTTTAATTTAGTGGGAGTTCATCTAGTAATTTGATTAAGTTGAACTAGTTATGATGAACATAGTCTAAATTGTATTTGCAAATTTTGTAGATCAAATGGCTAAGTCCAACTTCAACTTCAACATTTTTTGCTGAGAAAGAAAAGCTTAAGAATAATGGGTCTAACTTCACCAACTGGTTCCGCAATCTAAGAATCATTCTCGCTGGCGGACAAACGGACTATGTCCTTGAGAAAGCGCTAGGTGACGCCCCTGCTATTGATGCGTCGGCTGATGAAAAAGCTGTTTATCAGTCGCGCAAAGATGATTATGGAGTGATTAAGAGTACCATGTTGTTTGCTATGGAACCGGACCTTCAAAATCGTTTTGAGGAGTTCGTCGGGCCCTTTGAGATTCTTGAGGAACTGAAAACCATGTTTCAGACTCAGGCCCGTTCTGAGAGATATGAGATCTCTGAGAAGTTCTTTAACTGCAAGATGGATGAAGGGAGTTCCGTTAGTGAGCACGCCATTAATATGTCGGGCTACACTCAACGTCTTGAGCAACTAGACTGCAAGATTCCAGAAGAGCTCAAGATTGACAGAGTTCTGCAATCACTCCCTCCTAGCTACAAAGGTTTTTTAGTTACTCACAATCATATTGGTTCCACTGATACGATCACTGAGCTCTTCGCTAATATGAAAGCTGTGGAGTTGGATATCAAGAAAGATAATCATGTGTTGATGGTCAACAAGACCCCTAGCTTCAAGAAAGGTAACGGTGAAAATAAATCCTTCAAGAAAGGCAGCGGCAAGCGTGTTTCCCCTACTGAGAAGAAGCTCAAGTCTGGACCTAAGCCGAAAACTGAGTGCTTCTATTGCAAGGACAAGGGTCACTGGAAGCGTAACTGTCCGAAGTACTTAGCGGACAAGAAGGCTGGCACCATTAAAGGTATATTTGATATACATGTTATTGATGTTTACCTTACTAGCGCTCATTGTAGTGCCTGGGTATTTGATACTGGTTCAGTTGCTAATATTTGTAACTCGAAACAGGAGCTACGGAATAGACGGCGGCTAGCAAGGGATGAGGTGACGATGCGCGTTGGCAATGGATCAAAAGTTGATGTGATGGCCGTCGACACGCTCTCCTTAGTTTTACCTTCGGGATTAGTTTTAAACCTTAATAATTGTTATTATGTGCCTGCGTTGAGCATGAACATCATATCTGGATCGTGTTTATTGGAAGACAGTTATTCATTTAAATCGGATAATAATGGTTGTTCTATTTATATGAATAACATCTTTTATGGTCATGCACCTATTGTGAATGGTTTATTTCTTCTGAATCTTGAAAGCAAATGAAACGCACATCCATAACATTGAGGATAAGAGATGCAAAGTAGATAGTGATAATCCAACTTATTTGTGGCACTGTCGTCTAGGTCATATTGGTGTAAAATGCATGAAGAAACTCCATTCTGATGGAATTTTGGAGTCTCTTGATTTTGAATCATTTGACACGTGCGAGCCGTGCCTCATGGGCAAGATGATCAAAACCCCGTTCTCCGGAATAATGGAGCGAGCAACGGACTTGTTGGAAATCATACATGCCGATGTATGCGGACCAATGAGTGTTTCGACGCGCGGTGGATATCGCTATTTTCTCACTTTTACCGATGACTTAAGTAGATATGGGTATATCTATTTAATGAAACATAAATCTGAAACATTTGAGAAGTTCAAAGAATTTCAGAACGAAGTGGAAAACCATCATAACAGGAAAATTAAATTTCTACGATCCGATCGTGGAGATGAATATTTGAGTTATGATTTTCTCACGCATCTTAAAGAAAGCGGAATCGTTTCGCAACTCACGCCACCCGGAACACCACAACGCAATGGTGTGTCTGAACACCGGAATCGAACTCTATTAGATATGGTGCGATCAATGATGTCTCTTAAAGATTTGACGTTATCATTTTGGGGTTATGCATTAGAAACCGCTGCATTCACTTTAAATAGGGCACCATCTAAATCCGTTGAGACGACACCGTATGAACTATAGTTTGGTGATAAATCTAAGTTGTCGTTTCTTAAAGTTTGGGGATGCGAAGCTTACGTCAAGAAGTTGATGCCGGACAAGCTCGAACCCAAAGCGGAGAAATGCGTCTTCATAGGATACCCTAAGGAAACGATTGGGTATACCTTCTACCACAGATCCGAAGGTAAAGTGTTTGTTGCAAAGAACGGATCCTTTCTTGAGAAGGAGTTTCTCTCGAAAGAAGTGAGTGGGAGGAAGGTAGAGCTAGACGAGGTTATTGAACCTTCTCTCGAGTTGGAGAGTAGCGCAGCACCTGAAATTGTTCCAGTGCCGTCTGCACCAACAAGAGAGGAAGCTAATGACGAGGATCATGAAACTTTGAACGATGCTACTACTGAACTTCGCAGGTCGACAAGGTTACGTGCCACTCCTGAATGGTATGGCAACCCTGTCTTACCCGTCTTTTTGTTAGACAACAGTGAACCTGCGAACTATGAGGAAGCAATGATGAGCCCAGACTCTGAGAAATGGCTAGAGGACATGAAATCTGAATTGGGATCCATGAGCGAAAACCAAGTATGGACTTTGGTGGACCCTCCTAGCGACCGTAAGGTCGTTGAGTGCAAATGGGTTTTCAAGAAGAAAACAGACGCAGATGGTAATGTTACTGTCTATAGATATCGGCTTGTCGCAAAAGGTTTTCGACAAGTTCAAGGTGTTGACTACAATGAGACTTTCTCTCTCGTAGCGATGTTTAAGTCCATTCGGATTTTATTAGCAATTGCTGCATTTCATGATTATGAAATATGGCAGATGGATGTCAAGACTACGTTCCTCAATGCCAACATTGATGAAGAGTTGTATATGATGCAGCCCGAAGGTTTTGTCGATCCTAAGGATGCTGATAAGGTGTGCAAACTTCAGCGTTCCATTTATGGACTGAAGCAAGCATCTCGGAGTTGGAACCTTCGTTTTGATCAAGTGATCAAGAGCTTTGGATTTGTTGCAAATTGCTACGAAGCTTGTATCTACAAGAAAGTGAGTGGGAGCTCGGTGACATTTTTGGTACTATATTTGGATGACATATTGATTATTGGAAATGACATTGGTATGCTTAACGATGTGAAGAGTTATTTGAATAAATGTTTTTCAATGAAAGACCTAGGAGAAGCTGCTTATATATTGGGCATCAAAATCTATAGAGATAGACAAAGACACTTAATAGCTTTAAGCCAAAGTACATACCTAGACAAAGTTCTGAAAAGGTTCAAAATGGATAAAGCAAAGAATGGTTCATTGCCCATGTTGTTAGGTAAGATATTGAGCAAGGCTCAGTGTCCAGCTACGGTAAACGATAGAGATACTCTGAGCAAAGTGCCTTATGCCTCGGCCATAGGTTCTATCATGTATGTCATGCTATGTACTAGACCGGATGTGTCCAATGCTCTTAGTTTGATGAGCAGATACCAAAGTGATCCAGGAGTGGAACACTGGACAGCCGTAAAGAACATCCTAAAGTATTTAAATAGGACTAAAGAAATGTTCTTGGTCTATGGAGGTGATGAGCAGCTCGTCGTAAAAGGTTACGTCGACGCTAGTTTCGACACCGACCCGGATAATTCTAAATCTCAGACAGGATACGTTTATATTTTACGGTGGAGCTGTGAGCTGGAGAAGCTGCAAGCAAAGCGTGATCGCGGGATCTACAACAGAAGCGGAATACATGGCTGCTTCAGAAGCGTCAAGTGAAGGAGTTTGGATGTCACATCCCAAGATTTTCAAATCTTGTAATGTGAAAATAAATAAACAAAATAAACAATTGTTGATTTTTAGGGTGAGAAGAAACTTTTGATTCCAATTGGAAACATCAAAACCTATTTTGATTAATTAAAATCCTAAAGGGATTTAAAAAGATAAACAATTAATAAAGAGTTTTAATAATTGGAATCACTATTTTTGAATCTTTTAATAAAAAGATATGGTTTTTATAAAGCAAAGGTAGAAATATAAATAAGGATTATTTTATAGAGCCAAATTAAATCTTGGCCAAGCTTTTGAAATAAAATGTTTTTATTTGATAAAAAGAGTAAAGGTTTATTTAAATAAAATAATGAGGATTTATTAATATTCATTTTTTTATTAAAGTAAAGGTTTTTCCATTTTAAATAAACACTAAAACTTGTTAATTTATTTTAATTAAGATTTCCAAGTGATTTAGTTTTCAAATGAAACCTACTGAAAAGATTTTGATATTATTTATTTTTCAAAAAGAGTTTTAAAATAAATTAAAACCTATTTGAATTAAAGACTATGATCTATTCATTTAATTATTAATAGATCCTAAAATAATAAAAGAATTATTTTATTTTGACTTTAAAATATGTTGATAAACAGAATTAAATTTCACCCAAAGCTTGGTGGTGATTTGAATTCAAATGGAGATTGAAAAATATTATTAAATCTTATTTAATTAATACTAGAGCCTATTTTAAAATAATTAAAAGACCCTAAAAAGAATAAATAAATTATTATAAATTTGACTTTAGAATGTGTTGTTAATTAGTATTTGAATCTACAAAAATTTTGGTTGAAGTTTGAATTGATTTGTTGCTTGAATTGTTTGAATGAAAATCAAATCAGAATATTCAAAAATAGAAAAGAAAAAGGTTTGGTATAAAAAAAAGAAACAAACCCAGCCCAGCCAGCTAGCCCACTAAGCCCATCAGCAGCCCACCTGCTCGCCCCCGTAGTGAAACGTTTTTCACTCGCAAACGAACCCACGGTGTCACTGACGATTGGACCCCACCCCCCTGTCTCTCCTTCGCTGACGAAACGACCCCACCGCCACCTCATCGTCGTTCCCACCCGCGCCAACCTCGCCGGCCTTTTCTGCTGGTTCTTAACTCGCATCAATACACGTCAATGCCCTGCTTAAACCTCGCCGTGACCATGCACGATTAAACGCCTGCCTCTCCTCCCCATTTCCCCTCACTCGCCTCCCCCTCTCTGCCCCCAGGCTGCGCCAATTCCTTGCAGCAAGCCACTGTCTCCGACGACCTTTCAGCAACGATTCCGGCTCGTCTACGCCACGTCTTGCTCGCTACAGCAAACGAGCGTGCTCCCCATTGTTCACTGCATCTCCCAGTATCGCCCGTCTGATTGCGCGTGCCCTAGAACTTCGACTTCATCCACGTCTGAGCGTTGCCGTGGTTTGCCATTTCTCCGACGAGCATTCGAGGTAAATTCCGACCGCGCCGTCCTCTCTCTTTGATACTCCCACACTACCTACTCTTCCACGCATCTAACCGCACCATCTGTTCCCTCTCCCGTGCTCTACAGCGACGTCCCCGACAACGACAGTGCGTGCCTGTTGCTAGACATCTCTCGGTGAGCAATCGCTGTCGCATCTGTGCGCCCCTCGCCAAGCCAACGCCACCTCGAGCTTCGCCAACCCTCTGCGAGCACGGTGAGCTGTTTCCCTTCTTCCCTTGCTTCCTGTAGCGCCGACACCGCCACCGTCTGACCGCGCGCCGCCACCTGTCGCCGCCAGCGCCGCCACTAGTTGGCAAGCGTGTTGTGCGCCGTTGGATATTGATCCAAAGGACACGATAGAACCTTAGCCCGAAGGGGCAAGATCGATCCTGCGCCACACGATTCACTTTAAATCCTGTGGTCCACACTGCTGATCCATACGAACTGGTACCAGCGAATAGCAACTCGACACGTGGCCTGGAAGCTGTTTTAAAAACAGAAACTTGTCTATTAGATGTTCAATTTTGAAAAATTCATAACTTTCAAACCACACGTCCAAATTTTGCAAATTTTATATCAATAGATTCAGAAAAATAAGTACTTTCTGACCATGCACTTTGTTTAGTAAAATGCTTCTGTGAAATTGATTGTTTTTGCAGAAACTTGTGTATGCATGTTTAGAATATAAAAATTGTTCTAAAATGATTTTTGAGATAAAACCTTTGGAAAATGGGTTTTTTGAACCTACTGACCATAGGAATAAATTTGTGGTTTCAAAAATATATTTGGTGAAGCAAAAGAATGAATCTTTGATTTAAACCATTTCTAGTCAAATAAAAATATTGTTTATTTGTTAAAAATGTTTTTTAAAGAAAACCTTTGGGAAATGTTTTGGAATAAACTCTCTGACCCTAAACACAAGGTTTTATGGTTTGAAAACATATTTTGTGAACCCTAAATAATGTTGCCTTATTAAAAGCATTTCTTCACCACATAAAATAATACTTTGGTTTAAAAATGGTTTATAGGTAGAACCTTTTGCAAATAGTTTTGCCACTTTATAAAATGACCAATAAGTGTTTTAGAATGTTTATAACCTATTATAAACCACTTATGTAAATAAAACAAAGATTGGCATGCTTGCATGCATTGTTTTGTTTCTACTATTTTATGTGATGTTGCTTGAATGGTAGATTGAAATATTGCTTGCTTGATTGAATTGTAGTGATTTGAAGAGTGTGAATATTGCAAAGACCAAGGAGTGAACTTATATTCTCTACCAAAAAGTCAAGTGATGCTTCATACTTTGTCCCATTATTTTCACTATGCATTAGTGATATTTCTAAGTAGGCCTTGCATGGAATTTTTGCTAAGTGTAAACTATGCCATGGGAAATCCTAGTAGATGAAACCTTAGTAGAATTTCCTAAGTTAAGATTCCTACTACTATCATGCTTAGCTTAGCTAGTAGAAAACAAGGGTGGAATATATATTCATGCTATGGAATATTTCTAAGTCTGTGGACTTGTGTTTTGTTTAATAAAACAAATAAGTGAATGAATCACCTGGGTGGAATGGAAGGAATGGTTTGTGTTGAGTGGTTCACAAGGCCCATTTCTATGGTTTACCTTGTGTATCTCACTTGTGGATGGCCACCCAGGAACAAAGAGATTTGAGATGTCAAATGTTGAGAAGCTTCAAGTGCAGCCACTTGGCATTATGGGCTCTGCCTGGATCATATAGGTTGCAATAACTTAGCCAAATGGACAGTTGGTGGTAGGGGATTGATAGGTTGGAGCGTGTCCATTATGGTCTAAGGGAAGGCTTCTGAAAGATCTTGTCTTGGTGAAACCAAGTCTTGTGGGGAAAGTGCACAACCTCTGCAGATGGAAGAATCTAAGTACTTAGCCATGTCCCTGGTAAAGGACAATTTGAGCATCAAGACATGGAAGCTATCAAGAATCTCCTCATCCCAATTTCTAAATTAAAATCTTGTGGTTGAACAAGGGTTGAAGGATCACCTATTTCTATTGGGAGATGCCTTGGGAATGATTTTGTCAAGCAAAAACTTAGTGTTTTCAAATGATAAGGAAAAACTATTTTGAGCAAAGCAAGCCTAAGCTCCACTTAGCCAAATGCATATAGATGATATACTCCACTATACTACCATAGTATCACTTGCCAATACAATTCAAATGTATTGAACCTTGTGGTTGTAACTTGTTATGTGGCAGGTTTGTTTGATATTAGTGAAGTAGGATTACAAGTCTACAACCAACATGTTTGCCTGTGGCACTTTGAAGATGAAGGACCCCATGTTATTGTTATATTCTGCTGCATTGTAATGAGATATCCAAATGAGCTATGTAAGATGTAATAAATTATGTTATTCCTGGTTATAAAGTTGTATTATGACCTTTGTTTCTTGATATTACATCTTAACTGTGGATGCTAGCTATTGATCCAGGGACTAGCATTGCAATCACAGGGATTCTTTCCTTTACAAAGGAGGGATTCTACATTGGATCAGGAAATTCATCACTAAGCTTGGTGTGGTTCCAAGTGCCTTGGACCCACTGGAGATATTATGCGACAACACTGGTGCCATATCACTGTCTAAGGAACCAAGATATCATCCAAAGACCAAGAACATCAACCGCCGTTTTCATATAATTCGAGATTATATAGCAGATGGAGATCTGAACATTAGCAAAGTACATACGGATCCGAATGTCGCAGATCCGTTGACTAAACCTCTTCCATGAGCAAAACATGATCAACACCTTAATGCCATGGGTGTTAGATTGTTGCCAGATGTAAACTAGATTATTGACTCTAGTGCAAGTAGGAGACTGTTGGAATTATGCCCTATAAACAATAATAAAGGTGTTATTGTTATAATTCTTGTTCATGATAAAGTTTATATTCCATGCTAGAATTGTATTAAGTGGAAACTTTGATACTTGTGTGGTTTATGAACAACACCGTGTCCCTAGTACGCCTCTATGGACTAGCTCATTGATTAATGATGGTTAAGGTTTCCTAACCATAGACATGAGTTGTCGGTTAATAATGAGATCATGTCATTAGGAGAATGATATGATGGACAGACCCAAATTAAGCAGAGCAATTAGATCGTGTCATCGTGTTCATCTTTGCGAAGCTTTTTCCTATGTCAAGTATTGTATTCCTTAGACCATGAGATAATACAACTCCCTCGTATCGGAAGAAAGCTTTGAGGTCATCAAACATCATCCTATGTGAGGGTGATCATAAAGGTGTCTCTCAGGTGATCGGAAAGTACCTGTTGGGTTGTATGTATCGAGATGGAGTTTGTCCCTCCCGAGTCGGAGAGATATACTTCGGGTCCACTTGGTAATCGATATCAACACCGCTTGCAAGCACGTGGTTAAGGAGTTAATCACAAAGTGATATCGGATTACGGAACGAGTAAAGTACTTGATGTGAACGAGACTGAACTAGGTATGCCGATACCAACGATCGAATCTCGGGCAAGTAAAATATCGCGTGACGAAGGGAATATATATGGGATTAATTGAATCCTGGCATCGTGGTTCATCCGATATGATCATCGATTAATATGTGGGAGTCAATATGGGTTTCCAGATCCCACTATTGATTATTGATAGAAGATCATGTCTGCATATTCTCGAACCCATAGGGTCACACACTTAACGTGCCTTGATGCTAGGATAGAATGGATAATTGGTTTATGAGTTTTTGTTCGGAGTCTCGGATGAGATCCAGGACATCACAAGAGGTTTCGGAATGGTCCGGAGAATAAGATTCATATAAAGGAAAGCAATTTTTGGATTTCAGAATTATTTCGGAGTATTCGGTATTGTACCAGAAGGTTCTAGAAGCTTCCGGAGTAGGACCAACGTGGCCCCACTTGTTGGAGGGCTGCGTGGTCCTAAGAGGGAGTGCCCTGGCCGCTTTGGGCCAGGGGCACAAGGCCCCATAGGCCCAGCCGGCCAAACCCTAGGGGAAACCCTAGGGAACCTTTCTAGAAGGAGGGGGGAAACTTGCCCCCCATTCCAACCCTTGGGGCCGCCGCCCTAGGGCTTGGAGGAGGGGCCGGCCAGCCCCCTATATAAGGTGGGCAGGGGCGCATCCCTCCTCCCCGACTCCTCCAACCCTAGCCGCCGTCCTGCTGCCCTCCACATCTCTCTCTCTCCCGACTGCGCGTAGGCGAAGCCCTGTCGTAGAAACTCTCCACCATAGCACCACGCCGTCGTGCTGCAGATCCAATCCATCTCTCCACCCCACTTGCTGGACTAAGGAAGGAGGAGACGTCGCGGCACCGTACGTGTGCATCTGTCGGAGGCGTCGTCACTTGAGGCGTTGGATCGGATCGGATCGCGAGGAGGAGAAGGCTAGTTCGACTACATCACCCACGTTCTGTTGAACGTTTCTGCTGTGCGATTTATTCAAGGGTATGAAGATCTCATCTATCTATCTCGTTGATTGCATCTCCTAGATTAGATCTTGGCTTTCTTGTTCGCATCCGTAGAATTTTTTTGATTTACTATGTTGCGAAACCCTTCACTTTTTTCCTGTCCACATCTCATGCGGTGTCTTCTCTACCGACTTTGATGGTACTCTGTTTAGTGTGAACGGTGCTGTTTCTAGACAATAAACCCAAAATGATAAAGACAGATCTATCCAACTCATCATTGATCGTACCATGTACAACAAGGTCCGATTCCGCCTTTCCGAGACATCGTTCCTCTACGACGTTCCCGACGGAGTAAGTTGGGGAACTATTCCACAACTTTTCAGATGGTCATCAAACTCATGGCTCATGTACTCGCCTCCTCGGTCCGACCAAAGAAACTTTATTTTCTTGCCGAGTTGATTCTATACTTCATTCTGAAATTCTTTGAAATTTTCAAAGGCTTCTGACTTATGTTTCATCAATTAGATATATCCATACCGACTCAAATCATCAGTAAATGCAATGAAGTACTCATAACCACCCCTAGCCGTCGTGCTCATCGGTCCACATACATCACTATGTACTAGTGCCAACAAGTCGGACGCCCTTTCGCAACTCTTTGCAAAACGTGTCTTGGTTATTTTGCCTAGTAGACAAGATTCGCATGTCTCAAACGACTCCAAGTCGAACGAAGTTAGGAGTCCATCATCATGGAGCTTCTTCATGCGTTTACAACTTGTATGACCAATCCAACAGTGCCAAAAGTAAGTCATATTCAGATCATTTGGTTTCAACCTTTTAACATTTATGTTATAAACCGACTCACCATCAAGATTCAAAATAAATAACCCGTCCTGGACGGGTGCAAAGCCATGAAACATATTATTCAAATACAAAGAACAACCATTATTCTTGTTATTCGACTCATAGCCTTGCCTCATCAAACATGAAGCAGAAATAATGTTTCGACTGAGCACTGGAACATAATAACAATTATTTAGTTCCATAATGAATCCGTAAGGTAAATGAAGTTGCATCGTGCCGACTTTCAACGGGGCGACTCTTGCTTTGTTGCCGACTCAAATATCAAACTCACCTCTAGCTACGCTTCTAGTTCTTACCAATCCGTACAACGAGTTTCAGATGTGAATAACTGATCTGGTATCATATACCCAAGAACTATTATGTGCATCAGCAAGATAAATGTCTATAACATTGCAAACAAGTGTCCTTGAGTCGGAAGTCATACCTCCACTCTTGGCTTTGTCGGCCAAGTAGTTGCTGCAATTCCTCTTCCAGTGGCCATCCGCCTTGCAGTAGAAGCAAGTGGATCCGGCTGAAGGAGATGGCTTAGTTCCTGAGGAAGCGCTTGGGACCGGGTCCTGAGCCTGCTTTCCTCCCGACTTAGCCTTCTTCTTAGTCCAAGAACTCTTCTTGAACTTAGCCTTATTATGCACCATCAACACTTGACTGGCGCCCATATTGAGATCCGCCTCTGCCTGCTTGAGCATACCATGCAAGACAGTGAGCTTCTTTTCCATACCATGCATGTGGTAGTTTGAAATGAACTGATCATCCGCACTAGGAAGAGAATTCGGAATTATATCCGTAGCAAAATCTTCGCTAATGGGCCAAGCCTCTCTAGAGACTGCACGTAACCAACCATTTTGATCACATGCGGACTCGGTGGATCACCACCCGTAAGCTTGCAACTCAACAAATCCTGAGAGACTTGATACCTCTCAGTCTTGTCTTGAGCCTGGAACATACTTTTGAGGCTTTCGATCATATCGTAGACCTCAACATTCTCAAACTGATTTTGCAAGTCCGGTTTCATGTGAGCAAGCATCAGATAGCTAATATCCGTGGACTCATCCTTAGCCCGACGGTAGGCATTGGTGGCAGTTACAGTCGCATTCTAATTTGGCTCATTTGGAAGTGGGTTGTCTAGTACATGGTCCTTATTTTTTTGTTTGATAACAATTCTCAGATTTCGATACTAGTTGGTAAAAATAGTGTCATTCAGTTTATCTTTCTAAAAAATGGTTCTCAAAGCAACACCGGATATCTGAGAGTGGTTGTTACTTGGTGCCATGATCTACAACGGAAATATGCAAAACACTTAAGACATGTATTCATAAAAGAGCAAGCATATTAAACACTTTAATATTTATGCTCCCACTAGAACCAACACCCCTCCGATGGTTGCTTAGTGATTCAGGATCCTAAATGTGACACCCTCGGGATCAGGGCTAAACAAATCCCAGACCTCCGTCTGCCATAAGCTTAACCTTGAGCTCGAGAATATCCAGTGAAGAATCGGTAACACAACAGTGACCCTACGACACAAAATTTATTACAACAAGCTCATAACTAAGCAAAGATACAAATTATTACAAGCAAAGGTCACTGACCACAAACATCAAAAAATGGTAGGCAAATTATGCTATTAAGTATAGCAAACTTAACAAATGTCCTAAGAGGCCTGAAGCATAACGATGACGTCCCAGCCCAAAGATTCCAGGCTGTCGACCGGGAATCCCAAGCTACTCGTCGATTTCGATGTAGTACCAAACTCATCTTCAGGGGAACAATCACTCTGCCAAAAGTATCAACAAAGCAAGGGTGAGTACACGGTGTACTCCACAAGACTAATGGATGGTGGAGTTGTTTTGCATAAAGCCATCTTTGTTTGTAAAATAAGAGAGGGAGAAGAATCTCGTCTAATCAGAGTATTTTAAAAGGGGATAAGAGAGCGACATCTCCAAAGTATTGATCATCATATCTTTTGATATCCACCGAATCACCATCATCTACCAACTAGGATCACCCCCTCATACCCATGAGGAAGCATCCTTAAGAACACGTTGATCTGCCAAGTTTTACGATTAGGTTATAGTTCTCTATGATCTTAGAATCTGGTCAGCAAGCGTTCATAACCGTGAACATGGCTTTTCGAAAAGATTTAACCCTGTAGGGGTTACAACTTTACCCACACGTACCAACCGACTCTTAATTCCAGAGCATTAGCCCTCTTCCTTGGAAGGCTGCAGAGGGTGTGGTTGGACACGACCTTTACCTTGCTTTCGCTGAGACCATGAGTCACGCAATAAGTATGGTTCCACTGTAACGGGTCAAATCCCAAAGCGGTACTTAAATATGTGAGGTGATGTTGGTTTACTAGGGGCGCTATCTACCCCAAGCAACCTCAGCCACGCTTACCTACCTGTTATGAATGCACCTTCACCGCAAATCTTTCAAATAGTTTTCTATTCATATGTCGAATGGAACGCCTGAACTATGTGACTCTTGGAATCTACTAGGCAAGTTAATCAGGCGAGGGGTTCCCAAGCCCCGTGTGGCTGTACACTCATCTCGGTTCCAAAGGAAAGAACTCATGTCCTAGTGGTGGCGAGCATGGGACTAGAAAAACCACATCCCACCGTGGCCTCCCATACAAGCCTTAGCATGTTTAATATCATATCACCTCTGATCTCATCTCATCACGTTCTCCTGTCATACTAGATTCTTTGCATCTAATACATCATCTGGATGAACTAGACTCAACAGCTATGCATGGCTAAGCAGGACACAGATATAAGCTCTAGCAGTGCACACAAACCAAACCTAGTTATGCTGGGAGCAGTGGATCAGGTAATATAAGATCAAGGGAGTAATGCATTAGATAGGATACTCTATCTATCGATAAAAGACCACAGTAGAATCGTATGCATCATGGCAGGAATTGAAATACTTTCGTAAACATAGGATTGTATCATGGTGGGGATATGCTTGCCTTTGCCTGTTGATAACCGGAAATCGGAGCTTCATACATCTTGTACTTGACTTGGTTATAGTTGATAAAGTATGTTTCGTCGATCTTCGATGGTATTGATCTCGGTCTTCAATCTCGATCTCGATCTCCTATTCTACCCGGAAGAACCAAAACACCGGAAATAAAGGGGAAACAATCAACACAGGGCATCGATGCAATGCTCAAGCAAGTATGATGATATGACAAGTTAAATTGTATTTAAATGTAACCCTAAGGCATGCTCGACAATATAATCGGGGTTCCAAGGTGTGAAAACCCTAACTCGGGGAAACTCCGGATGTATATGAGAGGGGTGCATTTGTTGTTCTAATTAAACTTGTCATTGAAGTTGTTGATCAATGCATGATTATAGCTTAGATAGATAGTTCTCATTTTTCTGAACATTTTGATATATTATTTGTATTTTTTTGAATTATAAATAATAAGTTATTGATTTTACAAGATTAAATCAATTTCTGAAATTATTAAACCGTTAATACACTTTTCTGGAAATAAAAGAAACTGGAAAATGTTTTACACCGCGGGGTGGCTAGCCATAGTGGCTGACCACTAGGCCCAAGGCCACATCAGCAAGCCACGCATGCAAAGTGGGACCAGGGCTGGTTTGACCGGGCTGACCCGCGGGCTGGCGTCACGGTGACGTCAGCCTAACGTCATGTCGGCGGTGACAGACAGATCAGCGACGGGGAGGGCTATGGGGTGCATGTGGACTAGCGGGGGTAGGCTCGTTCGACGCAGGGGAACATGGCAAGCTAGAAAAGGGTGGCGGCGCTAGTTTAAGGTCACCGGAATAGTGGCTACGGCGAGGCTCTGCGGCGGCGCACAATGGTGATCGACGCGGGCTTGAATCAAAGAGGAAGGGGACAACGGAATAGCCCAGGGGGACCGCATGCTCACCACGGTTGCGAAGGAGGGCTCAGGGAGGCTAGGCGAGGTCGGAGGCGAGCTAATCGACGGTGGCGAGAACGGTCGGAGTCGGGGAATACGAAGTCGTGGGCGACGATTGGGGGCTTCACTCCTCGATTCCTTCAGCGAGGAGACGCTGCACAACACGGGGGAGCTCGCAGGCACCTCAGCTTGGCTCGAGGTGGCTCGAGACGGTGGCAAACGACGGGGTCCGACGGGATTAGGGTTTGAGCTTTCACGGGAGGGAGCGAACGAGAGCAAGGGGAAGAGGGGAAAGTAGATAGGGAGAGGAAGGGCGACGTCTTGGCGATATTATCCTCTCTAGGGGCTCGACGGACGGCACAGAGCAGGCAGTGGAGATCAACGATGCCGGCTGCGACATCGAGCTACTTCCTCGTCGTCGGGGAAGACGACCGGAACTACGCCAAAGCGGTATGGGCTACGCATGGTCCACGCCCTGGCTTCATTGGCCTTAGTCACAAGCATGGGTGTGAGAGGGAAGAAGGGTGCTAGGCTGTGGCACAGGAAGCTCTGTCATTGCTTTTTATTTGCAAAACACTTTTCTATTTCTGTTTTCATTTCTTCTTTTGTAATTCCATTTTCAAATCTGTTTTGAATATTTCAAAAATACCAGAGAGTTCATAAAATATCTAAAATATTGTAGAGGCCTTGTATTTAATTTGGGCTCCATAATTTTGGCACTTTTCAAAATATAAAACCTTTTTTAATGCATTTCAAATAGAGGGAGAGAGTAGGGTTTAGGGTTTTGCATTTAATTTTCTTTGCTTACATGCATTTTTTTAAGAGATGATGCTCATGCTATGCACAATCAATCCTAAATATTAATTAGCTAAAATTGGGGTGTTACAGCTCTATCCCCCTTACGATAATCTCGACCCGAGATTCCAAAGGTAGGAAAAGAGACATAAAGAGAAAGAAACAAGGTTACACTAAGGGTAAGAGGAAACATACTAAACAACACATAGAGTATCTCATAGTCAACTCATGAATGGAGTGTTCAAAAACAACTCTGATATGACAACATGAAACACGTCAAGGTAACAGAGGAAACAAAAGGAGAAGGTTTCAAGTTATTAGATAGATGTTCTTCATAAGGATTGAGACCATGGAGCTTACAAAAGAGTTTAAGATTCTGAGAAGGAAGGATTCAACAGAAAGAACATGACCACAGACTTCGAGAGGAAACCTCTACTAAAGACTTAAGTAGAGTTTTCGGGTTGTAGAGATATGAATCAACAAAACCAAGCTGTTGAACTACTTTTGAAACAGAAGGGTCACTCTTTCATTCAACAGAAGGCCAAGACAGAAAGGTGTTTTGGTGGACAGGACTCATAAGAGCCACAAGAATCATGTAATCAAGAGTAACTACATATTACCAAAATCATAGTCATTCTTAAAACATGGTTGAGAAAACTAAGGAAACTCTTTACTCATCCAGGTATATCAAAATCTTTGCCAAAGATCATGATATCACTTTACACCACTAGATGAATAGGTAAGAAGATTCCTGATGATAAGAGAAGAAAGAAACTTCATTCTCAGACTTCAATTATTTGGCACAACCAGACGCTTACCAACATAAAGGGTCTGGAGGATCGACCGAGAGACATTTTGCAACACTACTTTAAATGTTCTCCTTGATGTTCGAGAAATCAGACATCAAGTAAAGGTCGGACTTCAAATACAAAGGAAACCATAAGAACAACTCCTATAATAAATCATAGAAGAAGCCTCATGAAGAGTGGTTGTTATTGCTGATTTAAGGGAATATGACAAAAGGTCTTTCCAGCTAAGTATGTCAACCATTACATCACATTTTTCGGATTTACAAATAGACCTATGTCAAAACCTTGAGGAACACCAACCATCATTGCTGCTTGAGATTCAGCTTTGGTTAGGCAAAATGATACTTCAGACTCAGCATGTCCGAATAAAAAGTTCGCAACATTTACCACAAAGGTAAAGTTACTAGAGTCTCAAGATATGGACTACAGTGTAAATCTCCAAAAGATGAGATAGATTGCTATACCCATGTATTAGCATCTTGTCGAAAGACAATTGCATATATATAAAGTACTAACAAATAAACACAGTTGTGTCCTTAAGGAAAGATAGATAACTCTTCTTGATTCCACGGCAACATCTTTCAACATTTGCACGTGAACCAGAGAAGGTTACTTCTAACATCTAGAACATGTACTTCGAGATAACATGAATATGGTTCTCAAAAGTTTCCAACATTAATGCCAAATGTTCCACATGAATCTTTTCTAGCATGGAGAAGGTAAGGATGTCATCGATGGGTTCAATAACAAGCTTATTTATACATTCCAAAAAGATGGACGCACATGTTATATGAACAAAGCATAGACAGTGGTCAGACCAGAGGACATGAAGATGTACTTAAGTGAGACATCAGAAATAGATACACCATCAAGTTTGTCCTTGGAACTGAGTTTCATTTGACGATTTCCCAAATCAAATCAAAGGAGGGAAGATACAATACCCACAAAGGACATACTATCTTACTTCAGCACGAACAAAACTATAAATCTCTTTAAGGAGGAACAGAGTTGGATAAAACTTTCGTCTTACAACTCTCCAAGTTGTTGTTTAAGCTCAACCAACTAGTTCAAGGGTATCCAGTACGGATCCTTGGAGAAAAGAGCGGTTTAGAGAACTTGCTTGCTCAAGAAATTGACCACACGGTCATGTGGCAACATGGCGATACTTCTAGTGGACATCTTGAATATCACGAACCACCGATATGCCATGTGTTCAAGAGGAAACTTGCTTAGTAAGGCAAGAAGAGTTAGCCTTAGATTTTTGGCACAAGCCTATCTCTTTGACCGAAGAGAGTGCACAAGAATATCGGACTTGGTAGCACGATCATCCTTTGCTTAGTGATAGGGTTAACCAATCACATTAAGAATGACACGAATGTCCTTAGAATTCAAAACAATGAAAATTGCTAAGAACCTCAGATTAGCCACATTATTACACACATGTATCACTCACGAACGTGAAAGCTCGAGGGAGGGTGAGTAAAGATGTGTGAAAGCATCACTTCATTAAGGGGTCATGAAACTTAGCTCGACCTCTTAGTATGAAAGAGTTTGGTACTTTAAGGTGGAACAAATATAAGCTAATCAATGCCTCTTAATTTTCGGATTACAACACTTTGACCTGATCCTAGATATGACGAGGTACTGGAGTTTGGTTTTTTCCTAGGCATCCCGAAATGGTTTGTTTAGACGGACCACAAGAGTATCTTGCATCGGAAGACACCAATGCACATTTACTACTTGGCTACCAATTGGTAGAGAAAGGTCATAAAATAACAAGGGAAAAGGAAAATTCTCAGGGTAGAATCCCGAGATGTGGATGCATAGATGAACAATCTTCCAAAAACCAACGCAGAGAAGGGGTAAGGTGTGGCAGAGTCACGAGCATAGATATGAGACTCTCAAGGAGTACTCTTGTCGTGATCTATTTGGTTCCATTAAATAACATCTGCCATATCAGGTGGTAGGGGAAGTCCTTAGTTGTCACAATTCAATCGCGACAAAAGCCACAAGCTTGAAAGCTAGAATCGTAATACCAGCCATCTTGAGGTAATGTGTGAACATTGACGACAGGGGTCAAAGGTCTGGATCTTGGATTAAAGATCAGCGTCATGTACAAGATTCACAACACCAGAATCCAGCACAATCGGGGATCTTCGGTTCAAATCCAAGGGTTAAAAACCAAGAAAGGAGTAACTAGTACTTGAGTGACGTAGTGTACACTGCAAGATAGTGATCACGAGGTAGCTTCCAGAAGAAGAAACGACTTCTGAAGTACCCAACAAACAAAAAGGAGGCACTCGAGCTAAAAAGAAACTTCGAAGCCTAGAGTTGAACACGGTGGAACCAACAATATAATATTGTAGGTCCAATAAGATAGAGAGATCATGATGGAAAGAAATCTCTCAGATGAACAAGAGCAAAGGGAAACAAGGAATTCACAACACACGCAACTCTAGAGAACTTAACACTAGGTCAACTGGATGAGGAACGGCATGCCAAGAAGGCACCTAAGCTTTGAAAGATTAGAAGAGATATCAAAACTTTTCGAAAATCAACACCAGATAAGATAACCCAGACTTAGAGAGAAACTGTATAAGGAGAAAAAGAAGCATACTAGAGTTTTCCGCAAATACTTTTTAGCTTTTAAAATAGTTTTCACAAACACTAGACTCAACATTGAAAAATAGCAAGGTTTTCCTACGGTCGGTACTGCTCCGATACCAAGACCTGTGACACCCCCGGGATCAGGGCTAAACAAATCCCAGACCTCCGTCTGACATAAGCTTAACCTTGAGCTCGAGAATATCCAGTGAAGAATGGGTAAGACAATAGTGACCCTACGACACAAAATTTATTACAACAAGCTCATAACTGAGCGAAGAACCAAATTATTACAAGCAAAGGTCACTGACCACAAACATCAAACAACGGAAGGCAAATTATGCTATTAAGTATAGCAAACTTAACAAATGTCCTAAGAGGCCTGAAGCATAACGATGACGTCCCAGCCCATAGATTCCAGGCTGCCGGCCGGGAACCCCAAGCTACTCGTCGATGTCGATGTAGTACCAAACTCATCTTCAGGGGAACACTCACTCTGCCAAAAGTATCAACAAAGCAATGGTGAGTACAAGGTGTACTCCGCAAGACTTATGGCTGATGGAGTTATTTTGCATAAAGCCATCTTTGTTTGTAAAACAAGAGAGGGAGAAGAATCTCGTCTAATCAGAGTATTTTAAAAGGGGATAAGAGAGCAAGATATCCAAAGTATTGATCATCATATATTTTGATATCCACCGAATAACCATCATCTACCAACTAGGATCACCCCCTCGTACCCATGAGGAAGCATCCCACACGTTGATCTGCCAAGTTTTACGATTAGGTTATAGTTCTCTATGATCTTAGAATCTGGTCACCAAGCGTTCATAACCGTGAACATGGATTTTCGAAAAGATTTAACCCTGGAGGGGTGTACAACTTTACCCACACGTACCAACCGACTCTTAATGCCAGATCGTTAGACCTCTTCCTTGGAGGGCCAGTAGAGGGTGTGGTTGGACACGACCTTTACCTTGCTTTCGCCGAGACCATGAGTCATGCAATAAGTATGGTTCTGCCGTAACAGGTCAAATCCCGAAGCCGGTACTTAAAGATGTGAGGTGAGGTTGGTTTACCAGGGGCGCTATCTACCCCAAGCAACCTCAGCCACGCTTACCTACCTGTTATGAATGCACCTTCACCCGGCAAATCTTTCAAACGGTTTTCTATGCATATGTCGAATGGAACGCCCGAACTATGTGACTCATGGAATCTACTAGGAAAGTTAATCAGGCGAGGGGTTCCCAAGCCCCATGTGGCTATACGCTCATCTCGGTTCCAAAGGCAAGAACTCAGGTCCTAGTGGTGGCGAGCATGGGACTAGAAAAATGTCACATCCCAAGATTTTCCAAATCTTGTTATGTGAAAAATAAATAAACAAATTAAACAATTGTTGAAATTTAGGGTGAGAAGAAACTTTTTGATTCCAATTTGAAACATCAAAACCTATTTTGATCAAATAGGATCCTAAAGGGATTTAAAAAGATAAATAAATAATAAAGTTATAATAGTTGGAATCACTATTTTTGGACCTTTAAATAAAAGATAGGGTTTTTATAAAGCAAAGGTAGAGATATAAATAAGGATTATTTTAAGAGCCAAATTTAACCTTGGCTAAGCTTTTGAAAGAAAATATTTTGTTTGATAAAAATAGTAAAGGTTTATTTAAATAAAATAATGAGGATTTATTAATATCCAATTTTATTTAAGTAAAGGCTTTTTCCTTTCAAATAAACATTAAAAATTTATTAAAGTTTTTCAAAATAAGTATTCCAAGTGTTTTAGATTTTCAAATGAAAACTACTGAAAATATTTTGATATTATTTAGATTTCAAAAAGAGTTTTAAAATAAATTAAAACCTATTTGAATTAAAGACTATGGTCTATTTATTTAATTATTAATAGATCCTAAAAGAATAAAAGTATTATTTTATTTTGGACTTTGAAATATGTTGATAAATAGAATTAAAACTCACCCAAAGTTTGGTGGTGATTTGAATTCAAATGGAGATTGAAAAATATTATTAAATCTTATTTAATTAAAACTAGAGCCTATTTTAAATAATTAAAAGACACTAAAAAGGATAAATATATTATTCTAAATTTGACTTTGGAATGTGTTATTAATCAGTATATGAATCTACACAAATTTTGGTTGAGGTTTGAATTGATTTGTTGCTTGAATTGTTTGAATGAAAATCAAATAAGAATATTCAAAAACAGAAAAGAAAAATGTTTAGTATAAAAAATGGAAACAAACCAGCCCAGCCCAGCTAGGCCACTAAGGCCCAGCAGCCCACTCCCTCTCTTTCCCCCGCGGGAAAATGTTTCGAACCGGAAAATCCGCCCGCAAAGACACTGACCGCTGGACCCCACTTTCTTTTTCTCTCTCTCGCTACCAAGCGACCCCACTGCCCTGTCATCGTCTTCCTCGCCCCGCTTACCCCGCCCCTCACCTCGCCGGCCGTTGCAGACGATTAAAGCTCGAGTCAATTCACGTAAATGGCCCAGTAAATTCCCCCTGCGACCACGCCTTCTTAATCGCCTGCCCTCTCTTTCCCTCTCACTCGACCTCTCTCGCCTAAGTGGTCATCAATTCCTCCAGGACCGCCACTGTCTCCGGCGAGCCATTTCTCCGATTCCGACCATACACCCTTGCCCCCTCGACCACGCTCACTTGCTCCCCACCTCCTGGTGAACCTCCCCGTAGCGCCAGCTCGCCCGCGCGTGCTCTGCAACGTCGACAACGACGACACCAAGCCCCACCGCCGCCTGCCATTTCCTCCGACGAGTTTCCCTGGTAAGCTCGGACCGCCCCGGTACTTATCGTTGATGCTCGCATGTTCCCTGGTACCGTGCGCGTCTAACCATACCTTCCACTTGCCGTAGGGTGACCTGTAGCCTCGCCTGCCGTCAATCGAGGCGAGCCCGACGTCACATCGATTCCGGCGAGGAATCCACGCAGCTCCAGCATGCCCCTCGACGAGCTACCACCACCTTGAGATTCCCCACGCCACGGCAAACTCGGTGAGCTTCTTCCTTCACTCTCTCGCTTCCTGTAACGTCGACACCGCCACCGTCTGACCGCTCCGCCGCCACCTGCCGCCGCCAGCGCCGCCACTCGATGGCGAGTGTGTTGTGCACCGTCCGATCTGGATCGGAGTGACGCGATAGACTCACTTAACCGAAAGGGTATGGATAGATCTATGTCGCACGATTGTCATTAGATCCAACGCCTCATAGTGCTTGATCCATGCGAAACGGTACCAGCAAATAGCAACACGACACGTGGCCTGGAATCTGTTTTAAAACCAGAAACTTGTCTATTAGATGTTCCAATTTGAAAAATTCATAACTTTCAAACCACACGTCCAAATTTTGCAAATTTTATATCAATGGATTCATCAATACAATTACTTTCTTACCATGCACTTTGTTTAGTAAAATGCTTCGGTTAAATTGATTGTTTTTGCAGAAACTTGTGTATGCATGTTTAGAATATAAAAATTGTTCTAAAATGATTTTTGAGATAAAACCTTTGGCAAATGGATTGTTTTTAATCCACTGACCTTACAAACCAACTCATGGATTTGAAAATGTATTTGGTAAAGCTAAAGAGTAAATCTTTGATTTAAAGCATTTCTAGTCAAATAAAAATATTGTTTATTTGTTAAAAATGCTTTTTGAAGAAAACCTTTGGGAAATGTTTTGGAATAAACTCCCTGACCCCAAGCACCAAGTTTTATGATTTAAAAATGTATTTGTTAAACCCTATAAAGATTGCTACTTTGATAAAGGCATTTTCAACCACATAAAATAATGATTTGGTTTGAAAATGGTTTATGAGTAAAATCCTTTGCAAATAGTTTTGCCACTTTATAAAATGACCAATAAAGTGTTTTGGAATGTTTATAACCTATTATAAACCACTTTTGTAAATAAAACGAAGTTTGGCATGCTTGCATGCATTGTTTTGTTTCTATTATTTTATGTGATGTTGCTTGAATGGTGGATTGAAATATTGCTTGCTTGATTGAATTGTAGTGATTTGAAGAGTGTGAATATTGCAAAGATCAAGGAGTGAACTTATATTCTCTACCAAAAAGGCAAGTGATGCTTCATACTTTGTCCCACTATTTTCACTATGCATTAGTGATATTTCTAAGTAGGACTTGCATGGAATTTTGCTAAGTGTAAGCTATGCCATGGGAAATCCTAATAGATGAAACCTTAGTAGAATTTCCTAAGTTAATATTCCTACTACTATCATGCTTATCTTAGCTAGTAGAAAACAAGGGTGGAATATATATTCATACTATGGAATATTTCTAAGTCAAGGACTTGTGTTTTGTTTAATAAAACAACTAAGTGAACGAATCACCTGGGTGGAATGGAAGGAATGGTTTGTGTTACGTGGTTCACAAGGCCCATTTCTATGGTTTAACTTGTGTATCTCACTTGTGGATGGCCACCCAGGGACAAAGAGATTTGAGATGTCAAATGTTGAGAAGCTTCAAGTGCAGCCACTTGGCATTATGGGCTCTGCCTGGATCATATAGGTTGCAATAACTTAGCCAAATGGACAGTTGGTGGTAGGGGATTGATAGGTTGGAGCGCGTCCATTCTGGTCTAAGGGAAGGCTTCTGAAAGATCTTGTCTTGGTGAAACCAAGTCTTGTGGGGAAAGTGCACCACCTCTGCAGAGTGTAAAATCTAAGTACTTAGCCATGTCCCTGGTAAAGGACAATTTGAGCATCAAGACATGGAAGCGATCAAGAATCTCCTCATCCCAATTTCTAAGTTAAAATCTTGTGGTTGAACAAGGGATTGAAGGATCACCAATTTCTATTGGGGATGCCTTGGGTGATTTTTGTCTAACAAAAACTTAGTGTTTTCAAATGATAAGGAAAATATATTTTGAGCAAAGAAAGCCTAAGCTCCACTTAGCCAAATGCATATAGATGATAGACTCCACTATATTACCATAGTATCACTTGCCAATACAATTCAAATGTATTGACCCTTGTGGCTGTAACTTGTTATGTTGCAGGTTTGTTTAAAATTAGTGAAGTGTGTTGAAATAGGATTACAAGTCTACAACCAACATGTTTGCCTGTGGCACTTTGAAGATGAAGGACCCCATGCTATTGTTATATTCTGCTGTATTGTAATGAGATAGCCAAATGAGCTATGTAAGATGTAATAAAATATTTTATTCCTGGTTATAAAGTTGTATTATGACCTTTGTTTCTTGATATTACATCTTAACTGTGGATGCTAGCTATTGATCCAGGGACTAGCATTGTAAACACAGGTATCTCTACCTTATTAAAGGTTGGGAACCTTACAGATGGTATTAGAGCATTGTGTTGCATGTAGGATTGTAACCCTAGGATTGGACAAAAACCCCTTAGAAAAATAGGAGTTGTATTTGTTCCAAAACTTATTTACAAACAATCTTGTAAACTCTTTCCTTAACCATTTTGGTTTTGATTCTACATCTCTTCTATTTCAAACTTGATGGACAAAACCTACTCCATGGCCAAATACTTCACCATGAGATAAGGACTTCATCAACTCTAATGACTTCAACATCTTCAAGTGATTTCAACCTTATTCTCAACAAGGACTTCAACCTTGGATATCACTAAGGACTACAAGTGAGACAAGAAATGTTACTCAAGACTTGAAGACTAAGGAAACACAACTTAGAAGGAACCATCATCACCTTGAAGTTTTTGTGACCAAGAATTTTCCCAAGGAAACCATGATCTCATTCAAGAAGAATCCACCAAGAAGGATAGAATGATCTCAAATGAACCATATAGATGGACCACCATATAGTGGATAGGGAGAGCAAGGGAAACGTCTTGGCAATCTTATCCTCTCTAGGGGCTTGACGGACGGCGCAGAGTAGGCGGTGGAGATCAACAATGCTGGCGGCGACACCGAGCTACTTCCTCGTCGTCGGGGAAGACGACAAGAACTACGCCGAAGCGGTACGGGCTGCGCATGAGCCGCGGCTAGGCTTCTACTGGGCCTTAGCTGCTACGAGTGGGTGACAGGGAGAGGGAAGAAGGGTGTTGGGCTGGCTGCGGCCTGAGAATCTCTGGCTGCTGTTTTTATTTGCAAAACACTTTTCTATTTCTGTTTTAATTTCTTCTTTTGTAATTCCATTTTCAAATCTGTTTTGAATATTTCAAAAATACAGAGAGTTTATAAAATATCTAAAATATTGTAGAGCCCTTGTATTCAATTTAGGCTCCATAATTTTGGCACTTTTCAAAATATAAAACCTTTTTGAATGCATTTTAAATAGAGGGATTGAGTAGGGTTTAGGGTTTTGCATTTAATTTTCTTTGCTTACATGCATTTTTTAAGAGATGATGCTCATGCTATGCACAATCGATCCTAAATATTAATTAGCTAAAACTGGGGTGTTACCCTAAATAAGCAAGTCAGCTAGTGAGCTTTAGCCTCACTGCTAGCCGCCAAGTGATCTATGTAGACAACTCCTTGTCAATCGTATCTCATACGACTCCTGTTGGTCGGGTGGCATCACACTCCCGTATGACTTCTCCCCGAGTCCCACAACCATTGTGATAGACCCGTCTAGCCTACCAAGTGTTTCCGCTGTAAGAGTTCGACTCGAACCCACCTAGTCGGAAATAATTGGCAGCACCTCAATTTTATGAGCCCACTATCAAAAATGTCCGACTTGTGATGGTGCAAACACTGACGGGAAAACCGACTAGACCTTCTTTGAGGGATTAAATTTTTCCTACTAACTAATAGATGTAAAACAGAGACATATCAACAACACAAGATAAAGCAATTATAATGTGAAATGGTATGGCTCTCTTCATGCCGATCTCCATCTCCACAGAGCCTGTAATCCGACTCGTGCCAACTCTTGTCACTTGTCGTCTTACTCCATGTCGCCGACATGTACATAGACTTGCACGTCATCCGGATTCTCCAAACAGCTACACTAGCTTAGTAAAGTAAATTACATAGAGAATCCGATACATAGGTCGTTATGCCATAAAATGACAACACCTAGACTCCAGCCGGCTGACAAAACCGTGATTCGTAGATCACGTAGGGATTACACACATACATCACATGCACATGAACCATACCATTCACAACTTCCTGCAAAACCAAGTTATGAAAAGATACGCTATCTACCGGCATTGTGAAACTCGCAAAGACATCTAAGGTGCTATGGCAGGGCGAAGCCGGCGGTCCCAACTTTGTAGGGACCATGGATTCCAACGATTTTTCCAAAAACGTAGATCTCATCTACATTTCGAACATAGATTCCGACCATCATTCTGACTCGATCAAACTCTTTTGATCTTTGATCACCGCTTCTGGATTTACGTGTCACAGTCTACCCCGATGGCGGAAACCGACTAGTAGGGGCATGTCGTTCCACGACCTCAACAGTATGATCACGGAAATCAGATCTACCATTCCCCGAGTATAGTTGATCCAATCAACATCGTACAAACCGATCTATCTCATAGATCGACCACCAAAACAGGACATAGATCTAATCTATAGCCAACCGCATACCACATATGCGAGATCTCGAGCCTAAAACCAGAAGTTGTCGCTCTGATACCACTGTTGGGCCATGCAGAGATAAAACAAAAAAAATTCTCTAACATGGTGATCCCAAGATCTAGATGAGATAGAAGGCCACGAGGATTACCACTAGACGCGCCGTTGCGGATTATGATGAAGCGCGTCAGTTGAATGCAGTGCAGTCCTCAAGATCCGATCTGATCACGATCATCATGGTGCTGATCGTACAACACCTCTGCTGGTATCCACACTTACAAGGAGGAGCACTGACGGTGAACTGCTAGGTTCGTAACGAAGGCTGGATTGCTGTGGAGCTAGGGTTTCCAACGCATGGAATGACCTCTATCAACCCTCCTAGGTTTCTGCGCCCCACTATATATAGGGAGTGAACATGGGATCCACTCACTCGTGGCCCATTCACTAAATCCCATATAATATTAGTCACCGTGAGTCCGACTCACTGACTCAGTCCAAATCCGGCTCAGGTCCAACGCAACCTGATTTCCGGTTCAGATCCAATCTGAACTTGCTCCCGCTCTTAAGTGTGTGACCCCGCAGGCTCATGGCAACTTGGACACTATTGGAGTCCGACTCAGAATCGATCACTCCGTAGCGGCTCCTAGCAGAACGTGCCGACTCCCAAGTACCAAAGAGTCATGACGACTTGCCTTTCCAATGCGACTTGCGTCCGAGTCCCTTTTTCCTCACGATATACCTTGTCAGACTATAGGCGAATATATGTCATCCCGTAAATAGTCCGACTCTCTTCTCGATCTGAGATAAGTGATTCATCTAACTAACTCTTAGTCGATCGCCTTGGTTAACACTTAACTGTGTCGTGCATGGCCATGATTTTCGAATCATATCATTCGAGAAGGCCCAGAGAATAAATCTCCAAGTGGAGGGGAAAAATCCCATCTTGGTTATTCACATCGCGCAGCTTGATTCTCAGTCGACCCGAACTATGCCTTTATAACTGCCCAGTTATGGATCAGCGTTTGATAGAACCTAAGTCGGTGATCCTCAACTCGGACTGTGTAACAACTTCAGGTCTAAGGATTACATTGATTGAGATATACAAATAACAACTTGTTCGTTGTACCTCAATGTGGGTCAATCCGACTTGCTAGACTCTTTAGCCGAATCTGTGTAAGTCAGAATAGCATCTCCATGCCCATGACAAGTGGAACTGAGTCATCAAGCCTACTTTCACATTGGTCCAAGTTGTGTGTCCAGCACAACCTCAATGACCAAGGATATTTAGTACAAACAACATGAATGCATAATTCCACAACTGAATCATATTCAATGATACACATCAGATGTTTATACAAGTACAACTTAATATCTTTATGAATACAATGGGAAACATCATCATACATGATTGCCTCTAGGGCATATTCCCAACAACATCTTCTCAAACTATTATGCCCACCTGAAAGGTATTAAAGAAAATCACTATTAGGAGATAACCCAAATTATTTAAATTTCAGTAGGTTTTTATTTTGTTTAGTCTTGGAAGTTATTACTTCTTTAATAACCTCTCCTTATCCTTTTTGTGTGGTTTTTGTGCCAAGAATAACCTCTAATGAGAGAGAGGTAAGATTTGGGGAAGTTGTTGTCCCAAAACATATTTTTGTGCTTCACTGTAAAAATTCCTAAAAAATCCCTGTACATCAATTGAGATTTTATTTTCTAAGCTTATGCCCCAGGTTATTATCTAACTTTACTTAGTTCAGCACTTTTCAATTTAAGCAACAGAAGGTCTTCAAAAAATTGGTTTCCACCTGTTGGTCTGTTTGGACAGATTTCTGCCATTATTTGCATTTGGCTCTTATCGTTTTATTTTTGAGTTCTCTTTGATCACTTGAGATTTTACAAGGAATTTCAATAGTACCTTGTGTTTTGATGAAAGTTTTACTTGTGTTGAAACTAAACCCAAAGGCTTATTATCTTGAATACACTAGTGTTGCTAATGAAGATTGTGTGAAGTTTTGTATGAAGGAAATTTTCAAGTGTAGGGGAAGAACGATGTGATGAGATGAAGAATTGGCAAAAGCTCAAGCTTGGGGATGACACCCCAAGAAATATTCGAGAGGTACAAGCATCAAAGCTTGGGGATTCCCAAGGCATCCCCTTCTTCATCAATAAAAATCTCAGGTTTTCTTTCAAAACACTTTATTTTTATTGCTTCATGCACTTTTGTGTTGTTCTTGGAGGTTCTTTGTTTTTTTTGTTTGCTTGAATAAATTAGTTGGACCCTTGCATTCATATTTGTTTCAAATAAGTTTATTGGTGTTGGAGAAGGAGTAGAAAGTTTCATACTTATAGTGGTACAAAAGGGAGCTTGTTTTGACTATGGCTTAGACTTTATCATGTCATGCTAGATGTTTATTTGACCTTCTTCTTAGTGATTATTGTTGTAGCATGACTTGTTCTAAACAATTGAGATTTCTTAATTTGCCTTGAAAGAATCATGCGTTGTTTTAGCATACAAAAGCATAATATTGCGGCATTCTCCTTTGATGCTTTATTTGGGTTGACTTGGCACATGCTTACACCATGTTAAGACTATGAACAAGTCACCTTAGCCTCTATGATCATTTAGTTTTTGACTTGTGATACCACTTTATGCTTTAATTGATAATGTTTTGTCGCTTTGCATGATTATGGCCAGTATTGCTCTCTTAGTTGGTCGCTCCTAGTCTTTTGCTAGCCTCCACTTGTACTGAGTAAGCTCTACTCATGCATCCAACTCCCAAGAAACCAAGTTATTCCAAAGAGTCCACTATAAATTCCTATGCATGGTGTCTTACACCATTCCAAGTATATTCCTATTTTTATCTATCTTCCAAATTAAACTTGTTATGTGAAAATTAGTGATTAAAGCTCGCACAAACTTGATGGCACACTTTATTTCTTGCACCTAATAAACTTGAACCATTGTGTCATCTGTGTTGTATATGCTTGCACTTATAAGTTGGGAATTAGTAGAACCATGCTGTCATGGGGAACGCTTTCAACACCTATACATATTACCCAGTTGATATCATGATCTTTTGTTTATGGATGTCAGCGGTGTGAAATAAAAGGGGAGCTTGTAAGTCCATGGAGTATTATATATGTGTTAGAGAAACGCCTAGGCGGCTAGACTAAGCCATGCCTAATCATGGTGGAAACTTGCAGCATCACCATAGTGAGAAATCCATGAAGCATCTTCAAAAAAAACAAAATATAGAAAAAAAGAGAAAAAGAAAAAAAATAGCACCATACCCATGGTAAATAAGAAGATTGCTGAGATGTTCACTGTCTGTTGCCTTATCATTTTGATATGGGATAGTTGTGTCATGGGGAAAGGGGTACCCCGTTGGCGGTTATCTATGATACACATATACTTACAATGACAAGAAATTGCTTGTGACTAAAGTTGAGTAGCATGAGGAACGGCCCTCGTACTCAAGGGACATGAGATTATCAACTTATAATTTGTCAAGCATATACTCCATATTTGTTTCACTTTAACCCTAATTACTTCAAGATGCTTATGATAGGGGCAATGAGAGCTGAAAGCTAATAAGTACCATAATTTTTGGAGCTCTTTATGAAACTTGAAATCACTGCTTCCCTCTATGAAAGGCCTTTCTCTTTACCTTTATGTTGAGTCTCCATATTCTATCTTTATGCACCAATTAAGAGAGAACAGTTGTAATTCTTAGTTTTATGTGTATTGTCCCAAAACTTATTGATTGATTCATAATGTTGATATTGCTTGTTTTTAAACTATTTGTATATAGTCACCCTTATGAACTTTGAAGGTGTCCTTGATACGACGGAAACGTATTTATAATTTTTTATGTTCCATGCTTGTTAGTATCTACTTTGCTTTGCTTTTTCTACACTTTGAGGTGCTTTTTACATGTTTTCTGGTACTAACCTATTAACAAGTTGCCATAGTGTCAGTTGCCTGTTTTCTGCTGTTTTTGGTTCCAGAAAATCTAGTAAGGAAATATTCTCGGAATTGGACGGGACAAACATCAAAGTCAATAACTTCCCGTGGGGGACAAGAAGTCCAGAGGGGAGACGGAGAGGCGTGCCAGGGAAGCCAAACCCCCCTAGGCACGGCTAGGGGTGGGCCCACGCCTGGGAGGGGTGTGGCCCCTCTGGCCGCCTCCTCGTCCTCCCCCTTCGCCTATAAGAATCCCCCGATGCAGAAACCCTACGTACCCGATCAAATCTCCACGAAACCGTCTGTAGCCGCCACCATCGTCCCTAGATCAGGGGGGATCTGAAGTTCTTCCCGGCACCCTGCCAGAGGGGAGATCATCCGGGAGGCCTTCTCTCTGGTATGATGCATGAGTAGTTCCACCTTGGACTATGGGTCCATGTAGTAGCTAGATGGTTGTATCTCCTCCTTTGTGCTTTCATGTATAGATCTTGTGAGCTCCGTTCATGATCAAGATCTAATCTATTTGTAACCATGCATGTTATGTTTGCGGGGATCCGATGGATATTGAGATAATTATGTTAGTTTGATTAATGGTTTTGTCTTTATAATTCTATCATGTTTGTGTTGTTTGTGATCTTGCATGCTCTCCATTGTTAGTAGCTATCTTGTACAAGTAGCTGCTAGTGACTCCAAGAGGGGGTGTTTATGCTCGATAGTGGGTTCATGCCTATAGTTTCCAAGGGAAGTGACAGAAATCTCTTCGGTTGTAGATGTGTTGTTGCTACTAGGGAGAAAACAACGGTCTCTTGTTCATGGAACATGTGGACTGTTTACCTTACACACTTTGCTTAAAGCAGTTGTGTGTTTCTTGCAACTTAATACTGGAGGGGGTTCGGATGATAACCTGAAGGTGGACTTCTAGTCATAGATGCAGTTGGATGGAGGTCTATGTATCTTGTTGTATTGCCCAATCGAATCTCATAGGATCTTTCTAACTAGTAATTGCATTGTTATGCCTTGCTCAGTTCATGTCAATTGCCCTGCTGTAATTTTTTTACCCTTCATGCCATGTTTTTTATCTAAGGAGAGCACCTCTAGTGAACTATGGACCCCGGTCCAATCTTTACCATTGATACATCTTCCACTGTTACTTGTTTACTTGCTGCAAACCATTACCTTCCACACCATAAGTTTAATCCTTTGTTACAGCAAACCGGTGAGCTTGACAACCTCACTGATTCGTTGGGGCGAAGTCTTGAGTTTGTGTTGTGAAGGTCTCCGCGTTGCTAAACACATGTGTGACGTTTCCTTCCTCCTTCTAGTTCGATAACCTCGGCCTCTACTGAGGGAAGACTTGCTGATGTGCTCATCACACCTTGCTCTTGGGGTTTCCAACGAAGTCCTCTCTGTCAGGCAACAAGTTTTCTGGCGCCGTTGCCGAGGAACGAAGAAGAAGAAACTCCCACATCAACGAGGCGCCATCAACAAGTTTTCTAGCGTCGTTGCCGCGGAGGCTAAGGACGTCTTCACAAGGGGAGTCCTCCACTTCCTTTATCTTTACTTTGTTTTTAGTTTGCTTTGTTTCTTTTGCTTGGTTTTGTTTGCCTCTTTTCCAAAAAAACAAAAAAAAATTAGTCTAGTTTGGTTTGTTTGCTTTATTCAAAAACACAAAAAAAAATTAGTTCCTGCTCTAGCTGCTGTTGTTGTTTTTTTTTGCTTGCCCACCTTTGCCAAAATGAACTTTGCTGAGAACACCAAGTTGTGTGATTTCACTAGCACCAACAACAATGATTTCCTTAGCACACCTATTGCTCCACCTGCTCCTGATGCTACCTTTTATGAAATTAAGCCTGCTTTGTTGAATCTTGTGATGAGAGAGCAATTTTGTGGTGCTAGTTTTGATGATCCTGCTACCCATCTCAATAGCTTTGTTGAACTTTGTGAGATGCAAAAATATAAGGATGTAGATGGAGATATTATTAAGCTCAAGCCTTTTTCCTTTCTCCTTGAGAGGAAAAGCTAAAGAATGGTTGCTTTCCTTGCCTAAAAATAGTATTGATTCTTGGAATAAGTGCAAAAATGCTTTTATTGGAAAATACTATCCTCCTGCTAATATTATATCTATGAGAAGTGACATTATGAAATTTAAACAACTTGATAGTAAACATGTTGCTCCAGCTTGGGAAAGAATGAAGTCTTTGGTTAAGAATTGCCCCACTCATGGACTCACTGCTTGGATGATTATCCAGACTTTTTATGCAGGTTTGAACTTCTCCTCAAGAAATCTGTTAGATTCAGCTGCTGGAGGTACCTTCATGGGCCTTAATTTGGGTGTTGCAACAAGGCTACTTGATAATATGATGGTTAACTACTCTGAATGGCATGTTGAGAGAGCTCCACATGGTAAGAAGGTAAATTCTGTTGAGGAAGCTTCCTCTTTGAGTGATAAGATTGATGTTATTATGGCTATGCTTTTTCATGGAAAAACTCCTTTAGATCCTAATAGTGTTCCCTTAGCCTCTTTGGTTGCTCAAGAAGATCAAGTTGATGTGAACTTCATTAGAAACAACAATTTAACAACAATGCCTATAGGAATATTTTGGTGGTAACAACAATTATAGGCCTTATCCTCCTAATAATGGCAATTCCTATGGAAGCTCTTACAATAATGCTAGAAGTGCCCCCTCTGAACTTGAAGCCATGCTCAAGGACTTTATTAGTAAACAAACCACTTTCAATAAGACTAGAGGAAAAGCTTTTAACTGTTGAGAAAAATATGTCCTCTTTGTCTGAAGCTCAGTCTTCCTTGATTAATAAAATGGCCGCTAAACCTAAAACTATGGAAAACACCTTTGCTACTGCTCATGCCATACAAGTTACTATTGATGAAAATGTTAGGCTGTTAGCTCAACTCCATGCTAAGTGGGAAAGGGAAGCTGAAATTGATAGAAATGATAGTATGTGCACCATCACCACTAAACCACAAGTAGTCCCTATTCCTCCTCCTACTATGCCTAAGCCTATTGAGCCTACTACTAGTGATGCTAAGTTTGACTTTGATATTGATGGTTGCAATATTTCTGAAGTTATTATGTTCCTACAAAAGCTTGCTAGAAGTCCTGATGCTAGTGATATGCATGTTGCTTTCACTAAACACATTACAGATGCTCTTGTTAAGATTAAGGAAGAGAAGCTAAAACACAAAGCTTCTATTCCTAGGAAAGTAGAAGATAGTTGGGAACCCATTATTAATATGCAAGTGAATGACTTTGATCTCAAAGCTTCATGTGATCTTGGTTCTAGTGTCTCTATTATGCCTAGGAAGATTTATGAAATGATTTATTTGCCACCATTGGAAGATTGTTATTTAGATGTCCCACTCAATGATAATGCTAAGAAGAAACTCATGGGGAGTATTAATGATGTTCTCATTATGGTTAACAATGCTTGTGTCCTTGTTAATTTCTATGTTTTGGATGTTGAATACAATGCTTCTTGTCATATTACTTTGGGAAGACCTTTTTTTAGAATAGTTGGTGTCATCATTGATATGAAAGAAGGCACCATTAAATATAATTTTCCACTCAAGAAAGGTATTGAACACTTCCCTCTGAGGAGAGAGAAGTTGCTTTTTGCTCCTCCTTTGAAAGCAAGGTTTGATGTTAATGCTTCTTCATTTAAAAATACTTGATTCTTCTTGCTTCTTGTGCCTAACTTAAAGGCGTTAAAGAAAAGTACTTGTTGGAAGATAACCCAAGAGTTTCCTTGAGTATTGGAAGTTATTACTTTAGTAATGACCTCTCCTTTTCCTTTTTGTTTGCTTTTTGTGCCAAGAATGACCTCTAATGAGAGGGAAGTAAGATTTGGGGAGTTGCTGTCTCGAAACAGATTTTTGTCCTCTACCATAAAAATTCGTGAGGAGTCTCTGTAACTCGGATTTAGCTCAAAACTGATGAATAAATCCCCCAGTATATTATCTAACTTTCGTTAGTTCAATATGTTTTGATTTCAGCAACAGAAGATGTTCAAAAAAATCGGTTTCTACCTGCTGGTCTGTTTTGACAGATTTCTGCCATTATTTGCATTTGCTTCTTATTGATTCCTTTTTGAGTTATTTTTGGAAAATTGGGCTATTTGAAGGAGTTACTACAGTATCTTGTTGTTTTTAGTGAAAAGTCTTGCTGTCCCAAAGCTTTGCCAGAGGTATAATATCTTTTGAATAAACTAATGTTGCTAATGAAGATTGTGTGAAGTTTTATATGAAGGAAAAATTTCAGGTGTAGAGAGAGAATGATGCAATGAGATGAGTAATGGACAAAATCTCAAGCTTGGGGATGCCACCATGGTGTCACCCCAAGAAATATCCAAGAGGTACAAGCGTCAAAGCTTGGGGTGGGCATCCCCTTCTTCATCGATAAAAACTTAGGTCTATCTAGACACTCTGTTTTTATTGTTTCATGCATAGTTGTGTTGTTCTTGGAGCGTCTTAGTTTTCATTTGCTTTGCTTAGGTTGTTTAGTTTGCTTGAATAAAGTAGTTTGGACCCCCGTTCTCACTGTGTTGTTTTGCAAATAAGTTGCTTGGTGTTGGAAAGGAGTAGTAAGTTCTTGCTTGAAGTGCAAAAGGAGCTTGCATTGACTATGACTTAGACTTTAGCATGACATGCTAGGTGTTGTTTTGACCTTATGCTTAGTGATTATTGCTGTAGCATGTCTTGTTCCAAACAATTGGGATTGCTTAGTGTGCCTTGAAGAAATTATGCGTTGTTTTAGCATGCAAAAGCATAGTATTGTGGTATTCTCCTTTAATGATTTGTTTGGGTTGATTTGGAACATGCTCACACCATGTTATGACTATGAAAAAGTCACCATAGCGTCTATGATCATTTAGTCCTTGACTTGCAGTACCACTCTATGCTTTGATTAGTAATGCTTTGTTGCTCTACATGATTATGGCCATTATTGCTCTCTTATTGGTTGCTCCCAGTCTTTTGCTAGCCTCCACTTGTATGAGTAAGCTCTACTCATGCTTCCAACTCCCAAGAAACCAAGTTATTCCAAAGTGTCCACTATAAACTCCTATGCATGGTGTGTTACACCATTCCAAGTATATTATTGTTTTCAGCTATCTTCCAATTAAAAACTATTTTGTTATGTGAAAACTTAGTGATTAAAGCCCTCACTAACTTGATGGCACACTTTATATTCCTTGCCCCTAATAAACTTGAACCATTGTGTCATATATGTTGTATATGCTTGCACTTATACGTTGGAATAAGCAGAACCGTGCTGTCACGGGGAACGTTTTCAACATTGCACTTGTACTTTGTACTCAGTTGATATCATGCTCTTTTGTCTATGGATGTCACCGGTGTGAAATAAAGAGGAAGCTTGTAAGTCCATGGAGTTTGTATTCTATGTTAGAGAAACGCCTGGGCCGCTAGCCTAAGCCATGCCTAATCTTGGTGGAAACTTGCAGCATCACCATAGTGAGCTATCTATGAAGCATCCTCAATAACAAGCTATGCACATAGTAAATAAAAAGATCGTTGAGATTCTCATTGTCTGCTTGCCTTGTCATTTTGGTTATGGGAAAGATCATGTACCATGTGCAAGGGGTACCCCGTTGGTGGTTCTCTATGATATGCAAATACTTACAATGACAAGAACTTACAGGTGACTGAAGTTGAGTAGCATGAGGTGTGGCCCTCGTATTCAAGGGACTTGAGATTGCCAACTTATACTTTGTCAAGCATATACTCCATCTTTGTTCACTTTAACCTTAATCACTTCAAGATGCTTATGATAGGGGCAATGAGGGATGAAAGCTAACGAGTACCATAATTTTTGGAAGCTCTTTTTGAAACTTGAAATCCCTGCTTCCTTTACAAAAGGCTTTTCTTCCACCATTACTTGAGTCTCCACCTTCTACCTTTAGGCACCATTAAGAGAGCATACTTGTCATCCTGTGTGCAGTGTTCCAAAGCTTATTGATTGATGCATATTGTGATATTACTTGTTCTTGTGCTATATGTTTCTGGTCACCCTTGTGAACTTTGATGGTGTCCTATGCATCTATATTGCTACTCTATGAGGGACAAGCTGATTGCCACTATGCTATGTTTTCTGTATGTGAAACAAACAAACGTTTTTCAATGCATGTTATTCATGATCTTTGTTTGTAGCCTTTCATGTTGCATGCATAGTTACTATGTCGTATTGTTAGAACTACATTTTTCATGCACATGTTTAGAGTTCTTTGATCCCAGCTTTCAATGTTTGCAAATGGTTGGATCTTCATTGTGAGGGTGCATGTCACCTCAAATATTATTCTTTTATCACATACCTACTCGAGGATGAGCAGAAGTTAAGCTTGGGGATGCTTGATACGTCAGAAACGTATCTATAATTTTTTATGTTCCATGCTTGTTAGTATCTACTTTGCTTTGCTTTGTCTACACTTTGAGGTGCTTTTTACATGTTTTCTGGTACTAACCTATTAACAGGTTACCACAGTGCCAGTTGCCTATTTTCTGTTGTTTTTTGGTTCCAGAAAAGCTAGTAAGGAAATATTCTCGGAATTGGATAGGACAAAGGTCAAAGTCAATAACTTTCTGTGGGGAACAAGAAGTCCAGAGAGGAGACGGAGACGCGTGCGAGGGCAGCCAGACCCCCCTAGGCACGGCTGGGGTGGGCCCACGCCTAGGAGGGGTGTGGACCCTCTGGCCGCCTCCTCGGCCTCCCCCTTCGCCTATAAGAATCCCCCGATGCAGAAACCCTAAGTACCCAATCAAATCTCCACGAAACCGTCTATAGCTTCCGCCACCGTCGTCCTTAGATTGGGGGGATCTGAAGTTCTTCCCGGCACCCTGCCGGAGCGGAGATCATCCCGGAGGCCTTCTCTCTGATATGATGCGTGAGTAGTTCCACCTTGGACTATGGGTCCATGTAGTAGCTAGATGGTTGTATCTCCTCCTTTGTGCTTTCATGTATAGATCTTGTGAGCTCCGTTCATGATCAAGATCTAATATATTTGTAATCATGCATGTTGTGTTTGCGGAGATCCGATGGATATTGAGATTATTATGTTGGTTTGATTAATGGTTTTGTCTTTATGATTCTATCATGTCTGTGTTGTTTGTGATCTTGCATGCTCTCCGTTGTTAGTAGCTATCTTGGCCAAGTAGTTGCTAGTGACTCCAAGAGGGGGTATTTATGCTCGATAGTGGGTTCATGCCTCTAGTTTCCAAGGGAAGTGACAAAAATCTCTTCGGTTGTATATGTGTTGTTGCTACTAGAGAGAAAACAACGGTCTCTTGTTCATGGAACATGTGGACTGTTTACCTTACACACTTTTCTTAAAGAAGTTGTCTGTTGCTTACAACTTAATACTGTAGGGGGTTCGAATGATAACCTGAAGGTGGACTTCTACTTATAGATGCAGTTGGATGGCGGTCTATGAATCTTGTTGTATTGCCCAATCGAATCTCATAGGATCTTTCTGACTAGTAATTGCATTGTTATGCCTTGCTCAGTTCCTGTCAATTGCCCTGCTGTAATGTGTTTACCCTTCATGCCATGTTGTTTATCTAAGGAGAGCACCTCTAGTGAACTATGGATCCCGGTCCAATCTTTACCATTGATACATCTTCCACTGTTACTTGTTTACTTGCTGGAAACCATTACCTTCCACACCATACGTTTAATCCTTTGTTACATCAAACCGATGAGCTTGACAACCTCACTGATTCGTTGGGGCAAAGTCTTGAGTTTGTGTTGTGCAGGTCTCCGCGTTGCTAGCAACACCTATGTGGCGTTTCCTTCCTCCTTCTGGTTCGATAACCTCGGTCTCTACTGAGGGAAGACTTGATGTTGTGCTCATCACACCTTGCTCTTGGGGTTTCCAACGAAGTCCTCTCTGTTAGACAACAGTCCTATGCATTTATGTTTTGCTATACGATGAGGTACAAGCTGAATACCACTCTTGATATGTTTTATATATGTGAAACAAACAAACGTCTTTCAATGCATTGTTATTCATGATCTTTATTTGTACCTTTTTCATGTTATAACATAGTTGATATGTCTTATTATTAGAACTAAAATCTTTCATGCTCATGTTTAGAGTACTATGATCACAGCTATCAATGCTTTACAATAGTTTGATCAAGATTGTGATGGTGCATGTCACCTCAAAAATTATTCTTTTTATCACTTACCTACTCGAGGACGAGCAGGAGTTAAGATTGGGGATGCTTGATATGTCATAAACGTATCTATAATTTTTGATGTTTCATGCTTATTTAGTATCAGCTTTGTTATGTTTTGTCTACACTTTGAGGTATTTTTATACATTTTTTGGGACTAACCTATTAACAAGATGCCGCAGTGTCAGTTGCTTGTTTTCTGCTGTTTTGGGTTTCAGAAAAGCTAGTAAGAAAATATTCTCGGAATTGGACGAGACAAAAGCCAAAGTCAATGTTTCACCAGAAGGAACACGGAGTCCGGAGGGCAGCCAAAGTGGGGCCTCGAGGTGGCCACACCTAGTGGCAGCACGGCCAGGGGGGCGCGCCAGCCCTAGGTGTGGGCCCCTCGGGCGCCCACCGAAGTTGACCTTTCGCCTATAAAAGCACCCCGATGCAAAGACCCTAAGTACCCGATGCAAAGACCCTAAGTACCCGATCAAATCTCCACGAAACAGTGTGTATCCGACGCCACCATCGTCCCTAGATGGGGGGTCTGAAGCTCTTCCCGGCACCCTGCCGGAGGGGAGAGATCATCCCAGAGGCCTTCTTCATCACCATGCCAGCCTCCGGAGTGATGCATGAGTAGTTCACCCTTGGACTATGCGTCCATACATTAGCTAGATGGCTGTTTCTCCTCCTTTGTGCTATCATGTTTAGATCTTGTGAGCTCCGTTCATGATCAAGATCATCTATTTGTAATCATACATGTTGTGTTTGCGGGGATCCGATGGATATTGATATACTATGTCAGATTGATTATTGATTCTATCATGTCTATGTTATTTGTGATCTTTCATGCTCTTCGTTGTTAGTAGATATTTTGTCCAAGTAATCTGGGGAAGTGACAGTAATCACTAAGGTTGTAGATGTGTTGTTGCTACTAGGGAGAAAACAACAATCCCGTGTCCAAGGGCAATTGTATTGTTTACTTTACATACTTTGCTTAATGCAATTATCTGTTGCTTGCAACTTAATACTGGAAGGGGTTCGGATGATAACCTGAAGGTGGATTATTAGTCATAGATGCAGTTGGATTACGGTCTATGTATTATGTTGTAATGCCCAAACAAATCTCATAGGACTCATCATGAATTGTACAAGCATATTTATGCAGTTTCAATCTATCAATTACCCAACTGTAATTTGTTCATCCAACATGCTATTTATCTTAGGGAGAAACACCTCTAGTGAATTGTGGACCCCGATCCAATCTTTATCATTGATACATCATCTACTGTTAGTGTTTACTTTATGCAAGCAATCACTATCTTCCACACTATACATTTAATTCTTTGTTTTCAGCAAACCAGTGAGATTGACAACTTCACTGTAAGTTGGGGCAAAGTTTTGAGTTTGTGTTGTGCAAGTTCCAAGTTGTTAACAACACCTTGGAGTTGTTTCCTTACTCCTACTGGTTTGATAACCTTGGTTTCATAACTGAGGGAAAACTTGCGGTTGTGCTCATCACACCTTGCTCTTGGGGTTTCCCAACGAGGCTCTATAGTCAGCCGAGCCGCATCAAGGTCTGGCAGGGATCGGAAGCTTTTTCTTGCGGAGGTCATCAACGACGAGGTCATGTCATTGTTATCCAAGGCCACAGATGCCATTTTGCGCCTTGGTGCTCTGTGTGCCTAGGCATCTTCTTCCTCCAGGCCAGTGTTCATCGGCGCCCGCACTCCAAGTGGTTTCGCACTCCAAGTGGTTTCGTCCTGGTGGTGGGAGTGACGGCAGTGCTTCGAGATTGGAGTTCAATTGCGGTGGAGAGGGGCCTAGATCCGATCGTGTTTTCTCATTTTCTTCTAGGGTCCATTCTGCACTTTTTTTAGGACTTGGTTGCAATTTTAGTTTCTTTTACAGTCCTCTTTGTAAATGTATGCACGCTGCTTGATTAATGAAGTTTCGGGGGTCCTAGTCAGCTTCCTTGTTCAAAAAGAAAATAAAATCAAATTCTTCATATCATAGCTGATATCACTCATTAGACGACATGCCACACAAATTCTTCAGAACTTAGGTGACAAGTGAGAATTGTCCCTCTGTTTGCGTGATGCAGTCACATGGCTTTGATCGAGCGCAATGATCATAACATGTTCATGTTCAAGATCAAAATTAGTAGTAGTCAACCAGTTCCATCTAAATATATACTTAATTACTAGTACTAGTATATTTGTTTATGACAACCACGAAAAGAAGCCAAGCTAGGCTCCAAGAACATAACAACTCAACCCTTCTGTTCACATGCACAACTCAACTCCTAGATAAACAAAAAGGCATGGACATAAATTAACAAGGAGACATGGACACAAAGAAAAGAAGAAAGAGAATTTTCATAACACGGGCCATGATTCATGCATGAGCGAGTGAGAGTGACCGCACACACTGATTGCCCTGTCTGTCCATGGCATCGCCCGTCACATGACGCTGCACCCGGCGTTGGGGTCCTCGCTGCAGTACGGCTGCTGCTGCTGGTGGAGCTGGTAGTACGGCTGCCGGTTGCCGTAGTACCACCCCTGGTGATCGTGTACCGGCACGCCGTAGTACCCTCCGGGCGGTGCCGGCCTGTAGCACGAGGCGCACTGGCACCCGCCGCCGCATCCGCGGCCGCCGCCTCCTCCTCCACCGTAGTACGATGGCTGGCCGTACCCCGCCGGGTCGTAGCTGTAGCATGACACCGGTCCGGCCGGCGCCGGCCAGATGGACGGCACGGCCACGCCCTGCGCCGCTGCGGCCGGTGGCGGCATCATCTTCATTGGTTCGCCTTGCGGCGCCTGCGGGCCGCCCTGCCCCTTCTTGGCCTGCATCATCTTCTCGAGGAGTGGGCCGAGGTCGGCCGGAAGCGGCGCCATGGCCTTCCCTGGCTTCGCGTCCCCGGCCTGCGGCGCGTCCTCGGCGAACTTGACCTTCTTCTCGGGTTTCGCGTCCACGGGTTTCTCGCCGGCGTCCTTCTTGTCCGCCTTGCCGCCGCCGTCCTTGGGCTTCTCCGCCTTGCCGCCGTCCTTCTCGACCTTACCCGCGTCCTTCGCAGCCTTGGGCTTATCGCCGGCACCGCCATCCTTGGACTCCTTGCCCTTGACATGCATCTCCCTGATCACCTTGCCACCCTCAGAGCAGAGTTTCCTGCAGAGTTTCTCGGGGTCAAACGGCCCGGACACCGTCACGGCATTGCTCTTCTCGTCGAAGGAGATGGTCTTGATGTTCATCTTGTCTGCACAAACCAAACCAGCCATGCACGGTCAAGTCTCTTCACTACTCACAGTAACTTCCCCGACACGTGGGCCCAACCACGGGTAAAAATGTTACTACGCGGTAGTCCCACATGTCCGCCACGAGAAAGACAAGTCGTCTACTCTCTGCAAACAGAGTGGGCAGAGAGCTAGAGCTATATCTTCACTCTCTGCATTGGTGATTGACTAACTAATTGGTGATGGGAGTTGAATGATACCTTGGATCTTGCAAAGGACCTTCCTGATCTTCTTGTAGCATCGCTGGCATTCAAGGTCAACTTTGAGGACAACCGTGGAGATCTGCGACACGAGATCGAGGAGGGGATTAAATGGAGGTGAATGCGGTAGTACTGTATTAAAAGTAGTAGATCCAGGAGTGACACTCGTACTTGACAATTCTTAATACCGAGTTAACTGTACCTAACAGTACAGTACCAGGCGAGATTGCTTCCAGAAGAGCCTCGCTCACATGCTCAAGTTATGGTTGGAGGTTCTTAATTTTCTCCTTAGAAGGGAATCAATAGTTGAATATCGGTATAACTTAAGCCAGTGCGTTACTTATTAATACTATCAGTTAACTGTCTACTAGTGTACAATATGAACTGTCCTATAACAATCTAACACTGAATATCGGTGAAGGGGGTTGTTTCCCTTGTAAGATGAAAGAAAAGCGTTTCTTCATTCCCAAATTCAGTGGGAAAACTCGACTATCATGACATAACTCTGAACCGGGAAATAAAAACGTTCCTCGGTGAAAAACAGTAAGTCTTACTAACGCTGAGTGTACATTCACCAGGCGCATTCACCTTTTGGGGTCTCCACGTTCAGAGAGATCATGGGAAACTACGGAGCAAAGACAGGGACGTGTGCCTCCATCTTCCTACGAAAGCGGTAGGTGAAAAGGAAAGGAGTGAAAATCGGAAAGAAGAAAACAAGGAAAGGAGTTGTGGCCAGAGTCGATCGTCGGGAGATTTTTGCTTGCTACGCACTTCATTTCCCTGCCATGGCATTTCCGGTTTGAGTACCCGGCACTTCAACGAGAGCTCTGACACTCGAGGCAGAAACGTCGTGTCTATGAAAGGTACTACTCAGTCTCTGACTGGCAAGGTTGTCTAGTATCGAAAATGACAGTTTCAGTTTGTTTCGGAGAAGAACTAGTACTAGATTTTTTCAGTTTTAGGAGAGGGGTCAGTTTCTGAATGAACTGGAGAGGGTCTGGTGATACTGAAGAAAAACACAGATCAGAGGCGAGGAAACTACTGAAGATGACCTGATTATTTACTCGCCTGACAAGACCACCTCGAATGAACAAAACTCAGAGCACAAGAAGAGATCACGAACACGCACGCGGTAAACCGAGAAGCGTCAGGAAGGAATGGTCGATGAGCGAGCGCGGTTACCTTGTCCGCCATGTCTCAATGGCGCCGCCGGAGGCGTGGTCGTCCGTCACCCTCGCAGCCGCCTGGGCTCTGAACTTCTGAAGAGAAGAGGAGGTGGAGGTGGAGGTGGAAGAAGGAGAGGATACAGCGATGCGATGAGACTAGACCGGTGGTGGGTGCGGCGTTTTAAACCCGGCGTCTCGTGCACATTCGGCACCAACCCTGGCTGGCGCGGCGGCACACCACACCGACGGGCGGGCCCCGCCGGTCCTCCCAAATCCTTTTTGACCCGACCCGTCCGATTAGCTGTGACGCATGTGCGACAGTGCGAGTGTATCGTCTCTCCTCGGTCGGTGGGCTGTGCCTCTCGCTCCGCCCTGCGTGCGTCGGGCAACTCAGACTGGCCACCGTATAGCACGTCGGTCACTTCTAGAACCAGGCTACTGCATGGAAATTTTATTCTTATAATGGTATGGGGAGAGTGACGCCCGAAAACATACAAAGAAACTCATAATGGTGGTACTACTGGCCACTCCACTTGCCACCACCACTGTGATGACTTAAGCAGGCGGACCGATGTTTATCGGTAATAATCATAGGGAGCAGCTAGCAGTGATGTGGGCTGAGAGCTTTGTTGTCTAGCCCTGGGGATGGAGAGGCGCATCTGGTCCAGGTCAGGCGTACTGCATGCGCGCATACGGCCACGCATGGCAGGGCGGCCGCCGATTTTGACACCTCACCGGCGCGCGCGCCGACGACGACGCAGGGACGACACGCTCCTGCCGCCACGGCGACGCCGCGCTCTGTGGAGGTGCCACCACACCACGCTGCCCAGTGCAGGCGCCGCTTCAGAATGCGCCAAAACGGCTGTAGATGGAGGTGACTCGACTCGACTCGAGCACCATGCCAGCCAGAATCAATTCAGCAAATTACCTCTGAAGCTACACACGCTTCACGTTTGTTGCAAAATTTGGATGACTCGATCTCTGTTTCTTACTGCATTTGGTTGGGTTTCGCCCATTGTTAGTGGCAGTGGGCGAGAGACAGAGGCAAACGTGATGGATTAGGCCACCAACTAGCTTAGGGGGATTAAACAATGGCGGGACGTTGGTGGCAATGCATTTTCTGATTGATCCGGGTACGCATGGCAATCCGGAGCAGGCGAAATGGCCTTTTCCGCCAAAGTGCTGCACAACTCATGTGCCATTCATCGTGAAAAAAAACTATTGGAACCTTCCCATGTCATTGCCAACTCCCCTTTTCACACGAAAAGATGCCACCAGACGAGAAACAACTTGGAACGGGTGCAGCTTCCGTTCTGTCCTGATGCTCTTCATCGATACCCCGTCACATGAAGAAAAATCCAAACAATGGTTAGATGATCCTTGAGTCTGAGAGGAAGTATAGTGTGTACTTCCACTTATGCCGTCAGAAGTTGAGAGCGCCGCCACGATCTCCAAACCTGATGGCCGGCCGGCGGCTATATTGACAGCGAACTCGTCGTGCTGGGTTAGACCAACTCTAGAGATACGCTAAAACGGTTACAACCCGTAAAAGCCCGACGACTTTATAGTTCAACAAAAATTTTCTTCTCTAGCAGATCCAGTATGTCCGTTCGGACCGTGAAATCTTTTACGGTGACCCGAATACACGCAACCGTGGCCACTATATGTAGCACGCGGAGGGGTGGCTATGGGTGCAAACCCTTACTTTCCCCACCGCTCCTCCGCCGTTCCGCCGTCGCCTAATCCACCCTTTGGACCGAATCGACGAGAGGAGCGACATATCCAGCCTCCCGGCCACATGATGTGGCATACGAGGTTCAATCGGAGTGGGGGCGGTCGCGGCAGAAGCTCGGGCAACGACAACAGCCCGCGCCATTGTGGAGAACCCTCCCACGCAGAGCGAGCAAGTTGGCCATAGGGTGGTGGGAGGTGGAGGAGCACGATGGAGGCAGCAATGAAGGAATGCCGAATGGAATCTGGCTGGGCCTCGACGACGAGGTAGGGTTTCTGCGGGGGAGGAATTGGAAAATGTCGATGTTGTTTCCCGCATCAAGCCCCTCCAACCCGCACATATACTAGTCGAAGGGGTGGATTTGCGGGGAATTACGAACCGGGGTAGGTTTCAGTTTATGTTCAGGCCACTGTAAATTTTACGAGCCAGGGCTGGATGCAGGGTTTGCAAGAAGTGCTCTTAGATCTCAACGCCTCTCGTAAGCTTCTAGAGTGCCCTGAACTAAGGGCATCTCCACCGGGCCGATCCATCCGGTCGCCCTAAACGGTATGTTTATGTCCGTTTGGGTAGGGCCGTGGTCGATTTGGAGCCGTGGTCTGACCTGTCCGGCCGACCGCGCCCAGCAGTGCAACCCATCTGTCCGCGCCTGGCATCGCCAACGCCGCGTATTTCTAGTGGCTTCCCTCCACCACGCCTTCTCCCGCATTTTTTCCCGCCGCTTCCCGCGAGTTCTGGGCATTTCCCGCCATGCGCAGCCATAAATAGGGGAGGTCGTCGAGATATCTTCGACCAGACATGCACCACCCACAGTACAAAAAACACCATGCCTGGCTGCCGGCGTCGACCCGACGAGTTCCATGCCAACCCCGACGCTGGCAGAGTAGAGGTGCCCGAGCGGCCATGGTGGTTGCCGAACCCGCTGTTGCCACGATGCTCTCACTACAACTACAATAGGACCACCGGTGAGCGTTTCTCGTTCGAGGTGATGAACCGCATCTTTCTGCCAGAGCACCGCCGACGTCTAGCGCTCATGGAAGTGCGTGACGACATCTGTGAAGCATTGCGGGCAATCCCGATGACGCGTACATGCATGCCCGCCTCTCCCAAGCCAAAGAAGAGCTGCAGACGCATGAAGCGATCTACCGCTCTCTCAGCGTAGAATGGGGCCTTGTCGACCCGTAAGCGGCGCCTAGCTAGAATGGCCAATGCCAGTCGACCTATAGGCGACCCGTTGTACTCTTTTTTGTAATATATTTGTCGTCTGAATAAAGATTTTCATTGCAAATGGCCAATGCCTGCATTGATACATCATACGTGGCGCGCACACAGCCTAGCAAACTCGTCGGAGTCAGAGGAGGAGTTAGAGGGGTAGTAGCGGCGACACATGGTGTGTTCGAAGACGCTGATGCCAAAATTTCCTTCGCCGTTGTACTTGAAGACTGATACGTCGGAAACATATCTATAACTTTTGATGCTCCATGCTTGTTTAGTATCTACTTTGCTTTGCTTTGTATACACTTTGAGGTGTTTTTATATCTTTTCTGGAACTAACCTATTAACAAGTTGCCACAGATGCCGATTACTGTTTCTTCATTTTTGGTTCGTAAAGGCAGAAAATCAATATTCTCGGAATTGGACGGGACAAACGCCAAAGTCAATATTTACCGTGGGTGACACGAAGTCCAGAGGAGAGAAGGAGAAGAGGACCAGGGCGGCCAGACCCCCCTAGGCGCGGGTGGGCCCACCCCACGCCTGGGTAGGGTGTGTGGCCCCTAGCCACCTCCTAGCCTTGCCTCTTCGCCTATAAGAAGCCCCTGATGCAGAAATCCTAGGCACCTGATCAAAACTCCACGAAACCATCTGTAGTCGCCGCCACCGTCGTCCCTAGATCGGGAGGATCTGAAGCTCTTCCCGACACCCTGTCGGATGGGAGATCATTATTGCCTATCAGAGAGGACTTCGTTGGGAACCCCAAGAGCAAGGTATGATGAGCATAGCAGCAAGTTTTCCCTCAGTAGAGACCGAGGTTATCGAACCAGAAGGAGGAAGTAAATGTCACACAGGTGTTGCAAGAAACGCGGAGACCTGCACAACACAAACTCAAGACTTTGCCCCAACGAATCAATGAGGTTGTCAAGCTCACAAGTGACGACTGTCTATGCACAGCCAGTTGGGAACCCCAAGAGCAAGGTGTAAAGCAGCAAGCATCAAGTTTTCCCTCAGTTGAGACCGAGGTTATCGAACCAGAAGGAGGAAGGAAACGTCACACAGGTGTTGCAAGCAATGCGAAGACCTGCACAACACAAACTCAAGACTTTTCCCCAACGAACAGTGAGGTTGTCAAGCTCACCGGTTTGCTGTAACAAAGGATTAAATGTATGGTGTGGAAGATAATGGTTTGCAACAAGTAAACAAGTAATAGTGGAAGATGTATCAATGGTAAAGATTGGACCCGGTTCCATAATTCACTAGAGGTGCTCTCCTTAGATAAACAACATGGAATGAAGGGTAAACAAATTACAGCAAGGAAATTGACAGAAACTGAGCAAGGCATAACAATGCAATTACTAGTCAGAAAGATCCTATGAGATTTGATTGGGCAATACAACAAGATACATAGACCGCCATCCAACTGCATCTATGACTAGAAGTCCACCTTCAGGTTATCATCCGAACCCCCTCCAGTATTAAGTTGCAAGCAACAAACAACTACTTTAAGCAAAGTGTGTAAGGTAAACAGTCCACATGTTCCATGAACAAGAGAACGTTGTTTTCTCCCTAGTAGCAACAGCACATCTACAACAAAAGAGATTATTGTCACTTCCCTTAGAAACTAGAGGCATGAACCCACTATCGAGCATAAATACCCCCTCTTGGAGTCACTAGCAACTACTTGGCCAAGATAGCTACTAACAACAGAGAGCATGCAAGATCACAAACAACACGGACATGATAGAATCATGAAGACAAAACCATTAATCAAACCAACATAATAATCTCAATATCCATAGGATCCCCGTAAACACAACATGCATGATTACAAATAGATTAGATCTTGATCATGAACGGAGCTCACAAGATCTATACATGAAAGCACAAAGGAGGAGATACAGCCCTCTAGCTACTACATGGACCCATAGTCCAAGGTGGAACTACTCACGCATCATACCGGAGAGAAAGCCTCCGGGATGATCTCCCCTCCGGCAGGGTGCCGGGAAGAACTTCAGATCCCCCGATCAAGGGACGATGGTGGCGGCGGCTACAGACGGTTTCGTGGATATTTGATCGGGTGCTTAGGGTTTCTGCATCAGGGGCTTCTTATAGGCGAAGGGGGAGACCGAGGAGGCAGCCAGGGTGCCCAAACCCTAGCCAGGCGCGAGCTGGGCCCACCCGCGCCTGGGGTGGGTCTGGCCCCCCTGGCTGGCCCCTCCGACTCTCCTCTAGAATTCTTGTTCCCCACGGAAAGTAATTGACTTTGATGTTTGTCCCATCCAATTCCGAGAATATTTCTTTACTAACTTTTCTGAAACCAAAAACAGTAGAAAATAGGCATCTGGCACTGTTGCAACTTGTTAATAGGTTAGTACCAGAAAACATGTAAAAAGCACCTCAAAGTGTAGACAAGCAAAGCAAAGTAGATACAAAACAAGCATGGAGCATAAAAATTATAGATACGTTTCCAACGTATCAACCGGTTTGCTGTAACAAAGGATTAAACGTATGGTGTGGAAGGTAATGGTTTGCAACAAGTAAACAAGTAACAGTGGAATATGTATCAATGGTAAAGATTGGACCGAGTTCCATAGTTCACTAGAGGTGCTCTCCTTAGATAAACAACATGGCATGAAGGGTAAACAAATTAAAGCAGGGCAATTGACAGGAACTGAGCAAGGCATAACAGTGCAATTACTAGTCAGAAAGATCCTATAAGATTCGGTTGGGCAATACAACAAGATACATAGACCGCCATCCAACTGCATCTATGACTAAAAGTCCACATTCAGGTTATCATCTTAACCTCCTCCAGTATTAAGTTGCAAGTAACAAACAACTGCTTTAAGCAAAGTGTGTAAGATAAACAGTCCACATGTTCCATGAAAAAGAGACCGTTGTTTTCTCCCTAGTAGCAATAGCACATCTACAACCGAAGAGATTATTGTCACTTCCCTTGGAAACTAGAGGCATGAACCCACTATCGAGCATAAATACCCCCTCTTGGAGTCACTGGAAACTACTTGGCCAAGATAGCTACTAAATACGGAGAGCATGCAAGATCACAAACAACACAAACATGATAGAATCATAAAGACAAAACCATTAATCAAACCAACATAATAATCTCAATATCCATCGCATCCCCGCAAACACAACATGCATGATTACAAATAGATTAGATCTTGATCATGAATGGAGCTCACAAGATCTATACATGAAAGCACAAAGGAGGAGATACAACCATCTAGCTACTACATGGACCCATAGTCCAAGGTGGAACTACTCACGCATCATACCGAAGACAAGGCCTCCAGGATGATCTCCCCTCCGGCAGGGTGCCGGGAAGAACTTCAGATCCCTCCCAATCTAGGGACGATGGTGTCGGCGACTACAGAAGGTTTCGTGGAGATTTGATCGGGTGCTTGGGGTTTCTGCATCGGGGGCTTCTTATAGGCGAAGAGGGAGGCCTAGGAGGCGGCCAGAGGGGCCACACCCCTCCCAGGCGTGGGGCAGGGCTCACCCACGCCTAGGGGTGGTCTGGCTGCCCTGGCCTGCTTCTCCGTCTCCTCTCTAGACTTCTTGTTCCCCACGGAAAGTAATTGACTTTAACGTTTGTCCCGTCCAATTCTAAGAATATTTCTTTACTAACTTTTGTAGAACCAAAAACAGCAGAAAAAAGGCAACTGGCATTGTGCCAACTTGTTAATAGGTTAGTGCCAGAAAACATGTAAAAAGTACCTCAAAGTGTAGACAAAGCAAGGCAAAGTAGATACTAAACAAGCATGAAACATAAAAAATTATAGATACGTTTCCTACGTATCAAGCATCCCCAAGCTTAACTCCTACTTGTCCTCGAGTAGGTAAGTGATAAAAAGAATAGTTTTTGAGGAGACATGCACCCTCACAATAAAGATCTAACCATTTGCAAGCATTAAATGTTGGGATCAAAGAACTCTAAACATGTGCATGAAAGATATAGTTCTAACAATAGGACATAGTAACTATGCATGCAACATGACAAGCTACAAACAAAGATCATGACTAACATGCATTGAAAAACGTTTGTTTGTTTCACATACAGAAAACATAGCATAGTGGCAATCAACTTGTCCCTCATAGAGTAGCAAATAGATGCATGAGACACCTTCAAAGTTCACAAGGGTGACTAGAAACAAATAGCACACGAACAAATAATATCACAATATGCATGAATCAAAAAGCTTTGGAACACTGCACACAGAATGACAACTATGCTCTCTTAAAGGTGCCTATAGGTAGAAGGTGGAGACTCAATAGTGGTGGCATAAAGGCCTTTTATAAAGGAAGCAGGGATTTCAAGTTTCAAAAAGATCTTCCAAAAATTATGGTACTTGTTAGCTTTCAGCCCTCATTGCCCCTATCATAAGAATCTTGAAGTGATTAAGGTTAAAGTGACAAAGATGGAGTATATGCTTGACGAAGTATAAGTAGGCAATCTCAAGTCCCTTGAATACGAGGGCCACACCTCATGCTACTCAACTTTAGTCACATGTAAGTTCTTGTCATTGTAAGTATTTGCATATCATTGAGAACCGCCAACGGGGTACCCCTTGCACATGGTACATGTCACATCCCAAAATTCTTCTAATTTTGGAATGTGAAATAAATAAATAAGATTGATTGATTGTTTGACTTTGTTGAAAATTCTCAAAGAGAAGAAACTTTTAAATAGAAAATCCTCTCAACCTTGAATTCAAAATCTTATATTCTTTTGTTATGACCTAAGTAGCCATATAGGCAAAAGGGCATGGATTGATTTTGGATTGTAGAGTTGGTTTGCAAGATTTCAAAATGAAAATCATGAATCACTCATAAGCATTTCATCCATGCAAAGATCTCACAAACTAAATCCAAATCCTGGTATCTAAATCCTATAGTTGATTCGCCCAAATGTTCCTAAAGGAATTAAATTGACTTATTAAAACCCACTGATGCTAAGGCATAAATTATTGATAATTATAGCCTAAAGAGATCCAATTAATACTACAAAATTTTAGAAACAAAATTGAGCTCATTTGGAGCTAGTATGAAAAAGTTATGGAACAAATACAAACACATAAAGATATAAATAAAATGGAATATACAAGAATTTATAAACCCACTACTTCCAAACTAGTAAAAATATTACAAATTTGATCCTACAATGATCTATTCAATTTTAGAAAATTTTAGAAACAAGAATCATATCATTTGGAGTTCGTATTCAAAAGATATGAGGGAAACAAGTAAATAGAAAAAGAAAAAGAAAAAAAAAACAAATGGGCCGGCCAACCAGCCGGCGGCCCAGCAAGCCAGCCGACCGGTACCAGGCACACGCGTACGTGGTTGTCCCAGGTGCTTTAATTTCCGTGCGAAATCGGTTTTGACAAACCTATCTCTACTCAAACACTTGTAACTTTTTATCTACAACTCCGAATTGACTTCCGTTTGTTTCTACTTGTTCCCTACTCCAAGGCCTATCTATACACCATCTCAAACCTCCATATAAACTCATGGATCCATAGTTGTACGAGTTTCTCTCCTCGAAATCCCGAATCTACACATGCCCGAATCTTATTTCGCTTTTTAACCCATCTAGACTTCGTCGTTTGGCTTCGGTCAAAAAACGAAAGTTGTAGGGATCGTCGAAATATTTCAATCCCGACAAACCTCACCTCTTTTCATCCACCACAGCCGGAGAATTTCGTATCGCAATATTTCAAATCTTACGGTATAAATCCAAGATGTACTCGCGCTCGTTTCTTCAAATCCAAATTCCTTTGGTGAGAAGGTAGGAATAATGATTCCCCACAACTTTCATGTTATGAGTTTTTTGATTTGACCTACGGATTTGTCTCTCTAACACATATCTATTTCTTGTCTATTCTGAGCCAAAATCAGGTCAATCTCTTCTTCTAGCCACCGGATCCTATCCAGACGGTCGAGATCCAATCAAACCGGTGCGTGCCATGTCGTCATCCCGGTCATCTTCCTCATCAACGCCACGTCAACGTAAGGTCAACATCTAGTCCCAGTCAGCATGCAAAGTCAACCTGTCCAGTCAGCGAAATATTCCCTGGAATATTCCGTTCGAATTTAAAATTGCATATTATAGATCTAACTTGTAAAATTCATTAGAAATTCATACCATGTCCAAAAATTGCGTATAATATATCAAATTGAAGATAATTTCACGTAGAATCATCTTATTGGAATAGATCCAACTTTTACTGTACGTGGTTACTGTAGTAATTTAATTAGTTTTAATGGTCTTTTAGGTTAATAAATTCATAAGAAAATAAATACTATTCAGAAAATTATAAATAATATGTCCCTGAAATCACAATTCCCTGGAGATTACAGATATAATTTTAGTTTGATTTTTAGACAATAGAAACTATATGAATCATTTAAAACCATTAAACACTATTTAAATCATACAAAAAGATCTATAACTCCGATTGGGGTGAATCCAAGTGCTATGGTTTTGTATTGACAATAGCTATACAGAGAAATTTCATGACAAATTATTTGGTACTGTTAAAACAGAAATTCATACAGAAATATTTAAACCCATTGAAATAGTGTTTTAATCATAGGAAAATATCTATAACTCCTTTTTAGGTGATTCAAATTGCCACTATCTCTAAATTGCATTATCTATACAGTAGCATCTAGTTCACAATTTAATATAACATAAACAAATTTAGTTCAATTAAAGTGGTATACACCATATTAAATCGATACAACTTTAGTAATAAAATCTTTAGTGCATTAAATGACTTTCCACATGCATCATGTAATCTAACTATGTTCGGAACACTAAATGCAATCATTGTGACTCGTTAAATCGTCATGCATGCATATGTTCATCATTGTTTTCTTGTAATGTTGCACTGTTGTATGTTTGCAATGTTTTGAATGGTGTTTATTGTGTTTGCTTCAAACGTTAGATTGCGAGGAGTGCAACTACTGTGATTGCAACTACTATGATTGCAAGTATTGTGGTTATGACGAGTGCCACCATTATATCTATGAGAATTGTGAGGATTATTTAATCGACTACATCTACAACAAAGGCAAGTGGTGCTATCTTGGTCATAAATGTCCTATTGTTTTCCTATGCATTGTAGATGCTTTTGTTGAATTGCATCTATAGGAATTGATGTGTATATGCTATGCTATATCCCATATTATTCCCTAGTATTCCTTGTTTATGAGCCATCGTATTGGTAGATTGCTTAGCTATGCTATTTAGACGAGGAAGGGAATCACATCATGAAAAGTTATATGTTTTGAAAGGATTATGTTTTGCTAAATGACAAACCAACATGTTTTAATGAACCACCTGGGCGGAATGGCATTGATTGGGTCATCGAGTGTGGATTTTGGTGGGGAATGCCGCCCAGGACACTGAGAAATGATTGGTTTCTTTGTTTGGTAGCTTTCATGTGCAACCATGTGCCAATAATGAAATGGGCGGTTGGTTGAACTTAGTAGGTTGTGGTAACTCGAACCCGCGTATCCAGAGATGTAGATAGTGTAGGTTGGACCGGTGCGCGTCGGGATTGGGAGCTACTTCCGAACGGTTCCTTCTTGGACTTCTCCCTATCATAACCCAATATGAGAGTGGTGGTGCAATGGGCTGGCCAAGTCACATGGGTAAAGTGTACTAACCCTGCAGGTGTATAAACTAAGTGCTTAGCCGTGTCCCGGTTATGGACAATTTGAGCGACACGATCGATGCTATGATATTTCTCACTCATCCCAATTTCTTAATTACTAAAACTTGATGGATGAACATGGGTTTAGGAGCATCTGAAAGTCGAACTGTCTTGTATCTACATGGGTTTATGCTGGTATGTCCTTAGAAGATTGTTTTTGAAGAAAGAAAAGTATTTTGAAAGTAGGGAAAAGTTGTATTGCTTTATGCAAATAAGCCTGAACTCCACTTGGCCAAATAAGCATGTAGTTGATAGATCTGTTGTTAACCACTTTAGCCTACTTGCCATACATTCAATGTATTGACCATTCGTGGCTGCAACGTTTCATGTTGCAGGTTATATCGTATCTGAGTGATCATTCATAGGTCGCGAGACTCCACTCAACAATTGTTCGCCTGTGGCACATTTGAAGGATGGAGATCTACCTTGTATTCGTTTTTCGCTGTGTACTTGAATAAATAATGTAAATTCTGGATCATATTCGTTGTGTTTATGATGCACAGTTATATTTGGTATCATTTTGTACTGTGTGTGCCAGTAAACCAATCCAGGGATTGGCACTATACACATGAACTCAGCCTTATCAGGCGAGGGTGTTACAGTGCATGAGCTTTCCCATAACCAAAATGACAAGGCAAGCAGACAATGAGCATCTCAGCAATCTTCTTGTTTACCATGGGAATATGGTGCTTTTTTCTCTCTTTCCTCTTTTCTCAATGTGTCTCTTTTTTTATAAGAAGAATGCTTCATAGATGTTACTATGGTGATGCTGCAAGTTTCCACCATGATTAGGCATGGCTTAGGCTAGTGGCTCAGGCGTTTCTCTAACACAGGATATAATCTCCATGGACTTACAGGTTCCCTTCTTTATTTCACACCGGTGACATCCATAGACAAAAGAGCATGATATCAACTGAGTACAGAGTACAAGTGCAATGTTGAAAACGTTCCCCGTGATAGCACGGTTCTGCTAATTCCAACGTATAAGTGCAAGCATATACAACATAGATGACACAATCGTTCAAGTTTAGTAGGGCAAAGAATATAAAGTGTGCCATCAAGTTTGTGAGGGCTTTAATCACTAAGTTTTCACATAACAAAATAGTTTTTAATTGGAAGATAGCTGATAACAAGAATATACTTGGAATGGTGCAACACACCATGCATAGGAGTTTATAGTGGACACTTTGGAATAACTTGGTTTCTTGGGAGTTGGAAGCATGAGTAGAGCCTACTCATACAAGTGGGGGCTAGCAAAGGACTGGGAGCAACCAAATAAGAGAGCAATAATGGCCATAATCATGCAGTGCAACAAAGCATTACTAATCAAAGCAAAGAGTGGTACTACAATTCAAGGACTAAATGATCATAGAGGCTATGGTGACTTGTCATAGTCATAACATCGTGTGAGCATGTGCCAAGTCAACCCAAGTAAAGCATCAAAGGAGAATACCACAATCCTTTGCTTTTGCATGCTAAAGCAATGCATAATTTTTTCAAGGCACACTAAGCAATCCCAATTGTTTGGAACAAGACATGCTACAGAAATAATCACTAAGTATAAGGTCAAAACAACACCTAGCATGTCATGCTAAAGTCTAAGTCACAGTCAATGCAAGCTCCTCTTACACTTACAAGCAAGAATTTACTACTCCTTTCCAACACCAAGCAACTTATTTGCAAAACAACACAACAAGAACGGGGGTACAAACTACTTTATTCAAGAAAACTAAACAACCTAAGCAAAGAAAATGAAAACTAAGATGCTCCAAGAACAACACAACTGTGCATGAAACAATAAAAATGAAGTGTCTAAATAGACCTGAGCTTTTTATTGATGAAGAAGGGGATGCCTTGGGCATACCCAAGCTTTGACGCTTGTAAATCTTGGATATTTTTTGGGGTGACACCATGGTGGCATCCCCAAGCTTTAGCTTTTGTCCATTATTCATCTCATTGCATCATTCTCTCTCTACACCTAAAATTTTTCCTTCATACAAAACTTCACACAATCTTCATTAGCAACATTAGTGTATTCAAAAGATATTAGACCTATGAAAAAGCTTTGGAACAGCAAGGATTTTGAATAAAAACACAAGCTACTGTAGTAACTCCTTAAAAAAGCTCAATTCACCTAAAGAGAAATCAAAAAGGAATCAATAAGAAGCAAATGCAAATAATGGCAGAAATTTGTCAAAATAGACCAGCAGGTAGAAACCAATTTTTTTGAACATCTTCTGTTGCTCAAATTAAAAAGTGTTGAACTAACGAAAGTTAGATAACATACTGGGGGATTCATTTGTAAATTTTCAGCTCAATACGAGTTACAGAGACTCCTCACGAAATTTTTTGGTGGAGGACAGAAATCTCTTTCGAGACAGCAACTCCCCAAATCTTACTTCCCTCTCATTAGAGGTAATTCTTGGCACAAAAAGCAAACAAAAAGGATAAGGAGAGGTCATTACTAAAGTAATAACTTCCAAGACTCAAGGAAACTCTTGGGTTATCTCCCAACAAGTACTTTTCTTTAACGTCTTTAAGTTAGGCACAAGAATCAAGAAGAATCAAGTATTTTCAAATGAAAAAGCATTAACATCAAACCTTGCTTTGAAAGGAGAAGCAAATATTAAATTCTCTCTCCTCATAGGGAAGTGTTTAATACCTTTCTTGAATGGAAAATGATATTTAATGGTGCCTTCTTTCATATCAATGATGGCACCAACTGTTATAAGAAAATGTCTTCCCAAAGTAATAGGACAAGAAGCATTGTATTCAGCATCCAAAACATAGAATTTAACAGGGACATAAGCATTGTTAACCATAATGAGAACATCATTAATACCGCCCATGAGTTTCTTCTTAGCATTATCATTGAGTGGGACATCCAAATAACAATCTTCCAAAGGTGGCAAATCAAGCATTTCATAAATCTTCCTAGGCATTAGAGACACTAGAACCAAGATCACATGAAGCTTTGAGATCAAAGTCATTCACTTGCATATTAATAATGGGTTCCCAACTATCTTCTACTTTCCTAGGAATAGAAGCTTTGTGTTTTAGCTTCTCTTCCTTGATCTTAACAAGAGCATCTGTAATGTGTTTAGTGAAAGAAACATGCATATCACTAGCATCAGGACTTCTAGCAAGATTTTGTAGGAACATAATCACTTCAGAAATATTGCAACCATCAATATCAAATCAAACTTAGCATCACTAGTAGTAGGCATAGTAGGAGTAGGAATAGGGACTACTTGAGGTTTAGTGGTGATGGTGCACACACTATTGTTTCTATCAATTTCAGCTTCCCTTTCCCACTTAGCATGAAGTTGAGCTAACAGCCTAATATTTTCATCAATAGTAACTTGTATGGCATGAGCAATAGCAAAGGTATTTTCCATAGTTTCAGGTTTAGCAGCCATTTTATTAACCAAGGAAGTTTGAGCTTCAGACAAAGAGGATATATTTTTCTCAACATTTAAAAGCTTTTCCTCTATAGCCTTATTGAAAGTGGTTTGTTTACTAATAAAGTCTTAGAGCATGACCTCAAGTTTAGAGGGGGCACTTCTAGCATTGTTGTAGGAGTTTCCATAGGAATTGCCATTATTAGGAGGATAAGACCTATAATTGTTGTTACCACCAAAATTATTCCTGTGTGCATTGTTGTTGAAATTGTTGTTTAAAATGAAGTTCACATCAACTTGCTCTTCTTGAGAAACCAAAGAGGCTAAGGGAACACTATTAGGATCTAGAGGAGCTTTCCCATTAACAAGCATAGCCATAATAGCATCAATCTTTTCACTCAAAGAGGAAGTTTCCTCAACAGAGTTTACCTTCTTACCATGTGGAGCTCTCTCAACATGCCATTCAGAATAGTTAACCATCATATTATGAAGGAGCCTTGTTGCAACACCCAAAGTGAGGCCCATAAAGGTACCTCCAGCAGCGGAATCCAAAATATTTCTTGAGGAGAAGTTTAGACCTGCATAAAAAGTCTGGATAATCATCCAAGTAGCGAGTCCATGAGTGGGGCAATTCTTAACCAAAGATTTCATTCTTTCCCAAGAAGGAGCAACATGTTCACTATAAAGTTGTTTAAATTTCATAATGTCACTTCTCATAGATATAATCTTAGCAGGGGGATAGTATTTTCCAATAAAAGCATCTTTGCACTTAGTCCAAGAATCAATATTATTTTTAGGCAAGGATAGCAACCATTCTTTTAGCTTTCCCTCTCAAGGAGAAAGGGAAAAGCTTGAGCTTAATAATATCTCCATCTACATCTGATGACCCACAAGTGTAGGGGATCGCAACAGTCTTCTCCGGTAGTATTACCCAATTTATTGATTCGACACAAGGGGAGCCAAAGAATACTTGCAAGCCTTAACAACTGAGTTGTCAGTTCAGCCGCACCTGGAAAAAGTTCTTTCTCACAGAAGTTTATCAGTAGCAACAGTTTGGTAGTAGCAACAGCAAAGCAACAGCAGTAGTAACAACAACAGTGAAACAGTAGCAATAGTAACAGTAACAATAACAGTAGGATTCGAGTGCGGTAGGCATAGGGATGGATGGACGGGCGTTGCATGGACGAGTCTAAACATGTAACTTCAAGACCTAGGGCATTGCAGATAAATAATAACAAGCATCCAAGTACTAAACAATCCTAGGCATGTGCTCCAAATATAGTCATACGTGCTCGCAATGAGAACTTGCACAACATCTTCTGTCTAGCCAGCCCGTGGCAGCGGGGCCTCTAGGGAACTACTGGCAATTAAGGTGCTCCTTTTAATAGAGCACCGGAGCAAAGCATTAACACTCCGTGAACACATGTGATCCTCACACCACAACCATCCCCTCTGGTTGTCCCAATTATTGTCACTTTGGGGCCTTTGGATCCGAACAATGATATGTGTACACAACTTGCATATAAGATTACAAACAATACCATCATAATGATTCAATAATAAGTTCAGATCTGAGATCATGGCACTCGGACCCTAGTGACAAGCATTAAGCATAACAAGTTGCAACAAAGTCAAATAGCACTAATAGAGATATTAGGCACTATGCCCTAACAGATCTTATTTGATTACATGATAGAACTCATCCAATCCCTACCATCCCCAATCCTAAAACGGGGGATTACTCACTCATGGATGAGGGAAACATCGGTGGTTGATGGAGATGCGTTGGTGATGACGATGGAGATGATCCTCTCCAAATTCCCCGTCCCGACAGGGTGCCAGAACGGAGTTTCTGGATCCGAATCTTGGTTTCTGGTGGCGGCGGCGGCGGAGCGGAACTCTTTCTGGAAAACTATCGAACCGCCCTCAGTTTTTAGGTCGAAAGGCAACTTATAGGCGCAGAGGGAGGCCGAGGAGCTGCCTGGGGTGGGTGTGGCCCCCCTAGGCCTCCTATATGTCTCCCCTTCTGGCTCCATGGATCTTCTGGTGAAAAATAGTTTTTGGCATATTTTCCGGGATTTTTCCTGATAGTTGATTTTCTGCACAAAAACAAGACACCAAGGTAATTCTGCTGAAAACAGCGTCAATCCGTGTTAGTCGTATCCAAATCACACGAGTTTAGAGAAGAAACAATATCAAAGTGTTTGAGAAAGTAGATACGTTTTGGACGTATCAACTCCCCCCAAGCTTAGCTTATTTCTTGTCCTCAAGCAATTCAGTTGAAAACTGAGTGCGATAAAAGAACTTTCACGAACACTTTGCTTCATACGATGTATATATTCTCAGCACAGGAGTAGATGCTTAGACAATTCATAATAAGAAGTATGCAAGTAAGTCTACTCAATAGTCATTGCAAGCTATGAAGAGAAACCAACGCAATAATAATAAGTAGCATGAAACATAAACATAAGCAACATTGCAATGCTCATAATAAGGTATGATAGAGTGGTATCTCGCTTGCCTTTGTTTGAAGAGCACAATATGAATGCCAAGGAACCTCTGAAGTTCAAGTGAAGACTAGAGGTCAAGATATCAGAGATACAAGCATCAAAGTCATGACATAATTAACCAAGTTTTGGAACAAACACAAGAATGACAACTATGCTCTCAAGAAGGTGCTCATAGAATAAGTGATGACTCAACAAAATTGTGAAAACGGTTTTGTTAAGGTTTGAAAGGCTTCCTAATGCTGAAAGGAAGGTATTCATTAGCTTTGAGCTCTCATTGCCCCTATCATAGGCATCTTCATGTGGTTAAGGTGAAAGTGAGGTCCACTCTAAATCATATGCTTGACAGACCATAGGCTAGAAATCCCAAGTCCCTTGAGTACGAGGGTCGCTCTGCATGCTACTCAACTTTGGTCACCTGAAAGTTCTTGTCATTGTAAATACATGCATATCACCGAGAACCGCCAACGAGGTACCTCTTGCACATGGTACAGGAGCTTTCCCATAACCAAAATGACAAGGCAAGCAGACAATGAGCATCTCAGCAATCTTTTTATTTACCGTATGCATAGATTTTTTATTGAGGATACTTCCTAGATGCTCATTACGGTGATGCTGCAAGTTTCCACCATGATTAGGCATGGCTTAGGCTAGCAGCACAGGCGTTTCTCTAACACAATGTATAAACTCCATGAACTCACAACCTCCCCTTTTATTTCACATCATCGACACCCGTAAACAAAATAGCAAAGTATCAACTAGATAGGATATCCAAAAGGTGTTGAAAGCGTTCCCCGTTGTAGTGGCCTCGGATCTGTAAGGATCCTAAGTCCCTGTGATTAACATGCTAGTCCCTAGATCGATAGCTAGCACTCACAGTCGATGAAATATCATGTAAAACACATAGTCTTTATTACACGAAGAATCCAGAGTATGAAATTATTACAGAATTTGCTTAGCATTATGCTAGCTCAAATAACAGCGGAAACATAAAAGTAGCATGAGTGCATCAACGCCCTGGCTTGTCGAGTGTAGACCCGCGATCCCTACGCACCTTTCAATCTTCGGATTCTGCACATAAGACGTGCAGCCAACAAGTTGGGTCAATACTTTGAATGTATTGGCAAATTACACCAAGGAGAGAAAAGACAATCTCTATATGCAAGGCTGGTATAGGCTGTAGAGTTCATTTGCACAAAGCTAATTTTCTTAAGTAGAGAAGAATAGAAGATTGCCCTACTTTGTAAACATTTGCTTAGATAAAATAAGGTCGAGTGGCACACGAGGATATTACGCACCAAGTGTCCAAACAACCAAACACTTGGATATTACGCACCAAGCGTCACTTGGATATTACACACCAAGTTTCCCAAAATCCCACCCATTAGCGATATTACGCACGCCATGGGGTTTCAAAACTTTGTTTTAGAAAAGAGAGAGGAAGATCCTTCAGAGGATCCATCCTTCAGGTGCTCAATGTTGTTCTGTTTCCGTGAACACGGCTGATCGATCAGATTGCAATACTCTCGAGAGTTTGTGCACTTTACCCACAATCCACGATCAAGTCCTTTTACAGACAAGACCATGGCGAGGCTTTCCCTTAGTAGCCCCTCTACCTTCCGGATCCAACCGTGCCAAGAACCTCCAAATGTTGGTACCGGTGAGGTTTCCACTAAGTACTAGGCCAAGACAGAGCCCATAATGTATTGTGGTTGCCTTGGAAGCTTCAATTCAAACATGGCAGACTTCTTTGATTCTGGAAGTCCTCCACCAAAATCTCACTCGTTGACCCGACAACCATTCCGCTGTAAGAAAACTTAGTTTTATTTTGAAGTGGATTTGAGAAGAAAAGTTTGCTCTAGAGAGCCTTTATACTTAGAAAATTCTTTGTCTTTCGAACCCCCCAACGGTACTTTGTATATATAGCATATCAAGCAATACTTAGCAAAACAGGGGTAACCTATTAGGATGGGAAATCCTAAGTATAGAGCTACTCATGGCATACTACAAAATCATCGCACTTGCAAAATAATACTAAGGAAAATTTCTACTAGATCATCCTACACATGCATACTACAGAATTTTGAAGATCACATGCATAGAATCAAAACTGGGACAAAATTATGAACAAGTGGTGTAACTTGCCTTGATCCGAGCAGCACTCTACACAATAGCACTCCTTAGCGCACTCCGAGCAATCTAACGAATCACAAACATAGATTTGATCACAACTTGCTCAAAGAATACACAAAGGAAAACATGCATGCATGCAACATGGTAGTTTATGTAAGGTTGTTTAAATTGATCGAGGTAGCAAGTTTGTGTTATGATGGTGTAAGGGTGTCACTAGGATTTATTTTCCAAGGGTTTTAGATCTAACTTGAATCACTAAAACAATTCCGAGGGTTATAGGAGATCAAACCATCTAAATAGCCCCAAGTTAGATCTAATAATCCTAAAGCTTGATGATTTGGATCAGTAGGTATTGTGGAAACAAAATTATTGCAACAAGATTCAAACAAAAAGGAATTTCAATATAGATTAAAATTCTCTAATCCAATGATTAAAAACTACACCTAAAACATTACTGCAAACCTGCAATATTATTACATATTTGGATTCTACATAAAATTAGGAATCCAACGGTATATTATAAGCTAGATTTGGCCAAATATTCGATTTTTGGTGAATTTCGCAAGTTTAAAACCAAACCTGCAACCAGATTTGAAATCTCACTTAAAAACTTAGCCAGGTGGCTTCGTCTGACTGGCTCGCCACGGCAGCGCTTGGTAGCCGATGCAACCGTCCTCCCATCTAATCTACACCGTCAACTCGGATCCAACGGACGGGAGGCGGTGGCGAGCTTACCGTGGCGTCGATGGTGAGGCGGCCGCGGTCGAGACGTGGTCGTCGGCGGCGTTGCGGTAGTTCCTCAAGCGGGAGCACGACGGCTACTCCTTCTCGCTCTACCTGCGTGATCGGATTCGGCTCTGTCCTCGTCTAGGCGCACCTCCACCGGTTCCCGCTCCCGGCTGCGTCGGCGAAAATCCGACGTTGTCTGCACAAGGGAAGGAAGGGAGGTCGGTGGCGGTGTTACGGGAAAGGCGATTAAACAAGGAGGAGCTCGGGTGGTGGCGTCGCCGGATCGGAACCTTCCCAGCGCGACGCCGAGAGCGGCAATGTTCGGCGAAGTTTGCTAGGGTTTTCGGGGTGGGGAAACGGGAGAGGGCGGCTTATAAGGGCCAGAATCTTGGGGAAGGGGGCGGTCGAGTCCGGCGCGGTTTGGAGTCCGACGCGGCGGAGGGGTCGTGCTCGGACTCAGGAGGGGACGGGTGGGGCCCCGTCGTGATCGAGGGTGGAGTGGGCGTCTTTGGGATGCGGCGCTGGCGAGTCTGGTGGCTGCCATGCCCGCTTAGGTAGGTTTTCTCTCTCTTTTTTAAACATTTTCCCTTTTCTGTTTTCTTTAAACCCCAATAACTTTTGCAAACTAAGTCAAAATTTTATGAAACTTGTTTCTAAATTTTCATAAAATTGAGGTGGTCAACATAGGACCATGGCTTACTGTTTTTACAAAGTTTTTAAGAGGGGCCAAACTAATATAACAAGAGTGCTTAAGGGAATATTAAAATAGGGTTTTTAAATGGGTTTATGTGTTAGGATCTTTGTAGTTGCAATGTTTCCAAAATGTAGGATGCAAATGATGCAAGGATGATGCATGGCACTAATAACATCCAAACACGAGTGCAGGATGTTACAAACCTACCCCCCTTAAGAAGAATCTCGTCCTCGAGATTCGGGTTGTCTAGCAAATAGGTGTGGGTGCTCCGTTATCATCTCGTCTTCACGTTCCCACGTAGCTTCTTCTTCAGAGTGGTGGTTCCATTGTACCTTGCAGAACCTTATAGTCTTAGTGCGGGTAACCCTTTCGGCTGTTTCCAGTATTTTGATGGGTTTTTCCTCGTAGGTAAGGTCATTCTCCAATTGAACCTCGTCTAGGGAAACGGTGTCTCTTAGTGGTGTTTCAGTCATCTCCGGGTGACACTTCTTTAGTTGTGACACATGAAACACATCATGAACAGTCAGTCCTTCCGGTAGCTCCAACTGATAAGCAACTTCTCCTCTACGGGCCAGAACCTTATATGGTCCTATGAATCGTGGGGCTAACTTGCCCTTGATTCCGAACCTCTTAACTCCACGTAGGGGTGAAACTCGGAGATACACACGGTCCCCTATTTCATAGGCCACATCTCTGCGTTTGGAATCAGCGTAGCTCTTCTGTCGGGATTGGGCTATCTTTAGCCTATCCTGAATCTGTCGCACCTTTTCTTCGGCATACTTTATCAAGTCCGGTCCAAAAAGACTGCGTTCTCCAACTCCATTCCATAGCAATGGAGTCCTACACTTTCTGCCATATAGAACTTCAAATGGAGCCATCTTGATGCTTGTCTGGTAGCTGTTGTTGTATGAGAACTCAGCATATGGCAGGTTATCGTCCCAACTAGACCCATAGTCTAGTGCACAAGCTCTCAACATATCTTCCAAAATTTGATTCACCCTTTCTGTTTGGCCATCTGTTTGAGGGTGGAAGGCAGTACTGAATTCTAGTCGGGTTCCAAGAGACTCATGTAGTTATCGCCAAAACTTTGAGGTAAACTGGGTGCCTCTGTCTGACACAATTCCTTTAGGAACACCATGTAGGCTTACAATTCTTGACATGTATATCTTAGCGAGCTTAGCACTTGTATATGTGGTCTTTACGGGAATGAAGTGAGCCACCTTGGTGAAGTGGTCTACCACTACCCAGATAGAATCAAATCCAGAGCGAGTCCGGGGCAATACCGTGATGAAATCCATGCCTACCTTGTCCTACTTCCAGTCGGGTATAGGTAGTGGTTGAAGTAATCCTGCCGGTTTCTGATGCTCGGCTTTAACTCTGTTGCACACATCACACAGAGAAATATACTCCGCAATATCTCTCTTTAGGTTATTCCACCAGAATCTATCCTTCACATCCATGTACATCTTTGTGTTGCCTGGATGAATTGAGTATGGCAAATCATGAGCTTCTTGTAAAATCATCTTCCTGATATCGGGGTCATTGGGAACGCACAAACGCTTCCCATACCAGAGGGTTCCTTGTTCGTCTGCATTTAAATTCTTTAGTCTTTCCTTCATTTATCCCGACTCTTATTTCTTCCAACTCTTTATCCCCTTTTGTGCTTCTTGGATCCTTTCTTGGAAGGTGGACACTATTTCCATAGTCGCCACGTGTCCTTTCGGACTATCTCCAACCGAGATCCTGAATTGCTTGCATAAATCCTCCGGAAGTTCCCTGATGGGTCCATTCACATACACCTTACGACTTAAGGCATCAGCCACCACGTTTGCCTTTCCGGGGTGGTATTGCAAATCCAAGTCATAATCCTTAATTAACTCAAGCCATCTTCTTTGTCTCATATTCAACTCCTTCTGGGTGAAGATGTACTTCAAACTCTTATGATCTGTAAACACATCACAATGTTTGCCCATGAGGCAGTGTCTCCATACCTTGAGTGCATGAACCACAGATGCAAGTTCCAAATCATGAGTGGGATAATTGTTTTCGTGGTTCTTAAGTTGTCGGGAGGCATAGTATACCACTTCCCCATCCTGCATCAATACACTTCCAAGTCCTTGTCGTGAAGCGTCACAATAGACTTGAAAATCCTTCTGGATATCTGGCAGACATAGAACTGGTGCTGTTACAAGGCGTTTCTTCAACTCTTGAAAGCTTGCTTCACATGCCTCGGTTCATAGGAATTTCTTTTCCTTCTTTAATAGTTCCGTCATGGATTTTGCTATCTTGGAAAAGTTTTCGATGAACCTCCGGTAATATCCTGCGAGGCCCAAGAAACTTCTAACATCTCCCACATTCTTGGGTGACTCCCATTCCGTCACGGAAGCTACCTTGCTAGGATCTACGGCAACTCCTTTAGCTGACACAACATGACCAAGGAATCCCACTTCCTTTAACCAGAACTCGCACTTGCTGAATTTGGCATACAACTTGTGTTCTCTTAGCTTCTCCATGATGAGGCGCAAATGTTTCTCATGTTCCTTATCGTCCTTAGAGTATATAAGTATATCATCTATAAATACCACGATAAACTTGTCCAAATATTCCATGAACACCTTGTTCATCATGGTCATGAAGTATGCTGGGGCATTGGTCAGACCAAACGAAATTACGGTGTACTCATACAATCCGTATCTTGTGGTGAATGCTGTTTTGGGCACATCCTGTTCTCGAATCTTCAGCTAAAAATAGCCTGATCGCAGATCGATCTTCGAGAACACACAAGCTCCTTTTAGCTGGTCAAACAGGTCGTTGATGTTGGGCAGAGGATACTTATTCTTAATCGTCACTTCGTTCAACGAGCGGTAGTCCTTGAGTTCCTTTAACTCGTCCACATCCATCTTGTACGGTCTCTTAGCTATCGGCCCCGTGCCTGGCATTAAGTCAATGAGAAACTCGATATCACGGTCGGGTGGCATTCCGGGTAGCTCTTCTGGGAAGACATCTGGGTATTCCTTTACAATAGGTACCTCCTCCAAGCTAACCCCCTTAAGAGAGTTCACCATGACTTCTTTAAGTGCGAAATTCGATTTGATACGGATCCTCTTCCCTTCCGGTGTTGTGAGCATGACAGTTCTCTTGGCACAATCTATGACCCCTTCATATTCGGTCATCCAATTCATGCCCAAGATTATGTCTAATCCTTGTGATTCTAGAACTACCAGACTGGTGGGAAAAATGTGTGTCCCAATCCTTAGTTCTAAATTCCGGCAACCGGAGTTTGCCACTATTTCTCCCCCAGGAGAACTTACCCGTAGAGGAAAATTTATAGTCTCCGTTGGTATTCTGCCTCTATCCACAAATACCCTTGATATGAATGAATGCGATGCACCGGTATCAAAAAGAACAACTGCGGGAATAGAATTGAGTTTGAACTTACCGATCACCAGTCCGCGCCTCACAAGCATCCTCCATAGAAACATGATTCACCGTGGCTTTGACAAAAGGATTTGGCTTCTTCCCGTTCCCATTGCCATGGTTGTGTCCATTTCCATTTCCATTACCATTGCCATTCTTCCTCTCGGGGCAAGAGGTTGCATAGTGCCCTGTTTTGTTGCACTTAAAGCATGTCACCTCACTGAGATCCTTCCCATTGCCGCCATTTCCATTGCGGTTTTTGTGCCCATTGTGTTTGTGGCCACCATGGTTATGACCGTTATGGTTGTGGCCATTATTGTTATAAGGTGGCGGTGAGGAATTGCGCTGCTTCTGGTACGGAGCAGAGTGTTTGTGAGGGTTAGATTTCCTCTTGCGATTTTCTATGTTCTTCCTCTTTGATTCAACCACAATGGCTCTGTCCAGGAGTTCCTGAAAGTTGTCAAATTTCTGAGCCACAAGCTGGATGGATATCTCATCATTGAGCCCTCTTAAGAACTCCTCCTGTCTCTTGGCATCAGTGGAAACATCATCGGGTGCATAACGGGCTAGCTTATTGAAAAGCTCACCATACTCGGTGATAGAACGGTGCAGCTGGTGTAGGTCGCGAAACTCGCGCCTCTTTAGAGCCATGACACCAGCAGCCACATGATGAGTTCGAAAAGCTAACTCAAACTGTTCCCAAGTGATAGCATCAATATCCGGGTGGCGGACTTGGTAGTTATCCCACCATTCTGCAGCAGGTCCTTCCAGCTGGTGTGCGGCATAGCGCACCCTGTCGGATCCGACAGCTTGCATGGTGTCTAGCTTCTTGTTGATCGTACGTAGCCAGTCATCGGCGATGATTGGTTCAGTGCTGCTAGTGAAGGTAGGTGGGTTCAGCCTCAAAAACCGAGTCAAGCGGTCTTGTTGAGGAGGTGGTGGTGGTGGCGGCGGGTTGTTGTTGTTGTTTTGCATGTTCTGAGTGAGCAGTTGGATCAGCTGGTTCTGAGTGGCCAGAAGTTCTGCTATTTCTGGCGGGATTTCGGGGTTCGCACGTCTTGGCGGCATCTGTGGGGTTAAGAGAATAGTTAAGAAATAGACAGAAAGACTAAGTAGTAGACTCCTACCCTTATGAAAACACACCAAGCACACAAGGCACACAAGACATAACAACACAGATTTAACACAGGAAACAACCAAGTTTTAACTAAACCAGAATTATCTTGGTATTTATTACATTTGCGAATAACGTTCTACTATAGAATTAAAGGTGGTCCAACTACTACATATCTTCCACGCCTTCCTCTTCCTCGTCCTCGAACGAGTAACCTTCTTGCTCTAGAGTTGTCTTGTACAACTCCATCTCCTTTGTGGTGGCTTCAGGCTTCTCTTGGAGGTCCTTTATCTCATCCTGTAGCTTCTTGGTAGTAGCTTCCAGCTGCTTCTGAAGTCCCTCCTTCTCGCTCTGTAGCTCCTCCACTAAACTTGACTTCCTTGCGGCTTCAAGTTGCTTTGCCAAGTCCCTCTTGGAAGCACGCACATCATTGATTATCTTGCAAAGGCCTTCAGTTTGTACTTCATCTCCATCGATCTGCTGTTTGAGTTCCCTAATTCTCTTGTTTTTATTTTATCACCCTCTTCTCTTGGTTAGCGAACTTCTTCTCTTGGTCCTGGAATTTTATCTCTTGGAGCTTCATTGCCTCTTCCCGTTGTTTGATCATTTCTTCCTTCTCCTTGATGAGGGCGCATAGCTCGTCGTTCTTCAACATCTCGAGGAATGTACCCTTTTCGAGGTCATGGATGTGGCACTCCAAGTCTTGATATTGTGTTCTTCGGCGCTTGGTAGAAGTTCTTTCCTCAAAGGTTAACTCCCTGGGAATTCCTTCCTCATCTCTTCTTCCAAAGAGGCCGCCGCAGTGTCCTTGGAGAACTTCATGATGACGTCCACATAGGCGACCAATGAGTTGTTGCAAACTAATGTTGAGGGCCTTCTCCTTGGAATCGCTAACAATGTGGATTGCTATGTCTTCCTCCGGGTTCTTGCCTCGCTCTTTTCCTGGCTGGATGACCTTGACTACCCAACAGCCGTCCTTGTGGAGTTTCTTCATTGTGCTCCCTTGGATTGTTGGGAGAGGAAGGTCCAAACGTGTGAGTAGATCCATGAGGCATCCTCCAAAGCAAAGGGGCTCGATGTCCGCGACGGTGTCGTAGAGGAAGCTTGTCATCTTTGAGTTAGAAGAATGAGGGTTAGATACTTAAACAAGTAGAGCAAAGCAGATACTAGACGTGCGGAAAATAACTAGTAGAAAATCAAGTAATGCACTAAAGTTAGAGGTGGTTCCAATCCTAGGGTCACGTCCTACAGGCAACGATGTGCTCTGATACCATCTGTAGTGGCCTCGGATCTGTAAGGATCCTAAGTCCCTGTGATTAGCATGCTAGTCCCTGGATCGATAGCTAGCACTCACAGTCGATGAAATATCATGTAAAACACATAGTCTTTATTACACGAAGAATCCAGAGTATGAAATTATTACAGAATTTGCTTAGCATTATGCTAGCTCAAATAACAGCGGAAACATAAAAGTAGCATGAGTCCATCAACGCCCTGGCTTGTCGAGTGTAGACCCGCGATCCCTACGCACCTTTCAATCTTCGGATTCTGCACATAAGACGTGCAGCCAACAAGTTGGGTCAATACTTTGAATGTATTGGCAAATTATACCAAGGAGAGAAAAGACTATCTCTACATGCAAGGCTGGTATAGGCTGTAGAGTTCATTTGCACAAAGCTAATTTTCTTAAGTAGAGAAGAATAGAAGATTGCCCTACTTTGTAAACATTTGCTTAGATAAAATAAGGTCGAGTGGCACACGAGGATATTACGCACCAAGTGTCCAAACAACCAAACACTTGGATATTACGCACCAAGCGTCACTTGGATATTACACACCAAGTTTCCCAAAATCCCACCCATTAGCGATATTACGCACGCCATGGGGTTTCAAAACTTTGTTTTAGAAAAGAGAGATGAAGATCCTTAAGAGGCTCCATCCTTCAGATGCTCAATGTTGTTCTGTTTCCGTGAACACGGCTGATCGATCAGATTGCAATACTCTCGAGAGTTTGTGCACTTTACCCACAATCCACGATCAAGTCCTTTTACAAACAAGACCATGGCGAGGCTTTCCCTTAGTAGCCCCTCTACCTTCCGGATCCAACCGTGCCAAGAACCTCCAAATGTTGGTACCGGTGAGGTTTCCCACTAAGTACTAGGCCAAGAGAGCCCATAATGTATTGTGGTTTTTGCACCGAAGCTTCTGAATTCAAACATGGCGACTTCTTTGATTCTGGCGTCCTCCACCAAAATCTCACTCGTTGACCCGACAACCATTCCGCCCAGAAGAAAACTTAGTTTTATTTTGAAGTGGATTTGAGAAGAAAAGTTTGCTCTAGAGAGCCTTTATACTTAGAAAATTCTTTGTCTTTCGAACCCCCCAACGGTACTTTGTATATATAGCATAGCAAGCAATACTTAGCAAAACAGGGGTAACCTATTAGGATGGGAAATCCTAAGTATAGAGCTGCTCATGTCATACTACAAAATCATCGCACTTGCAAAATAATACTAAGGAAAATTTCTACTAGATCATCCTACACATGCATACTACAGAATTTTGAAGATCACATGCATAGAATCAAAACTGGGACAAAATTATGAACAAGTGGTGTAACTTGCCTTGATCCGAGCAGCACTCTACACAATAGCACTCCTTAGCGCACTCCGAGCAATCTAACGAATCACAAACATAGATTTGATCACAACTTGCTCAAAGCATACACAAAGGAAAACATGCATGCATGCAACATGGTAGTTTATGTAAGGTTGTTTAAATTGATCGAGGTAGCAAGTTTGTGTTATGATGGTGTAAGGGTGTCACTAGGATTTATTTTCCAAGGGTTTTAGATCTAATTTGAATCACTAAAACAATTCTGAGGGTTATAGGAGATCAAACCATCTAAATAGCCCCAAGTTAGATCTAATAATCCTAAAGCTTGATGATTTGGATCAGTAGGTATTGTGGAAACAAAATTATTGCAACAAGATTCAAACAAAAAGGAATTTCAATATAGATTAAAATTCTCAAATCCAATGATTAAAAAATACACCTAAAACATTACTGCAAACCTGCAATATTATTACATATTTGGATTCTACATAAAATTAGGAATCCAACGGTATATTATAAGCTAGATTTGGCCAAATATTCGATTTTTGGTGAATTTTGCAAGTTTAAAACCAAATCTGCAACCAGATTTGAAATCTCACTTAAAAACTTAGCCAGGTGGCTTCGTCTGACTGGTCCATCTGGACCGACGCGGCACTAACGCGGCTGTGGGCGCGGCTCTGCCACGCGGCAACGCGGTATTGGCCAGTACCGCCTCGTCCTCCCATCTAATCTACACCGTCCAACTCGGATCCAACGGACGGGAGCGGTGGCGAGAGCTTACCGGCGGCGTCGATGGCGAGACGGCGGCGGCGCGGTCAGACGTGGTCGTCGGCGACGTTGCGGTGGTTCCCCGAAGCAGCGGAGAGCACGACGGCGCTCTACTCCTTCTCGCGGTCCTGCCTGCGTGATCGGATTCGGCTCCCCTGTCCTCGTCTAGGCGCACACCTCCACTGGTTCCCGCGGCTCCGCGTCGGCGAAATCCTCGGCGTTGTCTTGCACAAGGAAGGAAGGAGGTCGGGGTGGCGGTGTTGCACGAAAGCGATTAACAGCAAGGAGCTCGGGGTGGCGCGAGTCGCCGGATCGGAACCTTCCCGAGCGCTTGGCGAGAGGCAGCGGTTCGGCGAAGTTTGCTAGGGTTTTTTGGGGGGGGGGAAACGACGAAAGGGGGCGGCTTATAAGGGCCAGAATCTTGGGGAAGGGGGCGGTCGAGTCCGGCGCGGTTTGGAGTCCGACGCGGCGGAGGGGTCGTGCTCGCCGCGGACTCCAGGAGGGGGACGACGGGGTGGGGCCCCCGCGTCAGCGATCGAGGGGTGGAGCGGGCCGGTGCTGGGCTGCGGCGCCTGGCGGGTGCTGGTGGGCTGCGCTGCGGCCCAGTTAGGTAGGTTTTCTCTTTTTTTTTCTTTAAACATTTTCCCTTTTCTGTTTTCTTTAAACCCCAATAACTTTTGCAAACTAAGTCAAAATTTTATGAAACTTGTTTCTAAATTTTCATAAAATTGAGGTGGTCAACATAGGACCATGGCTTACTGTTTTTACAAAGTTTTTAAGAGGGGCCAAACTAATATAACAAGAGTGCTTAAGGGAATATTAAAATAGGGTTTTTAAATGGGTTTATGTGTTAGGATCTTTGTAGTTGCAATGTTTCCAAAATGTAGGATGCAAATGATGCAAGGATGATGCATGACACTAATAACATCCAAACACGGAATTCTGGGATGTTACACCCGTGACAGCACGGTTCTGCTGACTCCCAGCATATAATAAGCAAGCATATGACTTTCATGGACTAGTCATAATGGTTCAAGATTATTAAGCGCAAGGAATAAAGTGTGACATCAAGTTCGTGAGAGCTTTACTAACTAACTTTCTCAAAACAGACAAACATTTTATTTTGGAAGAAAACACGGCATATATAAAATATGCACTGAAGTAGAAAATGATGCTAATAGGTAGGTATGGTGGGGATAGCTGGCAATATTAGTTTTTAGGAGTTGGAAGCACAGGTAGAGCACATACTCAGTGCAAGTGAAGGCTAGAAATAGAGAGGGAGCAAAAAATGAGAGAGCAATAACTGTCATAATCATGCTTGCAATAAAACAGGACTAATAATGGCATGAAAGTGATACAAGAACTCTGAGGCAAAATAAATCATCGAGGCTTACTGACTATTGATTAGTCATATGCATGCGTGAGCATGTGCCAAGTCGATTCACATGAACAGTCAGAGGAGGATACCACAATTTCATACCAAAGTATGAATAAAATAATGCAAGCAAACATTCATATGACATGCTACAAACTATTAGCAAGCTGGAGCTAATCATAGACAAGCAAGAACTACTAAGCATCCATAATTACATACACCTTACACAAACAGGCTAAGCATGCTCACAATGATGAGAATATGTACAAAAATGAAAAACAAATAGAGTTTGTTACCAGCCTCTTACCACACCTCGAGTTGTCTTAATATTCATTATTGCCCTTCACTTGTGTGACTTGAATATTAATATGAAAACCGAAATCCACTGAGGACGGCTGAACCCTAAAAAGAACTCACAAAACCAAAGAAGAACAACAAATATTTTTGGTGTTTTCAATTTTTAGAAACAAGCAAACAAAGAAAAACCAAACAAAAACAAAGCAAAATCTTTTTGGTTTTTTCTTTTAAGGCAAACCAAAGCAAAGAAACAAAGAAACAAACGAAAAGAAACAACAAAAACATTTTTGGTATTTTGGGGTTTTTAGAAAGAAGCAACAAAAACCAAAAATAAAGCGAAATGATGGATGTACAAAGAACCGACCGAACATGATATAAATATGAATGTGGTGTCGGTATACCTCCCCCCAAGCTTAGCCTTTTGGCCTAAGTGGGGCTCAATCCCATGGTGCCCAAGTAGATGCACCTCCGTAGTATGTCGAGGAGGCTCCCTCGTCCTGGTACGAGCTCGAGGCCTCCCCTATGTAATATGCAGAGGGGTCGCATGATGTCGCTTCCTCCTGATAGTGCTCGTGGAAGTTGAGAGAGCGCAGCTTGTCATCCATCTCCGCCTTCGAGCGTGACCAAGGTCCTTGAGAAATACTGCAACGTAGTTTGGGCTAGAGGGATCTCTCTCTTCCCCATCAATAAACAACATTCTATAAACCAAGTTCTCAAAGAGTAGAGCTAGTGGTAACAAAGTGGTGTGCCTTCATGGCAGCAAGATCAAGCCTCTGAGGAGCCAAAACTGTATCATGAGGATCAACAACAATGTTCAAGGCAGCAACAATACGAGTAGCAATAATTCCCTCATAAATGGGTCCCTTAGCAGCTAAACGACGAGCAATGAGGGAACCAAGATTATAATTATCCTCACTGTTGAGCGCCGCAGCTAAGAAGGACAATTGATAGTTGGAAATATTACTAATGTTCTCCCTACCAAGAACCCTGGTGGCAAGATAGTAGGCAAAGTACCTGATGGTTGGAAGTTGAATATTCTTTATCTTTCCTCGTTGAGCTCTGCGGTTATCATCATTGGTTATTACTCAGTAAAGCTCCAACAAATCAGCGGGAAGAGCTGGAATCTTCTTTGATGACCTAGCTGTACCAAGGCCCAGGGCATTGCAAAATTTCTTCAAAGTCATAGAATGAGCCCTGCCATAAATTTTGAAAGACATAGAAGGCTTGAACATGCTGTTAGTAAAGGAGAAACTCTCCACAAATGTTTTAGTATGCAAAGCATATTGTGCACTCTCATCCTACATGTAACTTGTTAGACCAGCCCTCTGAATCAAAGTCATAAAATCGTTAAGAATCACAGTAGCTTGCAAGAAAGTTTGGCAAGGAAAGGTGGAGGGGTGCGCATCCCCTTCATATCCCTCGTCACCAAATCGCGGAGTGATGAGATCCTCATTGTATGAGGGTCTAGTACTGGTAGATGACCTTGGAAGCCTTGCCCTTCTAGGTGCATCACTCTCAAATATATCACCAAATGTATGGTGGTCCATGAATTCACTTTTCTGAAATTTTAAACAACCATCAAACCAAGTGATTTCTAAATTGATAAATGATGAGCAACTACTATAGGAACTTGCTGGAGGACTACACATGCATCAAAACAAAGTTTCTAAGAATAGGACAAGCATGCTATCTCAAACAACCTATCACCTATAACAGCAAAATACCCAAGATACAATCTACCAATCACAAATCTAATTGGACAAGTGGAGGAGGCACATACCAAGGAGCAAACCCTCCAAAAAATCAGCACTTGAGATGGGCTGAACAAGGAGATGGAAAATCATGAGCAAGAGCAGCAAGAACTCGAGCTTGAAAGAGTTTTCCGGTGTTTTTCGGGAGAGAGAAAGAAGGTGGCTTTGAGGAGGCAACCTGGAGGGCCCCAGGTGGGCCAAACCCCCCTAGGCGCCACCCCCTGGTAGGTCGCTCCTACCATGGGTTTGGTGGCCTAGGGTGGCCCCCTGGGTCACCTCTGGTGCCTCTCTGCCCCTTTTTTCGAGGAAAAAATTATTTTGATTTTTTTGGGATTTTTCGGGAAAATTTATTTTTGGCCAATTTTCAGGGTATGAAAATTGATTTTCTCGCAGAAACAGTTTTTTCAGAAGAAGCAAAAGCCAAACTACAGGAGCTCTAAGAAACTCAAACAACAAAACTACTAGCAAAACTAAAGCTAAAGCAAAGACTAGGAGGGTGAAAAGTAAAAGAAAGCAAGTGTAACCACAGTGGAAACATTATTTTGTTCATTAAAACACTTTTGTTAACAAGGTTGATCAAGTCTTGTTACCAAAACAATCTTATATGAAACAAAACTTTGTATTCCACAAGGTGATTATGTTACCTCATACTTGATAGCAATGGTCCCAATCATAATAGTTCCAAAATTTTCTTGTGGAATGGGACAATATATTTCTCCAACCTTGATGCTCTCAATATTTTCAATGGAATTCAGGCAATAGCTTTTAACAACCTTCTTGGGGAAATAGACAGTGTGCTCTTTGTCATTAATATTGAATGTTACTTTTCCTTGATTGCAATTGATGATAGCACCTGCGGTATTAAGAAAAGGTCTCCCAAGAATAATAGACATATTATCATCTTCAGGCATTTCAAGCACCACAAAATCAGTTAAAACCAAGCAATTATGAGCCACTTGAACAGGAACATCCTCACATATACCAACAGGAATATTAGTTGACTTATCAGCCATTTGCAATGATATATCAGTTGGTATCAACTTCTCTAGCTAGAGTCTCTTGTAGAGAGAAAAAGGCATAACACTAACTCCAGCTCCCAAATCATATAAAGCAGTTCTAACATAATTATTCTTAATGGAGCAAGGAATAGTTGGTATACCTGGATCACCAAGTTTCTTTGGAACCTTACCATTGAAGGAGTAACTAGCAAGCATAGTAGACATCTCCTCATTAGGAATCTTCCTTTTATTAGAGACAATATCCTTCATATACTTTGAATAAGGAGTCAACTTAATAGCATCAGTCAAAGGAATTTGCAAAAATAAAGGCTTCATCCACTCACAAAACTTGTTGTAGTGTTCTTCCTCCTTTGACTTGTGTTTCTTACCTGGAAAAGGCATAGGTTTTTGCACCCAAGGTTCTCTCTCTTTACCATGTTTATTAGAAATAAAATCTTTATTTGTGTACCTAGTGTTCTTAGTGTGCTTCTCAGGTTCTTCCTCACCTTCCTCCTTATCAGGAGACTCATTTTTATCATTACCACTCTCAGTTTCAGCATCAAAGACAGATATACTATTAGGATCTACAACAGGTTCAGGTGGTTCCTCAACTATCCTATGTTTCTTGTTCTTCCTCTTACTAGGACTACCACTATCTTCACCTTGTTGGGAATCCTGCTCTATTCCTTTAGGGTGTCCTTCAGGGTATAAAGGATCTTGAGTAGCTATACCACTCCTAGTTTAATTCCATAAGCATGTTTATCTCCTGAAGCATTAACTAGCATATCCTTTTGTACCTTAGCAAGTTGATCAAGTTGGGTTTGAACCATTTGAAAGTGCATTTTAATATCATTAGAAGTTATTTCCACAATATCTTTCAACTCATGGATAGCTCTAGAGTTTTCCAATAAATGATTCTGAACTTGTTTATTAAAATTACCTTGTTTAACAATAAATGTGTCAAGTTACTCTAAGCATTGATCAGGAGGCTTACCAAAAGGAATATCACCTTCATTAAATTGGAGAGTGTACCTCAATAGTAGATGAGTGGGGAATTGGCTTACATAACTCCTCTATAGGAGATAGATTCTTCACATCTTCAGCTCTAATACCTTTCTCCTTTAGACACTTCTTAGCTTCCTTCATCACTTCATCATTTAATGCAATAACTCCCCTCTTCTTTGTTGTTGGTGCTGGAATTGGTTCAGGAACAACTGGTTCAGGAGTAATAGGCTCAGGTGCATTCAGCTCAGTTGAAGTCCAATCATCATAATTCTTGCTTATCTTGGTCATTAATTCTTCAGCATCTGTAGGAGTCCTTTTCCTGAAAACACAATCAACAAAGCTATCTAGGTATGTCCTAGAATCATCAGTAAGTCCATTATAATAAATATCAAGAAGTTCATTCTTAGGTAATGGACATCCAGGATGTGCATGAATCAAGGCACAGAACCTTTCCCATGACTCAGGCAATGTTTCTTCTTCTCCCTGTTTAAAATCAAAAAGTCTCTGCAAAGCAGCATGTCTAGCACTAGGAGGAAAATATTTCTGGAAGAAAGAAGCAATCAAGCAATCAGGGCTATCAATGGAACCAGGAGGTAATCTATTAAACCAAGCCCTATCATCTCCTTTTAGTGAAAAGGGAAGATCTTAGTAACAAAGTACTTGCGCATCTTAAAATCATCAGAGAACAAAGCACTCATAGTAGAAAGCTCATTCATATGAGCCACAACACTCTCATTTTCAGTCCCACAAAAAGGTTCTTTCTCAACAATATCTAAATAAGATAAATTAAGAGAGAAATCACAGTCTTCATCTTTAATATCTATGGGAGAGGTGGCAAACTTAGGATCAGAGGAAAACTTAGGCATAATAGTACGTCTAACAAGGAGACTCTTAATAGCACTAGTACCATGTGTGTTTCGGCACTCTTCAACAAATTCATTAGTGAACTCAATGTAACCATCATTAATATCATAACTCTCACTAGACTCAGGTGAGCTAACAGGTGTAACATGTCTTCACTAGGAGTTTCGGTATTTCCTAGACTAGCCATAGTAGCATCTATAAAAGGACCTAATGAACCACTCGCATCAAACACAGTAGAAGTAACATCATGAGCATCAAAAGCAGTTTTAGATTCACCAGTAGTAGCAGTGTGTGTACCATGAGTATGTGGTGGTGGTGTGACAAGCTTACTTATAACAGACGGTGAATCAAGAGCAACAGAGGTGTTTAGGACTGTATCTCTTCTTGTAGTGGATGGTAAAATAAGGAATTTTCCATCACGAGACTTCCCCATGATGAAAGGAGTAGCGGTGAACAATAGTATATCCAAGTGAACTTACAAATAAAGCTATGCTCCCCGGCAATAGTGCCAAAAAATAGTCTTGATGACCCAATTTATTGATTCGACACAAGGGGAGCCAAAGAATACTTGCAAGCCTTAACAACTGAGTTGTCAGTTCAGATGCACCTGGAAATAGTTCTTGCTCACAGAAGTTTATCAGTAGCAACAGTTTGTAGTAGCAATAGTAAAGCAACAACAACAGTGGAACAAGAGAAAATAACGGTAACAGTAGGATTCGAGTGCGGTAGGCATAGGGATGGATGGTCGGGCATTGCATGGATGAGTCTAAACATGTAACTTCAAGATCTAGGGCATTGCAGATAAATAATAACAAGCATCCAAGTACTAAACAATCCTAGGCATGTGCTCCAAATATAGTCATACGTGCTCGCAATGAGAACTTGCACAACATCTTACATCACCGGCCCGTGGCGTGGGCCTCTAGGTAACTACTGGCAATTAAGGTGCTCCTTTTAATAGAGCACCGAAGCAAAGCATTAACACTCCATGAACACATGTGATCCTCACACCACAGCCATCCCCTCCGGTTGTCCCAATTATTATCACTTTGGGGCCTTTGGATCCGGACAATCATATGTGTACACAACTTGTAGATAAGATCACAAACAATATTATCATAATGATTCAATAATAAGTTCAGATCTGAGATCATGGCACTCGGTCCCTAGTGACAAGCATTAAGCACAACAAGTTGCAACAAAGTCAAATAGCACTAATAGAGATACTACGCACTATGCCCTAACAGATCTTTATTTGATTACATGATTGAACTCATCCAATCCCTACCATCCCCAGGCCTACAGCGGGGGATTACTCACTCATGGATGAGGAAAACATTGGTGGTTGATGGAGATCGTTGGTGATGATGATGGAAATGATCCTCTCCAAATTCCCCGTCCCGGCAGGGTGCCAGAACGGAGTTTCTGAATCCGAATCTTGGTTTTTGATGGCAGCGGCGAAGTGGAACTATTTTTGGAAAACTATCGAAAACCCATCGGTTTTTAGGTTGAAAGGCAACTTATAGGCGTAGAGGGAGGCCGAGGGTGGTGGTGGTGCACCCCCTCGGTATGACTGGTCGGCCCACGCCTGGGGCGGGTGTGGCCCCCCAGGCCTCCTCTCCGTCTCGTCTTCTGGTCCCGTGGATTTTCTGGTGAAATATATTTTTTGGCATATTTTCCGGAATTTTTCCTGATAGTTGATTTTCTGCACAAAAACACGACACCAAGGTAATTCTGCTAAAAACAGCGTCTGTCCGTGTTAGTTGTATCCAAATCACACAAGTTTAGTGGAGAAACAATAGCAAAGTGTTCGAGAAAGTAGATACGTTTTGGACGTATCAGGATCCGATGGATATTGAGATTACTATCTCAGATTGATTAATGGTTTTGTCTATTTGATACTATCATGTCTGTGTTGTTTGTGATATTGCATGCTCTCCATTGTTAGTAGCTATCTTGGCCAAGTAGTTGCTAGTGACTCCAAGAGGGGGTATTTATGCTCTATAGTGGGTTCATGCCTCTAGTTTCCAAGGGAAGTGACAGAAATCTCTTCGGTTGTACATGTGTTGTTGCCACTAGGGAGAAAACAACGGTCTCTTGTTCATGTAACAAGTGGATTGTCTACCTTACACACTTTGTTTAAAGCAGTTTTCTGTTGCTTGCAACTTAATACTGGAGGGGTTCGGATGATAACCTGAAGGTGGACTTCTAGTCATAGATGCAGTTGGATGGCGGTCTATGTATATTGTTGTATTTCCCAATCGAATCTCATAGGATCTTTTTGTCTGGTATTGCGTTGTTATGCCTTGCTCAGTTCCTGTCAATTGCTCTACTGTAATTTTTTACCCTTCATGCCATGTTGTTTATCTAAGGAGAGCACCTCTAGTGAACTATGGACCCCGGTCAAATCTTTACCATTGATACCACTTCCACTGTTACTTGTTTACTTGCTGCAAGCCATTACCTTTCACACCATACATTTAATCCTTTGTTACAGCAAACCGGTGAGCTTGACAACCTCACTGATTCGTTGGGGCAAAGTCTTGAGTCTGTGTTGTGTAGGTTTCCGTGTTGCTTGCAACACCTGTGTGACATTTCTTTCCTCCTGCTGGTTCGATAACCTCGGTTTCTTAGTGAGGGAAAACTTGTTGGTGTGCTGCTTCACACCCTGCTCTTGGGGTTCCCAACAGGCTCCACGTCAGCCATCAAAGACGGGGATGTTTCCCGCTTGGATCTGGTGCGAGCGGGTGAAGCACTCCCAGCCATTGTCGAGGTACATCTAGCCGTGGTGGTCGAACTGCAGATCGACCGGGTACCTGCTGGTTTTGAAAACGTTTGCCCGCAGCATGACAAGCGGGGGGCGTCGCGTCGCCCATCAGTGTCACGAACCCGCGGGGCAATAGCAGCATGTCACGCAGCATGCCGAGGTGGATGGCTGATACGTCGGAAAAGTATCTATAATTTTTGATGCTCCATGCTTGCTTAGTATCTACTTTGCTTTGCTTTGTCTACACTTTGAGGTGTTTTTATATCTTTTCTGGAACTAACCTGTTAACAAGTTGCCACAGTGCCAGTTGCCTGTTTTCTTCTGTTTTTGGTTCCATAAAGGCATAAAATCAATATTCTCGGAATTAGACGGGACAAAAGCAAAAGTCAATATTTTAGCGTGGGGGACACAAAGTCCAGAGGAGAGACGGAAAAGCGAACCAGGGCGGCCAGACCCCCCCTAGGCGCGGGTGGGCCCACCCCGCGCCTGGGTAGGGTGTGAGGCCCCTGGCCGCCTCCCAGCCTCACCTCTTCGCCTATAATAAGCCCCCGATGCAGAAACCCTAAGCACCCGATCTAAACTCCACGAAACCTTCTATAGCCACTGCCAACGTCGTCCTTAGATCGGGGGGATCTGAAGTTTTTCCAGCACCCTGCCAGAGGGGAGATCATCCCGGAGGCCTTCTTCTCCGGTATGATGCGTGAGTAGTTCCACCTTGGACTATGGGTCCCTGTAGTAGCTAGATGGTTGTATCTCCTCCTTGTGATTTCATGTATAGATCTTGTGAGCTCCGTTCATGATCAAGATCTAATCTATTTGTAATCATGCATGTTGTGTTTGCGGGGATCCGATGGATATTGAGATTACTATGTCAAGATGATTAATGGTTTTGTCTATTTGATACTATCATGTCTGTGTTGTTTGTGATCTTGCATGCTCTCCGTTGTTGGCAGCTATCTTGGCCAAGTAGTTGCTAGTGACTCCAAGAGGGGGTATTTATGCTCGATAGTGGGTTCATGCCTCTAGTTTCCAAGGGAAGTGACAGAAATCTCTTCGGTTGTAGATGTGTTGTTGCTACTAGGGATAAAACAACGGTCTCTTGTTCATAGAACAAGTGGATTGTTTACCTTACACACTTTGTTTAAAGAAGTTGTTTGTTGCTTGCAACTTAATACTGGAGGGGGTCGGATGATAACCCGAAGGTGAACTCCTAGTCATAGATGCAGTTGGATGGCGGTCTATGTATATTGTTGTATTGCCCAATCGAATCTCATAGGATCTTTTTGTCTGGTATTGCAATGTTATGCCTTGCTCAGTTCCTGTCAATTTCCCTGCTATAATTTGTTTACCCTTCATGTCATGTTGTTTATCTAAGGAGAGCACCTCTAGTGAACTATGGACCCTGGTCCAATCTTTACCATTGATACATCTTCCACTATTTCCTGTTTACTTGCTGCAAACCATTACCTTCCACACCATTCGTTTAATCCTTTGTTACATCAACCGGTGAGATTGACAACCTCACTGTTAGTTGGGGCAAAGTCTTGAGTTTGTGTTGTGTAGGTCTCCGTGTTTCTTGCAACACCTGTGTGACGTTTCCTTCCTCCTACTGGTTCGATAACCTCGGTTTCATACTGAGGGAAAACTTGCTGATGTGCTGCTTCACACCTTGCTCTTGGGGTTCCCAACAGACTCCACGTCAGGCACCAAGTTCTCTGGAGTCATCAAGGAGTCATCAACAAGTTTTATGGCGTCGTTGTTGGGGAGGCTAAGGACGTCTTCACAAGGGGGTCCTCCACTTCCTTTCTCTTTACTTTGTTTTTAGTTTGCTTAGTTTTTTTGCTTGGCTTTAGTTGCCTCTTTTCAAAAAATCCAAAAAGAATAGTTTAGTTTGATTTGCTTTCTTTATTCAAAAACACAAAAAATTAGTTCCTACTCTAGTTGGTGGTCTGTTGTTGCCTTGCTTGGTCATGCTTTCTATCAATGGATAGTTTCTTTGAAACTAGTTCTTATTGGCAAGGTGGGTTCACGGAGTAACAAAAGTATTATTATAAGGAACACCGTTTGTCACAAAAAGGGAAACACCTATGGGAACAAATTGATAAGTTGAATACTATTGCTAGAGACGTTTTCTCTATTTATAATGTTACTTATTGCTTTGATAAAGCTTGTTGTTGTAGGAGGTATAAACACCTGCCTTTTCAATGTGAGTATAATGATAATGTTACCATATCTTCTTATGTTAAGGGAAATTATGACTTTGATGATGTGGAACAAATTGAAGAATTTATTGCCTTCAAGGGTGCTTTTGAACTTGCCATTTTGCTTGAAAATACTGATGATGCACCTTATGAAGATGAGGTTTATGAGATACTTAAATTTTGTTTTGATAATTACAAGGAATAAAATGGCTATATTCTTGAATATTTTAATAGATGTTTTCCACAAATGGAAGAGCCTAATGCCTTGCAGGAGCCTATGGAAGAAGAAATTGTTGAAACTGGAAGCTCATTAGATGAAAAAGAGGGGCAGAGTGATGAACAAAAGGAGGAAGAATGGATCTACCCATGCCTACCTTCTAATGAGATTAACTCTTTATACCTTACATTATTTGATTGTCCCCCATGTTTACCAAAGGAGGATGAATGTTATGTTCTTGTGGATCCTTTTGAAATATCTACTTTGGATAAAACTTGTGGACTGTTTTTGAGCTTGATAGAAATTATGTGTTTGTAGATCATGAAAAGCATGCTTTATGTGATAGCTATATTGTTGAGTTTATTCATGGTGTTACTGAAAATTATTATGAGAGAGGAAAGTATGGTTGTATAAGTTTTCATGGTACTAAAACACCTCTCTATGTGCTGAAAGTTTTTGAAGTCGCTCTTGTTTCATCTTCTATGCCTATCACTTTGTTCTTTGTGGATTTATTTGCATACAAGATTCCTATGCATAGGAAGTGGGTTAGAACTAAATGTGTTTTGAATTTGCTTCTTGATGCTCTCTTTGACTTCAATTCATAATTCTTATGTGAGTATCTTCTCAAACTTCTTGTGCCTAACTTAAAGGCATTAAAGAAAAGTACTTGTTGGGAGATAACCCAAGAGTTTCCTTGAGTCTTGGAAGTTATTACTTTAGTAATGACCTCTCCTTATCCTTTTTGTTTTCTTTTTGTGCCAAGAATGACCTCTAATGAGAGAAAAGTAAGATTTGGGGAGTTGCTGTCCTGAAACAGATTTCTGTCCTCCACCAAAAAATATTCGTTAGGAGTCTCTGTAACTCGGATCGAGATAAAAATTTACGAATAAATCCCCCAGTATGTTATCTAACTTTCATTAGTTCAACACTTTTATTTGAGCAACAGAAGATTTTCGAAAAAATCGGTTTCTACCTGCTGGTCTATTTTGATAGATTTCTGCCATTATTTGCATTTGCTTCTTACTGATTCCTTTTTGAGTTCTCTTTAGGTGAATTGAGCTTTTTGAAAGAGTTGCTACAGTAGCATGTGTTTTTAGTGAAAAGTCTTGCTGTTCCAAAGCTTTTCCTAAGGGTCTATTATCTTTTGAATACACTAATGTTGCTAATGAAGATTGTGTGAAGTTTTGTATGAAGGAAAAAATTCAGGTGTCGAGAGAGAATGATGAGATGAAGAATGGAAAAAAGCTCAATCTTGGGGATGCCAACCTGGCGTCACCCCAAGAAATATCCAAGAAGTACAAGCGTCAAAGCTTGGGTATGCCCAAGGCATCCCCTTCTTCATCAATAAAAAGCTCAGGTATGTCTAGACACTTCGTTTTTATTGTTTCATGCACAAGTTGTGTTGTTCTTGGAGCGTCTTAGTTTTCGTTTGCTTTGCTTAGTTTGTTTAGTTTGCTTGAATAAAGTAGTTTGGACCCCCGTTCTCGCTGTGTTGTTTCAAATTAGTTGCTTGGTGTTGGAAAGGAATAGGAAGTTCCTGCTTGAAAGTGCACGAGGAGCTTGCATTAACTATGACTTAGACTTTATCATGACATGCTAGGTGTTGGTTTGACCTTATGCTTAGTGATTATTGATGTAGCATGTCTTGTTCCAAACAATTGGGATTGCTTAGTGTGCCTTGAAAGAATTATGCGTTGTTTTAGCATGCAAAATCATAGTATTATGGTATTCTCCTTTGATGCTTTGTTTGGGTTGACTTGTCACATGCTCACACCATGTAATGACTATGAACAAGTCACCATAGCCTCTATGATCATTTAGTCCTTGACTTGTAGTACCACTCTATGCTTTGATTAGTAATGTTTTGTTGCTCTGCATGATTATGGCCATTATTGATCTCTTAGTTGGTTGCTCCCAGTCTTTTGCTAGCCTCCACTTGTATGAGTAAGCTATACCCATGCTTCCAAGTACCAAGAAACCAAGTTATTCCAAAGTGTCCACTATAAATTCCTATGCATGGTGTGTTACACCATTCTAGGTATATTCTTGTTTTCAGCTATCATCCAGTTAAAAATTCTCTTTGTTATGTGAAAACTTGATGGCACACTATATTTCTTTGCCCCTAATAAACTTGAACCGTTGTGTCGTCTATGTTGTATATGCTTGCACTTATACGTTGGAATTAGCAGAACCGTGCTGTCACGGGGAATATTTTCAACATTGCACTTGTACTTTGTACTCAATTGATATCATGCTCTTTTGTCTATGGATGTCACCGGTGTGAAATAAAAAGGGAACTTGTAAGTCCATGGAGTATGTATTTTGTGTTAGATAAATGCCTGGGCCGCTAGCCTAAGCCATGCCTAATCATGGTGGAAACTTGCTGTATCACCGTAGTGAGCTGTCTATGAAGCATCCTCAATAAAAAGCTATGCATATAGTAAATAAAAAGATCGCTAAGATGCTCATTGTCTGCTTGCCTTGTCATTTTTCTTATGGGATAGCTCATATACCATGTGCAAGGGGTACCCCGTTGGCGGTTCTCTATGATACGCATGTACTTACAATGACAAGAACTTACATGTGACTGAAGTTGAGTAGTATGAGGTGTGGCCCTCGTATTCAAGGGACTTGAGATTGCCAACTTATACTTCATCAAGCATATACTCCATAGTTTGTTCACTTTAACCTTAATCACTTCAAGATGCTTATGATAGGGGCAATGAGGGCTGAAAGCTAACAAGTACAATAATTTTTGGAAGCTCTTTTTGAAACTTGAAATCCCTGCTTCATTTATGAAAGGCCTTTCTTCCACCATTATTTGAGTCTCCACCTTCTACTTTTAGGCACCATTAAGAGAGCATAGTTGTCATCCTGTGTGCAGTGTCCCAAAACTTATTGATTGATGCATACTGTGATATTACTTGTTCTTGTGCTACTTGTTTCTAGTCACTCTTATGAACTTTGAAGGTGTCCTATGCATCTATTTGCTACTCTATGAGGAACAAGTTAAGTGCCACTATGCCATGTTTTCTATATGTGAAACAAACAAACGATTTTCAATGCATGTTATTCATGATCTTTGTTTGTAGCCTTTCATGTTGCATGCATAGTTACTATGTCCTATTGTTCGAACTCCATCTTTCATGCACATGTTTAGAGTTCTTTGTTCCCAGCTTTCAATGCTTGCAAATGGTTTGATCTTGGTTTTGATGGTGCATGTCACCTGAAAAATTATTCTTTTTATCACTTACCTACTCGAGGACGAGCAGGAGTTAAGCTTGGGGATGATTGATACATCAGAAACGTATCTATAATTTTTGATGCTCCATGCTTGTTTAGTATCTACTTTGATTTGCTTTGTCTACACTTTGAGGTGTTTTTATATATTTTCTAGAACTAACATATTAACAAGTTGCCATAGTGCCAGTTGCATGTTTTCTTCTATTTTTGGTTCTAGAAAGGCAGAAAATCAATATCCTCGGAATTGGACGGCACAAAAGCCAAAGTCAATATTTTACCGTGGGGGACACGAAGTCGAGAGGAGAGACGAAGAAGCGAACTAGGGCGACAAGACCCCCTTAGGCGCGGGTGGTCCCACCCCGTGCCTGTGTAGGGTGTGGGGACCGTGGACGCATCCCAGCCTCGCCTCTTCGCCTATAAGAAGCCCCTGATGCAGAAACCCTAGGCACCCAATCAAAACTCCACGAAACCTTTTGTATCCGCCGCCACCGTCGTCCCTAGATCGAGGGTATCTGAAGTTCTTCCCGGCACCCTGCCGGAAGGGAGATCATCCCGGAGGCCTTCTTCTCCGATATGATGCGTATGTGACGTTTCCTTCCTCCTACTGGTTCGATAACCTCGGTTTTTTACTGAGAGAAAACTTGCTGTTGTGCTGCTTGATACGTCGTAAACGTATCTATAATTTTTGATGCTCCATGCTTGTTTAGTATCTACTTTTCTTTGCTTTGTATACACTTTGAGGTGCTTTTTACATGTTTTCCGGTACTAACCTATTAACAAGTTGCCATAGTGCCAGTTGCCTGTTTTCTGCTGTTTTTGGTTCGAGAAAAGCTAGTAAGGAAATATTCTCGGAATTGGACGGGATAAACGTTAGCCAATTAATTTCCGTGGGGAACAAGAAGTCCAGAGGGGAGACGGAGAGGCGTGCCAGGGCGGCCACCCCCCTAGGCGCGGGTGGGCCCTGACCCATTCCTAGGTAGGGTGTAGGGCCCCTGGACACCTCCTCGGCCTCCCCCTTCGCCTATAAGAACCCCCCGATGCCTAAACCCTAAACACCCGATCAATATTCCATGAAACCTTTTGTAGCCGCTGCCACCGTCGTCCCTAGATCGGGGGAGGGGGGATCTGAAGTTCTTTCCGGCACCCTGTCGGACGGGAGATCATCCCGGAGGCCTTCTCTCCGGTATGATGCGTGAGTAGTTCCACTTTGGACTATGGTTCCATGTAGGAGCTAGATGGTTGTATCTCCTACTTTGTGCTTTCATGTATAGATCTTGTGAGCTCCGTTCATGATCAAGATCTAATCTATTTGTAATCAAGCATGTTGTGTTTGCGGAGATCCAATGGATATTGAGATTATTATGTTGGTTTGATTAATGGTTTTATCTTTATGATTCTATCATGTATGTGTTGTTTGTGATCTTGCATGCTCTCCGTTGTTAGTAACTATCTTGGCCAAGTAGTTGCTAGTGAATCCAATAGGGGGTATTTATGCTCGATAGTGGGTTCATGCCTCTAGTTTCCAAGGAAAGTGACAGAAATATCTTCGGTTGTAGATGGGTTGTTTCTACTAGGGAGAAAACAACGTTCTCTTATTCATGGAACATGTAGACTGTTTACCTTACACACTTTGCTTAAAGCAGTTATCTGTTGCTTGCAACTTAATACTGGAGGGGGTTCGGATGATAACCTGAAGGTGGACTTCTAGTCATAGATGCAGTTGGATGGCGGTCTATGTATCTTGTTGTATTTCCCAATCGAATCTCATAGGATCTTTCTGACTAGTAATTGCATTGTTATGCCTTGCTCAGTTCATGTCAATTGCCCCGCTGTAATTTGTTTACCCTTCATGCCATGTTGTTTATCTAAGGAGAGCACTTCTTGTGAACTATGGATCCCGGTCCAATCTTTACCATTGATACATCTTTCACTGTTACTTGTTTACTTGCTGCAAAACATTACCTTCCACACCATACGTTTAATACTTTGTTACAGCAAATCGGTGAGCTTGACAACCTCACCGATTCGTTGGGGCAAAGTCTTGAGTTTGTGTTGTGCGGGTCTTCACGTTGTTTGCAACACTTGTGTGACATTTCCTTCCTCCTTGTGGTTCGATAACCTCGGTCTCAACTGAGGGAAAACTTGCTGATGTGCTCTTCACACCCTGCGCTTGGGGTTACCAACAAAGTTCCACGTCGAGGACCTTCACTGCTTCACACCTTGCTCTTGGGGTTGCCAACAGACTCCACGTCAGGCACAAAGTTCTTCGGCACCATCAAGGAGTCATCAATGGCCACGGCGAACTGGGTGCCTGGGTCGAAATCTTCGGGCGACGAGGCGGTGAGGGAGAGCATGGTGGCGCGGTGATTTGGCTGCGTCCTCCACGCCTCCCTCGACATCCACGACCATCACGCCCTCCCCTCGATCCAGCGCCACCGGCCATGGCTAGCTACGGGTAGTGGAGAACGAAAATGAGAAGGAGGAAAGGATGATGTTCTGTGGGGAGAAGATGGCCGCGGACGGCCAATTAAAAAGGGCCGGCATTGGATGCCGACGTGTGTAACACCCAGTCCACTGGGCCCGGGGGGTGTCATTCCTAGTAGCTTAATAGGATATCTGGTCTCACAGACCAACACTAGTCTTTTCTGCGCACTTTTTCCTTACTCATGCGCACCCGGTTACCCACTTCCCAGTCAGTCACTCATCCTAGAATTGCTCTAGGCCAAGCACGCTTAACCTTAGAGTTCTTTTCAAATGAGCTTTCGGAAAAGAAGTTGCAACTTGTTTGTATGGTATCCTATCAATCCTGTTAAGCCATGTGCTGGATCTCATATACACCCATCCTTTAGAAGATCGCATACTCCAGGAACGTCCCCTCTTGTCACGCTTATGTGCGTCCAGTGCCGGCACATGTGTCATGCCGTGTCCACTCCGGGCCACACGCGCCATGCTTCACATGTCCCGCCACTGATTCGCACACACGACCGACAGATATAAGGTTAAGTGCGCACACATGCGCATTGCGTGTCCACTCCGGGTCACACGCGCCATACTCCACATGTCCCGCCACTGACCCGCACAGACCCATTTAACCGTGAGGATCGGCTCTGATACCACTTGTAACACCCCGTCCATTGGGTCCGGGGGTGTCACTCCTAATAGCTTAATAGGATATCTAGACTGGCCCCACAGACCAACGCTAGTCTTTTCTGTGCATTTTGTCCTCACTCATGCGCACCCGGTTATCCGCTTCCGGGTCGGTCACCTATCCTAAAATTGCTCTAGGTCAGACGCGCGTAGCAGCACCAATTCAGACGCAATCGCGATATCAATTCAGAGACGCTGCGAAAGGCCGACCGGCGGAAGCATGCGCCATCAATGGGTGGGCCAGCGGCACCAGCAGGCAGAACACCCGAGCTATCCGCGCGTGTCCGGGCAGACGCAATCATTGCCTAGATTAGATGCACGGATGGGTCGAGCCGGACATGTTTGTCCGAATGGGTCGGGCCGCTAGAACGTCGTGCACGTTCCCCGCGTCCGCGCGGACGAGTTCGGACACGCTCGAACGGGATACGCCGGCCATATGGAGATGCCAGACTTGACGTTGAAATATAGCCTGAAATGAATTTTGCACGTACTGACTAGGATCACATCCTCCCAGGAGTAAAAATAAGAGATTAAACATCTGGCGGTTGTCATCTTTATCAACAAGGAGAAGGAAAACAACTTAAACATCATTTTTCTACTGATCAGTGTATGGCTCGTCACATTCATTTTGGTTGCCGACGTATGTATGGCAACCATTTGATGCTCCGTAATCTTTGCTTCATACACCGGGGAACTAAAATTCAGTAGGTAGTCTGCCCTGCCAAGTGATATTTGTAGCAGCCATCATCGCCTTACCTGACTAAGTATCCCCTCTAGCCCAAATTGCTTGTCGCAGATTTATATACATGTACGTGGATGTATTTTAGTGTACATGTGAATCTTAACAAACCTGTGACATCTAATTAGGACAGACTGAAAGGGTGAGTATACGTCTTGAGGCTTCATCAGAAATATCTATCAGAAGTGGATCCCGGTATAAGAACTTGCTAAAGGACATTGTATAACAAACTAATTTCTGAGAGAACGATAAAACATAGCTTCAGCAAATGGAAAATTCAGAACATATAGCAGGATCATACGCCAGAAAATCACTTTAGAGCTTATAGGGCGACATGGAGCCCTTTATTTTTCAAATTTCGAAAATATGATTTCAAAGTTCATTTTTTTTGAAATAAATTCTAGATGTGGATAATGATGTACTCTACCAATACAGAAAGTCTCAACCTGAGATACCTTATATTCCGGGCTTAACAAAAATGACAAAATCTTGCATAATTTGGTGGTTGTTCACTACTTTTGATGCCAGATTTTTTTTTGTGCATCCCAAAATACAGGGTTGAGATATATTTGAGGTTGGTAGATTACATTATTTTCTACATCTAAATTTTTTTATCAGATATTTTGGAACTTACAATGTAGTTTTTGAATTGCTCAAAAAAAAAAGAGCTTCGTGTCACCCAAGCTCCAAACGCCAGTTATTTAGTTCATAAATTTATACCACAAATGTGAAACCATGGTATGTTTAGAAATGGTACGCACATATGATGCTTTTAACCCATTTTCTAATTCCAGATGAGCTCCCCCACAAGAACAGAAATATATTGCCACAAGAATACGAAACATATTTTTCTAGTTCCTGGATCTTTGATGCAATATTGGGATGAGAAAACAAGAAACCGACAGAGTACTACTCGAGATAATTTAAGGATTATTTAAGGGGTTTATATCGTCACTACTTCAAATATCACAATGGCTGGTCATTAGGCTGAGCTCAAACCAAGTATAAATTGTTTCTGAGCGGACTGCAGACCTACAATATGAGTACTGCAACTCCTGACATTTTTTATTGACAATCAATACCATATATATTTATAACAAACTAGTTGTGCGTTTGAAACGGAAGCATAAATACATATATATATTCTAATAATCTTTGACATATATTCTTAGGATCCCCATGCACACCACGCAATGTCTTCTTCCTCATTTTTTGTACTCCCTCCGATCCATATTAGTTGACTTGGATTTATCAAATTTTAAATGACCCTATATACTAAATAATGTCTAGATTCATCCAAATCTAAACAAATTTAAATCAACTAATATGGATCGAAGGGAGTACGTCGTTCATTTTAAACAATGGTGTTGGCGTGGAATGTGACAACGCAAGAGAATATATTTATGAACTAATGGAAAATGGCGCATTGGCTGGCGAAGGCGTGTCTCCGCAGACGGAGGTGTCCGTCCAAGCGCTATGGCCCTCCATCACGACTTCTCATCGGTGGATCCTTCGAAGGGGTTACCAAAGGCTTCCTCCCGGCATGGTTTGCCGACGGCGAGCCTTCCCCACGATACCGGTGGCAGTGCACCTTAGATAGCGGTGCACCTAGAAAATTTCCATCACATGTAAGTGCCAAGGCTCGATCGGGGATGAAGAGGAGAGCCCGGTTAATTTAAGGGCAATGCTAGGCGTCCCCCGGGGGATGAAAACTTTCCATCCCCCGGGTCCCCAGCCGTTAGATCAGCGCAGATTGATGGTCCAGATCTTCACGTTCCGTCCTTTACTCGTTTTTGCTACATTTGTCCCGCTTTTGCTACATTGGTCCCGCTTTTGGTCCATTGTAGCAAAAAACGGTTCGCCCATAAAATAGAACAAAAAAGACCGTTCTCGCCGGAGAACTCGCCGGAGACCTCGCCGGGGACTTTGTAGCAGAAGTTTCGTTCTAATGTAGCAAAACCGATGTAAATCGGAGACTCATGAATATCTCGCCGGAGAACTTGTAGCAAAAAATTTACTATATTGTAGCAAAACCATTAAACAGATTTAGCAAAAGAAATTAACACATGTAGCAAAAAAGAGACTTCATCAGAGACATCGCCGGAGACTCTCACCGGGACCCAAAAAATCATGTAGCAAAAGCTATATGCTATTGTAGCAAAAACTATATTCTATTGTAGCAAAAACAAAAAAAAGTTGTAGCAAAAAATATCTGCTAATATAACAAATATAATTTTGCCGGAGGCCTTGGCCGCAGCTAGCAACGTCACTCGCCGTAGGTAGCAAGGTTGCTCGCCGCAAGTAGCAATGACACTCGTCACAGGTAGCAAAAGACGTCGTGTCCGCACCGGTGAACTTGGCCGCGAAGCAGGCAGATGCTATGAGGTGATGGTCGTCGCCGTCGACCGTGGCGGAGGAGTTTTAGCGCCAGAGCACGTGCGGAGGGGCTTGGGGCTCTTGTCCCAGAGGAATCGGGGGCAGACACCATGAGAAGCAGAGAGGGGCTTGTGCCATGGGAGACAGTGGAGCAGGAGGCTTCCATGGAAAGATAGTCGTCGTCATCAATGGCCAACCGCCGGTGAGAGAGCGTGGCGGTGCGAGCTGCGGGGCGGACAACGCACGAGCGGCAGGGATCCTGGGCACGGCAGCGCGCGGCGTGATCTGCAGTTAGAAGATAAGGCGGTTATTTCAGCGGGCGTCGTGAGTCCGGAGGTACGTGCTAGCAGCGACGACCCGGGGGATCGATTCCTATTATCCCCCGGGGGTACGGTATCATTATCCTTAATTTAATCAGGTTTGGCGCATGTTCTTTTATCCGTGGTATGAGGATGGATGGAAAAAATGAAAAGTGCAATCCCCTGCGTAAGTTGGCACCCACTACTTTCATTCGTTTTGTTGCCACAGCAAACCAGCTTTTACACGCCTAACGCTATACATGACATGACGGTAAAATACATGAACAATAAGAAAATCTTGGTGCTCAGTTGCTCAGCATGTGCAAGTGTTAATTAACCAACGCAACGGGTACAAATGTAAAAGCAGGTCAGTTGCATCTTAAGTAAGAATGCTACACATCAGGTGACAAAAATGTTAATGTGTCCGTAAACACATGTTAGGAAAAAATGCTTGCTGCTCTTGACATTCATCCTGAATCACAAGCTCTATTTGTTCTACTTGGCCTCGCTCTTACATCTTAATGAATGCACTATCACGACATCAGAGAATGAGGGCCAAAAAAGGAGAAAAATGGTCAAAATAGCTCTCTCTATACAGTAAGGCTTGACTGGTATCAACTCTCAATGAACAATAATTAGTCGTATTATACTAACCTTGCAGCCTCAAAACAGCTGGAAGCTCCCGATGATGGTATGTTAGCTCATTTATCCAACAAGAACTCACTCAACCCCGGCCTTGGTCGCTACCTTGCTAATCAAATTCAGATTCAGTAACATGCAAATTTACAATGATGCATATGTAAAAAAAGTGTAGTTTTATTTCAAAAAAGAGCATATGTCGCCTGGCTGAATTGATAATATGTCAGACAAATAATCGTTGATTTGACTATTTAATTTGGCTAACTACAGTTGTCTTCCAAATTCCATGAAAAAAGCATGCAAGCATAACTCATCAATCAGGTTATCAAAGATCGTGAAATGTTGAATTGGCTGCAAGAAGATCCAAAGGAGCCCAAGACATAACATACATAGACTAATACAAATGTAGTGAAGGACTATGAACAATATATAACAAGCTGAGAAAAAATATTGCATGAAAATCTTTAACATGAGTATTGACTCTAACTGGTCTGTGATGTCTTCGTATGTCACGAATGTCACAACACCAGAAGGATCCAATTTCACCACAGATAGGAAAAGCCCTTTATAAAGGCCTCCGACCCCGGAAAATGGTTTTGGAGCCCGAGCACGCCGAAGCCCCTTATTTTTAGAATTTGAGAATGATACTTTCAAGTTTAAAAAAATTCTGAAAAACTATATACATGTAGGTAATGACATATACTTTAAGCGTGCAATATCTCAGTCTAAAATACATTGTATTTGGGGCTACACAAAAAAATACAATATGAGAATATTTGAAGGTGGTTCATACTCTTAGATCTATAATTTGTCTTTTGGGGTGGCATAGAGTACAATATATTTCAGATTAAAATTTGGCAAACTTGGAGTATACATCATTGGCAATATGTAAATTTTTGCATAATTTTTTGAACTTCAAAAATACTTTTTTGAATGTTCAAAATAAAGGACTCTGGTGACGCCATGCAAATTGATGCACTCCCTCTGACCCCTCTCTCACAACAATCTCTTTTATGGTCTGGTACATGCCTTTGTATGTGATGCTCTCCATCCGAGCCCCATACCTTGGGTGACATTTTAATCCATTAATCCGCGGAATCGTAGAACAAAAATAAGTGCTGCACAACTCCATAAATGATCATACTAATAGACCGTTTGGTATCCATCATTTGAGCCTGGAATTCTGGAATTCATTTTGCAATTTCATCCCTATGATGTTTAGCTGGCACGGAATTGGGTCGTCATTTCTTTTGGCAAATCCATCTATATATCTCCATGTGTAAACCTGATTCCTATCTCAGACCCATCATTTCCAAATTCCGATGGCAGCCAAACATGTGGGTGTTTTTGGAACTAAATGAAATGAATACCTGGGTGCCAAACGACCTCTAAAGGAATTCATATCCACATCCAAATCCTCTACTTTGACGAAGTAATGAACTTGAGCGAACATCTCTCAATTTAGTGCTACAGCAACCACTGTCACCACAAGATAGCAATAATAAATAAATATATCAGTTTCGAATTCACTGTCTACAAAGATAATAACACATTCATGTTGCGACAAAACATGCTCCGTGTAAAATAGGGATACTATGAGAGAAGGTCTGGTAATATGAAAAGGAAATATAACTTAGCAGGGGAAGAACACGCTCAAACTGTGATAGGTAAATCATACACATCCCACCTCAAATGTATGCTGGATTTTCAACGCAGAGCGTGAACCATGTGAAAGCCCAATATATTCTTGTTATCCATGTCCAGTTCTTAGCACCATAATATGCTCTATAAATATCTGGTATGGATTGACATAACTATTCTAAAGAAATCACTGCGAAAATATTTGCAACATATCAAAAGTAGCAACTGGATAATGGACTATGTACTATGATTTATATAAGGATATAACAAAGCCAATTGCACAAGTACATATTTTGCAATATAAAGGCTAGTGAAAATCACAGCACTGGGTTTAAACATGATTCTAGAAAAGCCTATCTAAAAATAGCTACCTGTAACCATTCATCTATTATACAAACATTGCCAGACTGAAAAAGAACTGGCACTAACAGGCTACAAACATCAAAACAAAACTATTTATTCAATACATCGTATAAATTAGCGCATGTAGAGAAGGTTTGCCTACACGCCTTAAATACTACTGGACCTTTTGACAAAAAAAAAACTCAGCAGCCCTATGCCAGCCAGGTTTGACCAACTGTCCTCCGAGTATTCATCCTGCATCAAATGGAAGTTACCACCAATTAAACATAATCAGAAATTTTATCAGGAAATGGAACTGATTGCAAAGACAAACTGCAATCTTTTATTTTTTAATATTTGTTGGAAGCCATTCATTGTTTTGCTGATGCCTCCAAACAAAGCCAATTTTGTTCTCCCTAGTACCTTTTCAACAAAAATCCACTCAATGGGGTATGCTAAACTGAGCTCAAAGGTGAAGAGACAAAACAACAGAGAGCACGAGAGGCTTCTTGACAACTTGTTGCTCACTCGAAGCCTTCAGAACCTGAGCCGCCCCTTGCGCCCCAAGGTCTGCAAGAAAGCACACATCTGCATTCACAGTCAAATTAGTAATCCTCTCAATGGAAGTCAGACTTATGCTTAGGAAAAACAGCAGGATACCCGAGGGATGGGGCGAGTTCTTACTGTCATACCATGTCTGCGGTTGCCATGAAAGACGCTAGATGGTGATTTCTACGAAGGAGCAGCACGGCGATTGGAAGAGCTACCCTTAAATTTCATTTCCTTATCCTTCAGTGCCCTGTTATTAAATTGTGAGTACAGTAAAGAAAAGGAAGAATAAAATATGACTTAATTTTTGTTGGAAAAGAAGAAATTCATGACCATAGCACAATAAGGAAAACTTTGAATGTGAATGTGATGTTAACGCTGCAGGTGCATATAAAGGAATGTTCTAAATCTATATTGCAGCTCTTCAAATTTTTGCTAAATTAATCAAGATAATATTTTCATGTCCATTCATTTTGAACATCTAAAACCGCAACTATAATGGAAGGTCATATGCACTTCAAGATAATTTCCTTCAAATTTCCTTCATGTTTTTACGGCCGCTCTTTGTGTTGTTGCAGAACCATGGCATATATTCAAAATTACCTAAGCTTTTTCTATTCTTGATCGATCAATTACATGAATGTTATCAAACTATTAAGCCACCGATAATAAATTTTCAGCACCAATGCTCCCTCCAACGCCTGCAATCCCTCAAACATCAAATGATGGATTGGTGCAGCCTCTTGGATGCATATGCCCAAAATTTTATCCCACAGGAGCCAAACAGCTCCAAATTAACCCGTCCTCCAAGAAGGAAAAAAAACGACTTAATGAACCAAATTAGGGGTAGGCTGGCACAGGAAGAACGAAGAAAATTGACAAAGAGAGACGTGCACCTTAGAAAGGGAATTGATGAATTCTTGATGTGGCCCACGAGCGATGTGGCATTGATGAACAAAGAGTGGCTATGCTGACAACAGCGCTCAAGTTGAGACGGTGGAGGAATACGCTAGCGACAGACGTACACGCTCAAGGTTCATCATTATAGCGATCCGGTCATGGCTGCCGGGCAGAGGTCATGAGCCGCACGTCCTATGGTTCCATGTCGTCATCTCAACGACGCCTTCGGACGTCGCTCTCCTCCTCTCAACGGCGGCTCGTCCGACTGCATCCGCTTAGGTCCATTTCTGGAGGCGATAGGCGGCGGCGCGAAGCTAGGTCTAGGGGCCGCGGTGGATCAGAGAAGGCTCCCTGATAGCCATGAGGATTTGAGGAAGCGGAGAACCGGATCGATCGAGAAGGTGCCGAGCCTGTTTTTTTCCTCGCGGGACGGGAGCCACGACAGACGCTGATGAAGGAAGGGCGAAACGCGGTTGTGGCGGAAGACGGAGCACGAAATTAATACAGACGGGATTAGTGGGACATAATTAGTTGGGACGGGATTTCTGGAAACGGCAAAACCACGTAGGTGCTCGGACTCGACGAAACATTAGATGTATTGGGCGACGACCGAACACGAAGTTCTTTTTAGGTAGTAGAGATAGAGATAGTACATAGTAGAGATACACAAGCCGACTTCATCTTTACAAAATAAAGTCTAAAAGAAAATAAGCAAATCTTCGAGGTCTTCAATTTTTTCTTTTTCTTTCATGACACAATCTTGTACTTTCCTGAAGGTAGCCGAAGAAACATGAACAAACCTGTAAATACCAACGATGATTCTCCCATAATTTTAATTTGAGCCGCAGTGCCAAGGTTGTGTGCACGCACGCAACCATTAAAGTAATCAACCAACATCGGCAAAAGTACCAACACGAGTATTCCAGGAAAAATAAACCGAACAGCCTGGTCGACGTCGACGAGGAGTCGAGAGTACGAATCACCATTGTCGAAGACGTAGCAGCCGAGACAAATATTACGAGGATAATCATCCTTGCGACAACCATGAGAAAAGCTCCAAAATCGATCTGACGAAGCAAGATCTGACAGACCATACATATAGAACTTGAATCTTATAGCACCATCATTGACAGCGGGAAGAAGATCTCATCGTCGCATGAAGGACCGAAGATCTCTTATTATGAACGATGCCATCTCTATTGACATAGATGCCCAATAAGAAGATGGCTACCAAAACCTAATTAAATCTTCAGAAAACACTATTTTTATTGAAAACTCCACCCATAAATCGGGTTACCCACCTCTCCTACCGGCTAGGCTGGCCGGAGGAGGAGAAACCGGTCTATAGAGAAAACGGAGGTGGAGACGGCGACTAGGTCAAAGTCTCAGAGAGGCCTCACGTGCGGGAGGAGAGAAGGTTTTGCACGTACTGCAACTCCTGACATAATACGTGCTGACATGCATATTATACAAAATCATGGTTGATAAAGAAAAAGCACATGTTCACCTCGCAACAAAAAAAAGGGTCTAGTTCAGTACAACGTCAAATAAAGTGGCCACTTGTTCTTTCGTCGGTTATCATTAGCACAGCAAGAACCAGAAGAACTGATACGATCTCAACTCCAACTTACTATAAGCTACTCACTCCGTGTTAAAATATAAGATATTTTAGTCTTATGAAAAAAATATATCTAGATTCAGAGTAGAACTGAATTAAGTCCATACAACTAGGGTTTAAATGAGCATACATACACGTTCTAAAACAAAATGACTACGACTGCTAGAATCAGTGCCGGCCCTGGGAAGGGGCAGGGTGTGCGGCCGCCCACGCCCCAAAAATCCAGGAGCCACATTCCCAGGTACGTTCTACTACTTGTATGCATACGTAATATGTATTGGAAGGCTAGAGGCAGGGGAAAAAAAGGCTTAATGGGCCATATAGCGATCGTCCCTGGGTAAAAAGGCCTGCTCTGTCTGAACGTAGCAGGAAAATATCCGATCAATCTCGCCTCCAGTCTGTTTGACTTCCTCACGCACCCACCGGCCCAGGTCGCCACCGACGGAGACTGACAATTCGCGTGCGGGCACGGAAGGCCAATGCGTTCTTCAGTTTTTCATTGACACAGCGATTGGTCGTCCGTTGATCTTCTAGCTGCACGATGACAGACTAACAATTCACTGCGATTTAGGGTTCTCGTCGATTTCAATATCTAGGCCCCCGATCACGATAATACGTCACACCCGCACATGGTGATTTGACCAATATGCGGTATATTAAATATTATATTACAATTCTCTCTACCCACCTTCACATACATGATGCATAGTTGGTATATTATCTTATTTCTAAATTAAAGATGACAAGATTCACCTTACCAAATTTCTGCCATGGAGATTTTCGAGCATGTCGGAGAAGTCGATTGTTATCTATCTCCATTGTTTATCATCTTATTTATTGTGTGTGTGATTGTCACATTGTCTGAAAGAAACTTTTTAATGTTAAAATTATTGAAGAACTATTTAAGGTCAACAATGACTTAGCAGCGGTAAAATGGTTCGAGAAGAAATTATTCGCTAACATCCACCATCATAAGTGACTTTCAGCAAGAAATGGTAGAATTTTTTTTAAGGTAATATGCATAAATTGTTTGATATGTGTACTACTTTTGGATGCATTTAAATGTTATTGACAACATATAATTCACGCGATTCGTTATTATTATTATTGTGATGTTCATATTAAGGGGTTCAAGTTTTAGTCTCGCCCCGGGCCCGGCCCTGGCTAGAATCACAATGTATATAATTACTAGTTACTAAAAAAGCACCATATTAACAGGACATCACTTGAGAGTTGATATAGCGAAGCTTCTCTAATCTCACAGCAATACAGTTGTCAAGAGGTATACATGCTAATCTTGTGGTCAACAGAAATGAAACAATCCTGAGCAGTAGGTAATTTGCTTGATAGAATTGTAGATTTCATACATGAACATAAACAGATTTCTCATTCTGGTTAGATAAACTCAACACCATAATCTTCCACCAAACTTGGGTGCTCCTGTTGCAGAGCATACATCTTGTCAGTCATTCCTTCCTTCCGATAAGCTACCACCAAGATGGATTATGTGGTGGCATCTGGAGCACGGTGCATATGCTTCATGTGCCTGAAGACCCTCTCATTTCCATCAGATCATTGGCCTTTGCATATGCCGCAAGAATAGCGTTGTGAAAAGATGTGTCTGCCGGTTCATCAAGCCTCTCAGCAAGCTTTGGAAACAAATCTAAAACATTCTCCCAAGGATTACAGATCACCTATAAAGGATGAAGGATCCCTACCAATCCAGTCACCAAGCTTATACTTTGTTGAATCTAGTTGCTCATCTGGTAACAATGTATCAATTTTAATTGTTTCTTTGTAGAAATATTTCTTCCTTGTTGCCTTGGAAATTAGTGACCTGATATTGAACAGATAGCATAATATTGCATCATGATTCAATACATTCCTAAATGGGAGATTGCGGAAAGTAAAATGAGAGAACAATTCGTTGCAGGTTGAAACACAGAGGCTGAACAGAAACTAAATAAATTAAAAGTTGTTTTGGCACCAATATCCCATGTTCACCCTCTGTACTGGAGTAGAAAAAAAGGAGGGACGGAGAAAAGAGAGGCCTCTAGACTAAATCAAAATCCTTTGGATGAAGGGTGCTAAGATAAAACATGCATTCAAAGTTGTAGGATAAACTAGCCACATTAGCAAATCATACATGGCAGAGGCTTAAGAGGTCTGAACTGCAGAACCACTCCAGGTAATACATATACGACTCACCTGCAGTTTACCGACATTGCAGCTTTGGCTCGCTGTGTAGAAAGGCCAAGCAAATATGCACATAGATTTATGACATCATAGGGCCCTCTAATTTCATTAGCATTATGAGCAGCACTTGAAATGATGAGATTCTTTCCTTTGGTCCAATCCACCAATAGCTAAAAACAGAAGAAAAGGACTGCATTAGCAGAAGAAACAAGTTGGAACTGCGATATGAAAGTCTAAGCTAGGATGCAGATGTCTCTATGAACCAGTGGTTTGAGCATAGTGAAAGTGAGATGAACTTGTCAGACCAAACAAAACACAAGCAATATATTGCAGAAGTAGATTGCATGCGCGAATGTTGTGAAATGCTGCAGAGCATGGTGGTAATGAAATTATAAACGAGATTATTAGACAATGTTTGCATCCAATGTGAAGGAAAAATGAAGGTAGAACAACGTTGGTAACCTTGGCTTCAGCTAAGACTTTTCTCCTTGAATTGACATCATCAATGAGGGGAGACTATGCAATCTCAAAGTGTATCCCTCTCTGCGGTAAGATGGAGAAATAGTTAGTTGGTACTTAGGAATACATAGATATTGTACATTGATGATTGATTCGGCTACAGCGGTAAGGGAGCTAGCGTTTAATTAGCGAATGATTACCTGCAGTGCAAGCTTGATCATTGCGAGCTTGAGATGGAACGGCAGTTTGTGGGAGAAGTCGATGGAGATAACATCCATCTCTGTGGCGAACTGGCAGAGGTAGTCGAGCGTGGCCTGGTTGAGAGGGCGCACGGCGACGATGTCGTATGTGCGTAGGAGGCGAGCAGCGGAGGGGGCGAGCGCGGACGCAGCTGCGGCGACGGAGTCCAGGGAGAGGGTGATTCGCGTGTACTGGCGGAAGGGCTCGTCGGTAGGGGATCCATTGCGAGAACGGTGGAGGGAGGCGGAGGAGGGGAGCGGGAGGGAAGAGAGGACGGGAAAGGGAGCGGTGCGGCAGCGGTCGGCGTCCGCGAGTAGGCCGTGGTGCGGGTGGTCAAGTGCGACGGCAGCGTAACCTAGCTCGAAGGCACGCGCGGCGGCGAGGAGGCGGGAGTTGGGGTTGGATGAAGGGAGGAGGCTAAGGTCGAAGAAGAGGAGCGCCATTGATTCGCGCCGCCAACTCCGTCCGTGAAGCCAGGAGGAAGAAGAGAGGAGAGGCCGTAGTACAGGTCTAACATGAAAATATGCAAGCCCATATAAGATTTAACAACTTCGCAAGGCCCATATCATTTTTTAACGTAAAGCCTATCTCAGAAATATTTCAGCCCATCCTTTTTACTATCTCTCTCAACTTTGTCGGTCAACCCGGGTGTTACCACAAGAGGGAGAGAGGAAGGAGTGAGGGGGAAGGAGATAGCTCGCATGTGATGTAGACATGTATTCGAGGTTATAACTAATGCGTTATTTTTTTTAGAAAGAGTATATAATAATATCACAGTGATACCAATTATACCCAGCCTCTGCAACAACGCATATCCTAGCGGCCCTATAGATGGACACAACTCAGAAAAAAAAGAATTACAAAAAAGAAAAGTCCCGCTACAGAGAACTAGTCCTTAAAGCAACGACACTGACACCATCAGAACAACATCAGTAGTCATCCACTCCAATAACAACGCTTTCAAGAAGGAAATAATGCCCAAACGCCATCGTTGCCCGATCAAAGATCATAGGTTTCATCCTGGAGAAAGTCCTTGCTCACAAAACAATGCTTTCAACAAGGTTATTGTCAGGCACAGCCAGTTAAGGCCAGACCATGGATTTTGACCCTGCAAGATAAGACTGGAAACTCCCCCTGTGTTCTCTTTCCGCACCAACAGTCACTGCAACGAGTCCCAGATCACGCATCCAGTTCTCCGTTGCCAAAAGAACAAAAATCACCACCACTACCTTCATATTTCCACTTTTCTGACATTCTCCGCATATGACTTCACCATGACTCTAAGAATGACACTTGGTAGAAACAAACAACAGAGCTTCGCAACGCTCCCGCTGAAACCAAACGGACAGAAAAACAAGAAGCGCACAACCGAATACCTTCCGATCCAGCAATCTTCAGTATAATACGCCCATGGAAGTTTGCATAGTTAATGTATTGTTATATTTTCTGTCATCGCTATCTTCAGTGGCGGATCAAAAAATTATTCGAAGCCTAGGCAAACGCTATATTTTAAGGCTAATAACACTATTTTTTTTAAAATTGCTATGAAATTAGGCTAGTTAGCCGATTGAAAGCCTATGCGTGTGCACAGGCTTAGGAACGGTTGGATCCGCCTATGGCTATCTTAATACTGGATTTGTCACTTGCTCAAAACCTTCAGTTAATATAGTACTCCATTCGTTTTAAAATACTCCCTCCGTTTCGGTTTATAAGTCTTACGCGTATATCTAGGTTATCAATTTGACCTATATAATTTGAATTATATAATATAAAAATTATATCATTAGAAAATACAAAGTCTAAAGTTTTCGGTGATATATATTTTGTAATATATACATCATACTAAGTTGCTCAATTTGACGACATAAAACTACGTGCAGGACTTGTAAACCGAAACGGAGGAAGTATAACATATTTTAGCATTTTTATGATGCATATGTATCTAGCATATTTTTCTCCGAACCTACACACTAAATGGCATCTAAATACACGTGTTTTAGAAAAAACCTAAAACATCTTATATTTTAAAAGGGAAGGAGTGGTTGCTTTACATGACAAATGCAGTTTTAATAAAATAAAAATGATAAAATTTGATTTCACGCGGTGGCGGATCTAGTATTTTACTAATGGGTAAGCCAAACCCAAAAATTGATGACTATTTAGACTATTTACCAATTAAATAAATAATTATAATTTTGCATTGTAATACATTATAGAAGCAATAAGTAAAATGTAATTGAAAGATTAAATTCAAATAGTTCAAAACATCATATGATATTCTAAAATATGCATAAAAGAACCTTACAATTCTTCTTGTCTGCCTACGCTTTTTCATTAACATGAAAGTGTCAATTATATCGCCTACGCTTTTTCATTAACATGAAAGTGTCAATTATATCACCTTCATCCACTTCGTTGATTATGCTCTCTTGCTCTTGATTATGCTCTTCTAGCCAAGTTTCAAGTGGAGAAGGATTTGAACTAGTGACAACCTTTTCGTTGTGTGTCTCTCGAAAAAAGAGGCAATGTCTCTTCTCTTCTTCATGATTAGAAATTTTCAAGGAAAAAAGTATGAAAATTGGCAGTATATATGGTCGATTAATAAAACTTACGCTTAATGCTAGAATCGAAATTATCGTGCTAGCTGGTGGTGTTGTCACAAACTTACTCATCGAGTAGGCCGTCGGCGAGGCGGCAAGGAAAGAATTGGCGTCCAACTTGCTAACGTGGTGCCGGACTGCCGGTGTTGTGACCTGCCTGGTTGATTCCCGAATTCCCTATTTGATCGGGAAGACGGCAATGGCTCCTTGGAATCTTGGAGGCCGGACCACACTGCGCCGGACAAGTTGGGCGTCGTCAGGGCATCGCCGCGTCGGACGGTCAGGTCATCTCCACTGGCAAGACCCAAACGAACAACCTAAACGATCTGTTTTAGTCCATCAAGCCATTGGTGTTTTTGGTCATGGTCCGGCCTGTCTGGTTAAACACGCACAACAACGCGACAAAAACAAACAGGCCAGATCAAAAAAGAAGGCTCATGTGTGGCTACATTTAGGCCAGTCTGTGCCCGCGTTTGTCTAAACAGACACATCCATGCATCAGATCTGGTCAAAAATAGATCGGTTCGGCCTGAATAATTCGAATAGATTGTGCCGCTGGGAAGCACGTCTCAGACCTATTTAGACACGGACCGTTTGGATAGACCCGTGTCCCTCAGGACATGGACGTAGGGTCGGGATTTATTTTAGATGGATCTTGAGACAGTTGGAGACGTGGACTTGCCACTACTCGGCTTGATCGTTTCCTTTTTTTTTTGTGCCGATCGATCGCTCGTCCTATAGTTCACCTCACATTTGCCTAGCATGATCTAGTCTAACAAAAAATTGCCTAGCATGATCCCTCTTTCACATGAGAGCCAACTTAGTTCTATGATTTGTTTTCTTCTTTTTGCCTAGCATGATCCCTCTTCTTTTTATCGAGATCCTATATATATATACTTACTCTGTTTTAAAATATAAGATGTTTAGATTTGTAAAAAAAATATATCTAAACTTGTTCTAGTATGTAGATTCACTCCAAAGCTGAGTGCACCTATATACTAAGAGGACTTTTACGGTGCCCAAAATTAACTGGAACCGTCTATTTCTGGTGATCCACCAATGGCTTGTGCAGTCTGGTACTCCACGGTTGACACGCTAAAAAGTTTAGCCAAAACTCATGGAGTACCACACACCGGATGGGTATTTTGGTGTTTTCACGTCTTATTTCGGCAAAACTTTTCCTCATGAATATCGTCGTCCCCAAATCAGGTCAACAGCAAAAGTTAATCAAAATATGTGAAGAGGATCCGGCCGGGACGTACGAGGCGATGGACTGCCTTGGCAGGGCTATGGCTGCTGCCGCCAGTGGGGAACAGGAGGAGCACACGCCCGTCCGCGGGGCGCTGCTTGCCATGGCTGCCGTCGCTGGCAGAGAATGGGAGATGGAGCACCACATGCCTGGTCCACGCCCCTCCGCTCGTCATGGAAGTCGACGCCGGAGGCAGCCAGCCGAATTATGACATGGACATGTATATCTGCTACTGAATTGTGCTGCGCATCACTGCATCAAGTCAAGTTACAGTGCTCTGCTTCTCTAGCGTATTCACGTTTTGCTGATGTTTAAGTTCTCTCAAATCAATTGGATCAACGCATACGAACAAAGAGTTCCTAGGCTGTTATCTCAGTCAGCAGATGCAAATAATTAGGAGAACGAAGCATCTCAATATTTCACAATAACCCATAAAAATACATTATAGTACTCCTACGAATTAGGCATCGGAACTCGCAAGACATGACAAGGACGTCGACGTGAGATGAGATAGATCAGTCGTTGGCTTGTCTTCGGGGATTTGTGCAGTCGAACGCCAGTAGGCGGCCTAGAGCAGCGCGTTGCCCAATGCCAAGACGTCATCCTAGATCATGACGTAGGTCTTGTCCACCTTGCCGCAGACTAGCCGCTCGGGGCAGGTCATGCATACACCTGAGCTTGCCTCATGCCAGATGGTGGCCAAATCAGGCGCTACGGCGGCGCGAGGAAAAACCCAATCTAGATCGTGAGAGTTCCTGAGTCTATGGGGAGGAAAGGATAAAATGTCCAAATTACCCTCTATCATTGACGGTCAGATTTATCCGGTACTCCGGTACGTGGTTATGGAGTACAAGAGTACTGTAAAAATCCTCATATACTAAAAGTAGTCTAAATACATTTGCTTTACAAAACTAAAACATAGTATTATATTTTGAAACGGGGGAGTAGTTCCTAAATGGCGCGGAGGTGGAGCGAAAGCGAAAATAGCAGGTGCCGGTGCCTCAATGTTTGTTCTAATGACCTCGATTTTCATAATTTTGCTATGAAAGTTGCACGTGGTTGTACTTCTTAAGAGCAGCTAAAGCTTCTGTTTTTGTTGAAAAGATGACCTCTGCAGTTCCCTGGCAAAATGGAGTCCTAGTAATAATGAGTTGAATTATGAGCATTTGAACAAAACGAAAGTTGTGTATTAAAAGGGAAATTGTTGAAACGCAAAAAGAAAGTGTGGGTTGCAAACCTTTGATCATCCACTTTTGTCGTAGTTTATGGAGTAACACCGCTTGATTCCACACATCACAAAAAAGAGGTCCTCAGCAAAGTAAACAGCATATTTAGGACAAAGAGACCATAAAGAGAGAGAATTCAATGGTTGATTGTTAGCGTGGAGATAGATTCCCGTGCTCTGGTGTGATTGGATGGATTCAATCTTTGCCGCTGCTCAATGGCATGTCTGGGAGGTGGTTCACTTGCCTGCATGGCTTATGGCTAGGTGGCACCGTCTTCCTTACCTCTTACTCACCATCGCCTACGTGCTTCGGTTTCTAATCAAAAGAAGTTTAGATCACCCCCACAAGTATTGGGTTCCGGTCGATAGCCCCAAAGAGAGCGTTTATTCCCCTCAAGTTTTCAATACCGGACAAATTAACCCCACAGGAAATAATGAAAAGTTTTTTAAGCAGTTTAGGACACGGTGGACACCGGTTTTGGCCATGATAGACTCCAGGTGAAGACGCACTGGTTGGTCAAGACGCACCAGCTCGAACACGGCCATCTCCGTAGAAACTTCTTGCTGCTTGTGCCCAGCATCATCCTGCTTCTCCCCGTCGGCTTCATCATCTCTAGCTGCATCCCGGTGCACCTGCCCAGCTTCATCATGCACGCCATCTGTGTTTGCGTGCTGCATCTGCAACAACAAAGAAGGCAAGGCCTTGCTCACCGCCCGCTGCTGTGAGAGTCCCTGGGCACCATCAGCACCAGGCGAGAGAGGAGCGTCGATCCTGCCCTGTCCAGGGAGCATGCAGGGGAGCCCCATGAGAGCCTAGTTGGCGTGCGTGAGGCTTGGTCTATGCGACCACGACGGCGAATCGGGTCGCCGTCCCGTCTTCTCCCTTTGTAGCGCGCGATGACATATTAGCGCTGGGTATGGCTCCGCTCGCCCGCCTTGACCATCGTAGTCGCGGTCGCCGTCTCTGTCCCTGTCGCGACCAGCGTCACGAGCGCCGTGCGTCTCGACCCATCGGGCAAGGCCGTGTCCCAGCTCCTCGCTCGCGACAAGCGCCTTCTACGCCACATGGCCGCGATGGTGGCGCTCGACTCGGGTCTCCTAGTAGAGGTCGTTCGCCATTTCTCCAAGATACTCGAGAGTCGATGGTTGCGTGCCTCATGGGCCGAGCCTCTACATTCCAGGTTGGCGTCCTCACCGCAAGCTAATCGCCCGCATCCAGGGACTCCGCGGTCCGCGTCGCTGTGGGCAAGGCGTGCAAAATCGATTACTATGCGCTGCTGGGCGTGCGGCCCGAGTGCACACGCTCTAAGATGGATCACAGGCACTTGCTCTTGTCGCTGAAGCTCAAGATGATCCTGCCATGGTGTTCGGCAAACGACTGGAGCTGGTATACTAGCACCACGACCTGGAGGCGGTGCGCGACCAGGCCTGTATGTCCTCTCTCATATTGTACAGGATGCTGCAAACGGGTACTCGTTCATCAGGTCCGCATGAAGAAGCTGTCAATAGACAAAGGGCGAGGGAAGCTGTGGCGCCTCAGCAGCAGCTACGTTGTCCAAGCAGCAAAATGCAGCATCGATGCTGCCTGTCGGAGAAACATCGTACTGAGATGGACAGAGTTGTTGATGGATGGGTTCCAGCCATGCTAAACACAGTGACGTGGACAGGTGCCAACGTGTCCTAAACCGTTGTCCAGGTGTCTAAAACCGGTCATGATACTGCTATTAGCGCCTTGGGGGGTAATTTGTCTGGTATTGCAAACTTAGGGGGGGTTAAGTAGCCCATTTCATAGTTAGGGGGGCTATCGACCGAAAGCTAATACTTGTGAGGGTGATCTAAACTTCTTTCGTTTCTAATCCATACAGGTGATGTCATCTAGCACCCCATCGCAGACGGTGTCCCGTGCTCCAGTACGCGGATGATAGCGTAAACATCTTGTGCGGGGATGTGCCCTCCAGTCACCGCCTTCGCCAGCTGCTCTATAGCTTCGATCCCATGAATGTGGCACTTGAGGTCCTCGCCGAGATCAATGTAGTGCTCCAGTGTCCGGTCGTGGGGTTCCCCATACTTACATGGGGTTCCCTCTGTCGGCAGAAAAACTGCAATTCGTGAGGTTCACGTACGCCGGTCATCGTCAAGCTAGATAAGTGCCTATCTGGGTGGCACACTCTTCTTCTCTCTTTCGGTGGCTGCTTCTTTCTACTTAGGGCCTGTTTGATTCGCATGATAGAAAAAAAATGGGAATAGGAAAAATACAGGATTAGAATGTCATGTCTACTTGAATCCTACAGGATTTGGAGTCTACGGGAAATTTTGTTGAATGAGTGTTTGAATCGCATGAAAGGCAAAAGAATTATAGCACGAGGTTTGGGTGGATAAAATATTTCCTCCAAAACTTAGTGCAATGCAATCCTATGAAAAAAAAAATCCTACGACTCAAACGATGTACAAAGAAATTTTTTCTGGGTATCAAAATCCTTCAAATTTTTTATGAGATTTCTTTGAATCAAAAAGCCCTTAATGTTATGCTCGATGTGCTGCCCGTGTTTGCAATGGGAGACCTCCAGTTGACCAATGGCGTGATTTCCGCGCTACACTGCATGTGCCAGGCTTTCTTGTGGGCTACTTTTTGGACCATGTCACTGGAGCACGTCTGTCGTGCTAAGGAGGAAGGAGGGCTCGGAGTGTGCTCACTCATGGATCAAAACAAATTGCATGCTAATCAAGTTGCTTCACCGCCTCGACACCGTGTCGAGTGAGTCTTGGCGTCACTGGGTTTGGAGTTGTCTAAGCTTCCGGTCCACGACTCTCTATGGCAGTCACTGACCCTCTCTCCAAGGGCATGTGCCCCTCGACGGAGCCATCTCGGGTATATTTGCTTTAGATTTCGTCTAGAGCAACGTTGCATCGTCGAAGGTCCGGTTCTTTGCATAGCTTATCAAATCGAATTAGATTTTGGCAAATGAACTAGAAGTAAGATTTTGGTGAAATCCCTCAAAATTCAAACTAGATTTTGGTAAATAAACTCGAAGTGGCATTTTTGTGGAATCTCACTTGACATCTACATAGCATGTAGGCTCGCGCCAATCTACCTTTACTGCCAAAGAAAGTGGGTGCCCTCTCTATGATGCGCCGCTCGAGACCGCCAGCCACATCATGTTTGGTTGTCGTTTCGTCTAGGGGTTCTGGGCGGCTCTCGGTTTATACGTTGCTCCCACCCTCAATATCGCCAACGTAGGGAGCTGCACCTGCCTCCGACAACTCTGACGAACCGCATCCACCTTTCGTCTCATGTACCCATGCCTTTGGCACCTTTCGAAACATAGGAACAGTGTCGTCTTCAAAGGGTTGGCCCCTCCCTCGCCCTCATTCATAAGGCATGCGATGATATCCTTTGGCGATCCAGGCTCCGTGTGGCTCTTCGGGGCGACATTGATGTTTGGTTGACATACCTCTTCCTGTCCGATACTAATTTGTAAAATGCTAGCACGGGTTTAGCATGTGTGTATGCTCCGTCCACCTCCTCCCGTCAAGGTTTAGCGCATGTGCATGCTCTGTGTGTGTGTGCTTATTAGTGTCCACCTCCCGTCAAGTATGATGTTCTCCTTTCTCTTCAGGGTTTTTCTCCCCTCACACACACACACACACCCCACCGCGTTGACCACTTGAAAAAAAAAATACTTGCTTCAGGTAAAAGTAATTATAACCACGGTGCTGAAAATCATGGACATTATTCTTCCTCCATTACAATATGAAAACACTAAGAACCAATGAAACGTTATTCTGCATGCACTTTCGATTCTTTTGGCTCCCTGGCAAAGTACCTAGAATAATTTATTTACTGCTTACCATGACCGTGGAAGCTAAATCAAGAGCTGATCGTGCTTTGTTGCAGAGCATCACTTCCGTCTGATTGTCGCTTAGATTCTACAATCAACAAACCGAGAGAAAGAATGCATCAAGGATTTGGAGGACCCCTTAATTTATTTTACTCCCAGATGTGTTTCTTTATCCACTAGATAAAGCTGCCTGTAGTCCTCTAAATGCTATAAAAACATAGTCTTCTTCTAAATAAAAGAAGACAACTAAGTTTGGATACCCATATGAAGTTGTTCGGGACAAACTTTTTTTCATCACGGATTTACAGCCGAGGAAACTTTTTCACACGGATAACTAAATTTACATGAATGGTACATTGCAACGGGACTAACCTTTGAACGGATAATCTTCTTCATATGCTCAAAATTTTTATCGCTCTGCTTACGGAACATCTTGGGCGGCACACGCTTTTCAAATAAAATCAACAAATGCATCAGAAACAACAATATGCATTAATCCAGCAATAAGAACATGATTATTGTGTTCCCGCGAAAAAAAAGGATGATTATTACTTGCTGCCTTCTCTAATCTAGTGTTGAACTTGCATAGAAGTCTTAACTGACATAGTTACATAATTGGGTCACTCCCTCCCACCGCGTAGAAGAAAACTTACCACACCCAGTTTGGCTCGATAGTCGTCTCTGTACTTCTCCAGATCCTTGATGATGGTGTCTAACTGAAGAAGCAATTGACGGTCAAGCATAATCACAGCACGCCGAGACATGAACAGCGCCTGGAAAGGAAGGAAATCGAGACAGGATTGTGAAGCTTACCGCATCCGGACTGCCGCCCTCTCGCCCTTGCTCGGGCTCAGGCTCAGGTTCAGGCTCGAGGTGGCGATCGGCGCCCTTCTGGCAACGGGGGAGGAAGAACGCGCCGCGCGGGCGTCGCCCCAGCTGGATCCTAAGCAACGGCGACGGCGAGGGGGAGCTCCGGCCACGCGCGGGCGCGCGCAGGGTGACGCGAGCGGGACGCGTGCTCGGGGACGCGGCGGCGACGGTCACGGGATCTGCCCAGCACCAGGAGGCGCAGAGCGAGGCCATGTGTGGAACTGTGCGCACGAGAACGTCTACTTTTCGTTTCGAACGTGAAGCTGCGAGGGCGCGAGTATCGAAATCACGAAAGCAGAGAGTACGCGAGGAGATCAGGAAATATTAAGGTCGATTTGACAGGACACTTCTTGTTCACGGGGCGACAGTTCGGTTTGGACTCTCTGTCGTTCTCTTGAGAATCCTGATGGTTTCAGAATACTGTACTTTGTTCGAGCATTGTTCGGGCCCGTTTCTTTCAAGGAAAAACAAAATCTATCGTTCAGTTAGACGAATTTTGAACTATTCGACCTTGTTTGGTGGAGTGCTAATTTTTCTACTAGCAGTATGTAGAATACGAGAATTGGTATGCCTTTCATAAGGTAAATTTCATTTAGAGAAATATTTAAAAGAATAAAATAATCCAAAATGCATCATCTAACAACAGGTTGTGTTTTTCCGCGGAACGAATCTGAAGAATGCATTATGGAACAATCAATACAGAATCCAGACCGAACTGTCCTATCGCGCCTACCCGGCGAACGTCCTAAAAATGCACGTTTTTAGCGGTCGTTTTCGACACGAGATCTCGCGTTTCCCGCGCCCACCCCCTCCCATCCCGGACGCGTGACCAGGTCCAAAAAGGAAAAGCTGTCTTTTCCTCCAAAATTTGGGACCATCTTCCTCTCCAAGCAAAAACCAACGGAACCAAAATCCCTCCAGATCTAGCGCTATCCCCCTCCCTCGATTACTCACTTGTCCATGTCGCCTTCATCCTCTAGACAAGAACGACATTGCAGCTCCACCTTAACACCTTGATGCCCAGCGTCCTGCTCCTGAAAAATAAAAGGAACACACAGGGAAAACAGCAGGTACTTCTCAAATCAAACCTTCAATTCACCATGATTTTGATAGCAACGTCTCTATATGATTCTCACGATGACAATATACTGATGCACAACATGGATCTAAACGAAAAATGGGTCATCTATAACTACTCCTCAATTTGCATCTGAGATATGTCCAATCTTGTTCAAACTATAAGAAATCAATCATCCTAAGCTTCAGTGATAGTATATGTTGATCCCTGCATTACAAACAACTAATTTAGGACAACTAACAATTAAATAGACATAATATCTTATTTATTGCTTCATTGTAAAATTTAACATGATGAATATTTTGGTTGAACAACTCTAAAACCATGGATATCGACCTAAATGCGAAACCAGATCAAAAAATAGAAGAAGAGCATGCTGATGTTTCACACATAAATGCCATCGTACAAGTTATAAACAAAGGTATGATGATTATATGCAATGAACTTATCCAGCAGCATTTAAAAAAAAGTTATCCATGCTTATATGCAGAAATTATTAACTAGCTAAAACAGAAGTTATCCATGCTTATATGCAGAAGTTATCCATTATCTAAAACTACAGTTACCCATGCTTACATGCAGAAGTTATCCACTATCTAAAACTACAGTTATCTATGCTTACATGTAGAAAGTTATCCATGCTTATATACAGAAGTTATCCACTAGCTAAAACTGCAGTTATCCATGCTTACAATCAAAAGTTGTCCACTAGCTAAAACTGTAGTTATCCATGCTTACAATCAGAACTTATCCAATAGCTAAAACTACAATTATCCATGCTTACATGTAGAAAGTTATCCATACTTACATGCAGAAATTATCCACTAGCTAAAACTACAGTTATCCATGCTTACAATCAGACTTATCCAATAGTTAAAACTACAGTTATCTATGCATATGAGTAGAAGTTATCCACTAGCTAAAACTACAGTTATACATGCTTACATGCTAGAAAGTTATCCAGGAACATAAGTAGAAGTTATCATTAGCTAAAAATGCAGTTATCCAGAAATATAAGTACAAGTTATCCACTAGCTAAAGCTATAGTTATCCATCCCTATATGCAGAAGTTATCCATAAATATGAGTAGAAGTTATCCATGAATATAAGTAGAAGCTATCCAAAAGCAAAAACTACAGTTATCCATGAATATGAGTAGAAGTTATCCAGGAACATAAGTACAACTTATCCACTAGTTTAATCTATAGTTATCCAGGCATATGAGTACAAAGTTATCCATATGATGTTACTCAAGTCACCAACAATTTAATTCAGCAATTATCCAGGCACACAGGTGCAAGTTATCAACATAGCTAGCACTATAGTTACCCATGCTACATGTAGAATTTAACAACAATATAAACACTAAAAATATGTGTGACTAAAACATTGCAAATACAGATGACATATTTACAACATACTTCCTAGTTTAAAAAGTTACCCACCTATTAGAACTGTTGTTATCCATGACTTCTCATTATATATACCCATTCCTGCAAAAAAACAGAAATGGTAACTTGTGTTTATTTGCATAATAGGTGATGTACATACTGAAGAACATACTGACAATGACTACATGTATACTATAGTTGAACAAGCTGCACAAGAAACAACCACGAGTGGCACAATTGAAGAAACATCAGTACACACAGCAGATTCAAATGAGGATGGGGAGAATAATGCACACAATGATGCCAGAGATGAAGTACACTCTACACCACAACCACCAACAGATGGAATGCGCTTTGACAGTTTTGAATCAGCTAGAGAATACTACATGGCGTATTCACAACGGAAGGGTTTCGGAATAAGGACAAATTGGTCAAGAAAAGACGTAAGAAATGAGCTAAACAAGGCGTATCTTGTGTGCACAAAAGCTGGTAAACCACACGAAGAAAAGAAAGACACCCAGAATCCAAAATCATGTGTTAAGAAAAGGAAAAAATACACATCCAAGGACTGGGTGCACAACACACTTATATGTCAAGAGAAAGGATGCATGGTGGTATGTTCAACATTCATTGGATGATCAAAACCATTCCTTGATAATAAAACCTTCATTAACAAGGTTCTTGCGTTCACACCGAAACATACCGGCAGAAGAAAAGGTGTTCTTGCAGATGCTGCATGCATGCAACATCGAAACATGCCGACAAATGCAGCTGATGGCAAGTTTCTACGGCAGTCTGAATGATGTGCCATACACGGAAAAATACGTGGCGAACCTAAGGGCTTCTTTTCGCAGTGAAAACAATCACCACAACATGCAAGACACCTTGGCATACTTCGAAAATATGAAGGCAGAAGATCCAGATTTCTTCTACAAATTTACACTTGATGAAGAGGACAGGATTGAGAACCTGTTTTGGGTTGACGGGGAATCATGAAGAGCATACAAGTCTGGATACAATGATTGCATATCGTTCGACACTACCTACCTAACGAACCGGTATAAACTACCATGCGCTCCATTTATTGGGATAAATAACCATGGACTATCGGTTCAGTTTGGATGCGGGTTCATGCATCGAGAGCTCAAGGACAACTTTGTTGGCTGTTTTTAGCAATGGACGACTTAGCACCAAAAAATATAATAACAGATCAAGACGCTGCCATGAGTGGTGCTATAAGTGTTATTTTCCCGGATGCAACTCACAGGAATTGCAGATGGCACGTCATCCAGAATGCAACTAAGAAAATAAGGACATTCATAACCAACCACCCAGAGTTGCTTGACGCTTCAATGCATGTGTGAATAACAGTTTTTCACCGGAGGAATTTGAGGAGGCTTGGATGCATATGATAAATACTCATAATGTCCGTGACAATGTGGATCTGTTTTCACTATGGAAACAAAGAAATGTTTGGGTACCAGCGTACTTTATGCACGCCTTTTTCCCATTCCTTTAGACCACAACAAGAAGCGAAGGGTTCAACGCAGTGCTCAAGCGGTACGTTAAACCAAGCAACTCCACTTATAAGTTTGTACAATAGTACATGTCAGTAAAAGAAAATATTTATAATGCTGAGCTAAAGGCAGAGTGTGATACAGCTTTGACAGACCCGGAGTAGTGGTGTGGAAGCATTACGGAGAGACAAATGGCAAAAGCATACGCGAGGAAAATTTTATTTAGGTTTCAGAGCGAAATGCGAAAGAGCATGTCATACCAATGCGACCACCTCAACAACTACCATTTTGAACTGAGCATAACATGGATACCGGTTCCACACTATGGTTACAGAAGTTATAGGGTATTCGCAAACTGGGAAAAAGGAACATATGAATGCAACTAATGCAAATTCGATCATGAAGATATGTTGTGCTGCCACATTATAAAAGTGATGACGCATATAAAAGTCCATCAAATCCTAGATAGGTACATCCTGAAAAGGTGGACATTGGACGCGGAAACTATCCTAGCGGAACCAAATGACAAACATAAACAAGGAAAGAAATAGATGACTGAAGACTCAAGAAATATGATGGTATTTGTATCATACAGACAAGAGTTTGCAAGATCTACAAAGATAGGAGTAAAGACAGATGATGGAAGAAAAATAATTAGGAAACACTTGAAGGAAATGAAACAAGAGCTAGATGTGATAGCAATAAGAGAAGAGAAGAATACAAGAGAGGCCGAAAATGAAGCGACTACTATGCCATCGTCTAGTGCTCCTAACGACGCAAGCGTGACACCTCCGACAACTGTCCCACCAAACAGGGCACAATCAACAAGCAACTATGCAGCAGTTCAAAAAACAAGCACATCGGGATCTCACATGTCATCAACAAAGCACATACAGAACCCGGAGAAGTCAGTAACAAAAGGGCGACCATGACAAATAGCAAACAAAAATCCACTAGACCTTGCTACAAAGAAATCAAAGAAATGCAGCCACTGCGGTGCAGAAGGTCACACCATCCGCAAATGCCAGGAAAAGTTGAAGCTGCTATGATACCAAATCTAGAATGTTTATATAACACAAAATGCAAACGATATATTTGTTGTTTCTATGTATGATAGTTCATGCTATACATTCTATGGTTTCAAGTTATCCATGCATATGAGTACAAACATCCACCAGATAACACAGAAGTTATCCACGCACATGAGTACAAATTATCCATCGCCTAACACAACACTTATCCATGCATACAAAATACAGGTTATCTACTAGTTAAATCTATAGTTATCCATGCGTATATGTAAAAGTTACCCAACAAAATATTAATATACTATTTAAAACAGAAGTTATCCAGACATATGACTACAAGTTATCAACCAACAAACACAACAATTATCCATGCATACAAGTAGAAGTTATTCGGTAGATAAAAACTACAGTTATCCATGCTTATATGTTGAAATTATCCCTCAAAATCATCAATAGAAAAATTATCAAACAGAATTGACATTAGAAAGAAAGCATAAAAACACTCATATTGTAACATCCCACCATTAGAGCCTAGAAATAAGCTGAACCCAGATGTGTGCATTGCATTCATGCATAGAAAATCCGAATAATTTTCGCGCTTTTAAACAAAACTTGTCCAAGTGATTGAAGCTTCTCTTAACTTGATGGAATTGAAGTAGATCATCAAGTTGATTGCGATAAGTTTCAAAAATACCTTTGTTAAAATCTCATTTTGGGTAAGAGAGATTTGATCTAAGGGTAGATCAAATGTACTATAAGTTAAACCTTAATACCATGTGAAATATATTTGATCAATAGGTGATCATATTATAGTATTCATTATAATCACTCATAAGTACCAAGTCAAGGATATAATACAAATAATAAGCATGTAGCAACTATATCTTAATCTCATCTGCATATACCATTAGTATCATGGTGATACCCAACCCTACTTCTTATGGAGTAGGAAAGGAACTAAGCTTAGATAATTCACCATATATTTTAAATTCCATATCAATCCCTATCATCCATCTTGAGTTATATTTCAATATTTGTTGTTAATCAATGTTGAGAAATCAACTATTGATTCATCCCTTCTCAAACTATCAAGTATTTGATCATAACACAATTTACAAATAAGTGTCTACAAAGAAACAATTAAGAAGAGGGAAATAGTGATGCTAGTTTTAGATGTCATTTATTTGATAAAAATGATTGAAAAGAATCCAATCAATAAGATAGTTGATGGAGCTAAATCCTTCCTTGATAGAAAAGAAGATTGCAAGGGTTAAGTCTGGAGATAGTTACGAGGAGTAGTCCTATTGGAACAAGTAGGTATAGTTAATGAATTATATCTCCTAATCCAATAGAGCTAAACAGAAGATAATTTCAATACAACTACTAGGTTGTATTGATAGTGGCCTTGATTAGCCAACTGGAAATCTAAACCATAATGGATCAACAGATTATAATGATCAAGCCTTATTCACCAAGATTGAGTACTTATGTCATGAATAAGTGGTATTGGTGGATAAAACATGATTAAATCTTAGTAGTGTTATTCATCTTAAAATATAATCAACCTTAGAGAAAGATCAGTGATGGAATATTAAGGAAGATTGTGAGTGAAGTTGAAGGAACTACTGGTTGAATGGAAGTTTATCAATAGTAGAATAGTAGGTGCAATCAAGCATGGATATGAAGAAGTTATGAAATCTTTTAGTATCAAACTCATTGGATTCATCCATGAGTTTACAAGAGTGATATATGCATAAGAAGATTTAACTGAGGTAAAGCTCATCATGTTAATCATGATGATGGATAGGAAGAAGTATTCTATCTAGGATAGGAATTCCTTAATTAGAGATCCAAGATTGTGAAATATAGTTATATGTTATAAATCATTTTCCTATTTAATATTGGTAAGCAATCAACTCTAAATCTCAACTCAAACATAATATCCATCTTATACCATTGATCCATCATCTGATGTCCATAACACTTTATAGAAATATCTTCCTATAGCAAATTACATAAGGCAATATGCTCAGCCATTAAATCTTAACTCTTAAAAGGAACCCAAGCTTATACAAAAACCTAAAGTCAAGGGTAGTACTCATAATTAAAAACCCTAAACTTCTTTGTTTATCACATACATTTCTATTTTCCAAATTAATGGGAGTAATAACCACCATATCAATGTCTTTATATTTCATGCATCAAATAATGGTATAAAATCATTATACTTATATATAAATTTTCTATTCAAACTATGAGCTTACTGAAATTAAGTTGATAAGCAAATAAGAATATATCATTCAATAAATCTCTAACTAAAATAAGTAGAGAAAAATAATAAGAAAAGTTTATATAAAATATTACCAAAGGGGTTCACATTAAGTAAATACAAGTAATACAAAAATAGGATATAATAAGAATTCACAAATGAGACTAGGTATATTTTTGTATTGTTGTAAATATCCAGCAAACAAATTATACAAAGAAAGATTCAAAATATAAATTAAATTCAAATCTGAATAAGAAAACAGAAAATAGAAAAAGGATAAAACAAATAAAAACCAAACCTGGCCGCAACCCAACACCCTACACCTATCTAACGCCTGCAAATTCACAACAACCAAAGAATCAGTGTCCTTTTCCATCTGTGACTGACAAGTGGGGTCAGGTGAGGACCGCGGGTTGAGCTAAATAAAACGTCAGGGGGTTATCCACAAAACGACCATCGTCGTCACCATCACGCACACATGCAGCTCGCTGGCGGAGTTCGCCGCCGCCCGATGCCGTCATCGCTGTCATTGCGCCAAGATACTCGCCGCCATTGCCAGGAGGGGATAAGAAGGCCACCGCGACGCATTGCTTCCATCCCTATCCCCAATCCCTCCTTATCCTCTCAGATAGGAACAAGACCGAACCCTAGCTCACCAGAGCCACTCCTCGCCGTCGAACCACGTCTCTCCACACCATTCTGAGCCGTCATGGAGAAGCGCCGTCCTCTGTAGATCCTTTGGGTAGAAGCTTGCATCAAGGGGAGCACTGGAGCGGGTGAATTTGGCCATTCCTCTTCGCAGCAATTCGTCGGAATCCTCGCCGGGAAGCTCGATTTCGACCGCGCCTGTCCTCGTCGACCACTCAATCATCATCAGAGTGAGTTCCTGAACTTCCCAGTGACGTTTAATCGTCGGATCTCGTTGTTAATCGTCGTTTCATCACATGCCACCGTCGGCCACCGTCAGAGCTCGTCGGAGCTGAAGCTCCGATGACCATTTCCGAGCGGCGCTGCCACTATTCGGTTCAGTAGGTTGCGCTGATTCGAACTAGACCTATTCTGCTTTCGGGGGTGCCGTAGATCATCACCGGTGACCACTCACCAACGGCGATGGTGGTACTGACGCCATCATTGCGTCATGATCGCACCACGTCAGCTAGTTTGACTGGTCTTTGCTAACGTGGCAAGTGACGTGGTCAGGGCCCATATGTCATTGACCGGGGTAGATAACCAATCGGTAACAAATGTAGTTCTTTTAACCTGAGAGCTGAGGTGGACAATGGCCCACAGGTCAGTGACTGGGGCTAGCTCTGGACGTGGTGTAAAAAGTAATTTTCTGTTTAGAAATAAATAAAATGTTATAATCCAATTAATAATATTCCAGAAATCAAATAAATGATTAAACTTTGTTTAATTAATAAATTTTGATTTATAATTGAGAAAAATATGTATAATATATGAAAATTTTCAGAAAAATAAAATCTATAACTTAAAACTATTATCAAATATTATTATGATGATTATTTAAATAAATGTTATTTAATAAAGGTTTTATAAATAATAAAACTTTGATAATTCATATTTTTAAATGATAAATGTTAATAATATAAATAAAATACCAAAAATCTTAGAAAAATAATAATTCTAATTTAAAACTATAATCATGTATTATTAGTTCACTTAATTAAATATTTATAATTATAAGATAATAAGAAATAAAAAAATCATATCCTATTATTTATTAATCACAAAAATAAATGTGATATACGAAAAGGATCACAAAAATAATATCTACATGATAAAAATCTAATATTATACCTTTGAATTAAATAAAAATTCAAATATTTTAATAACTCAAATTTAAACTTATTTATTTCATTTATAATTCATATAAAGATCAATAAAACTTATTAATATTCCTATAACGAGTGAAATAAGTCTAATAAATAGTATTAATCTCAAATATTAATAATCTAATGTCATAATGATTTAAAACATTATAAATGTTTTTATTTTAGAAATATCTACAACCTTAAATGAAGATTATCTCTAAAAAGAATTTCACTAATAATAAAGTCCTTAAAGAACAACTTGTGAACAATCAAATCTTCTCTAAACCATATTAATTACCAAATTACAAAAACTACTACAACACTATATAAATCCATAAGTGAGTTAAGTAACATTATGTTGGGTTTATAAACTATACTCACTTATCTATAAAAGATAAATGATATTACCCCATACTCAAATCAAGAAACCATTACTCAAGTAACAGAATAAACATTCTTAAGTAACTTAAAGGACACATTTCAGATATACAAAATACCAATGTATAAGTACGATACTTTCAAAACTATCTATACTTTAAAGTTAACTTTAGTCTGCAGAATCTTAATAGAACACTATAAGCATTATTATATGTTTTATAGTTAACTTTGGTCTGAAGTAGTTAATCTATAAAGCAACTCAAGCCAAACCATTTGATCAAAACAAATAACATCAACCACCACTAACTAACCACAAGGTTTGTTTAGACCTTGGAAGAGAAACCTTTTCTTCGAAGGTTATCCTTTTTGCCACTTTAAATAAGAACTCTTGTATAAGTAATCCTAACTAGTATGTCATAAGTATGTATACTCTACTCCTACATATGTGTTGTCTACAACCACTCATAAACTCTAATAAAACTACAATTATGAAGCGTATCTAAAAGGACCACACATTTCAAAGCAAACATTTTCGGAATCTAAACCCTAGGACAACGTTATTCCCGGGATTTGAGCTTAGAACGTGCATCACATTACTTATGCATAAAAGCATATTGCTTCTTTAAACATTAGTCCTTACCGGACCAATGATGCTAATTTCAGATTTTGGATCTTATACTGACTCGAAGACCGTGAGTGCATAATCTTGCAATCACAAAAGGCAAGTTCACACTTGCTCATGTCCTTTTTTTATTTTCTATAAAGTATTTTACAAATCTAGTGTTGTCTTCACCTGCATTTGAAAAAGGTCAGAAAACACTATTTTCAATAATAATGAGCACTATTGATTACTGATCCAGGGTGATCAGTTAATCTATTAAGTCTGACAGTTGGAATACCACTGTTCAGAACTATATCACCTAGGACTTAACAACCAATGTCGCCACTGATTCTTGCATCGTATATTACGCGTTGACCATGAGATTTGAAATGGGACGACGAAGTCAGCTGTATCTTCTTCCTCTCGCATGAAGCCGGATGTGCAGGTCGGGGCTGTTATCCTCGTAGCATGCATATTAATTGGTAATTCGTAGAGGATATGCAGCATATGGGTGGGAACCCTCATCGTCCCACGATAGTTCTGGCATCTAACGGTTTGTATAGACCATTGTCGTAATTCTTTATGTGGGCATGGTGTACACCAAGGAGGCATGCGAGGTCGCGAAGGGGGCAGTGATTGGCTTGGATCATCTTCTGGGCCCCACATCATGGAATTGTGGACGGGAATAAGCTGCCCGGTTGTGCAACAAAGAGTTGATTTCTCATGGGTAATGTAACGCACCTCTTCATGATTTCTCTGGGAAGGAGCCGCGAACGCAGCGGGAAAGGAACCCCATGAAGGTTCTGGTAAACCTGTGAAGGCTGACGGACATAGCTTTTTAGAATAAAAGCAACCTTTAAAGAAATGTTTATGAAAACTTGCATTGCCTACGACCTACGGTCTGTGGCTGTAGATATAGTGCATCAAACACTCATTTTCTAGTGAATTTGCTGAGTACGCTCGTACTCAAAGTATCTTCTTAACCCTTGCTAGATTCTGAAGCCTTAAAACGATGACTACATCAAAATGTGCTCCAGGACTTATCCAGACCAGCGAAAGCTCTTCAATGAAGACAAGGAGGTCAACATATATCGTATCTCAAGTGAAGACGAAAGTTATGAATTAGATAGGAATATTATCCCTAGCCAAAGAACCTATTCCTGTAGTGCGTTGAAATAGCAGCATTGCCAACCTCTTAGTCTGAATATTAGACTTAATAGTATAATCATTCTTGCATTGTTTATTTTTTATTCTTCTCCGTAAGAAGTCTTTCTCTATCTTGAACCTAGAATATTCTCTGGATCTTATGTAAAGAGTGAGTTGTAACCGTTAGCCATGTATTGGACCTGTTGTGTTTCTGTTGTGCCATTCTGAGGGATGTAATACTAGTGAACGGTGTTTCATTGGTGTTATGTCAACGACTATAGTATACTACATCATGAAGTGGTATGCTGGGTCACCACAGTTGGTATCAGAGCATATGCTTTGACCTTAGGTTGGAAACCTAGTAAATGGGTAGAACCTGTAGGACACATCCTAGCAATAATAAAGAGTTCTCTAGTGATATGAGGGATATTCACTTGAGAATAATCCTGTTATGTTACTAGTGCGATAGCTCTTTTATATGGTTGCAATTCCGATCATTACCCAAGAGTTTTAAATCTATGTAACTGATGATAATTTCTTATCTACAGTTCCACATGGCACCTCGGTATCCACCCCGGAATGTTCCAGTGATGAATAGGACGTTGGATGACTATGGAGGGGATTGGACAGACAATCTCCGAAAACTTCTATGGAGTTTGGAATGTGAATCAAGACTTTTGGTCAAGATTTACAGTTACTATGATGGGCAGGTATTAGCTAAATACCGTGTCATGATCATGTTACCCAAGAAGTTAGGACTTAAGGGAGAAATGCCATCGAGAGGCAAGGTGCATGGCATGCAGACATCGATTGCGTCAGCAAAGAACCATAACCATGATCCGAGAGCATAAATCTCAAGCTCTAGAAGGTAGTACTCACACCATTATACCACATGAAACCTCAAACACAGAGCATGAGTTAGATCACTCTACCTTAGTCCAAGCTGAACCTACTCTAGTTGTAGGTATATGGATCATTATCGATCTTTGCTAAACACTTATCATAACACTCACCAAGTCTTAGTTCAGGAGCTGGATACGATCATTGAGGATTTTACTGATCCTGATAAAGAAATGGCTCGTAGGAAGAAGCTAGATAAAGAAGCTAGGCATTCCAAATACATACCTTCAGGAGAAGTGTTTGAGGAAACTGAGTTTGATGACCCAAACTCAGAAAATTATGCCTATTACCAAAATGACTTCAAGCCACCTAAAGACCTATGGACCAATTACAATTCTGAACAACAGGAATGGAATAAAGTTATTCCAAATAAACCTGAGCCTAACTAGTATGGATGGGAAATAGAATCTCAAGGTAAAACCATAGGGAATCCTATACTTGTGATACAGGTATTGAAGAAGAGACCAACTATAACCATAGAGAACCTTATGGACCATACGGGGGTAATACGAATCCAATCAACTTAGAAGAGTATTCCAATAGCTACTATACCAATATATATGATTGGATCCAAGAAAAAGCTAAGGAACCAACTTACTATGAGGAAGCTTTGTCAGAAAACCCAGACTATTCAGTGGAAGATTATGCCAACTCTAGTCATTTTTCAATGACTAATCTCAGTCTTGGTACTTCTAATCAAGATTACGCACCTCCTGGATGCTCCTATGCTCCAGAAGGCAGTCGTAGGACTTCACGTCATCATGGACGGAACTCCAGGAAGCACTAGAGGAAGATGAAAGTGAGAGATAAACAACATCCCAAGGGATGCGGGCTTGAATAATGTATATAGAGGGTAATGTGTATTGTAGTTTGAAGAGTTTGCCGAAATAAGTGTGGATATATCCACAAGAGCAAGAAGTTCTTGTAAGATAGTTGTGTAAATAGGTTTTGAGAAAACCGTGGGTACATCTAGTACATTTGTAAATTATTTAAACCTATGTATAATACATGGTATATGTTCTGTTGTTTATCGACTTTTGGATTTTTTTGATTCTTCTTGGTTGACTAGGTCTGAACATGAAGTGTAATTTGGTTTGCAAATGCATTATGTAACACCAGTTATTACTTGATGTTATTGTAACATCCCTAAAATCATGTTTCAAACTCATGCATATCATCCATGCATCCATGATCATGTAAGATTCCATTTTCAAAAATCATTTCAAAACAGGAGCATATATGCTCATTATTTTATGTATGAATGTTCTAGCCTTGGTGCTACATACTTTTGAGAAAGGCACTTATATTCTATCAGTATAGTTTGGAATCCTAACTTAAGTGATTCCAAAGGTTTGAGCCAAGTTTCAAAACAAGTATGAAATAAAACCAAAGTTTATGCCTTTTATTATATCTCCAAAAGACTTGTTTTTATTTTATTTTTCAACTGACTCTAGTAGGTTTGAGTGAACAGATGTGTTTGACACTTATTTGAGTACAAGATTTATTGTACAAAAGTCCAGAAAAGTTTTGAAATCAAACAGATTTGAATTGGAGTTTGAAAATCCTTTTTAGAAAAGCAAACAGAAAAAGAAAAAGTTTAAAAGAGAAAAAAATAAGCAACAATGAATCTGCCCAACCAGCCCAACTAGCCCAAAGAACCTCCTCATGAACCGTTTTTCTTTACTCGCAAACGAACCCACTGAGTGAATGACGCCAGGACCCCACCCCCTCTCTGTTTCTGTCGCTGACAACCACGGCCCACACGGCGTCATCGTCTCCACCCCGCTAACAGCTCAATCCCCAAATTACGCCGGCCGTTCTCTGTATTGATTTGCGGCGTCAATTCACGTTGAATGCCCGAGTAAATCACGCTCGCGATCATGCTACTTAAACCCCTCTGTCCCCTCTCCATTTTCCACCAGACCCCAAGCACAGAGCGCCCCAGCTGCCATGATCGCTTTGCACCGCCATGCAGCAGAACCCTCTCCGGCGACCAATCCCGGTGAGCTCTGCGCCCTTCCTCTAGTTCATGCGCACCTACCGCAACTTCCTTGTGCACATTCTCGACACCATTGGTTCATCCTATCGCCTCAGTCATCGACTCTGCCAAGCAAGGTCCGGACGTCTTCAACTCCGGCGATTAAATTCGGTGAGCCCCGTGTTCCCCTTCGCCTCTGATTCACACGAGTGTGTTCGCCGTAGCCTTGCGCACCCCCTGATGCCTTTTATTCGTGCTAGGGTGACCAGGAACGTCGCCAACATCGCCGTCCACCCGAGCCCGACGCTGTCAGCAACTCCGACGAGCCCGTGCAGCCGTGTCCGTGCGCCCCTTGCCAAGCCGTCGCCACGTTGAGCATCAGTGCATTGCCACGAACCTGGTAAGCGTCTCTGACAACCCCAGAACCCCCTGTAGCGCCACGCCGCCATAGACAGAGCTCGGCGCCGCCCATCCGTGGTCGCTTGATTGATGACCATTGGATCTAGATCCAACACGTAGGAATAGATCACTTAACGAAACAGTATGAGTAGATCTGGGCCGTGCAGATTGAGTTAGATCTAACGGCCTGTGTGCGTGATCCTGAGCGAACCGATACGCACCAATCAGAACATGACGCGTGGCTAGGAATTAGATTTAAAATCAGAATTTGAATCTATTAGATGTTTAAACTTGTTTTAATCATAACTTTTGATCCCCATGTCCAAATTTGATGAATTTTACATTAATGGAATCAAGAGAGCAAGCCCTTTCTAAATATGCAATGTGTTTAATGTTTTTCTTCTGTTAAAATGGTTTTATTTACAGAAACATGTGTAGGCCTATTTTGTGTATATAAATTATTTGGAGATATGTTTTAGTGTTAAAATAAATGTTGTTTGGCAAGTTTTGAACTTGATTATGAACCAGTACTGTGCACTTGTCTTTTTAATTTTAGAAAATCATCACATATCATATTGCATGCATCCATATATTTTTGTTTGTATTTATTTTGTATGTGATTTGTTGCTATGATTTTATGTGTAGATTTTGGTGCCAATAGTGATTGTGATTGTGAGGAGTGTAGCTACTCTCCAACCTATCAAGGCAAGTGGTGCTTCATGATATTTTTATCCCTATGTTTTCTACTATGCATTAGAAGTATTTTGCTAAGTCTTGCATGGTTATATTTTGCTTATATGCTATGCTTGGGAAATCCTAGTAGTTATAGAATTGCTAGAAATTTATAAGTTAAGATGCTTATCTATGCCATGCTTAGCCTAGCTAGTAGCAAACAAGGGTGGTGAAATATTCATGCTATGTTAAAATATTTCTAAGTCTATGGACTTGTGTTTTGCTTAATAAAACCACTAAGTGAATGAAACACCTGGGTGGAATGGAAGGAATGGTTTATGTTGAGTGGTTACACATGGCCCATTTCTATGGTCTACCTTGTGTATCTCACTTGTGGAAAGCCACCCAGGAACAAAGGGATTTGAGAGGCCAAATGTTAAGAAGCTTCTAGTGCAGCCACTTGGCAATATGGGCTCTGCCAGGATCATATAGGTTGCAATAACTTAGCCATTTGGACAGTTGGTGGTAGTGGGATGATAGGTTGGGGCGCATCCATTTGGTCTAAGGGAAGGATTCTGAAAGGTCCTGTCTTGGTGAAAATCAAGGCTTGTGGGGAAAGTGAAAAACCTCTGCAGATGGAAGAATCTAAGTACTTAGCCATGTCCCTGGAAAAGGACAACTTGAGCATCAAGACATGGAAGCTATCAAGAATCTCCTCATCCCAATTTCTAAGTAAAACTTGTGGGTGAACAAGGGTGAAGGACCTCAATGTCTATTGGTGGTTCCTTGGGAAAAGTTTTGACAAAGAAAAACTTAGTGATTTCAACTAATAGGCAAAACCTATTTTGAGCAAAGCAAGCCTAAACCACACTTAGCCAAATTGTATATAGTATCTAGTCCACCAAAATTATACTAAGGTATCACTTGACAATACTATTCCAATGTATTGACCCACTGTGGCTGTAACTTGTGATGTTGCAGGTTACTCTGATGAGGATTAGGAGTCATGAGTCTACACTCAACATGTTTGACTGTGGCACATGAAGATGAAGACTTGTTATCTATTTACTTATTTAAACTCTTGCACTAGGCCTGTGGCCATGGAGTTGTAAAGACTATGTTTGTCTCTGGAATGACTGTAATAATGACCTTTGTTTCTGTGTACTTCATCTTAAACTGTGGATGCTAGCATTGATCCAGGGACTAGCATTGCAATCACAAGGATCCTTTTCCTTTACAAAGGAGGGATCTTACAGTTATAGACCTAGATAGAAACGGGAATTCGTGTAAGGGAGTGACGAGTTTCAAAGATCATAAGGAAGATTAACTTGAAGGATGTAGCGTGATAGAAGGGGTATTTACACAATTTGGCGAATAGATAGAACATAAGTCACATTCTTGGCCAGTTTAGGAAGAAAGCTTGGTGAGGAGATTCAAGGAGTAACAAGATAGGATAAATTGAAAGTTTATTCAAAGTAGGTAAGATGCTAAGAAGTCAATGGAGAGTTGTATCAAGTTCATGGAAGTATCAAGAAATAGTACCAAGAAGATTCCTTAGAACCAAAAGGGTATGCAAGCTCTAACAATTCAGAGAGAATGTAACTCGTAGGTCGGAAACTGTAAGATAATACCTACCACTCAGAATGTTCCGCCTTGGGTACCTAATCCCTTGCCGACATTCTAATCCACAATCGGTATTATGTCCGCAGCTAGTATTGGTTGACATAGTTAATCAAATTATCATAAAGGTTGCAAAAAGAGCATTAAATTTGACCTAAGTTAAGTAAAACCTCAGGAAGTATAATTTTTTTTGAAGGCGATCGTCTTTCGAGAGGCTTTGCAAAGTTAGACCTACCCAACGAAAATATTCAATGGAAGTACGATATATAGTGCTGAAAGATTTGTCTCGGAGATCCACAATTGTGTGGATACACCGTATAATCTTTCATCAGACCTTAATTAGGTAAAGTATAGACGGAATCGAGACCAACATTTTAGGTATTAAGCCAACAAATGCTACACCGCCAATTTAAAAGACTCTTAGTAAACCCTAAGGGGGAGAGAAAACACTATAAATGAAAGTTAAAGAAGTACTATAAGTAATACTGGGAGATTATCTATAACTTAATAAGGTAAAGATTTGAAAGAGATAAAGGGTACATTTAACTGAACAATTCTAAAAGAAACAACTCTTAAGTAAACCTTAAGAAATAATAGAGAACTTCCAATTGGACATAGGAAGAAAATAAGAATTCCAATGGGTATGGACTAAATGAGTTCAAATCCAATCTGGGAAGGAATACCAGTATCAACTATACTATGACAGGAATAGAAGGGTAGTCTTTTGACTACTAACACGAGTATATAAAAACTTAAAACTTATTTTTAAGGAGACCTATAAACTCTACTTAAAATAGTAACAAAGTTTGATGTTTAGATAAAAAGAATTGGATTAGAATATCTAATCAGGTTATGGAATACACCAATTAATTCCATTTAAGGTCATCATGAAGGGGAGAATGTAGCAACCACTACAAAACAATTTCTTGCTCCGAAACATGAGAGTTTGCGAACTTCGAGGATGAAGTTTATTTTAAGGGGGAGAGTCTGTAATATCCCAGCATTAGAGCCTAGAAATAATCTGAACCCAGATGTGTGCATTGCATTCATGCATAGAAAATCCGAATAATTTTCGCGCTTTTAAACAAAACTTGTCCAAGTGATTGAAGCTTCTCTTAACTTGATGGAATGGAAGTAGATCATCAAGTTGATTGCGATAAGTTTCAAAAAGACCTTTGTTAAAATCTCATTTTGGGTAAGAGATATTTGATCTAAGGGTAGATCAAATGTACTATAAGTTAAACCTTAATACCATGTGAAATATATTTGATCATTAGGTGATCATATTATAGTATTCATTATAATCACTCATAAGTACCAAGTCAAGGATATAACACAAATAATAAGCATGTAGCAACTATATCTTAATCTCATCTGCATATACCATTAGTATCATGGTGATACCCAACCCTACTTCTTATGGAGTAGGAAAGGAACTAAGCTTAGATAATTCACCATATATTTTAAATTCCATATCAATCCCTATCATCCCTCTTGAGTTATATTTCAATATTTTTTGTTAATCAATGTTGAGAAAAATCAACTATTGATTCATCCCTTCTCAAACTATCAAGTATTTGATCATAACACAATTTACAAATAAGTGTCTACAAAGAAACAAATAAGAAGAGGGAAATAGTGATGCTAGTTTTAGATGTCATTTATTTGATAAAAATGATTGAAAAGAGTCCAATCAATAAGATAGTTGATGGAGATAAATCCTTCCTTGATAGAAAAGAAGATTGCAAGGGTTAAGTCTGCAGATAGTTACGAGGAGTAGTCCTATTGGAACAAGTAGGTATAGTTAATGAATTATATCTCCTAATCCAATAGAGCTAAACAGAAGATAATTTCAATACAACTACAAGGTTGTATTGATAATGGCCTTGATTATCCAACTGGAAATCTAAACCATAATGGATCAATATATTATAATGATCAAGCCTTATTCACCAAGATTGAGTACTTATGTCATGAATAAGTGGTATTGGTGGATAAAACATGATTAAATCTTAGTAGTGTTATTCATCTTAAAATATAATCAACCTTAGAGAAAGATCAGTGATGGAATATTAAGGAAGATTGTGAGTGAAGTTGAAAGAACTACTGGTTGAATGGAAGTTTATCAATAGTAGAATAGTAGGTGCAATCAAGCATGGATATGAAGAAGTTATGAAATCTTTTAGTATCAAACTCGTTGGATTCATCCATGAGTTTAGAAGAGTGATATATGCATAAGAAGATTTAAATGAGGTAAAGCTCATCATGTTAATCATGATGATGGATAGGAAGAAGTATTCTATGTAGGATAGGAATTCCTTAATTAGAGATCCAAGATTGTGAAATATAGTTATATGTTATACATCATTTTCCTATTTAATATTGGTAAGCAATCAACTCTAAATCTCAACTCAAACATAATATCCATCTTGTACCATTGATCCATCATCTGATGTCCATAACACTTTACAGAAATATCTTCCTATAGCAAATTACATAAGGCAATATGCTCAGCCATTAAATCTTAAGTCTTAAAAGGAACCCAAGCTTATACAAAAACCTAAAGTCAAGGGTAGTACTCATAATTAAAAACCCTGAACTTCTTTGTTTATCACATACATTGTTGTTTTCCAAATTAATGGGAGTAATAACCACCATATCAATGTCTTTATATTTCATGCATCAAATAATGGTATAAACTCATTATACTTATATATAAAGTTTCTATTCAATCTATGAGCTTACTAAAATTAAGTTGATAAGCAAATAAGAATATATCATTCAATAAATCTCTAACTAAAATAAGTAGAGAAAAATAATAAGAAAAGTTTATATAAAATATTACCAAAGGGGTTCACATTAAGTAAATACAAGTAATACAAAAAGAGGATATAATAAGAATTCACAAATGAGACTAGGTATATTTTTGTATTGTTGTAAATATCCAGCAAACAAATTATATAAAAAAAGATTCAAAATATAAATCAAATTCAAATCTGAATAAGAAAACAGAAAATAGAAAAAGGATAAAACAAATAAAAACCAAACCTGGCCGCAGCCCAACACCCTACACCTATCTAACGCATGCAATACCACAATGACCAGTGTCCTTTTCCATCGTGGATCGACAAGTGGGGTCAGGTGAGGACCACGGGTTGAGCTAAATAAAACGTCAGGGGGTTATCCGCAAAGCGACCATCGTCGTCACTGTCACGCACACAGGTAGCTCGCTGGCGGAGTTCGCCGCCGCCCGATGTCGTCATCGCTGTCATTGCGCCAAGATACTCGCCGCCGTTGCCAGGAGGGGATAAGAAGGCCACCACGACGCATTGCTTCCATCCCTATCCCCAATCCCTCCTTTTCCTCTTAGATAGGAACAAGACCTAACCCTAGCTCACCGGAGCCACTCCTCGCCGTCGAACCACGTCTCTCCACACCATTCTGAGCCGTCATGGAGAAGCGCCGTCCTCTGTAGATCCTCTGGGTAGAAGCTTGCATCAAGGGGAGCACTGGAGCGGGTGAATTTGGCCATTCCTCTTCGCAGCAATTCGTCGGAATCCTCGTCGGGAAGCTCGATTTCGACCGCGCTTGTCCTCGCCGACCACTCAATCATCATCAGGGTGAGTTCCTGAACTTCCTAGTGACGTTTAATCGTCGGACCTCATTGTTAATCATCGTTTCATCACATGCCACCGTAGGCCACCGTCGGAGCTCGTCGGAGCTGAAGCTCCGATGACCATTTCCGAGCGGCGCTGCCACTATTCGGTTCAGTAGGTTGCGCTGATTCGAACTAGACCTATTTCGCTTTCGGGGGTGCCGTAGATCGTCGCCGGTGACCACTCACCGACAGCGGTGGTGGTACTGACGCCATCATTGCGTCATGATCGCACCATGTCAGCTAGTTTGACTGGTCTTTGCTAACGTGGCAAGTGACGTGGTCAGTGCCCATATGTCATTGACCGGGGTAGATAACCAATCGGTAACAAATGTAATTCTTTTAACCTGAGAGCTGAGGTGGACAATGGCCCACAGGTCAGTGACTAGGGATAGATCTGGACGTGGTGTAAAAAGAAATTTTCTGTTTAGAAATAAATAAAATGTTATAATCCAATTAATAATATTCCAGAAATCAAATAAATGATTAAACTTTGTTTAATTAATAACTTTTGATTTATAATTCAGCAAAATATGTATAATATATGAAATTTTTTAGAAAAATAAAATCTACAACTTAAAACTATTATCAAATATTGTTATGATGATTATTTAAATAAATGTTATTTAATAAAGGTTTTATAAATAATAAAACTTTGATAATTCATATTTTTAAATGATAAATGTTAATAATATAAATAAAATACCAAAAATCTTAGAAAAATAAGAATTCTAATTTAAAACTATAATCATGTATTATTAGTTCACTTAATTAAATATTTATTATTATAATATAATAAGAAATAAAAAAAATCATATCCTATTATTTATTAATCACAAAAATAAATGTGATATACCAAAAGGATTACAAAAATAATATCTACATGATAAAAATCTAATATTATACTTTTGAATTAAATAAAAATTCAAATATTTTAATAACTCAAATTTAAACTTATTTACTTCATTTATAATTCATATAAAGATCAGTAAAACTTATTAATATTCCTATAATGAGTTAAATAAGTCTAATAAATAGTATTAGTCTCAAATATTAATAATCTAATGTAATAATGATTTAAAACATTATAAATGTTTTTATTTTAGAAATATCTACAACCTTAAATGAAGATTAACTCTAAAAAGAATTTCACTAATAATAGAGTCCTTAAAGAACAACTTGTGAACAATCAAATCTTCTCTAAACCATATTAATTACCAAATTACAAAAACTACTACAACACTATATAAATCCATAAGTGAGTTAAGTAACATTATGTTGGGTTTATAAACTATACTCACTTATCTATAAAAGATAAATGATATTACCCCATACTCAAATCAAGAAACCATTACTCAAGTAACAGAATAAACATTCTTAAGTAACTTAAAGGACACATTTCAGATATACAAAATACCAATGTATAAGTACGATACTTTCAAAACTATCTATACTTTAAAGTTAACTTTAGTCTACAGAATCTTAATAGAACACTATAAGCATTATTATATGTTTTATAGTTAACTTTGGTCTGAAGTAGTTAATCTATAAAGCAACTCAAGCCAAACCATTTGATCAAAACAAATAACATCAACCACCACTAACTAACCACAAGGTTTGTTTAGACCTTGGAAGAGAAACCTTTTCTTCGAAGGTTATCCTTTTTGCCACTTTAAATAAGAACTCTTGTATAAGTAATCCTAACTAGTATGTCATAAGTATGTATACTCTACTCCTACATATGTGTTGTCTACAACCACTCATAAACTCTAATAAAACTACAATTATGAAGCGTATCTAAAAGGACCACACATTTCAAAGCAAACATTTTTGGAATCTAAACCCTAGGACAACGTTATTCCCGGGATCTGAGCTTAGAACGTGCATCACATTACTTATGCATAAAAGCATATTGCTTCTTTAAACATGAGTCCTTACCGGACCAATGATGCTGATTTCAGATTTTGGATCTTATACTGACTCGAAGACCGTGAGTGCATAATCTTGCAATCACAAAAGGCAAGTTCACACTTGCTCATGTCCTTTGTTTATTTTCTATAAAGTATTTTAAAAATCCAGTGTTGTCTTCACCAGCATTTGAAAAAGGTCAGAAAACACTATTTTCAATAATAATGAGCACTATTGATTACTGATCCAGGGTGATCAGTTAATCTATTAAGTCTGACAGTTGGAATACCACTGTTCAGAACTATATCACCTAGGACTAACAACCAATGTCATCAGTGATTCTTGCGCCGTATATTACGCGTTGACCATGAGATTTGAAATGGGACGGAGAAGTCAGTTGTATCTTCTTCCTCTCGCATGAAGCCGGATGTGAAGGTCGTGGCTGTTATCCTCGTAGCATGCATATTAATTGGTAATTCGTAGAGGATATGCAGCATATGGGTGGAAACCCTCATCGTCCCACGATAGTTCTGGCATCTAATGCTTTGTATAGACCATTGCCGTAATTCTTTATGTGAGCATGGTGTACACCAAGGAGGCATGCGAGGTCGCTAAGGGGGCAGTGATTGGCTTGGATCATCTTCTGGGCCCCACATCATGGAATGATGGACGGGAATAAGCTGCCCGGTTGTGCAACAAAGAGTTGATCTCTCATGGGTAAAGTAACGCACCTCTGTAGAGTGTAAGAACTATAACTTGTTACTCCCTGTTCCGGGAAGGAGCTGCGAACGCAGCGGGAAAGGAACCCCATGAAGGTTCTGGTAAACCCGTGAAGGCTGACGGACATAGCTTTTTAGAATAAAAGCAACCTTTAAAGAAATGTTTATGAAAACTTGCATTGCCAACGACCTACGGTCTGTGGCTGTAGATATAGTGCATCAAACACTCCTTTTCTAGTGAATTTGCTGAGTATGCTCATACTCAAAGTATCTTCTTAACCCTTGCTAGATTCTGAAGCCTTAAAATGATGACTACATCAAGATATGCTCCAGGACTTATCCAGACCAGCGAAAGCTCTTCAATGAAGACAAGGAGGTCAACATATATCGCATCTCAAGCGAGGACGAAAGTTATGAATTAGATAGGAATATTATCCCTAGCCAAAGAAACTATTTCTATAGTGCGTTGCAATAACAGCATTGCCAACCTCTTAGTCTGAATATTAGACTTAATAGTATAATCATTCTTGCGTTGTTTATTTTTTATTATTCTCCGTAAGAAGTCTTTCTCTATCTTGAACCTAGAATGTTCTCTGGATCTTATGTAAAGAGTGAGTTGTAACTGTTAGCCATGTATTGGACCCGTTGTGTTTCTTTTGTGCCATTCTGAGGGATGTAATACTACTGAACGGTGTTTCATTGGTGTTATGTCAACGACTATAGTATACTACATCATGCAGTGGTATGCTGGGTCACCGCACATATATACGAAAACACGTATAAGATGGATAACTTACATAACGCACTGTGGATAACTTATAGAAATATGACTGGATAACAAACATGTAAGAGTGTGGATAACTTGGGAAAAATACCTCAGAACTTTTTTTCCCAAAAATGACCTCCAATTCAAAAGAACATTAAGATGGTGGTTCAACCAAAAAGAAGTCATCTTTTTCTTAATTCCTGGCATCATATCTCGACAAATACAAGGCACGACGATTCAATTCCACAATTCAAGGTTCTTGAGCATGAAGAACACACAATGAGTGCTGAAAAACAAAAAACAGAGAATAAACAATATAATATCAATGATTATACAAAACCAAAATATAATTACATGCATACAAAACAAACTAATACAAGAACAGAAAACAAATGATGCCACAGTATAAATAAAACTAACCTGTCAACTTGATTCGGAACAGGGACATGCATCAACTCAAAATCTTCAACTTGTCTTCTAGAATTACAATAATTTACGATGTACATTTTCTTTATTGCTTTCATTAGCTTGGTCGCATGTTCAATCATTTATACATTAGCTTAACCACGGAGCGAGTCAAGAATCTCAAACCTTTTGGTAGACATGTTAACAGAAAGCATGTACCTAGAATGGAACAACTAGTCTGGTTCAACTGTTTGGTATCTTTCGTAAAGCTCCGAATAGCTTGATAACAATCTTTTAACCCAACAGATCATCAAGAGAAATAACTATATTTTCATCATTTGCCGGCTTTTTGCACTTAGAATCAACTTTTTTTTGATACACTACAAAAATATTAAAGAAATGACAAAGGAAATGCCTAAATGAAAAATGATAGAAATGGCGGACCCCATGTGGAAAAGGAGCACCACATGTTTATCACTATAAAAAAATTGAAAAACATAACATATATTAAACAATAAGGGTAGTTTAATTACATCACATAAACATAGAGTTATATAAATTACAACACAAATTGTTCCATGAACGACATATCACAAAAGAAAAGTTCCCATAAATTGAAACCTAATTTTAACTACAGCTACCATAAAACAGAACCTCCATCAAAAGATAGCCCGACCGCCATGAAACCCAAGCCCCAAACAGCAATCGCAACGATGATCTTCAAGTTTGTCATCCAAGGAACAATTAACTAGATCCATCTGCACCCTCATTTTTATCACCACCCGTTTTCGGTAAGTTCAATAAGTTAACAACTACATAGAGTATGTCCCAGAAAGAAAGACAAGAAGAAAAAGGGACAAAACAAAAAAAAATTGTTAATGTCGTATAATCTGTTACATGCTGCCTACAAAGAAAACATGTTAATACGTATTTCATGCTACCTAAACATACGATTACAATTATATATCTAGCATGGAGGTTTTTTCTATAAGTTTTCATGAAGTTACCAATGAATATATGTATATTAATCCACCACTTAGAGCTATAGTTACCAAATCATATAAAAACAAGTTATTAAACACCTATCCTAACATTTTCAAAAGCATATATTTATGAAACTTACAAAAATAGGACATTTGCAATCAAAACAGTGTAGGTTACCAACATAATTAAACTAAAGTTATCAGCATTGATATATAAAAGTGATCCAGGGCATATATATATAAAGTTATCAACACAAACAAAAAATGCACAATCATGATAAAAACACATGATCCACTATGAAATAAAACATCATTAATAGAATATAGTTTTACATTACAAAAAAACGCATATAATACAAGCATATGATGAAGTTGCTAGCATTTAAGACATTTGAAAAACAAAAATAGTGTAGGCTACCAACATAAATAAGTTAAAGTTATCAGCACTAATATATAAAAGTGATCCAGGGCATATATATAAAGTTATCAGGATGAAGGTGTGTACTAGTGCTAGGAGAAGGTGCCCAAGACAAAGGAAGAACATCTTCTGCTTCAAAAACATGGAATAAATCACCCGGATCAGCAGAAATATCACGAGAGATAGGCACATCATTAGGATCACCTTGTGCAATAATACGAAGATCAAGATGAGTAGGAGCAGTAGGAGTAGGCTGTTCAGGGGCACTAGCAATAGGAGCAGGCTGCACAGAGACACCAATAATAGGAGCAGGCTGTGCACGGGCACCAATAGTAGGAGCAATAGGAGGATCTACATCAGGCACAACAAACAACGCAGCATCCCTATAAACATGTAATGGTATCCCGATAGCAAGACTCAACTTTCCATCATGAGCAACCAATTTTGCTTTCTTGATAACGGTGACTTCAGCTTCAGAACTTCCATCTCCACCATCTCCACTAACAAGTGGTGAAGGCCCAGTAGATGTATCGGACACACGGGACTACTTGCTAAGAGGAGGATCAAAAAGACTCGACACATGAACCAAAGTAGCAGATAAAATAGGTTGTACATCTCCTTGGGTACTATTGTCCAAGCTAGAAGGCTCATTTTCACTCCCACCCTAAGTTGATGGATATACAAACGAGTAGACAACATGACTTGTAGGTACATCAACAGAAGTAGCAGCTGCCGCGAGGTTTGTGAACAACGATGACGCAGGAACAAGAACAACACCATTAGGACAAACATAACCACCTGCCTGAACATTAGCATCAACCTGGGGGGCATCTCTGGTGGTAGCAGCAACTTCCATGATGTTCTCCGTATCGTTTGCCGTGGCATTTACCACGCTGCTACTAACAGGCTGATCACTGGTTTGCTTAATTAATGGAGCTCCTGAGTATGGTTGAGCTGCATTCATTGCCACATCAATAGATAATCCTACTATAGTTGTAGCAGGTGCGCTCGTCATAGCAAGATCTTCAATAGCAACACCTTTGGCACATGTTTATCCACCAAATATAACCGCTTCAAGATTCTCAGCAGGCGCATCCATGGCATCTGGATTTGCAACAACATTAGAATGTCCTTCAACACGAGTAGGTAAAGGAATATGAGAGGATCCACCGATATCTATAACAGATGTGCCTCCATCTACGGAACACTGTTTTGCCAACCGTGGTGAAGACCTTGTAGCTAGCATAGATGTCTTCTTTGATGATTTTTTATTATAATAAATAATTAACAACAAAAAACACAAAATTAGAACATAATAATAAAAAACAGACAAGTTACCAACATGAACATAAATAAGTTATCAGATGAAATATGCAACAGTTATCCACACTAACATATTAAAGTTATCCAGTGATTAACAATAAAAATACAGAAAATTACTTAGATAAATAAACATAAAGAAGTTATCATGTGATAAATGTTACAGTTGTCCATATGAACATAAAGAAGTTATCATGTGACAAATGCTACAGTTATCCACACACAGAAAGTAAAAAAGTTATCAAGTATTAAAAAGTGTAGTGACCCACACCAACATACAAAAAGTTATCCCGATATAAGTACACAACTAATCAAGAATAATTAATAAAAGTTATCATGCACAAAAAATATTATACAATTACAAATATAGCAATGTATATGATACCATTTTTTCTTGAAATAAATAATTACAAACTAAAAACACAAGATCAGAACATAATAAACAAAAACAAAAAGGTTAGCCACATTGTAAGATCCCTCCTTTGTAAAGGAAAAAGGATCCATGTGATTGCAATGCTAGTCCCTGGATCAATAGCTAGCATCCACAGTTAAGATGTAATATCAAGAAACAAAGGTCATAATACAACTTTATAACCAGGAATAAAATAATCTATTACATCTTTCATAGCTCATTTGGCTATTACATTACATTGCAGCAGAATATCTAATAGCATGGGGTCCTTCATCTTCAAAGTGCCACAGGCAGACATGTTGGTTGTAGACTTTGTAATCCTAATCAACACACTTCACTAAATCAAACAAACCTGCAACATAACAAGTTACAGCCACAAGGGTCAATACATTTGAATTGTATTGGCAAGTGATACTATGGTAGTATAGTGGAGTCTATCATCTATATGCATTTGGCAAAGTGGAGTTGAGGCTTGCATTGCTCAAAATAGATTTTTCCTTATCATTTGAAAACACTAAGTTTTTGCTTGACAAAATAATATTTCCCAAGGCATCTCCCAATCAAAGATTGAAGATCCTTTAACCCTTGTTCAACCACAAGTTTTTAACTTAGAAATTTGGATGATGAGATTCTTGATAGCTTCCATGTCTTGATGCTCAAATTGTCCTTTACCAGGGACATGGCTAAGTACTTAGATTTTACACTCTGCAGAGGTGGTGCACTTTCCCCACAAGACTTGGTTTCACCAAGACAAGATCTTTCAGAAGCCTTTCCTTAGACCAAATGGACGCGCTCCAACCTATCATTCCCACTACCACCAACTGTCCAAATGGCTAAGTTCTAGCAACCTATGTGATCCAGGCAGAGCCCATAATGCCAAGTGGTTGCACTTGAAAAGCTTCTCAACATTTGACATCTCAAATCTCTTTGTTCCTGGGTGGCCATCCACAAGTGAGATACACAAGGTTCGCCAGTCCCCTGGCCTTGTGTAACCACTCAACCAAAACCACCAAACAATTACCATTCCACCTAGGTGATTCATTAAATTAGTTGTTTTATTAAACAAAAACACAAGTCCTCAGACTTAGAAATTTTTCCATAGTGTGAATATATATTCCACCCTTGTTTTATACTAGCTAAGCTAAGCATGATAGTAGTAGGAGTCTTAACTTAGGAAATTTTACTAAGGGTTCATCTACTAGGATTTCCCATAGCAAGGTTTATACTTAGCCAAAATTCCATGCAAGTTTTACTTAGAAAAATCACTAATGCATAGTGAAAGTAATGGGACAAAAGTATGAAGCATCACTTGCCTTTTTGGTAGAGGGTATAAGTTCACTCCTTGTCCTTGCAACAATCACACTCTTCAAGTCACTACAATTCAATCAAGCAAGGTACAAACTCAATCTACCAATCAAGCAAAACATCACATAAAATCATATAAACAAGATAATGCATGCCAAGCTTTGTTTTATTTGAAAAAAATGGTTCCTAATGGGTCATAAACATTTGAAAACACCTATTGGTCATTTTGTAAAGTGGCAAAAGTCATTTGTAAGGGATTTCACTTCCTAAACCATTTTAAAACAAAGTATCATTTTATGTGGTGTAGAAATGTTTTTACTAAGGCATTAATCTATAGGGTTCACAAAATACATTTTCAAATCATAAAACTTTGTGTTTAGGGTCAGAGAGTTTAAAACAAAACATTTCCCAAAGGTTTTCTTCCAAAACCATTTTTAATAAATAAACTATATTTTTATTTGACTAGAAATGGTTTTAAATCAAAGAATTATTCTTTTGTTTCACCAAATACATTTCTAAAACCACAAAGTGTTTCCTATGGTCAGTAGGTTCAAATCACTCCATTTGCAAAAGATTTTATCCCCAAAATCATTTTGGAATAGTTTTTACAATCTAAACAAGCATACAAATGTTTCTGCAAAAACAAACAATTAAACAGAAACTTTTTACTAAACAAATGGCATGGTTGGCTAGGGCTTGTTCCACTGATTCCATTGATATAAAGTTTGCAAAATTTGGACGTGTATAATAAAATTTGTGCAATTTAAAAAATCACAAATCTAATAGATTCAAATCTGTTTTAAATCGAAGCCTGAGCCACGTGGCTGTTTCTTATTGGGCGGTACCGATACGTGTGGATCGAGCGATACAGACCACAGGATTAAAAGGGGCCTGTGCGGCTTAGATCGTCGCATACCCTTTCGTTTAAGTGAATCTAACACAACCGCAGGATTCGCATCTAACGGCTCAACTATCTTGACCAAGGACGGGCGACGACGGCGGCGGCGTCGACGACGGCGAAGCTGGCGATGCAGGAAGCGAGGAAGCAAGGGATATGCTCACCATGTTTGCGGCGTCGTGCTGATGCTCAACGTAGTCTTCTTGGGTCGAGGGGCGCTCGTGGTTGCCCTGGATTGCTCACCGGAGTTCGCTCGGCGTCGGGCACGCTCTGGTCGACGTTGGGGGCGGGGCTACAAGGCACAGGAGAACGAGACAAGGGGTCCGTTAGGCGTGCGAGGGAGAGTAGAACTTGCGTGCGTCAACGAGAGGGGAAGGGGTGGACGGAGGCTACCTGGGGCACTTGCCGGAGTTGAAACAGATGGTGGCGGTGCTTGGTGTCGTCGCTGTTAAGGCTCAGAGGCGCGCGCGAGCGAGCTGGCGATGCAGGAAGGTCCGACAGGTGATGGGGATCACGGCTGGGTGCTCGAGGAGGCGAGGGGCGGCAGGGTACGGCCGGAATCGAGGGGGGAGCTCGTCGGAGCATGGCGGGGTCTAGGCGCTAATTGGAGCGGCACAGGCGTGTAGGTTACGGGCGGAGGGAAATGGAGAGGAGAGGGAGACGTTTAAGGGAGCATGGTCTCTGGGAGGAATCAAAGCCTCCATTAACGCGTAATCAACGCCGGATTAACTCGCTGGAACGGCAGGGCGACGGGGTCGCGCTTGAAGACGATGAACAGGAGGGTGGGGCATGCTTGTCAGTGAGGAAGGGAGATAGGGAGAGGGTCCACCTGTCTGCGACTGCGTGGGTTCAAAAATGAGTGTGAATCGTTTTCTTTCGGGAGAGAGAGGAGCTGGCCTGCTGGGCTTAGTGGGTTATCCGGTTGGGCTGTGTCCTTTACACTTTTTTTTTGTTCTGAAACTTTTCCTTTTTCCATTTCAATTTCTGTTTTGAAATTCAAACAAACCATTCAAACATTCAATTCAATCAAACTTCTACCACACTTTGTAATAAGTTTTGGTTCTGTTTAACAACACAATTCCAAGTCCCAAAATAAAATAATATTTTTATTCTTTTTAGGATCTATTTAATAATTAAATAAAATAGACCTTAATTATTAATTCAAATAGGTTTTGATTTATTTAATAAAATATCCATTTGAAATCTAAATATTATCAAAACCAAATCAGTAGGTTTTATTTGAAAATATAAAATACTTGGAAATCTTGTTTAAAATAAATTAATAAGTTTTTGATGTTTAATTAAAATGGTAAAACCTTTATTTTAATAAAATTGGTTTAATAATAAACTCTCCTTATTTTTATTTAAATAAACCTTTACTCTTTTAATCAAAACAAAACATTTTATTTCAAAAGCTTGGCCAAGTTTTAATTTGGCTCTATAAAATAATCTTTATTTATAAATATACCTTTTCTTTTGAAAACCAAATCTTTTATTAAAAGATCCAAAATAGTAATTTTAAATATTTTTAAGTTTATTGTTCATTTATCTTTTTAAATCCCTTTAGGATTTTATTTGATCCAAATAGGTTTTGAAAGCTTCCAATTGGAATCAAAAGTTTCTTCTCACCCTGAAAATCAACAAAGTTTTATTTTATTCATTTATTTTTCAGATAACAAGATTTGGAAAATCTTGGGATGTGACACACATGAACCTAAATAAGTTATCAGATGAAATATGATACAGTTATCAACACTAAGGTAGTGAATTTATCAAGTGATTAACAAAAAATATAGAAATGACTGAGATAAATAAATATGCTCGCTCATACCTCCCAGAAATAGCAGACCGTATCATGGTAAGAGTAAGGCCAATCTCTTTGCAGACAAGAGACTTTATTTCATTATCAACCTCCTCAACAATACGTGACATCTTCTTCCTAGACCTTTTATACACACGCAGAGGGGTTTGTTGCTGTCCACCCACAGGAGTACCAACAGGAGCATCAGTCACCCGATTAACGGGTGAAACAGGATCTGCAACAGGTGACCTAGCTTCCGGTGGTGACATATAACGATCGGCACGTGATCTTGCTCCTGGATTTTTATTCTGGTCTTCATTGGAATCTGGGAAAGTCAAAGATAGCTGGACATTGGAAGAATCACCCGCACGACCACCGACCACACCCTTCCCCTTCTTGTCCGCACGGACATACCGTTCAACATCGTCGTCTCCGCTGCTGTCTAACTGAGGCTCAAGGTTGTCACCATCATTATCAAAACTGCTGATGTCTGAATCCCATAGAATTGTATCATCAATAGGAAGAATAGGAGACAAAACTACATTAGAGCGTGGAACATTCCTTCCACGAGTGAGGGATTGAGTAAGCCTAGCACCACTTGAGCTAGCTCCACCCATGAAGATTCCTCCCATGGGTTGCGTTGCAAGTTGACCACCAAATTGGGCAGTAAATTGTTTTGCTATTTCAGCACCAGCATTACCTTGCACCGTCGTCAAGCCTTGCACAAGGGTACTCATTAACGCAAAAATACCAGATGCAAAACTGCCAACAAGATTTGCTATATGTGACTTTCGCTGCACAAATAAAAAGAAAAGAAACAACATGAACATTAACAAAACAAAAAGCAAACAAAGTAACATGACCAAAAAAAGATAAGTACAATATCAACATCCTAAAAATCTCACCTCATTTGAACAACCAGGTTTGCGCAAGTGTCAAACCATTATTTGAACCCTTAGGCACCACCAAAAATTCCAAAGCTTATGCCATACTGAGGCTTCAACTACACAAAGAAACAAATACAGAATTAGCAAATGTGATCAACCAGTTTTCTAGATATTACTCACCTTACTCACATTGTAACCTACATGTTACCACCCAATAAACACATAAGTTACCCAATGTTTATATTGTATGTAATCAAGCACTTCTATAAAATGTTACCAACCCTTAAACCTAAAAGTTATCCACAACATAGAAACACATATGCTACAAAAATGTATAACATACCTCCAGCTTTCCATATGCATTTCCATCATTCTGCATATCAGTATTCAACACTTCATCGATTAACTCTCTTGACCATATGTTCATAGCATACCGCCCTTCCGGCAAATCAATATCCAACCCACTACCATCAAGTGAGTCAACATAAAGCAGCTGCAAAAAATTTTAAAAAACCATAAAAATAATACAATCAATACACTAACTAAAACACAAAACAAATTTGAATATAGAAAGTAATATTCAAGCAATTTAAAAATGGCAATGTGTACATGCAGGAGAAAAAGGCAAGCCTGTGTATGAGTACCATTAGAAAGCTCCTCGTGAAGCTGGTCAGCGACAAACTTGCACCACTGGAACTTGGACATATTTCCAATGTTGTGCTGAAATTAGATAATAGAAAAGAAGCTATCAACATAACATCAAAACTTGCACATATATTACACACCACCACAAAACCTAAAACAAAATATGTTACCACCCCTATAACACACATGTATCTTCACAACAAACATAAAGCTATCAAAACAAAAACATATAAGTTACCCGCCAAGATAGATATTAAAAATGTATAGACATGACAAGCGAAACTAAACATGATAGGGTAGAACTTATGACAAACATGGTTCTGGGTGGTGGGTGACAGAAGTATAGACACAATGTACATCACATATACTTGCTTGAATTCATCGCCATATGAATTCATATCCTTCAAGATTTCAAAAACTCGAGTTCTCAAAAGGGTGCCACCATCATCACGAAAAAGAACAGGGGCAAGGGCACCCTGAATTTCTGCATCAACATAATATGGGGCCGGCTCTTCACCAAGCGGCAACCCCAAACATCTAAATACACTATCGTCATTGAGGGGTATCCTTCCTCGACCTGACATAACAAATTCATGTGTATGCTTGTCATATAAACTAGCAAACCAAGTCATAACTGCGTCGTGTAGTGATGAACACTTGATATCTAGCAAACTGTCAAACTCCATTGCTTCAATTGCTTCCTTCTGATCATCTCATAAAAATTTCAGTAAATCGGTCACAACATAAGGAGATGCCCTGTTACGTTTACGGGCAAGTTGTTTTTCACCCTCAACAACATTACCAGTAGCCTTCCGTTTTCTCGGCATCGTGACAACTACAAACAATTTAAAATGAAAATATAAATATAAAACTCAACCATGGTACAGAAGAACTCATAGAAAAAAAGAAAACAATACAAAAAATTAACATAGAGATGAAATATTGTTAAAATACCATACAAAATAAAGAAACACACAAGGATATAATATAATGTTATCCACACATCAGTACATAAGTTACCCATGATCATAAACTAATGTTATGATGCCAACAAAACACAAGTTACCCATGATAATAAACTAATGTTATCATACCAACAGAACATAAGTTATCCATGTTAGTGCACACATATTATCATGCATTTTGCTCAAAAGTTACCAACAGAACACAAACAAAAAATTTACACATACATGCCTAATACTGTTGTTATCAATCAATACTCTCCAATGTTAACCATGACTAGTGCAAAATGATATCAAGGGACCCTATACAATCTTACCCACCTCATAAACAAAAATTTAGCAAACACATAGCCACTACTATTGTTATCAAGGGTTCCTATCCAAATGTTACCATTATTAATGCTATTGTTATCAAGGAATCAAACTTTCAAAAGCCTAAAACATCCAAATCAGTGCATCATGATTTATAAATGATTTCTTATAGGCAACCCAACTAGTCAAATGTTATCATGACATCGGTACACAAAGTTGCCCATACCTTTACACATATGTTATCAGGCAATTTGCTCAAAAGTTACCAGTAGATCATAAACAAAATTTAACAGATACATTATCCAGTAGTTAGTACTATTGTAATCAATGAATTTTAGCCAATGTTACACAAGGTTAGTTCTACAGTTATCAAGGAACCATATACAATCATACCCAATTCATAATCAAAAGTTATCACATAACATGTTAGTACTGTTGTTATCAAGGAATCCTGTCCAATGTTACCCATGAATAGATCTGTGGTTATCAAGGGATCCTATCTAATTTTACCCATAGATAGATTAGTTGTTATCAAGGAACCTTATGCAATGTTATCCATGGATAGATCTGTTGTTATCAAGCAATCATATTCAATCTAACCCACCTCAAAAATATAATGCATCACACATCAAATCGCAGGAGGCGGCACGGGGAGATTAGTGATTAGAACATGGGGGAAACAGCTCACATGGATACATCATCAGAACATCAAAACTACATCACACACAGTAGATCTGATAAGGGGACAATACTCAAAACACCAAAGGGGATCAGGGGTAGCACTCAAACCATTTCAACAACGGGGGTTCAAGCATGAAGGAGCTAGGAAAAATCAGGGGGCAAATCACACGCATTACAACTTCCAAGAAACCCTAAACTATCGGACCTATCGGAATCAATGCTAGGCATAAAACCGATGAAATGGAACCGCTGGAAAACAAAGAAGGATAGAGGAGAAGGGTCGGAGCGGCGGTGGAGAGACATTGGAGGAGAACCGAACCTGCGAGCGCACCTGGAGGGAATCGACGCGTCGGAGGCGGCAAGGGCAAACAAAATCAATGCGAATCGGACGGGAACTGTCGTATCACCCAAGAAATCGCCGGAGAAGAAGGGGAGATAGAGCAGCAGGATTATTGAAATGGTCGGGAGAAGTGGGAGGTGTTGGAGACGATGACGAGTGGGGCCCTGGGTGAAGGGGTGTTCGGATTAGGTGTGCGGGCATTAAACCGCAACCAAACGCACGCGTTTGTCTGCCTTCGTTCAATTTGCATCGAACGATGCACGTGAGCCCGCCGGGATTGTCCATGTGCCGACCGGTCTAAACGTAGAATTCCCGTATATTTTTGCTATTGCATAATATTTCCTGGTGTCGTCTCGTTCTACCCTGCTTTCGCGGTTTCGATACGATCCAGCTTCAATCTTGAAAACTCGAACACAGGTCTTCACATGGCCTCTCTCTGCGCCTCCTGGTGCTAGGTAGCTCCCGTGACCGTCGCCACCGCGTCCCCGAGCACGCGCCCAGCTCTTGTGACCCCATGCGTGCACCCGCGTGGCCGGATCTCCCCCTCGTTTGAGCCTGAGCATGAGGCCGAGCTTGAGAAACCGGACGTCACTACGTCACGGTAGATCTTTAAGGGCACTTTAAAGTGCCTTTAAATGTTTAAAATGTGCCTTTAATTACTTTTTAGGATACTAAATGAATATGTCTCTAAAAGTATTAAGGGACGATTTTACTCACGTGTCTGCGCAACATTGACCCGATCACCATTGCGACCGTGTTGGGGATATGCTATATGGGTATCCTCATAGCATGTCTCTTATCCGGATAACCCGGGTGGCCCACAGTTGGTAGCATGGCCCATGGCCTGCTGGGCGGCCCAGTTAGATAGATCCAGAAGGGAGGCCCATGCCGGATAAAGGAAGGCTACGGTGGAGTCACCAGCGTACCCGGAGCCTTGGAGTACAAGACACGCAAGACTAGTAATAGACGGTGTAGGACTCTGTAACCTGTCCGGCTAGGACTTTTCCCTGTAACCCTAGGACCTGGCGACTATATAAGTAGGGCCTATGGGAGCCTTTAGGGTAGACAACTTCAGACAATCTCAGACAACCTCGCACAACGAACCTATATCTGTAACTCGGCGCATTGCCATTATAGTGATTTATAGCAGGAGTAGGATTTCGCCACCGTTGTGGGATCTGAACTTGGGTAAGCTGTGTTACCTCGTACACGTCAACCGTCCGCCTTCCCACACGTCTCTAAACACGCACTATGAGGACCCCTCCATGGCGTACTCGTCGGCAATACCACGACAGTTGGCGCCCACCGTGGGGCAAGAGGCGCTTCAGGCTCTTCAGCGGGCAAGGACCAAGATCTTTGCGGGAATCAGCGAAACCATAGCCATCGGTCGCGTTCTCTTCTCCGGCAACATTCCGATCGTCCCTCCCGATGAGTTTTGGATCCCGGCGAAGATGAACCCTACGCGGTGTTCGATCGTTCCTATCAGAGACATCCACCTCTTCATTAGCGAAACCGAATCGGGCACTAGTTCCCTAGGAGTCGGAGGAGCATCAAGACCCGCACGGACCGCCTACGGGCAGGATACGTTCGCGGAAGGATCGATGTCGGATCTCTCTTCAGATTTTGCCGGCAAAGATCGAAAAAATTCAAGGCCCACCCAAACCGCCCCTGTGCAGGATATAACGGTGGAAGATCGTCGCAAGTCCGCCGTCTTCACCTGTGCGTCTGGACAACAGAGATCCAAGTTCATCGGCGTGGTTACCATCTTCGATCTGGCGCGTTGCATTCAGAGAGAGGGCGAAAACCCCCGTGACTACCTGGCCAGGTGGCTCCGTATACGAGCCGATCTGGCCCACTACCCCAATGATGAGGCTATGTATCACTTTGTGGAAGGACTGGACCATGGCACGCTCCTCCGACATTCTCTAAGACGGCAGCAGGCGTCGGGACGCCTTACCTTCGAAGGCATGGTGAACACCGTCAACAACTACGCGGAGGCTAAAGCGGCAGCTCAGACAGCGCTTGCGCTCATTGACGGAGCCCCTCCGATTCAGCCACCGCCACCATCGCCTCCGGCCGCCATCGCCGCAGTCGCACCGCCACCTCCAGTCATCATCGCTGCTGTTGCACCTCCACCACTCGCCATCGAGGAAGTCCTGGCACCCTCCGACTCTGTGATTGACACGCTATACACTGACTTCGGTGCAGATTCAGAGGAGATAGATTTCAGTCCAGAGGAGTTAGACTCTGCCATGCAGGAGATGGAGGAGGACTACACGCGCGACGAGCAAGGCAACAAGGCCGTCACGTTTCGAGAGGTGTTCGTCACCATTGGGACGATGATGGATGAAGATCAACCCAGAAGAGCTCCGCCTACAGCGTTGGACAAGGGGAAGGGACCACCTATTGCTGTCGACGATGATAGCGCAAAGGTCATGCCCCCTCTGCCTAATCCAGTACAACAGCCGCAGGAACTCGGTTCCGGCCCGAGCAACAGTAACACCGCAAACCTGCCGCCTCTGGCATCTACGTTGGCTGCTGCCCAAGTTACTCCAGCTGATAGAGTGATGTACGACAACCTCCTCATCGAGCCACTGATCGTAGCTCATATTCGGAACGTGACCCAGCTTGACGAGAAGCGCCAGCAGCTGCTGGAGGAAGCGCAGACCATTGCGGAGCAAGGCGCTAAGCTAGATCGAGATCTGGTCAACACGCAGAAATCCATAGATAAAGCCAGAGCAATGGAGGCCGAGTACAAGACTCTACTGCAGCAGCAAAAGGCCAAGAAAATTCCGCCTCACGTCATCAACGATCCTGGTGTACGGCGAAACCTAGGATGGGCTCCCCCGAAGCCGGCACAAGCAAAGCCATACATTAACAGTGAAGGCAGACAGGTGATGCCCACTCCACTCCTCAACCTCGCCGTCGCCAAGACCCTTCTAGAGCAGGATAGATCGCCCGAGGCAGTGGACCAGGTCTATGACCTAGTGGCCAAGGCGGTGAAGCAGCAGGAAAAGGCCACCTCTCAGAGGCTTGAGTCTGAACCAGCGTTTTGCTAGTATAGCCAACATAAGCCGCCAAGGGACAGATCTCCTCTTTATGTCGGGTCCCAGACGGGTTCATCAGAACAAAGACAAAGGGATGCGCGCAACAAGAAGGATGCTATCCCCATATCCTTTGACCATGGACAAAAGGCCCGACCTCGTCGCCCATCGCCACCGCCCTGATCCCCCGACATCGTGAATATCCCAAGGCTCACCATCGTACGGATATGCCCCTGCCAAGGCAGAGCGGCATCGTCATCCGCGACAACGCGGAGCAGACCCGTCATGACGGAGAGCACAGCCAAGGACACAAGAGCAGGTCGCGCTATGACCCTCTGTGTCCGGCAAGCAATTGTGACAATCACGAGGTGTCGCAGGAGGGTAATAGCAAGAAGGCTAACCCACCGCCACCTCCGCCTCCGTTGCTGCCTAGCAGTCAGCGTCTTTCACGCAGCGCATCCCCTGTTGACAAGAACAAGAAAAACCCGGAGCCATACGATGCACGTTCGCGGATCGATAAGAGCCACGAGGCCCCAGAAGGACCATACCTAGGACCACGTTGCTTTGGACCTGCGATATGGTCTGCAACTTACCCCAAAGGTTTCCGGATTGACAAGACCATCAAGCTCTATGACGGCACCGCTAAGCCGGCTACATGGTTGCAGGACTATGGCAACGCGGTAGAGATTGCCGGGGGTAACCCCAACGTTGCCGTCAAGTACCTCCCATTGATGCTGGCGGGCACAGCCCGTCAATGGATTGACAACTTGCCGAAAAAATCCATCTGCAATTGGTTGGACATGCAAGAGGCGTTCACCAAGAACTTCGAGGGTACGTACAAACGTTCCTGCACTGTTGGCGATCTACAACGGTGCGTGCAAGAGAAAGACGAGACATCTCGCGCCTACCTCTCCCGCTGGCTAGATATGAAGAATTCCTATGCAGGAGTGCACGCTCAGACCGCCATGGCCGCCTTCATCGATGGGTTGGAAAGGGGCACGTTGCTCCGACATAAGTTGAAGCGCTTGCAGGACAATCACTAGCTTGACTTGAACCAGATGATTCAATTGGCTAGTGAGTTCGCAGCTGCCGACGACGATGCTCGCGGCTCTCTGCCGGAAACGGCCGTTCCAACTCAAACTCGGAGGAACATTAGTACAAAGCGGAAAACCTCTCCAGAAGAAAAGAAATCTCCTGACATGGTCGCCATGAACTTTGCAGGACGAGATGATGGCGGGCAACATGGCCGAGGACGGGGAGCTGGTCGTGGGCAGCAACGAGGAAGTGAAACTACCTCGGCACCGCTCCGCGTTCCCCAAACCTACAAAGAGTACCGCGATATGCCGTGCCTCGTACACCTCGATGTCAACGGCAAGGCCACCGATACCAATCGACACTGCAAGTTCGTCAACGACCTCAAGGAAGACCCGGAGTCCGGCTACAAGCGAAGTCGGAAGAACAGACTGCGAGGCAAGGGCAAGGGGAAGAAGAAGGAGGAGGAGTCCAAGGATTCAAGTGACATGGACGAGGATGTTGACCCCAAGCACGCCGCCAAGAGCGACGACAAAGGCAAGAACCCCTTCGTGAAGAAGGCGCCAGTCTACCACACTTTCCTTGGCACCCCAAACGTCCGACAACAGAAGACCTCTATGAGGATACTGATGGCCACCCCCAGTTCCCCGGTACCTGCGCTGGTCGGAATTTCCAATTACTTGGGACAGGAAGGATCACCTAGACCTCATCCCTACGGAGAACCAATACGCCATGGTCACCAAGTGTATGGTGGATAGTGGAAGCAGCCTCAACATCATGTACCTGGATACACTGCAGAAGATGAACTTGACGGAGGCAAACCTAAGGCATACCAACACCATCTTCCACGGCGTAGTTCCTGGTCGGGAGGCTCGGTCCCTTGGGTGCATCACACTTCAGGTTTCCTTTGGCGATGTTAATAATTATCGCCAAGAGCGCATGACCTTTGAGGTGGTCCCCTTCAAGAGTGTGTACCATGTCATATTCGGCCGTAACATATTACACACCTTCATGGCCAAGCCATGCTTCGTCTACAACAAACTCAAGATACCCGGACCAAATGGTGTCATCATCGTATCGGAAAGCTTTACCAAGGCAAGGGACTACGAGATTAATGAAGCAGCCTTCACGGAAGATGTCCTCTACAGCGAAGAATTCAAAGAGATCCAGAGTAAGGTCGATGACTCAGAGATGCCCGTGTCGAAGAAACAGATTTCCAACTCCGCTCCTGCATTCAAGTCCGCCATCAAGACCAAGCCGGTGGAACTTGTGGTAGGCGATGCCTCCAAGACCACCTCCATTGGGACGAACCTGGAATCCAAATATGAAAGCACGCTCGTCGAGTTCCTCCGTGAGAATAGGGACATCTTTGCCTGGCAACCTGCCGACATGAAAGGTGTACCTAGGGAACTTGCCGAGCACAGCTTAAACATTGATCCAAAATGCAAACCAGTGAAGCAACATCTACGACACTTTGGAGATGAGAAGAGACGCGCCATAGGAAAAGAGATAGCTAGGTTACTTAAGGATAGTTTTATCCGAGAAGTCCTTCACACCCAATGGGTGGCCAATCCTGTACTTGTCCCCAAAAAGGGAACTAAAGAATTAAGAATGTGCATTGATTATACCGGCTTGAACAAGGCTTGCCCCAAAGATCCGTTTGCTTTGCCTCGCATTGACCAAGTCATTGACTCGACGGCTGGCTCGGAACTTTTGTGTTTTATCGATGCATACCCAGGATACCACCAGATCAAGATGAGGAAGTCGGACCAATTGGCCACTTCGTTCACTACCCCATACGGCACGTTTTGCTATGTTACGATGCCCTTTGGGCTGAAAAACGCAGGTGCTACGTACCAGCGGACAATGCAACATTGCCTTCACGACCAAATTGGTCGGAACGTTCACGCCTATGTGGACGATATCACGGTGATGTTTAAAAAGTCAAATGACTTAATCTCTGACTTAAAAGAAACCTTTGATAATCTCCGAAAATACAACATGATGCTTAACCCTAAGAAGTGTGTCTTCGGGGTTCCAGCCGGCAAATTGTTGGGTTTGATCGTTTCCTAGCGTGGAATCGAGGTCAACCCGGAGAAAATTAAGGCCATCTTAAACATAAACCATCCGACATGCCTAAAGTGAAGGAAATATGCCCTAGAGGCAATCATAGAGATGATTATATTTCATATGTATCCATGAGTTATTGTAATGTTCCTTGAATATCCATATCAGGCAACTTGAATTGATTGACAATTATGTGAATTGTTTGTGAAACTCTTTACTTATATGGTTATTTAATAGTTGTCCCTAGTCGGAGTTCATGTGAGGACACATGTGAATATTAGACTAGCACATCGATTGGTTGATGACTATGTTTCGCAAGTCATAGACATGGAGATGTCAAACCAATGATGTGGACACATATTATGAACATGGGGTTGGACTGACCCAACTTGAGACTGGCAATTAGTTGCAGCTCTCTCTCTACACATCGTGTACGTTTTTTCCTTAGACCTGAGATTGTCGCATGTACTTGAGATGTGGATCAACCTACTTTGGGGCTATCAAACGCTGCACCGTAACATGGTAGTTATAAAAGTAGCTTTCGGGTTTGTCCTGAAGCATGCTGCAAGGCATGCTCAATCAAGATGGGATTTGCCCCTCTCTACTTGAGAGAGATATCTCTGGGCCCCTCGAGTGATCGGATCCAGAAATGCATGGCCGTGCTACATATGGTTAAGAGTTAACCTAGTAAAGGGATTCCAAATCACGGTATCGAGAAAGGGAGGTCAGCTTGGAGCTAGACCAAATATCGTGAGGCAAAAGGAAAGACATGTACTAAACCTTGTGATGGTTCGTCAGATATGATCTTTGTATGCGTTTAGGAGTTGGCACGTCTTGCTAGAGGCCGCTACCAACTATTGACAGAATAAGTGTATTCGTGTCATGTCTATACGCATATGAACCTATAGGGTCACACACTTAAGGGGCTGGAAGCCTAATGAGGATTGGATCCGAATTAGACCAGGCTTAGGCTACTAATGGGAAGCTAATGTAGAAGCCCACTAGGGATGCCTATATAAGAGAGGGTGGGGCGAGCTGGCCAGGGTTAGACCAGAGATCATTCCACCCAGCCGCCACTCCTCACGCCTGTGTCGTGCGCGCGGACCTAGCAGTCCGGCGTCTGACGCTTCCACCCTGTACATGTGGATACCTCGGAGGCGCTGCATCTGTAGCGTTTGGATGAGCCGTGCAAGGGGGCTACTCGTGGGACGAGGACAAGGAGGAGACGTGGAACGTCTGCACTGTCTCGACGCGCTTCATCAATTCCGCAACTGCGCGTCTAGTGGTAATCCCGTGATCTATGACAACAGTAATCCTGGTATACGCGGTAGAATTTTTTTGACTTGCGCTAGTGTAGCCTACCCGTATCCCTACAGTGGTATCAGAGCCGATACTGTTCAGTTATAGGTTCGGGATGTTTGCATATGCATATTTATAAGAATGATGTGATCGCTTATATGGCGGTGGTTTAGGATTGATCTGTGATCTTGCTTTCCGTGATCGTGATTCTGAGGTTGTCAAACGACTTACCCCTACCGGTCGGTTTCCGCCATCGGGGTAGACAGTGACACATAAATCCTATTGAATCATGCGGAGATCAATATGATTGATCAAATCGGAACCTATATCTAAAATCGATGTACCATGATCAAAGGAGTTTGATTGAATCGGGATAGGAGTCGGTTTATGGTAAATTTGATTTGCTGATCAAAATACTTAAAGAAAATTGTGGAGATTCGATCTCTCATTTTTCACGGTTTGCGCTGCCCCTTCGAACCCCGCAGGGGGAGACCCCCCTTTATCGTAGCCCCTTTTGTATGTCGTTAAGGTAACTAGGTGCTGCGATATCACATGATCCGGTAGAATGCGATTCTATGCATAACTCGTTTTTTGCAGGATGTATGTGATCAGTATGGCCCATATATGTATGTGATGCATGTATGAAATTTTGCATGACCGGCGTGTCGTGAGTAGGGAAACACGGCTGGAGCCATGTGTGTTGTCATTTATTGTAATGGCCTGCGTGCCAACTTGTGATGATCCCAATACTATGTAATTTTTATTACTAGCTGTTAGGAGTAATAGCTTGTATTAGTTCTTGGAGAACTCATCACTTGGAAGATGGCTCACATGGAACATGAAGATGGAGATCATCATGGTGGACAGGTTCTATGGCGATGGAGATCACCATGAGAAAAGGGGCCATACTGTGTCACATCTATGTGAATGTTATTCTTATGTGTTTTACTACTATGCATGCTTAGATGATAGAAGTAGAACGATCCCTTAGAAAGTTTAAGTTAAACCATGCCCTCCCAGCCAAACCTTGCACCATCCTATGCCCTGTACAATCGTTGGTGGGCCTATTTAGGGTGTCACGGTTTTCCTTGGCTGGATGGGTTTGTATCGGATACCTACACGCATAAGGGTTGGTGAGCTTGACAAGGTCATCTTAACAGTTAAGGACCTTGGGTCATAAAGGTTGGGCACCTAGTTTTGACATAGAGATGTCACCCAACAACAAGAGTCATATGTGATATGATTAGCAAGTGTTGCTTACCGATTTACCTTGTCTTCTAGCAGTGATGCTAAAGCTCACTAGTCAACTTGTTAATTGTGGATCTTGTATCACTTAGTATCAATAGAGGGATATTGATTTAAGTGGGAGTATATGCTATTAAATTGTTTAATATGTTTTACTCTTTCATGGTTACATGGCTTAGTATTTTGCATGTTTTCTGTTGTAGATCAATGGCACCGAACACTACATCACCTTTCTCTTTGCGTTCTATTCTTGATAAAGATAAACTAAATGGAACAAACTATTCGGACTGGGTCCGTAACCTGAGAATTGTTCTCAGGTCTGATAAAAAGGAAACAGTTCTGGATACCCCAATCCCCGATGAACCTGCTGAAAATGCATCTGCTGCCCTCAAGAATGCCTACAAGCGAGCATGTGATGATTCTCTTGAGGTTAGCTGTCTTATGCTTGCATGCATGGAACCTGAACTCCAAAAGAAGTTTGAGGATCAGGAAGCGTACGATATGATCGTCACGCTTAAGGACATGTTCCAAGATCAGGCAAGGACTGAGAGGTACAATGTTGCCAAGTCCTTTGTCGAATGCACGCTGGCAGAGGGAGCAGCTGTAGGCCTCCATGTGATCAAAATGGTTGGTTACAGTCAGACTTTGGAAAAGCTTGGTTTTCCACTAGGCCAAGAGTTGTCCACTGACTTCATTTTGGCGTCTCTTCCATCCAGCTATGGGCAGTTCATTTCGAACTACCATATGCATGGGACGAAGAAGGGCCTTAATGAATTATGTGGGATGCTTAAAACAGCAGAAAGTGACATGAAGAAGTGTGCAGGGCATAGCCATGTGATGGTTGTGCAGAACAAGCCTAGCTTCAAGAAAAAGGGTACTTCTTGGAAGAAGAAGGGCAAGGCTAAGGATACGATCCCTAAGTCTGCACCCAAGCAAAAGGCTGGACCTGTAGAAGACACTGAGTGCTTCTTTTGTCATGAACATGGCCACTAGAAGAGAAACTGCAGCAAGTACCAGGCTTCTTTGAAGAAGAGTGGAAGCAAGAGTACTTCCCACTCAGGTACGCTTGTTGTAAATGTTGTGGACATTCTTCTCGCTGATTCCTATGTTAACTCTTAGGTATTTGATACCGGATCGGTTGCTCATATTTGCAATTCGATGCAGGGGCTAATAAGGACTAGAGAAGTGCAGAAAGGCGAAGTGGATTTTCGCGTCGGAAATAAAGCAAGGGTTGCTGCATTGTTCATCGGCGTCATGCAACTTCACCTTCCAGCAGGATTTATTATGGATTTGAATAATTGTTATTACATTCCAAGTATGGGTCGAAACATTTTATCACCTTCATGTTTGATGAGGGATGGTTATTCATTCGCGAGTGCAAACAATGGTTGTGTAATCTCTAAGAATGCTATGTTTATGGCTAATGCTCCCATTGTGAATGGGTTATTTATTTTAAATCTTGATGATGCATCTGTTTACAATGTTAGTGATAAAAGGCTTCGACATAATGATTTGAGTCCTACCTATTTATGGCATTGTCATTTGGGGCATATAAGTGAAAAGCGCATGAAGAAGCTCCATGGTGATGGTCTTCTAACTTCGTTTGATTTTGAATCATACGAGACATGTCAGGCTTGTTTACTTGGAAAGATGACCAAGTCACCTTTTTTGGGTTTACCCGAGAGAGCGAAAGACTTGTTGGAACTCATACATACTGATGTATGTGGGCCAATGAGCACGACGGCCAGAGGAGGATATCACTACTTTGTTACTTTCACTGATGATTTCAGTAGATATGGTTATGTCTACTTGATGAGGCATAAGTTTGAAACTTTTGAAAAGTTCAAGGAGTTTCAGAGTGAAGTAGAGAATCAACGTGGCAAGAAAATAAAGGCCTTGTGATCTGATCGTGGAGGTGAATATTTGAGTCACGAATTTAGCGATCATCTTAAGAGTTGCGGAATTGTTCCACAACTTACGCCGCCTGGAACGCCTCGAAGAAACGGGGTCTCCGAACGGCGTAATCGAACTTTGTTGGACATGGTTCGATCGATGATGAGCCAGTCGGATTTACCATTATCATTTTGGGGTTATGCTCTAGAAACGGCAGCTTTCACACTTAATAGGGTACCATCTAAATCCGTAGTTAAGACACCATATGATATGTGGACTGGAAAGAATCCCAGTTTGTCTTTTCTAAAGATTTGGGGTTGTGATGCATTTTTCAAGCGACTTCAGTCGGACAAGCTAACACCCAAATCGGATAAGTGCATTTTCGTGGGATATCCAAGGGAAATCTTAGGGTATTACTTCTACAACCGAGAAGAGGGCAAAGTGTTTGTCGCTCGTGGCGGTGTTTTCCTAGAGAAAGAGTTTCTCACAAAGGGAACAAGTGGAAGGTCGGTGCGACTTGAAGAAGTTCAAGATGAGCCAGTTGGGGATGATTCTACGAGTGATGCTATTGTAGCAGAACAAGTAGAGCAACCGGTGGCAACAGAAGCACCACAACCACGAAGGTCGGCGAGGCTCCGCGAAGCGCGTGAACTATTATTGTTAGACAATGATGAGCCTGCGACCTATGCAGAAGCGATGGTGGACCCAGACTCTGAGAAATGGCTGATCGCCATGAGATCCGAGATAGAGTCCATGGGAGACAATCAAGTTTGGAACTTGGTTGACATGCCTGATGGTTTTAAAGCCATCGAGTGCAAATGGATCTATAAGAAGAAGATTGATATGGATGGAAATGTTCACATCCATAAAGCTCGACTTATTGCAAAAGGTTTTCGACAAGTTCAAGGAGTTGACTACGATGAAACTTTCTCGCCCGTAGCGATGCTTAAATCTATACGGATAATTCTAGCCATTCCTGCATATTTCGACTATGAAATATGGCAGATGGATGTCAAGACGGCTTTCCTAAATGGAATACTAACTGAGGACGTGTATATGATGCAGCCCGAAGGTTTTGTCGATCCAAACAATGTTGGAAAGGTATGCAAACTTCTGAATTCCATTTATGGGTTGAAGCAAGCATCTCGGAGTTGGAACATTCGATTTGATGAAGTTGTAAAGGAGTTTGGCTTCATCAAAAACGAACAAGAAACTTGTGTTTACAAGAAGGAAAGTGGGAGAGCGCTGGTATTTTTAATCTTATATGTAGATGACATATTGCTGATTGGAAATGACATTCCTATGCTCGATTCTGTTAAGACCTCATTGAAAAATAGTTTTTCGATGAAGGACTTGGGAGAAGCGGCATATATTCTGGGCATCAAGATCTATAGAGATAGATCAAGAAGGCTAATTGGATTAAGCCAGAGTACATATGTTGACAAAGTGTTGAAATGGTTCAGCATGGAAGAGGCTAAGAAGGGGTTCTTGCCCATGTCTCACGGCATTAAACTCAGCAAGACTCAGTGTCCTTCGACTACTGATGAGCGTGAGCGCATGAGAAGAGTTCCATATGCTTCGGCTATTGGATTCATCATGTATGCAAAGATATGTACTTGCCCAGATGTTTCCTATGCTCTAAGTGTTACGAGCAGATATGTGGCATCCCGCAAAAACCACTACTAGAAAATCGCGTTGAATTTGTGCATTGCATCGTCATCATCATGCATTGCTTGCATTAAAACTATTTTCGCAAGCCCGATTTATTTTCCAAACACCCTATCTTGTTTTCAAATTCAAACCCCGGGCCTCCGGATTATTTTGTTGTCGGCTATGTTTTTGCAAAACGTTGCGTTTTAGAATTAAATAAAATATTATATTGTTTTAGCGGTCGAGCGGGCGAGTAGACGAAACGCCCCGGGTTTTATCGGGCCACCTTTATCTAATCCTAAACCCACTTGAAACTTTACCCAACCATCCGCCACATCACTCGGCCAATCAAACCTCGCCACCTCATCTCTCCATCTCCTCAACCAATTACCCTCTCACCACATCATCCATCCCTCTCCCTCTCCCCATCCTCTGCCTCTCTCTCTACACGCCACCCACTACCACGCACACACGATCTGCTGCTAGCCTCCTTACTGTGGGACCACCTGCCTGCGGCCCATCCGCCCCACCTGCCCTGTTTCTCTTCCTCCTCCCCTCCCTCTTCTTCCACCAACCGCTGTGGGCCTCCGCACGCCTTCTCCCCATGACGCCTTCAAGCCCTTCTTCTCCCCCACCTGGCGAAGCCGACCCTGCCTCCTCCCCGTCGGCTGCAGCATGGCGCGCCACCCTCTGCAGCCTTGCGGCGCCTCCCTGCCCGCCTCTGCGCGGCGACCTCACCTCCCGAGCCCCGCCGAGCTCCTCGCCTCACTTGGCCGCTTCGCCAGCGTCGCCTCCCTGCAGCCCGCGGGCCTTCCCGAAGCCGCCGCCCACGGCGCCCGCCTCTGCGGCCTCCCGTCTACCCGCCGCGTCCACTCCTCACCACGCGCTCGCCCGGCATCGCCCAGCGCCCTCGCGCCCACTTCTGCCCGCCTGCCTTGGCCAGCCGCATCCGCCCGGAGGCGCCGCAGCGACCCTCTCGCCCGGCTCGGCCCGCACCAGTCCCGCCTCGGGCCAGCCTGCGTCCTGCGCGCCTCTGGCGTCGGCCTCGCCTCGGGCAGCACGCGACCCTCGCAGCGTCTCCACGGCGCGCATCAACTCGCTAACGCCTCTCGCTCACCTCCTGGCATGCAGGGCCCAAGACAGTTTGAGATGGCGATGTACAAACGCTTGGGATGCATGCGAGGATGCGACCAGCAACCGTCAAGATCTCCTTCAAGGTCGGCGTGGCGGATGTACTTCAAGGCGACAAGTGCCGCGCTGGACCCTCAAGTTCTCCCGCGCGGACCTTGACCCAAGCGATGCCCCGATCCGAAGACCGAACCCCGAGAGCGGACGCGACAAGGTCTACCTCACGGGCACGTGAGCCACCCAAGATCTTCAATAAGGAACAACAAGGAACTCGGAAACCAAGATCTCCCCGTGCCGGAACCCGAGTCCGCCACCGGCAACTGAAACCGTGGAACCGACAAGATCGACCTCACCGACGCCAGGATCTTCGCCGCAGAACAACGAGTCCTTCGGAGTGAAACCGACAAGGTCTACCCCGGAATCCGAGAACGCTTCCGCCGAACCCCCCGAACCCCAGATCCGTCGAACCCTAGACCCCGGAAGCCCCAAGATCGCTGAACCCTCAATGTGTGAACCCTTCCCGGAACCCTATTTTATAATTAATAACCTTGTTGCATATTGAATTGTCATACTCGCATGCATATTTGTGTGGTTTGGGGCCTTATGCCGATTCACCTAATAATTAAATATGGGGCCCATATGCGGGCAAATCTAGCCTTATATTGGCCTCATTTAAATTTGAGTAGCGAACCGGTATCTTATCTTGTCTTGTTATAACAACATTTAAATTGCGGGGCTTCTAAATAGCATGAACCACCTAATTAATTGTCGGGACCCCGGTTCCGCTTAATTTGACCTAATTGCATCGCACTTCGCCATGCCATACATCATACATGCATCATGCCGATCTTCTGTCGTGGAATTAAATATTGCATCCGGTGTTTCTTCTGGTGTTTTGCTTCTTCGCGAATAAGACCGTTGAGTTGATGTGAGATTCGCCCCGATCTTCGGTTGAACCTTCGACAACGTTTTCAGGCGAGCATCTCCCTCTTTCTACCTATCTTACTTTTATAGTCTTTATTCCCTCCTGTTGATCTATTGCTATCTGTGTTGCGATGCTCTAGTTTCCGTACCCGTGATCAACCGTGCAGCCCTATATTGCCTTGGACACATCCTTTTACCTGTTGTTTGGTAGATAGCCGGACTTATACGTCGTAGTTGCTTGCTCAAGTCTTGATATGTGTCGTCATATACGATTCTTGATGTATTGCCGCATGTTGATGTTGGAGATGGTTCTAGTTTTACTTATCGTCACTTTAATTTCTGTTTAACAACTAAAATTGAAATAAGCGAGAGGCATCGGTGGGTGATAGATAATATTTGGTTTCGAGCCCACTTGTGTCCGTAAGACCCGAGTACTTGATACATGTTCCTTGATTTATCGCGCTATCCACATCCGGAGGTATATGGGACCCCCGAGCGAGCTTGATTCATTCTTATTTCTTGGGGCCACAAACTAGTTTGAGGTGTTTTACTATCTGCTTATGCCATGCTACTTTACGTATTTAAAATTGTGCGAGGAGCACCTTTGTCTTGTTAGGATCGGGACACGTTTATTGTATCGACAAGCCCACCACTTTCGGGTTCCCGATCGTTGGCCCACCCAAACCTTGAGGCCATCTCGAGTCCTAGCTTCGTTATGGAGTCTACTTAAGGGTGGCCCCTGAAATATTCTGAATCTGTGATTGTTCATCGTGAAAGCCTCGTCGGGTTTTGTTTTGGTTTTCGAGGTTGATCGGCGTGTGTTGCTATTGGTGCACCCGGCGGGTAAAACTTCTGAAAGCCGTGTCAGCGGATATGGGCGACTTGAGCCTGATATCTCGATCATAGACAAGCATAACTAAAGTTTATGCTGTAAATTTGACTTATAATGACTAGTAATCAGCTTCACTATAATGGAATGGCTAATTAATCGCCCACAATTGCTTGTTTGTTTGTCGCTTGCGACAATTGTATTGACTAGTAAGTACTTGCAACTTCTAGCGGAATGGCTGAATAAAAGTACCAACAAGCTGCTGGGTTTTGGGTTTATCTCATGCTATCTGCACTGATTAGTAATTGTCTCAACTATCACGGATTGGTTAACTAAAGTGCTTGTTTACTTTATCGTGACGATTATCTAAACCTGACTAGTAAGTCTAGCGATAATTGAATAAGTAAAGCGCCAGCGGTGTGAGTTCCTCGGTTGACTTCCTCGTTTGGACTCGAGGGGAAACACGAGATGGGTTTGTTTGGTGCTAGCTTGAGTTGGATCCGGATAGGTCATTCTTACCTCTCGATAACCGGTTGAATCGAGTCTCTATAGGTTGTTTAGTGCATCTTTGCTGCCCGTCAGTCCATACCTATGTAGGCGAGCCGCGAATTCTAGCCTCATGTGTCTTGGCCTCGATCGATGCTCCTCTTTTCCTTTGCCCTTTCGGCACCCCTTTGTTTAAGCAGTTTTGAGATCGGCGTTCGCAGGTTACCCTTCCGGCTTGGCCTGGGCAGGGTTATGGACGCCATTGGTTATTCTTCAGGGCTCTTAGCCCCATTTGCATCTTGTCCGTAGCTGGGCGCTCTATCATTTTCAAGGTGATTTGGATCTTTGTATATTATATCTGTATTCTTGACTCATTGAGTCGCCTCGTATATATATATCTCATTGTGGGTCCCATCGAGGACTGTTGTGTAATGTTATTACTGCGTTTTCCACCACTTGAAAGTGCTGGTGAGCACCTTTGAATCGTTTCTATGCGGGTTTGGCGAATTTTGCTCAAACTTGCATAGGTCCGATTCGAGGGTGTTCTGAGTGGTATCGAGCTCGGTTGATACCCCACAAGTCCAGCCTGTAGGATAACCTAGCTAACGGCCGAAGTAGAGTGGCAAAACTATTTTTGCAAAATCGTTGGATAGTTCTGGATAGGTCTAATTTTACTCCTTACCCCTCTGCTGTTCTCCTCTTACCTCTACGTGTTTTGAATCTGCTCTCTTCTCTTTCTTCGAGTCCAGAATTCTCGTGGTTGGGTTTCCGTTACCTTGAGGGCTTCGCTTTCTCCCTTTTGTAACGGAGGTGCTACGATCATCAATACGCAACTTCTGCATTGTACCCTTCCTCCAATCTTTTGTTCTTGAGCTCCTTATCCATATGTGTTCCTTCTTTGGATATCCGTGTCGTTGAAAAACATATGAAGGACGGGCATTAGTGAAGTTGAGTACACCTTGAGCATGTGTTGTTCATGCCAATGGAACCATCGCGAAACCTAATCGGTGTGTCTTTCATACGATTTCTCGGCAACATTCCTTTGTTTCCTCGCTTGTCGAGATCTTGATCTAATTCGAGAGTTAGATGCTTAATCCGCTTATTCGTGTGCGAGTAATGGTTTGAGTGCGGGATGGAGTAGCTACCCTACTGCTCTTATCATTCGCTCTTATGCGTTGAATCGGTGGATCCGGTGCTTTACTCTATCCATGGAAGTTAGAGTGGCCTTACCTTCAACTTCGTCCTTTGTTTCCCGAGTGTTCTCTCGGCGGTCGAGAACGACCCTTTGTTGGTGGTGTCGCCGTTCTCCGATGAAGAAGGAACCCTCGTTAGTGGTGTCGCGAGGATCTACGAAGTGAGAAGCGAATCGCCGACCTTCCTTCCGGTACCATGGCGGATCTCGAGGCGAGATCCATTGTTAGTGGTGTCGGTGTGGCATCCATAAAACCACTACTAGAAAATCGCGTTGAATTTGTGCATTGCATCGTCATCATCATGCATTTCTTGCATTAAAACTATTTTAAGCCCGATTTATTTTCCAAACACCTGTCTTGTTTTCAAATTCAAACCCGGGCCTCGGATTATTTTGTTATCGGCTATGTTTTTGCAAAACGTTGCATTTTAGAATTAAATAAAATATTATATTGTTTTGCAGGCGGTCGACGGGCCGAGTAGACCCGAGCGCCTGAGTTTCATCGGGCCACCTTTATCTAATCCTAAACCCACGAAACTTTACCCAACCATCCGCCACATCACTACGGCCAATCAAACCTCGCCACCTCATCTCTCCCATCTCCCTCAACCAATTACCCTCGCCACATCCAACCCCCTCCCTCACCCCATCCCTCTTTCCTCTCTCTGCCTACACGCTTGCACACACTACGCCACCCCCACCAACCATCCCGACCTGCACACGATCTGCTTGCTAGCCCCTCCCACATGGGACCCGCCTGGCCCCACGTCCGCCCTACCCCTTTGTTTCTCTTCCTCCTCCTCTTCTTCCCCACCAGCAGAGCCTCCAGCGCCCCATCCTTCGCCTTCTCTCCCATGGGCCCCAAGCCCTTCTTCCTCCCCTCATGGCGCAAGCCCCTGCCTCCTCCTCGGCACGGCAAGACTTCAGCGTCGCCGATCCTCCGCGCGCCCCTCTGCAGCAGCCTCCTCGCCTGCCCGCCTCCTGCGCTGACCTCACCTCCCAGGCCAGGGCCGAGCCTTTGCCTCGCCCGCCGGGCCGCTCGCCTCACCACCGTCGCCTCCCAGCGGCGCAGCCACCGGCTTCCCAAAGTCCGCCGCTCGCCCACCGGCGCCCGCCTCTGCCCTCCCCGGCTACCCACTCCCTCACCACGCGCTCCCGGCGGCACGCAACCGCGCCCCTCGCCGCCAGCGTCTGCCCGCCGCCCGGCGCGGCCCGCCTGCCGCGGGAGACGCGGCGACCCCCTCCCTCGGCTCGGCCCGCTCGCCAGATCCGCCGCCTCGGGCCAGCCTGCCGGTCTGCGCCTCACGGCGGCGTCGGCCTGCGCCTCGGGCCAGACCGCGACCCCTGCCCAGCGTCTCCGGCGCCCAACCTCGCACGCCGCCTCGCTCACCTCACGCACGCGGCCCAAGGCGGTTGAGATGGCGATGTACAACTTAGGATGCATGCGAGGATGCGGGCAACCGTCAAGATCTCCTTCAAGGTCGGCGTGACGGATGTACTCGCGAAGACAAGTCTTGCGAGGCGAGACCCTCAAGTTCTCCACGACGCGAACCCAAGACCCGATGCCCCGATCCAAGACCGAACCCCGAGGCGACGACAAGGTCTACCTCACGGCACGTGGAGCCACACCCAAGATCTTCAATAAGGAACAACAAGGAACCGGAAACCAAGATCTCCCGTGCGGAACCCGAGTCCGCCATTTGAAAACCGTGGAACCGACAAGATCGACCTCACCGACGCCAGATCTTCGCCCAGAACAAGTCCCGAGTGAAACCGACAAGGTCTACCCCGGAATCCGAGAACGCTTCCGCCGAACCCCCCGAACCCCAGATCCGTCGAACCCTAGACCCCGGAAGCCCCAAGATCGCCGAACCCTCAATGTGTGAACCCTTCCCGGAACCCTATTTTATAATTAATAACCTTGTTGCATATTGAATTGTCATACTCGCATGCATATTTGTGTGGTTTGGGGCCTTATGCCGATTCACCTAATAATTAAATATGGGGCCCATATGCGGGCAAATCTAGCCTTATATTGGCCTCATTTAAATTTGAGTAGTAACGGTATCTTATCTTGTCTTGTTATAACAACATTTAAATTGCGGGGCTTCTAAATAGCATGAACCACCTAATTAATTGTCGGGACCCCGGTTCCGCTTAATTTGACCTAATTGCATCGCACTTCGCCATGCCATACATCATACATGCATCATGCCGATCTTCTGTCGTGGAATTAAATATTGCATCCGGTGTTTCTTCTAGTGTTTTGCTTCTTCGCGAATAAGACCGTTGAGTTGATGTGAGCTTCGCCCCGATCTTCGGTTGAACCTTCGACAACGTTTTCAGGCGAGCATCTCCCTCTTTCTACCTATCTTACTTTTATAGTCTTTATTCCCTCCTGTTGATCTATTGCTATCTGTGTTGCGATGCTCTAGTTTCCGTACCCGTGATCAACCGTGCAGCCCTATATTACCTTGGACACATCCTATTGCCTGTTGTTTGGTAGATAGTTGGACTTGCGCGTCGTAGTTGCTTGCTCAAGTGCTGATATGTGTCGTCATATGCCACAGTTGCTGATGTATTGCCGCATGTTGATGTTGGAGATGGTTCTAGTTTTACTTATCGTCACTTTAATTTCTGTTTAACAACTAAAATTGAAATAAGCAGAGGCATCGGTGGGTGATAGATAATATTTGGTTTCCGAACGCCCACTTGTGTCCGTAAGACCCGAGTACTTGATACCTGTTCCTTGATTTATCGCTATCCACATCCGGAGGTATATGGGACCCCCAGAGCGAGCTTGATTCATTCTTATTTCTTGGGGCCACAAACTAGTTTGAGGTGTTTTACTATCCTGCTTATGCCATGCTACTTTCGTATTTAAAATTGTGCGAGGAGCACCTTTGTCTGTTAGGATCGGGACACGTTTACGGTATCGACAAGCCCAGCCACACTTTCGGGTTCCCGATCGTTTACCGATCCACCCAAACCTTGAGGCGTCTCGAGTCGGCTAGCTTCGTTCTGAGTCTACTTAAGGATGGCCTGAAATATTTCTGAATCTGTGATTGTTCATCGTGAAAGCCTCGTCGGGTTTTGTTTTGGTTTTCGAGGTTGATCGGCGTGTGTTGCTATTGGTGCACCCGGCGGGTAAAACTTTACGAAAGCCGTGTCGCGGATATGGACGACTTGGAGCCGATCTCGATCATAGACAAGCATAACTAAAGTTCTTTGTAAATTTGACTTATAATGACTAGTAATCGCTTCACTATAATGGAATGGCTAATTAATGCCCACAATTGCTTGTTTGTTTGTACTTGCGACAATTGTATTGACTAGTAAATCGCAACTTCTAGCGGAATGGCTGAATAAAAGTACCAACAAGCGCTGGGTTTTGGGTTTATCTCATGCTATCTGCACGATTAGTAATTGTCTCAACTATCACGGATTGGTTAACTAAAAGTGCCTTTTACTTTATCGGGCGATTATCTAAACGACTAGTAAGTCTTTAGCGATAATCGAATAAGTAAAGCGCCAGCGGTGTGAGTTCTCGGTTGACTTCCTCGTTTGGACTCGAGAAACACCGAGATGGGTTTGTTTGGTGCTAGCTTCAGTTGGATCCGGATAGGTCATTCTTACCTCTCGATAACTTGATTGAATCGAGTCTCTATAGGTTGTTTAGTGCATCTTTGCCGGCTCAGTCCACCATACCTATGGCGAGGACGGCGATTCTAGCCTCGCCATGTCTTGGCCTCGATCTTGGCGCTCCTCTTTTCCTTTGCCCTTTGTCACCCCTTTGTTTAAGCGGGTTTGAGATCGGCGCCGTTCGCGAGGTTACCCTTCCTTTGGCACAGAGTTATGGGCCATTGGTTATTCTTCAGGCTCTTAGCCCCATTTGCATCTTGTCCGTAGCTGGGCCTATCGTTTTCAAGGTGATTTGGATCTTTGTATATTATATACGTATTCTTGACTCATTGAGTCGCCTCTATATATATATCTTACGTGGGTCCCATCGAGGACTGTTGTGTAATGTTATTACTTCGTTTTCCACCCGCACGAAAGTGCCTGGTGGGCACCTTTGAATCGTTTCTATGCGGGTTTGGCGAATTTTGCTCAAACTTGCATAGGTCCGATTCTGAGGGTGTTACAAGATACCAGGCTGATCCAGGTGAAGGTCACTGGACAACGGTAAAGAACATCCTTAAGTACTTGAAAAGTACTAAGGATGTGTTCCTAGTTTATGGAGGTGAGGATGAACTCAGTGTAAAGGGTTACACAAATGCGAGTTACCTTAACGACTCAGATGATTTGAAACCGCAGTCAGGTTATGTATTTGTGAGCTGGAAAAGTTCCAAGCAAGATACGGTGACCTCCTCTTCAACAGAAGCTGAATATATTGCTGCCTCAGAGGCAGTAAAGGAAGCTATTTGGATTAGGAATTTCCTGATTTCTCTCGGTGTGGTTCAGGGCGCGTCCAATCCCTTGGACGTTTATTGTGACAACAATGGTGCTATTGCACAGGCCAAGGAACCTAGACAACACTAGAAGAACAAACATATTCGCATGCGTTACCATCAGATTCGAGAGTTCGTTGAGGATGGTAGTGTCATGATATGCAAAATACATACGGACTCAAATGTTGCTGATCCCTTGACTAAGCCTCTCCCGCAGCCCCCGCATGAAGCGCACACAAGAGCAATTGTTATTAGATACATTTTAGATTGACTCTAGTGCAAGTGGGAGACTGAAGGAAATATTCCCTAGAGGCAATCATAGAGATGATTATATTTCATATGTATCCATGAGTTATTGTAATGTTCCTTCAATATCCATATCAGGCAACTTGTATTGATCGGCAATTATGTGAATTGTTTGTGAAACTCTTTACTTGTATGGTTATTTAATAGTTGTCCCTAGTCGGAGTTCATGTGAGGACACATGTGAATATTAGACTAGCACATCGATTGGTTGATGACTATGTTTCGCAAGTCATAGATATGGATATGTCAAACCAATGATGTGGACACATGTTATGAACATGGGGTTGGACTGACCCAACTTGAGACTGGGAATTAGTTGCAGCTCCCTCTCTACACATCGTGTACGTTTTGTCCTTAGACCTGAGATTGTCGCATGCACTTGAGATGTGGATCAACCTACTTTGGGTCTATCAAACGCTGCACCGTAATAGGGTAGTTATAAAGGTAGCTTTCGGGTTTGTCCTGAAGCATGCTGCAAGGCATGGTCAATCAAGATGGGATTTTCCCCTCTCTACTTGAGAGAGATATCTCTGGGCCCCTCGAGTGATCGGATCCAGAAATGCATGGCTGTGCTATATATGGTTAAGAGTTAACCTAGTAAAGGGATTCCGAATCACGGTATCGAGAAAGGGAGGTCAGCTTGGAGCTAGACCAAATATCGTGAGGCAAAAGGAAGACATGTACTAAACCTTATGATGGTTCGCCCAATATGATCTTTGTATGCGTTTAGGAGTTGGTACGTCTTGCTAGAGGCCGCTACCAACTATTAACAGAATAAGTGTATTCGTGTCATGTCTATACGCATATGAACCTATAGGGTCACACACTTAAGGGGCTGGAAGTCTAATGAGGATTGGATCCGAATTAGACCAGGCTTAGGCTACTAATGGGCTGCTAATGTAGAAGCCCACTAGGGATGCCTATATAACAGAGGGTGGGGCGAGCTGTCAAGGGTTAGACCAGAGATCATTCCACCCAGCCGCCACTCCTCACGCACAGTCAGCCGTGGCGGACCTAGCAGTCCGGCGCTTCCACCATGCGTGTGGATACCTCGGGCGCATGCATGGCGTTTGGGCCGAGCCGTGCAAGGGGCTGCTCATGGGACGAGGACAAGAAGGAGACATGGAACGTCTGCACTGCCTCGACGCGCTTCATCAATTCCGCAACTACGCATCTAGTGGTAATCCTGTGATCTACAACAACAGTAATCCTGGTATACGCGGTAGAATTTTTTTGATTTGCGCTACTGTAGCCTACCTGTATCCCTACATAAAGGACATTCAACGACTAACAGGTTGTGTTGCAGCAGTTAGTCGGTTCGTCAGCCGACTTGGAGAGAAGGCCCTGCCGCTATACAAGTTGCTAAAGAAGGCGGACAAATTCATGTGGATGACGAATCTGATGCATTGAAGCATCAAGGAGATTCTTTTCTCGCCCATCCTTGCAAAGACCCGAGCCTAGAGCCCATGTTAATCTACATGGCGGCAACCAACGTAATCAAATCGTCGTGGTAGAGCGGAAGGAACCAGGCTATGAGCATGGAGTTCAACGACCAGTTTACTATGTGAGCGAGGTCTTGACGGAGTCCAAGCAGCGTTACCCGCACTACCAGAAGATAGCTTATGGAGTATTCCTTGCTTCTCGGAAGATGAGGCATTACTTTCAGGAGCACCCAATCACAGTGGTGAGTAAAACTCCACTGTCCGACATTATCAACAACAGCGACGCCATGGGAAGGGTCGTGAAATTGGGCATTGAACTTGCCTCCTTCGAGATCACTTACAAGAGACGCGACGCTATCAAGTCACAAGACTTGGCGGAATTTATCACAGATTGGACGGAGATGCCAGATTCTACTCCATTGCCGGAACCAGAGTACTGGGTGATGCACTTTGACGGATCAAAGCTGCTCAACGGCTCGGGGGCTGGTGTATTGCTACAGTCACCAACTAGCGACAAGCTACACAACGTTCTGTAAATCCACTTCAAGGCTACAAACAACATGGCGGACTATGAAGCACTCATTCAGGGACTACGCGTAGCCAGGGATATTGGCATCAAGCGCATAGTTTGCTCTGGAGATTCCGACTTGGTTTCCCAGCAGGTGGCTGGCACCTGAATGCGCGGAACCCTATGATGGCGGCATATCGAGATGAAGTGGACGAGATAGCCAAGAGCTTCTTGGGCTACGAAGCAAAGTATGTGCCTAGGGAGCAAAACGAGGCGGCTGATCTTCTGTCTAAGCTTGGATCAGGGCGCAAACGAATTCCGCCAGGAGTTTTCCTAGATCATCTACGAACACCATCCGTGAAGGGAGCCGACATCGACAACCCGGATAGAGTTGATTCTTTCGTCCACATGGTGGCAAAGGTCCCTCTGTCTTGGACAAACCATTCATGGAATATCTCGAACACGGAACTTTTCCCGGCGACAAGGTCGAAAGACGGCAAATAGTACGACGAGCAAAGGGTTATACCATAATCAATGGACAAATCTACAAAAGGAGCACTACTGGTGTATACCTAAAGTGTGTTTCCCATCTATAAGGTATTGAAATCCTACGCGAAATCTGTAGGGGTTCGTAGCATGGAAAACAAAAAATTTCTATCGCATACAAACAAACAAGCCAAGATCTATCTACTAGATTGTAGCAACGAGTCGATGGAATAACTTACCCTCGAAGATTCCAAAGCGGTTAACGAGAGCAGATTCTCGTGGGTGATGTAGTCGTACTCTTTCCGATCTCAAGATCGCGTAGACGATCCTTCCAAGCGTTCGTTCGGCGCTTCCACAATCGGTCACCGTTGACTCGACGAAGACCTTCCTCTCCTTGTTCCAGGTGACGGAGGTTGTAGCACTCTCCTCGCGATTCAAAGACTGTGGCGTGGTACGGAAGTAGAGGGAGATCATGAGCCGTCTTAAGCGGGAGTATGGTGGAGTATGAGAGAGAGCTATTAGTGGTCTAGGGTTTAGACACACCAATTAGAAGGCTCTAAACCAAAGGCTAGAGCAATTAGAAGCTCTAAACCGGAGATTAGATGATAGGAACTTGTGTGTCTAGAGGAGGAGGCCCTGCCCCTCCTTTTATAGGTGGGAGGGGCGGCCAAGGGCAGGGGAGTCCCTCCCCAAGTCGGCCTTGGTTGGAGCGCCGGCTTGGAGGGACTCCTCCCCCAAGTCGGTTCCAACCACCTCTTGCTTGTTTCCCACAGTTTCCTGTTTTAGCCGTTTGACTTTTAAACTGGCCATTTGACTTTTCTGTTTTATGATTCAATTTAATCCTTTATTTGGAACAGCAAGAACACTTAGTACATGATGCAATCATTCAATATGTAATGACACATTCATGTACCCTTCCCCCCCGGAGTGTCGGACAATCCGGAACCTTCTAGAACATTCCCGATGAAAACACCGGAATCATTCCCGAACTCCGAAACATGACTTTCCTTATATGAATCTTATTCTCCGGACCATTCCGGATCACCTCGTGATATCCCGGATCCCATCCGAGACTCCGAACAACATTCGGTCTCTTTCTCATAATACCATAACTACTCAAAACAACGTCGAATCCTTAAGTGTGTCTCCCTACGGTTCGTGAATTATGCGGACATGATCGAGACACTTCTCCGAACAATAACCAATAGAGGAATCTGTAAATTCATATAGCTCCCACATATTTCTACGATTACTTTGCGATCGAATGAACCACTTACATACGATACCAATATCCCTTTGTCTCACGATAGTTTACTTATCCGAGGTTATGATCGTCAGTATCTCTGCATACCTAGTTCAACCTCGTTACCGATAAGTACTCTTTTCTCGTTCCCGTGATATGTGATCCCTTGTGAGCCAGTCACATGCTTGCAAGATAATTGGATGACATTCCACCAAGAGGGCCCAGAGTATATCTATCCGTCATATGGATGGACAAATACCACTCTTGATCCATGTGTTTCAACCAATACTTTCCGAACACTCAATGCCACCTTTATAGCCACCCGGTTACGGTGTGGTGTTTGATGTCATCAAAGCATCCATCCGGTAAAGGTGATATGCATGATCTCATGGTCGAAGGAATTAGGTTACTATGTATCAGAAAGCATATAGCAATTAAACTAATGAAATGACTTGATCTTTATGCTACGCTTATCTATAGGAGTATGTCCATCACATCATTCTCCTAATGATATGATCCTGTTGTTAATAACATCTCTATGTTCATGATCAGGAAACCATGATCATATATTAACCAACAAGATAGTTTAACAAGAGGCTTTACTAGGGACTCTTATTTTAGTTTACAAATCACACAAGTATTAATGTTTCCGGTTAATACAATTATAGCATGGTATGTAAACATTTATCATAAGTGTGAAGATATGATAATAACCACTTTATTATTGCCTCTTGGGCATATCTCCATCAGTCTCCCACTTGCACTAGAGTCAATAATCTAGTTTCAAACCTTTGTGTATTCAACACCTATGGCTTTCCGGTGTTGTATGTACACGATTGCTAGTGGTCAACTGATCTTGGATCGACACTTCCAGTCGTGTGTAATTGCATGTCTTTGCGTCTCTCGCATCACTCATTCTCTAATGAGATGGCTTTGTATAAGTTTGGTCTTTCGGTGTGACCTTTAGCTCTTTGGGGTTAAAACATGTTGATCATATTGTCGCAATATATCTTCATAGTATTATCCTTGTGAACTACACCTAGTTTGATAACAAACTACTTGACACAAATGCCCTCTTTTCGCTAAAATAGTAGTCATATACTTAGCCTTTTGTTGTAGTATCATCACAATGTCTTAACTTTGGAACTCATCCAAATCCATTATGGAACTCACTTTCCATTATATTGTGCCACCCTTAGTTTAGATTGAGATAAACTTAATTTGTACTTTGTGACAAAACTAGTATCAATGTAGTACTTTTACAATGAACTAACCATCTATTTGTCACTTCTACAAATATTATACTCTTAGTTCTTCCAAAGATCATAAGAATATCCTTACTATTGTCCAATGATCATCTTACGAATCATTACGGTATATGCTCACAACATTTAGAGCATAGGACATATCTGGATTTGTACATATCAGTATGATTGATATAAATACTCTTTGTGATTTCATACATCAAGTATCAATCTATACTTGATTATTTGTTTCACTTTACCAAATGTCAATACACTTGAATATATCATCAACATTTGAACTCTTTCAATCCTTTCTGTGCGACAAGAACCTTTCTTTTAGTTTCTATATTGAACTCATTCAATATCTCGTCTATGTATTTCTGGCACAACCATATTAGCGTCTATTGATGCCAAATATTTGGGTTTTGCCTAAGTCTTTCATCGGGATGAAATTCTTAATATGTGTTAATAAAAGATACATTATTTCCAATCAACAATATGTCTTCCACATAATGTATTAGAAACATGTCTTAGCGCTCCCACTTAATTTCTTGCAAATGCAAGCATCTCCATCGTCTCTGATGAACTTTTAAACTCCTTTAATAGTTTCATCAAAGTGAAGATTCCAACTCCGCGATGCTCAATTTAACCATTGAAGTTTGCATATGCTTTTAGCATCCCTTTGAATTAACAAAACCCTATGGACCGTGTTATGCACATGTCCTAGGTAACGATTCTATTAAAAGAACTTGTTTTGTTTATTCAACTACCATATAACAAATTATATGTAGTGGTTGCTACATTAATCCGTCTAGACTAAATATCACTGATGGGGATACGCCTACTGGGGTATGCTCAGCGGGACGTTTCCGACTGGCCCAAGGGCTGGCGAGTGGGCCTGCATAACGGCGAGTGGATCAAAGCCCAGCGAGGTACCAGGCGACTGGAAGTTGAAGGCCCAGGCGGAGATGGGCCAGTCGGACTAGGTTAAATGATTACAAGTTGTAACCAAGTCGGTTGAGATATGTAAACCCTAGGGGAGGTGAGCTTATATAAACCTCCCTATGGGGTGAGTAGAGACACGTTCCCTCATACACCCAAGCAACTCGCCGCCTAGTCGCCGAGTTCGCCCATTGTAAACACCTCCATAATACAATCTAGCGAGTAGGTCTTTACCCTCGGGCGAACCTGGTAAACCCGTGTCCTTGCCCTCATCTCGACCATGCAGATGGCTGGCCGCCTTGCCCTCGTTCTACTACTCGCTGCCGATTGCAGCATCTGCCGTGGTCATTCCCACGGCGATGGCGCCCACCGTGGGGCTGGCGGTCGGCGGTGTTACGGCGAGATCCAATCTGCCCATCAACGAGGCGGTCGCCACGACGCATGATAGCGATCGGCGAGATGCTCCAGATCTTGCCGAGCAGCTACGTCCGGCGCGACCCGTCACACAGGCGTGATCACGCGGTCGACGATCGGCCTCTTCGTCGACCTCACCGGCGTCATCACCTCGGAGGACTCGGCTCGCATCCGCGAAGTCGCCACCGCCGATCGGCTCTCCGAGCCGGATCCGCGATCCACCGCCGCCTCCGAGTACAACTCGGCCACAACGTGGCGAGAACCGCCGCAGAAGCGCTGCCCTCACCGACGACGCCGACTCGGCGACCCGGCGTCACTCGCCGGATCCATCACCGCGGCCTCGTCCGCGGGCTCCATCGTCTGTGTCTCCAGCGGAAGATTTGAGACCCCTCCATCCTGGATCTTGAATTCGACTCGGGTCGGAAAATTCCGCCCGACCTCCCACGGCGGTGCGGTCGCCACGCCGCGACCTACATGGCCACCGCACCGATCCGCCGGAGGACCCTTTCTCCACCCGATCCTCCTAACGGCGGCGGAGGTCGAACTCCGCTGAAGTTGGCGGAGGCAAAAGCGAGCAGGCGCGAAAAATTCGCCTCGGCGGTGTGGCGAGAACTATCACGCTACCACCGGCGGATCGTCACGCTGAACCCCACCGTTCGGTAGCGCCTGAACTTCGACGGCAACGACCCGGCGCGCAGCGTAGCGCGATCTGCGAACGCGCCACCAGAGGAAGCAACCCCGCCAGATCGGCGGCGATGGGTGCCCCACCACCACCCAACCGCACCTCGAGGACCAGCCGCGGATAGTCGTCTCCTCACGGGGCGAGGCTAACGGCCTCCTTTATTCTCCCCGATGGATAACCTCGTGGCAGGCGGCGACGGCCGATAGCATCACGGCCCGCGGCGGCGCGCTTACAAATCGATGCGTCGGCCCTACTCGCGAAGCCGTGGAAGCAAAAGCGGCGCCGACTTCGCAAGGTCAGTATACTCGCGCTCCTCGAGCGAAGCGGCCTCAGCGGCCGTCCGGTGGCAACACCCTCAATTGCCCGCCACGAGCCACTTGCAGCTCAACGCCGACCGCGAATGCGGCACTCTCCACCAACGATCCCAGGCGACCAACTTCGCCGCTAACGGAGAACCAATCGACGCGCACTCACATCATCAACAACCAAATGGCGCGTCGCCAGCCCGACGACTGCGGCACACCTAACTACTGCCGCGATGGCGAGCCTATGGGTCGCTCGATCGACTAGGGCCTAAGTGCCGGACCAATGATCCGGCGAAAAGTACCACCCAACTTCAAGCGCCAAGGAGATCGAAAAATCGACTCCTCGTGCGACCTTGATGCGGATCGACACATACCTCATGGCAATGGGGATCGCGGGTCTGACCTACTCGCCGCCCGTTACCTCCCGCGATGATGGAGGGGCGTGCGCAATGGATCAACACGCTCCCGGGCGATGTCGACTCACGGGAGGAAATGCGACGCGCCGTCGAGCACCGAGTGCTCCTACACCCGCGCCACCACCATCGAGGACAACGATGTCCGGGGACCCGAGTCGACCAAGGCTCGGGTCCAACGGTGGCAAGACTGCAGGCCTGGCGGTCGGCATCCACGGACACCGCGATCCATTGCTTCAAGACCTCGTGCCGCTGAGCCTCTAGTCGCCAAGCTCAAGCGACACGCGCCGCCGACAACATCCCGACCTCCTGAGATTGCCAAGCAGATGCCGAGGAGGATCCCATCCAAGGCGTCGACGGCGAGTCCGGAGAGCAACGCCAACAGGCGGCGCAGCGGTGGCCGCCGAACCGACCTCGCTTCTGCGCACACTCGCCTCACGAGCAAGCGCCCGCACGGGCGAGTCGACTTTCGCCAACGCTGAGCACGCTAACGCGACCCCAAGACCTACGCCGTGACGGAGGGCAGCAGCGATGGCGGGAACTACAAGAACAAGCCAAGGTTCGATCCCGCGGCCCTCCTTAACCAACCATGTGCGTTTCACAGCAGGGAAGGAAAGCCCGCCACGCACACCACCGCCGACTGCCACACCCTCAGGGAGATCGAGAAGGCACGGCACGCGCGGGAAGACACCGACAACGACCCGCTGTAACATCCCAAAAATCATGGTTTCAAAACTCATTTCAACCATATATGCATCTCATTCATTCATTAGGGTTTATCAAAAATCACTTAGAAACAGAAGTTGAATCTATGATTTCATGTGGACATTTGATTCCAAGATGACCATCACACTTTGAAATTTGGAAGCTTAAGTACTTGTTTATTTGACTCCATTGTTGGAATGATTGTGTGAAACTCTACCATGATTCAAAACTTAGAAGTGATTCAAAACCCTAAATTCAAATAATTACAACTATAGCAAAAATCTCTGTTCATTTTGAAGACCAAGCATAACCAAACCCTACAAAGTAACCACTTGGTTAAATAACTGCATTTGAAACCACAGAACCCTACAAGGATCCCCAAATTTGTTTGAATTCAAAAAGGATTTGAAAACATATCAAAATCAATTCAGAAAATAAGCGAAAAAAGAAAAGGGCAAAGAAATGGAAAAGGCCAAGCGGCGGATCTGGCCCAAAGAACCAATCCAGCCCGATAAGCCCACCGGGCATTTCTTTTCCTCCTCTCACGCACGGACATGCCTTGAACCGCTGACCGCGGACCCCACCGAAAACCTGCATATCAACGACAAGCGGGCCAACCCCGACGGCGTCGTCTCCACCCCGACCCATTCATTCCCCAAATCAAGCGGGCGTTTCGGTCTTGATTCGCGGCATCAATTCGAGTTATTGGCTCGGTGATTCTCGCCATGAGCAAGCTATAAACCCTCTCCCTCTCTCTTTTCCCCAAAACCCCGAAACGCCCCAGTGCGCATTGCTCTCTGCAACCCGCCGCCTCCGACATGCGCAAGGCAAATTCCGGTGAGTCTCGAGCTCCCTCATCTCATTCACACTATCTTGTTGTGAACTCATACGCATCTTCGACACTCGCCGTTTGCTTCGCATGATCCCTAGCCTTAGCGTCAACAATGGCCGCCACCGTCTCCCGCAAGAACTCCGCGACCCCTCTCCGTAGGTAACCACCACCCTGGCCCTCTGGTTGACACGCATAGTATACTTGTCATGCGCATCCGGCGGTGTCCTTATTTTGGCCTAAGCATAGCGTGGAACCACGCCAACGGCGACAATCGACCGTGGCGACATTTTCGCGAACTCCGGCGAGCAATTCGATGGTTTCGGCGCCTGCCTTCTTATTCACCCGAACATGTTCGTAGTTGTCCTGCGCATCCTCTAAACCCATTGATCCGTGCTCAGGCGGCGAACGCCGGCAACAACTCCGACAACCCTCGCCGACGCTGCATGAAACTCCGACGAGGTCCAGAGCCCATCTCCGGCGCCCTTCGCGAAAGTACCACGTCGAGCTTCAAAGACGCCTTCACGGATCTGGTAAGCGCATCCTTGCATCCTAGAACGGCCCGAGCGCCGGCACCACCGTGAAACGACACGCGCCCGTCGAGACCGCCAGCGCCGCCCATTTCTGGTTGATAGATTGTAGCCGTCAGATCTTGATCCCACGCGTAGAAACAGATCACTTAACGAAGGGGTAAGGACAGATCTGAGCCGCGCATCGTTAGTTAGATCCAACGGCACAGAGAGACGATCCGGTCTTGCGACGGGCGAATGAAAACATGACGTGGCTAGGTTTAGTTTAAAAACAGAAATTAAAACCAGATTTAGATTCAAACTTCAAATGCTTATAACTTTTGAATGCCACGTTGGATTTTTGCAAACTTTATATCGTTGAACTCAGCAAGACAAGGCCTATCAGAATATACCTTTGGATTAGCATATAGTAACAGTTAAAAATGATTTTTATTGTGAAACATGTTTAGGGCTATTTTAGATATAGTTTTATTCTTGTAGTTATTTTAGGGCCAAATAAATGTAGTTGGCAATTTTGAGCCTTGTTAAGTTTCTGTGCTCATGAACATACTTGGTATAATTTTCAAAAATCACCATTTAGTAAATTCTTGCATGCATGCATTCATATTATTTTTGATTGTATTTATATTGTGTGTAATTGTGTGCTATTGTCTCTTGTGTAGATTTTGATAGTGATTGTGATTGTGAGGAGTGCTACTCTCCCACTACCAAGGCAAGTGATATTTTCATGAATTTCCTATCCTAAGTTTTATACTTGCATTAGATATTTTGCTAAGGTAAATGCATGATATTTTGCTTAGTGCAAGATGGGAAATCCTAAGTAGAGTGAAGTAGTGGAATTACTAGGGAAATTTTCCTAAGTTAAGATACCATACCTTGCTTAGCCTAGCTTATAGAAAACAAGGGTGGTGAACATCTATATGGTTTATGATAAAAATATTCTAAGTCAAGAGACTTGTATTTTCTTAATAAAACAACTAAGTCAAATAAACCTCACGGTGGAATGGATTGATTGGGTTATGTTGAGTGGTTACACAAGGCCATGGACTTGGGTTGTGTATCTCACTTGTGGTATGCCACCCGGGCACAAAGGGATTTGAAGGCCAAATGTTGAGAAAGCTTACAGTGCAACCACTTGGCAATATGGGCTTTGCCATGATCACATAGGTTGCTAGAACTTAGTCATTTGGACAGTTGGTGGTAGATGGGATGATAGGATGGAACGCGTCCATTTGACTAAGGAAAGGCTTCACGAAAGGTCTGTCTTGGGAAACCAAGTCTGGTGGGAAAGTGCACAACCTCTGCAGATGGAAAATCTAAGTACTTAGCCTTGTCCTGTGAAATGGACACTTGAGCATCAAGACATGGAAGCCACAAGAATCTCATCACTCCAACTTCTAAACTAAAAACTTGTGGGTGAACAAGGGTGAAGGACCTCAATATCTATTGATGGTTTCCTTGGGTATGTTTTGACAAAGAAAACTTAGCAATTTCAACTAATAAGTTAAACTTAATTTTGAGCAAAGCAAGCCAAGCTACACTAGCCAAATGCATATAGAACTATAGACCACTTAAAATATACTAAGGTATCACTTGCCAATACTATTCCAAAGTATTGACCCTCTGTGGCTGTAACTTGTGATGTTGCAGGTTACTCCGATGATGAGTAGGAGTCATGAGTCTACACTCAACATGCTTGCTCGTGGCACATGAAGATGAAGACTTGTGTTTATTTACTTATTCCTAAAACTCTTGTATTAGGCCTATGGCCTGAGTTGTAAAAAGACTATGTTTATCTCTGGAATGAATGTAATAAGCGACCTTTGTATCTGGTACTTCATCTTAAACCGTGGATGCTAGCATTGATCCGAGGACTAGCATTGCAATCACAGGGATCCTATCCTTATAAAGGAGGGGTCTAACAGATGGTATCGAGCATCGTGTTGCTGTAGGATTATGACCCTAGGAATTGGAAAACCATTAAGGAAAAAGTTTTTCAACTACTTCTACACTTGTCTATTCTTCTCGTAAAACTTTTCTAATCTCTTTCAACTTCCCTTGTAGATGAACTCCATCAACGAAGCCGTGAAGAAGGGACCACTCATGACCATGACCTTGGAATGTGAAACTGAGTTTCCCAATATTCTCAAGGACCTCATGGAAGCTATGGATGCACATGGTGAAGCCGTGTACAAGGGCTTTCCAGTGATGGATGAAGGAGTGGAGTATTGGTGGGTGCAACTACACTTGTATAAAAACAAGGGAGACAACCACAAAGAAGGGGGATTCTGCATGTACACCAACACTACCATGCACACCACATTCTTTGAATCAGCCAGGGATGCAGCTTGGAGGACTATCAAGGAACTAAGTGCTAGAGTAAAGTGCAGAATGCTCAACCTCCAAAAGGACTTAGAGAAAGAGAAAGAACTTACTCAAGAATTGGAGGACAACAACCAAGAAATAAGGGAAGATGTATTAGATTTAGTGATAGAGTCAAGGGAACAGGATTGGTGGATTGCCTCTAGGAACATTGTGTTCAATAATAGGTCCCGTGAGATTGGACTGTAATGACATTTCGTAGTTGGACCACCACTTATCACCTTATTTTCAAATGATATTTTAGTAAGTTTGGACCTTGAATGATGTAATGAATTCATGTATGCATGGCACGTGTGACAATTATGTTTCATGGATATGTATGAATGTTGTCTTGAACTATCTTGAATTGCTTTGTTCTAACTTTTAATCTTGTAAATAGATGCCTGTTGCCATCAGCACCGTTGAGGAGTTTCGAGTTACTCGTTTTGGTCCCCGTATCGTTGAGCTTACCACTCTGCTTGACCTCCCTCTTCCCACTATTACGGTGTACCCACTCACCAAGTTCGAGAGGAAGGACCTTTGGGGCTTCAAGGTGACCCAGCCAGGACGCCAGACTGAGCCCACTACAGAGGCCATCGTCTTCAAGTTGATGCACGATGACAGGGAGAGAGGCATGGAGGTAGTCATGCAGGACTCGATAGACGATCACAGGCCGTCACCCGGGCAAGTTAGGGTACTCACTTTCACGTCTTTGGTAGACGTGATGATGACGGAGAGTCCATCGACTTTGAGGACGACTCGAGGAGCGCCATGGAGCCGATACGCCTTATCTTCGGACTTGGAGACTCTTCTCGAGACACGAGATACGGACGGGGCCGAATGTCATGCTTGGTAATGACGAAGCCGTGCAGCTTCATGAGAAGGACAAGCTTTTTAAGCAGGATGAGATGATCAAGGAGATGGAGACAAAATTTGAGACCCAGGACCGCAGATTCAAGAGTCAAGAGAAGCAGCGTCCGAGATAGGAACAAGAGAATCCGGACATGACGGAGGAGTGAAGTCTAAGGACTTGAGCTTGAGCGGCAGCAGATGGTTATTGAGAGGCTTCGCCGGAAGAGGGCTCTCAAGGCCAAGATCGATTCCTTGACCACTACGATTGAGGAGAACAAGACCGCGATGGAGAACGCAGGTCTTACCTTCGTCGAGGAGGAGATTGACGTTGATGAGTAGACATGATCACTCGTTTATCTTGTTATTCATACTTGCTATTGTGGACTTATTATTGGACCATCCGACATGTGGATGACTTGCCACTTGTGTGTGTACCTCATGAGCTTGTTATGTGTTAGTTGAACTTCTTTTTCTTATGTTGCTTGTTATGTGTTTTCTTATGGGTATTGTGCATGAAATATCTATTTGTATCTCATTCTTATCTATTTGAACAAACCACAGATGCCTCCCGTCAGCAAAACCCCAACCCCAACAACATCACCTAAATGCAGCAAATGATGAATGCGCAAACAGCTTATGCAAATGATGACAACGTTCATCCAAAACCAGAATAATAACAACAACAACAACGATCCCAACAACAACAACAACAACAACAACAACAACAACAACAACAACAACAACAACCCTCCGGTTTCGATATGCTCACAGATTCCCTGCCTAAGGCCAAGAAAGTTTTCAGAACAATCGATCCCATGGCAGCCAATGACTGGTTGCGCTGAACAAAGACTTGGTGAGGGTCGCACGATGCTGAAAAGTCGATTGCAGCGCAAGCATTGGAAGGACCAGCCGCCACATGGTGGGATAACTTCCAAATCACCACTCCCATTGATGAAGTGACATGGGATATATTTGAAGATGGGTTTCGCACCGCTCATATCTCGTCAGGGATAATGAGTCTGAAAAAGAAGGAGTTTCACAACTGAAGCAGCGCCATCGCAAAGGTGGCAATATGTAGAAGAATTCAACAATACGGCGCTATGCACCGGATGAGGTTGATACGGATGCCAAGAGAAAGGAAAAGTTCTTGGAAGGCTTGAATGATGAGTTGAACCTACAGTTATCAGTAGCATATGTTCCAACTTATCAGTCTTTGTGTGACAAGGCTGCTATTTTGGAGAGTAAAAGGAAACAAGTCGAGAGTAGGAAGAGGAAACACTCCGACAAACACAGCTCAGGACCGTCTCACAAACGGTCTCATTATGATGACAAGTATAGCCCGAATCCCATAAACATGGGAAGTTCAACAAGCACCACAACCACACCGTCATGACAACAAACATCGTAGTCATGACAATGATAAATACAAGAACCACAAGGGTGGACATAAGAGCCACCACGGTGGAAATGGTAGTGGAGGTGGAGGTCAATATGTCAAAAGGACCTCACCAGGTTGAGTGCTACAAGTGCAAGAAGTTGGGGCATTATGCTAATGTGTGCCTGAAAAGAAAGTTGAAGGACCTAACAAGCCAAATCCATTTCAGAAAGGATGTTAACCACATCAATGTGGAGGAGGTCTATGAAGAACCCGATGCCGTGGTGGTAAGTTCGGACTCAATACAATTTCAGCATTTGTACTCTTTGATACGGTGCATCTCATTCATTCATATCAAAGGCATTTGTTGAAAAGAATGAAATACCGTAGAAACCATTGGGTGTCCTATAAGAGTAAGTTCTCCGGTGGAGAAATGATAGTAAACTAGGATGTCATGACTTAGTCATAGAGTTTGGAAAACATAAGTTTCCGGTGAATCTAATAATCCTGAATTCCCAAGGGTTGGATGTAATATTGGGAATGGATTGGATGGCTAAGTATGAAGGAGTATTAGATTGTGCCAATCGTACCGTTACACTCACAACCCCCGAAGGAAAAAGAATAAAGTTTAAGTCAAATTTTGAATTTAAAGGAAGTAAGCTAAATTCTCTTAAGGGGGTTAGCATGGAAAGTGTACCAATTGTGTGTGAATATCCGGATGTGTTTCCGGAAGAATTGCCAGGAATGCCACCGGATAGAGATGTGGAGTTTCTGATAGATTTGGTGCCAGGATCAGGACCAATAGCTAAGAGACCGTACAAAATGTCAGTTGATGAATTGAAGGAGCTCAAGAAACAACTAGGGGAACAGTTACAGAAAGGGTTTATTCAACCAAGTTCTTCATCTTGGGGAGCCCCAGTTTTGTTCGTAGAGAAGAAAGATAGAACCCAAAGATTGTGTATTGACTACCGTTCTCTCAACGAGGTTACAATCAAGAACAAGTATCCTTTGCCAAGAATCAATGACTTATTTGATCAGCTAGAAGGAGCATGTGTATTCTCGAAGATTGATCTTCGGTCAGGTTATTTTCAACTCAAGATACGAGAGCAAGACATACCAAAAACAGCATTCACCACAAGGTATGGATTGTATGAGTATACTGTGATGCCTTTTGGTTTAACCAACGCTCCCGCATATTTCATGAATATGATGAACAAGGTGTTCATGGAGTTCCTTGACAAGTTCGTTGTCGTTTTCATCGATGACATCCTAGTCTACTCCAAGAGCAAGGAAGAGCATGAAAGACACTTGCGCTTAATACTTGAAAAATTGAGAGAACATAAACTTTATGCCAAATTCAGCAAGTGTGAGTTCTGGTTAGAGAAAGTCGGATTCCTTGGTCATGTTATGACAAAGGATGGTGTGGCAGTTGATCCGGCTAAGGTTTCAGCAGTGACAGATTGGGAATCACCCAAAAACGTGAAAGAAGTTCGTAGTTTCCTTGGCTTAGCAGGTTACTACAGAAGGTTTATTGAAAACTTCTCAAAAGTTGCTAAACCTATGATGAATTGCTAAAGAAGGATAAAGGTTTGCCTGCGAAGGTTGTGAAGTCAGTTTTCAAGAATTAAAGAAGAGACTTGTAACACCGCTTAGGTTCACTGATTTGGAAAAAGATTTCCAAGTGTATTGTGATGCTTCTCATCAAGGCTTAGGAGCCGTGCTTATGCAAGATGGTAGAGTCAGCGTATGCTTGAGACAACTCAAAACTCATGAAGTAAACTACCCTACTCATGATTTGGAGTTAGCCTCTGTCGTTCATGCACTCAAAACATGGAGACATTACCTGTTAGGTAAACGGTGTGAAGTATTCACCGATCATAAGAGCTTGAAATATATCTTCACCCAGAAGGAAATCAACATGAGACAAAGAAGATGGCTAGAACTTATCAAGGATTACGACTTGAGTTTGCAATACCATCCCGGTAAAGCAAATGTAGTAGCAGATGCTCTAAGTCGTAAGACATTTGTAAATGGTCTTACCAAAGGAGAACTGCCAGAAGACCTCTGTAAACAATTCAAGGAACTCAGATTAGAGATTGTACCAGAAGGGCATCTCATGTCTTTGGATGTCCAACCCACTCTTTTGGACAAGATCCGAGAAGTTCAAAAGACCTTGAGAGATTGAAAAGATTAAAGTAAACATTGGTCTAGGGAAAGCCAAGAGTTTCCATGTTGTGACGAGGTACATTATGGCACGGAAACGTATATGTGTTCCACAAGACCCGAGTTGCAAACCGATCTTACAAGAAGGTCACAACTCTCCATATTCTATTCATCCGGAAACACCAAGATGTACATGGATATGAAAGAAAGATTTTGGTGGAACAATCTCAAAAGGACATAGCCGAACATATCGCTTTGTGTGATGTATGTAGCGAGTCAAAGCGAGCACCGAAACCAAAGTGCCTTCAACCCTTGCCTATTCTCGAATGGAAGTGGGAAAATATTGGTATGGATTTCATTACGGATTACCAAGGACTAGATCGGGATACGATTCCATATGGGTAGTAGTGGATCGCCTAACCAAAGTGGCTCATTTTATACCCGTGAAGACAACTTATACAAGTGCCAAGTTAGCAAAATTTACATGAGCAGGATTGTATGCCTTCACGGTGTGCCAAAGAGTATTGTGTCGATAGGGAACCAGTTCACATCTCACTTTTGGAGACAACTTCATGAATCCTTAGGAACGAGATTGGAGTTTAAATCGCTTTCATCCTCAAACGGATGGACAAGCGGAAAGAACCAACCAAATTCTTGAAGACATGTTGAGAGCTTGTGCTCTAGACTATGGAGCAAGTTGGGATGAAAGTTTGCCTTACGGAGTTCTCTTACAATAACAGCCATCAATCAAGTATTGGAATGGCACCGTTTGAGTTACTCTACGAAGGAAGTGTACCACCCATTGTTATGGAATGGTGTGGGAGAAAGAAGTTTATTTGGACCTGATCTTATCAAGGACGCTTGAAGAAAAAGTTAAATTGGTTAAGGACAGGTTGAAGATAGCACAATCCCGATGAAAGCTACGGATTCTAAGCGAGAGAAGTCACCTCTGAAGTTGGAGATAGAGCTTATCTCAGTATCACCACTCCGTGGAGTGAAAAGATTTGGAGTCAAAGGAAAGTTGGCACCAAGATCGTTGGGCCATTCAAGATTCTAAGTCGCAAAGGAGAAGTTGCATATGAAGTGGAATTACGAATCTCTATCGCAGTCCATAACGTATTTCATGTGAGTCGACCTTAAAAGTGTCACCCGAAATGGAAGAGTCTTCTTTAAAGGATACCATACCTTTGGAGGAAGTTCAGCTAGAAAGTGATCTCACTTATGAGGAAAAGCTGTCAAAATTCTAGAGACAGCAGAAAGAGTCACCAGGACCAAGACTATCAAATTTTGTAAAGTGCAATGGAACCATCACTCTGAAGAGGAAGCAACATGGGAAAGAGAAGATGATCTTCGAAAGGACCACCCTCACCTATTTGCTAGCCAAACCGAATCTCGAGGGCGAGATTCATCTTAAGGGGGTTAGATTTGTAACATCCCAAAAATCATGGTTTCAAAACTCATTTCAACCATATATGCATCTCATTCATTCATTAGGGTTTATCAAAAATCACTTAGAAACAGAAGTTGAATCTATGATTTCATGTGGACATTTGATTCCAAGATGACCATCACACTTTGAAATTTGGAAGCTTAAGTACTTGTTTATTTGACTCCATTGTTGGAATGATTGTGTGAAACTCTACCATGATTCAAAACTTAGAAGTGATTCAAAACCCTAAATTCAAATAATTACAACTATAGCAAAATCTCGCTCATTTTGAAGACCAAGCATAACCAAACCCTACAAAGTAACCACTTGGTTAAATAACTGCATTTGAAACCACGGAACCCTACAAGGATCCCCAAATTTGTTTGAATTCAAAAAGGATTTGAAAACATATCAAAATCAATTCAGAAAATAGAAAACAGAAAAGAAAAGGGCAAAGAAATGGAAAAGGCTGCGCCGAGATCGCCCAATGAACCAATCCAGCCCATAAGCCCACCCGCATTTCTTTTCCTCCTCTCACGGACGACGCCGAACCGCTGACCGCCGGACCCCACAAAACTGCAAGCATATCAGCGACAAGCGGGCCAACCCCACGACAGCGTCGTCTCCACCCGACGACCCATTCATTCCCCAAATCAAGCGGGCGTTCGGGTCTTGATTCGCATCAATTCGAGTTATTGGCTCGGTGATTCTCGCCATGAGCAAGCTATAAGAAACCCCTCTGTCCCTCTCTCTTTCCCCAAAACCCCGAACCGAACGCCCCCCAGCGCGCATTGCTCTCTGCAACCGCCGCCTCCGACGATGCAAGGCAAATTCCGTGAGTCTCGAGCTCCCCTCTCTCATTCACACTATCTTGTTCAGTGAACTCACGCATCTTGACACTACCGTTTGCTTTTCGATCCTAGCCTTGCAACGTTAACAATCGCGCCACCGTCTCGCAAGAACTCCGGCGACCCCTCTCCGTAGGTAACCACCACCCCGCCCTCGGTTCACACGCATAGTATACTTGTCATCGTGATCCGACGGTCCTTATTTTGGCCTAGCGCAGCGTGGAACCACGCCAACGACGTAAGCCGTAGCGACATTTTCGCGAACTCCGCGAGCAATTCCGAGAAGTTTCGAGCGCCCTGCCTTCTTATTCACCGAACATGTTCGTAGTTGTCCGCGCATCCTCTAAACCCATTGATCCGTGCTCAGCGACGCGAACGTCGGCAACAACTCCGACAACCCTCGCCGACGCCACGAAACTCCGACGAGGTCGAGCCCATCTCGGCGCCCTTCGCGAGCGAGTACCACGTCGAGCCAGACGCCTTCACGGATCTGGTAAGCGATCCTTGCATCCTAGAACGCCCGAGCGCCGCACCACCAGAGAACCACGCCGCCGATCGACACCGCCATTAGCCATTTCTGGTTGATAGATTGTAGCCGTTAGATCTTGATCCCGTGTAGAAGATCACTTAACGAAGGGTAAGGATGATCCGCGCGCATCGTTAGTTAGATCCAACGCGTAGAGACGATCCGGGCGATGCGGCACGGGCGAATGAAAACATGACGCGTGGCTAGGTTTAGTTTAAAAACAGAAATTAAAACCAGATTTAGATTCAAACTTCAAATGCTTATAACTTTTGAATGCCACGTTGGATTTTTGCAAACTTTATATCGTTGAACTCAGCAAGACAAGGCCTATCAGAATATACCTTTGGATTAGCATATAGTAACAGTTAAAAATGATTTTTATTGTGAAACATGTTTAGGGCTATTTTAGATATAGTTTTATTCTTGTAGTTATTTTAGGGCCAAATAAATGTAGTTGGCAATTTTGAGCCTTGTTAAGTTTCTGTGCTCATGAACATACTTGGTATAATTTTCAAAAATCACCATTTAGTAAATTCTTGCATGCATGCATTCATATTATTTTTGATTGTATTTATATTGTGTGTAATTGTGTGCTATTGTCTCTTGTGTAGATTTTGATAGTGATTGTGATTGTGAGGAGTGCTACTCTCCCCACTACCAAGGCAAGTGATATTTTCATGAATTTCCTATCCTAAGTTTTATACTTGCATTAGATATTTTGCTAAGGTAAATGCATGATATTTTGCTTAGTGCAAGATGGGAAATCCTAAGTAGAGTGAAGTAGTGGAATTACTAGGGAAATTTTCCTAAGTTAAGATACCATACCTTGCTTAGCCTAGCTTATAGAAAACAAGGGTGGTGAACATCTATATGGTTTATGATAAAAATATTCTAAGTCAAGAGACTTGTATTTTCTTAATAAAACAACTAAGTCAAATAAACCTCCTGGGTGGAATGGATTGATTGGGTTATGTTGAGTGGTTACACAAGGCCATGGACTTGGGTTGTGTATCTCACTTGTGGTATGCCACCCAGGCACAAAGGGATTTGAAGGCCAAATGTTGAGAAAGCTTACAGTGCAACCACTTGGCAATATGGGCTTTGCCATGATCACATAGGTTGCTAGAACTTAGTCATTTGGACAGTTGGTGGTAGATGGGATGATAGGATGGAACGCGTCCATTTGACTAAGGAAAGGCTTCTGAAAGGTCCTGTCTTGGGAAACCAAGTCTGGTGGGGAAAGTGCACAACCTCTGCAGATGGAAAATCTAAGTACTTAGCCTTGTCCCAGGAAATGGACACTTGAGCATCAAGACATGGAAGCCACAAGAATCTCATCACTCCAACTTCTAAACTAAAAACTTGTGGGTGAACAAGGGTGAAGGACCTCAATATCTATTGATGGTTTCCTTGGGTATGTTTTGACAAAGAAAACTTAGCAATTTCAACTAATAAGTTAAACTTAATTTTGAGCAAAGCAAGCCAAGCTACACTAGCCAAATGCATATAGAACTATAGACCACTTAAAATATACTAAGGTATCACTTGCCAATACTATTCCAAAGTATTGACCCTCTGTGGCTGTAACTTGTGATGTTGCAGGTTACTCCGATGATGAGTAGGAGTCATGAGTCTACCTCAACATGCTTGCACGTGGCACATGAAGATGAAGACTTGTGTTTATTTACTTATTCCTAAAAACTCTTGTATTAGGCCTATGGCCTGAGTTGTAAAAGACTATGTTTATCTCGAATGAATGTAATAAACGACCTTTGTATCTGTGTACTTCATCTTAAACTGTGGATGCTAGCATTGATCCGGGGACTAGCATTGCAATCACAGGATCCTATCCTTATAAAGGAGGGTTCAACACCCCCGAATGGCGGAAAATTCAAAAGTAGCTCGCTTCCATACCTTCACAGGCTTCAACACGGCGCGAGAAGAAGGTCATCGCCAGCCGCCGCTAACGCAGCGGGCCCAAACAGACGTCCCCAGTTCCTCAACGGTGGAACAGCCATCACCGAGCAGCAAGACCACTCGCCACGCATCGAGTACCGGGACGAGTCGCCTTGGTGGTCAAGCCAAGGTTGGCGACCACGGCTCCCCAAGACAGCGATGGGCGGCAGCTCCATCAACATCCTCTACCTCGACACCTTCAGCTGCGGCTCCCGCGATCGATGATCGAGACCACCACACCACGTTCCACGGATCGCGTCCCGGTCGGAAGGCGTACCCGATCGGCAAGGTCACGCTACCCGTCACCTTGGTACTCCAGCGAACTTCCGCACCGGCGGATCGTCTTCGAGCCGGTGCTCGACGCCCTTACCATCGTCCTAGGGCGCCAGGCGTTCGCCAAATTCATGGCGGCGCCACCACGCTGCATAACGATGAAGCTCCCGGCCATGCGAGTCATCACCATCAGCGGCGACCCGACATGGCCGAATGCGAGGCCAAGGAGCGAACTTCGCCGACGCCGCTATCGCGAAACTAATCACGCCGACGAAGCTCGCCAAATACGCGGCGGGTTAACAACGACGACCCCACGATACTCAAGAAGCCAAACTCGAGGGCGCAAAACACCTCAACCTTTGAGGCTACGACGACACCGCACCGTTGAGCTGGTCCCAGGCGACTCGGCCAGCGGTGGCGATCGGAACAGTATGAGCCCAAAGATAGGAAGGCACGCCATCGAAGTTCCTCCGTGAGAATAGGGACATCTTTGCATGGAAACCCTCCGACATGCCCGGTGTCCCTAGGGGCTCGCGAGCACAAATTAAACGCCGACCCCAAAGTGCGACTCAGTAAGCAATGCCACGCCCTTCAACGAAGAACGCCGGGCAATCGCCGAGGAAGTGCAGCGTCTACTGCTGCCGCTTCATCCGCCAATTAAATACTCAAGTGGCTGGCAAACCCAGTCCTGGTCGAGAAGAAGAACGGGACACGGAGAATGTGTATCGACTACACAAACTGAACAGCCTTTGCCCAAAGGAGCGTCGTCCTCCCGCGAATCGATCAGATAATCGATTCCACCGCTGGTTGAGTCGATGTTTCTCGACGCCTACTCGGGTATAACCAGATCAAAATGGCTGTCGAGGACGAGAGAAGACGGCGTTCATCACGCCATTCGAGCCTTCGCTACACCGCCATGACCTTCGGCCTCAAGAACGCCGAGCAACCTACCAGCGTGCATGCAAGAATGCCTCGAGCCAAATTGGCCGCAACATCCACGTCTACATCGACGACGTGGTCGTGAAATCCGCTCGCCAAGGCGACCTACTCGCCGACCTAGCAGAGACCTTCGCCAATCTGCGAAGGTACAAGATAAAGCTCAATCCAAACAAGTGCACCTTCGGTGTACCCGCCGGGCAACTACTGGGATACGTCGTCTCCAAACGAGGGATCGAGGCAAACCCAACGAAGATCGACACGATCGCCCGGCTCGGCAAACCCGGTGCTGCGCTGGCCGAAGGCGGCGAGTAGCGGCTCTCCGTTTCATCCCCGCACGGTAAAAGGCGATGCCCTATACCGCCTGATGCGCAAGAACCCCACCTTCGTGGGGACAAGGAGGCGACGACGCTCGCGACCAAAAGGTGCTACTCGCGACCACTACTCGCCGCACCGGTGACAAAGAGCCCATGCTGGTTTACGTCGGCGTCGAACGCGTCGTCAATATTGTAATGGTCGAACGACCAGAGGAAGGAAAGGCGCCGGTCCAGCGGCCGGTGTACTACATCAGCGAGGTCCTCACCGAGTCGCGCCAATGATACCCGATACCAAAAACTGGTATACGCGGTCTTGAGGCTCAGCGCTTGCAAGACTACTTCAGAGCACCCGATCACGGTCGTCTCCTCAGCACCACTACAAGATATCATCCGAATCGCGAGGCGGCCATGAAGTCGCCAAGGGCCGTCGAGATCGGCGTCCACAACATTAAATATGAGCCACGAGGCGATTAAGTCGCGCAGGCGGCACTTCCTCGCCGGGAGGAGGCCCAAAGAGCGAGAAGCCGTACCTCCATTATCGAGCACACTTCGACGGTCCAAGAACGGACGGCAGGAGGCGGGATAGTCTTGACCTCACCAAAGGCGACAAGCTCCGCTACATCCTCCGCCTCAATTCACGCCTGCACCAACAACATGGCTGAATCGAGGCCCTACTCCACGGCATGCGAGCCGCAAGGAGATGGCGTCAATCGCCTTCGATGCTACGGAGACCGACCTCGTTGCAGGGCAAGTTGCGGCACCTGCGACGTCGTCTCCCCACCATGGCGGCGCATCGCCAAGAGGTGGACAAGGTGGGCGGCCACTTCACGGCTACTGCCGAGTGGATCGACGGGAGAAAACGAGGAGGCCGACGCCCTCTCGCATTGGGTCGGCTCGACTCGCACCACCCGCCGCGTTCCTCGACACAATCTTCACGCCATCAGTCTCTCCCCCGAAGGAGATCGACATCGGAGTCCCGCTCCAACCAGAGGCAGCCTTGGTCGCACTCATCACCGAGCCAGACGACTGGACCAAGCCCTACATCGCCTACCTGGAAACTGGCACCCTGCCAGCAGACGAAACAAATGCTCGAATGATCGCCCGCCGATGCAAGTCTTACACCATCATCGACGGCGAGCTACACAAGCGCAGCGTCACCGGAGTGTTCCAACGTTGCGTCCAACCGGCTGAAGGACGCAAAATCCTCCACGACATCCACTCAGGCGACTGCGGCCATCACGCCGCCGCTCGCTCCCTGGTCGCCAAGGCCATGCGACACGGCTTCTATTGGCCCACCGCACACGCCGACGCTGTCGACATCGTCCAGCGATGCGCTGGATGCCGGCACGCCAATCGACGACGCATCGAGCTCGGCGCTCAAAACAATCCCCATCACCGCCATTCGCTGTATGGGGCATGGAAATGGTAGGCCTTCAAGAAGGCCCCTCGGTTACACCCATCTGCTGGTCGCCACGACAAATTCACGAAGTGGGTAGAGGCCAAGCCAGTCCGGAAATGCGACGGGAAGACCGCCACTAAGTTCCTACGTGAGCTCATATACCGCTACGGGTTCCCCAACAGCATCATCACGGACAACGGCACAAACTTCGCCAAGGGAGCAATGGCGAATTTTGCGAAGAGCACCACATCCGGCTCGACCTCGCGTCGCACACCGAATCAATGGCCAGCGGAACGAGCCAACCAAAGCATCCTCCACGGCCTGAAGCCGCGACTCAAAGTACCACTCGAGCGCACTGGATGCTGGGTTGACGAGCTCCCTCCGTCATCCGGGGAATCCGCACCTTGGTCAATGTGTCGACGGATTCACCTTCTTCATGGTCTACGGCGCCAAGCTCATGCCCACCGACCTCGAACACTCGCCGCTGGTCGTCCACTATACGGAGGCAGCAGGCTGGCCCGCCAAGACGGGCTCGATCAACTCGACGAAGCACGCGACCTACCGATCGCGCACCGCCATCTATCGGCAAGGACTCCGCCGCTACCACAGCCGACGGTGAAAACCCTCACCTTCCAGAAGGCGACTGGTGCTACGCCTCATCCAGGACAAGAAGGGCATGCACAAGCTCTCCTCCGTGGAAGGCCCGTTCGCTATCGGTAGCGCCAGATCGCAACGACGCCTACTACCTCGTCGGCGTCCAAGGACGGCGAACTCGACGCTGCGGCCATGGAATGTAAATCTCCGAAGTTCTATTCCTAGAACCCCACATATGTACTCTCCGTCGCTATGAATAAAAGAAACGGTCGCAAAATTGTCTACTCTCCATGCCTTGTGCCACTCGACAGTAATTAACAGCGTCATGCTAAAATACGAAGTCAACCCTTGGTACAGCGACCGCACGGCTAAGTAGTCGATGTAAGAGCACCGAGTCATTTCAGGTCTTGCATCGCCCACGAAAACACCAATCCGAGCCCCATCGAGTCGCTTAGCTCGATCGGTTTTACGAACCAAGACATCATCCTCGCTTCCCACGACCTGGTCCTCCGCATCCTAGGCATAGCGACTCGAATGGCTAAGTACCACGCCGGGACTGAATACCGGTTGCCTCGATCGGACAGGAAAACGCCAAGTAAGAGAGCATGCCTAGGACTCACGCCGATGACCCACCGGCCAGGCAGAGTGACGCTCACACCAACGCTGTCCTCAACCACCGAGTCGCGCTTTGAACTACCAAGTACCACGCTCGGGACTCGGCCACCCGGCCCGTTCACAGACGGAAAACGTTAAAGCACAGAGCACTCAAGGAGTCGCTGCGATCGGCTCTCCGAGCTCGCGTAGTCGACTAAACCAACAACACACATGATAAACAACAAAACATCATATATAAGGTGAACCCACAAAGGGCGGACGCGCTCGGGACTCACCCAAAATCAATCCAAAACACGCAAACAAATAGCAAAATGAACACAACGTTCCATTCAATCGCATATCGCATTGTCTTACATTAGAAAATATGCCTACTCGCGTAAGCTGCTAACACATTTAGGCAAACTACACTACTCGCGAAAGCTGACGAGGCGCCAAAGATCCCGCGCCACGGATGAACGCGGTGTACGGGTTTGACGGATCGTCCACCGCCGCCATCGCTGAGCGGAAAGCTGCTCAACCTTGAAGTCGCGATGCGGCTCGGGTCGCTCGGCGCGACGACCGCTTCTGGTAAGGAAGGTCGCCCATCGCCCAGACGCTCGAGTACGCGTTCCTACAGCTTGAGAACCTCGATGATCCACCGCCATCGATGAAGGGTACCCACTCGTCACATCGCCGAGATCGAAGTCCTCGGGAAGTGGGCGAGTCCAGCTCATAGGTCGACGGCTGAAAACGCCAATCGCGGCCATGAACTCTACGACCGCTGGCGCCTTCTCCAAGTACTCCCACACCTCAACGAGGTCACTGGGAATAACCTCGGTGGGCGACATCTCTTGGAGGTAGGCGGCGGCAGTCGCCGACAATACGCGCCGAAGTCGACGAGCATGCTTACGCACTCTCGCGTCAAGAGAGTCCGCTTCTTCTTGGCAGCCAATAACACACGACTGCGAGAAGAAGACAAGTATGAGTACCATGGCAACCACAAAGAATACAATCATAAGACAGGTGAGACGCACCTACCAAGCAATGGGCGGGCGAGGGCCGTGATGAAAGTTTGAAGCGATGTATGGTCATCCTGAAGCCCAACAATGAGGGCTTCAGACGCCTTCGGTCGTCCTCCGCGCCGCAATGGCCTCGCCGCCTGCTCGCGAGCTTGCTTCTTTTGCCTCCCGCATTCAAGGCCGAGGTCGGCGATCTTACGCTCGGCGGTGCCTAACGCAGACGCAGACCGCCTCGGGCAGGACAAGCTCTGGCGAGCCACCTCCTTTGTGCAGCAACAACACAAGCTCCTTGTTTGCTTCACGGAGAGCGGCCAGTTCCTTCTCAAAGACGCCGCCAGCCAATCGCTCTGCCGACTCAGGTGCAGACCGTACATCTTGAAGTCAACATGAAAATTTCTCGGTGCCCACCCGTTAAAATTTAGCGGGTGCGCACTCGGGGACTGGAGATCACGAAAATTTCTCAGTGCCCACCCGCTAAAATTTAGCGGGTGCGCTCTCGGGGACTGGCGATCATGAAAATTTCTCAGTGCCCACCCGTTAAAATTTAGCGGGTGCGCACTCGGGGACTGGCGATCACGAAAATTTCTCAGTGCCCACCCGCTAAAATTTAGCGCGTGGGCACTCGGGATCGGCGACCACGAAAAATCCTCGCATACCGCTAAAATTTAGCGCATATGCACTCGGGACCGATTTGAAAGTACAAAACAAGTAATTATAAGAATCAAGCCGCTAAGCACCGACCTGATCCTCGGGACCGGAGGTACCGGATGGCCGCCAAGCATGCCGTGAAGTTGTACCGCCCACAGACATAGCAGCGCCGTGTGCCGCGACGCTGGTCGGTTTCAGCGTCGGTGGTCCTCGAGCGGGGCTGGTCGCAGCCCACCTGTCGTGGGCCGCTTGGTCATTAAACGGGGAAGGTAGCACCGAGGCGCCCGCCCGGAAGTCGCTTCCTCCGGTATGGGCAAGGAACGCCTCCTTCGTGGACGCGTTTCCATCGCTGGTCCAGCGCCGCCGCGTCATCGAGAGCGGCGACGATGTCGCCGCCTTGGCCTTCTTGCTGCCTTCCGTTGAGGCGGCGACCTGCCACTTTTCCTCTTGCGGAAGGGTCTTCTCGCCGCCGGCGGAGGATACCTTGGCCACGGTCGGGTGACCCATCTTTTCACTCCGGTCCGCACATTGAATCAAATCAATAAAAGACAATCAAAGTACTAAAGGAAAATAAGGAATGCCGAATGCACTCACTTGGCGACGGAATGAAGCGCAGCCCTGCACGGGCCACCGGTTTTCCAGTTCAGGCCTAATCATCGACTGAGCCCAGCTGTGACGTCGGGGCCCAGGATCTGATTTTTTTGATGTTGGCGTGGGTTGGCGCCTCGGGCGCCTCCGGAGGCCTCCTCGTGAATTGGGGCCACCGCACGGAACTTCCTTGCGGGCGAGGCCACCGTGCTCGGGACCTCCTTGCAGGCGAAGTCGCCATGACCGAGCCTTCCTAGCCTGAAACCGACGAATGGCGGAGGCATTGAGGCCAGCGGAGCTTCAGAGGCGCGCATCTAGCGCGGTTGTCGGAATCGCGCCACACGCCGAGCTCGAGCATCGAGCTGATCGTTGAGTGGCGGTGAAGCCACCTTCGGCTTCATCTTCCTTCTCGGGGGCCCTCACCTCCTTCTTCTCCTTCTTCTTCTTCGGGAGTACCGACGGCGCGAGGTGGTCTCTGGGAGTTCGTCGTCGTCATGACGCTCGAGGCTCCTGCTCGCCTCGATCTCGCGCTGACGTTGCCCGCGGGTCTTTCGTACCAGTGGGGCAATCTCCTCTTCGGACTCGTCCTCGTCGTCCTCGTTACCCTTGGCGGGTGGCAACTCGCTTGTATCCTGGGCGGATGACCCGGGGCTCTCGTCGTCGGCGGGTGGTAACCACCCTTCCACCACTTGGAACAGCTGCGTTAAACACGAAACAGAGTTAGAGTTACTGATCGCACACGCTGCATCGAACAAGATAAAAGGATTACCGTCGAGCGGACGCTCAGCGGTGTAGGGAGGCACCTTTACCCGGCTGCGTCGCGATGTCGCTTGGGTGATCTTCTTCAGCGAGAGGTAGTCTTCCGGCTTCCACTCGGCGAGGCAGGCTTCGTCGGGTCTCCCGGCCCGTACTGCATACATGTAATGGTCGCGTGGCGGCGGAACGAGCGCCGCCCAAGCCAACAATTGTACAGATTTACCATCGAGCCCTTCTTCTTCGGACCATGATGGTCGGAGCATCTTGTCGACGACCATCCGCCGGTCGTCGGGGAGCTTGCCGACTGGAGATGGCGTGGCTCGAACGATTAGCCGAGTACCGGATCGCCGCCGCCTCCGAGTCGCCTCGGTCACGTAGAACCATGACTTTTTCACCGCTTGTTGCTTTGGCAAGACGTCGAAGAAGGAGGCTTTGGATTTGAGTTGGAAAGTCAAGCCGCGGCTAGCATTGGGCCGCCTCCTCACGGCTGATCCGTCCATGGAACAGATCTTGCCAGGGGGAAAATAGGGCCGGCAGCCCAGTAGCACTCGCGAGCATAAGATGGCGAGCTGCTCGATACTATGGGGACCAGATCCGAGGCTGATCTCGAGTAGGCAGCAGTACCGGAAGAACAAGGATGGGGAACCCTAACCCCCGCCGAGGTGGCTAGTGAAGCATTTAACTCTCTCTCTCGCGGGTTGGGGTGGTTTCCCGGCTGGGATACGCCAAACCTCAGATTCCGGCCTCCTCGAAGGAGGCCACTGCGCCTGTGCATTTGGATCTACCCCAAGGTTCGGGAGAGGGCCATGGTCGAGGATGCATCGAGGTCGGAAGATTGGGTCGATTGGATCGCGGAATCAAAGGAAGGAAGATGTGTACTGAGAAAATGGTGGTTGGCTTTACGATAGCCTACCATTCCTCTTATATAGTGGGAGTTTCCCACCAAGTCAGGGCCGTTATCGCGATGATTACGCGAAGTTACCGTTGAGTTACCTTAACTAGTTTGACCACGCTCGGTCCAACTCTAGCCACTCGGCTCGTTAAGTCACTCGGCCGAAACCGTCCTGGCTCGACTCGCCGGGACGCGACTCTTCATGGATTTTTCCTTTATACAGAGCCCGCGACGATTCGATGGATGCCAACTTGAAGCCGTATACTCCATTGCCACAGCCACTCACGCCTAATCAACGACGGCCTGGGACTATCGATGGGGATCGCCTCCGGGTATGCTCAATGGGACGCTTCCGATCGCCCAAGGAGCTGGCGAGTGGCCTGCACGGCGAGTGGATCAAAGCCCAGCAGGTACCAGCGATCGAAGTTGAAGGCCTAGGCGAGCAGATAGGCCCGGTCGGACTAGGTTAAATGATTACCGGGTTGTAACCAAGTCGGTTGAGATATGTAAACCCTAGGGAGGTGAGCTTATATAAACATCCTATGGGGTGAGTAGAGACACGCCCTCATACACCCAAGCTCGCCGCCTAGTCGCCGAGTTCGCCCATTGTAAACACCTCCATAATACAATCTAGCAGAGTAGGTCTTTACCCTCGGGGCCAACACTGGTAAACCCCGTGTCCTTGCCCTCATCTCGCACCGCAGATGGCTGGCCGCCCTTGCCCCTTGTTCTACTACTCGCTGCCGATTGCAGCATCTGTCGTGGTCATTCCCACGACAATCACTATGAAAGATCAAATCTTGTCATAGTCAACCTTTGAACATTTTGTGAACTCTTTCCCAACATGTCGAATATTTCATAGTTGTAAAACATCCATGTCTATTTCTTTATAGATCCAGACACAACTGTAAGGTCTTACACCTTTCTCGAGGGTCCTTCAAGTTCAAAACTTGATTTCTCGTGTATGGAACTATCACGGATTTTATGGCTTCAAGCCATTTGACGGAGTCAGGGCCCATCATCGCTTCTTTGCATGTAGTCGGTTCATTATTCTCAAATAATGATTCAACCCTCAAATCTTGGTATTTGATTGTTTACCCGATCTACTTGTTTCAATAGGAACTTAGATCTCATGACCACAACCTTTGAGGTACGTGAGCCATGAGCTTTGTTGCCTCCTAACACTTTTCTAAGCGCTGCAACTCTGCACATATAGCTAAGGTTCTTTTAACCTTATCAAAGTTCTATTGTCCTCCCACTTAACTTTTCACGAAAAATTCCTTCCCAAATAAACTTGACGTTCTAAGACAAACACTTTTGTCTCCGGTGTTATGGAGGAATACTTATGTTATTCAAAATAACATACAAAGACAGTTCATCCGACTTTGGTTGCAAACATCTTTCTTATGCAAAGCATACCAATGTTTAAGAAAGGACAACTTGGGTTTTATCCCAAACCATAACTTTATATGGTGTCATTTCAACGGATTATGATGGAGCTCTTTCCAGTGGAAAAGGTAGTCTCTAAAGCTTTTAATCTTTAAAATATAATGGCAGTTTTATGAATTATACCTTTGATCTTACCATGTCAAACAAGGTTTAATTACATACCTCGAACGCTCCATACCCTTATGGAGTTTCGGGAAATGCAAATCCACTTTAACGATTCCTTAAATCTTAGGTATTATGCTAAACTCAGTAACTCAAATATCTTCCTTTATGATCTTTATCATAAACTGCTGTTTATATTCTTGTTACAATGATTTTGCACTTCATCTTGAAAGTCTTTGAACTTTTCAAATGTTTCATACTTCATCCTTATTAAGTAAATATTCATATATTCACTCAAAATTTCGAAAAAGCAAATGAAGTTAAATCCATCTCTCTTGACTACACATAATGGACTTCGTACAAATGTACAAGTTCAATAAGCTAGTCATTCGTTCCTTTTGGCCTATGAACGAAGTTTTAATTATCTCTAGAAAAGTTTCACAAGAGTCATTTGATCAAAATCAAATAGACTCCAAAATTCCATCCATATGGAGTTTCTTCATGTTTTCTTTCCAATATAATTTAAACTGCGATGTCACTTCCTAACTGATCTTTCAATCAATTTGTCTTTCACATTTTTAGCAATAGTTTTATGGATGTGATTTCTCCAACAAGATTTGTGAATCATCCATCTTTTATGGATTACGGCAATTATTTGAACAACCCTTTTGTTCTCATAATACCTGATAAAACAAACCTTGAAGGCAAGCTTTGATGTTTTAACGAGCAACACAATAACCCTTTATTTGTTTTCGATGAACATCATCACATATTCTTTTGCTAGTTACTTAGGCCATTGTAGTTCATGAATTGTGTTGTTTCGTATGACGATTCACACCAACAAATTCAGTATCTAATACTTGAGAACCACATTGTTTAATAAGCAAAGAATATAGCCATAACATGTATATCTTCTATATACTTAAGCTGAACAATTCTAGTCTTTTCCTTTATGCCATATATTTATGAGATTCTCTTTCAGTATTTCCTTTTCTATTTGAAAGAATCTATCAACATCAATAGTGGATTCATACATATGACACATAGTCCAAAGCATGTATAGTTAAATACCAATGTCTTTGGATTTGCACTTTGAAGTAGATCACCATTATCTAATGTTTGGTGTTCTTTCAAATTCCTTTCTTTAGTAATCTCTTGGTGTAGTAAACATTTTACCTACATCAAATATTCACCCTCATCATGGTTTTATCCATGATCAAGCTACTTTTAGCTTATAACGGTGAATCATGAGTATAATGTTGCTCTCCAAATCCTTTTGGACGATTAGGACAACTAGTGTCTCCAACCTTTTGCAAATTCTCATCAAATATGATAACATGACTTTAGCCATATTATACTCTATCATGTTGCAACCAAAACTTCGTTTCAGATATCACAATATCTTCCACACATCATGGTTTCTGAAACAACTCTTTCAGATCCTAGATAACCTTGATATTAAGACAATCCTTTGAATATCAAGAATCATGGAAACAAACATGATACTTATACACTAACACATGGAATTGTTACTCTTGATTTAATACTAATTATTAAGCTTCATGGAGTAACCGGAACTTATTGAAAGTTTGCAATAGGACTTTTAAACTTTAGATTAACACTTCAAAACAATACGATACCAGTTCGTAAAGTAACTAATCAGAATTCTATAGTTCTATTATCTCAATTATAACTAAGCGCAAGGTGGTAAACGGATGCCAATGACTACAACAACTATGCAATTTTACTTAAATTTAGTTTATGATAAATTGAGTTCTAATTAATAATTAAATTAATCTAGGTGAACTCCCACTCAAAACAATATCCCTCACATTGTTTTAGTGATCACACGAACCAAATCCACCACATCAAAACCGATCATCACGAGAGTTGATATAGCTTCAATGGCGAACAATCAACATGTTCATCATATCTACTATATGACTCATGCTCTACCTTTCTAATCCGTGTTCGAGGCCATGTGCGTACATGCTAGGCTGTCAAGATCAAACCTTAGTTTCGCATGAGCAAATCTGGCTTGCTCACGTTTGTATACACTTGTAATCTAACACACCCGATCATCACATGGTGCTTCAAACAACAAGCTTTAGCAACGGTGCTAACTAAGGGTGAACACTTTATGACTTGAAATTCATGTGCATGAGGGATCATCTTATAATGCTACCGCCGTACTAAGCAATACAAGATGCATAAAGGATTAACATCACATGCAATTCAATAATATGTGATATGATATGGCCTTTCTTCTTTGTGCTTCCGATCTCCATCTTCAAGCACGAACATGATCTCCATCATCATCGGCATTGCATCAAGGTCAATGACGCTTCTCCATGGTTGTCGCCCACGGCTTCAACTATTACAACTACTTTGAATAGACACGCTGGTCTTAACATAAATTAAAGACAACCATATGGCTCGCCGTTGCCAACTTACAATAAGGAACATTGCATACATCATATATAATCACAATCATGGCCATATCACATCACAAAGACACCCCTGCAAAACAAAGTTAGACGCCTCTACTTTCTTTGCATATTTTACGTGGTTTGGGGCTTTCAATAAGTGTCGCTCTAACTTACGAACAAGAACCACAACATTGATACTAGTATTGTTAATCACCCGTTGTAAATTGGATCTTAACTATGCTAGGAGAAAGCACCATAAGCCACTTATGCAATACAAGTTGCATGTCAAGCGTGGAGCAAGTCTCATGACCGATGTCATGTAAGGTTAGCCCGGGCCGCTTCATCCCAACATACCGCAAGATGCAAAGTACACAAGAAGTAATCGACAATAAAAGCATCAATGCCCACAATGACCATTGTGTTCTACTCAGGCAACAGATCTACATATAGACACGGCTCGATACCATCAGAGGGGTTCGTAGCATGGAAAACAAAAATTTTCTATCGCATACAAACAAACAAGCCAAGATCTATCTACTAGATTGTAGCAACGAGTCGATGGAATAACTTACCTCGAAGATTCCAAAGTTAACGCAGATTCTCGGGTGATGTAGTCGATTTTTTCGATCTCAAGATCGCTAGACGATCCTTCCTACACAAGGCGTTTCGGCAGCTCAATGATCACACGCTCGTCACTTAAGACCTTCCTCTCCTTGTTCCAAAGAAAGCGGAGGTTGTAGCACTCTCGCGATTCCGGCAAAGGACAACGGCGTGGTACCTAAGTAGAGGGAGATCTCGCAGGCTTGCCTTAAGCGGAGGCGATTATGGTGGAGTATGAGAGATCTATTAGTGGTCTAGGGTTTAGACACACCAATTAGAAGGCTCTAAACCGAAGGCTAGAGCAATTAGAAGCTCTAAACCAAAACGGCTCTAAACCGGAGATTAGAGGATAGGAACTTGTGTGTCTAGAGGAGGAGGCCCTGCCCCGCCTTTTATAGTGGTGAGGGGCGGCGAAGGGGAGGGAGTCCCGCCCTAAGTCTGCCTTGGGTGGCGCGGCTTGGAGGACTCCTCCCAAGTCGGTTCCAACCACCTCTTGCTTGTTTCCCACAGCTTTCTGTTTTAGCCGTTTGACTTTTAAACTGGCCATTTGACTTTTCTGTTTTAGGATTCAATTTAATCCTTTATTTGGAACAGCAAGAACACTTAGTACATGATGCCATCATTCAATATGTAATGACGCATTCATGTACCCTTCCCCCCCGGAGTGCCGGACAATCCAGAACCTTCTAGAACATTCCCGATGAAAACACTAATCATTCCCCAACTCAAACGGGACTTTCCTTATATGAATCTTATTCTCCGGACCATTCGGATCACCTCGTGATATCCGGATCCCATCCTAGACCAACAACATTCGGTCTCTTTCTCATAATACCATAACTACTCAAAACAACGTCGAATCCTTAAGTGTGTCTCCTATGGTTCGTGAATTATGCGGACATGATCGAGACACTTCGATAATAACCAATAGAGTAATCTAGAAATTCATATGGATCCCACATATTTCTACGATTACTTTGCGATCGAATGAACCACTTACATACGATACCAATTTCCCTTTGTCTCACGATAGTTTACTTATCCGAGGTTATGATCGCTTCGGTATCTCGCATACCTAGTTCAACCTCATCGATAAGTACTCTTTTCTCGCTCCCGTGATATGTGATCCCTTGTGAGCCGTCACATGCTTGCAAGCTAATTGGATGACATTCCACCGAGAGGGCCCAGAGTATATCTATCCGTCATATGGATGGACAAATCCCACTCTTGATCCATGTGTTTCAACCAATACTTTCCTAACACTCAATGCCACCTTTATAGCCACCCGCCACGGTGTGGTGTTTGATGTCATCAAAGAATCCATCCGGTAAAGGTGATATGCATGATCTCATGGTCGAAGGAATTAGGTTACTATGTATCAGAAAGCATATAGCAATTAAACTAATGAAATGACTTGATCTTTATGCTACGCTTATCTATAGGAGTATGTCCATCACATCATTCTCCTAATGATATGATCCTGTTGTTAATAACATCTCTATGTTCATGATCAGGAAACCATGATCATATATTAACCAACAAGCTAGTTTAACAAGAGGCTTTACTAGGGACTCTTATTTTAGTTTACAAATCACACAAGTATTAATGTTTCCGGTTAATACAATTATAGCATGGTATGTAAACATTTATCATAAGTGTGAAGATATGATAATAACCACTTTATTATTGCCTCTTGGGCATATATCCAACAGTCTCCCACTTGCACTAGAGTCAATAATCTAGTTTCAAACCTTTGTGTATTCAACACCTATGGCTTTCCGGTGTTGTATGTACACGATTGCTAGTGTTCAAGCGATCTCCTGGATCGACACTTCCAGGTCCGTGTGTAATTGCATGTCTTTGCGTCTACGCATCACTCATTCTCTAATGAGATGGCTTTGTATAAGTTTGGTCTTTCGGTGTGACCTTTTGCTCTTTGGGGTTAAAACATGTTGATAATATTGTCGCACAATATATCTTCATAGTATTATCCCACTGTGAACTACACCTAGTTTGATAACAAACTACTTGACACAAATGCCCTCTTTGTCGCTAAAATAGCAAATCATATACTTAGCCTTTTGTTGTAGTATCGTCACAATGTCTTAACTTTGGAACTCATCCAAATCCATTATGGAACTCACTTTCCATTATATTGTGCCACCCTTAGTTTAGATTGAGATAAACTTAATTTGTACTTTGTGACAAAACTAGTATCAATGTAGTACTTTTATAATGAACTAACCATCTATTTGTCACTTCTACAAATATTATACTCTTAGTTCTTCCAAAAGATCATAAGAATATCCTTACTATTGTCCAATGATCATCTTACGAATCATTACGGTATATGCTCACAACATTTAGAGCATAGGACATATCCGATTTGTACATATCACAGCATGATTGATATAAATACTCTTTGTGATTTCATACATCAAGTATCAATCTATACTTGATTATTTGTTTCACTTTACCAAATGTCAATACACTTGAATATATGATCAACATTTGAACTCTTTCAATCCTTTCTGTGCGACAAGAACCTTTCTTGTAGTTTCTATATTGAACTCATTCAATATCTCGCCTATGTACTTCAGCACAACCATATTAGCGTCTATTGATGCCAAATATTTGTTTTGCCTAAGTCTTTCATCGGGATGAAATTCTTAATATGTGTTAATAAAGATACATTATTTCCAATCAACAATATGTCTTCCACATAATGTATTAGAAACATGTCTTAGCGCCCCACTTAATTTCTTGCAAATGCAAGCATCTCCATCGCCTCGATGAACTTTTAAACTCCTTTAATAGTTTCATCAAAGTGAAGATTCCAACTCATGATGCTCAATTTAACCATTGAAGTTTGCATATGCTTTTAGCATCCTTTTGAATTAACAAAACCCTATGGACGTGTTATGCACATGTCCTAGGTAACGATTCTATTAAAAGAACTTGTTTTGTTTATTCAACTACCATATAACAAATTATATGTAGTGGTTGCTACATTAATCCGTCTAGACTAAATATCACTATGAAAGATCAAATCTTGTCATAGTCAACCTTGAACATTTTGTGAACTCTTTCCCAACATGTCGAATATTTCATAGTTGTAAAACATCCATGT